>CM070528.1:53816965-55135090 GCA_036346145.1 Olyra latifolia | reverse complement strand
CACCGTGGGTCTTGGTTGTGATTCTCTCCCCTCGATCGAGTCGAGGATGGCATTGTTGTCTTACGACGACATCGATAGCTGCGACCTCAACTACGACGACCGTGTCGATCTCGACAACGATGATGAGTCATATGAGAGGTGGCAAGCTGACCATCTTGCCGGAGTCTGCTCCGACGAGATGGAGGTGGAAGCTCTGCCCACCACGGGAGCAGTCATTCGCTCCCCCGCCACGCCCGGCGATGGTGCCGTCTCTATAACTCACGTCAGTGAGAACCTCATGGAGGGAGTCTGATAGCAGACCCGGGTGCGCCCATGGAGGTTGAGAGTGTTGGCGTCACCGTCTCCGTAGGCGACACCGGCCTCACCCCTTCGCGAGAGCTTGGCTCACGTCGCGTCTTCGCGGCATTAGGCGAAGGGGCTCCATCTCCGTCGCACGCCAACCTAGGAGACGAGCGTCGCCGGCGCGAAGCCGTGCAGAACCTCTTTGCTGGGTAGGTCGGCAGGTCTCTGGCAGATATCCGCCGCATACCTACCGAGACGACGCCCGCAGCACGGGCTGTGCGCTCGTCCTCGCCAGTGACTGCTATCATCGATCCCATCCTGCGCAACCAGCAGCGGGTTCGGGCCATTGCCCAAGTCATGCGTGACCTGGAGAAGGACCCCCGTGGGTTTACGATGGATGACCTAGGCGCTGCAGTCGCCGACGGTCTCAAGGAGCTCGCCGAGGATCTCGGCGGACACCTCCGGACCGCCACGCGCACTAGCGGTGCCTCGGGACGGCGCGGTCGGAACAACCGATCGTGCCGTCAGGCCTTCACGTCCACGGCGGACAGTGCCCCTCCGGGCACTCCGGGCGGAGTATTTTCCCGCCTCGGACCACTCCCGGGTGGAAGGCCCCCTCTAGTGGCTACAGAGCCGCCCCAGGGTGCCCGGCCTTCTCCCGAGCCTTGCGCGAGGCTCCTTGTCCCTGGAAATTCAAACCCGAGAACATCAAGAAGTTCGATGCGGGTAAAAACCCCCAACGAATACCTCGCGGTCTATAAGCCGTCATGGTCAACTACTTCCCTACCGTACTGGAGGGAATGGCCAGAACCTGGCTCTTCAATCAGCACCGAGGGTCCATACGTAGCTGGGAACAGCTGCAGGAGGCCCTGCGGACGAACTTCCAGGGATGCTATGCACGCCCTGGTAAGCCCCAGGACCTTAAGCTCGTAATCCAACGAGCTAGGGAGGGCCTGCAGGACTATGTCCGCAGGTTCATCCAAGTGCACAACACCATTCCATCCATCTCCGACGAGGCCATTGTCGAGGCCTTGAAGGAGGGGGTACGGAATACCCGCTTCACCGAGGACCTTGAGCTCCGCCGGGTCCACACCGCGGCCAACTTGTTTCGAGTCGCGGAAGGATACATCATTGCCTTCGAGGCGGTGGAGCGCAAGCGGGGGAGAGCGGATGAGAAGGCGTCGGTCCGAGCTGGAGATAGCTCCGCGAAGGGCGATGGCAAGAAGAAGAAGAAGAAGAAGAAGAAGAAGAAGAAGAAGAAAGAGCCCGCTGTCCTCAACTACATCGCGGCAGTGGAGGCCGAGGGCCCGCTCTCGGCGGCCACCTTCCCGCCAAATTGTCTCGCAAGCGCGGACCGCCCGCCTCGACCCCGGCCGGCCCAGGAGGCAAACCCTTCGAACAACCGCTACTACCCGTTCCACCAGCATTACGACCACGACCTACGTAGCTACAGAACGTGGGCCCCGCGGCTGGAAGACTTCTACGTCGGGCGAGGCCCCATGCCTGAGCTCCCAGTCAAACGGGTCCCGGGTGGCCAAGCACCCACAGGAAACGACGACGACACCTTCCAGGAGGCTCGTGGACACGTCGCCGTGATCTTCGAAGGCACGTCCGCCTATAGCTCGCGCCACGAGTTTAAGGCCGCTGCCCGCTAGGTCTACCACCTCGAACGAGGCAAGGTCAGAGACCAGCCCATGCGTTGGTCCAACCAGCCTATCACATTCTCCAGGGATGACTGTCCCCCCGAAGCGTCGAGACCCCAGCGGCTGCCGCTGGTGCTCTGTCCCACCATCAGCAACACACGGGTTGACTGCGTGCTGGTCGATGGCGGGAGTTCCCTCGACATCATCACCTCTCAAGTCTTGGAGTAGATGCAAGTCATGCGCTCCAAGATCAAGGACATAGCCATTCCATTCCATGGCATCGTCCTAAGGTTGTCCCTGCAACCAATCGGGCAGATCGTCCTGCCCGTGACGTTCGGGGCCCCTCAAAACTTCCGCACGGAGTACATCACCTTTGATGTGGTCGACTCTGAGCTCCCTTACAACGCCATCCTGGGTCGTCCCGCCTTGTAAAAGTTCATGGCGGCCACCCATCATGGCTACCACTGCCTCAAGATGCCGGCCCTACATGGGGTCATCACCATCAATGGCAATTACAAGGCCGCCATGGCCTGTAACGAGAGTGCCCTGGCCATGGTCGGGCAGCTCCCCGAACGTGGCTCGGCCAAGGCTAGGGCGAGCGGCCAACGGCCCGCCCTAAGGTAGCCCTACAGCCGCAGGAGCCTACCAAAGCGGTCCCTCTCACCGACGACGACCCTACCAAGGTCGTCCACGTGGGGACCAACCTTGAGTCCAAATAGGAACTCGAGCTCGTTACCTTCCTCTGGGTTAACGCGGACGTGTTCACGTGGGAACTGTCTGACATGTCTGGAGTCCCAAGAGAGGTAATCGAGCACAGGCTAGCTGTTCAGCCTGACAAGAAGCCTGCCCGACAAGCCCTGCGGCACTTCCATAAGTGGAAGGCCGATATCATCCAGAAGCAGCTCGGGAAGCTCATTCAAGCTGGCCTCATCTGAGAGATCGAGCACTCCGACTAGCTAGCCAACCCAGTCGTTGTCAAGAAAAAGGACGGAAAATGGCGTATATGCGTCGACCATCGTGACCTCAACGCCGCCTGCCCCAAAGTCAATTTTCCCCTGCCGCGCATAGACCAATTGGTCGACGCAACAGCGGACTCAGCCCTCATGAGCTTTCTGGACGCCTACTCGGGCTACCACCAAATCGCCCTGGCCAGGGAAGACAAAGAGAAGACAGTCTTCGTAACACCTTTTGATACCTTCTGCAACACGACCATGTCCTTCGGTCTGAAGAACGCTGGAGCCACGTTCCAGTAGTTAATGTAGAAGTCGGTCCCTGATCAAATAGGACGCAATGTAGAGGTTTATGTAGATGACATTGTTGTAAAGAGCAAAGTCCCACGGGACCATGTAATCGACCTTCAGGAAACATTTGCTAACCTCAAGGCGCATCAAGTCAAATTGAACCCTGAGAAGTGTGTTTTCGGTGTTCGGTCCGGCATGCTGCTCGGCTATGTGATAGGCAACGTGAACATAAGGGGCTAACCCCGAAAAATCGAAGCCATCGAGAACATGAGGTCGCCAACCTGCACCACAGAGGTGCAAGCCCTAACTGGCGGATGGCGGCCCTCAGCAGATTCATGTCTCGTCTCGACGAGCGTAGTGCACCATTCTGCACGCTCCTGCGCAAGCACAATGGCTTCGAGTGGACAGAAGAAGCTGAAGCCGCTTTCAGTGAGCTAAAACGCTATCTTTCCACACCGCCTATCCTGGCTACACCAAGGTTCGGGGAAACCCTCCTCCTCTACCTGGCAGTCACCCCACAGGCCGTAAGCGCTGTACTAACGGTCGAGCGTGAGGGTAAGCAACAACCCATCTACTACGTGAGCGAGGTGCTGCACAGGCCTAAGGAGCGATACCCTGATGTCCAGAAGCTTCTATACGTCTTGCTCATGGCCTCGCGAAAATTGCGCCACTATTTTCAAGCCCATCAAATCACGGTCCCTACAAGTTTCCCGTTAAGGGACATCATTAAAAGCCCCGACGCAAACGAATGGGTCGCTAAGTGGGCGGTCGAGCTCGGCGAGTTCGACGTCAAGTTCGTCCCACAAACAGTGATCAAGTCATAAGTCGTGGCCGACTTCCTGGCCAAATGGACCGGGCCTCTCGAACCTCATGGAGACGTTCCCGAGCCTTCGAACCAGGAAGCGCACCGGACCATGTTCATTGATGGGTCGCACCAATTCGAGGATCAGGATGCGGGTTTGTTCTCGTCTCCCTCCAAGGAGAACAAATTCAGTACATAGTACAGCTTCATTTTCCCGCAACGAACAATGCTGCGGAGTACGAAGGCCTCCTCGCCAGCCTACGAGCATGCACTGCGCTCGGCATAAAACGACTGCCAGTGAAAAGGGATTCAAAGTTGGTCGTCTACTAGGTAAACAAGGAGTTTCAGTGTGCGATGACTCAATGGCGCAATACTTGGTAGAAATGAGGAAGCTGGAGAAACACTTCACGAATTTCAAAGTGTGTTACATTCCCAAACTGGCTAATAGCCTGGCCGATAAGCTCGCGAAGCTTGGTTCCTCACAAGAACCCGCTCCGGTGGGGGTGCTCGTGCAGCACCTATTAAAGCCCTCTATTCCCTCCGGAGAAGTGGCACTCGAGAAGACATCTGCCTCGACCCAGACGACAGGTACCGTCTCATTCCTAGAGCAGCGCGACACCTGGATGACTCCATTCGTCCAGTTCTCGGTGCATGGAATACTACCACAGGACACAGTCGAGAAATCCTGGCTCCAAAGGCAAGCCCGGCCTTACCGATTACTCGGGGGCTTGTTGTACCGAAGGGGTTCTAATGGCGTACTTTGTAAGTGCGTGACCCAGGAGAAAGGCAAATTTCTCCTCCAAAACATCCATGACGGGATCTATGGAGCGCATGCCTCCTACAGAACCCTAGTGGGCAAAGCCTTCCGCATGGGGTACTACTGGCCCACAGCAATGACCGACGCGAAAGCGCTGGTGCAACGTTGCCTAGCCTGCCAGTACCACGCCCGGATGTCCCATCAACCAGCGTATGAGTTGCATACTATCCCGCCGACCTGGCCATTCTCGACCTGGGGGATGGACATTCTCGGTCCTTTCCCCAGAGGCTTCAAGGGGTGCACGCACCTGTTCGTGACGATCGATATTTTCACCAAGTGGATCGAAGCTGAACCGGTGTCGAACATATCCGCCCAAACGGCCAAAAGATTCTTCAGAAGCAACATAGTCGCAAGGTTCGGCATTCCGAGCAGAGTCATCACTGACAACGGGACACAATTCACAAGCGAGCTATTTCAGGAGTACTGCGAAGAGCTTGGCATGAAGGTCGCCCTAGCCTCAGTGGCCCACCCATAGAGCAACAGCGCGGCCGAACATGCGAATGGGCAAATCATGCAGGGCATCAAGCGCCGGGTCTACGACGCTCTCGCCAAGCAGCGCCAGAACTGGGTAGAAGAACTACCCTTGGTGCTGTGGGCAGCTCAGACGACCTCTAATCGCGCTACGGGAGAGACCCCTTTTAGGCTCGTCTACGGCTCGGAAGGAGGGGAAGGAGTCCTTCCTGCCGAGCTAAAACTTGGCTCGGCCCGTGTTGACTTTGCAGGTCACATCGACAATGATGAAGAGCGACTGTTGGATCTCGACCTATCCGAGTCCTGCCGCGAGCAAGCGTTACTGCGAGCTGCAGCATACTAGCAATCTCTCCAGCGGCACGCGGCGAAATCGGTACAGACTCGGACCTTGCAAGTTGGTGACCTGGTTCTAAGACGAGTCCAGAACCTAGCGCACGCCAACAAGCTTACCCTACGGTGGGAGGACCCATACACGGTCGTATCAACCGCGCGCCTCGGGACTGTAAGGCTGGCTATGCCGGACGGAAGACTCCTCAATAGCTCTTGGAACATCGCCCAGCTCTGAAGATTCTATGCCTAGGCCAAGGTCGTATGTCTCCTCTCTTTACTTTTCTCGTTCGTTTCTGTTGTCCACCCAAAAAAACCAGCAGAAACCTGACCTACGATCGAAGCTTAAGAGAAAGCTCGGGCTACCTCAGTACAAACGGGCGGGTCGACGACCATGCCAGAGCTAAGCCCCCGAGGTTCCCATGTATACGGGTAAGCCGATTCTCATCGCACCACACAAGACCTCGCGCGGGCACAACGCTTTCCGGTCCACGCCATAAGCCCGCGTAAAACACGAGACAACTCGGAGATCCTAAGGTTCTGAGATCGCAAGCACACCAGAGCTCAGGATCGAGCTTCTTGCTCTAAGGTCACCATCTCCGAACCACGCGTGAGCCTCTAAAGGCTCGACCGTGGCTCGGGGGTTGGGATTGGGTTTTTTCAATCTTCCGTTCTCTGAACCACGCCCGAGCCTCCAAAGGCTCGACCGTGGCTCGGGGGTTGGGATTGGGTTTTTTCAATCTTCTGTTCTCTGAACCACGCCCGAGCCTCCAAAGGCTCGACCGTGGCTCGGGGGCTGGGATTGGGTTTTTTTAATCTTCTATTCTCTGAACCACGCCCGAGCCTTCAAAGGCTCGACCGTGGCTCGGGGGCTGGGATTGGGTTTTTTTAATCTTCAGTTCTCTGAACCACGCCCGAGCCTCCAAATGCTCGACCGTGGCTCGGGGGCTGAGATTGGGTTTTTTCAATCTTTAGTTCTCTGAACCATGCCCGAGCGTCCAAAGGCTTGACCATGGCTCAGGGCTGGGGTTGGGATTTTTCAATCTTCATTTTTCTGAACCATGCTCGAGCCTCCAAAGGCTCGACTGAGGCTCGAGGGCTGGGATTGGACCCTTTAGTCCTAGGTTCCTGGAACCTCGATCGACCCTCTAAGCATCCAGAGGCTCGGCCGAGGCTCGGGGGCTGGGAACTATAAATAAATATGCATTACTTCCTAAGACTTTTTCGCCTACACGACTACTCACAACTACTCTCATTCTATGCATATAGGAAACGAAGTAGACGAAAAAACAAAAGTAAGAGGATATGCTATTTTCTCAAAAAGTCCAGAACTGCACAAACTTACAAGAGAAGTTACAAGTTGGTCGAGCTGACATCTAAAGACCACCAAAATTGTCTATCTAGCACTCGGCGAACTTACAAAAGAAATAAACCTACGCTCTAAGGCGCTGGTGATGCACGATACCCGAACCCATCCTGGTAGGATGGGTTTGGATATCTTGCACCACAAGGAAGGAGCTGACACCCTTTCACATCAAGGGGTGGAGATCGGGAAGCACCCACCCCGGCCCTCGTCTCCGTCGTCGCCGTTGTTGCTGTCAACCGAGGAGGCAGGCTCGGGCCCCGGCTCGGGCTCTTCGCACTACAAGAAAACTGATTATTGGTGACGAAAATGCCGTGACATTTTCAAATTCCGTCATGGAAAGTTGTTTTTTTGTGACAATATTTTTTCATTCGTCATAGCTTTCAACGCACGTCACTTGGCCACGTTTTGTAGTGCCGAAACATAATATTTCGTCTTAAAACATATTTGCACATCGTCATGAAAAGTAGGACCTCGTGTTCGGTTGCTGGTATAGGAGTGACGTCATATACGTGTGTGTAGGGTGACGATATGTTTTCGTCACGATGGATGTTTAAAAAAATTTAAAATTTATGGGAATGTGGAACCCATCGTTTGAACTAAGGTAGGGCATGTGGGACCCACGTTTGGCCGCAAATTAAAAAACTTATTAATGCTTCCGCTACAGGGAATTGAACCCACAACTTGTGGTGTCATAGTTTCCTTTCCTTCCACTAAGCTACAACTAATTTGTTGGTTACATTTATATGTGGTTTCTTTTATGCCCTGTAAAGACTGCAGGTGGAGGCCCAACATACGTACGCATCTCACGCGGTAGTCCGGGACAAGCCTCGCGTTGGGCCTTCATGCGCTGGGCTTGGGAGTCGAGTATACGATTGTACGAAGGCTGCAACGCCGATTTAGTCACTGTCTCGCCAAATTGCCGCCTCGCCGTCTCGCGCGCCGAGTCGCCGTTTAGCCGTCTCCTGGAGTCGCCGTCTCGCCGAGACGTCAAGGAATGACGGTATAGCTACAGATTACCGCACTGCCGCAGTGCTCTTGACAGGATCACGCCATCACGGATGCACGACCCATGCCGAAGTGCCTGATTGATATAGCAACGCCGACACCTGATCAACCGATCAAGATTCCATGCATTGCTAATTTGGTACTAATCTTTTATTAATGAATACACAATTTTACTATTAGCGCAACAATACCACCAGATTCGAGTTTAATTGAGTTTTGTATTAAGCAGATTGATTTGTTAGTTTGAAACAAATAAGATTTATTATTTGTTTTTGTTGTCTGAAATATCGTTTTTGTTGGCCTGGCCTCATCACCAGCGTTGTGGAAGATTTTAGCGCATTGCACAGCATCGATCAGTGCTAAGTTGATCGAGCCTTACCGCATCTCATTGAGCAGAACGCTGGAAGTAATAGGAGATAACATAAAAGCGCAACAGGTATCTCTTCTTATCGGTGTATGTTGATTACTTTGTAGGATTGATTACTCGGTAGCCTTTGAAAGATGATGATTGCATAATTGCATTAGGGTTGTGGCAATTGATGGATGTGGATTTGCCTTGTATTTGTTGTTTTGGTTTAGGATTGGTTAGCCTCTATTTGGTTGTAAAACATGACAGGATTAGCCCTTCGCAATATTTATTTGGCAATCTATTTGATTAGGAACACATTTATACATGTTTAATTATTTATTTGCTCTCATGATGTCGAACAGATGGACAGAAGTTGGATAAATGGTAAACAATTTACCCCTCCATATATCAAAGGCGTGGAAGAATTCATGAAATTCATTACAGAGAGATTTGATCAGAATGATGAGATATTTTGCCTATATCGTCGATGTCTCAATCAGTCACGAAGACCTCAGTCCCATGTGCATGATCACATTCATATTTATGGAATGTCAAGTACATACATGAGGTGGGTTCATCATGGAGAATCATTCGATGTTGAAGTCATGGAATCTTCGGTTCATGACCATGAAAATGTTAGTAATATGGAAAGTTTTGGTCACGATGGATTTGTTGTTGGTGAGGATGACAACGATGATAGAGGAATGCCCGATTTGATAGAGGAGCTCTTCACAGCTGCAGACCAAGGTGGACAACATCCAAATTTTGCTAGAGTTCTTGAAGATGCGAAGCGGGAACTTTGCTCAGAATCTACATTTTCAAGATTCTCTTTTCTCGTGAAGTTACTACATGTCAAGTCATATTATCATATCAGCAATTCTGCTTTTAATGCACTAGCAAGCTGTTGCCGCTAGCATTCCCTCGTTGCAAACTTCCCAATTCATTTTATGAACTGAAGCAATACCTCAGTGAATTGGGTCTTGGTCTATCCATGTGTGCTTGAATAATTGTGTGCTATTTAGAAAGCAGTATGAAAATATAGATGAATGCCCAATATGTGGAGAATCAAGGTGGAGAGATGCAAATGGTAATAGCCGGGTTCCTCATAAGGTGTTGAGACATTTTCCGCTAAGACCAAGTTTGAAGAGGTATTTTACTTCTAAACAAACAGCAGAGGACACATAATGGCACGAGTTGAAGCGACAGCCAAATGATAGTGAAATGAGTCATCCAGCTGATGGGGAGGCGTGGAAAGACTTTGGTAGAAAATATCTGGTGTTGGCCGAAGATGCAAGGAACTTGAGGCTTGGCATAGCTACAGATGGGTTTAATCCATTTGGGATTATGAGTTCCTCATGCAGTACGTGGCCAATCCTTGTGATGCCTTATAACATGCCACCATGGGTATGCATGGATCAGTCGAATTGCATGATGGCATTACTCATCCCTGGCCCAAAATGTCCTGGAAAGGATTTCAATGTATTCATGGAACCTCTCGTAGAAGAGTTGGTTGAACTATGGCAAGGTGTCCCTACTTATGATGCATTTACCGCTAAGTTGTTCAATATGCATGCTACAGTTATTTGGTGCATCCATGATTACCCTGCTTTAAGCACTTTGTCAGGGCGAACTACAAAAGGTTTTTATGCATGCATTCATTGTGACAAAGATCCACTGTCTTAGGGCATAAGGAATAAAATTTGTTACATTGGCCACCGTCGTTACCTCTCAATGGACGACCGTATGCGGAGAAGCTTAGCTTTTGATGGATATCATGAAAAGAGTGAGAAGCCAGGCAAGTTTAATAAAGAGGAGCTTTTGAAGCAACTAGAGAAAGTGAAAGATGTTAGGCCAGGAAAGCATCCTCCTCCTCCTTCAAATAAGAAAAGGAAGCATGACGAGAAGGATGAGCCTTGATTATTTAGCCGAAAGGTTAGATTGTTTGATTTGCCATATTGGCTAGAACTGATGTTGCGACACAATCTTGATGTGATACACATCGAGAGAAATATATGCATGAACCTTCTTGGTACATTACTGGATATAGCGGGGAAGACAAAAGACACTATCCATGCTAGGCTTGATTTGCAAGATATGGGCATAAGGAGTGAATTGCATTTAGAGGACAAGGGCACCTCATATCGAGTTCCACCAGCATGCTATACCTTGACAAAAGAGCATAAGATTGCATTTTGTGATTTTATTAAAGAGGTCAAATTTCCATATGGTTTTGGTTCCAACTTATCTAGATGTATTAGTGCTGATGGATGCAAGTTACAAGACTTGAAAACTCATGATTGTCACATCCTTTTTCAAAGAGTATTACCTGTTGGCCTTCGGGGAATCGTGCGTAGGGATATATATGAAACAATTGCAGAGTTGGGGAACTTCTTTAGAGAATTGTGTTGTAGAAATGTAAAGATAGATGTACTACAACGTCTTAAAGCTCAAATCCCAATCATTCTTTGCAAGCTTGAGAAAATATTTCCTCTTGTCTTCTTTGATGTGATGGTGCACTTGGCTATTCATCTACCAGATGAGCCAATTCTGAGAGGTCCAGTACAATATGGATGGATGTACCCAATAGAGCATCGATTATGCACTTTAAAAGGTTTCGTGAGGAACAGGGCGAGACCTGAAGGGTCCATTGCAGAGGCATATGTAGCTGATGAGGTTTTGACATTTTGCTCAAGATACATGGACAATGTTGACACTAGATTTAATCGGGGGGACAAAATTGGGGATGGATCTATAGAAAATCCGTCGGATTGTGACATCTTTGTTTTTACACATGGTGTTAATTTAGTAGGAAACTATAGGGTTACATACCTTCCAGATGAATTTGACAAGCTTGTTTGGTATGTGGTAAATAATTGTGAGGAGGTTGATCCCTACGTGAAGTGAGTAACTATTACTTTGTACATTTGAATTTAATGCTAAATATGAAATTACTTTTGTGTTAACTAATGGTATGCTGGATTTTCTTTTTTTGCAGAATGTTTAGACAAGAGATAGAGAAAGAAGAGACGCATGATATTGACAAAAGGCTGATGCTTGGATTTCCGAAATAGTTTAAGAACCATGTAAGCGAGAAGACAGATAGGGTTAGTGATTACCTACGTGCACTGTCATGTGGTCCAGATCTTCGAGTCGCAATATACTCATCTTGCAGTGTTAATGGAGTTCGGCACAACACTGTCGATCGTGAGAAAAATATGAAGACACAGAATAGTTCCATCATGGCTGAGGGTACTCATAAAGTCCAATACATTGATTTTTATGGTTCACTGAGAGAGATAGTTGAGTTGGTATACAACTCAGATCTACAAGTTCGTCGGTCAGTTGTTCTATTTTGATGTGACTGGTATGATCTAGAGGGCAAGACGAGAGGCATAAAACATGATGGATATTTCAATTTAGTCAATATTGAGAGGTTATGGTACAAGATAGATCCATTTATTTTGCCCTCTCAAGCAAAAAAGATTTTTTACCTACCAGACATTCAATGGGGCACAAGTTGGTGAGTTCTGCAGAAGTTGAGCATAGGCATCTTTATAATGTGACTGAAAATGAGAAGTCTAATTATGTTGGTGCATATCAAGAAGAAGAATGTTCTGATAATGAATGTGATGTGCAAGATAGTAATCCACCTTCGAACACTCTGCACCGTGATGACGATGAGGAAGTCCAACATGTTGATCCCTATACATGAGGGGGAGGGACCACGGTGTTAAGAACCTTGGAAGATCTCTATGCTACTATAGGGTTCGTCGGAGGCCAAAAAATCCGGGCAGTACTGAGGGGAGGTTGAGACGAGCCGTGGGGGCGGGGTGCTCCGATCTCATCCCTATACCGGAAGGGGAGGGACCACGGTGTTAAAAACCCTAAACCCATAAACCCATAACCCATAACCCTAAACCCTAAATCCGGGCAGTACTGAGGGGAGGTCGAGACGAGCCGCGGGGGCCGGGTGCTCCGATCTCATCCCTATACCTGAGGGGGAGGGACCACGGTGTTAAGAACCATGGAAGATCTCTATGCTACTATAGGGTTTGTCAGAGGCTAAAAAATCAGTGCAGTACTGAGGGGAGGTCAATACGAGCCGCGAGGGCTGGGTGCTCCGATCTCATCCCTATACCTGAGTGGGAGGGACCACGGTGTTAAGAACCATGGAAGATCTCTATGCTACTATAGGGTTCGTCGGAGGCCAAAAAATCCGGGTAGTACTGAGGGGAGGTCGAGACGAGCTGCGGGGGCCGGGTGCTCTGATATCATCCCTATACCTGAGGGGGTTCGTCGGAGGCCAAGGTAAGGCATCACAGTACGGATTCGGGTGGCGAGGGGCGTCCGTAGGAGCTGCTTGGAAATATTTCTCCTAAAAAATATTTATTTCTTAGTTTCAAACAAATTTGCAATAAATATTTCTCTCGCTTAATTGCTGATACAAATTTTACAAAAAAAAACTCAACAGCAAACAAAATTTCAGATTACCCGCTTTGTTTTCCCAAAAAAAAAATTCACATTACCCGCTTATTTGCTCCCCAAAATAGCGCAGGCCCACCTCCCAGCAGCACACCCAACTTCCCCAAATATCCTCCTCCCTCCTCCACGGCTCCATTCTTCCACCAAACCCTAAATCGCAGGGGAAGCGGCGACCTCCTACCTCAACGGCCGAAGTCGGCGAAGGCCTCAAGGGGGAGCTTCTTGGTGCCTTCATCTGCACTCCCTCGCCTCCCGCCTGTGTTTGCGCTCGCGCTGGTGGTGGCGGCCATCCTCTCCACGCCGCCTCCCTAGCCGGAGACCTTCTCCAACGTCCCGCCCACGCTCTCCGGCGACGACCGGACGCGGGTGAGGATCAAGCACCCCAAGTCCGCCAAGGCGCTGCGGTGCGCCTCCAAGTGCGTCGCCACCTGCATCCGCGGTGGCGAGGGCCCTCAACGTCAGGAGGTAACCCACCTACCTCCACACCTCGAGCGCAGCACGCACGATCCAATTCTGCCACTTCCTCATCGCATTTGATAGCTCTCCTTCATCGCATTCCCGCAGACCCCTCATGGTGTTCAAGGAACAATTCCGCAATCGGCAGTACTGGTAATTAACTGCACCAGCGCTCCTCTTGTTCTTTCAATTATCAATCAGCAGTCAATGATTTTTTAATTAGGTGCGGATTAAAGAACCCAATCTATATTTTTTTCTTCACAAAACAGATTCATTTTTATAAATTAGCGGCATTATACTAGGCCCTAATGACCCAGATCAAGTGGAATAAACTCTGGTATGTTTGCTGTGCAATTAGTCTGGCAAAGTGCACAGACATTTGCAATCTCATCAATTCTTGTGCACTTCAAATGAAATGTAGAGTGGATGTCATTAAATGAAAAAAATGATGAAGCACAGTATATATATTCAATGTTTAATTTCGCAGAAAGAATTATGCTAAAAAAATTGGTATATCTTGTGGGGTAGATGCATGACCAAGGAAAAAACAACAATAACAACACAATAACGGATAAAACATGGGTCACACATCTCCAAATATAAAATCCTAGATTTGCTGCGAAGGCTAAGTTGATTATAGTGTAACTTTTAATATGGTTTGCACCCATTTAATTTGGCTTGTTTCTAGTATGTTAGTTCGGTGGTGGATTGTAGGATAAACATTAAGCTTGCCAAGGCTTGATTTTAATCCGCGTTCGCCACTGGGTGATTGTGTATCTCCTGGTTCTCGGGGCCTCCTAGGGGTCTCCTAGTTAATTATATTTGCAATTAATTGCAGAATACCTCTGTTTTAGTTGTCCTATTGACGTAATTGATCTTCGCTTCCTGTTTCAATATGCATGCTGTTACAACTGGATATGAAATAAAAAGGGGCATTGTTAGTAACTCTGGTCTAACTGGATCAGGCTTCATTAACTTGGAGCATCGGCATCAACAATTATCTAAACTATACCAAGCGCCAATAGCCTGAGTCATCCGGTCTCATCAGTCACGGATGACACAATGATAGGAATTGAGTGGATGAATCACATGCATAAGAAAACACTTATATAACTAGATGAACTTGACAATAACAAAGTTATGACAAAGTGTTAATGTGCAATATAAATACAAATTTATAGAAATTGAATTGCGATGACTTCAAATAGATTCAAATTAGCACCCATCAAAGTAGATATTGAAAAATGCAATGGATATGCCGCCATATAATTTCTCCAAATAAATACACGGGCTTGATTAGAGATATCCAACACCCATGCATAATTGTCTGAAACTCGAGTATTGGTTTATTTTGGTTTACAGAGGAAGGCTTCTCAATTCCAAGAATGTAGTTTACTGACTTCATTATCCATTTGTTATCTTCTAATAAGTTGTAGTTTACTGACTTCATTATCCATTTGTTACCTTCTAATAAGTTGTTTTTTTAAAAAAGATACTTGAATCACACCTGGATTGTATGATTTGATTCAAAACCCAGATAATCACTTTTCTTGTACTTTGCATGCCATGTAAGTTAACTGTTTCAATTATTATTAACTATAAACTGCAGATCATATATCCTAGCCCTTCATATCATCCAATCAGGAGCAGCCAATGAGAACAAGACGCATTAAAGAGAAAGGTTATTTCTCTTGCTATCTTTTCATATGAAACTATCATTGTGCTTGTGGATGATGCATCATTCCCTTAAGTACTTTGCATGCCTATACTCTATGTTGCATGTTAAAATATGCTCTCTTTTTCAAACAATAATATTGTTTTTTCATAACATAGAACCTGAACCATGTGCATATGAAGAGTTGCGGCGTGCAACCATCGCATAGATTCAAAACAAATTTCAATCCCTTGGTCTCCATCAAATTGCAAAAAATGCACAATCAACTAGCACTGTAAAGCCTAGGAAATCAAAGAGTAGAAAAAGAGAGGACTCCGATTATGATCCAGAAGAGGATAGGAAGACCGAGGGAGATGAACTTGCCATCATCACTTCACCCCCAAAGGTGCTTCTTCATCTATATTTCTAGGGGCTAAGGATGTTTGTTGCATGTACAGTTTTGCATTGCATCTATTTCATTTTTAGATGTTGCTTCCTTTATGTTATTGCTGTGTTGCTGACTATTTCTTTTAGTTCACACTATTGCATCGATGATTTCTTCTTATGTACTGGAAATTATATAAGAGAGTGATCAAAAGGGCTGCTGTAAGACCCGACAGTTCATACACCGACAACATGGCTCTAGGTGGCACAAGACCTTCCAAGAGAGTGAAAGCAACTACACCGACAGAGCAACCCAATGGAGTCTCAACAAGATCAGCAAAAAGTTTGATTCTAGCTCAACAGCAAGAACATACAACCACTCAACCATCAAAACAAGTCCTTCATGATGATCAAGCTCAGAGAGAAGGACAGGAACCGATTTTGCTACTATGGGTCCACGTACGGAGCAGGGCACGGGGTCCGTTGTCGCTAGTGACAACAACAACCAGCCAGCTGATGAAGGCAAGTTATTCCTGCCATGCTCCTTTTCACTTTCTTACAATTCTTGTGCACTAACTGCTTTGACGCCATCTTTGTAAAAACACCAGTAGCTGTTCATAAAGGGAAGAGGGCAGCGACAATGGGTAAACACCTTGAGAAGATGAATAGATCTATGGGAAAAAGGTTGCCCATCAAAATTGCCGAAGGGATGAGAAGGCCAGAGAAACCAGTGCAATCTGCCAAGCTTGCATCAGAGTCTGGCATTCAAATTAGGAACCATATGCCTATCCTCACACACTGGAAAGAGTACAAGAATAGCAATACTTATTTGGATAATTTCATGGGAAAATTATCTGTAAGTAAATTCATTCTTGTCCACTTCCAAGTTTTATAGTTGCTCGCTAAGTGGTATAACTCATCATTAATATAATCCATTCGTCTTGGTAGACAAAGCTGTCCATTGACACCAATGACAAGCCCACCAAGGATGCATGTACTGATTTATTGAAGGGTGGCATACGGCAGCAACGATACATGTTGAAGAAGCGATATTCTGATGGTGTTCCAGCAAATCAAGTCCGTACTACGTCCCCTATATCTCACATGACTGATGAGCAATGGCAATCTCTTGTTCAAAAATGGTCAGACCCCAAAAGCAAGGTACTGTGTATGAATAACTGGTTTTTATATATTTCACATATGAATGTATGTAACTGAATTGTAAACCGTAGGAAATCTCTGACAAGAACAAGCAGAATCATGGTAAAGTGCAGTTCCATCAGGCTACAGGGTCTCGTAACTACATATCACAGTGCCATTCTCTCGAAAGTACTAAATATCTTCTCATTACATATTTTCCATCGACAGCTTCTCATTTTCTACAATTACTAACAAGCTATTGTTTTCATTATGATTGTTATATACCCAAATACAGAAGAAAGACCAAAATGAAGAAATGAATGTCTTGGACGTGTTCAAGGCATGCCACAACAGCAATAAGAAGAAGTCATATCCTGAACCTGTGCAACGCGCAATAGTATGATGCTCTTCCTGATTCCATTTTTTGATTACTAAATAAAAGTAAAAATGATAAAATAATGCATATTTCTTTTTTCTAGTGTTGGCAAACTGCAACTATATGCTTGTTCGTATGGACTGGACATAGTACAAAAATCACTATGATTTGCAGCTACTTGATAGAACCGATCATTCATTTCGCTGGAATCAATTGTCTTCAGTAAAATTGATCTGTGCTCATATGGTTCTACTGTTTTAAAGCTGAAACTGTATTATAGCGGACATTCTTTTACTTGGCAAGTTAAGAAATTCGATTATGGAGATTACATATACATGTTTATGTACTGCTGTCACAATTTGTCAATGATGTAATTAATCTTTTAGCCTTGGATGCCATGCACTTGGAATGTAGTGTCAGTTATTACTTGGAAACCATACACTTCCTTATGAAACCAGTTTAACATGTAGATTACATTCCATTGCAAGGAACCAGTGATCTGAGAACAATTGTCTTATGCCTTTGTATTCTTTATCATTTCATCATTGCAAGAAACTAATGCATTTCTTCACAATCTCATGCGCATGGGTCAATCCAGCAACAACCAGTGACCTCTTATGAGTGGGTTTGAAACCTGGAAATGGAAAACTTATTTTGTTTAGCTTGTCATTATTTAGGTAATCGAGTGTATCTCTCGATTGCCGTGCCAGACCGCTACCGGTCAACACGTGTCTTTGCCCATGCCGGCGGTTGACGAGACCTGCCGCCAACCCGCCAGTAGCCTCCGTTAGGCGCTCCTCGGTACAGTGCGCGCATTTAATTCTTGACGACCTTTGGGACGGCGTATCTGTCAAGTGGCGCGCATGATCTCGCCACGGTCTGAGCCCCGAGCCGGGCCCGGGAGGGGTGAGTGGCTCGAGCTTTCGAGACAGGGAACCTCGGGCGCGGGCATGCCAAGCTCGAGCGCGAGCTTGCCAGGTCCGGGCTTACTTCCAGTGGGGCTGAGGCTAAGTTAGTGGGCCGTATCTCCATGGGGCCACGTACTTTCCCCAACAAGATTTTTCTCATCGGACGACTTTCGTGGGCTATAGCACACCGTTTTTAGCCTGTTTTCATGAATTTTTTCATAGGCGTCCCGGCCTCGCGTCGGCCATTCCCTCCATCCGGGCATCCTCCTGGCGTCCCTCCTGGTGACCTATGGCGTCCGGACGCCCCGCCACGGTAAAATAAAGGACAGATTTTTCCTTGTCGGACGAGATCCGTGGGCTTAGCACACCGTTTTTAGCCTCTTTTATGAATTTTTTTAATGAGTGCTCCGGTCCCGCGTCGGCCATTCCCTTCAACCGGGCATCCTCCAAGTGTCCCCCCTGGTGACTCGGGGTGCTTGGACGCCGCTGTAACACTGAAATAAACGATTTAGATTTTTTCTTGTCGGACGACATCTGTGGGCTATAACACACCGTGTTTTTGCTTGCTCAATTTTTCATGGGTGCTCTCGCCTTGCCGTCCATTCCTCATTCAGGCATCCTCTGGCGTCCTCCGGTGACTCGGGGTGCACGGCCGCCACATTCTGATAGAATAAACGATTTAGATTTTTCTCATCGGACGACATCCGTGGGATATAGCACACCGTTTTTAGCCTGTTTTCATGCATTTTTTCATGGGCGCACCCGCCCCGCGTCGGCCATTCCCTCCATCCGGGCATCCTCCTAGCGTCCCTTCTGGTGACCTGTGGCGTCTGAACGTCCCCGCCATGGTAAAATAAAGGACATAGACTTTTCCGCGTCGGACGACGTCTGTGGGCTATAGCACACCGTTTTTAGCCTGTTTTTATAAATTTTTTAATGACTGCTCTGGCCCCGTGTCGGCTATTCCCTCCAGACGGGCATTCTTCAAGTGTCTCTCTTGGTGACTTGGGGTGCCTAGACGCCACTGTAACAGTGAAATAAACGATTTAGATTTTTCCTCGTCGGACAACTTCCGTGTGTTAGCACACCGTTTTTACCCTGTTTTCATGAATTTTTTCATGGGCGCTCCGCCCCGCGTCGTACATTCCCTTCATCCGGGCATCCCCTAGCATCCCTCCCGGTGACTCGGGGTGACTGGACGCCGCTGTAACAATGGAATAAAGGATTTAGATTTTCCTCATTTGACGACTTCCGTGGGCTGTAGCACACAATTTTTAACCTGATTTAATGAAATTTTTCATGGGTGCTCTGGCTCGGCGTCGGCCATTCCCTCCATCCGAGCACCCTCGTGGCGTCCATCCTGGTGACTCGGGGTGCCTTGATGACGTAATAACAGTCGAATAAATGATTTAGATTTTTCTCATCGGACGACTTCCGTGGGCTATAGCACATCGTTTTTAGCCTGTTTTCCTGAATTTTTTCATGAGCGCTCCGGCCCCGTGTCGGCCATTCCCTCCATCCGGGCATCCTCCAGGCGTCTCTCCTGGTGAACCGAGGCGTCCGGACGCCCCTGGCATGGTAAAATGAAGGACATATATGTTTCCTCGTCGGACAACGTCCGTGGGCTAGGGCACACCTTTTTAGGCACTTTTCATGAATTTTTTTCATGGGTGCTTCGGCCCTGCGTCGGCCATTCTCTCCATCCGGGCACCCTCCTGGCATCCATTCTGGCGACTCGGGGTGCATGGACGCCGCTGTAACAGTAGAATAAACGATTTAGATTTTTCCTCACCGTATGACTTTCTGGGCTATAGCACACCGTTTTTAGCCTGATTTTATAAATTTTTTAATAAGTGCTCCGGCCCCGTGTCGGCCATTCTCTCTAGATGGGCATCCTCCAAGTGTTCCTCCTAGTGACTCGGGGTGCCTGGACGCCGCTGTAACAGTGAAATAAACAATTTAGATTTTTTCTTGTCGGACGACTTCTGTGAGTTAGCACATAGTTTTTTCCCTGTTTTCATGAATTTTTTCATGGGCGCTCCGGCCCCGTGTCGTCCATTCCCTCCATCCGGGCATCCCCCTGGCGTCTCTTCTGGTGACTCGGGGTGACTGGACGCCGCTGTAACAGTGGAATAAATGATTTAGATTTTTCCTCATCGGACGACTTCCGTGGGCTGTAGCACACAATTTTTATATTGTTTTCATGAAATTTTTCATGGGTGCTCCGGCCCGGTGTCGGCAATTCCCTCCATCCGGGCTCCTTCCTGGCGTCTATCCTGGTGACTCGGGGTGCCTGGACGACGCTATAACAGTCGAATAAACGATTTTGATTTTTCCACATCGGACATCCATGGGCTATAGCACATCGTTTTTAGCCTGTTTTCATGAATTTTTTCATAGGCGCTCCGGCCCCGCGTCGGCCATTCCCTCCATCTAGGCATCCTTCAGGCGTCCCTCCTGGTGACCCGTGGCGTCCGGACGCCTCAGGCACGGTAAAATAAAGGACATAGATTTTTCCTTGTCGGACGACGTCCTTGGCCTCTAGCACACCGTTTTTAGCCTATTTAATGAATTTTTTCATGGGTGGTCCGGCCCTGCGTCGGCCGTTCCCTCCATTCGGGCATCCTCCTAGCGTCCCTCCTAGTGACTCGGGGGTCACTGGACGCCGCTGTAACAGTAGAATAAATGATTTAGATTTTTCCTCATCGGACGACTTCCGTGGGATATAACACACCGTTTTAAGCATGTTTTCAAGAATTTTTCAATGGGCGCACCGGCCCCGCATCGGCCATTCCCTCCATCTAGGCATCCTCCAGGCGTCCCTCCTGGTGACCCATGGCGTCCGGACGCCCCAGGCACAGTAAAATAAAGGACATAGATGTTTCCTCGTCGGACAACGTTCGTGGGCTATGGCACACCGTTTTTGGCACTTATCATGAATTTTTTTCATCGGTGCTCCGGCCCCGCGTCAGCCTTTCCCCCCATCCGAGTAACCTCTTGACGCACATCCTGGCGACTCGGGGTGCTTGGACGCCGCTGTAACAGTAGAATAAACGATTTAGATTTTTCCTCATCGGACGACTTCCGTGGACTATAGTACACCATTTTTTGCCTGTTTTCATGAATATTTTCATGGGCGCTCTGGCCCCGCGTCGGCCATTCCCTTCATCTAGGCATCCTTCAGGCGTCCTTCCTGGTGATCTGTGGCGTCCGGACGCCCCAGGCATGGTAAAATAAAGGATATAGATTTTTCCTCGTCAGACGACGTCCGTGGCCTCTGACACACCATTTTTAGCCACTTTTCATGATTTTTTTCATGGGTGCTCCGGCCCCGCGTCAGCCATTCCCTCCATTCGGGCATCCTCCTAGCGTCCCTCCTGGTGACTCGGGGTGCCTGGATGCCGCTGTAACAGTAGAATAAACGATTTAAATTTTTCTGATCGGACGACTTCCGTGAGCTATAGCACACCTTTTTTGTCTGTTTTCATGAATTTTTCTCATCGGTGCTACGGCCCCGCGTCGGCCATTCCATCCGTCTCTTAATCCTCCTGGCGTCCCACCTGGTGACTCGCGGTGCCTGGACGCCGCAGTAACAGTAGAATAAACGATTTAGATTTTTCTGATCGGACGACTTCCGTGGGCTATAGCACAGCGTTTTTAACCTGTTTTTATGAATTTTTTTATGGGTGCTACGGCCCCGCGTCGGCCATTCCCTCCATCCCTTCATCCTCCTGGCGTCCCTCCTGGTGACTCGCGGTGCCTGGACGCCGCTGTAACAGTAGAATTAACGATTTAGAATTTTTCTCATCGGACGACTTCCGTGGGCTATAGCACACCGTTTTTAGCCTGTGTTCATGAATTTTTTTAATGAGAGCTCCGTCCCCGCCTCGGCCGTGCCCTCCATTCGGGCATCCTCCAAGTGTCCCTCCTGTTGACTCAGGGTGCTTGGACGCCACTGTAATAGCGAAATAAACGATTTAGATTTTTCCTCGTCGGACGACTTCTGTGGGCTATAGCACACCGTTTTTAGCCTGTTTTCATGAATTTTTTCATGGGCGCTCCGGCCCCGCGTCGTCCATTTCCTCCATCCGGGCATCCTCCTGGCGTCCCTCCTAGTGACTCAGGGTGTCTGGACACCGCTGTAACAGTAGAATAAACGATTTAGATTTTTCTCATCAGACGACTTTCGTGGGCTATAGCACACCGTTTTTAGCCTAGTTTCATTAATTTTTTCATGGGTGCTACGGCCCAGCGTCGTTCATTGCCTCTATCCGGGCATCCTCTTAGCGTCCCTCCTGGTGACTCGGGGTGCCTGGACTCCGCTGTAACAGTAGAATAAACGATTTAGATTTTTCTGATCGGACGACTTCCGTGGGCTATATCACACCGTTTTAGCCTGTTTTCATGAATTTTTCTCATCGGTGCTACTGCCCCGCGTCGGCCATTCCCTCCGTCCCTTTATCCTCCTAGCGTCCCACCTGGTAACTCGCGGTGCCTGGACGCGGCTGGACGCGGCTGTAACAGTAGAATAAACGATTTAGATTTTTCCTCTTCGGACGACGTCCGTGGGCTATAGCACACCGTTTTTAGCTTGTTTTCATGATTTTTTTAATGAGAGCTCCGGCCCCGTGTCGGCTATTCCCTCCATCCGGGCATCCTCCAAGTGTCCCTCCTGGTGATTCAGGGTGTCTGGACGCCGCTGTAACAGTCAATTAAACGATTTAGATTTGTCCTCGTCGGACGATTTCTGTGGGCTATAGCACACCGTTTTTATCCTGTTTTCATGAATTTTTAATGGGTGCTCCGGTCCCGCGTCGTCCATTCCCTCCATCTGGGCATCCTCCTGGCGTCCCTCCTGGTGACTCGGGGCGCCTGGATGCCGCTATAACAGTAGAATGAACGATTTAGATTTTTCCTCATCGGACGACTTTCGTGGGCTATAGCACACTGTTTTTAGCCTGATTTCTTGAATTTTTTTAATGAGTGCTCCGGCCCCACGTCGGCCATTCCCTCCATCCGGGCTTCCTCCAAGTGTCCCTCCTGGTGACTCAGGGCGCCTGGACGCCGCTATAACAGTGAAATAAACGATTTAGATTTTCCTCGTTGGACGACTTCCGTGGGCTAGCACACCTTTTTAGCCTGTTTTCATGAATTTTTTCATGGGCGGTCCGGCCCCCCCGTCGTCCATTCCCTCCATCTAGGCATCCTCCTAGCGTCCCTCCCGGTGATTCGGGGTGCCTGGACCCCTCTGTAACAGTAGAATAAACGATTTAGATTTTTCTCATCAAACGTCTTTCGTCGGCTATAGCACACCGTTTTTAGCCTATTTTCATTAATTTTTTCATGTGTCCTACGGCCCAGTGTCGTCCATTACCTCCATCCGGGGATCCTCCTGGCGTCCCTCCTGGTGACTCGGGGTGCCTGGACTCCGCTGTAACAGTAGAATAAACGATTTAGATTTTTCTGATCCGACGACTTCGGTGGGCTATAGCACACCGTTTTTAGCCTATTTTCATGAATTTTTCTCATCGGTGCTACTGCCCCGCGTCGGCCATTCCCTCCGTCCCTTCATCCTCCTGGCGTCCCACCTGGTGACTCGCGGTGTCTGGACGCCGCTGTAACAGTAGAATAAACGAATTAGATTTTTTCTCATCGGACAACTTCCGTGGGCTATAGCACACCGTTTTTAGCTTGTTTTCATGAATTTTTTTAATGAGATCTCCGTCCTCGCGTCGGCTATTCCCTCCATTCGGGCATCCTCCAAGTGTCCCTCCTGGTGACTCGGGGTGCTTGGACGCCGCTGTAACGGCGAAATAAACGATTTAGATTTTTTCTCGTCGGAACACTTCTGTGGGCTATAGCACACCGTTTTTGGCCTGTTTTCATGAATTTTTTCATGGGCATTCCGGCCCCGCGATGGCCATTCCCTCTATCCGGCCATCCTCCTGGCGTCCCTCCTGCTGACCCGTGGCGTCCGGACATCGCGTCGGCCATTCTCTCCATCCGGGCATCCTCCAAGTGTCCCTCCTGGTGACTCGGGGTGCCTGGACGCCGCTGTAGCAGTGAAATAAAAGATTTAGGTTTTTCCTCGTCGGATGACTTCTGTGGGCTATTGCACACCGTTTTTATCTTGTTTTCATGAATTCTTTTAATTAGTGCTCCGGCCCCGCGTCGGCCATTCCCTCCGTTCGGGCATCCTCCATGTGTCCCCTTGGTAACTCGGGGTGCCTGGACGCCGCTCTAACAGTAGAATAAACGATTTAGATTTTTCTCACCGGATGACTTTCGTGGGCTATAGCACACCGTTTTTAGCCTGTTTACAAAATTTTTTTTCATGGGTGCTACGGCCCCGCGTCGGCCATTCCCTCCATCCGCGCTTCCTCCTGGCGTCCCTCCCGGTGACTCGGGGTGCCTAGACGCCGCTGTAACAATAGAATAAATGATTTAGATTTTTCCTCATCAGACGACTTCAGTGGGCTATAGCACACCGTTTTTAGCCTGTTTTCATAAATTTTTTTATGGGTGCTACGGCCCCGCGTCAGCCATTCCCTCCATCCCGGCTTCCTCCTGGCGTCCCTCCTGGTGACTCGGGGTGCCTGGACGCCGCTCTAAGAGTAGAATAAACGATTTAGATTTTTTCTCATCGGATGATTTCCGTGGGCTATAGCACACCGTTTTAGCCTATTTTCATAAATTTTTTCATGAGCGCTCCGGCCCCGCGTCGGGCATTCCCTCCATCCGAGCATCCTCCTGGCGTCTCTCCTAGTGATCTATGGCATCGAACGACTTCCGTGGGTTATAGCATACCGTTTTTAGCCTGTTTCCATGAATTTTTTAATGAGTGCTCCGGCCCCGCGTCGGCCATTCTCTCCATCCGAGCATCCTCCAAGTGTCCCTCCTGGTGACTCGGGGTGCCTTGGCACCGCTGTAACAGTGAAATAAACGATTTAGGTTTTTCCTCGTCGGATGACTTCTATGGGCTATTGCACACGGTTTTTAGCCTGTTTTCATAAATTTTTTCATGGGCGCTCCGGCCTCGCATCGTCCATTCCCTCCATCCGGGCATCCTCCTGGCGTCTGTCCTAGTGACTCGAGTGCCTGGGCGACGCTATAACAGTAGAATAAAAGATTTAGATTTTTTCACATCGGACGACTTTCGTGGGCTATAGCACATCGTTTTTAGACTGTTTTCCTGAATTTTTTCATGGGCGCTCCGGCCCCGCGTCGGCCATTCCCTCCTTCCCGGCATCCTCCTGGCGTCCCTCCTGCTGACTCGGGGTGCCTGGACGCCGCTGTATCGGTAGAATAAACGATTTAGATTTTTTTCTCATCGGACGACTTCCGTGGGCTATAGCACACCGTTTTTAGCTTGTTTTCATGAATTTTTTCATGGGCGCTTCGGCCCCGCGTCGGCCATTCCCTCCATCTAGGCATTGTCCCGGTGTCCCTCCTGGTGACCCGTGGCGTCCGGACGCCCCCGCCTCGGAAAAATAAAGGACAAATTTTTCCTCGTCGGATGACGTCCGTGGGCTATGGCACACCGTTTTTAGCCACTTTTCAAGATTTTTTCATGGGTGCTCCGGCCCCGCGTCGGCCATTCCCTCCATCCAGGCATCCTGCTACCGTCCCTTCTGGTGACTCGGGGAGCCTGGACGCCCCTATAACAGTGGAATGAATGATTTAAATTTTTACTCATCGGACGACTTCCGTGGGCTATAGCACACCGTTTTTAGCCCGTTTTCATGAATTTTTTCATGAGTGCTCCAGCTCCGCGTCGTCCAATCCCTCCATCCGGGCATCCTCCTGGCGTCCCACAAGGTGACTCGGGGTGGCTGGACGCCGCTGTAACAGTGGAATACATGATTTAGATTTTTCCACATCGGACGACTTTCGTGGGCTATAACACATAGTTTTCAGCCTGTTTTCCTAAATTTTTTCATGGGCGCTCCAGCCCCGCGTCGGCCATTCTCTAGGCGTCCCTGCTGGTACCCGTGGCGTCCGGACGGCTAGGCACGGTAAAATAAAGGACATACATTTTTTCTTGTCGGACGACGTCCATGGGCTATGGAACAACGTTTTTAGCCACTTTTTATGAATTTTTTTCATGGGCGCTCTGCTCCCGCGTAAGCCATTGTCTCCATCCGGGCATCCTCCTGGCGTCCCTCCTGGTGACTCGGGGTGCCTGGACACCGCTGTAACAGTAGAATAAACGATTTAGATTTTTCTCATCGGACAACTTCCGTGTGTTATAGCACACCGTTTTTAGCCTGTTTTCGTGAATTCTTTTTATGCGTGCTATGGCCCCGTGTCAGCCATTCCCACCATCCCGGCATCCTCCTGGCGTCCCTCCTGGTGACTCGGGGTGCCTGGACGCCGCTGTAACAGTAGAATAAACGATTTAGATTTTTTCTTATCGGATGACGTCCGTGTGCTATAGCACACCGTTTTTAGCTTATTTTCATGAATTTTTTAATGAGTGCTCCGGCCCCGCGTCGGCCATTCCCTCCATCCGAGCATCCTTCAAGTGTCCCTCCTAGTGACTCGGGGTGCCTGGACACCACTGTAACAGTGAAATAAACGATTTAGGTTTTTCCTCGTCGAACCACTTCTGTGGGCTATTTCACACTGTTTTTAGCCTGTTTTCTTGAATTTTTCATGGGTGCTCGCCTCGCCGTCCATTCCTCCATCCGCATCCTCTCAAGGCCCCACCCGTGACTCGGGTGCACGGACGACGCCAGAATAAAGAGAATAAATGATTTAGATTTTTCCTCATCGGACGACTTCCATGGACTATTGCACATCATTTTTAGCCTGTTTTCCTGAATTTTTTCATGGGCGCTCCGGCCCCGCGTCGGCCATTTCCTCCATCTGGACATCCTAATGGCGTCCCTCCTGGTGACCCGTGGCGTCCGGACGCCCTAGGCACGGTAAAATAAAGGACATATATTTTTCCTCGTCAGACGACGTCCGTGGCCTCTGACACACCGTTTTTAGCCACTTTTCATGAATTTTTTCATGGGCGCTCCGGCCTCGCGTCGGCCATTCCCTCCATCTGGGCATCCTAATGGCGTCCCTCCTGATGACCCGTGGCGTCCGGACGCCCTAGGCACGGTAAAATAAAGGACATACATTTTTGCTCCTCGGACGACGTCCGTGGGCAGTGGCACACTCTTTTTAGCCACTTTTGATGAATTTTTTTCATGAGTGCTCTGGCCCCGCGTCGGCCGTTTCCTCCATCCCGGCATCCTCCTGGCGTCCCTCCTGGTGACTCGGGGTGCCTAGACGCCGCTGTAATAGTAGAATAAACGATTTAGATTTTTTCTCATCGGACGACTTCCGTGGGCTATAGCACACCGTTTTTAGCCTATTTTGATGAATTTTTTCATGGGCGCTCCGGCCCCGCGTCGGCCATTCCCTCTACCCAGGCATCGTCCCGGCGTCCCTCCTGGTGACCCGTGGCATTCGGACGCCCCCGCCATGGAAAAATAAAGGACATAAATTTTTCCTCGTCGGACGACGTCCTTGGGCTATAGCACACCGTTTTCAGCCTGTTTTCATGAATTTTTCAACAATTGCTCTAGCCCCGCGTCGGCCATTCCCTCCATCCGGGCATCCTCC
Organism: Olyra latifolia; assembly: GCA_036346145.1. Classification (NCBI taxonomy): domain Eukaryota; kingdom Viridiplantae; phylum Streptophyta; class Magnoliopsida; order Poales; family Poaceae; genus Olyra; species Olyra latifolia. The sequence continues at coordinate 55,107,769 of CM070528.1, read as the reverse complement.
AAGTGTCCCTCTTGGTGACTCGGGGTGCTTGGCGCCACTGTAATAGTGAAATAAACGATTTAGATTTTTCCTCGTCGGACGACTTCTGTGAGTTATAGCACACCGTTTTAGCCTATTTTCTTGAATTTTTCATGGGCACTCCGGTCCCGCGTTGTCCATTCTCTCCTGGTGACTAGGGGTGCCTGGACGACGCTGTAACAGTGGAATAAATGATTTAGATTTCTCCTCATCGGACGACTTCCGTGGGCTGTAGCACACAATTTTTATCCTGTTTTCATGAATTTTTTCATGGGTGCTCCGGCCCGACGTCGGCCATTCCCTCCATCGAGGCACCCTCCTGGCGTCCATCCTGGTGACTCGGGGTGCCTCGACGCCGCTATAACAGTGGAATAAATGATTTAGATTTTTCCTCATCGGACGAATTCCGTGGACTGTAGCACACAATTTTTAGCATGTTTTCAAGAATTTAGATTTTTCCTCCGCTGTTTTCATGAATTTTTTCATGGGTGCTCCGGCCCCGCGTCGCCCATTCCCTCCATCCGGGCATCCTCCTAGCGTTCCTCCTGGTGACTCGGGTGCCTGGACGACGCTATAACAGCAGAATAAACGATTTAGATTTTTCCACATCGGATGACTTCCTTGGGCCATAACACATCGTTTTTAGCCTATTTTCATGAATTTTTCATGGGGGCTCCGGCACCGCGTCGGACATTTCCTCCATCCGGGCAACCTCCAGGCGTCCCTCCTGGTGACTTGGGGTACTTGGATGCCGCTGTAACAGTGAAATGAACGATTTAGGTTTTTCCTCGTCGGACGACTTCTGTAGGCTATAGCACACCGTTTTTAGCATGTTTTCATTAATTTTTTCATGGGCGCACCGGCCCCACGTCGGCTATTCCCTCCATCTGGGCATTCTCCAAGTGTCCCTTCTAGTGACTTGGGGTGCCTGGACACTGCTGTAACAGTGGCATAAATGATTTAGATTTTCTCATCGGACGACTTTCGTGGGCTGTAGCACACAATTTTTAGCCTGTTTTCATGAATTTTCTCATGGGTGCTCCGGCCCGTCGTCGGCCATTCCTCCTCCGGCACCTCTCCGGTGTCCATCCCGTGAATCAGTGGTGCTCGGGCGACGCCAGAATAAACAGAATAAACGATTTAGATTTTTCCACATCGGACGACTTCCGTGGGCCATAGCACACCATTTTTGCCTATTTTCATGAATTCTTTCATGGGCGCTCCGGTCCCATGTCGGCCATTCCCTCCATCCGGGCATCCTCCAAGTGTCCCTCCTGGTGACTTGGAGTGTCTGGACGCCGCTGTAACAGTGGAATAAATGATTTATATTTTTTCTCACCGGACGACTTCCATGGGCTGTAGCACACAATTTTTAGCCTGTTCTCATGAATTTTTTCATGGGTGCTCCGGCCCGACGCCGGCCATTCCCTCCATCCGGGCACTCTCCTGGCGTCCTTCCTGGTGACTCGGGGTGCCTGGACGACGCTGTAACAGTAGAATAAACTCTTTAGATTTTCCACATCAGACGACTTCCGTGGGCCATAGCACCTCGTTTTAGCCTATTTTCATGAATTTTTTCATGGACGCTCCGGCCCCGCGTCGGCCATTACCTCCATCCGTGGGCTATGGCACACTTTTTTTTTTGCCACTTTTCATTAATTTTTTTCATAGGCACTCCGGCCCCTCGTCGGCCATTCCCTCCATCCCGGCAACCACCTAGCGCCCCTCCTGGTGACTCTGGGTGCCTGGACGACGCTGTAACAGTAGAAAAAACAATTTCGATTTCGCCACATCGGACGACTTCCTTGGGCCATAGCACATCGTTTTTAGCCCATTTTCATGAATTTTTCATGGGCGCTCCGGCCCCGCGTCGGCCATTCCCTCCATCCGGGCATCCTCCAGGCGTCCCTCCTGGTGACCCGTGACGTCCGGACGCCCTATGCACGGTAAAAAAAGGACATAGATTTTTTTCTCATCGGACGATGTCCGTGGGCTTTGCTTACCGTTTTTAGCCTGTTTTCATGAATTTTTTCAATGAGTGCTCCGGCCCCGCGTCGGCCATTCCCTCCATCCGGACATCCTCTAAGTGTCGACATGCATGGGCTATGGCACACCATTTTTAACAACTTTTCATGAATTTTCTTCATGGGTGCTCCGGCCCCGCGTCGGCCATTCCCTCCATCCGGGCATCCTCCTGCCGTCCCTCCTGGTGACTCGGGGTGTCTGGACGCCCCTGTAACAGTGGAATAAACGATTTAGATTTTTTCTCATCGGACGACTTCCGCGGGCTATAGCACACCGTTTTTAGCCAATTTTCATGAATTTCGTGGGTGCTCCAGCCCCGCGTCGGCCATTCCCTTCATCCGGGCATCGTCCTGGCGTCGCTCCTGGTGACCTGGGGTGCCAGGACGCCGCTGTGGACAACATGGTCTCCGGGTATTCGAAGATATACGGATGGACGCACGACCTCTTTAGGTCGAGTCGCATGGAGGTTCCAGAAGACGGGTTTAGAGGATGGCGTCGCCCGACTTGTTCTACAAGAAAACAAATTCGTTTTCTACTCGAATACACAGATATAGGCGTAACCAACTCGGTTATATCTTTATATTCCTTATGCAGATTAGGGAACTTATCTGTAACCCTTCCTCTCTGTACTATAATCGTAGTTGTGATCATTTGCATAGCCCTATAAAATATATTGCTGACACAAATCGTCGACAGTTGGCGCGCCAGGTAGGGGCTAGCATCACGATCAACTTTATCGACTCCGATGGCTTCAATCGGCGGATTCGTCATCACCTACGCCCCCGGCCAAGGCTTTGTCTTCGTAGATCTTGGCTTCATCGCCGGTGACTTCGGGGAACTTCGGTTGTGTGAGGCGAACGCCGTTCGGTCCACGTACTACCGGGGGAGGCTGTACGTGACTCCGGCCGAGCCTCACCGCCTCAGGATCTCTCCCCTGGATTCTAATCCGGAAGAGATCCAATCTGATGATGACGATTCTGACTGGCCTACCGCTGGTTCCCCTGCGGTTTCGGTCGGGATCTTCCGCCCTTGGCTTTACCAGCTCCTTCTACTGATGAAGAACTAAGCGGCGGTATTGTTCCTGATCTGCATCGCGTTCAGATCCAGTCGGGAATCACAATTTCTCAATTGTGGTTTGCCCCTTTCGGATTAGAAAACTCGGCCACTGTTTTCCATGAGATAACACGCCAGCTTTTCCGATCCAGGCTAAGGAGCGGAGCACAGCAAGCACACACTGAGACGAGTTTTCTGAGTCCTGACTCAGGGACAACTCTAACCAGATCAACTTCCTGAGTGGATGCAGTGATACCACTCGGATTGGTCAATTCGGCTACGAGATTTCGGCGGATCAGTTCTTCCAAATCTCAGTCAGAATCTCTTCTGGCAAACGATCCATCACGCGAAGTGGGAGTTGTAATCACTCCCATCGACGAGCCAACAAGTCGAGATCAATTGAGCCTCTCTTACTCGGAGTCCGAGTCGGAGGTGAGCATCAACGGGTTCCCCAACTTTCGCGGCATCTATGTGGTGGATGGGCAAACCTCTGGATCAGCTCGGTGTCCCATAGAGGGAGCAGGAGCCGAACCTAATCGCGGAGGTGGAGAAGATCTGCGCGATAAGCTGCGCGGTCGTGCATGAGAAGTCCACGAGCAATTACTTCAACTTCGTATGGGAGATCACTCGGTCTTCTGTGCGCCACAACAAAACATCCTCGCGTGTAAGACCCTTTTGGACAATGTTGGTCCCTTGCTTGGAGACAACAGCCCCGCAACGCCGATCATGGAGTAGATCAAGGCCATGGTGACGGCAGCGGATGTCTAAGGCACTCGGGATCAGCAGGCCGACTCGGCTAGAAGTCAGACTGCCACGAGTAACAATCGGCGCAGTCGGGGTACACCCGTCCGCGGACAAGATAATCGCCGGAGCACAAGCCGTTACCTCCGCCTCGACATCGAGGCTAGGGAGTGGGTGGAAGGAGTGGGACGTCACCAGGATGACGGTGACAGTTCTGGCCAAAGCTGGGATCACCGCGACAACCATGTAACACGTCGCAGGAATCGGCGCCATACTCCACCACACCGGATTCGTTCCAGTCAGTCTCCTTCCCCTGGGGAAGGACCGATTGATGGGATCAAGACGTTCACACCTCGGCTTCGTTAGGTAAACTGGCCCGAAGGGTTTAACCTCAAGGGAATAGTGAAATTTGATGGGGAGCGGGACCCAGAAGCTTTGTTGCAGATCTACTCTCTTGCAATCAAAGCCACGGGCAGAGGATACGACGTGATGGCAAATTATCTGCCCGTCATGCTAACTCCACCGGCTTAGGGTTGGCTCGCGGGCCTTCCAGAGAACTCAATCGGTTCCTAGGGAGAGCTTTGCGACCAATATGTCGCCAATTTATAGGGCACTTACGAGAAGCCTGGAACCCAATGGGACCTTTACTAGATTCATCAGAAGAAAGATGAGTCGTTAAGGGATTTCATTCGGCGCTTCACCAAAAAGAACACGATTCGGGAGATCTCCGAAGCGGTGGTCGTCGCGGCCTTCCAGAAGGGAGTTCGTGACCCCGACTTATTCAAGATGATGTGTCGGAAGCCCCCAACCACTGTCAAAGAGATGTTCGCCTTGGCGGACCGGTATACTATCTCCTCGGATGCTCTCGCCGAGCGTCAGGAGGATCACCCAAGCAAGAATGAAGGCAAGAAGGACAAGCCCGAGTAGTCCTCTAAAAAGGACAAGAAGCGCAAGGGTGAAGAACTGGTGGCTGCTGCGGATTAGGGGCGACAGAGGCCACCTCGGTCCAATGACTACAATAAAGTGATGGAGGCGCCGTGTCCTTTCCATCCAAACGGGAAGCACGTGGCGAAGAATTGCAATGTCTTGAAGACGTTCGGTAAGGAGCACAATAAGGATACTCCAAAGGACGCAGAGCAAGACGACAAGCGTGACCCTCCCCAGGGAAACGCTTACCAAGAAACCGAGCACGAGCTCAATTACATATTCGGGGGATCGGATACATACGAATCCAGACGTAAGCAAAAGCTTACCACTCGGGAAGTCAATGCAACTGTTCCGGTGACCCCCGAGTACCTTCGGTTGTCCGAGGTTCCGATTAAGTTTGACCGCTCGGATCATCCTGATCACCTCCCTTGCCCAGGAAGATATCCACTCATCCTGGATCCGGTGGTACGGGGCGTCCGACAGCGCAAGGTCCTAGTCGACGGCGGGAGCGGATTAAATATCCTTTTTGCCAAGACCCTGGACGAGATGCAGATCTCGAGATCAGCGCTCCAGGGGACGGACGCACCGTTTCATGGCATAATTCCGGGAACATCCTCGGTGCCGATCGAAAAAATCACTCTTCCGGTCACTTTTGGCACTCGGGATAACTACCGGACAGAAAACCTTAGCTTTGAGGTGGCCGATTTCGAGACTGCGTATCACGCAATCTTGGGATGGCCTTTGCTAAACTCATGGCCGTCCCACACTACGCATATCTGGCTATGAAGATGCCGGGTCCGCGTGGCGTAATCACGGTTCGCGGAGATGTCAAGTTTTCCCATCTCCTTGATAAGGAAAACTGTGACTTCGGCCAGTCAAATGAAGCGGCTGCTGAGTTAGACAAGATCCGGCAGGCGGCCACCACTCTTCGCAACGAGGGCGACTTGCCGAACAAGAAGCCATCTAAATCAGGCATCAAGCCTGACGAAGATCTCAAGCGTGCCGCTCGACCGTCTCGATTCAAATTAAACGGCTCGACGGGGCAGGCTCGATCCAAAATAGGAAGTGGCGCTCGTCACCTTCCTCCAAGCAAATAAGGACATCTTCGCCTGACTCGGTGACACGCCCGGGGGCTTACCGACTAAGGCGTGAAAACGGTACTCTCATGGATAGCTCGTGGAACATCGAGCAATTATCGGTTCTATACCTGACCAGCGTTGTACACACATTTACAATTAAATAAAGATAAGTTTTCGTTCACATTGTCTTTATGCTTATGCAATTCAGTTTCTTACTTGCTACTTATTTGTATTTCAATTAAGTAGTAAGTCGGGGGCTACACCTAATTAGGTGCGCAATTGCGCACCTAATCTATTGAAATTAACTTGACTTGCTCCCCAGTTGGATCCCGACTAGCCAGTAAATTGGGGGCTACACCTAATTAGGTGCGCAATCGCGCACCCTCTCTCTTCTATTGAGATTGACTTGCTGCCTAGTCGAACTCCGACTAGCCAGTAAGTCGGGAGGCTACACCTAATTAGGTGCAGTCTGCACCTAATCGACACCTAATCGATCTTTCTCTTTTCAAGTCCATGACGAGTCTAAGTGTTAATCGTTCCGAGTAACGAAACTCTTGCTTTCTAGCAACACTCATACTTCCCGACTGCGTTTTTTGGAGACAGGGCTCCGCGCCAACTGGTAACGCTAAGAAATTTGATGCGCTTGGCAGAGTGCTTAGTAAAAGGAATCTAACCTAATTGGGCAAAATGCATGACTCGAATTGTGAAAACCGATTAGCTTGTGTTATATCAGAAAAAGGAATCGTTTTACATACAAATAAACTGATAATTTACGGGGAGTTCCTATATTTACAGGGAATCCTGGTCTAAATTATCTACAAGGGACTTGGCCGCCGGCTTCACTTCTTCAAGCAGGGCCAACGCCTCCTTCTCGGAGCAGGCGAAACCATCCTTGACAGCGTCGAGCTCAATCCGAGGGTAGAGCGACTTGATGATTCCCAACGCTTGGCTGGTGCTTATCAGGCCGACTTCCTTGAGCCGGGCCTTGAGCTGCTCGGGAGTTTCGGTCCACCTCTGGATTAGCTCGGTTCGGGTGCTTGGCTCGGTGCTGCCAACATAGAGCCGTCGCCGAGTGGGCTCCACGGCCACAAGGAGCTCCTCATATCACGCTTGCGTGGTTTTGGCGTTCTCCTGCAGAACGTCATACTGCGCTCGCGTCTTCTTCTTTTGCTCTGTCAAGAAACAAGGAACACACAGTTATACAATTGTGTGGAACATTGGTGGTTCGAAGTTGGTCGGGTCTGGGGACTTACCCTCCAACTCGGCGACGGCTTTCGCCTCCGACTTCTCGGGGCGGCTTCGGTCTCGGACTTCTGCCTCCTCCCAAGAAGTGGCGATCGTGACATCGCGGGCTGCACATAGAGCAGAGCACGATGTCACTCGGTCACACGCAAGCTGGATAATCCTAACTCAGGTTGGGGGACTTACACCGAAGGGAGCCTGCGAGATCGAACTTTTCGTCCTACAGTTCCTTGATCCGGGCCTGCAGCTCCCACCGCTGCTTGGCTGCTTCGGTCCGGACCTCAACTACTTCCCCCTCCACGGATTTAATCCTTTCTATTCGGGGAAGGAAATAGTTGAGGAACTTGGTCTTCCTCTCGGAAAAGCCACCAAGTTCCTACGAAGAGGGAGAACATTCACAATTCTACCTCGAGATGAGGAAGGCTTCCTCGAATGATCGGAAGACTTACTCTGATCATTTTACCGCACTCAGCAGCATGCTCGTAGAAGGCCTTCCTGACCTCCTCCTCGGCCTCGTCGTCGACAAGTGCCCAGTCCCCGCTCTCGTCTCTCTAGCCCGCCGAAAGCTTGGGCTCGGATTCCTCTGTGGGAGATTGGGGCCGTCGTGGAATTTCTTCCACCGTGGGCTCGGCCTCACCACTGCCCTCGTTGGTCGACTAAAGGCTCGAGGCTGCGGTGGTGGCGTCTCCGTGGGCCTTGGCATCCGACGCGGTTTCCGTTGGCTCGCTCGGCGGGGTGACTGCATCGGTTGTCGGAGGAGATGCCGCTCGACTCGACACAGCAGGCTTCGGCGCTGGCTCGGTCGGGCGATCCGACGGAATTTCTTTCGACGATTTCCTAAAAGGGGGAAATGCTTCAGTCAACGAAAATGTGAAGACTATCCAGTGGTGGCAGGATTGTGCTTACCGATTGGAGGTCTTAATATTAATGCCGGCACCCCTCTGAGCGGAAGTTCCACTTGAAGAAGCGCCGGGCGGGCCACTCGGCCTGACCTGAGGGGCCGGAGGAGCCTGCCCTCTCTTCGGCGACGCCCGGCGACTCCCCCCGGAGGACGAGCCGCCTGGCTAGGCCCCTTGGTCGGCGTTGGCCGGCTCGTTCCCTCCTTGGGAGCCTCGTTGACCTTCGGGTCCGATCTCTGCTGGTTGCGCCCCCCGGGTAGCGGGACGCCCTTCCCAGACGAGGACGGGGCCCTTGCCTTTTTTCGCCATCGGGGCCTCCTCAGACTCCTCGCTCGGATGCTTCTCGCCCTTGTCGGCGGGGCTTGGCGTCGGGAACAAGGGATCTGAAGGCTGGCGGTCTGACAGAATACGGTCTCCCGAGTCGATGATCAAATAAGACTACTCGGTGAGATGTAAGCTTGAAGAATTCTGAACCCTTACATCCGGTGGCGGATTGGTGAGGGAGAAGCTCCTAGGGCACCCCTGGTTAGGAAGGGGTGTCCCTGTGGCAAAGAACTCCGAAAGACGGTCGATGGCATCCGAGTTGGAGATTGGGGCGCTCGTCTCCCGTGTCAAGTTGGTCGGCCCGGTGTACTTGAACCCGAGCCGGATCCTCTCCTTGAGAGGCTGGACGCGGCGCCTTGTGAAGGAGACGGCGATGGCCACACCGGTCAGCCCCTCTTCTTTAAGGTTCTGGATTAGGCCGAGCAACTCAGTGACCGGATCCATTTCAGAGGAGGGGAGGTGTGGAGGTCCAAGCGGAAGAAGCCCAGGACTTCCTCCCATCAAAACAAGGAAGACTGGGAGGAGGGTTCGAGCAGTAGAACCACTCCTGGTTCCACCCTTTCAAGGAGGTCCGGAGTGGCAAGGCGAAGTATTCCTTCTTAAGGCCACTACGGAGTTGAAATCCGGCCCCGTCAACGGCTTTAGGGGCGTTGTCAATGGGGTAGGCTTTTAAGAAGAAGAGGTGGCGAAAAAGGGCGAAGTGGGGAGCAATCCCCAGAAAGGCTTCGTAGAGGTGGACAAAGATAGAAATTTGAAGAATTGAGTTGGGGTTCAAATGAAAGAGCTCAATTCCATAGTGGTTGAGCAGAACACGGAGAAAGGAGAAAGCGGGGAGTGCGAACCCGTGGGAGAAGAAAGACTCGAAAACGACGATCTCCTCTTGATGAGGAGTGGGGAAGGACTCACCATGGCGGCGCCTTGATCAATAAGCTCCGCGCCGGGAGGATGCTTGGCGTCGACCGGAACTGCGCAGCACTGTTCGGTGGTGTTGAAGTTGCCCGCCTCGCCATTGGCGTGGTGGGGAAAGCGGTGAAGACTGGATCTGGAGTTCGGCGGCGGCGACGGCGCTAGGATTGCCCTGTGGCGGCGGCGATACTAAAACCCTAGCGGGAGCGCAATGGGGAGATGAACAGGCTTAGGCGCAAATACAGGCGTAACTGTTCAAATGTCTCGGCGTGCCTTATTTAAAAGAAGACGGGCGAAGTTTCGTTTCTACACTGAGCAGGAATGAATAAAGCCCTAAAATCATCGCTTCAAGATTCGGGTCCAGACTTAGGTTCTAGAGAGCATGCCCCACGCGGGCCGCAAGCTGTACACGTCATTACCCGGGTACAGATGCCACTCGGATCGAACCTTGTCGGGAAGATAGCGCGCTCCCAGTCGGGCCTAATGCTAGTCTCCAGTCTCTGAGGACTGGGCGCTTCCCAAATTACAACTTAGCTTTTGATGTGCCCCTGTGGACAGTAGTCGGTTTGGCTTTCAGTCGGACCGAGCATCCAGAGTTACCTCTTTAGTTGTCTCGGTGGCATATCTCCGGATCGGTTGTCATCAAGACAAACACCACTCGGGCAAACTATAACTCAGCTCTTGACGTACCTCCTGGGGTCAATGGCCGGTCTGATTTCTTAATCAGATTGGGCGTCAAGTGTTACCTCTTCAGTTGGGTCTCAGTGGCACATCTCCAGATCGTTCGTCGTCAAGACGAACACCACTCGGATAACCATACCTTGGAGGCGGGCGTATTCTTCCGAGAATCATTAGCTTGACTCCGCACTAGTTGGGTTAGGACGCCTGAACGCCCTACACGAGTTGTGGCATGTCCCCTGCTGGACCGAATGTCGAGTTCTACCAATCAGACTCGAATGTCATAATTTGTAACAGGGAGGATAAAGCAGGATGACACTGATCACTCGGCTACATCCACTTTTTCGGTATGCCTCTCCGTGGGGCCAATAGCCAGCATACCGATCAGTCGGGCTGGATACCAAACATCTTTTTAAGACTTGAGATTTTTTCTTGGGTCCTTTGCAACTGTGTTGTTTGATCAGCAGGTTACTTGGCGAGCGGAACTTCATCAACCAGACAAAGAGTGGCGTCACTCGGGCTACATCTGAAGGGCTGCAAGCTGAACCCAGAATCAAAACAACTTCGATCCACGGCACTCGAGACTCTTGTGGATAACATGGGCCCCGGGTATTCGAAGATATACGGATGGACGCACCACCTCTTTGGGCCGAGTCACATGGAGGTTCCAGAAGATGGGCTTAGAGAATGGCGTGGCCCGACTTGTTCTACAAGGAAACGAATTAGTTTCCTACTCGACTACACAGATATAGGTGTAGCCAACTCGGTTATATCTTTATCTTCCTTATACGGATTAGGGAATTTATCTGTAACCCTACCTCTCTCTACTATATAAAGGGAGGCAGGGGCCCCAAGTTCGATATATTAGATCATCATCCATCGACATCATTGTCTGCTCTCGTGCAGTCCCGCCGAGAGCATACATTGTAATCGACACCCACCATATAATTCACGAGCACAGGAGTAGATATTACCTCACCTTGAGGGCCCGAACCTGTATAAATTCGGCTCCCTGTGCTACCATCGTAGTTGTGATCTTTCGCATAGCCCTATAAAATATATTGTCGACACAAATCGTCGACAGCCGCTGTAACAGTTGAATAAACGATTTAGATTTTTCCTCATCGGACGACTTCTGTGGGACATAGCACATCATTTTTAGCCTGCTTTCATGAATTTTTTTCATGGGTGCTCTAGCCCCGCGTCGGCCATTCCCACTATCCGGGCATCCCTCCTGGTGACTCGGGGTGCCTGGGCATCTCTGTAACAATTGAATAAACGATTTTGATTTTTCCTCGTCGAACAACATCCGTGGGATATAGACACCGTTTTTAGACTGTTTTCATGAATTTTTTCATGAGCGCTCCGGCCCCGTGTCGTCCATTTCCTCCATCCGGGCATCCTCCTGGTGACTTGGGGTGCCTGGACGTGCTATGACAGTTGAATAAACGATTTAGATATTTTCTCATCGGACGACTTCCGAGATCTATAGCACTCCATTTTTAGCCTGTTTTCATGAATTTTTTCATGGTGCTCCGGCCCCGAGTCGTCCATTGCCTCTATCCCATCATCCTCCTAGCGTCCCTCCTGGTGACTCGGGGTGCCTGGACGCTGCTGTAACAGTAGAATGAACGATTTAGATTTTTTCTCATCGGATGACTTCCGTGGGCTATAGCACACCGTTTTTAGCCGGTTTTCATTAATTTTATTCATGGGTGCTCCGCCCGCCGCCATTCCTCCATCCGCATCCTCTGGCGTCCTCCCGTGACTCGGGGTGCCTCGGCGTCAGAATCAGAGAATAAACGATTTAGATTTTTCCATGTCAGACGACTTCCCGGGCTATAACACACCGTTTTTAGCCTTTTTTCATTAATTTTTTTATGGGCGCTCCGGCCCCGCGTTGGCCATTCTCTCCATCCCGGCATCCTCCTGGCGTCCCTTCTAGTGACACGGGGTGCCTGGACGCCGCTGTAATAGTAAAATAAACGATTTAGATTTTTCTCATTGGATAACTTCCGTGGGCTATAACATACCGTTTTTAGCCTGTTTTCATGAATTCTTCAAGGGTGCTCTGGCCCGGCGTTGAACATTCCCTCCTTCCCGACATCCTCCTAGCGTCCCTCTTAGTGACTCGGGGTGCCTGGACGACGCTGTAACAGTAGAATAAACGATTTAGATTTTTTTCTCATCGGATGACTTCTGTGGGCTATAGCACACCGTTTTTAGCCTATTTTTCTTAATTTTTTCATGGGTGCTCCGGCCCCGTGTCGGCCATTCCCACCATCCAGGCAACCTGTTGGCGCCCCTCCTGGTGACCCGTGGCGTCCGGACGCCCCTAGCACAGTAAAATAAAGGACATAGATTTTACCTCGTCGGACGACGTTCGTGGACTAAGCACACCGTTTTTAGCCTGTTTTCATGAATTTGTTTATCGGTGCTCCGGCCCCGCGTCGGCCGTTTCCTTCATCCCGGCATCCTCCTGGCGTCCCGCCTGTTGACTCGGGGTGCCTGGACGACGCTGTAACAATAGAATAAACGATTTGGATTTTTCCTCATCGGACGACGTCCGTTGGCTATAGCACACCGTTTTTAGCCTGTTTTGATGAATTTTTTCATGGGTGCCTCGCCCTCACGTCCGCCATTCCATTCACCCCGGCATCCTCCTGGCGTCCCGCCTGGCAACTCGGGGTGCCTGGACGCCACTGTAACAGTTGAATAAATGATTTAGATTTTTCCATGTCGGACGACTTCCGTGGGCTATAGCACGCCGTTTTTAGCCTGTTTTGATGAATTTTTTCATGGGGACCCTGGCCCCGCATCGGCCATTCCCATCATCCGAGCAACCTCCTGGTGTCCCTCCTGGTGACTCGGGGTGCCTGGGCGACGCTGTAACAGTAGAATAAACAATTTAGATTTTTTCTCATCGGACGACGTCCATGGGCTGTAACACACCGTTTTTAGCCTGTTTTGATGGATTTTTTGATGGGTGTACTAGCCCCGCGTCGGCAATTCCCTTCATCCTGGCATTCTCCTAGCGTCACTCCTGGCGACTCGGGGTGCCTGGACGATGCTGTAACAGTAGAATAAACGATTTAGATTTTTCCTCATCGGACGACATCTATAGGCCATAGCACACCGTTTTTAGACTGTTTTTATGAATTTTCTCATGCGTGCTTCGGTCCCGCGTCGGCCATTTCCTTCCTCCCGGCATCCTTCTGCCATCCCTCCTGGTGACTCGGGGTGCCTAGACGATGTCCGCGGACTATAACACATCATTTTTAGCCTGTTTTCATGTATTTTTTTCATAGGTGCTCCGGCCCCGCGTCGGCCATTCCGTTCATCCCGGTATCCTCCTGGCGTCCCTCCTGGTGACTCAGGGTGCCTGGACGACGCTGCAATAGTAAATACATGATTTAAATTTTTTCTCGTCGGACGACATCTGTGGGCTATAGCACACCGTTTTTAGCCTGTATTTATGAATTTTCTCATGCGTGCTTCGGCCCTGCGTCGGCCATTTCCTTCCTCCCAGCATCCTTCTGCCATCCCTCCTGGTGACTCGGGGTGCCTGGACGATGCTGCAAGAGTAGAATAAACGATTTAAAAATTTCCTCGTCGGATGATGTCCGTGGGTTATAGCACACCGTTTTTAGCCTGTTTTCCTGAATTTTTTCATGGGTGCTCCAGCCCCGCGTTGGCCATTCCCTTCATCCCGGCATCCTCCCGGCGTCCTTACTGGGGACTTGGGGTGCCTGGCCGACGCTTTAACGGTAGAATAAATGATTTAGATTTTTCCTCGTCGCACGACATCCGTGGGCTATAGCACACCGTTTTACCCTTTTTTGATGAATTTTTCCATGGCTGCTCCGGCCCCGCGTCGGGCATTCCATTCATCCCGGCGTCCTCCTGGCGTCCCTCCAGGCGACTCGGGGTGCCCGGACGCCACTTTAACAGTAGAATAAACGATTTAGATTTTTTATCGTCGGACGTCTTCCGTGGGCTATAGCACACCGTTTTTAGCCTGTTTTCATGAATTTTTAATGGGGGCTCTGGCCCTGCGTCGGTCATTCCAGCCATCATGGCAACCTCCTGGCGTCCCTCCTAGATACTCGGGGTGCCTGGACGACGCTGTAACAATAGAATAAACTATTTAGATTTTTCCTCGTCAATCGACGCCGGAGGCTATAGCACACTATTTTTAGCCTGTTTTGTTGATTTTTCATGTGTGCTCCGGCCCCGCGCCGGCCATTCCCTTCATCCCGGCATCCTCCAGGCGTCCCTCCTGGTGACTCGGGGTGCCTGGACGACGCTGTAACAGTAGAATAAACGATTTAGATTTTTTTTCTCATCGGACGATGTCCGTGGGCTATAGCACACCGTTTTTAGCCTATTTTAATGAATTTTACATGGATGCTCGGGCCCCACGTCGGCCATTCAGTTCATCCTAGCATCCTCCTGGCGTCCCTCCTGGTGACTCGGGGTGCCTGAACAACGCTGTAACAGTAGAATAAACGATTTAGATTTTTTCTCGTCGGACGACGTCTGCGGGTTATAGCACACCGTTTTTAGCCTGTTTTGATGAATTTTTTCGTGGGGGCTCCGGTCCTGCGTCGGCAATTCCCTTCATCCTGGCATCCTCCTAGAGTCCCTCCTGGCGGCTCGGGGTGCCTGGACGACGTTGTAACAGTAGAATAAACGATTTAGATTTTTCCTCGTCGGACGACATCTGTGGGCTATTGCACACCGTTTCTAGCCTATTTTCATGAATTTTCTCATGGGTGCTTCGGCCCCGCGTCGGCCATTTCCTTCCTCCCGGCATCCTCCTGCCATCCCTCCTGGTGACTCGGGGTGCCAGGACGATGCTGTAATTGTAGAATAAACGATTTAGATTTTTTCTCGTCGGACGACGTCCGTGGGTTATAGCACACTGTTTTTAGCCTGTTTTCATGAATTTTATCATGGGTGCTCCGTCCCCGCGTCGGCCATTCCCTTCATCCCGGCATCCTCCCGGCGTCCCTACTGAGGACTCGGGGTGCCTGGACGACGCTGTAATAGTAGAATAAACGATCTAGATTTTTCCTCGTCGGACGACGTCCGTGGGCTATAGCACACCGTTTTACCCTTTTTTGATGAATTTTTCCATGGGTGCTCCGTCCCCGCGTCGGCCATTTCATTCATCCCGGCATCCTCCTGGCGTCTCTCCTGGCGACTCGGGGTGCTTGGACGCCACTTTAACAGTGGAATAAACAATTTAGATTTTTCATCGTCGGACGTCTTCTATGGGCTATAGCACACCGTTTTTAGCCTATTTTCATAAATTTTTAATGGGGGCTCCGGCCCCACGTCGGCCATTCCCTTCATCCCGGTATCCTCCTGGCGTCCCTCCTGGTGACTCGGGGTGCCTAGACGACGCTGCAACAGTAGAATAAACGATTTAAATTTTTTCTTATCGGACGACGTTCGTGGGCTATAGCACACCGTTTTTAGCCTGTATTCATGAATTTATTCATGGGTGCTCCGGCCCCGCGTCCCTCCTGGATACTTACAGTGCTCGGTGGGGTGTTGGTCATATTATTCTTAAATCAATGAGGAATTATTAACATAAGATTATTCGTACGCGTAGGGTAATTAATTTCCCGGGTTTACCCCTAGTTAAATTAGTTAAATAATTTTACGGAGTTTAAATCTGGTCATATAATTTTAATGAATTCATTAGGGTTTAATAATGTTCTTGTAGAAATTTGAGAATTAATTGAAATCTTTTACTATATACAATAATTCAAGTTTCATTAAGGTTATATTAGTACATAGGAAAATGGTAAACAGGCCTAAACAATTGCTTAGTGGGTATTTAACGGTCCTAAAATCATTCAATAATTGTATTAATTCCATAAATTACATTTAGGTCCCTCTGGAATTTTCTCACGATTTTAGGAGCTTATGTGAAATTCAATACTATTGGAAATCCTTTTATAAATTGTTAAAGAGGTGAATTTTTTTATTTATTCAGAGGCCAAAAGGGGATCAATACTATTTTATTTCTTCAATATCCATTTTCTGGGTTTATCTTCCTAAAGAAAAGTCCTAGAATAGGATTAAGTATTAAACAGGGGCATAATTTATAATACAATTCCTTAGATATTTTTAATAAATCAAACAGGTTATCAAATATTTATCAAAGTTTTACTAAGATTTTTGGACGAGTCTAGCTAAATTAAACATCTCATATTATTTTCCTTATTTGTTTTTAATCATTAAATCGGGTGGAATTTGTGTGCACAGTAATGGGCCGAAATGATCCTTCGGCCCGTGGTTAGTCCAGCATCGAACGCGTACTTCAGAAGTGCGCCATCACTTATGCTGACAAGTGGGGCCAGGACCCACTTGTCAGCCTCCAAACACGGCACGCGTTTTATTTAAAACGGTGAGTCATTGTTTGGTGGCCCCAGATGCCAAATGACACACGCAGTGGCGGGCGAAGCGTCTTGTGAGTCTTCTCGGCTCGGTTGGACTCCCATGAGGCCTCCAAATGACGTTAACGAGCGTAACAGATCATCATTTAGGGTGATTTTTGTGGGGATTAAAAGAGCAAACTAAGCCCTAGAATGTCTAAGCTAGTATCTCCATGGAACGCATTCGATCGGTGACGATCATAGTTGCAGCGGAAGAACTCTACGGTTCGGGCCCAAACTACGCAACAAGGTTCTTCAACGCCTGAAGTATTAGCTAGGGAGTGTCTAGGGTCTCCAGGGAGGCTTACCAAGTGGTGGATTGAGTCGGGAGAGCACTGCAATGAGCTGGCGCCGATGGAGCCGTTTGGGGAAGAAACAGAGGAGACGGCACCCTGAGCCTTCGATGAATACCATGTAAAATTAAGTTGGGCGAAAGATTAGTGAGGTCATACTGATGCTAATGGCACACGGAATCGAAGAGTGACTCACTCAGTAGAGAGGAATCGTCGAAGGGAGCTTTTCCGCACGGCGGGAAGAAACGAGCTCTGGCGAGCTAGGGTTCTTCTCCACCCGATTCGTTGGCCAGAGAGCACCAGGGGAATGAGGCGAACCCAATGCTTGCAAGAACAGCTGCTATTGAGCTCTGGAGAGTCCTGGCAACATGAGGGTGTTTTTTGGGGCTCACCGTGCGCATGTGGGTCAAGTAGCGTGGGTACTTAAGGGCTCCACCAGCATGGCTCGCGTTGAAGGAGCTACCAGACACTCGAGGAGGGAGGCTTGGACATGGTAGGGTGATGGAGAAGCAAGGGTGTCCGGTTGGCAAAGGCAGCCTGCAGGGCGGCTTGTTGGGTGGCGAGGTGCCCGGGACACTCAAGTGCAGCTCCAACGGCCTCATTGGTAGACAAGGAGACTTGCGCAGGTGCACTAGAGCTTGGTTGGCCAGTCAAAATCTCCCCGATGTGGTCGGCCGGACTTGGCAGCGTGACAGAGCTCTGGATTGGGCAATAGCGGCGCGCCGGCCTGGAGGAGAGGCCCGCGCGGTTGCAGCCAGCCACAAGGCGACAAATGTAGGTTCCCCAAGCACGCAAGGATTTGGAGCAGGATTTTGCAGAGAGAGGGAAGATCCTCTACTGCCCACCATCTGCTCGATGGAATGCCTATATGGCGGTTCTATATTTATTCAACTGTTGTGTGGGTCCCACTTGGTTGAATTTGGTCCAAAACCAGATCAAAGTAGCCCAATGGTTCTAAAGCATGTTCTGAAATTTTCTGGTAATTTAATATGTACTTTAGCTAATTATTTTGAAAGCTAACTCATTAACAAGTTAACATTTTATGTGGCAAACTATGACATTTAAGCACATATATATACACATATATATGTATGTGAGGGCTTTACTAAAAATTCAGGAATTTAGTAGAGTGTTTAGGGTGAATAACTTGTTCTTCACTAATCCTCCTGTATATAAGAACTAGTCAAGTGCCCATGCGTTGCAACGGAATCCAACATAATATGACAAATATGTATTTATGTTTACAACGTTTTGTCATACTACCTGGTGTGAACTTGTTGGAGATTGTCCAGCATGCATAGATCATTTTCCATGCCTTTATTTGTAAGCTATCAAAGTGTAATTTCTATATTTGAAATTTGCTACAACATATAAGCACCTATTTGTAAATGAAAAGTAGTATAAAGAAATAATTATAGAGATAAACTTTGCATGGAGACACGACCACAAGCAAAGAGCATTTTTCTTGCGTTTAATGCCATGTTTTCTAGGTCATCTGCTGACAGGTACATAGGGTAAACAAAATTTTACCCATTTGACAACAAAGTTTCCAAATGGGCTATACCATTTGGCTATGATGTCAGGACTTCTTTGTACACTATGTTTCTCGTGAAGATTCCGTGTATCAATCTAGACGGTTGGCGCTTTACAATGTCCTTATCTAAAACGGCAAGTACCTTAATATTGCTTCGAGATGTCGCTCTAGACAATGCAACATAAAGCTGGCCATGAGAGAACACTGGATCAGGTAGGTAGATGCCAACGTTCGGGATGGTCTGTCCTTGAGCCTTATTAATTGTCATTGCAAAGTCGAGCCTTATCGAAATCGCTTTCTTAAAATGGAACGGAACATCTCGTCATCGGATGGACACAGAGGTATTCTTGGCAGAACACCTCTTTCCAAAGATGTTGCCCTAGCACGATCTCGTGATCAATGGTGTTTCACTGAATCCACGAACTACCAACCTCGCCCCATTGCATAGTCCGTTAGCGGGATCGATGTTCCGGAGAAGTATAATCGACAATTCACCTTGAGCTTTAGCACATGCGGAGGAAGCCCATTTGGTGTTAGAGTGTTCAAGAACTTCGGAAGGATAGTAGCCATATGGATCATCCTCTCGCACGATCAAAGCTATGATACAACATCTCCTCCCCGAAACCGCTCAATCATCTTCATGTTGATCCGATCGACGTACTCATTTCGAGTTGTCGATGGCACAAGAAGTGATGTAGTTTGGGTCTCGCTAGATTCTCTATCGAAGATCGGAAGACACATTCTATTAGTCTGTCAAGGTCAGCCTCCTCTTCATTAGATGGGACACATATCTCGGCAGGAAGCCTTACAAAACCTTCGTCATCAGTATCCTCAATTCCACTCCCAATCCGTAAAAGGTACTCCGCAAACTCGGGATCGCTTTGAGCCCTCATGTTGCGTACGAGTCTAAGTTGTTGCATGCATTCCCATAGGTAGGACTTGCGTAGAGTCGCGTTTGTTATCTGAGGTCGTGTTCCCTTTCGAACGACAGGGAGTACTTGTTTGAAATCTCCACCAAACACGACGGTTTTCCCCCCAAATGACAGATCACGGTGTCCCATGATGTCTCGCATGCTATTGTCAAGGGCCTCGACAGCCTGGCGCTTCGTCATCGAGGCTTCATCCCATATGATGAGTGATGACATTTGAAGAAGCTTGCGATTCCGCTTATTCTTTGTAAAGTCGATACCCCACCATCTTGAACATTAAGCGGGATTTTGAACCTCGAGTGTGCGTTCCTTCCTCCTGGCAAGATAGAGGCTGCAACACCCGATGTTGCAGTTGCCACTGCTATCTTTCCTTGGGAACGGACCTTGGCAAGTAAAGCCTTGTATAGAAAAGTCTTCCCCGTGCCTCCCGGACCGTCCACAAAGAATACACCTCCTTGACCACTATTGACAAAAGCTAGTATGCTATCATACGCGAATCTTTGTTCGGGGTTGAGAGAGTCTGAAATAGCAATGTGTTCTTCATCCACCACAATGTTAGACTCCTCGGTGATCTCTCGAGGCTCGCCTCCTGCGAAGTCGTGTGACTTGTCGATTTCAGGCAGAGGGAAGGATGTTATCTCCTTACCCATCGATTGGAGCATATTTCTGATATCCAGGAGAACCATCTGCTCGATCGTGTGTGGACATGAGTGAGAACGACAGAAGTCCTCCGACATTCCATCCAGATGACTATTCCAAAGACCATGCACCTCGCTAGGCTCACAGAAGACCAATATAGTAGCGAATAGCCTACGAAGCGAGGATGGCATCTGAAACATCTCGGCTTCGGTTAAACACTCATCAAGGGTGTTATCACCCTCAATTAGGCCCCTTAGTTCTGCAACCTCACGAAAGGTCGAGCATATTACGTCTTGCACTGTCCTCAGGTCTTCAAACGAGTTTTCACCGGTAACATGGTTTAGTAGGATCCTCAGGTAGTATCGTTCTCCTTCGGCTGGACTGGCTGACACGATCCTACCAATCAGGTGCCCTCTGCCTTGGTTTCCAACACTCTACACCGCCGCCAGTAAAACTCAAGGAAATCCTCGTAAGCGATGCCTCGAGCATATTCGTAGCCTGCTCGCTTCAAAGCACGCAGTCAACATGGTCTTCTCGACCATGTCGATTCGACAACGCCATGAAGATCTTGTCCGTGTGGAATGAGACCATGTGCATGTTAGGGAGATGCAATCGAGCTGTTTTTACAGTGGTGAGATCTTACTTAGATCGAACCCATATATCCTCCAAAGAGCTTCGTGAGGGTAACCCATCCGCATCTCGCATCGCTCGATCTCATCAATTGGTTCATTGCTATCACCGTCGTTGAAAGAAACAGATGCCCGATCATGCCCCTTGTATATGTACTGGAAAAGGTATTTCACAGCCTTTATGCTTGAACAAACCTCCACGTTGATGTGGCAGTTATATAGCCTCAAGAGGAAGGGATTATACGGCACAACCCACCTATTGTCAAGATTTTCTCCTCTAACCTCTTCGAAACGACCATTGTCACGTCTCATGTACATAGGGTAAGAATCTCTGCCCTGAACGGTCTCTGAGATGAAAGGACACGGGTAATGGCATTTGCATGAACCATCCTTCATGCAGACATTATTTGGGTTTAGATTGCCACAAGGGCCGTGCATCATGTGCTTCACAACCATTTGGTATAGCTCCGGGTACTTTTGTTTGTCTGGTAGCTCAGCGGAGATAATACAGTCGTACTGCTCTGGGCTTGTCAGCTTATATCTCCCGTTCATGATGAGAAGGAAATGATAGGCCTGCGTGTGAAGGTAATGAAACGCACATACATATATGTGGTAAAAAAATTTCTAACCTTCATCAGCATGATTATCTCCACGACTTGCGATCACCTGGTCCAAAGACACACCTACATTTGGTATCTGTGGATGCCAGCCAAGCTCGCCCCTTGGAAAGAACAAAGGATATGATAGTGGATCGTAGCAACCGTAGTACGCCTGAATAGTATGTTTACTATTGTTGTTGCCATACAAGATCACACTACGGTGAAACTATGAGTGTGGCTCATTGCCCTTGACCCACACTGCGGCAACTTCTGAAGTTATTGGTACGTTATATGTCCTCTGGTCTAACCTTCTATCGAGATTTAGGGTGATACGATACTCCTCAAGGTCATTGGCTTGTCTCATACTCCTAAAGGTCTGGGAATATGGATTGTCCCGAAGTATATCAACCAAATTTCCTTATTACATCCCGATCGAGGTTAGGGGATTGACGAAAACGATGATTTAGACTGTTGTTGTCATCATAAAAGTAGAGCTCCAAATGCTCAGGGCCAGAATCCCTCGAACCGAATGAATGAATGTTATGGTATATCTGGCCATGGGCCTAGAATGTGTACACACCGGACCTCATGTTGGTGTAGTTCTCATCAAGACTAACACCTAGGGTGGTGAAGGAGAAGTGGCCATTGAAGAATCTTATATTGTCCCGAAAATGTCTTGCATCAGAGTCTGAACTCGACCAAAGCCTCATAAGCTCAAGGGGTGGGTCCCTATGTGTTAGCCTGATCTTTCCATCACGGCAACAGAAACCCTTTGGCTCATATTGGAACTTCTTTGCACCACATTTCCCACAATCTGCCTCAGGCTTGAGTACATGGGTATTTTCTGGTATGTTGCTATAGACATGATCATATGAATCGGGCATGTTACAGGACGTAATAGATGGATCATCTGCTTCATTAGTCACGACGTCCTCGGCCTCATCCTCAGCTTAAGACGTTTAGAGTACTAAATGAGTTATAAGAACTTTCAAGAACCGTATAACGGAGACACAAATGCTACATAAAAAATACCTCCATCAGGAAATATATAGGATTGCTCGTCCATGTGGTCCTCAACGATGGTTTCCGTATCAGTTGTGAGCGCATCTATGTAAGTATGAGCGCTAAACATTTCATTTTTTATTTGAGAAGAGGATAAGAAAAACACAAATATAGGTTGCGGATATCACCTTCTGGCGGACTCAAAGGTTGTGCTGGGGGCTGATCACATGCAAAGTGTTGGGGTAATGGTGCATCTTCGATCGATTTAAAAAACAAATTGTCGGGCATGGCATAGCGATGGATTGAGGGCA
Organism: Olyra latifolia; assembly: GCA_036346145.1. Lineage (NCBI taxonomy): Eukaryota > Viridiplantae > Streptophyta > Magnoliopsida > Poales > Poaceae > Olyra > Olyra latifolia. Next base: position 55,085,492 of record CM070528.1, on the reverse strand, counting down.
TGGGGTATCTTGTGCGGCTGCGTAGATCTCTTTACGACGATTTAGCAATGCTTGTCTTTCCATGGGTGTCAAACTTCGCCTACATGATCATTGACGAGCATTAACATTTGCCCTTTGTTCTGTCGTTAAAGTTTGTCTGCGCGCTCACTGACGACCATTTATATTTTCTCTTTGTTCCATTGTTAAAGCCTGCCTCTGTGCTCGCCGACGAGCATTAGCTTTTTCCTTCTGTTCTATCGTTAAACTATCGTTAAACTCTGTCTTTGTGCTTTGCGGCGAGCATTCTTGTGCTCTCTTTGGTCTAGTGTTAATTTTTCACGCCGCACTCTATCGCTTTCTTGTCTTGCTTGAATTTGGTCGCTAGCCTGATTCGAACTTGCACCTTGTTCGAACAATTCGAATGACATGATAGGAGCTGATGATGTAGCTAGATGAATATTTGCGCTATTATTTAGAGGAAACATTGCTCTCATTGTTGATGTTGGCTAGTTTATGCATAAATAAACTGGTAGTTGTATTTGTTGTCGCGTTGGCGCAATATCTCTTTGATGTATTTTGTTCAACCATCAGAACTACAACATTGAGATACTAATTTAAGATATGTTTGTATTTAGATTTAATAGGTATAAATTGTATACAATTTGAACATGCAACAAACTAACCTTCTTTTCCTTTCATAGATTGATGGCTACGGCGTAACGACATTTTTTTTAATAATATCCTTCAATATACAATAGAATCAATCCAAAAAATTCTGCAACATTATATGACAATGAGAGCCAATCCAATGTGTTGCCAAATATGATATGAATATATTTTTTTAATAATATCCTTCAATATACAACAGAATCAATCCAAAAAATTCTGCAACATTATATGACAATGAGCCAATCCAATGTGTTGCCAAATGTGATATGAATATTTTTTTAATAATATCCTTCAATATACAACAGAATCAATCTAAAAAATTCTGCAACGTTATATGACAATAAGAGCCTATCCAATGTGTTGCCAAATGTGACATGAATAATTTTCCTTTTTTTTTACAACATCAACATACACAAGATGAACCAAACTACTTCACGCCATTTATATTTTTATTACAAATCCAAAACAGTTCAATTTTAGTCTGATTGCACTGTACAATACAACCATGCAAGATGAACATTTGAACCAGTTCACCAGAAACAGAAAATAAAAACATGGGCACTTATCACAAGAATAGCAATCTAGCACTCCCGATAGAATATCATCAAATATCTATACTGCTTCAGCACAATATTTTATTTTCAAACTATATCATTAAATCCTACCTAGACCTACCATATCCTACATGTTCAACTAATATATCAGCCATCATGCAAGCACCACACGGTTAAACCAGCACAAGAAGTAACATGCACTACAAACTGAACAGGTACATAACCAAAACATTGGCTGTTTTTTAAGACCGGGGCATTACGCTGACAACGGGTTGATTGGTGTGCGAGCATTTACACGTACAAAAGGCCACTGACTTGGAACTTATGGTATAGATGTTGCTACCATGAGTTGTGTCAGGGCTGCAGAAGCAAGCAAGGAGGACACCGACATAGAGCAAAATAGGGGTATACACAGAGCAGTTCACATGGATGATTGCTGCAAGTGAACAGTAGGATCTGTAGGCGTTGGTTCAGCGAGCGTCGTCGAACAATCTTCTTTTGGCTGGTGTTTTTGACGGATAAATAACTGGACTGTGGAAAATATATGTAAGAGGTTATTTGTTTGTATGGAGTGTTGCTTTGTATGTGTAGCAATGACTATTTTGTTACCTCGTCTTTGTCCTGGCTGCTGTGACGCCAGTCAGCCGTCACTATGGTAGGTGTAGTATTTGTTGGTGAGGGAGGATTCTGTAAAGCGTGGTTGTGTTAACGACAAAATAACAACGAATTGTGTTAACCATGAACAGAGGCCGAACCTGTATTTGAAAGCATCACTTCGGATAAGAGTTCTGTTCTGTGCCGGCTGCAAAAAAAGCAGTTGCAAGAAACATATATAGCAGTCTGACTTTAGTAATGGACCAGCGACTTGTCAGAACAGAAACTTTTGTACATAAACTGTAGAGAACCACTATGAATACAGGTTGAACCTATACCTCAAAGCATTAGTTTGGATAAGACCTTTGTTCTGTCTCAGGTGAAAAAGGCAACTGCAACAAACATATATGTTAGGGTGATTTCAGCAATGGACCATTGACTTGTCGGAACAGAAACCTATATACATGAACTTTAGAGAACCATCCTTGTAAGCAGCCTGTATGTGATGAACATAGTATGCATCTAGGTATAGGTGAAGTATAAAGACAAAGTATGCTATTAGTGAACTAAATGGATACTGATAAGCGTTCATTAGAGTAAGCAAAATTAGCATGAAAAATGGATGTGGACCGTGACAACAAACTGAATAATGGTCATTTTTTGAATGGCCAGACCAATTGAGTTCCATACATAAATTATACATGCGGGCTTAGTGTGAATTAGGTCTTTAACTAAAAGAATGAACATGAACATAATACGTTGTAAGCGTGGTGAACAATATAGTAAAATTTTTGTCAATAGCAGTGTACGTACGCTGAGAATAGTTGAAGCATGATAGCCCTTTTTGACTGATAGGTAAAACACAATTTATGTACACACTATGTTGATTAGCTCTTATCTAAACCTGAGCTCGAAGCAAAGGGTTGTTCTGAATTAGATTTGTACCCAAAAAAGACAATCTGAGCATAGTTCACTGTAAGTGTGTCTGTAAGTGTGTCTGATGATATGATAAATCCTCTGTCAGCAGTACCATAGGTATACTGAAAAAACTTGGAACTGTGGTGGCTTTTTTGACTGATAGGTAGAGGTCCAACTAACTACAGATTATATTATGTAACTGATTTCCAAACCTTAGCTCCAATTAACTAATGTAATCAGTTAAGTATGTATACTTTAGAATGCTAAGTATGTGTACTTTAGTATGCTGTAAACATGGATTACTGAGTTTCTGAATTAGATTTGTACCCAAAAAAGACAATCTGAGCATAGTTCACTGTAAGTGTGTCTGATGATATGATAAATCCTCTGTCAGCAGTACCATAGGTATACTGAAAAAACTTGGAACTGTGGTGGCTTTTTTGACTGATAGGTAGAGGTCCAACTAACTACAGATTATATTATGTAACTGATTTCCAAACCTTAGCTCCAATTAACTAATGTAATCAGTTAAGTATGTGTACTTTAGAATGCTATGTATGTGTACTTTAGTATGCTGTAAACATGGATTACTGAGTTTCGTCCACTATACTGTGCAGGGGAAACTAAGTAAAAACAAAATCATTTTGTTGGGTTTTTGACTCTAATTCTTATTGGATTAGGACTCAATTTTGGGCTCTATTTTCGGGCCTATTTTCGGCTATATATAGCCGCCCCTTGTACATGTAACCTTAAGCCGTCATAGTGATTGTTTTCCCGTGGTTTTTTTCCTCTTCACATTGGAGAGGTTTTTCCACGTTAAACACTGTGTTCACGTGCGTGCGTGCGGTGCCCTAACCTAACAAGTGGTATCAGAGCCATACACCTGGGTTCCCGTCGGCGCCGCCCTTCGTCGACGTTGCGTTGCTGTTGCGCGCACCCGCCGCCGCCTCCGCGTGCGAGCCCTCCGTCGCTGGGCCCGTCCCGTCGCCGTCCGTCGCGGCCATCTCCAGATCCGTCGCGTCGGCCTCGGATCCGTTGCCTTTGTCGCCGTCCTGCGTCGCCGCGCGCGCGTCCTCCACCGCCGGCGCTGCCAGTTCTAGGCTTGCGCAGCCCCGACGCGCTTCACCGGCGTCGCGTTCCGCCCGACGCCTCCCGTGCGTCTCGCGCACATCGCCATCTTCGTCCGGCTACTCCGCGCCGGCGTCTCGTCGCCCGGCTGCACGCGCGAGTGGAAGCATTGGGAGGAGGACAGCGCGTGGTGGTGAAAAGCTTCTGCCAGGTCCAAGGCAGCATTGAAGAAGAGGACGTGTGCCTTGTGCACGTGAAGAAAGGCACTGCCCAGTTCACGTGTCCCCGTGCAGTGAATAAAATTAACAGTGCATTGCGTGAACAGCACTGCCTTGCACTGTTTTGGTCAAAGAAGTGCTACCTCCACCCTCTGATCTACCAGGGAAATTTATTTTTCCTTCGTTCAACAGCTGATTTGCACCTTTTATTTTCGCCATTATGTCTGCAAAAATTGACATTGCAAAGTTCGATGGCAAGATCAGTTTTTCTATCTGGCAGGTTCAGATGAAGGCCGTTCTTACGCAGCTTAGTGTCCGAAAGGCACTTCTTAAAAAGCCGGAGGATATGTCCACAGATGAATGGGAGGAAATCGATCGTAAAGCTTTATCGCCATACAACTCGGTTTGTCCACAGATGTTTTGCGTGAAGTCATTAACGAGAAGATCGCCGCCTCATTGTGGAAAAAAGTTGGAGACGCTTATACATGACGAAAAGTCTCGCCAACAAATTGCGCCTTAAAGAACGTCTCTACACTATTCGCATGGCAGAAGGTATCTCCATTCAGTCTCATCTTAATGAGTTTAATTCAATCATCATTGATCTAGAGCAGCTAGATGTGAAAATTGACGATGAAGATAAGGCAATTTTGTTGGTTGTCTCTTTGCCTGCTACCTTTAAACACTTTAAAGAAATTATGCTTTATGGCAATCATGATACCCTCAGTTTTGAGAATGTTAAATCAAATTTGTTGTCAAAGGAGAAATTTGATGTTGATTCTCGTTCCGGTGAAAAGGGTGAGGGGTTAATTGTTAGAGGTAGATCTGAACAACCAGGCAGTTCCAATAGATCAAAATCCAGATCTAAATTAAGGGGTCGTAAATCCAACAATTTTTGTCGTTATTGCAAAAGAACAATCATGATATTTCTCGGTGCTATAAATTGAAAAATAAGGAGGAAAGGCGTAAAAGAAGGATAATGAGAAATCTTCTAGATGCTAGTTTTGTTGATCATAATGATAGTGGTGAGGCTCTTATTACTACATCGACATTAAGAAACGTGCTTCTTGGATTATTGATTACGCATGTACTTTTCATGTCCGCCAATATAAAGAGTGGTTTTCTACATACACTCTCGTTGATGATGGTGATGTTGTTATTGGTGATGAGTCTCCACTTGAAATTTCGGCATTGGTTCTGCTCAAATTAAAACTCATGATGGCACGCTTAGGACCCTTAATAATGTTAGCCATGTTTCGAGAATGAAAAAAATCTTATTTCTCTTGGCACCATAGAAGCTTTGGGTTACAAGTTTACCTGTGAAAATGGTGTTCTTAAGATTTCAAAAGGCAACCTTGTTGTGTTAAAAGCTGATCGCGTAAATAGTCTCATTACTTGCAAGGATCTCTGATTCTGAGTTCTGCAATGTTTCAATTGCATCCAATCCTCACAATACCAAGATTTGGCACATGCGCTTGGGTCATATGAGTGAAAAAGGTATGCATCTCTTGCATAAGAAAGGACTTTTACATGATATTGGCAAACTTGATTTCTGTGAGCATTGTGTTTTTGGCAAACAAAAGAGGGTCAGTTTTGCTATTTCAACTCACCAGAGTAAAGGAGTTCTTGATTATATTCATTCTGATCTTTGGGGTCTTTCACCTTTTCCTTCTCTTGGAGGATGTGAGTATATGATTACTTTCATGGATGATTTTTCTCGCAAAGTTTGGGTTTATTTCTTGAAACACAAGAATGATGCTTTTCCCACTTTCAAGACTTGGAAAGCTCTAGTTGAAAATCAAACTGGCAAGAAAATCAAGAAATTAAGAACTGACAACGGATTGGAATTTTGTAGTGGTGAGTTTAATGCTTATTGTTACGATCATGGTATTGCAAGACATTTGGTATTCTCTGTGCTCCTCAACAAAATGGTGTGGCGAACGAATGAATCGTACTCTTCTGGAAAGGGCTCGTTGTATGCTCTCCAATGCAGGCCTATGGGAGAAGCGTGCTTTATGTGCTGAGACTGCTGCCACAGCTGCTTATTTGGTTAATCGCTCTCCAAACTCAGCAATTGATTTTAAAATCCCAGAAGAGGTTTGGTCAGGTAACCCTGTTGATTATTCTAGTCTAAGAATTTTTGGGTGTCCTGCTTATGCTCATGTTAATAATGGTAAATTGGAGCCTAGAGCTAGAAAATGCATATTTGTTGGCTATAGTCTTGGTGTCAAGGGATATCGTTTATGGTGTCCTGATTCTCATAAGGTGATCGTTAGTCGTGATGTTACTTTTGATGAAAAGGCTATTTATTCATCTGATGGTAATACTGCAAGTGAATCAGAAATTTCTGGTGATGGTACAAGTCACACTGAATTTTCATCTACTTCACCTGCTGATTCTGTTACTAGTTCTTCTTTACAACCAGTTGCTACACAATCAGATGATACTCATGCTAGTGTTGATCCAACACCTCCTGCCACTAATGATCATTGCATTGCTCGAAATAGAACTAGGAGAAATATCCAGTTGCCTGCTAGATATCGTGACACTGATAATGTTGCCAACTATGCTGCACAAGATATTTGTGATGTTTTTGAGCCTTCTTCTTATTCTGAAGCTATCTCATGCGAAAACTCTTCTATGTGGTTGTCTGCTATGAATAAAGAAATTGAGAGCCTTCACAAAAATTATACATGGGATTTAGTGGAGCTTCCTGAAGGTAAAAGACCTTTAAAGTGCAAATGGATTTATAAGAAGAAGGATGGTATTTCTGGAGTTGAACCGGCAAGATGGAAAGCTCGGTTAGTGGTTAAAGGCTTTGAACAGAAGGAAGGTATTGATTTTAATGAAGTTTTTTCCTCCTGTTGTTCGCCATACTTCTATACGAGTTATGCTTGCTTTAGTTGCTTTATTTGATTTGGAGTTAGAGCAACTTGATGTTACAACTGCTTTCTTGCATGGAGACTTAGAGGAGGAGATTTATATGACACAACCTGATGGGTTTGTTGCTTCTGAAAAAGAGCATTTAGTTTGTCATCTGAAAAAGTCTCTTTATGGCCTCAAACAAGCTCCAAGGCAGTGGTATAAAAGGTTTGACTCATTTATGATGGCACAAAACTATTCTCGCAGCAACTATGATCATTGTATTTATTTTAAACAATTTTTCAATGAATCATTTGTGTACTTGCTGCTTTATATTGATGATATGCTCATTGTCTCTCATAACAAGTCATTGATTGATCAATTGAATGCTCAACTTAGTCATGAATTTAAGATGAAAGACCTTGGACCAGCAAAGAAAATTCTTGGGATGGAAATTCAGCGTGATTGGAAGGCTGGTAAATTATTTCTATCTCAGAAAAGCTACATTGAGAAAGTTCTTGAAAAATTTAATCTCAATGATTGCAAGCCTGTTTCTATGCTATTTGCTTCACATTTTAAATTATCTTCAAGTCAATGTTCTACCAATGAAGAAGGCAAGGACTATATGTCTCGTGTACCGTATTCTAGTGTTGTTGGTAATCTTATATATGCTATGATCTGCACAAGACCTGATTTGGCTCATGCTGTTAGTGTGGTTAGCAGATTTATGCATAATCCTGGCAAGCAACATTGGAATGCAGTCAAGTGGATTCTTCGTTATCTGTAACATCCCGAAGTTTCAGATTTGTGAAAATTAAAAATTTTGAGGAAAATAAAATTTCATGAATATTTTCAAACTTTATTATGGTAATAGTTTGTAAAATTATAATGAAGTGGAGGTTTAAAAAGATTTTCAAAAGTTCAAAAATCAAATTTTGAATAAAAATAAGTTCAAAGGGTTGCTTTACAATATTTTCATTTCGAAAATACATCTAAATAGATTTTTCGATTAATAAAGTGCTTGAAGCAAAGGTCTTATAAAATAAAAGGATTTCAATGATTTGTATATTTTCAATTGTGGAAAAATTAAACCAATTTGATTTGTTTTGAAAAAGAAAAATTTGTCAAACAAAATAATTCAAGTTAAAAAGTAATCAAAGCCAGGGACTTTCCTATTTGTTTTCAAAATTCTATTATCTTCACTTACTACAAGATTTGGATTTGGTATTATCATGAATCTCTTAATAAATTTTAATTAAGGTATATTTGGGAAAGCCCTTTTCCTGTCTCTAACCGGTAGACTCCACTTGTCGTCTCCTCCTTCTTTTCTTTCTTTGATCTCCTCTTTTCTTCCGGGCAAACCGACCACCGCGCGGCCTCCTCTATTTCTTGCTGGCTACGTCGTCTCATAGATGTAATCCACAAATTCGAGGAAAACACGTCCTAGGGAATCCCTTGTAGATTATCCTCCTAAAATTTTAGATCCTAAAAACCTTTTCCCCCACTCTATAAAAATCGCCGAAGGCCGACTTCTCAAGACCCTAGCTGCCCGACTCTTTCTCGCCTCAGCGCCACCTCGGTGCAGATCTGCCCAAACAGTCCGAGGACGTCCTTCGTATCTTCATCACGAATCCATCCTAAGCAAGAGCTCGAAGTTTCGTGGTTGGTTAAAATCAGATTTAATCACCGAAGAGCTCGTCGGAAATTGCCACCGTCTCTGTTGTTCAAATCGGTTCTTCGATTTGAAGTTTTTATGCAAGTGAGACCTCCATTTTGCCCCTCCTCTTACCCTTCCATCGTAGCCTTGATTCTTGATCGGCCAAACCCTAACAGTTTGTGACATCCTGTTAATTTTCTAAAACCGAAATTATTATTTCTATTTTACATAACTAATTTATTGATCTTTCCCTAATGGTCCATTTTGTTTACCATGATCCATCCTCTAATCTCCCATTATCTACCCTAACTTCCTTTCTAATCACTTCCTAATCACCTTTCCCTAATCGCGCTCTTACCATTGCCGTGGCGATGTCAACGACCACAGTCAGACCAACACCAAAACCCAAACCAAATCGAGCCCGTTCCAAATCCCATGCCATATCAATCCATACCAAATCAAATCAATTCATTCCATAACTACTGCCCAAAATCATGCCAATTTAACAGCAATTCCAAACATACCAAACAAACCAACGTCGTGCAGTATAAAACCCCTAAATCATAGGTTGGTGTATCCGTAAATGCCCAACCCCAAACCCTAACCATTGCGAGCAAGAGGGAGGAAGAAGAAAGCCGACGCTATCATCGCCGTTGCCTTGCCCACGCCGCTTCGCCTCCACAATGCAAGCACCGTTTTGCTCCGCCGCGCCCCGCCGCTTGCTTGCTTGCCGCTTGCCGTTTCCAAGCGAGCCGCCGCCGCCGAAACACGCCGTTCTTGCCGCCACTGGCTGGGAAGAACTCGCCGCGCCGCCGCTCACTTGCTGGCGCTCCCTGGCGTCGCCGCCGTCCACCGCGCCGCTTCAGCCGCGCCAAAACCGCCACCGTGCCGCCGCCGGAGAGGCTCGCCAGCGCCGCCCGCCGCCGCCGATCGCCGCCACCGGACCGGTCCCGCCACCACAGCGGAGCAGAGCTGCCGCCTCCTCTCTCTCTCTCTCTCTCTCCCCTCTCTCTCCCTGTTTTTCTTGCTCACTGCCCGTGCGCGTGAAAGAACAGAGGCAACTAACCTCTTTAATCCTCGTTGCTCTCGATCTGGTCATAGCTTGCTCAAAGTGCATGAACAGTGCACTTTCACATTTTTGTATCTCCTAAACCGCAGCTCCGATCCGCATCAAACCAATTTTGTTGATCTTCTTTTAACCTAATCTACCTCCTGAATTTATTTCATAATTTTCCGAATTTTATTTCTGCTGTTGTTGATTCATCGTACCTCGATTTGCGTGTAGATGTCGCGGAGGAGTCCGAAGGGGAGTTAGCTACCGGTTATCAAGGAAACGTGCTACCCGGACCTAGGTGCAAGCTAGATTCATATTGATCCCACCAATTTTCCCTCAAATTTACTAGTCATAGCGTTTTAACTATGCATGCTAATTTTATTGTTTTCGTGTATATTTAATTTTAGTTATTGCCAATGACGTGTTAATCATCCATTAGCACGTGTTACCTTTCTATTGACGCCTAGAATAATTCATATATTATTATAGCCACCCTTGATTTGTACTCACGCTAGATGTTAATTGCCGATAGAAATCTAGATGATCATTATGATGGGAAATCATTTAAACCTTGGTAGAGAGATTCTACTCTTTATCGTGTGATTTTGGTTAAACTTTAATTCAACTAAAATCAACGTGGCGTGAGTAGATTCGAGGTGGTGGTCTGATTGGTGGATGTTGGTTTGTGGTATGCCACCTCGGTTGATGTAAGGACCGAACTTCGTGGATGGACTGACCGGGCAAAACAGTACAGCCATGGGTGTTAATAATGGTAATACCTTAGTTGTTACCTTGGGAAATCTAGGGTTGGATTGTCATGGCGGTGTGAGTGTGGCTCGCTACCACCGTATACTCACTGCACAAGAGGGAACCTCGGCTTAGTCTTGAGACGGCTTGGGGCGAATCCTTAGTGAGGCATTCTTGACCCTAGATGGAGCAGGGATAGCGGCCGTCTCACTCTCGGGTGAGTCCATGGGTAAAGTGTACACACTCTGCAGAGTTAAAACTATCATGATAGCCGTGCTCACGGTTAAGCGCGGCTTAGGCTGCTCCACTTGTTAGTCTCACCTTTTAATAATTAAATGGATGTAGAAAGGTAGGGTAGGGATTGCCCGGCAGCGAGTGCCAGGCAGCGATTGCCATGCAATGCATTACAGGGAGTGTATTGCAAGGGTTTCGTGTAGAGTTGACGGCGAGTGTCATCTCGGTCTATCTTTGAGACGGCATAATAATAGTGTTGAGAAAACACGAGTAAAGAAATGAATTTTAAATTGTTTTACACTATTGCTTTAAAACTAATAGGATTGTTTAAAAGTGCTCTTTATGCAAATAAACCAGATCCATTCCTTTGATACCTTGCATTTCATTACGTAAGGATATACATACTTGCTGGGTATGGTTTATCCATACTCATTAGTTGTTTGTCAGATCTGTGCGCAGGTGACGACTCTACTACGTAAGTGGTTTATGAGGCAGAGTACGACGATGGAGTTTTCCAGCTACTAGAGGCGTACCCCCGATCAGATGCCTGTGGTAGTTTGACGGGTTTCAGCCGACACGTGTTTTTATCTTCCGCACTCTGATGTTTAGTTTATTCATAATGTAATTGGCACCCAGCCCATGTATGTAATAAGTTATTTTCTTTATTAATAAAGTATGTGTTTGATGGTAATTCTGTTTAACCTGTGTGTACTAGCATATGATCCTTGGGACTAATCTTGTAAACACGAGAATTCGGCTTTCTTGGCCGGTCCCGACATTATCTGAAAGGTACTTCTGATTTTGGCTTGATGTTTGATAAAAGCAAGGTGAAGACAAATAGTGTTGTTGGGTTTGTTGATTCGACTATCTTTGGTGATCTTGATAAAAGAAGGTCTATTTCGGATATCTGTTTTCATTGTGTGGTTACGCAATAAGTTGGAAAGCTTCACTACGCCTATTGCTTGCCCTTTCTACTCTTGAGGCGTAATATGTTTCATTGATCAAGGTGTTAAAGAAGCTATTTGGTTGCAAGGTCCGGTTTCGAACTTGGTATTCCACGTAATGTTATCTTGTTTATTGTGATAGCCACAGTGCTATTTGTTTGACCAAGAATGATATGTACCATGCCAAGACCAAGCACATTGATATCAAGTACCACTTCATCCGTGATATTGTTGCTGAAGGCAAAATTATTGTGGGAAAGATACACACTGATGAAAATCCTGCAGACATGCTTACAAAGCCACTTTCAAACACCAAGTTCAAGCATTGCCTTGACTTGGTTGGTATTCACGGAGCTTAATACCCTACGGGGTTGAGGGGAGACAATGATACTATGGATTTAGAGTCAAGGGGAGATTTGTTGGGTTTTTGACTCTAATTCTTATTGGATTAGGACTCTATTTTCGGGCCTATTTTCGGCTATATATAGCCACCCCTTGTACATGTAACCTTAAGCCGTCATAGTGATTGTTTTCCCCGTGGTTTTTTTCCTCTTCACATTGGAGAGGTTTTTCCACGTTAAACACTGTGTTCGCGTGCGTGTGTGCGGTGCCCTAACCCTAACACATTTAGTAAAAGGTGGAGTTGGGAGCTGACTTGCAGATCTATAGTGATGTAGTAGCTATAGTAAATGGACTAAAATGAATGTGGTTGCTCTTTGACTGTAAAAAAGAAGTCATTTTAGTTGGTAGGCTGTAGGCAGAATATAGATAACAAAACTTAGATTTGGATTATATGATATAGACTGCATGTACATTGTGCTGCAACTGAGTGGAGAATATGCAACAGGAGGTCTTCTAACTGCTTCAAAATTCTATTAGCAAAGCTTCAAATTCCTTCAAGAGCTATGAACAGAGGTCGAACCTGTATTTGAAAGCATCACTTCGGATAAGAGTTCTGTTCTGTGGGAACTGCAAAAAAGCAATTGCAAGAAACATATATGGCAGTATGATTTTAGTAATGGACCAGTGACCTGTCAGAACAGAAACTTCTGTACATAAACTCTAGAGAGCCACTATGAACATAGGTTAAACCTGTACCTCAAAGCATTACTTTGGATAAGACCTCTGTTCAGTCTCAGGTGCAAAAGGCAACTGCAACAAACATATATTGAGATCAGTAGACAGGAATTGGGGCAGCATCTGTATAGGCTGTTTTTGATGACATCATACTCCTGTTTCATAAAAAAAGGAGCTATGCCATATAGAAATGAATAAACAACGGGTTATAAAATATAGCAGGTATTGTGTCAGCTACATTGAGAGATTATGAATTCTGTTAGCTATTTATTTTGGATAATATAAAAGGCAATATACAAATAGGAACATATAATCACCATAAATCTTTAGAGACGACAAAATACAGAACATGGAGTTGCAATATGACAGGAAAAAACCTGGAACAGCAGTGACCAATAGCAAGGACTGTGAACAAAAAAGGGAGACATCTAGTAATGCTGGTAATAACATAGATATTAGATAATTACATAACCACTCACAGTATGCTGAAATAGACTGCTAATACACCGGAGTTTCAAGGTAAAAATATATTTCAAAGTTGAAAACATTGGCACGGGAGTCTTCTCTAGCTAAGAACTTGTAGACTTGCAGTTTGGTGCCACATTATTATCAGTGAAGCTTGGATTTGAGAACAGTAGACGATATCAAGATTCTGAAATTATCCTTGCCACCGAGCGATTACCATTCATGGTAACCAGACCTCGGGTGATACTGAAGGAAAACTATAATGAAAGACCAGTGACAATGTCAACTACAAAATCAATGTGAACTTCCTACTCATCATCCATCAAAGCGAAAGATGTACCTAAATCTTTTTGCAGCAAGAAACAAGACAAATTCAAACCAGAAACAAGACAGATTCAAAGAACGCGGTGGCGGCGGGTCGTGGTGGCGGCTGCAGCCAGCAGCGGCAGTGGCTGCGCGTGGTATTGCGGCGACGGAGGTGAAGAGGGTGAAGGCGGCGGCGAGGCGGCTGGGGAGGAGGCGGTGAGGGAAGAGGGAGGGGGCGGCGGCGTTAGAGAGGAAGGCGGTGGAGGAGCAGGCGTGCGGGAAGGCGGTGGAGGAGGCGACGTCGGGTAGGCCGTGGAGTGGGAGGAGGCGGCGGCGGAGGTGAGGAGGGGGAAGGCGGCTGTAGCCAGCAGCGGCAGTGGCTGCGCGTGGTATTGCGGCGCGGAGGTGAGGAGGGTGAAGGCGGCGGCGAGGCGGCTGGGGGAGGAGGCGGTGACGGAAGAGGGAGGGGCGCGGCAGAGAGAGAAGCGGTGGAGGAGCAGCGGCAGAAGGCGGTGGAGGAGGCGACGGGTAGGCCGTGGAGTGGGAGGAGGCAGGCGGAGGTGAGGAGGGGGAAGGCGGTGAGGAAGAGGGAGGGGCGGCAAGGAGGCGGCTGGGAGGAGGGGGAGGAGGCGGCGGAGGTGGGAGGGGAAGGCGGCGGCGAGGCGGTGAGGGAAGAGGGAGGGGCCGCGGCGAGGCGACATCGGGTAGGCGGTGGAGTAGGAGGAGGCAGCGGCGGAGGTGAGGAGGGGAAAGGCGGCGGCGAGGCGGCTGGGGGAGGAGGCGGTGAGGGAAGAGGGAGGGGATGGCTGCGTGAGAGGGGAAGGCGGTGGAGGAGCAGGCGTGCGCGTGTGAGGGGACGAGCGCGACGCGTGCGTGGATTGGCTGTGGAAGGCGGTGGAGGAGCAGGCGTGCGCGTGAGGGAAAGGCGGTGGAGAGCAGGCGGAGTCCGCCACGCGCGTCTGCCTCACGCGTGGATTGGCTGGAGGCCAATCACGTGGATCGGTGGTGCAGCTGCCGTTGGATTAAATGAATGGCCAGGATTGCTTCGAGGAGCCACCACTCATCACCATAAGAGGCTTTTCAGGAGTAGAGATTTTACTAGCTCATGTATTCTTATATATATATATTTATATCTATATATATATGATTAGATTTCTTTCACCCATAATCAGGTCCTACGTCTAAATGTTTATAGTCCTACCCTCGTTAATTATCGGATCTTGTCCTAGAATAAATGCAAAAGTCTAAGAATTTTGTGTTTTCACCAAATTTATCTTATAATAAGTTGTCGTATCAACATACAAAACCTGGCGACTCGGGGTGCGTGGACACCACCGTAACAGTTGAATAAACGATTTAGATTTTTTTTTCTCGTCAGACGACTTCCGTGTGCTATAGCACACCGTTTTTAGCCTGTTTTCATGAAGTTTTTCATGGGGCTCCGGCCCCGCATCGGCCATTACCACCGTCCGGGCAACCTCCTGGCGTCCCTCCTGGTCACCCGAGACGTCCGGACGCCCCTGGCACGGTAAAATAAAGGACATAGATTTTACCTCGTCGGATGACATCCGTGGACTAAATCACACCGCTTTTAGCCTGTTTTCATGAATTTTTTCATCGGTGCTCCGGCCCCGCGTCGGCCATTCTCTTCATCTTGGTATCCTCCTGATGTCCCTCCTGGTGACTCGGGGTGCTTGGACGACGCTGTAACAGTAGAATAAATGATTTAGATTTTTCCTCGTCGGTCGACGTCCATGGGCTATAGCGCACCGTTTTTAGCCTGTTTTGCTGAATTTTTTCATGGTTGCCCCGGCCCCACGTCGGCCATTCCATTCATCCTAGCATCCTCCTAGCGTCCCTCCTGGCGACTCTGGCGACTCGGGCTGCTTGGACGCCACTGTAACAGTTGAATAAATGATTTACATTTTTCCTCGTCGGACGACGTCCGTGGACTGTAGGACACCGTTGTTAGCCTGTTTTCATGAATTTTTTCATGGGTGCTCCGGCCCCGCGTCGACAATTCCCTTCATCCTGGCATCCTCCTGGCGTCCCTCCTGGTGACTCGGGGTGCCTGGACGACGTTGTTACAGTAGGATAAACGATTTAGATTTTCCTCGTCGGACGACATCTGTGCGCTTTAGCACACCGTTTTTAGCCTGTTTTTATGAATTTTCTTATGGGTGCTTCGGCCCCACGTCGGCCATTACCTTCCTCCCGGCATCCTCCTGCCGTCCCTCCTGGTGACTCGAGGTGCCTGGACGATGCTGTAATAGTAGAATAAACGAGTTAGATTTTACCTCGTCGGACGACGTCCGTGGACTATAGCACACCGTTTTTAGCCTATTTTCATGTATTTTTTCATGGGTGCTCCCGCCCCGCGTCGGCCATTCCCTTCATCCCTATATCCTCCTGGGGTCCCTCCTGGTGACTTGGGGTACCGGGACGACGCTGCAACAGTAGAATAAACGATTTAAATTTTTTCTCGTCGGACGACGTCCGTGGTCTATAGCACACCGTTTTTAGCCTGTATTCATGAATTTTTTCATGGGTGCTCCGGCCCCATGTTGGCCATTACATTCATCCCAGGATCCTCCTGGCGTCCCTTCTGGATACTCGGGGTGCCTCGACGACGCTGTAACAGTAGAATAAACGATTTAGATATTTCCACGTCGGACAACGTCCATGGGCGATAGCACACCGTTTTTAGGCTGTTTTGATGAATTTTTTAATGGGTGCTCCGGCCCCGCGTCGGCCATTCCATTCATCCCGGCATCCTCCTGGCGTCCCTCCTGGCGACTCGGAGTGCCTGGACGCCACTTTAACAGTTGAATAAACGATTTAGATTTTTTTCTTGTCGCATAACTTCCGTAGGCTATAGCACACCATTTTTAGTCTGTTTTCATGAATTTTTTCATGGGGGCTCCGGCCCGCGTCGACCATTCCCACCATCCGGGCAACCTCCAGGCGTCCCACCTGGTGACCCGTGGCGTCCGGACGCCCCTGGCACGGTAAAATAAAGGGCATAGATTTTATCTTGTCGAACAACGTCCATGGACTATAGCACACCGTTGTTAGCCTGTTTTCATGAATTTTTTCATGGGTGCTCCGGCCCCGCGTCGGCAATTCCCTTCATCCTGGCTTCCTCCTGGCGTCCCTCCTGGTGACTCGGGGTGCCTGGACGAAGTTGTTACAGTAGGATAAACGATTTAGATTTTCCTCGTCGGACGACATCTGTGCGCTTTAGCACACCGTTTTTAGCCTGTTTTTATGAATTTTCTTATGGGTGCTTCGGCCCCGCGTCGGCCATTACCTTCCTCCCGGCATCCTCCTGCCGTCCCTCCTGGTGACTCGAGGTGCCTGGACGATGCTGTAATAGTAGAATAAACGATTTAGATTTTTCCTCGTCGGACAACTTCGGTGGGAAATTCCACATCGTTTTTAGCTTGTTTTCATGACTTTTCTCTTCGGTGCTCCGTCCCCGCATCGGCCATTCCCTTCATCCTGGCATCCTCCTGGGGACTTGGGGGGGCCTGGACGACACTGTAACAGTAGAATAAACGATTTAGATTTTTCCTCGTCAGACGATGTCCGTGGGCTATAGCACACCGTTTTTAGCCTATTTTGATGAATTTATTTATGGGTGCTCTTGCCCTGCATAGGCCATTCCATTCATCCTAGCATCCTCCTGTCGACTCGGGGTGCCTGGACGCCACTTTAACAGTTGAATAAACGATTTAGATTTTTCCTCATCGGACATCTTCTGTGGGCTATAACACACCGTTTTTAGCCTGTTTTCATGAATTTTTTAATGGGGCCTCCGGCCACGCGTCGGCCATTCCCAACATCCTGGCAACCTCCTGGCGTCCCTCCTAATGACCTGTGGCAACCGGACGCCCCTGGCACTGTATAATAAAGGACATAGATTTTACCTCGTCGGACGACGTCTGTGGACTATAGCACAACGTTTTTAGCCTATTTTCATGTATTTTTTCATGGGTGCTCCCGCCCCGCGTCAGCCATTCCCTTCATCCCGGTATTGTCCTGGCGTCCCTCCTGGTGACTTGGGGTGCCTGGACAACGCTGCCACAGTAGAATAAATGACTTAAATTTTTCCTCGTCGAACGACGTCCGTGGTCTATAGCACACCGTTTTTAGCCTGCATTCATGAATTTTTTCATAGGTGCTCCGGCCCCGTGTCGGCCATTCCATTCATCCCGGCATCCTCCTGGCGTCCCTCCTGGATACTCGGGGTGCCTCGACGACGCTATAGCAGTAGAATAAACGATTTAGATATTTTCTCGTCGGACGACATCCGTGGTCTATAGCACATCGTTTTTTGCCTATTTTAATGAATTTTTTCGTGGGTGCCCTGGCCCCCCGTCGTCGGCCTTTGCATTCATCCCGACATCCTCCTAGCGTCCCTCCTGGCGACTCGGGGTACCTGGACGCCACTGTAACAGTTGAATAAACGATTTAGATTTTTTTCTCGTCGGACTACTTCCGTGGGCTATGGCACACTATTTTTAGCCAGTTTTCATGAATTTTTTCAAGGCTGCTCCGGCCCCGCGTCAGCCATTCCCACCATCCAGGCAACCTCCTGGCATCACTCCTGGTGACCGGCGGCGTCCGGACACCACTGGCACGGTAAAATGGAGGACATAGATTTTATCTCGTCGGACGACGTCCGTGCGCTATAGCACACCGTTTTTAGCCTGTTTTCATGAATTTTTTCATGGGTGCTCCGGCACCACGTCGGCCATTCCCTTCATGTCGGCATCCTCCTAGCGTCCCTCCTGGCGACTCGGGGTGCCTGGACGACGTTGTAACAGTAGAATAAACAATTTAGATTTTTCCTCGTCAGACGGCTTGTGTGGGCTATAGCACATCGTTTTTAGTCTGTTTTCATAAATTTTTTCATGGGGGCTCCGGCCCGCGTCGGCCATTCCCACCATCCGGGCAACCTCCAGGCGTCCTATCTGGTGACCCGTGGCGTCCGGATGCCCCTGGCACGGTAAAATAAAGGGCATAGATTTTATCTTGTCGAACAACGTCCATGGACTATAGCACACCGTTGTTAGCCTGTTTTCATGAATTTTTTCATGGGTGCTCCGGCCCCGCGTCGGCAATTCCCTTCATCCTGGCATCCTCCTGGCGTCCCTCCTGGTGACTCGGGGTGCCTGGACGACGTTGTTATAGTAGGATAAACGATTTAGATTTTCCTCGTCGGACGATTTTCCTCGTCGGACGACATCTGTGCCCTTTAGCACACCGTTTTTAGCCTGTTTTTATGAATTTTCTTATGGGTGCTTCGGCCCCTCGTCGGCCATTACCTTCCTCCCGGCATCCTCCTGCCGTCCCTCCTGTTGACTCGAGGTGCCTGGACGATGCTGTAATAGTAGAATAGACGATTTAGATTTTACCTCGTCGGACGACGTCCGTGGCCTATAGCACACCGTTTTTAGCCTATTTTCATGTATTTTTTCATGGGTGCTCCCGCCCTGCGTCCCTCCTAGCGACTCGGGGTGCCTGGACGACGCTGTAACAGTAGAAAAAACGATTTAGATTTTTCCTCGTCGGACGACGTCCGTGGGCTATAGCACACCGTTTTTAGCCTGTTTTCATGAATTTTTCATGGGTGCTCCGGCCCCGCGTCGGCCATTCCATTCATCCCGGCATCCTCCTAGCGTCCCTCCTGGCGACTTGGGGTGCCTGGACGCCACTTTAACAGTTGAATAAACGATTTAGATTTTTCCTCATCGGACGTCTTCCATGGGCTATAGCACACCATTTTTAGCCGGTTTTCATGAATTTTTTAATGCGGGCTCCGACCCCGCGTCGGCCATTCCCACCATGCTGGCAATCTCCTGGCATCCCTCCTGGTGACCCATGGCGTCCGGGCGCCACTGGCACAGTAAAATAAAGGACATAGATTTTACCTCATCGGACGACGTCCGTGGACTATAGCGCACCGTTTTAGCCCTGTTTTCTTGTATTTTTTTCATGCGTGCTCCGGCCCCGCGTCGGCCATTCCCTTCATCCCGGCATCCTCCTGGCGTCCCTCCTGGTGACTCGGGGTGCCTGGAGGCTGCTGTAACAGTTATATAAATGATTTAGATTTTTCCTCATCGGACGACTTCCGTGGGCTATAGCACACCGTTTTTAACCGGTTTTCATGAATTTTTTTCATGGGTGCTCTGGCCACGCGTCGGCCATTCCCTTCATCGCGGCATCCTTCTGGCGTCCCTCCTGGTGACTCGGGGTGCCTTGACGCCGCTGTAACTGTTGAATAAACGATTTAGATTTTTCCACCTCAGACGACTTCCATGGGCTATAGCACATCGTTTTTAGCCTGTTTTCATAAATTTTTTCATGGGTGCTCCAGCCCCGTGTTGGCCATTCCCTCCATCCGGGCAACCTCTTGGCGTCCCTCCTGGTGGCCCGTGGCGTCCGGACGCCACGGACACGTAAAATAAAGGACATAGATTTTACCTCGTCGGACGACGTCCGTGGCCTATAGGACACCATTTTTAGCCTGTTTTCTTTAATTTTTTCTTAGGTGATCCGGTCCCGCGTCGGCCAGTCCATTCATCCCGGCATCGTCCTGGTGTCCCTCCTAGCGACTCTAGGTGTCTGGAAGCCGCTGTAACAGTTGAATAAACGATTTAGATTTTTCCTCGTCGGATGACATCCGTGGGCTATAGCACACCGTTTTTAGCCTGTTTTCTTGAATTTTTTCAGGGGTGCTCCGGCCTCGCGTCGGCCATTCCCACCATCCGGGTAACCTCCTGGCGTCCCTCCTGGTGACCCGTGGTTATCCGGTAAAATAAATGATTTAGATTTTTTCTCGTCGGACGATGTCCATGGGCTATAGCACACCGTTCTTATCCTGTTTTCATGAATTTTTCCACGGTTGCTCCGGCCCCGCGTTGGCCATTCTCTTCATTTCGGCATCCTCCTGGCGTCCCTCCTGGTGACTCGGGTTGTCTGAATGACGTTGTAACGGTTGAATAAATGATTTAGATTTTTCCTCGTCGGACGACGTCCGTGGGCTATAGCACACCATTTTTAGAGTGTTTTCATAAATTTTTAGGGTGCTCCGCCCCACGTCGGCCATTCCCTTCATCCCGGCATCCTCCTGGCGTCCCTCCTAGTGACCCGTGGTGCCTTGACGACGCTGTAACGGTAGAATAAACGATTTAGATTTTTCCTCGTCGGACGGCGTCCGTGGGCTATAGCACAACGTTTTAGACTGTTTTCATGAATTTTTCATGGGAGCTCCGTCCCCACGTCGGCCATTCCCTTCATCCCGGCATTCTCCTGGCGTCCCTCCTGGTTACTCGGGATGCCTGGACGCTGCTGTAATAGTTATATAAACGATTTAGATTTTTCCTCATCGGACGACTTCCGTGGCCTATAGCACACCGTTTTTAACCGGTTTTCATGAATTTTTTTCATGGGTGCTCTGGCCACGCGTCGGCCATTCCCTTCATCGTGGCATCCTTCTGGCATCCCTCCTAGTGACTTGTGGTGCCTCGATGCCGCTGTAACTGTTGAATAAACGATTTAGATTTTTCCACGTCGGACGACTTCCATGGGCTATAGCACACAGTTTTTATCTTGATTTCATGAATTTTTTAATGGGCGCTCCGGCCCCGCGTTGGACATTCCCTCCATCCGGGCAACCTCCTAGCGTCTAGTGACCCGTAGCGTCCGGACACCACCAGCACGGTAAAATAAAGGACATAGATTTTACCTCGTTGGACGACGTCCGTGGGCTATAGCACACCGTTTTTATCCTGTTTTCATGAATTTTTTCATGGGGGCTCTGGCCCCGCGTCGGCCATTTCCTCCATCCGGGCAATCTCCTGGTGTCCCTCCTGGTGACCCATGGCGTCCGGATGCTCCTGACACGGTAAAATAAAGGACATAGATTTTACATCGTCGGACGACGTCCGTGAACTATAGCACACCGTTTTTAGCTTGTTTTCATGAATTTTTTCATCGGTGCTCCAGCCCCGCGTCGGCCATTCCCTTCATCCTGGCATCCTCCTGGCGTCCCTCCTGGTGACTCGGGGTGCCTGGACAACGCTATAATAGTAGAATAAACGATTTAGATTTTTCCTCGTCGGACGACTTCCGTGGGCTACAGCACACTGTTTTTAGCCTGTTTTCATGAATTTTCTCTTGGGTGCTTCGGCCCTGCGTCGGCCATTACCTTCCTCCCGCCATCCTACTGGCATTCCTCCTGGTGACTCAGGGTGCCTGGATGACACTGTAATAGTACAATAAACGATTTAGATTTTTCTTCGTCGGACGACGTCCGCGGGCTATAGCACACCATTTTAGCCTGTTTTCATGAATTTTTTCATGGGTGCTCCATCCCCGCGTCGGCTATTCCCTTCATCCGGGCATCCTCCTGGCGTCCCTCTGGTGACTCGGGGTGCTTGGACGACGCTGTAATAGTAGAATAAACGATTTAGATTTTTTTCTCGTCGGACGACGTCCGTGGGCTATAGCACACCGTTTTTAGCCTGTTTTGATGAATTTTTTAATGGGTGCTCTGGCCCCGTGTCGGCCATTCCATTCATCCCGGCATCCTCCTGGCGTCCCTCCTGGCGACTCGGGGTGCCTAGACGCCACTGTAACAATTGAATAAACGATTTAGAATATGAATGCGAGGCATCCTGGTCTCCGTCCTCATGGCAGGCGTACTGATCCTGCTCATATTCTTCATTTAAAAGAGAATATGAATGCGAGGTCAGTGTCATCCAAACACTAGCGAGCTAACTTCCAACAAATGCATTTAGTGATAGTGGTTCCAAAGGAAAGGTTGGGGGCTCATTTAGTTGCAGAAAGCAAGTCTTATTAACCAGAGCCTATGACTTAGCATATTTTAACCCAAAATTCTACTAATCAATGTTCTAATTTTTATTCTCATCACATTCCACGATAGTTTACATGCACACTGCCAAACATATCCAATCCCCTGGCAGTTTCCATGCACTCTGCCAAACATCTCCAAACACCCGCCATCATCTTCCGGGTGTGGCGCACCCATTGTGGATCTTACGACAGCGAAGCGCCCGGTCTTCCCTAGCCGAGATGCTAAGCCCGCACTACAGTCACGGCTCCCTGTCACGTAAGACCTAGATCATCCATCAGGATGACGACACATTCCTGTCTTCGCCTTGGACTAGGGGTTGACCCTGACGCTATCCAGCAAGCCAGCGGACCCCAAGTCTGCACTACTGCACATGATAGCCACGCGTTGTCAGCAGAACCCCATGGGCAGACATAAAGCTACGCAAAAACAACTCAAGCTCCGACCGCACAGCTGTCCTGATCGCCAAAGACTCTCACGGAACTCACGTTGAGCGAGAACCCGATGGGCGACATCTGACTCTGAAAACAACTCGTGCTTCGACCGCACAAACTGTCCTGATCGCCAAGCACCTACCCCGTGGTCCAGCCTTCCTTCACACCATGTAGCCTGGCTACATCACACCCTTAACCACAATCGGAACACATCCGTGTTTCCAACCACACACACTAGCATGCCAGGCCCAATATCCAATAAACCAAGTTTATAGTGTTCATCATGTCCGGTGAATATCGGTTCACCGTTCCGAGGCAACTAAGCCTAAAATTAATAATTGGACCTGAGCAAAGTCTAAGCAAGATTTTAACCAGGACTTAAGAGTCTAAATCATTTTACTAAACCTAACCAGGCTAACAAGGGTGATCATCAAGGCAATCGTTAATTGAATCAAACGATAGATGATTTTATCAAGGCAATATCATCATGGGGAATTTGATAACAAGAATTAAAACATGGCATGATACAACATGATTAAGCAAGTAGGCATAAATACTAAAAGAGAGCATGCAATTTGTAATTGTAAATAAAATACTTTAAGAAACTGGGATTCAATATGATCCTTATGAATGTTAAACCCGTACTAGGGAAAGTATAGACTCTCCCTAATAAGAGTAACACCTGAAGGAAGGTTGTTGACTCTCACTAGGGAAAATCGAGATTCTCCCTAGTAAAAGTAAACACCCTTTAGGGTGGAAATCAACTCACCTTGGTCTTGCGGGTAGTGGGGGTCTTTCGACGGTTCTTCAAAAGGTCCCTCGGGCTCCTCGACGTCTAATAACAGAACAATTCGGGGAACAATAAATAAAACACCAATATGCAATAGGAATCATGATGCATGAAATGCTTTTGCTAAATCTAGCGATTTGTCGAGCGATGATAAGTTCTAACCTAGATATCGAGGAAGTACCATGATCCTTCTATTACATAATAGTTTACATAAGATAACGGTGGTGCGGCGATTTGAAGATGATATGCAACGATGCATAATGCTACCCTTAATAGTATACCCTTGGGTTTTGCAGTTAGGCGTGTAAGCAAAAATGAATTTTTTTTCTTTGAAGTATTTCCTTCATCACCTTATCATGTCAATTTAACCTATGTTATTAGAGTTTAAGTACGTAGAGGATATAATCATAGGTTATATGTAAGCACAAATATATATATATTTATAGTATTCATGAGATAGCATATCTTAAGACCTAGTTAATCTAAAGGGTTCATGAGCATGTAATGCTGTGAATTTAACTACTTTGGACAAGTATATTAATTTTGGTTAACTAGATGATAACATAACTAATAAACCATAGTTATTAATTAGTTAAGTATAAATTGACATGAGTTTGGGGAGTCATACCATAGAGTTATATTTTTCCTAGGTCCAGAGAGATATTAAATGTTATTCATGATTTTCTTAGATTTTTATTAGATGTTAAATTATTTTTAGACAGCAGAAAATCATTTCAGTCTATTTTTATTAGTTTAAATGCAAGCAATTGAAATTACTCTGAGATAAATCTGCTGTTATTACTCATGGTAATATTTTTATTAAATCTAGGATAAGAGGTAGTATTTACCATAAATTTTCTAGAATTTTTAGAGAAGTCCTACTATTTATAATAAATCGTTTATATATTCAGTATATGTTTTATTCGCTAAATTTAGAAAAATCCAATGAACAGTAATGGGCCAGCCCGCCATCTCTCCGCCCGAGCAGGCCACGCCGAAGACGCAACTCAGAAAGGCGTATTACGCGAAGGAAGGCACCGTCGACTGGGGCGTCTCCACTAAACCCGACACGTGGGGTCATGGCCCACCTGTCGGTGGCACGTCGAGGCCGCGCGGGAATGTTTAAACCGGCGAGCACCCGACAGCTAGGGCCCGCCAGTCAGCGATCGAGCGTGGTAAGGCTGCGCGGATCTTAACGCAGATCGGACGGCTCGCCGTCGTCTTCTACCTCCGGCAGGCACGCGGCCGAGGCTGGGCTGACGACAAGCCGGAGCTACACTACTCCATTTGGGGAGTTCTTGGGCGCGTTAGAATCAGTAGGCCAGCGCGCACCTACTGATGCCTACGTCGAGGCCGGAGACGACCGGACGCGGCGATGCCATGGGCAGCGGCGGAACTCCGCCACGGCGAGCATGGATAACAGATCTAGAGGAAGGTTCATGGAGAAATAGCGCGCTCATGAGTTACTAGAGGGGTTGAGAGCGCTTACCGAGCAGTTATCCCGGGTTGGGAAGCTCGGGGTGGCTTGTCGACGAGGAGGCTGAACAAAGGAGGCGGCGCGCTCACGGTGCAGAGAAGAACCGACGAATCCCTTAGCAAACTGAGGTGAGCATAGGGTGCGGTGAAGCCACACGAAACTCAGGGTGCGAGGAATTGCCGAGAAACTCACCAGAAGGGAAGAAATCAGGAAGGGGAAAAAACTGACGGCCGGCGGCAGCGAGAGCGGTCCGGCGTGCCTGGAGCTTTACGGACCGATCCCTTCGGGCAGGAGCACCGCGTGGGTAGGGCGATGCTAATGCGAGCAAAAGTGGAGGCAGGGAAGCTCTGGATTAGGCTGTCGACGAGACGGTGATGGAAGAAAGAAAAGAGCCGATGCAGTTCGGCCCTATTTTAGCTTGGAGCAATAGGGCTCAAGGACCCATAGTCACGAGCATGGTCGAGATGGTTGTAAGGGAGCTCGGCGTCCCATTGGTGGACTGGGGCGGTGGCTCACTCGGGCGCGGCAAGTGATCGAGCCGGGCAGCGAGGTAGCTTGCGCAAGGAGCATGGTTATTCGAGGCGCTAGGCGCTAGGCGGGCGAAGAGGGGCCGCCTAGCGCCTAGGCAGCCTAGGCAAGGCGCGAGGCGCTGCCTAGGTGGACAAACTGATTTGCATGTTATATGTTGTATTTAAGATGTTAGAGGACAAATTATATTCTTTCAAATAAAATCTTCTACATAATCAAGCCATAATCATTAATCACCATTTAAAACCATATAATCATCATCTAGACACCTCGTAGGCTTGTCTCTTGAACTGCCTAGTAATTGTCTCAGACTACAAAGACGGGCTAGCCGCCTAGGTCACTTCCTAGCCCCTGGGCGAGGCGGGACGGCACTGCCTAGCGCCTAGCCCGAGGGGAACAATGGCAAGGAGGCAATGCTAGCTCGAGGGTGCGGCGAATGCCAGAGGCATCGATGGCCTGAATAGGGTGGCCATTGGGCTAGTTGGGTGGTGCCTGGAGCGGCCTGTCATCGCCTTCCCGACAAGACGGCTTGGTCGGCCGCGGCGGCAGAAGAACGGCGGCAAGCAGTGGCGGGGTGTCACGTCAGCACAGGAGCGGGGTCCGCAATGACCAGGCGACATCCACAAACTGCCAAGGAGGGGATCTTCAGGGAAGATTTGGCCAGGGGCAAGCCGGGCACGCCGGTGAGGGTGAACCCGAGCAGTGCAGCCCAACTGCTCAGTGATTTGCTCAAAAGAGCAGAGAGAGGGTGAGCCTGCCAGATGGGTCCCACATGGGTCAAACTTGGTCAACTCTGGTTCAAGCTATTATACATGGTCTAGATTATTTTCCAAAAATTTTGTGGGATTTTTGGTGGGAATTTTATCCTCTTTATATATATGTTTATCACATATATAAATATATATATATATATACTCCTATGTGCATTATAGATGCATTTTATGTATATGTATATGTATATATATATATATATATGGGATATTCTTGAGGGGTTATTTGAAATGACAAAAATCCTCCTAGCCTATTATAACTAAATTTATTATTATTGGAGCTCAATTGTTAAGTTTTATAAATTTTAAGTAAACCAATTTAATTTGGCCCTAACTAACTTATGTGATTTCAAAAAATTCTGGAAATTGGACTTCAAGCAAGCACTTCTTTTTAAAGAGGAACATTTCCCCAAGATACAAGCATCCCAAAAGCGTATCTCAAAATATCGTATTTACGGGCTGTTACAAATCCTCCCCCCTTAAAAATAAATCTCGACCTCGAGATTGACAGCCTAGGCACTAAACAGGTAAAGGTACTCTTTTCGTAGCTTGACTTTAGGCTCCCATGAGAACTGTCTTCCAACCTTGTCATCCCATTGTACCTTGCATAACTTCACGGTCTTGCCTCTTGTTTGCTTCTCAGAGAAGTCGACGATTCGAATTGGGTAAGTTCGATAAGTGAGATCTTGGTCCATCGGTGTTGGTGTTTGGTGGATGAGTTCTTCCTCAGGTACTGTTAGGCATTTCTTGAGTTGCGATACATAGAATACATTGTGTATATCTCCAAGCTCTGCGGGCAATTCCAACTCGTAGGCCACTCGACCTCTCTTGGCAGTGATATGGTATGGTCGGATACATCGGGGGGCCAATTTTCCCTTTTGTTCGAACCGTTGAAATCCCTTTGATGGTGACACCTTGAGATAAACGAAATCGCCGACAGAGAAGGAGAGCTCTCGGCGGCGACGGTCCGCATAGCTTTTCTATCGGGATTGAGCAGCTAATAGACATTCTTGAATAATTTTTACCATCCTTTCGTCTTCCTGCAACGATTCTTCTCCAAACACTTGTCACTCTCCAGCTTCTGACCAAAACAGAGGTGTCCTACAGCGACGTCCATACAAGGTTTCAAAGGGGGACATTCCTAAACTGGCCTGAAACTTATTGTTGTAGGAGAATTCGGCATATGGCAACCACTTCTCCCAATCGGTGGAAAATTCCAAAATACATGCTCTAAGCATATCTTCCCGGACTTGGTTAACTCTTTCGGTCTGCCTATCAGTTTGGGGATGGTAAGCTGTACTGAATGACAGGCTGGTCCCAAGGGCTCTGTGTAGCTTTTCCTAAAGTTGGGAAGTGAATTGGGATCCTCGATCTGAGATTATCCTCTTAGGAACTCCATGGAGGCTGACTATCCTTGCCATATAGAGTTCAGCTAACTTACCTCCTTTATACGTGGTTTTGACCGGAATAAAATGGGCCACTTTGGTTAATCTGTCCACTATGACCCAAATGGAATCACATCCGGTCTTTGTGTCAGGAAGTCTAAGATGAAGTCCATTGTCACTTCTTCCCATTTCCATTTAGGTAATTTATGGGCTGCAAAAGTCCGGCCGGGCACTGATGCTCGGCCTTAACCATTTGACAGGTATGGCATCTAGCAACATATTCAGCCACATCTCGCTTCAGCCGGGGCCACCAAAATAGGGTTTTTAGGTCCTGGTACATTTTGGTGCACCCAGGGTGAAGGGAGAAAGGGGATTCATGGGACTCCCTTAGGATGAGATTCTTCAACTCCTGGTCATGGGGAACGAAGATCCTTTATCCCAACCTTAGGACTCCTTGTTCATTTTCTGTGACCTGGCATGCATGACTTCTTTTCATAAGGTCTCTTATCTTATGGGCGCTAGGGTGATTCTTTTGCAGTTCCTTAATTTGGTCAAATAAATCCGGTTGAACCATCAGGGTGGCAAACTAAACTCAAACTTAGTGCGTCCATATCTTTTATGATCTGCGCAGGAATCTCAGGCCCGCAGATCATATCCATAGGGGTAGGTGTGGAAAACATGGGCCCTGGGTATCCGAAAATACACTACTAGACGTACCACCTCCTTGGGCCGAGTTAATTGGGCCTTCCAGAAGGCTGGCGCGACTAGAGAAGATCTACAAGGAAACGAATTCGTTTCCTACTCGAATACATGGATATAGGTGTAGCCGAATCGGTTATATCTGTATCTTCCATCTGCGATTAGGGATTCTATCGTAACTGACCCCTGCGCTATATAAAGGGGTCCGGGGCCCTAGTTAGGGATCAATCACACATCTTACAATCATCATCATCATCCACCATAATACAATCCACGAGCACGGGGTAGGGTATTACCTCCCAGGGGCGAATTTGTATAAATTCGGCTCCTTGTGCTACCATCGTAGTTGTGATCTTTCGCATCGCCCCCTAAAATACATTGCCGACGCAAATCATCGACAGTTGGCGCACCAGGTAGGGGCTAGCGTCACGATCAACCACATCGACTTCGATGGCTTCCATTGGCGGATTCGTCTTCACCTACGCTCCTGGCCAAGGCTTCATCTTCGGAGATCTTGGCTTCATCGCCGGTGACTTCGGAGAGCTTCGTTTGTCTGAGCCGAACTTCGTTCGGTCCACGCATTACCGGGGGAGATGGTACGCGACTCTGACCGAGCCTCACCAATTTGGGATCTCTTCCCTGGATTTTGATCCAGAACAGATCCAATCTGATGATGATGGTTTCGACCGCCTCACCGTGGGTTTCCTTCTATTCGGTCGGGATCCACCGCTTCTCTCTTCGCCATTCCTTATCTTGTGAAGCATCGAGTGGCGATCTGACTCCTAGCTAGGATCGTTCTCAGATCCAGTCGGGGGTCACAATCCCTCAGTCGTGGTCCGTCCCGTTCAGATTTGGAAACTCAGCCGCTGTTTTCCATCGGATAACATGCCGGCTTTTCCAATGCGGGCTAAGGAGCGGGGCACGACACACTGGGACGAGCTTTCTAAGTCAAGACTCGGGGACAACTCTAGCCAGGCCAAATTCCCGAGTGGTTATGCCATTCGGACTAGTCAATTCGGTCAAAAGATTCCAGTAGATTCGTTCTGCCGAAACTCAATCGGACCTCCTTGTGACCAAAGATCCTGCATGTGAGGTGGGAGTTATAATCACTCCCATCAACGAGCCAACAAGTCGGGATTGGTTGAGCCTTTCCTTCTCGGAATCTGAGTCGGAAGAGAGCGTCAATGGGTTCCCCGACTTCCGCGGCGTATACATGCTGGACGGCCAAGCCTCCGGATCGGCCCGGCGTCCCGCAGGGGAGGCAGGAGCCAAACCAAACCGTGAAGGCGGAGAAGACTTGTGCGACCAATTACGCGGTCGTGCACGGGAAGTCCGGGAGGAACTGCTTCAAGTCCGTATGGGAGATCACTCGGTCTTCCGTACGCCACAGCAGAACATCCTCGCTTGTAAGACCCTCCTGGACAATGTTGGTCCTCTGTTCAGAGAGAACAACCCCGCAACGCCGATCATGGAACAAATCAAGACCATGGTGACGGCAGCGGCTGTGCAAGGCACTCGGGATCAACCGGCCAACTCGGCGAAGCTGAGCGCCACGAGTAGTACTCGACACGGTCGGCGCCTGTCATGAACAAGACGCCCGCCGGAGTGCATGCCGCGACCTCCGTCTCGACATCGAAGCCCGGCGCAGGAAGCGAGATAAAGATCGGCGCCGTACTCCACCGCGTCGGAATCTCCCCCGACGATCTCCTTCCCCCGGGGAAGGGTTGATCGACGCGATCAAGGCATTCACTCCCCGACTCCGTCAGCTAAACTGGCCCGAGGGGTTCAACCCTAAAGGCATTGTGAAATTTGATGGAGAACGGGACCCCGAGGCTTGGTTGCAAATCTACTCTTTGGCAATCAAGGCTGCGGGTGAAGGATACGACGTGATGGCAAACAATCTGCCCGTCATGCTGACCCCTCCGGCTCAGAACTGGCTCGCGGACCTTCCAGAGAACTTGATCGATTCCTGGGGAGAGCTTTGCGATCAATTCGTTGCCAATTTTCAGGGCACTTACGAAAAGCCTGGAACCCAGTGGGACCTTTATCAGACTCATCAGAAAAAAGACGAGTCGTTAAGGGATTTCATTCGGCGTTTCACCAAGAAGAAGAACACAATCCGGGAGATCTCAGAGGCGGTCATCGTCGCAGCCTTCCAGAAAGGAGTTCGCGACCCAGATCTAATCAAAAAGATGTCTCGGAAACCCCCGACCACTGTCAAGGAGATGTTCGCCTTGGCGGATCGATATGCTACCGCCTCGGATGCCCTAGCCGAGCGTCAAGAAGATCACCCAAGCAAGCATGAAGGCAAGAAGGACAGGCCCGAGTCGTCCTCCAAGGAGGACAAAAAGCACAAGGGTGAAGAGATGGTAGCGGCCGCGGATCAGGGTCGGCTAAGGCCGCCTCGGCCCGCCGACTACAACAAAGTCATGGAGGCGCCGTGTCCCTTCCACCCAAATGGGAAGCACGTGGCTAAAAACTATAACATCTTAAAGAAGTTCGCTAAGGATCACAACAGCGACGCTCCGAGAGATGCCAAGCAAGATGATAAGCGTGACCCTCCCCAGGGAGACGCTTACCAAGAAACCAAGCGGGAGCTCAACTACATATTCGGAGGATCGGATGCGTATGAGTCCAAACCTAAGCAAAAGCTTACCGATCGGGAAATCAACGCAGCCATTCCAGTGACCCCCGAGTATCTCCGGTGGTCTCAAGTTCCGATCATATTCGATCGCTCAGATCACCCAGATCACGTCCCTTGCCCAGGAAGATATCCACTCATCTTGGATCCTGTGGTGCGGGGCGTCCGACTACGTAAGGTCCTAGTCGACGGCGGGAGTGGATTAAATATCCTTTTCTCCAAGATTACAGGCGAGATCACGAGATCCCAAGGCGGCGCCCGGCGAGACGAGCCGCTGCCCCTTGTATAATTACAGGAACCTCGTCGGTGCCAATCGGGAAAATCACTCTTCCTATCACCTTTGACACTCGGAATAATTACCGGACGGAGAACCTCAACTTTGAGGTGGCCGATTTCGAAACTGCGTATCACGCAATCTTGGGAAGGCCGGGCTTGGCCAAGTTTATGGCCATCCCGAACTACACCTATCTGGATATAAAGATGCCAGATCCACGGGGCGTGATCACGATCCGTGGTGATGTCATGTTTTCTCACCTCCTCGACAAGGAAAGCTGTGACTTCGCCCAGTCGGTTGAGGCGGCTGCCGAGTTGAACGAGATCCGGCGGGCGGTCACCACTCTCCGCGACGAAGGCGATCTGCCGAACAAGAAGCCATCTAAGTCAAGCATCAAGCCTGGCAAAGATGACGAGTAAAGAGGCGCCCGGTGTTCTTCTCCAAGTAGGTGACGAGTAAAGAGGCGCTTCCACTCAGTGATTAAATTACTCGGCGGGCTCTCCTGGATAAAGGAACATCAGGCAATCGCGTCGGTGCTATACCTGACGACCATTGTAATCCATGTTTACAATTAAATAAAGATAAGTTTTCGCTCACATTGTCTCTACGCTTATGCAATTCAGTTTCTGACTTGCTACTTACTTGTATGTCAATTAAGTAGTAAGTCGGGGGCTACACCTAATTAGGTGCGGAATCGCGCACCTAATCTTTCATCTAACTCGACTTACTACCTTGAAGCTAGTAAGTCGGGGGCTACACCTAATTAGGTGCAGTCTGCGCCTAATTAATACCTAATCGATCTTTTCTCCTTTAAGTCTATGACGAAGCCAAGCATAAGTTGTTCCGGGTAACAAAGGAACGTAGTTTATTCGGGCCAGAGGCATGACTTAAGTAGAGAAAGGATGGTTAGCATATGCCATGTCAAAAATGGAAGTCATTTACATGGATAATTTACGAGTCCCTATAATTTTACAGGAAATCCAACTCTAAGTTGTCTAGAAGGCACTTTCGGCGATCGGCTTCACTTCCTCGGCGAAGCCATCGCCTCCTCTTCCGGCGGTAAGCCATCCTTGATAGCGTCAAGCTCGATTTGAGGATAGTGCGACTTGGCGATTCCCAGCACTTGATTGGAACTCGTCAGGCCGACTTCCCTGAGCCGTGCCTTCAGTTGCTTGGGGGCTTCGGTCCACCTCTGGATCAGCTCGGCCCGAGATCTCGGCTCATCTTCGCCAGCATAGAGTTGGCGTCGAGTGGGTTCCACCGCCACCAAGAGCTCATCATATCGCGCTTGCGCAATCTTGGCGTTCTCTTGAAGAACGTCGTACTGCGCTAGCGTCTTCCTCCTATGTTCTGTCAGAGAACAGGGAATGCACGATTACATAACCGTGTAATCACTGGAGGTTCAGAGTGGGTTGGGTTTGGGGGCTTACCCTCCAACTCGGCGATGGCTTTTGCCTCCGACTTCTCGGGGCCAGCTTACGGTCACGGGACTTGGCCACCTCGCTTGAAGCGAGCGATCGTGGCGTCGCGGCGCGCACATGGTGCGGGCATAGCGTCATCCGACCCGCAGCAAAAACGAGCAATTCGACTCAGTCGAGGTACTTACACGGAGGGAACTGCGAGGTCGAACTTTTCATCTGCGGTTCCTTAATCTGGCTTGCGGCTCTCGGCGCTCCTTGGCGCCTCGGTCCCGACCACGATGACCTCTCCTCCACGGACTTGATCCGTTCTATCTTCAGGGAGGAAGTAATTTAAAACTTGGTTTTTCTCTAAAAACGCCAAGTTCCTACAAAGAGGAAGGATAGTCACCGTCGACTCAAGCTAAAAAGATTAGCTCTCTGAGATCAAAAGGCTTACCCGATCCATTCTGCCACATTCAGCGGCATACTCAAAGAAGGCCTTCCTCATTTCACCTTCGGCCTCGTCGTCAATAAGGGCCCAGTTCTCGGTCTCGTCCCTCGGCCAGCAAGAGCTTTGGCTCGATCTCCTCTGGGGAGGCGGTGGCGGAGGATCTCCTACTACTGGCTCATTTCACGCCGCCCTTGGCGGGTGGATTCGGTCTGAGGTCAGCGCGAAGCGCCTCCCGACCCGGCACCGACACGGCTTCGCCCGGCTCACTGGTGGGGTCACCGTCGGTGATGGAGGAGGTGCTCCTGACTTGGCTCGGCGGTGTGATCTTGCCTACTCGATCGGGCGACTTGACGGAACCTCTACCGATGGTTTCCTGGAATAGGGAATTTTCGATTAGAGGGAATGCGAAGGAAGACTGTCAGGCAGCGGCGGAGTTGTGCTTACCGGTTGGTGGTCTTAATCTTGAAACCGGTGCCCTTTCGAGTGGAAGTCCCGCTCGAAGAGGCGTCGGGCGGGCCTCTCGGCCTAGCTTGAGGGGTTGAATTCTTTTTCCCCTTTGGCGTCGTACTACCTCCTGTCATTGGGGGATGGGTCCCCTGACTACGCCCGGAAGCCGGAGTTGGTTGACTCGTTCCCTCTTTGGGAGCCTCACCTACCTTTGGCCCCGAGCTTCACGGGCCGCGCCATCCGGACGGTGGGACATTCTCCCCGCTGAGAAAGCCGGGCCCTTGCCTTTCTTGGCGGCCGGGGTCTCTTCAGGTTCTCCCCCGGGGCGCTTCTCGCCTTTGTTGGCAGGGGCATCAGGAGTCGGAGCCACGGATACGAAAGCCTGGCGGTTCTGCATAGGAGCACGGCGTTACCAAATAAGCATCAACACAGGATTGCCTGACACAAGCAGAAAGAATACTCGATCCCTACCTCTGGGGATGGATTGTTGAGGGAAAAACTCCTGGGACTCCCTTGATTCGAAAAAATAGTTCCGGGAGCGAAGAACTCGGAGAGTCGATTGATGACGTCCGAGTTGGAGATCGAGACATCCGTTTCTCGAGTAGAATCGGACGGCCCGGTGTACTCGAACCCGAGCCAGATCCTCTCCTTGAGCGGCTGGATACTGATTAGCCGTGAAGGAAATTGACTATAGCGACGCGGTCACCCCTCGTCTTTGAGATGTTGAATCAGGCCGAGTAACTTGGTCACATGATCCATTTCAGAGGAAAGAGGGGGAGAGTTCCAAGAGGGGGAAGCTCGGGGCTTTCTCCCATCAAAACAAGGAAGACTGGGGGGAGGATTGGAGTAGTAGAACCAATCCTGATTCCACCCCTTCAAAGAAGTCCGAAGCGGTAAGGCAAAATACTCTTTCTTGAGGCCGCTCTGAAGGTTGAATCGCCCCACCAATGCGACCTTGGGGCCATTGTCGGTGGGTTAGGCCTTCAAGAAGAAAAGATGGCGAAAAAGGGCAAAATGGGGAGCGATCCCCAGAAAAGCCTCACAAAGATGAACAAAAATTGAATGTTGAAGTATGGAATTGGGATTCAAATGGAAGAGTTCAATCCCATAATGGTTGAGTAAACCACGAAGAAAGGAGGATGCGGGGAGTCCGAACCCGCGGGAGAAGAAAGATTCGAAGACAACGATTTCCTCCTGATGAGGAGTGGGGGAAGATTCACCTGCGGCGGTGCGCCAATCAATGAGCTCTGACGTAGGGAGAACGCCGGCGTCAACAAGGGCCTGCAACCGCTCGTCGGTGGTGTTTGAGCTTGCCCAGTCCCCCGCCATTGGAATGTGGTGGATCTGGAGTTTGGCGACGGTGGCGGCGCTAGGGTTGCTTGAAGGCGGCAAAAGCGCAAAAACCCTAGCGGAGTATTTCGGGGAGGCGAACGATTTAGGCGCACAGTGTAAGCATACCGGTTCAAACTCCCCGGTGTGTTTCACTTAAAAGGAAGCAGGCAACGTTTCGTTTCCGTACCAGACAGGAAGAAAATGAAGCCCTAAAATTGTCGTTTCAAGACTTGGGCTCTGATCCCGGAGGACATGCCCTATAAGGGCGAAAGTCAGACACGGCTTACTCGGCATGCAGTGTCACTCGGTCGATCGATCGAAAATAGCATGCCCCTTGTTGGGCTCTTTGCCAGTCTTCAATTTGAGGAGTGGGTGCTTCCCAAAATTGCAACCTGGCTTTTGATGTGCCCCTTGGGGACGGTAGTCGGTTTGGCTTTTAGCCGGACCGCACATCAAAAGTTCTTTTAATTGTCCCGGTGGCACATCTCCGGATCGTTTGCCGTCAAGACTGTAGGAGAACGCGGTGCTACGCTAGCCGAAAACAAAATTTTTCTTACCGCGAACACCCAGGCAACATGCGAGTCGGAGATCATGGAGCATTACCCTTGGAGCACGTTAGCGGCGGAAGTAGAGTGGGTGAAGCCTCCGCGTCTTTGCGAAGCCTCAGACGTAGTCGAACACGACGTGGTACAACTTCTCCTCGTCGCGGATCGCCGTCACAAAGAACGTCGGCGTAGTCGTCTGAGTTATGTAGCCGATCGAATCGATCGGCGCCGACGCGAGAGCGACAGCGCCTCCACGGTATCCACACGTCCGGGGTGGGAACACCGCACTGGTGTGCTAGCACCACGCGCGGCTAGGGTTCTTAGGCGATGGGGCGTGGCGGCGGCTAGGGCTCGTGGTGGGGAGACTAACACACCGCGCCCCATGCCTCCTTTATATAGAGCGCACTAACGGGCCTTCTACGATAGAAGCCCATTAAGTCTCGCTCTAATGGATATGGAAGCCCACTAGGTCTCACGCTAATGGATCTTCTACAAGAGAAATCCATTAAGGCGTCGAAGATCCAAATCCGTATAAACCCACTAATGGATCCAATCCATCGATATGATCCAACCCGTTAAGTGTGTGACCCATTAGGCTCATGTACAAGTCGGCGCGGTCCCGAGAACCCTTCCCAGCACCACAAGTCAATAGCGGTACCTAGCAACATATTGACCCCGAATGTACACAATGATCGAATCGGCTAAACCTTGATACACTCACATAGGATCCTTTTGCCACATGATATCACCAAGCTCAAGGCGAGGCGTGCCACCCTTGTGATAGCTCGACAAATTCACTCGTCAATGTAATGGATATAATTCGTGATTAACTCTTTAATCACTTTGGCATGGCCATGCACTTTTCTTATCCATCCACACCGAGGGGCCCAGAGATATCTCTCCGTTATCAAGGAGGGCAAATTCCATCTTGATCTCTTACATCTCACGTCATGTTTCATGGCATACCCGTAGCTACCTTTATAACTTCCCTATTACAAAGAAGCATTTGATAGCCCCAAAGTATACAATTATGCATCTTTGAGAATCAATAAGAATCTCGTGTCAAAGGATCGTATAGGTATACCACTCGAGACTATACTGATGGCACTTCTAAGATAACAATCTCAAGAAGTTGTCTCGGAGCGGTCTATCCAACCCCATGTTCTTTATCATGTGCCCACATTATTGATTTGATATCTCCATATCTATGGTATGTGAAACATTACCATCAATCAATACATGTGCTGGTCAGATCATTATTGTTTCACATAATGATATGTGACCAGGGATCGTTTAGAATAATATCTCATAATCAATGTGTTTCACAATTAAGTCATACTCAATGAACAAAGGAGTGACATTTATTCATGGAACTAATAAGTACATGAACATAGACGTATGATACAATCATCTCATATGATCGCCTCTAGGGCATATCACTAACAAAGACAAACATCACCTGGGCAAAAATTAACTAAGCTCTTGGTGTGCCTCTTGGGGTCAATGGCTGGTCTGATTTTCTAATCAGATTAGACGCCAAAGAGTTACCTCTTCAGTTGGGTCTCAGTGGCATATCTTCGGATCGTTTGTCGCCAAGACAAACACCACTAGGAGGACCTCAACTTGAAGGCGGGCGTATTCCTCTGGGGATCACTAGCTTGACTCCGCACTAGTCAGGTCAGGGTGCCTGAATACCTTACGCAAGTTATGGCATATCCCATGCTGGATCGAATATCGAGCTCTGCAAGCCACGCTTGAATGCCATAAGTTGTAACAGGGAGGATAACGCTGGGTGGCACTGCTCACTTGGCAAAATCCATTCTTCTGGTATGCCTCTCCGTGGGGCCATTAGCCAGCATTCCGATCCATCGAGTGGGTGCGAGCATCTTTAATAAACTTGAGAATTTTTCTCGAGTTCTTTACAAGCTATGTTGTTTGATCGCGAGTTACTCGAAAGCGCACTCCATCCGCTGATTTAAGAGTGACGCGTCACTCGGGTAACATCCGAAGAACTGTGAGCTGAACCCCGGATCAAGACAACTCAGTCCCGAAGCACTCGGGGGCTACTGTGGAAAACATGGGCCCTGGGTATCCGAAGATACACTACTAGACGTATCACCTCCTTGGGCCGAGTTAATTGGGCCATCCAGAAGCCGGCTTGGAGGCTGGCGTGACTAGGGAAGATCTACAAGGAAACGAATTCGTTTCCTACTCGAATACATGGATATAGGCGTAGCCGAATCGGTTATATCTGTATCTTCCATACGCGGATTAGGGATTCTATCTGTAACCCGACCCCCTGCGCTATATAAAGGGGGTCCGGGGCCCCTAGTTCGGGATCCAATCACACATCTTACAATCATAATCATCATCCACCATAATACAATCCACGAGCACAGGAGTAGGGTATTACCTCCCCCCGAGGGCCCGAACCTGTTTAAATTCGGCTCCTTGTACTACCATCGTAGTTGTGATCTTTCGCATCGCCCCCTAAAATACATTGCCGACGCAAATCGTCGACAGTAGCTGTATGTTGGATGGGAACATGGTTACACTGTGGCTTCCGACTAAGGGCGTCAGCTACCACATTGGCCTTGCCTGGGTGGTATACGACATTCAAGTTGTAGTCCTTGATTAGTTCCAACCATCGCCTTTGGCGCATGTTAAGTTGGCTTGGGTAAACATGTATTTCAAACTCTTGTGATCCGTGTAGACATCATATTGTTTACCTATCAGGTAATGTCTCCAAATTTTGAGAGCATGTATAATAGCGGCAAGCTCAAGATCATGAGTCGAATAATTCTCCTCATGCTTTCTGAGTTGCCGAGAGGCATAGGAAACTACCATTCGTTCTTGCATAAGTACAGAGCCTAATCCTTGCTTTGAGGCATCACAATATACCTCAAACTTTTTGTTGGTATCAGGTGTTACCAACACAGGAGCGGTGGTCAGTTTGGTCTTAAACTCTTGAAAGCAATCTTCACAAGCCTTAGTCCAGTCGAATTTCTGTTCCTTTTTCAGTAGTTGGGTCATGGGTTTGGCAATTCTGGAGAATCCTTCAATGAACCTTCAATAGTAGCCTGCCAATCCCAAGAAACTTCTTACTTCTTTTACTGTGGTTAGGGATTTCCAATCCATAACTGTCGCTACCTTGGAGGGATCGACCTTGACTCCCTCAGCAGAGATGATATGCCCAAGGAAGCTGATATCATCTAGCCAAAATTCGCACTTACTGAATTTGGCGTAAAGCTGGTGTTCACGGAGCCTGTCGAGAACCAATCTTAGGTGCTTCTTATTGTCGACGAATTATGTCGGCAATGTATTTTATTGGGCTACGCGAAAGATCACAACTCGATGGTAGCACAGGGGGCAGGATTTATACAGGTTCAGGCCCTCAGAAAGAGGTAATACCCTACTCCTGTGGTCGTGGTTTTGTATTTGATCACAATGAACAAAGGATGATCACAATGATCGTAGGCGATGAGATTGTAGATGTCAAGATCAAGATGTCGAACTAGGGACCCCTGACCCCCCTTTATATAGTGCAAGGGATCGGGTTACAAATTGGTTCCCTAATCCGTATAAGTAAGATAAGGGATATAACCGAGTCGGTTACGCTTATCTCCACGTATTCGAGTAGAATTAGGATCCTCTTCCAAATAGAGCGATTTGGACCGTGCCGTCCACCAGGCCTGTCTTCTGGAAGATCCATGCGACTTGGCCCAAAGAGGTGGTGCGTCCAATCATCTGTTTCCGAATACCCGGGACCCATGTTGTCCACAGTAACCCCCGTGTGCTTCGTGGCTAAGTTGTTTTGATTCTGGATTCAGCTTGCAGCCCATCAAATGTAATCCGAGTGAAGTCACTCTTCGGTTGATGAAGTTCCATTTGCCAAGTAACCTGCTGATCAAACAACACAGTTGCAAAGGACTCAAGAAAAAATCTCAAGCCTCTTAAAAAGATGTTTGTACCCAGTCCGACTGGTCGGTATGCTGACTAGTGGCCCCACGGAGAGGCATACCAAAAAGGTGGATGTAGCCGAGTGATCAGTGTCACCTTGCCTTATCCTCCATGTTACAAATTATGACATTCGGCTCTGACTGGCAGAACTCGACATTCGGTCTAACAGGGGACATGTCACAATTCGCGTAGGGTGTTCAGGCGCCTTGACCCGACTAGTGCGGAGTCAAGCTAGTGATTCTCGGGAGAATACGCCCGTCTCCAAGTTGAGGCCATCCGAGTGGTGTTCGTCTTAATGACGAATGATCCAGAGATGTGCCATTGAGACCCAACTGAAGAGGTAACTCTTGATGTCCGGTCCGACTAAAAGCCAAACAGACTACTGACCCCAGGGGGCACATCAAAAGCAAAGTTAATTATCCGAGAAGCGCCCAGTCCTCAGATTGACGACTGGCATGAGGCTCGACTGGGCGCACACTCTTTTTTCCGACTAGCTTTGATCCGAGTGGCACCCGTACCTGAGCAATGACGTGTACAGCTTGCAGCCCACGTGGGGCGTGCTCTCTGGAACCTAAGTCCAGGCCCGAATCTTGAAGCAATGATTTTAGGGCTTCATTCTTTCCCGCCTAGCGCGGAAACGAAACGTCGCCTACTTTCTTTTAAATATAGCACGCCGGGGCACTTGAACAGTTACGCTTGTTTTGTGCGCCCCAGTCCATTCGTCTCCCCGAAACGCTCCCACTAGGGTTTAGTGCTTCCGCCGCCACAGAGCAACCCAAGCGCCGCCGCCGCCACCAAACTCCAGATTCGATCTCGCCACCCTCCATCCCCCACCACATTCTCTTCAATGGCGGGGAACTGGGCAACCACCATCACCACCGAGGAGCAGCTGCAGGACCTAGTCGATGCCGGTGTTCTCCCGGCACAGGAGCTCATCGGCTGGCGCGCCGCCGCGGGTGAGTCCTCCCCCACTCTTCGTCAAGAGGAGATTGTCGTCTTCGAGTCTTTCTTTTTTCGCGGGTTCGGACTCCCCACTTCCTCCTACCTTCGTGGTCTGCTCAACCACTACAAAATCGAGCTCTTCCATCTGAACCCTAACTCCATTTTCCAGATCTTTGTCTTTGTTCAACTCTGCGAAGCCTTTCTGGGGATTGCTCCCCACTTCTCCCTTTTCGCTATCTTTTTTATTTGAAAGCCTTCCCAGCGACAATGCCCCTAAGGCCGTCGGCGGGGCAGGCTTCCAACTCCGGAGTGGTCTCAAGAAGGAGTAGTTCTCCTTGCCACTCCGGACCTCCTTGAAGGGATGGAACCAGGAGTGGTTCTATTGCTCCAACCCACTCCCTGGTCTCCCTGCTTTTGACGGGAGAAAGCCCCGGTCTTCCCCCTGTTGGACTTCTCCTCCCCCCTCCTCCGAGATGGATCAGGTCACCGAGCTACTCGTCCTGATCCAAAACCTCAAAGAAGAGGGGCTGACCGGCGTGGCCATCGCCATCTCCTTCACGATGCGCCGTGTCCAGCCTCTCAAGGAAAGGGTTTGGCCTGGGTTTGAATACTCCGGGCCGACCGATCCGACTCGGGAGATAGCAACCCCGATCTCCTCTTCGGACGCCGTCGACCGACTGGGGGAGTTCTTCGCTACCGGGACATCCCTTACCAACCAGGGGTGTACCAGAAGCTTCTCCCTCACCAATCCGCCACCGGAGGTAACAGTCGAGTAACTATTCTGTTTCCTTTCAACGGTCGAGTAGTTTTGTTATTGTATTAACTCGGGAGGACCGTATTCCTGTGCAGGACCGCCAGACCTTCGTGTCCCTCGCCCCGACGCCTGAGGCCCCTGCCCCACAAGGGCGAGAAGCGCCCGGGCGAGGAGTCTGAGGAAGCTCCGGTGGCAAAGAAAGGCAAGGGCCCAGCCTCCTTCGAGGAGGAGGACGTCTTGCCACCCGAGGGGCGCAGCCAACCAAGCTTGGGCCCCAAGATCAACAAAGCCCCCAAGGAGGGAGTGAGCCAGCCAATGCGGGCCCAGGGGCCAAGCAGTCAGGCGACTCGTCCTCCGAGGACGGGTCGCAGGCCGTCGCCGAAGAACAGGCAGGCGCCTTCGGCGCCTCAGGCCAGGCCGAGTGGCCCGCCCGACGCCTCCTCATGTGGGTCTTCCGCTCAGAGGGGCGCCAGCATAAAAATCAAGACCTCCAACCGATAAGCATAACCCTGTCACCCCTTGGTAGCCTCTTTCATGTTTTCGTTGTACTGAAGCGTTTCCTTCTTTCAGGAAACCGTCGGAGGAAGTTCCGACTGATCGCCCGACCGAGCCAGCACCGAAACCTGTTGAGCCGAGTCGGGCGGCATCTTCTCCCCCTCCTCCTTCTGCTGCTTCTCCCCCTCCTCCGACAGCCAAAGCAACCGTTCCGCCGACCAAGTTGACCGAGGCCGCGTCGGAGGCCAAGGTTCTCGAAGATGGTGCCGTCGCCCTGCCGAACCCGAAGCCGATCAACAAGGGCGACGAGGACGCCGAGCCGGTGGAGGAGATTCCACGCCGGCCCCTGTCAAGGCAGCGTCGGGAGCTGCAGGCCAAGATCAAGGAGCTGCAGGCCGAGATCAAGGAGCTGCAGGAGGAGAAGTTCGACCTCGCAGGCTCCCTTCGGTGTAAGTATAACAACCTAAGTCGGAACTTTGTGATTTATGTGTGATCGAGTGACACCACCTTCTGCACATGGTGCAGCCCGTGACGCCTTGGTCACCAGCCTGCGGGAGGAGCTGGCCAAGTCCAAGGACTCTGAAGCCGCCGCCCAAGCAGAGCTAGCAAAGTCCTAGGACCAGATGCTGGCCCTGGAGAAGTCGGAGGCAAAAGCCATCGCCGAGTTCAAGGGTAAGTCTCCGAACCCGATCGACTTGAATCTCGGTTCGAACAGCTTGTATAACAAGATTTGTTTTACAGACTTGGATGTATCTGAGAGGAAGACGCTGGCGCAATATGGCGTTCAGTAGGGAACGCGTCGATCGCATAAGCGCAATCTGAGGAGCTCTGGTGGTACATGGAGCCCACTCGGCGACGGCTCTACGCTGGCGACGCCGAGCCAAGCAGTCGGGCTGAGCTGATCCAAAGGTGCACCGAAGCCCTTGAGCAGCTCAAGGCCCGACTCAGGGAAGTCGGCTTGATGAGCACCAGCCAAGCGCTGGGAATCGTCAAGTCGCTCTACCCCTGAGTTGAGCTCGACGCTGTCAAGGATGGCTTCGCCTGCTCCAAGGAGAAGGCATTAGCCCTGCTTGAGGAAGTAAAGCCGGCGGCCGAGTCCCTTGTAGATAATTTAGACTTAGATTCCCTGTAAATGTAGGAACTTTCTGTAAATTATCAATTCATTTGTATGTAAACAATTCTTTTAATATAATATAACTTAATCGATTTTCTTAATTGAGTTATGTGTTTTGCCCGAGTAGGTTAGGTTCCTTTTACTAAGCACTCTGCCAAGCGCATCAAGTTCCTTAGCGTTAGGAGTTGGCGCGGAGCTCTGTCTCCAAGAACGCAGTAGGGAAGTATGAGTGTTGCGTGGAAACAAGAGTTTCGTTACTCGGAACGATCAACACTTAGGCTCAACAAGAACTCGAAAAGAGAGATATCGATTAGATATTGATTAGGTGCAAACTGCACCTAATTAGGTGTAGCCCCCGACTTACTGGCTAGTCGGAATGCGACTAGGGAGCAAGTCAAATTAGTCTTAATAAAAGAGAAAGGGTGCGCGATTGCGCACCTAATTAGGTGTAGCCCCTGACTTACTACTTAATTGAAACACAAATAAGTAGCAAGTCAAACTGAATTGCACAAGCGTAAAGACAATGTGAATGGAAACTTATATTTATTTAATTATAAATATGTGTACAACGGCCGTCAGGTATAGAACCGACGTAATTGCTCGATGTTCCACGAGTTATCCATGAGAGTGTCGTCTTCTTGCCTCAGTCGGTAAGCCCCGGACGTGTCACCGAGTCAATAATGTACGGACCTTTCCAGCGTGGGGAGAGTTTATGGCTACTCGACTGATTGAGCCGAAGGACCAAATCTCCAATCCAAGAAGGCACGATCCCGCACATTATGATTGTGGTAACGACGCAACCCTTGGAGGTACTTGGCCGACCGAATTATTGCAGCGTCCTGAGCTTCCTCTAGTCAGTCGAGTTCATCAACCCGACTGCCTTCTGACTTGTCCTCATTGAACTTTTGAACTCGAGGTGACCCGAACTGTAGCTCCGTTGCAAGGACCGCCTCAGACCCATATACGAGGAAGAAGGGAGACTGCCTCGTTGTTCAATGGGACTTGTACGAAGCCCCCAGAGTACGGCAGGAAATTCCTTCATCCATTTTGCCGCATATGGACAGAGCCAATCGAAGATGCGTGCCTTGGCGCCTTGTAGAAGCATGCCGTTCGCGCGCTCGACTTGCCCATTGCTCCGAGGATGTGCCACCAAAGCAAAGCAAATCTTTATGTCCACATCTTCACACCAGCTTTGAAACTCATCACTTCTGAATTGAGAGCCGTTATCCATAATGATCCGAGAGGGTACGCCAAACCGACCGATGATCTCCCGAAAGAACTAGGTGGCCTTGGCCGCCGTACTCTTCGTCACAGGCTTGGCTTCAATCCATTTAGTGAATTTGTCAATGGCGACGAAGATATGTTCAAAACCACCCGAGGCCTTCTTGAAGTGTCCGATAATGTCGAGCCCCCAGACGGCAAACGGCCAGGTGATAGGGATCGTCTGGAGTTTCTGAGCCGGCACGTGGATCTGCCGAGCGAAGAATTGACAACCCTCGCATTTGCGGACGATCTCCTTTACGTCGGAGACCGCGGTTGGTCAGTAAAATCCTTGACGAAAGGCTTTGCCGACCAACGTAGCTGAGACAGCGTGATGGCCGCACATGCCCGAGTGAATTTCACGCAACAGGGCGCGTCCTTCCAACTCGGATATGCACTTTTGAAGTATGCCAGAGGCGCTTCGGCGGTACAGAATTTCTTCATGTACCACGTATGCACGACTTCGACGTTGAATTTGTTCAGCAGCCCCCTGATCGTCGGGAAGCTTCTCTTCTTGCAAATACTCCAAGTACGGTCGCGTCCAATTTGAGTCGAGGGCAAGCGCTTCAGACTCGGGTGGTTATTTATCCGGTTGGGGTAGTTGCTCTTGCGGTGTAATGGAGGGGGCATGAAGCTCTTGGACAAAAATCCCAGTCGGAACTGCCGCCCGACTAGAGCCCATGTTCGCGAGCTCATCCACCACCTCGTTGTCTTGCCGCAGGATATGTATAAGCTCCAAGCCATCGAACTTG
The DNA here is from genome assembly GCA_036346145.1 of Olyra latifolia. Classification (NCBI taxonomy): domain Eukaryota; kingdom Viridiplantae; phylum Streptophyta; class Magnoliopsida; order Poales; family Poaceae; genus Olyra; species Olyra latifolia. The sequence goes on along the minus strand of CM070528.1, from coordinate 55,040,818 downwards.
TCCTCCAACTTTCTGACCTCCTGACATTAGGCGGTCATATTGTCGTGGACACAAGTCCAATCCTTCTGTACTTGGCTCACCACGAGTTGAGAATCCACACGAACCACCAATCACCAGATGCCGAGCGATATGGTAATACGGAGCCCGTGGATGAGTGCCTCGTACTCGGCTGCGTTGTTTGAAGCTGGAAAATAAATTTGGAGGACATACTTTAGTCGTTCGCCTCCAGGTGATACGAGAACGATACCAGCCCCCACGCCCTGTCGTCGAAGAGAGCCATCGAAGTACATATTCCAGTACTCGGCCTCTTCGACGGTTGGGGGAGCCTGCATCTCCTTCCACTCGGCAACGAAGTCGGCGAGTGTTTGTGACTTTATGGCGCTGCGTGGCTTGAACGAGAGCTCGAAAGCCCCAAGTTCTACTGACCACTTAGCGATCCTCCCAATGGCTTCCCGATTATGGAGGATGTCTCTAATAGGGAAAGAAGTGACCACCGAAATTGGATGTTCTTGAAAGTAGTGCTTTAGCTTCCGAGAGGCGATCAGAACCGCATACAAAAGCTTCTGCACCTGCGGATAGCGTACCTTTGACTCGCCCAATACTTCGCTGACGAAGTAGACCGGGCGTTGAGCCTTGTAGACACGTCCTGGTTCTTCTCGTTCTACTACCACCGCGGCACTCACTACATGAGTGGTGATCGCAATGTATAGCAGAAGCGGTTCCTGTGGCATGGGAGTTGCCAAGACAGGTGGCAAAGTGAGGAACGATTTGAGATCCTCAAAAGCCTTTTGTGTCTCGGGTGTCCAAACAAACTTGTCGTGTTGCTTCTTCAAAAGCTTGAAGAAGGGCGACCCACGCTCGCCGAGCCGCGAGATGAATCGGCCGAGTACCACCACGCACCCATTTAGACGCTGGATATCCCTTTGGCATATTGGGGGAGCCATCTCCATGATAGCTCTGATCTTTTCAGGGTTAGCCTCAATTTCGCGGTGAGATACCACGAAACCGAGTAGCTTTCTTGAAGGGACCCCGAAGACACACTTCTCCGGGTTCAACTACATGTTGTATGCCGACAGGCTCTCGAATGTGTCCAACAGGTCGGTGTCCAAGTCGGAGGATACCCGAGACTTGACGACAACGTCATCAACGTATGCTTCCACGTTACGCCCGAGCTGGTTGTGGAAACATCGCTGAAAGCAACGTTGATACGTTGCTCCGGCATTCTTCAACCAGAAAGGCATAGTGACGTAGCAGAAAGCCCCGAACGGAGTGATGAACGAAGTCTTCATGCAATCTTCTTCCTTCAAGCTGATCTGGTGATAGCCCGAGTAAGCATCTAGATAGCTCAAAAGCTCGCAACCGGCAGTGGAATCAACCACCTGGTCGATGCGAGATAGTCCGAACGGATCCTTGGATCATGCTTTATTTAAGTCGGTATAATCGATACACATACGCCAAGTTCCATTCTTCTTTTGTACAAGTACCAGATTTGCATGCCAATCGGGGTGGAGAACCTCCCTTATGAAACCGACGGCTAAAAGTTTGGTAATCTCCACCTTGATGGCTTCCTTCCGATCGTGCACGAACCGACACAGCCATTGCTTGATTGGCTTGGCTTACATTCAAGGAGTGCTCGATCACCTCCCTCGGGACACCCGGCATGTCAAATGGCTTCTAAGTGAAGATTTCCCGATTCACTTGGAGGAAGGTGACAAGCGCCTCTTCCTATTACGGATCGAGCCCTGTCCCGATCAAAGCCGTTTTAGCCGAGTTAGACAGGTCGAGCGAAATACGCTTGACATCTTCATCAAGCTTGATGCCTGACTTAGATGGCTTCTTGTTCGGCATGTCGCCCTCGTTGTGAAGAGTGGTGGCCGCCTGCTGGATCTTGTCCAACTCGGCAGCCACTTCGGTTGACTGGGCGAAGTCGCAGTTTTTCTTATCAAGGAGATAGGAAAACTTGACGTCTCCGCGGACTATGATTACGCCTTGCAGACCTGGCATCTTCATAGCCAAGTAGGCGCAATGTGGGACGGTCATGAATTTGGCCAAACCCGGCCTTCCCAAGATTGCGTGATATGCAGTCTCGAAATCTGCCACCTCGAAGCTGAGGTTTTTGGTCCGGTAGTAGTCCCGAGTGCCAAAAGTGACCGGAAGAGAGATTCTCCCAATCGACACCGAGAAGGTTCCTGGAATTATGCCGTGAAACGGAGCATCGGTCCTCTGAAGCGTCGACCTTGGAATCTGTATCTCATCAAACGTCTTGGCGAAAAGGATATTCAATCCGCTCCCGTCGTCGACTAAGACTTTGCGCAGACGGATGCCCCGTACCACAGGATCCAGGATGAGTGGATATCTTCCTAAGCAAGGGATGTAGTCGGGATGATCCGAGCGGTCGAACTTGATTGGAACTTCAGACCACCGAAGGTACTCGGGGGTCACCGGAACAGCTGCATTGACTTCCCGAGTAGTAAGCTTTGCTTACGTTTGGACTCGTATACATCCGATCCCTCGTATATGTAGTTGAGCTCATGCTCGATTTCTTGATAAGCGTCACCCTGAGATGGATCACGCTTATCATCTTGCTTGGTGTCCTTCGGAGTGTCTTTGTTGTGCTCCACAGCGAACCTCTCCAGGACGTTACAATTCTTTGCCGCATGCTTTCCATTCGGATGGAAAGGACACGGCACCTCCATTACTTTGTTGTAGTCGTTGGGTCTAGGCGGCCTCTGGTGACCATGATCCGCAGCGGTTACCAATTCTTCACCCTTCCGCTTCTTCTGCTTCTTAGAGGACGACTCGGGCTTGTCCTTCTTGCCTTCGTTTTTGCTCGGGTGATCCTTCTGACGCTCGGCGAGAGCGTCCGAGGCGGTAGCATATCGGTCCGCCAGGGCAAACATCTCTTTGACTATGGTTGGGGGCTTTCGAGACATCTTCTTGATTAGGTCGGGGTCACGAACTCCCTTTTCGAAGGTCGCGACGACGACCGCTTCAGAAATCTCTCGGATTGTGTTTTTCTTCTTTGTGAAGCGCTGAATGAAATCCCTTAACGACTCATCTTTTTTCTGATGAATCTGATAAAGGTCCCACTGGGTTCCAGGCTTCTCGTAAGTGCCCTAGAAATTGGTGATGAATTGGTCGCAAAGCTCTCCCCAGGAACCGATTGAGTTCTCTGAAAGTCCTGGGAGCCAACCCTGAGCCGGAGGAGTTAACATGACGGGCAGATAGTTTGCCATCACATCATAACCTCCGCCCGCGGCCTTGATTGCCAGAGAGTAAATCTGCAACCAAGCTTCTGAGTCCCGTTCCCCATCAAATTTTACTATTCTCTTGGGGTTAAATCCTTCGGGCCAGTTTACCTGACGGAGTCGGGGTGTGAATGCTTTGATTCCATCAATCAATCCGTCCCCAGGGGGAGGAGACTGATAGGGAAGTATCCGGCGCGGTGGAGTATGGCACCGGTCTTCTTGGTGACGATTGTTGCGACGTGCAGCATGGTTGTCACGACGATCGCAGTTTCGATCGGAACTATCGCCGTCATCTCGGTGACGTCCCTCGTCTTCTTCTCGCTCCCTCCGCCGAGCTTCGATGTCGAGGCGGAGGTCGCGACTTGCACTTCGGCGAGCATCTTGCCCGCGAATGGGTGTGCGCCGACTGCGCCGAGTGTTGCTCGTGGCAGTCTGACTCCTGGCCGAGTCGGCCTGTTGATCTCAAGTACCTTGGACAGCCGCTGCCGTCACCATGGCTTTGATCTGCTCCATGATCGGCGTTGCGGGGCTATTTTCTCCACGTAAAGGACCAACGTAGTCCAAGAGAGTCTTACATGCGAGGATGTTCTGCTGTGGCGTACGGAAGACCGAGTGATCTCCCATATGGACTTGGAGCAATTCCTCCTGAACTTCTCGTGCCCGACCGCGTAATTTGTCACGCAGATCTTCTCCACCTCCGTGGTTATGTTCGACCCCTGCCTCCTCTACAGGACGCCGGACCGATCTGGAAGCTTGTCCATCCACCACTAGATGGCACGAAAGTCAGGGAACCCGTTGACGCTCTTCTCCGACTCAGATTTCGAGTAAGAGAGGCTCAACTGATCCCGATTTGTCGGTTCATCGATGGGAGTGATTATAACTCCCACTTCCCGTGACGGATCGTTTGGCAGAAAAACCCGACTGAGATTTGGCAGAACAGATCTACTGAAATCTAGCAGCCGATTTGGTCAATCCGAGTGGCATCTTAGCGTCCACTCGGGAAGTCGATCCGGTTAGAGTTATCCCCGAGCCGGAACTCGGGAAGCTCGTCCCGGTGTGTGTTTTTTGTACTCCGCTCCTTAGCCTGGATCGAAAAAGGTGGCGTGTTATCCCATGGAAAAAAGTGGCCGAGTTTCTCAATCCGAACGGGGCAAAGCACGGCTGAGAAGTTGCGATTCCCGATTGGATCTGATCACAATCCAAATAAGGAACAGCATGGCCACTTGGCTCTTCATCAGCGAAGGGAGCTGGAAGAGCCAAAGGCACATGATCCCGACCGAAACCGAAAGGAAGCCCAGCGGTGGGCCAGTCGGAATCATCGTCATCAGATTGGATCTCTTCCGGATCGGAATCCGAAAGAGACATCTTGAGGCGGTGAAGTTCGGCTGAAGTCGCATTCAGCCTCCCCCGAACATTGTCCGGCTGAGATAGCCGAAGTTCCCCGAAGTCGTCGGCGAGGAAGCCGAGATCTTCGAAGACAAAACCTTGGCCGGGGGCGTAGGTGAAGACGAATCCGCCGATTGAAGCCATCGAAGTCGATGATGTTGATCGTGACGCTAGCGCCTACCTGGCGCGCCAACTGTCGATGAATTATGTCGGCATTATATTTTATAGGGCTACGCGAAAGATCACAACTCGATGGTAGCACAGGGGGCTGGATTTATACAGGTTCAGGCCCTCGAAAAGAGGTAATACCCTACTCCTATGCTGGTGGTTTTGTATTTGATCACAATGAACAAAGGATGATCACAATGATCGTGGGCGATGAGATAGTAGATGTCAAGATCAAGATGTCGAACTAGGGATCTCTGACCCCCTTTATATAGTGCAAGGGTCGGGTTACAAATTGGTTTCCTAATCCGTATAAGGAAGATAAGAGATATAACCGAGTCGGTTACGCTTATCTCCACGTATTCGAGTAGAATTAGGATCCTCATCCAAATAGAGCGATTCGGGCCGCGCCGTCCACCAGGCCTGCCTTCTAGAAGATCCATGCGACTTGGCCCAAAGAGGTGGTGCGTCCAATCGTCTGTTTCCGAATACCCGGGACCAATGTTGTCCACACTTATGTTCCTCATCATTTTTGGAATACACCAAGATATCGTCGATGAACATTATGACGAACTGGTCCAAGTACTCCATTAGGATCATGTTCATCATGTTCATGAAATAGGCCAGGGCATTGATAAGTCCAAAGGACATAACCAAGAATTCATACAGCCCATATCTTATGGTGAAGGCAATCTTGGGTATATCCTCCCTTTTGACCTTAACCTGGTGGTACCCAGACCGAAGGTCAATTTTTGAAAATCTCTTAGCTCCTCAAAGCTGATCAAATAGGTCATCAATTCTGGGCAAGGGGTATTTATTTTTGATAGTAACCGCATTGACGGCTCGGTAGTCCACTACCAATCTTCGGCTTCCGTCCTTCTTATTGACGAACATGGCTGGTGATCCCCACGGGGATGAACTGGGACGGATCAATCCCTTCTTTATTAACTCATCTAGCTGCTTCTTGAGTTCTGCCAACTCTACAGGGTTCATCTTGAAGTATGTCTTGTATATGGGCGTCGTACCTGGTGCTAACTCAATGGTGAATTCCATTTCCTATCGGTGGCGACCACAGCAAATTATAATGTTTCAATTTGTTAAATTTAAATATAGCTATGCATATCATTAACATGTTCATTCGTTTTATGTTGGTTTACAAAAATTTTGCATTCAACCACCATGCTCTATGGTGGAAATATAAGGCTTTTAACTTTAAACCCTTTGGCCAAGCCACTAGAGTAGTGAGACCGAGCCCGACGGGCATGTTCCTTAAATGCCCGAGCTAGATGTAGCTTGCCCAAGCAAGGTAGAGTTCACCCGAGCTCTCTCGAAGCAAGGTAGTGACTGTGCCGGACTTCACCGAGCTCTACCCGAGCTTGGTTGCTACCCATCCGAGCTAGTTATCACTTGTCCGAGCTAGAAGATGTCCGGAGGAAGTTGCCCGAGCTATAGACGGTCGAACTGTGCAACGGAAGACCTGACCGGACAAGGAGAAGCTCGAGTAAGCTCGTACCTATTCAAACAAACCAGCCACCACATCTATTCTTTATTCCTTTTGCCCTCCGGAAGTATCAGCCGAATCTTCCATCCACTAGCTGACTTGAGCGGTGCTGCAGACAACCCAAACCCTCATCTTTTCTTACCCGAAATCTTACCCGCAGCCTCTCTATTACAGGTGGGACCTAGACCCACAAGTCAATAGGAGAGTATACCTCTATTTAAACCCCTCTCCACCCTCTTCAACCAGCCCTCACCCTCATTCTCCCCACGTCCAAGTTCTGGACAGCAGCAAGAACAGCAAGCTGTTCTTCATCTCCACCTCCACCATTTTCAAATCTCCACCCAAACCACCGAGAATCCATATAGGGTGTTATATATCGTTGGAAAGCTGAAATAGTTGGCTATCCATTCCACTCCATGGTAAGCACATGCACGAAGGTTTACTATGGATTTTTCTTTCTTTTCTCTTTGTTGTTCGGTTTTGGGACAGCAAAGGTTGATTTCGTTTTCTTCCCATCTATGATCTCTTTCTTCAAATCTAGGGCATGGAATGAGTAGGAGTAACATCTACACTTCCTAGGCTTCAACTACATCCAACTCCCTTGCACGTTCACAAGGATTTGGCTGAGTTCTTGCTGCCTTTCTTCATCTACTTCGCTGTTTTAGACAGCAGTAAGGTTCTTTGTAGTTTTCTCATCTTGCATGTCATTTTCCCTCATATGCAAGCTTGAAGATGGCCAAAAAGAGTTTATGCACGAGCTAAAGAACGTCTAGGAGCAGATCCATGCTACTGGAGTTGAAGGGACCGCAAGTAACAAGCCCAGGAGCAGTAAGCATTATCTTGGGACGAACCAGCGTGTTCGTCTTCAACCTCTCCATTCATCGAACGTCCCTCTCATATCAAGGCTTTTCTTGCTAGGTGAGAACCCTTTTCCTATATTCCCTTCATATTTTTCATCATCTACCACTCTTGGTTATATCATTTTTCTTGGATGCACCAAAGTGTGAGAGCAGCAGCCCTAGAGACATTGTTTCAGCCCATTCCTTGCATAGCAGTGAATAACATAATTTGTATAAATTCATCCGTTGCTCGGATGAAAAAGTTATCTACATAAAAAAGATGCACCATGAAATTCTATACAACTTTCATGTAGATCACTTTTGCAACCAAGTAAGTTTTCCCTCTCAAATGTTGCTCATACCGAGCAACATACAGTCTGTACTACCCTCCCGAGCAAGATTGGGTATGCCCGACCAAGAGCTAGTCCTAACCGAGCAAGATATGTCATATCCGACATGGGAACCCACTCCCAGGCAAGAGGATGCTATTTCCGAGCAAGGGTATGCTTTTTCGAGCAAGTTTGGTCCTTTCCCGAGACATTATGGTCGTTGCCGAGCAAGCCCAAGTTACCCCGAGCAAGAATACCTCTCAAACTTCAAATGGACGTATCTCCCTCATCTGAACTCAGATTTGGGTGATTCTTTTTGCGAAATTTGCATTACATCATGAAATTTCTGAATCTCAAAAAATATTAGATTTTTCTATTTGTTTGGTATTTTATTTGGATTTTATTTGATATTCTTGCTACCGAACATTAGGAACCGACGTTCCGGAGGAGCCCGGACTTGACCCAGAAGCTCTCCCCGACTACTACCAGCAACAAGGCACTTATCTCCCCTCATTTGACTCACCATATCGATTCTCTATTTACATGCATTGATTTAATTATATCCTATCACTTGTTACATGCTACTTTTGAGTATGTTACTTGTTGGGTAGAAAGTAGTTATGTCCTACTTAGTGGTTAGTACCTTATTGGGCTTGATACCCTTATTCCTTTGTAGCCTAAGCAGGTACTATTATTTATGTTGTGTCACGAATGCTTAGCATTGCTTAGTGTCAATGAGGTAAAGCAATCAGTGGAGTTAGTCCATTGGTCGTGTGATTCAATTATTGATGTACTCAATATTCGGTTTGGATTAATGAGTATTTGGATTACATGTGAGAGCTAAGTTGGACTCGAATGGGTGATAGAGAATGATGGGAGGACGGATCCCGGACATGTAGCCCCGTTTGGGTAATTAAGGACCGAACATCGGGTACCTTCCTTCAAGTACTATACGTACGGCCACACATGTTTTATGGGGACACTTGGCTAACTTCCTGTGCATGCTTGAGCCCTTGGATACCAACGGGGCAATATGTTTGTGGGTGGGGTGGCAGGGTGGACCATCCGTGATGCGTCCTTGTGCTTGAGTGTGATGGGCCTTGGACAAATCCACTGCAACGGTTAACTCCCTCCTGCACTCGAGGAGTGGGGAGTGAATAAAGTCAACTCGGGTGACCCAATGGACTGGCATGTACATCTAGGAGGCTTCGGCATGGCGTGCTGTGTCATGTGGGTAAAGTCGTACACCTCTACAGAGTGTTAGACTGTTCGAACAGCCGCGTCCCGGGTTAAGGACAAATCTTGAGTTGGTTAAGCTGCCATTTATTAGCACTTGGTTGCTGATGCTGGTTATATGGTTTGGTCATTTGGTCATTTCCGAGCACTGGGTTGCTCGTGGTGTCACTGGTCGGATAGAGACCAGGAGACGGATAGAGTCCCTGGCATGTTTTGATATGGCCGGATGGAGGCTATGGACGGATGGAATCCAATAGATTGATGATGGTGATGATATATTGATGAGATGATGATATTATTGCTAGTCACATTGATTTAAAATGTTTTATTCAAATGTCATTTACAATCTACTTATGTTTACGTCTTGTAAATACACTTTATGCTGAAATTGTCATGCTAACCTTTCATTGGATACATTATTCATGAATGAGGATATACATTACCTCCTAGTGCTGAGTACCATCTGTACTCATACAAGTTGCTTTTACTTCAGGTGATTATGACCCCGTGCTTGAGAACTACTACCAAGCTGAGCACGGTGAAGTTAGCGGGCAAGCGGAGTTCTAATTTCCAGTCGGTTGCCCATAGGGTTAATGGGGCATACCACGCTGGTCTTTTGTTTATTTAAGATGTTCTTCTGCTGCTATTTTGGTGAACAAACTTGTATTTCCGCTGGAGTAAAACTCTGATTATGTTAAAACTTATTGTTTGGGCAGCAGTTCGTGTTGCCCGGTTGGATGAAAATTATGCCCGAAGTTGTATGTGTTGTGCTATCGATCATTGTGAGGATATGTGTGTGATGTTAGCTAATCTTGGGAGCCATCACCGGGCACATATCCGGGCACCCGGATTACCTTCGATTCAATAGAGATTGCCCGAACGAGTTAAATTGTTGCTCGGGTTAGGGATTAACATGTGTGGCTTGCTCGGCAACCGGCTTGGGCGGCCCCTATGTTGGTTTTCAACCATTCCGGGCAGCATGTCATATTTCTATTGGGTCGAAGGTGAATTAGAAGGGGGCGCCACACAGATCCTCAGGGAACATATCTAGATATTCCTTAACTATTGGCACCTTTCCGGGATCATCTTGCCTTAAGAACCAAATGGTTCTTCCCTATCTGAAGGGGGCATCAACCTTCCATACTCTCTCATACCCAGGGGGTCTGATGAGTCTCACTTCCCTCTTTTCACAGTCTAGCATCCCTTTATAGAAGGTCAACCAGTCCATAGCAATGATCATATCTATTACCATATTGGGAATGACCATTAGGTCGAACTGAAAGCTTATCCTTTCCTGGGAAATATCTACCCCCTTACATGCTCTGGTGGCTTCTAGATTTCCACCAGGTGACTTTATGATTAGGGGCTTATCCAAAGGAAAAGTTTGCAGTTCTATCTTATCCACAAAATCCTTAGACATGAATGAATGCGATGCTCCAGAATCGAAGAGTATTTGAGCAGGGTGATGATAGATTCCAAACGTACCCATCAGTACTCCTGGAGCCTCCTCAGCTTCTTTCGTGGAGAGAGGGTTGAGACGTCCTCTTTCGTAAGTTAGTGGGGCAGTTTTGGCTGGAGCAGTTCCTCTTCCACGTCCGACCGAGGGTTGGCCGCGAGGTGGGGCGATGTCAAATCGCTGCTGCGGGGGATTCTTGGTAGGGCACTCATTGGCAAAGTGACCTGGCAAGTGACATCGAAAACAGGTTCTAGCTGCCCTATCTTCAGCTGCTGATCCAGGTCGGGAGGTGCTGGATGGTGAGGGCACAGGTCTCCTCACAGGAGGAGGAGCAGGTCGGCTACCACTAGCCAGATAATTATGTGCGAGATATCCTTGGGTGCACGGTGGCGGTGGCCTTGGCTGATAGATGGGGCGGTAGGGTCCAGGGCGACTGGATCCAAGCGCTGCCCATGCCTCCAGCTTGTGCTTGCGGCTGGCTTCTTCTCCCTTTAGCTCCTTCTCCAAGATGAGTGCTTTCTTTACCAACTGGTGAAAGTTAGGGTGATCATGCAAGATGAGCTTCAAGCGATGAGTAGGGGCCATCCCTTCCAGGAACTTATCAATCTTTTCTTCATCATTGGTTATGTCTTGTTGAGCATACCGAGCAAGCAGGTTGAATTTGGTTAAATACTCATTAACCGTCATGTTGCCTTGTCGCAGGTTTCGGAATTCCTGTCTCTTCATCCTGAGCACACCACGGGGAATGTAATTTTCCCTGAATGCTCTCTCGAATTCAGCCCAAGGTATGTTCCGAGTAGCAGTTTGTAGATTCGGAACATCTTGTTGTTCTTCAACCGCATTCTCATCTCCTCCCTCAGCATTATTGGCAGCATCTTGACCTGGTTCTTCATTATTATCAGCCTCCGCTACTTCTTCTTCCTCATCCTCTACACCTTCTGGGCGAGTAGCAAGATAATTTTCCCACCACACCTCGGTGGGTCCTTCAAGCAGTTGGGTGGCAAACAACACCCTGTCCTCGTCTGGGCGGCGGATTAGGTTCAGCTTACGAACAACAGTCCTCAGCCAATCTTCTGCATCGGTTGGCTCAGCCACATAGGTGAAGGTTAGAGGCTTAGTCCTCATAAAATCAGCTAGCTTAGATCCCTGGCGATGCTGGGCGGCTTGCTGTGCAGCTTGTTGGCTTTCTAGTATGGCACCAAGCATCTGTGCCTGATATGCCAAAACTTGTGCCATGGTAGGGTTTCTAGCAGGTGGCGGGGGCAAGTTGCCATGGCCTCGACCACGGCCCGATTGTTAGCGGCGCCGGCACATCGGCCTCTCGCGGCAGCATGCCCATGAGCCATCTGCATAATTGCTACTAATTCAAATACAATGTCTATATGCATGCATGATGACCATAAAAGCGAAATGAGATCCAAATGCAGCCACAAGTGAAGGAAAGACAAATCCATACATAGTTCGAAATAGATTAACCAGTGCAAGCAGCTTATGCCGATCATCTACTATGGCACAACAAAAGCAGCGAAACATCGACTAAGCTGTGTGTAGACTATTCCTAAGCTACATCTACAGCTACAGTTTCTAGCTCCTACAGATGAGCTAGACAACAAAAATAGTACATCCTGCTACCACTACCCCTACAAGTGCAGCGGAAGTAGGTGTGCGGTGGGCGATCTCTGGGTATCTCCCGGGCGTGAGGTAGTCCTCCAAAGCTAATCTTGAGGAGCGTCGCCGAAGAGTCGGGCGAAGGCGCTAGAGGCCGAGGAGCCTCCAGCGGAGGGTCGTGGCGAGAATCCCACCAAGGCCTGGGTGGCGAGCACCTCTTCATGAATGCTGAGGCGTGCCGATGTGGACACGAGGTCTTGGCGATGGCGGTCGAGGAGTGGACCAAGGTGGTCCATCCCAGTGTGAGGGTGGTGAGCAGGATCCAGTAGATCCAACTTAGCAAGGGCCTCATCCCTCTCCTGCCGGCAGACTTGGAGGTGACGGGAGAGGTGGTAGGCCTGGCGGTAAGAGCTACGGGCGAGAGTGTCCGTCTCCGTAGTAATCTGGAGGATCTGAATCTCCTCAAGGCTCACGATCGAGGTGTCTGCTCCCATGGTGCAAGCGGACTAAGCCTGCCAAGCTCGAGTCCAGCTCCCGTCTGCAGCCCCTCAAGGCCGGGAGCAGCGGGAGTGTCAGCCGAGTCTGTGGGTCCTCCAACCAGGTCGGCGTGCTCCCTCTGGAGCTCTGGATCGCTAGCGTGGCGGCATCGCCGATGGCGAATCCAGTGGTCTCGAGGCACCACCGTCCGAAGCGGTGTGCCTAGCGTCGGCAAGTAGTAAACCCTAACCTCAACCTCATAGGCGAGGCGGGGTAAGGTTCGTAGAAGCCTCCAGAAGTAAGTGGGGGCTCCCTCGAACCTTAGGTAGTCCGTCAGCTCCTGCAGCACTCGGGCGTTCTCCCCTCGGGGTCCTGACGAGAACCCAAAGGTGGAACGCTGATCAGCGAAACCAGCGAGCGGAACCTCCATCTACAAAATAGTTTTACAAATTAGAGAGTTAGTGCTTTTTAAGAAAAAACATCTAGAAGAACGGAATATAGCACATTTAAAAAGAGGTGATGTTTGAGAGTAAGGAAATCTCCTTTATTAGGTTAAAATAATTAGACTAACGGCCAAGGTGTAGGGCTCCTACAGTCATATGCTCTGATACCAGCTCTGTGAGGGCCTGTCCTTTTGCCCACCACTTGATCTACACTAGTCCCTGGAACAGTACACTAGTGCACACCATTCACATAGCTGGGTCATTACATACAAGCGAAAGTCTTATGTTACACAAATACCTGTATTAAGCCCGAGGGCTATTAAGTGTAACATCGCGGCACATTGGCCCAAATAGTCATAATTGTTCAAAAGATCAGAGTGTAGAGAACCCAAAAGATCCAAAAGGGTCTCGTGCCGGCTATGCCTAAGCACTCGACTGGAGAGACGCCCTATGCCTCGCCCTGATCGTCAGCATAATCCTGGTCTCCGTCCTCATGGCAGGCGTACTGATCCTGCTCCTATTCTTCATCTAAAAGAGAATATGAATGCGAGGTCAGTGTCATCCAAACACTGGCGAGCTAACTTCCAACCAAATGCATTGAGTGATACTAGTTCCAAAGGAAAGGTTGGGGCTCATTTAGTTACAGAAAGCAATTCTTATTAACCGAAGCCTATGACTTAGCATATTTTAACCCAAAGTTCTACTAATCAATGTTCTAATTTTTATTCTCATCACATTCCACGACAGTTTTCAAGCACACTGCCAAACGTGCACCGTTTTTTCTCGTCGGACGACTTCAGTGGGCTATAGCACAACGTTTTGTAGCCTGTTTTGATGAATTTTTTCATGGGGGCTCCGGCCCCGCGTCGGCCATTCCCACCATCCGGGCAACCTCCTGGTGTCCCTCCTGGTGACTCGGGGTGCCTGGATGACGCTGTAATAGTAGAATAAATGATTTAGATTTTTTCTCGTCGGACGACGTCCGTGGGCTATAGCACACCGTTTTTAGTCTGTTTTCAAGAATTTTTTCATGGGGGCTCCGGCCCAGCGTCGGCCATTCCCACCATCTGGGCAACCTCCTGGCGTCCACCCTGGTGACCCGTGGCGTCCGGACACCCCTGGCACGGTAAAATAAAGGACAGATTTTACCTCGTCGGACGACATCCGTGGACTATAGCACACCGTTTTTAGCCTGTTTTCATGAATTTTTTCATGGGTGTTCCGGCCCCGCGTCGGCCATTCCCTTCATCCCGGTATCCTCCTGGCGTCCCTCCTGGTGACTCGTTGTGCCAGGACGACGCTGCAACAGTAGAATAAACGGTTTAGATTTATCCTCGTCGGACGACGTTCGTGGGCTATAGCACACCGTTTTTATCCTGTTTTCATGAATTTTTTCATGGTTGCTCCGGCCCCGCGTCGGCCATTCCCTTCATCCCGGCATCCTCCTGGCGTCCCTCCTGGATACTCGGGGTGCCTGGACGACGCTGTAACAGTAGCATTAACAATTTAGATTTTTCCTCATCGAACGACGTCCGTGGGCTATAGCACACCGTTTTTAGCCTGTTTTGTTGAATTTTCTCATGGGTGCTCCGGCTCCGCGTCGGCCATTCCATTCATCCCGACATCCTCCTGGCGTCTCTCCTGGCGACTCGGGGTGCCTGGTAGCCACTGTAACAGTTGAATAAACGATTTTGATTTTTCCTCGTCGGACGACTTCCGTGGGCTATAGCACACTGTTTTTAGCCTGTTTTCATGAATATTTTCAAGGGGGCTCCGGCCCCGCGTCGGCCATTCGCACCTTCCGGGCAACCTCCTGGCGTCCCTCCTGGTGACCCGTCGCGTCCGGACGCCCCTGGCACGGTAAAATAAAGGACATAGATTTTAAATCATCAGACGACGTCCGCGGACTATAGCATTCATCAATTTTTTTCATGGGTGCTCCAGCCCCGCGTCGGCCATTTCCTTCATCCCGACATCCTATTGGCGTCCCTCCTAGTGACTCGGGGTGCCTGGACGACGCTGTAACAGTAGAATAAACGATTTAGATTTTTCCTCATCAGACGACTTCCGTGGGCTATAGCACACCGTTTTTATCCTGTTTCCATGAATTTTTTCATTGGTGCTCCGGCACCGCGTCGGCCATTCCCTTCATCCCAGTATCCTCCTGAAGTCCCTCCTGGTGACTCGGGGTGCCTGGACGACGCTGCAACAGTAGAATAAACGATTTAGATTTTTCCTCATCGGACAACGTCCGTGGGCTATAGCACACCATTTTTATCATGTTTTCATGAATTTTTTCATGGGTGCTCCGGCCCGCGTCGGCCATTCCCTTCATCCCGGTATCCTCCTGGCGTCCCTCCTGGATACTCGGGGTGCCTGGACGACGCTGTAACAGTATAATAAATGATTTAGATTTTTCTTCGTCGGACGACGTCCATGGGCTGTAGCACACCATTTTTAGCCTGTTTTGATGAATTTTTTCATGGGTGCTCTGGCCCCGCGTCGGCCATTCCATTCATCCCGGCATCCTCCTGGCGTCTCCTGGCGACTCGGGGTGCCTGGATGCCACTATAACAGTTGAATAAACGACTTTGATTTTTCCTCGTCGGATGACTTCCGTGGGCTACAGCACACCGTTTTTAGCCTGTTTTCATGAATTTTTTTAAGGGGGCTCCGGCCCCGCGTCGGCCATTCGCCCCTTCCGGGCAACCTCCTGGCATCCTTCCTGGTGACCCGTGGCGTCCGGACGCCCCTGGCACGGTAAAATAAAGGACATAGATTTTACCTCGTCGGACGACGTCCGTGGACTATAGCACACCGTTTTTAGCCTCTTTTCATAAATTTTTTCATGGGTGCTCCGACCCCGCGTCGGCCATTTCCTGCATCCCGGCATCCTATTGGCGTCCCTCCTAGTGACTCGAGGTGCCTGGACGACGTTGTAACAGTAGAATAAACGATTTAGATTTTCCTCATCAGACGACTTCCGTGGGCTATAGCACACCGTTTTTAGTCTGTTTTCGTGAATTTTTCATGGGTGCTCCGGCCCCGCGTCGGCCATTCCCTACATCCCTCCATCCTGGTGCCTGGATGATGCTGTAACAGTAGAATAAAACGATTTAGATTTTTCCTCATCAGACGACTTCTGTGGATGCTCCGGCCCCGCTGTCGTCGGGAACCCCGCCGATGGTGAGGTACGGCGCCCCTCCCCGGTGCTGGAAAGGACGCCGCGAGATGTTGTGGTTAGAAAGCGGACGCTAGGTGAATAGAACCTGTACGCAAAAATGTGCGATCAGAATGCTTGTCCCCCTTTCATTGATGAACTTATCAATTTATACAACTGTAGGGTCCGGGTTTACATGCATGGAAAATACCCAAGTTGCCTCGGCCCAGGGGAAACACCCAAATTGCCCCGGTCCCCGAGTCCTTGATCTTGCGATCAACTGCTAGACTAGCTTTCTTACAGTCCAAGCTTTGCTAGTCCCTAATGTACCCTCGGGGAGGCAAATTCTGACAAGGTTGTTGATCTAGTCTGTCTTGTCGAAATCGTCATGAGTCTTAAGCCTGCACGAAACTTGTCGATCAATCTCGGTCTCCCCGAAGGATCTTCACGAATTCTTCGGTGAGACTTCGCTCCTCAGCTATACTCTTCGATAGGAGTCGAGGATTCTCATTGCTCAAAGTTCCCCTCGGAAAGCCTGACCCTTCGCGTCCATCCCGCGACCCTTCGCGCGTGTCTGAGTCCTCGGCTCAAAACCCAAAGGGGTCTTGAGGTCATCTTAGGTGCGCTTCTCTACTTACCCCTTCGGGTTAAAATCCTTACGAAGGACTCTTACAGCATCTTCGTGGACATCCACCTTTCTCAGAGATGGGGTGGTTGCCCCCACAACAGAAGCCCCTTACGGTCACGTCACCACCACGTCATGGTGCCTGGCCGGAATATCCAGCTCCCCCCTTCTCCAAGCCGAGGTGGTTTTCCCGAAGATGCTTTTCCATTCCTGTTTGCGATGATATCTTCACCCGCTGATGTGACTTGGATTTGATGTTTTGACCGTGTCAGTGGCCTCGAAGTCCTCGCGTTGATCCTGGCCGCCGATCGCCACACGTGTCGTTAAATCCGTAGGCGTCCCATGGAATTTCCTTTTGTTTTTTGATTTTTTCTTTTTGTGACTCCTTGGTTTCCTCGTGGCGCATTGTCGCCGTTGGTGCGGACACGCGGCGTTCATCCGTGTTCGACTTCCTTTGATATAAGGGGTCGCGCCGTTGTCTTCTCCCCACTTGCGCTTGCTTCAAGTTTTTGACCTCCCGCCGCCAGTG
Organism: Olyra latifolia; assembly: GCA_036346145.1. Classification (NCBI taxonomy): domain Eukaryota; kingdom Viridiplantae; phylum Streptophyta; class Magnoliopsida; order Poales; family Poaceae; genus Olyra; species Olyra latifolia. The sequence goes on along the minus strand of CM070528.1, from coordinate 55,023,816 downwards.
CTCTCGCTCTTTCGTCCATATTTCACCGCCGCCGGTTCGCCGCCTCTGCCGCGCCATCACTAGGCCGTTGCCGCTGGTTCGTCACCGACAACCTGCCGCCACTTGACGCCTGCTGGTACGCCATTCTCCTGCCGGCGCCGTTTTTCTTTGGTTTGGGGTATGGGGGCTTCGGGGTATGGCGGGTTTGGCGCCGGCAAGCTCGCCGGCGAGGTTTTTTGTACCGGCAACGTTGGTTGTGCTGCCGTTCACATGTTGATCTCCGCCCCTTTCTCTTTTGAAAAATGGTATGGAATTTTTACGAAATCTCGCGTTCTAAACACTTCTAAGGTGGTTGTGTGTGTTTCTTTTGTTATTATTATTTTGGCGTTCCCAAAGGGTTGTTTCTCGGCAGGGCTGACATTATCTTCTATTTTTGAAGTCCTAGAAATTTCTAATGGCTCCGAAGAAGATCTTGAGTCCTGTGGACCTCTCGCGGCTGTCCTAGGAGCTGGGGCAGTCGAGGATGACGCTAGACATGCTTGCGAAGGTGTCGGACGGCTCCGTTGCGGACGAGGCAGACTTCCGACTCCCGAGGCAAGAGACGACCCCTCAGCCGAATCCCGACGAGGCGGTCATGTTCAATTCGTAGGTGAAGGCGGGTCTTCGGATACCGTGTACTCGCCTCGTCGGGGAGGTACTCGACCTGTACGGGGCACAGCTCGTGCATCTCTCCTAAAACGCCGTGGCCCGGCTAGCGGTGTACGAGTGGGCTCTCCGAAGCCATGGCGCGCAACCAAGCGCCCGGTTCTTCGGGTTCCTCCACAAAGCTAGGTGGCAAGGGAAGACAAGTGGTAGCGCCTTCGGGTGTTTAAATTTTTTTCGTGAAGTCGACGCATACTGCGGATTTCCCGTCCCTGGCCACCAAGAAGAAGTGGGACGGGGCGGCTGGGCTGAGCTAAAAACTGTTCTGGTTTTACCAAAGGTTGGATGCAGCGGATTCTCCATTGAAGTACACCCCGGGGACGGCCAACTGCGTCAAGTTCCCGGTGGAGAAGCTTACCGGCTCCGAAGAGGCGCAGCGGTTGCTGCTCCAGAAGATCAGTAAGCACTTCTCCATGCGCTGCCTCACCGAGGAGTTCTTCGCGGCCAAGGTGGGGCCGTTGATGCGCAGCTGGGAGGAGTGTGTGACCGTCAGCGAGGGAGGCGACCACCTCGCTCTGAGTGATGAGGATCGCCGTCCTCGGAAGCTCGAATCGGCCGCGAAGAGGGCCGAGGATGTTCAGACCCTTCGCGTCTTGCGGTCGCCTGGCCGTGGCGAACCGTGGGCGTCCGTGTCAACCGCATCCTCGGGACGGTTACTCCTTGGACGGAGCCTGAGCCGAAGAGGGGCAGCAAGAGGAAGGCTACAGATGGTGCTACCGCAGGCCCCTCAAAGCGGCCCCGTGGTGAGTATTCTCCTATACCTGTCATACCTCTTCGATTTGTTGTTCCTAAGATTTTTTGAATCAGACGCCACCAGCATGGAGGATGAGGAGGAGGAAGACGATAAGGAGGTCAAAGACGAAGGGCGCCTGGCTGAGGACGACCGCACTTCGCCCGACACGCAGAGTGCCGCCAGTGGTCGTGATGATGATCCACTGGACGTTCTGGTCAGTAAGACTCCTTCAGGGCCGTTGGATCCCGAACATGGCTCAACGAGCTTCAGAATAGCTATGGAGCGGGGTCTCTTCCTTCGGGTCAGGGCCCTGTGACTCCCGAAGGAGCCTCTGTTGAGGTTCACACGGAGGTTGAAGCTTATACTGTCGGCTTCGTCGTCGATACGGAGCTCTGGCTAGTTGACTCCCCTCCTGCCGAAGGTTTGTTACTATACACCTTGAGACACTTCATCTTGTTATTGTTTTTCCTTATGCTTGTTTCTTATAGAGGGGGTTAACGAGGAGCCACCTGCGGTGCCCATCTCGGGGGCCGTCGGTGTCAGTACCACTGCTGCTGATGCCATTTTGGCGTTGGTGGCAACCACTGCTACGGTGGAGGGAGGAGTGTCGCAAGTTACTCCAGGTTGTTCGGGACTTCATGTTGAGGTTGTAGCGAGCTGGCGGTCCTGCCTTCTGCCGCGCTTTCATGGCCAACGCAAAGAAGAAGACTCCTGCGGCCGCTGCGGTTGGTTCACCTGTGCCTCTGAAGATAGCAGAGCCCAGGGTGCCGACCTCCAAGGATTCTCCGGCAGGTCCCGCTCCCCAGGATCCTAAAGGTCCTGTAGATCCATTTTCGGATTTAGCACGTGCTCGATTGTTTCTCTGGGACCCCCTTTGATTCTCCCGGAACCCAGGCGAAGATGTCACTGTTTTCCCGAAGCAAGTTGACGACGTTTGCTTCTTCTTCAGAAAGGGCGGTTCCGATGGACATTGCATTCTCTTCATTTTCTAGGAATAATCGTATCTTCTTCGTTTCACTTTCTGGCCTGACCTGGGGCTTGTAACCATTTGGTCTGTATTGGGGGTCGATCCTCTCCGTGGTTTGGACTGGCTTGAGCCTTGGTATGCCTTTGAGTTCATTTTTTCTCGCTGATTGTTGGTTTTCTCGAATGGTAATAACTCCCTCTTCGGCGGGCAACTTCATGCATAGGTAGCTGTGATGTATGATTGCCCCGAAAGTATTGATGATTCCTCTTCCAAAGATGGCGTTGTAGCGATACTCCATGTCAACAACATCAAAACATATGCTCTTTGTTATCTTTCTTTTGCTTTCATGAAAAGTTACAGGCAGCGATATTTGGCCTATGGCAACCACGGGCTCTCCTCCGACCCTATGAGCGGCATGTGCGAAGGTGTTAGTCTGTCTTATGGTATATTGAGTTGCTTAAATGCGCTGGCGAAGATGATATATGCTGAGCTTCCTCCATCTACTAGCGTCCTTTGGACGTCATAGTTTGCAATTTCTGCTGTGATCACAAAGGGATCTTGGTGTGGGAACTTTACGCCCCTCGCGTCAGTCGTATTAAAGGTTATCGGTGGAGCTGTTGCTGGTTTGCCTGATACCGAGACATGTGACACCTCGCAGATGAACTCTTTTCTCTTTCTGTTCGACGAGAGGTGCAGCGAGGACCCTCCGGTGATGACATGAATTACCCTTCGGTTTTGCTGTTCAACATTGTGAACCATCTCGAGGGATTTGCGGTACTGACCCCTTTATCGGTGGTCTTGCCTTCGCTGACGCTTCTGGTTTTGGTAGTTCTCACGTTGTGCTTTAACATTTCTGCACTCGTCGGTTGTATGTGAATAGTTTTCTCCATGCACCCCGTAATATTTCTTTTCCTTGTTCTCCTGATTGCCTTCTCGGAATTTATCATTCATGTGGTAATTCTCTCTCCGGTAATTTTCGTTCCTTCGATTGTCTTCATCTCTTCGCGCGCTATCTTTTCGATGGTTCTATTCGTCCCTTCGGGAGTTGTAATCCCTTCGGGAATAATCTCCCCTTCTATTGTTGTCGATGGCTCGTCGTTCGTCTGCTTGTTTGGGTTCAATGTTGCTTACCCTTTTGCTGCAGTTTTGATGTCTCATGTTCTTGTTTTCTGAATTGCTCTCCTTGTGGCCATCGCGGTCCTTGTGTGTATTCAGCTGGCCTTGTCTCCTTAAGTTCTTCTCTTCTCCTTTTGCATACCCCTCAACCTCATCATAGAGAAGCGCAACTGTTTGCGGTGGGTCTTGAGTTAACTTGTGCAGAAGGGGTCTCGGTTGAAGTCCTCTTCGGAATGCATTGATTACCGAGGAGTCTGATATATCTCTTATCTAGCATCGTATTGCAGCGAACCTTTTGTAGTAGTCCCTTATGCTTTCTTTTTTGCCTTGTTCTAGGCCGAAGAGGTCCCCTTCTACCATCCTCTGGATATAATTGCCTTGAAAGTTATTGGCGAAGGCGTCTTTGAGTTGACTCCACGAGTGTATGGATCCTTGTGGCAACGAAGTGTACCATGAGAGTGTGGTACCCTTCAGTGTTAGCAACAAGCTCTTTGCCTTGATATCATCATCTCCGCCAGCTGCTTCTACCGCCGTGTCATATACATCTAAGAATTCATTTGGGTCGGTATCTCCAGAGAACTTGAATACGCTTGACATTTTGAATCCTTCGGGCCATTTTTTACCGCGAAGGTATGCACTCAGAGGCCCTTCGCTTGCCTTCCTCGGCTATGCCGTCATTACGGTCGGCCGAAATTGCTCATTTTCCTCCAGGTATGGGATCCTTCGGGGTACGTAGTGCTACTGGGGTTGCATTGTCACGAGTTCTCTTCGGAGCAGATTGATTTGTTCCTCCAACAGTCACCTTCGGTCTTGCAGGATATCCTCGATAGGTAGGGGATTTTCATGTTCACGCTCTTGCACGGGATGGGCGGGTGGGTTTTGCTGTATCTCATCTCTGGTGATTCTGCTGGGTCCCGGCCCGTCGGGTCTACCGCCGCCCACGCCCGGGACACCTTGGCTCTGGTTCCTCCGGTCCTGTAGATTGGTGTCAGGGGCTCTTGGGATACTTCCGCCAAGTCCCTGCGCGACCGCGCCTTCCCGCCGCCGTTCAGTCGTTGGTGCGGCGGTGATCGCCCTTTGGGCCGCTTCCTCCGTCGCGTCGTCGATGGCATCTTGTTCGTTCTGGTTTTGCCGCTCCCATCCTGCACTTGCTCCACCGTGCCCCGGTTCCGGCGGCCCGTCGCCTCTGGCCGCTGCTACGCTCCTCCTTGGTCTGGCCATCACCGCAACGCTCGCCTCTTCCCCACGGACGGCTCCAATTGTCGTCGGGAACCCCCGCCGACGGTGAGGTACAGCGCCCCTCCCCGGTGCTAGAGAGGACGCCATGAGATGTTGTGGTTAGAAAGCGGACGCTAGGTGAATAGAACAAGTACGCAAAAATGTGCGATCAAAATGCTTGTCCCCCTTTCAATGATGAACTTATCAATTTATACAACTGTAGGGTCCGGGTTTACATGCATGGAAAATACCCAAATTGCCCGGCCCAGGGGAAACACCCAAATTGCCCCGGTCCCCAAGTCGTTGATCTAGCGATCAACCGCTAGACTAGCTTTCTTACAGTCCAAGCTTTGCTAGTCCCTAATGTACCCTCGGGGGGGCAGATTCTGACAAGGTTGTTGATCTAGTCTGTCCTTGTCAGGGGCTGTCGCGGAGTCTTCGCCCCCTGGCCTAAAACTTGTCGATCAATCTCGGTCTCCCCGAAGGATCTTCGTGAATTCTTCGGTGAGACTTCGCTCCTCAGCTATACTATTCGGTAGGAGTCGAGGATTCTCATTGCTCAAAGTTCCCCTTGGAAAGCCTGACCCTTCGCGTCCATCCCCCGACCCTTCGCGCGTGTCTGAGTCCTCAGCTCACAACCCAAAGGGGTCTTGAGGTCATCTTAGGCGCGCTTTTCTACTTACCCCTTCGGGCTAAAATGATTTTACGAAGGACTCTTACAGCATCTTTGTGGACATCCACCTTTCCCGGAGATTGCGTGGTTGCCCCCACAACACCCGCGTCGTCTATTCCCTCCATCCGGACATCCTCCTGGCGTCCCTCCTAGTGACTCGGGGTGCCAGGACGCCACTGTAACAGTAGAATAAACGATTTAGATTTTTCCTCATCGGACGACTTCCATGGGCTATAGTACACCGTTTTTAGCCTGTTTTTATGAATTTTTTTCATGGGTGCTCCGGCCCCGCGTCGGCCATTCCCTCCATCCGGGCATTCTCCTGGCGTCCCTCCTGGTGACTCGGGGTGCCTGGACGCCGCTGTAATAGTTGAATAAATGATTTAAATTTTTCTCGTCGAATGACTTCCATGGGCTATAGCACACCGTTTTTAGCCTGTTTTCATGAACTTTTTCATGGGGCTCCGGCCCCACGTCGGCCATTCCCACCATCCGGGCAACCTCCTGGCGTTCCTCCAGGTGACCCGTGGCGTCCGGACGCCCCTGGCACGATAAAATAAAGGACATAGATTTTACCTCATCAGACGACGTCCGTGGACTATAGCACACCGTTTTTATCCTGTTTTCATGATTTTTTCATGGGTGCTCCGGCCTCGCGTCGGCATTCCCATCATGCCGCCATCCTCCTCGCGTCCCTCCTAGTGACTCGGGGTGCCTGGACGACGCTGTAACAGTAGAAAAAACGATTTAGATTTTTCCTCGTCGGACGACGTCCGTGGGCTATAGCACACCGTTTTTAGCCTGTTTTCATGAATTTTTCATGGGTGCTCCGGCCCCACGTCAGCCATTCCATTCATCCCGGCATCCTCCTGGCGACACGGGGTGCCTGGACGCCGCTGTAACTGTTGAATAAACTATTTAGATTTTTCCTCGTCGGATGACATCCGTGGGCTGTAGCACACCGTTTTTAGCTTGTTTTCATAAATTTTTTCATGGGTGCTCCGGCCCCGCGTCGGCCATTTCCACCATCCGAGCAACCTCCTGGCGTCCCTCTAGGTGACCCGTGGAGTCCGGACAACACCGGCACGGTAAAATAAAGGACATAGATTTTACCTCGTTGGACGATGTCCGTGGGCTATAGCACACCGTTTTTAGCTTGTTTTCATGAATTTTTTCACGGTGCTCCGGCCCGCGTCGGCCATTCCCTTCATTCTGGTATCCTCCTGGCGTCCCTCCTGGTGACTCGGGGTGCCTGGACGCTGCTGTGACAGTAGAATAAATGATTTACATTTTTCCTCATCGGACGACTTTCGTGTACTATAGCACACCGTTTTTAGCCGGTTTTCATGAATTTTTTTCATGGGTGCTCTGGCCCCGTGTCGGCCATTCCCTCCATCCGGGCATCCTCCTGGCGTCCCTTCTGGTGACTCAGGGTGCCCCGACGTCGCTGTAACTATTGAATAAACGATTTAGATTTTTCCACGTCGGACGACTTCCATGGGCTATAACACACCGGTTTTAGCCTGTTTCCATGAATTTTTTCATGGGCGCTCTGGCCCTGCATTGGACATTCCCTCCTCCCCGGCATCCTCCTGGCGTCCGACCTGGTGACTCGGGGTGCCTAGACGACGCTGTAATAGTAGAATAAACGATTTAGATTTTTTCTCATCGGATGATTTCTGTGGGCTATAGCACACCGTTTTTAGCCTGTTTTATGAATTTTTTTCATGGGTGCCCGGCCCCGCGTCGTCTATTGCCTCCATCCGGGCAACCTCCTGGCGTCCCTCCTGGTGACCCGTGGCGTCCGGACGCCCCTGGCACAGTAACATAATGGACATAGATTTTACCTCGTCGGACGGCGTCCGTGGACTATAGCACACCGTTTTAGCCTGTTTTCATGAATTTTTTCATGGGTGTTCCGGCCCCGCGTCGGCCATTCCCTTCATTCCGGCATTTTCCTGGCGTCCCTCCTGGTGACTCGGGGTGCCTGGACAGTGCTGCAACAGTAGAATAAATGATTTATATTTTTCCTCATCGGACGACGTCCGTGGTCTATAGCACACCGTTTTTAGCTTGTTTTCATGTATTTTTCATGGCTGCTCCGGCCCCGCGTCGGCCATTCCCTTCATCCCGGCATCCTCCTGGCGTCCCTCTTGGTGACTTGGGGTGCCTAGACGACGCTGTAACAGTAGAATAAACGATTTAGATTTTTCCTCGTTGGACGACGTTCGTGGGCTATAGCACACTATTTTTAGCCTGTTTTGATGAATTTTTTCATGGGTGCTCTGGCCCGCGTCGGCCATTTCATTCATCCCGGCATCCTCCTGGCGTCCCTCTGGGTGACTCGGTGTGCCTGGACGATGTTGTAATAGTAGAATAAATGATTTAGATTTTTCCTTGTCCGACGACTTCCGTTGGCTATAGCACACCGTTTTTTGCCTGTTTTCGTGAATTTTTCATGGGTGCTCTGGCCCCGAGTCGGCCATTCCCTCCATCCCTCCATCCGGGTGCCTGGATGACGCTGTAACAGTAAAATAAATGATTTAGATTTTTCCTCATCGGACGACTTGTGTGGGCTATAGCACACTGTTTTGAGCCTGTTTTCATGAATTTTTTCATGGGTGCTCCGGCCCCACGTCGTCCATTCCCTCCATCACGATATCCTCCTGGCATCCCTCCTAGTGACTCGGGGTGCCAGGACGCCACTGTAACTGTAGAATAAACGATTTAGATTTTTTCCCATCGGACGACTTCCGTGGGCTATAGCACACCTTTTTAGCCTGTTTTCATGAATTTTTTTCATAGGTGTTTCGGCCCCGCGTCGGCCATTCCATCCATCCGGGCATCCTCCTAGCGTCCCTCCTAGTGACTCGGGGTGCCTCGACGCCGCTGTAACAGTTGAATAAACGATTTAGATTTTTCCTCGTCGGACGATGTCCATGGGCTATAGCACACCGTTTTTAGCCTGTTTTTGTGAATTTTTCATGGGTGTTCCGGCCCCGCGTCGGCCATTCCCTCCATCCCTCCATCCGGGTGCCTGGATGACGCTGTAACAGTAGCATAAACGATTTAGATTTTTCCTCATCGGACGACTTCTGTGGGCTATAACACACTGTTTTGAGCCTGTTTTCATGAATTTTTCGTGGGTGCTCCGGCCCCGCGTCATCCATTCCCACCATCCCGACATCCTCCTGGCGTCCCTCCTAGTGACTCGTGGTGCCAGGACGCCACTATAACAGTAGAATAAATAATTTAGATTTTTTCCCATCGGACGACTTCCGTGGGCTATAGCACACCGTTTTTAGCCTGTTTTTATGAATTTTTTTTCATGGGTGCCCTGTAACATCCCTATTTTCAAAAATAAAAATCATCGTGCATCATGCGATTGCTTCCTAATAAATTTCACTAAAATTTAAAACTTTTGAAAATAGGTATGTTACAATAATTTCTGAGCTTATAAAACAAATAATTTGGTTTCCTTAGTAAAAGAAAAGTTTTAAATGAGGATCATTAAGAAGTTTAACCCTAACTTTTAAAAGATATTTAGTTGCAAAGATAATAAATATAAATATACTTCATTTCCCATAAAGAAAATAAGTTTTGAGTTCATCATTTCAAATAAAATCCATAATTAAAAATTTTTTGTTTTCACGATGTTTAATCACAAAATGATTACAAAAAAACCTAATAGGATAATTTGTAGACTTTGTAATTTCAACTTAGAATTTTTGAAACAACAAATTAGACTTAATCCAAATAAAGATTTAAATTTAAATTTGCAAGCTAAATAGTAAATTTAGGTGGAATATGAATTTTTCAATTAAAATCTTACCTATTTATTCTTTCTCTTTTCCCTTTTATCTCTCTACGACTAGTGAGCCCCACTTGTCACGTTCACCCTCACTACTTTCACCCTCACTGACACCCCCTCCCTCTCTGCCTTTTCCTCACGTGCTCTCTCTCTCTCTCTTCTTTCTCTCTCGTTGCTCACCCCACCCTTGTTACCCGTGGCACCACCAGCGGCCTCCCCGTTGACACGTACGCGTGTGCCACGCCCCTGCTTCCCTTCCACGCGACCTCCTTCCTCTACCGAACGACACATCCCTGGCTCCGCCCCCAGTTCATCGTCTCGCTCGCTCTCGGACTCCCCTCCGTCCGCGTTTCTCCTCCCCTCCACTGTCACCCCGCCTTCGCCGCCGGTAAGCCACCTCGGCCCTCTTCCTCCCTTCACCTTCTTCCTTCCCTCACCTCCTCTCCGTCCTACTGACATGCAGCCGGAGGTATCGCCGACGATAGCCGGAATGCACCGCCGAAGCCGCCATTGTCTACCCATCGCCGCCGCCGTTCCTCCCCGATTCCTCGTCGCCACACGGTAAATCCCCAATCCTCCTCCTCCCTTAGCGTCCCTAAGTGCTCTAGGACCCGTCCACAGGGCCAATTCGGCCGGAGCATCACCGAGGCTCGCCGTCGGCGTGCGCTCTGTCTTCCCTGGGGCCGGCAACGCCGCCACACCGCGCCGCCCGTTGCTTTGCCTTAGGAACGCCGCCCTCGGTATCTCCGTGCCGCCGCCTTGCCCCTGGACCCCGCCGCCACCCGCCCCTCACTGCCGTTTGGCCGGACCGCCGCACGCCGCCATGTCCCGCCGCCTCGGGCGTCGCCACCCTCGCCGCCGTCCATCTCCTCTGCGCCACGACCCGTCCACTCGATCGCCGTCTCTCTCTCTCTCTTTCCCCACCCTCGGCCGGCCCGTCGCTCCGCCGTTCGCCGGCTTATCGCTTGCCAGCCGCCACCGCGCCTCCCGGCTCTTGTGCGGTGACGAGCAGGCCCGCTCGTCGACCCCTCTCGGTCTTGCCGCCACGCACGTCAAGCCGCCGCGCCGCCTTGCTGCATGCTGAGCCCAGCTAAGCTTGCTGGGCAGCTCTCTGCTTGCTACTATCCCTCGCGCACGCAGGTCACAAGACATGGGCGAGCCCAATCAGCAGCGCCCCAAATTCTTCTCCTATTTTCTTTAGGCAGTGAACCTTATTGTTTTGTATCTTTAATCCTATAAGTCTAACAATCACATGACAACTTTTATAATATTCATAAAAACATGTTCTACCACCTGGTAAAGTTTCATAATTTATTGAGCATGTTTCGTTTTCTGCTTAATATATATAGTAAGGAAAAATACCCTTAATTGATTATTTAGATAATTTTGTAAACCACCATTATTTTAACCAAAGAAATCACATGAACCTATTTGAGATGAACATGAGCATTAGCACGCGTATTATTATAGTTTCTGTAATTTTCTAGGTATAAAATAATGCATTAAATAAATTTAAATTTATGAAATTCTCTAATAAAAGGAAAACAATGTTAATTCATTTATATTTACTTAGTTAATCTCTGCATTGTTATTCAATAGAAAATGATTTATCTGATTACTTCTATTGGTTAATGCCGTTTTAAAAGAAAAATCAATTTTCAAAAATCTTAGACCAAGCGCAAGCATGGTTTTATCCTATTCATGCATATGCACTCATTTATTTCTATGTGCCCATTTTCCTGCAAATTCATTGAAATGCCTGTTGTTTGTTATCGTTAGAATCGGTTGAATCCTTGCCTGGAACCGAGGACCAAGCCGGGTAGGAATACCATTTCAACCAAGGCAAGTCACTGTTGACATCTCCCCTAATTTCCTTTGACCATATCAATACCCAGTTTTACAAATGCTTTGTTAGAAATTTATTAAACATGCATGGCTATGTTGATTAATCACTATCATATTGGTAGGGAATTTAGTTAAGAACCTAACCCACTTTAATTATGTCACTAATCCTGATTTTTGATGACCTTAAGATAATTAATCAATAATTTACTTGTCACCCCTTAGTTAGCCTAATTAATCTTGCTTAGTCATGCTACTAGTCACAGTAGATGATCACCACATGATGAATAAATTATCCCGATTTAATATCTGTTTTAATTCAAAGTATCTCCCTGTTTGTAAAGTGCTTGTTTTATTAGCAGTAGCAGGGTGCTACTGTGGGTAAAATGCTAGTGCCAGGTGGCGGGTATGTCACCTGGGGGTTTTCCGGAAATGTTTGCAAAACTTAATTGGGGTGGACGGATTGATTGGCTGGTGCAGTAAGTACGAGAATTGGGTCCAGTGTGGAAACCACCCCAGTCCCTAAGGACCAATACCTTGTGGTTGTCAAAACTAAGTACAACAGTGCGACCATGAGTGCTTGTATGGGCAAGCCCTGGCTGAGTACCTTTCGAACTCTTGGTTTGGACATCCCGTGTGGTGGTGTAGGCGCGACGCATTCGCCGACCTACCAGGCTCAAGAGGGGGCTTCAGCCAACTGGAGATACCAGCGCTGCGGTGGAAACCTTAGAGGGGATGCCAGCCAAGAGCTAGACTGTTAAAGGCTTTGTCGTGATGACCTCCGACGGGAGGAGTCATGTCTCATGGGTAAAGCGTCGCGACCTCTGCGAGCGTAAAACTTTCTAAGCCGTGCCCACGGTCAAGGGCGACGACGGTGGGTTGATCACAATGGTAGTTTTCTTCCCTCTCTTTCTCGGTGTTTTAAAGAAGAAAACGGCGGTGCCGTGTTTTGGTTTTGGGATCTCGGTGGTTACCCGTGAGGAGATGACTTCGGTGGTCTAGCCGGCGTGTGGTATTATGCATACGGTGGTTAGCCGTCGAGAGTTGTTGGTCGCTTCGTGGATTAGCCGTAAGGAAAATGTTTTGATTAAAACCACGATATGTATCGTGAGCGACCTTTGGGCATGGGCATTTGGGGCGGATGATTTAAATGTTTTGTCAATCAATTTGATCACTCACTTCTTCCCTAAACCGCTTTAAAACCTTAGGCAAACTATTTCAAAACTTGCTTTCATAATCGAACCCTACCTATCCTTTGTCTAGACCATACATATACATGTGTCAATTGACTTGCAGTATTTTTACCAATACTCACCCTCGCTTTTTGCTTGCTGGGCTGCAGATTCCGACGCTTGCAGTTCAGAGTACCAGCGTGACCACGAAGACGGAGACCCGCCTCGCCTTCACCGCGAAGTCGGGGCGGGGAGTATGCCGACGCCTAGGATTGCGTTCCTCCAGCTCTGCCTGTGGGGAGTGTTTTGGCTTTTCACTTTTGAAATTTCAGTTGTACTTCCGCTTTTGTAAGGCCTCCGAGCCGAACTTATGTAATGACGCCACGAGGTGCACTCTGATGTAAATTAATCGACTTGGTTGTGATCCAAAATCTGTTGTCTGTGTGTGCTAGCTACTGATCCAGGGACTAGCACAGGTAAAGCACAGGTGGGACCTCACCCCCGCAGGGGGGTCCCGACAGTGCTCCGGCCCCGCGTCGGCCATTCCCTCTATCCGGGCATCCTCCTGGCGTCCCTCCTGGTGACTCGGGGTGCCTGGACGCCGCTATAATAGTTGAATAAACGATTTAGATTTTTCTCGTCGGATGACTTCCATGGGCTATAGCACACCGTTTTTAGCATGTTTTCATGAATTTATTCATGGGGACTTCGGCCCCGCGTCAGCCATTCCCACCATCCGGGCAACCTCCTGGCGCCCCTCCAGGTGACCCGTGGCGTCCGGACGTGTAACATCCCCATTTTTCAAAAATTTTGAAAATGCATCATCATGGCATCATCACATGTGAAATCCAAAATTTTAAAGATCATTTTTGAAAAATGTGCAGGTTACTATGAATATTTCCTCTACAAACCTATTTAAGGATTTAACTTATAAATATGTATATATATATATATATCTCATTTGAAAATATCTAAATTGCTACAAATCTATTTTTTTACAATTTTTAGATTAACCATTTCATATTAAATTAGAAGATAGCCAATTAATTGAACTACAAATTAAATAAAAACTTAATAAGCAAATTTAAAACTAATTAGGTTTAGTGAAAATGTATTTTAGCCCTAAAACTAAATTCCCTCTTATCTCTATGACAAGTGGGCCCCACTTGTCATCCTTCCCCAATTGGGAAACCCCTATTTTTGCCCTTTTCCCCATCTAAGAATTTCCCAAAACCAGCCCCAATCTCACTTTTCCCTTTCTACCCTCCCCCTTCCTACCAATTTACCCCTACCCAACCATCAGCCTCATTTCCACACTACCCCTTTCACTCTCTCTCTCTGAAATCCTCTCTCGGTCTCTCCTCCCTCACCGTCTCTCACCTCCCCCCTCACTCTCTCTCGATTTCTCCTCCGCCCCACCCTCTCTGGCCGATCGCCACCGCCACCTTCTCCCTCACACTCCCCGTGCTCCATTTTGTGAGCTCGCCGCCGCCGCCGTCGCCGGAGATCGCCGGAGGAAACCACCGGAGCTGCACCGCCCTCGCACGTCGTCGGGCCTCCTCGCCGGGTAATCCTCCCCTCTCTTGCCCTTTCTCCCCTCCCTAGCTCCGTAGGAGTTCGCCCCACCGCCGGTGCAGCCTCTCCTCGCCGGGAGGCAGTGGCGGCGTGCTCCATGCCCCGCTCGAGCACGCCACGCCCGCCAGAACCGCCTCGGCCGCTTCGCCTAAGCCCGAGCCACCCCGAGCCTCCCTCCACCCCGACACTCGTCCACCCTGCCGCCACTTTAGCTTGCCGCCGCCGGCCGGTGACGAGCCGCCCCCGCCCACCGCCTCACGCCACTAGCCTCGTCGCCCACCGCCCTCACGCCACTAGCCTCATCGCGGCGTTCCCCTCGCCGCCGACCCCACCCCGGCTTCCTTCCTCCTCCTCTTTCCCTTACTCTCACCGCCGCCGCCGCCATCATCCGCCGATTAGCCGCCGCCCGAGCCGCCTCCCCGTGCTCTCTGCTCCAAGACGCCGACAATGAGCCCGCCGTCGGCCGGCCAGTGGTGACGGACCGGCCCCTTTGTCCGTGTGCATAAACCAGCCGACATCATGGCCGGCAGCTCATGTGCAGCGTCGCGATCACCCGCTGGCCGACCAGCGCCACACGTCCATGACCCGCCAAGCCGCCCCGGCCACCACGTGGTGGGCGCCTCACAAGACCGCTTCAATTTGGGCGAACCGAGCCGTGGCCGTCTAAAATATAAATCCCAAAATTGTGCAACAAAATTCTAAAAGCTCACAAAATGTGACCTTTAATTTTAAAAATATTATTAAAATAACTTGATGCATATTAATACATGATTTAGATTTAGTTTTAGTTTTATAAAGGTAAATACATAAATTAATTAACCTTAAATGATGTTGATAAATAAAAATAATTTTGCAATTTACGAAATGGTGAAATATGATAACATAAACATTTATTTTAGGGAATAAGTTTATTTTCTTCATTTCTCAATTAAAAAGAAATATGTTGCTACATATGTACATTAATTAAATTCCATATATAAGAATTTCCAAAATTTATAAAAAGGAGTAAAATGGGATTTACACAAATTACAATTTAAAAATATTATCATCACATTTATGCATATCCATTTACATGCATACCATTCCATATTTACTTTTGGCATTGTGTTTATTTTGGTTGTTTTATTTGTTAGGTGTTAACGACGATAGTTTCACGACCAATCCCCGGAGGATCACCAGGAATTTGCTGAGCAAGGCAAGTGCTGAAACCTTGTGTCCTATGATTTTGAAATTCAATTTTTAGGCATTTACAAAATGCATGTTATCTTAGAAATTAGAAAGCTAATCACCTAGCAAATTGGATAATACCCAATCAGTAATTTATTCTACTAAAATGTTCCTTGCTGCCCTAGGATTATTAAAATTGCTAATACTTGACATCACCCTTGAATTAGGTTTTGCATACTGCTTAGAAATGCTTAGTACTGAATTGTCGTTCATTCTTAATATCCGCAATTATTAAATGCTTATCTAAATGCTTGATTTAAAAGGACAGTGGGTGCTGTCATGGGTGTAGTTAAGATAGTGGGTGCTATCGGCTAAAAATGTTTTGCAAAACCTGATCGGGGTGGATGGATGCAAGGTGGGTGCCGCGAGCACGATACTTGGGCCCAGTGTGGGAACCACCCCGGTCCCTAAGGACCGATTCCTTGAGGTAGACGAGCTAAGTACAACAGTGCGACCATGTGTGCCTGTATGGGCGAGCCCTGATTGAGTATCCTTCGGCCTCCTACCTTTGGCATTCCAGTCGGTGGAGTAGACAGTAGGAGCTGTTCTATTGGCGCAAGAGGGGCATCGGTGTGGAAACCTTAGCGGGAATGCCCTAACTAGGAGGTTGGAAAAATGCCTTGTGGTGATCTTTTCCTTTGGGGACACCCTCGAGAAAAACCACCTCGCATGAGTAAAGCGTGCGACCTCTGCAGAGCAAAAAACTATCATGATAGCCATGTCCACAGTCAAGGACGGACAACGGGGAGCTGCCTCATGGTACTTCTTATCTATTTATTTTCAAAATGGTGTTTCCAAGGAAAATCACGATTGCGGTCGTGTGTTTTGGCTTTTCTCCTTACAGTGGGTGCTGTGAGCGATGAGGGTGTCTGCACGGTGGGTGCCGTGAGTAGCCAGGTTGGGCAAAAACCGATGGGTGCCGGAACTTCAAAGAAATTGATTCAAACCTTTGTTTTTCTCAACACGTTTTAAATCATTTTATAAAACTTTAGGTGAAATTTTGTAAAACTGGCTTTATGCAAAAAGAACCCCTAACTCTCCTTTGTCAAGCCTTAGATGCATGGTAGTCAGCCTTGCTTGTTGAGTATAAAGTATACTCACCCTCACCTTTTATGCGGAGCTGCTCATTCCAACGAGCAGGATGCGAACAGCAGTGGAACCCTGAGGAGGAGATGTACCACGACGAAGAATTCGCCGCCGGGATCCAAGACGAAGAGTACCTCGACGCCTAGGATTGCGTTCCTCCAGCTCTGCCTGTGGGGATTGTTTGTTTTTCCACTTTTGGAGTTTCAGTTGTATTATGAAAGACTTCCGCTTTTGTAAGGCCTTCGAGCCAAACTATGTAACCACGCCGTTAGGCGCACTCTGATGTAAGTTCAGGTAAATTAATCGTAACGGTTGTGATCCAAGTTCTGTGTCTGTGTGTGCTAGCTACTGATCCAGGGACTAGCACAGGTAAGGCACAGTGGGACCTTCCCTCCGCCAGGGGGGGTCCCGACAGGACGCCCCTGGCACGGTAATAAAAAAGGACATAGATTTTACCTCGTCAGACGACGTCCGTGGACAATAGCACACCGTTTTTAGCCTGTTTTCATGAATTTTTTTCATGGGTACTCTGGCCCCTCGTCAGCCATTCCCTCCATCCCGGCATCCTCCAGGCGTCCCTCCGACTGACTCGGGGTGCCTGGACGACGCTGTAACAATACAATAAACGATTCAGATTTTTTTTCTCATCGGATGACTTCTGTGGGCTATAGCACACCGTTTTTAGCCTGTTTTTATGAATTTTTTCATGAGTGCTCTGGCCCCGCGTCGTCCATTCCCTCCATCCCGGTATCCTTCTAGCATCCCTCGTGGTGACTCGGGGTGCCTGAACACCGCTGTAACAGTAGAATAAACGATTTAGATTTTTTCTCTTCGGACGACGTCCATGGGCTATAGCACACCGTTTTTAGCCTGTTTTCATGAATTTTTTCATGGGGGCTCTGGCCCCGCGTCGGCCATTCCCACCATCCGAGCAACCTCCTCGCGTCCCTCGTGGTGACCCGTGGCGTCCGGACGCCCCTGTCATGGTAAAATAAAGGACATAGATTTTACCTCGTCGGACGACGTCCGTGGACTATAGCACACTGTTTTTACCCTGTTTTCATGAATTTTTTCATTGGTGCTCCGGCCCCGCGTCGTCCATTCCCTTCATCCCGGCATCCTCCTGGCGTCCCTCCTGGTGACTTGGGGTGCCTGGACGACGCTGTAACAGTAGAATAAACGATTTAGATTTTTCCTCGTCGGACGACGTCCGTGGGCTATAGCACACCATTTTTAGCCTATTTTGATGAATTTTTTCATGGGTGCTCCAGCCCCGCGTTGGCCATTCCATTCATCCCGGCATCCTCTTGGCGTCCCTCCTGGCGACTCGGGGTGCCTGGACGCTACTGTAACAGTTGAATAAACGATTTAGATTTTCCTCGTCGGACAACTTTCGTGGGCTATAGCACACCGTTTTTAGCCTGTTTTGGTGAATTTTTTCATGGGGGCTCCGTGTGGGGCCTGTCCTCTAGCCCACCACTTGATCTTCACTAGTCCCTGGATCAGTACACTAGTGCACACCATTCGCATTGCTGGATCATTCGTACAAGCGGAAGTCTTATGTTACACAAATACCTGTAGGCTATTAAGTATTTACAACGCGGCACATTGGGCCAAATATTCCAAATGTCCAAAAGATCAAATGCAGAGAACCCAAAAGATCCAAAAGGGTCTTGTGCCGGCTATGCCTAAGCCCTCGACTGGAGAGACGCCCTAAGCCTCACCCTGATCGTCAACAAACTCTTGAACTTCGTCTTCATGGCAGGCGTACTGATCCTGCTCATATTCTCCATCTAAAAGAGAATATGAATGCGAGGTCAGTGTCATTCAAACACTGGCGAGCTAACACCCAACCTGATGTAAATTTTAGTGATAGGGTGTTGAGGAAAGTACGTGGCCCATGGAGATACGGCCAACTAACTTACCCTCGGCCCCACAGGAAGTAAGCCCAAACCTGGTAAGCTCGCGCTCGAGCTTGGCAAGCCCGCGCCAGAGCTTTCCCGTCTCGAAAGCTCGAGCCACTCACTCCTCCCGGGCTTCCGAAGCTCAGGGCTCAGGACCCGAGGCAGATCATGCCGCGCCGTGGATAGGATACGCTTCGGGTCCCAAAGGTCGCCAAGAATTAAATGCGCGCACTGTACCGAGGAGCACCTAACGGATGCTACTGGCGGGTTGGCGGCAGGTCCCGTCAACCGCCGGCATGGGCAAAGACACGTGTTCACCGTTAGCGGTCTGGCACGGCAACCGGGAGAAACACTCGATTACCCGGCAGATTTTGTGCGCCCTGGCATGGCAAGACAGAAGGGAACAACTATTCAACGGACCGCCAGCAAACTACAGTGGCTGGGCGCCGCCTATAAAAGGGACGTACAGGCCACAACGAAGACAGGGCGAGGACGCAACACACACACAACACACACTCTTCCCCAAGACAGACACACTCTTCCCCGCACAACACACACTCGGAAGGTAGCCACTGGATCAGAGCACTTGCACTCGCAGGAGCTCTAGTTCCCATGTAGTCCTTCGCCTCTGTAATCAGGAACACACGCAGTGCTTTGAGCACTTATTGTACTCGAGCCCGGGCTTCCCAAAGCCCGGCCTCACCCCCTTTGTACTCGTTTAAGCTTGGCATTGAACGAAGACTGGACGTAGGGCTGTTATCCGACAGTGGAGTCCTAAACCAGAATAAAAACCCTCGTGTCATCACTCTCCAGGTCCCGCCGCATATGACCGCGTCGGAAACATCTTCGTCCTTCCCCTCGGCGGCACCCGGCCAACGGCCGGGTCTCGGTCTAGGGGACAGGGCCGCCTTCGGGCCTCGCACCCACCTTCTCCTTGCTCATCGGCCCGCGGAGGCTCGCCTCCTGGTCGCCGACAGCCGGCGCCCACCGTGGGGCCCGATTGTAGTCTTCTCCCCTCGATTGAGTTGAGGATGGCCTCGTTGTCATACGATGTCATCGATACCGTAGACCTCAACTACGACGATCACGACGATCTCGACGACGTCAACGAGTCGTACGAGGAGTGGCAAGCTGATATCCTCGTTGAAGCTCAGGCTGACGAAATGGAGGTGGAAGCAACACCCGTCTCGGGAGTAGCCGTACGCTCCCCGGCTTTGCCCGGCCAAGCCGGCACTTCGCTGACTCACGTCAGTGAGACCCTCATGGAGGGACTGGAGGCACCGCCGCCAGTACCGCAACCGGACAGACTGCACACATCCGCGGTCCCGTCCGAAGAGGAGGACCGATCTGCTACAGAATCGGGGCCCCGCCCGTCGAGAACAGCAATGGACCAGCGCGTACCCATGGTGGTTGAAGGCGCCAACGGCGCCACCTCCGTGGGAGACATCGACATGTCCCCCTCACGGGAACCTGCCTCACGCCACGTCTTTGCGGCGTCAGGAGGGGTGACCCCACATCAACCACGCGCTGACCTAAGCGGAGAACATCAGCGGCGTGAGGCCGCTCGAAGCCTCTTTGTTGGGTCAGTCGGGCAGACTCTGGCAGACATCCGTCGTAGGCCTACCGGCCTGACGCCCGCCATTCACGCCGCACATGCGCACTCGCCTACCACTACTGTCACCAACCCAGTTCTGCGTAGTCAGTAACGGGTTAAGGCGATTGCCCAGGTCATGCGTGACCTGGAGAAGGATCCACGAGGATTCACCATGGCCGACCTAGGCGCTGCAGTCGCGGACGGCCTAGAGGAGCTCGCCGGGGACCTCGGTGAGGACCTTCAGGCCCAGTCGCACACCATCGGCACCTCAAGTCGGCGCGGCCAGAGCGTTCGGTCGCGCCGGCAGGCATCCACGTCCACAGCGGATGGCGCTCCCCAGCGCACCCCAGGCGGAGTATTTTCCCGTCTCGGGCCGCTCCCGGGTGGGAGGCCCCCGTTGGAAAGAACGGGGCTGCCCCAGGATGTCCGGTCTTCTCTCGGGCTTTGCGCGAGGCCCCTTGGCCTCGCGAGTTCAAGCCCAGAAACATCGAGAAGTTCGACGGGAGCAAGAATCCCGACGAATATCTCGCTGTCTATACTACCACCATCCTGGCCGCAGGCGGTAATGAGACCGTCATGGTCAACTACTTCCTTACCGTCTTGGAGGGAATGGCGAACACGCTCTTCAACCAGCCGCAGGGTTCGATCTGTAGCTGGGAACAATGCAGAGACGGTTCGAACGAACTTTTAGGGTTGCTATCACGGGCCTAAAGCCCTGGACCACAAGTTTGTGGTCGGAGGGCGGGAGAAGGCTGCGCAGACTACGTCCGCAGGTTCGTCCAAGTGCGCAACACCATTCCGTCGATCTCCGACGAGGCCATCGTCGGGGCCTTCAAGGAGAGGGTACGGAACTCCCGTTTTACCGAGGATCTCGAGCTCCATCTGGTCCACACCGCGGCTGAGTTGTACATCATACCTCCGAGGCGGTGGAGCGCAAGAGAGGTAGAATGGATGAGAAGGCGGTGGCTCATACTGGCACAGACGCCAAGAAGAGCGACGCCGAGAAGAAGAAGAAGGAGCCCGCCGTCCCGACTACATCGCGGCGGTAGAGCCCGAGAGGCCCGCTCCTCTTGAGTGGCCGCCTCCTCGGCCGGCCCGCCCGGCAGGCGGCGAGAACAAATGGTGTAGGCTGGCGGGGCGAGCTCCTCAACCCGCCGCGTCGACGCAGGGGTAACCCTCCAAGCGATCGTTCTCGCCTTCTCCATAGGCGAGACGGCCACGACTGTAATAATCGCGGGGCGTGGCGGCGCGGTTTGAGGACTTCTACGCCGGACACGGGCCCATGCCTGAACTCCCCGGCATCGGAGTGCCGGATGCTCGGGCGCCCCAGGACGGCCATGGCGATGCCTTCCAGGAGGCTCGTGCGCACGTCGTCGTCATCTTCGGTGGCGCGTCTGCTTATAGCTCGCGACGCGAGTTTAAGGCCACTGCCCGAGAGGTTTACCACCTCGAAAGGGGTAAGCCCGGAGACGCGCCCATGCGGTGGTCTCACCAATCAATCACTTTCTCCGGGGATGACTGTCCCCCTAGGATGACTAGACCCCAGCGTCTGCCGCTGGTGCTCTGTCCCACCATCAGCAACACGCGAGTCGATCGCGTGCTGGTGGATGGCGGAAGCTCCCTAGACATCATCACCGCTCAGGTCCTTCAACAGATGCAAGTCCCGAGGTCCATGATCAAGGACATAGCCATCCCTTTCCATGGCATCATCCCTGGGTCGTCCCTGCAACCAATCGGGCAGATCGTGCTGCCCGTAAAGTTCGGGCCCCCCAAGTTCATGGCGGACTCCGAAGTGGTGGACTCCGAGCTTCCGTACAACGCTATTCTTGGACGGCCCGCATTGTCCAAGTTCATGGTGGCCACCCACCACGGGTACCACTGCCTGAAGATGCCGACCCCTCATCGAGTCATCACGATCAAGGGCAGCCACAAGGCCGCTATGGCTTGTGATGAGAGTGCCCTGGCCATGGTCGGACAGCTCCCAGAGCGCGGCCCAGCCAAAGCTGATCGGCCACCAGTCCGTCCTAAGGTGGCCCTGCAGCCGCAGGAGCCCACCAAGGCAGTCGCCCTCTCCGAGGATGATCTAGCTAAGGTCGTCCACGTAGGGGCCAACCTCGAGTCTAAATAGAAACTCGAGCTAGTCACCTTCCTCCGAGCTAACATAGACGTGTTCGCGTGGGAACCGTCCGACATGCCAGGAGTCCCAAGGGAGGTAATCGAGCACAGGCTAGCTGTTCAGCCTGACAAAATGCCTGTCAGACAGGCCCTACGGCGCTTTCCCAAGTGGAAAGCCGATATCATTCAGGAGCAACTCGACAAGCTCCTCCAAGCCGGCTTCATCCGACAAGTCGCGCATTCCGACTGGCTCGCTAACCTAGTCGTCGTCAAGAAGAAGGGTCGGAAATGGCGAATGTGCGTCGACCATCGCGACCTCAACGCCGCCTGCCCCAAAGACAATTTTCCCCTGGCGCGCAAAGACCAACTGGTCGACGCAACGGCGGACTCGGCGCTCATGAGCTTCCTGGACGTCTACTCGGGCTATCGCCAGATCGCGCTGGCAAGGGAAGACGAAGAGAAGATTGCCTTCGTGACACCTTTTGGTACCTTCTGCTACACGACCATGTCATTCGGTCTAAAGAACGCGGGAGCCACGTTCCAGCGGTTAATGCAGAAGACGGTCCCTGATCAGATAGGGCGCAATGTAGAGGTTTACGTAGACGACGTTGTTGTAAAAGCAAAGTCCCACGAGACCATGTGACCGACCTTCAGGAAACGTTTGCTAATCTTAGGAGACATCAAGTCAACTGAATCCTGAAAAATGTGTCTTTGGTATCCAATCTGGGATGTTGCTTGGCTACGTGATAGGGAAGGCGAGCATCGGGGCAAACCCCGAGAAAATCGAGGCCATCGAGAACATGAGGTCGCCAACCTGCACCAAGGAGGTGCAAGCCCTCACCGGGCGGATAGCGGCTCTCAGCAGATTTATATCTCGTCTCAGCGAGCGCAGTGCACCTTTCTGTAAGATCTTGCGCAAGCATAATGGTTTTGAATGGACAGAGAAAGCCAAGGCCGCTTTCAGCGAGCTAAAGCGTTACCTGTCCACGTCTCCCGTCCTAGCCACGCCAAAGCTCGGGGAAGCTTTACTCCTCTACTTGGTGGTTGCCCCGCAGGCTGTGAGTGCTGTACTAGCAGTCGAACGCGAGGGTAAACAACAACCTATCTACTACATAAGCGAGGTACTGCATGGACCTAAGGAGCGGTACCCTGAGATTCAGAAACTCTTGTACACCTTACTTATGGCCTCGCGAAAGTTGCGTCACTATTTCCAATCCCATCCGATTACGGTCCCAACGAGCTTCCCATTAAGGGACATCATTCGAAACCCCGACACGAACGGGAGGGTCGCAAAGTGGGCAGTCGAGCTTGGTGAATTCGACATCAATTCGTACCACGAACAGCGATCAAGTCCCAAGTCGTGCCTGACTTCTTGGCCAAGTGGACCGGGCCGGCCGACCCTTTGGGAGGCTCGCTCGAGCTCGCAAGTCAAGAAGCGCACTGGACCATGTTCTTCGATGGGACGCGCCAATTTGAGCGATCAGGCTGCGGGTTTGTTCTCATCTCCCTCCAAGGAGAACAAATTCAGCATATAGTACAATAATCTGAAGGCCTCCTAGCCGGCCCTCTGAGCATGCATCGCTTGGTATAAAGCGACAAACAAATGAAAGGGATTCACAGTTGGTCGTCTGCCAGGTAAACAAGGAGTTTCAGTGTTTCGACGACTCAATGGCGTGATACTTGGTAGAAGTGAGAAAGCTGGAGAAACACTTCACGAACTTCGAAGTGTGTTACGTTCCCAGATTGGCTAATAGCCTGGCCGATAAGCTCATGGCTTCGGCTCCTCACAAGAAACGCCCGTAGTGCTCGTAACACCTACTAAAGCCCTCTATTCCCTTCGGAGAAGAGGCCCCCGAGAAGACGGTTGTCTCGACCCAAACGACCGGTACCGATTTTTTCCTAGAGCAGCGCGACACCTGGATGACGCCATTCGTCCAGTTCTTGACGCATGGGACACTGCCACAGGATACAGCTGAGAAATCCCGGCTCCAAAGACAAGCCCGACCTTACCGATTACTCGGGGCTTGTTGTACCGAAGGGGTTCTAACGGCGTACTTTGCAAGTGTGTGACCCAGGAGGAAGGCAAATTTCTCCTCCAAAACATCCACAACGGGATCTGCAGAGCCCACGCCTCCTTCAGAACCTTAGTGGGAAAAGCCTTCCACATGGGGCACTACTAGCCCACTACTTTGACCGACGCAAGGGAGCAAGTAAAACGCTGCCCCGCCTGCCAATACCATGCCCGAGTGTCCCACCAGCCGACATACGAGCTGCAGACTATCCCGCTGACCTGGCCATTCTCGACGTGGGGAATGGACATACTTGGTCTGTTCCCCAGAGGCCTAAAGGGGTGCACGCACCTGTTCGTCGCCATCGACACTTTACTAAGTGGATCGAGGCTGAACCAGTGTCGAGCATTTCAGCCCAAACGGCCAAGCGGTTCCTAAGGAACAACATTGTGACCAGGTTCGACGTTCCAAGCAAGCTGATCGCTGATAACGGGACACAGTTCACAAGCGAGCGATTCCAGGACTATTGTGAAGAGCTCGGCATAAAGGCCGCCCTAGCCTCAGTGGCTCACCCACAGAGCAATGGTGCGGCCGAGCGTGCAAATGGGCAGATCATACAAGGCATCAAGCACCAAGTATACGACGCTCTCGCCGAACAACGTCACAACTGGGTAGAAAAGCTACCCTCGGTGCTTTGGGCAGCCCGGACAACCTCCAATCGGGCTACCGGCGAAACCCCATTCAGGCTCGTATACGGCTCAGAAGCGGTCTTACCCGCCGAGCTAAGACTTGGTTCAGCTCGCATTGATTTTGCAGGTCAAATCGACAACGACGAGGAGCGACTGTTGGACCTCGACCTATCCGAGTCCTGCCGCGAGCAAGCACTACTGCGATTGGCAGCATAACAGCAATCCCTGCGACGGCATGCGGCGAAAAAGGTACAGACCCGGACCTTGCAAGTGGGCGACCAGATTCTAAGACGAGTTCAGAACCTAGCCCACGCCAACAAGCTCACCCCAAGGTGGGAAGGTCCGTACACGGTCGTATCAGCCACGCGCCCAGGGGCTGTAACACTAGCTATGCCGGATGGTAGAGTCCTCAACAGTTCCTGAAACATCGCTCAACTCCGGAGGTTCTACGCCTGAAACAAGGTCGTAAGTCTCCTTTCCACCCCTTTTTTCTCTTTTGTCCATCTTTTCATTCTTCAGAAAGCCCCCAAACAAACCCCGGCGATCTAAACCTACGATCGGGCTTGGGAGAAGGCCCGGGCTATCTCAGTACACGTCGGCAAAATAGTGGCTACGCAGAATCTAACCCCCGGGATTCCCTTGCATATGGATAAGCCGATATCCATCGCACCACGCAAGATCCCGCGCGGGCACACGCTTTCCGGCCCTATATCATAAGCCTGCATAACATTGTCATAGCCCAGGACAACTCTAGAGTCCAACACCCTGCCTCTCACAAAGAGACAGAGCAAGGTCCACGAGCTCCGTTCCAAGGATGCAATCCCTTTTAAGCCGCGTCCGAGCTTCTCTCCAGAAGCTCAGTCGTGGCTCAGGGGCTAGGGTCGATTTTTCAAAAATTGATCTCTAAACCACAACCGACCTTCTGTCAAACCAGAAGCTTGGTCGTGGCTCGGGGGCTAGGGTCGATTTTTTAAAAATTGATCTCTTTAAACCACAACCGACGTTCTGTCAAACCAAAAGCTCGGTCGTGGCTCGAGGGCTGGGGTCGATTTTTTAAGGGTCGATTTTTCAAAGGTCAATTTCTTAAAAGTCGATTTTCCAAGGTCGATTACCCGAATAAGAACTTACGATCTTCTCTAAGTCATGCCCGAGCTTCTCTTTAGAAGCTCGGCCATGGCTCGGGGGCTAGGATCGATAGAACTATATTACGACCTTCAAATCTCTTCTTGCCTATACGACTACTTGTGTTCGTTTGCACGTAGGAAAAAACGCCAGAACCAAAGTCGAAGAAACGCCAACAGAAGGAGGCAGCAACAAGAGAAACTTTATTAAAGACTTTGAGATGGCTTGCAAGCCAGTTATACAAAGCCCCGACGAGCGCGGACCAGCGCCTCGACGATCACATCGGCTACCTCGGCGAGCACCGGAACAACCCCGATCAGCGCCTCGACGGTGGTGACGTCGTGGGCACGGGCCTGCCGAGTGCGGACCAGGGCCTCGACGATCGCGTCGGCCACCTCGGCAAGCTTCGGGACGACTTTGATCAGCACCTCGACGGTGGCGACGTCGCGAGCACAGGCCTCTTCCTCGGCGACCTCGACGAGCGCGAGGTCATACAGCGCCCAAAGCTCCGCCAGCTCTTCGTGATCCATGGAAGCAAAGGAGGTGCTGAGGGGAGCAAGAAGAGAAAGAGGTACGGAAGGAAGAAGTTTGGAATGGAAAGTGGCCACCGCACCGACCTCTTTTTATAGCCAAGTTCAGGAAGTCAAAACGATCCCAGGAGTAATAGCATCGGGAAGCAACTCCGACGCGGAGCGGTTTCCAAGATTTGACGCGAATGTCTCTCGGGACATGGTGCAACAGTCAGATCGACGATCGGCATTCCAGGGACAAGGTGGACCGAAGGGGCAAAGGTCATAACAAGTCCATAGCACTTTTAAGAAGTGTTTACAGAAAAGGGGCAAGTCGAAATCACCGCCCAAGAAAAAGAAAAATACAAGGGCCTACGACTTAGGATGGCACCTAAGTTTGCGAAGCTCGGCCAGCACTTCGTCGTGTTGGCTCTAAAGCTCGAGAAAGTCCTTTTCCCTATCCCGGGCAGTTCGCATGCTAGTCCGCAAGACTTCATTGGCTGCCTCCAAGTCCCACACGGTGTCCCGGTGGGTCTTCAGCAGGTCCTCTGTTGCGGCTGTAGCTGCCTTCGCCTGGGAGAGCTCCGCAGCAAGGAGGTCGCGTTCCTCTGCTGCACGGGCAACCTCGGCAACAAGAACACGCCCATCGACCAAGGCACTCTCGAGCTTCGGTGAACGGTCGCGTTCGCCTTAAGGGCCTCTCAGGATCGACGGAAACCTCCCCATCATCCGCCATGCAGCTAGGGCCGCTTCCGCCGCCGCGACTCGAGCTTCTATAGTCACTGCCTGGACTGAACTCGAGCGAGCTTCTTCAAGCTTGGCGCACGCGGTTTCGGCCCGCCGTCGCCAATGTGCGCCGTCTGCCTGCAGGGCCTCTCGTTCGGCATCATGCTCAGCCCCAAACGAGCAAGCGATGCCAACGAACTCACAGTAGAACTGCACCAAGAGAATAGGCTAAGGGAAAAGAAAGAACTAAAGCAGGGTTGACACAAAACATCAAAGGCCAAGCTCGAAGGCACTTACCCGTCTTATGGCCGCCGCAGTCACGAACTCATACCGAGCCCGCTGGCACCCTGGCGCAAGCAAGCCCACAACCAGTCGCCGAGCCGCCGCCGAGTGCTTGGTTCCTCGGGCGCTCCCTCTACAGGCCCGGCCGAGCCTCCCGCAGGCTCAGCCGCTTCT
Source organism: Olyra latifolia (assembly GCA_036346145.1). Classification (NCBI taxonomy): domain Eukaryota; kingdom Viridiplantae; phylum Streptophyta; class Magnoliopsida; order Poales; family Poaceae; genus Olyra; species Olyra latifolia. Next base: position 54,996,591 of record CM070528.1, on the reverse strand, counting down.
CTTGCAGCCTCGGGCGCTCTCTCCACAGGCTCGGCCGAACCTCCCGCAGGCTCGACCGTTTCTCCCGCAGCCACAGGTACCTCCTCCGCAGCCTCGGCCACTCCTCCAACAGGCTCGGCCATTCCCCTCGAAGGCCCGGCCACCTCAAGGCATGGCTCGGGGGCAAAGTCAGTTTGCACCCCGGCATCCGCCTTAGGTCGGACCGTCCCTATGATCGCCAGCCACTCCGCAAGAGACTGGCCGGGAACGGGCCAAAGCCGAATGGACTCCTGCTGGCGCATCCCGGCAAGCGAGAGATGATGCTCAACCCACGCCGGCGTCGCCACGATCCACCCAGCGGCAACCAGCGGGGCCACGCTCCACAGACGCACCGTCACGATGCTGGCCGTCGTAATAACCCGGACCGACCAGTTCCAGCCGAGCAGGAGCGTGTCGCTCATGTCCAGCTGTGGGACAGGCAGGTTTCACCCCAGAAAGAGCTCCGACTGGCCACCGAAGTCGATTGGGCGCCACCCAGTCGAGGTCCGCCCCTCGACATGGAGCGGCACCAGGTCGATGTCCCCAGGTCCGTCTCCACCTCTACGTTCACGGTCCGGCAGCGCACATCGCTGTGCGCCACCAACGGGAGGAAGAAAGGCCTTGGGCCTCGACGCCTGGGTTCGTCCTTAATGGGATCGTTCTCCCGGGCCACCTTCTCCGGCCGCACCAGGATAAGCACCCCCGCCCCGGCAGACATGGAGACTGAAAACGAAAAAGAAGTGGTCAAGGCACGACCGATCAGCCCAGGAGCCACGATGAGTGGAGAAGAGAAAAGAAAACGAAAAATGGCGACGGCTTATGTGCGAGCTGGACGTCCGTCCCGGCCAACCCATCGTCCGAGTCGTCATCATCATCCAGCACCAGCCGACGCCTCTTCGGCGCTGGCTGAGTATCCCGCGTGCCGGCCGAGTCTCGCTCCCGAAAAATTCTAGCCGGGGCTGGGACGGTGACGGGAGCAAGAGCCTGGACCTCTGGCCGCCCCGCGCTAGCGACTTTGTCCCAGCGGGAGCGCCCGGTCCGCTTCATCGGGGGCGGTCGCGTGCCCGCGACTCGTTTTTTCTGTGTCGGGACCAAGCCCCCGCTACCACCGATCGCAGAGCTTGCGGCCCCTGGAATCGCCACCAACGCGAGTTCGGCGGTCCCGACTTCCTCGCCCGCTTCCCCTGCGAGACAAGTTAGGGAGCATCAGCCCGCGCCCACGGGAGACCACCTCTAGGGGCGCTTAAGCCCGCGGGAACATGTACCTTGTCCAGGACGTTGCGGATTCCCGAGCCTGATGGCTCCTTATGGTTCGCGGGAAGGAGAAACCTCACAGCCCGGACCACGTCGTCCTGGGGTAGGGCTACAAAGAAAAAGGCGAGACCATCAAAAACACGCCCAAAGAAAGCTCGGGCGAAGGACTATAAGGTCGAGGAAAGGAACTTACGAGAAGTACCTTCGCGGGTGAGATCGTTCCACCGTGAATCTTGAAGAAGGGGCGAACCCGCTTCCCCAGCTGGCTCACCCGGTGCCTGATGAAGTCGGCTACGATGTTGTAGCCGTTAAGTCCCCGGCCGGCCAAATCCCGGATTTTGGCCGCCGAGGCTACCTCCGCCGGTTCCAGCAAAGGACGGGGCAGCGTCAGCTTCCCAAGGCTCGTGTTCGCGAACCACAGCCCGCAGTCGCTGAGCACCTTGGCGTAGTACCACCGCGAGGCCCACCCCCGACGTTCTCCTTGGCCTAGAACACCGGGTACGCGGGCTTCATGTCGCGGAGGAGCTTGAAGTAGGCACACCCCGCCGCATTGCTCCCGCCGGTCGTGGTCAGCTCGTAGAAGTTGAGGAAGAGGCTGACCGATGGTTCCACCCCGACGAACGCCTCGCAAAGGTGCCGGAAGATCGTCAAGAATAGGATCAAGTTGGGATTGAGATTCACCAACTCGATCCCACATTGGGCCAAGACAGCGGCGAAGAAATCGGACTCTGGGACCCAGAGCCCGTGAACGGCAAAAAGCTCAAAGCAAACGAACTCCTTGCTTCGGTAGCGGAACTGCCTCTCTCGGCGGCCGCCTCCAACCGCCGACCTCGATGAAGCCGGCGGCTTCCAACCCCTTCAGGTCGTCCTCAGAAAGGAGACACCGCGTGAAGAGCGCCATCGGAAGGAAAAAAGGTCCAGAGGTGGAAGGACGGCGGAAGGGCGAAAGGATGAGGAAGGCAGGAAGAGCAAATGGCACAAGAGGGCGTAAGGGGAAACAACGAAGGAAAAGCCGCTTAATATAAACCACCGCGGGGAGACGAATCGTCGCCTGTCCACCTGAAGACACGAAAACCAAGGAGAAACCAGCAGCGCGCATAGCCACATTTCGGTTGGGATTTCCGCCGAAGCCAAGAAAACCGCGTGCACCCCAATCATTTTGCCCGAGGGCAGTTACCAAATAAACCTCCGAGCGGCACGACTTCATCCCGCTCGAGGCTCGAGGGCTAGCTGTTGGGGAAAGTACGTGGCCCATGGAGATACGGCCCACTAACTTACCCTCGGCCCCACAGGAAGTAAGCCCGGACCTAGTAAGCTCGCGCTCGAGCTTGGCAAGCCCGCGCCCGAGCTTCCCCGTCTCGAAAACTCGAGCTACTCACTCCTCCCGGGCTTCCGAAGCTTAGGGCTCAGGACCCGAGGCAGATCATGCCGCGCCACGGACAGGATACGCTTCGGGTCCTAAAGATCGCCAAGAATTAAATGCGCGGACTGTACCGAGGAGCGCCTAACGGAGGCTACTGGCGGATTGGTGGCAGGTCCCGTCAACCGCCGGCATGGGCAAAGACACGTGTTGACCGGTAGCGGTCTGGCACGGCAATCGGAAGATACACTCGATTACTCGGTAGATTTTGTGCGCCTCGGCATGGCAAGACAGAAGGGAACGACTATTCAACGGACCGCCAGCAAACTACAGTGGCTGGGCGCAGCCTATAAAAGGGACGTACAGGCCACAACGAAGACAGGGTGGGGATGCAACACACACACACTCTTCCCCCGCATAGGACACACTCTTCCCCCGCACAACACACACTCGGAAGGTAGCCACTGCAGAACAAGAGCACGGCAACCGGAAGATACACTCGATTACCCGGCAGATTTTGTGTGCCCTGGCATGGCAAGACAGAAGGGAACAACTATTCAACGGACCGCCAGCAAACTACAGTGGCTGGGCGCCGCCTATAAAAGGGACGTACAGGCCACAACGAAGACAGGGCGAGGACGCAACACACACACAACACACACTCTTCCCCCGCACAGGACACACTCTTCCCCCGCACAACACACACTCGGATGGTAGCCACTGCAGAACAGGAGCACTTGCACTCGTAGGAGCTCTAGTTCCCGGCGGTAGTCCTTCGCATACAGGTAACTGTAGGAACACACACAGTGCTTTGAGCACTTATTGTACTCGAGCCCGGGCTTCCCAAAGCCCGGCCTCACCCCCTTTGTACTCGTTTAAGCTTGGCATTGAACGAAGATCGACGAGGGTCATATCCGACAAAGGAGGCTCGAACCAGATAAAAACTCGTGTCATCACTCTCCAAGTCCCAGCACGTTTGACCCCGTCGGAACCATCTTCGTCCTTCCCCTCGGCGGTGCTTTCGGCGTGGCGGAAACCTCGATCCAGGGACAGGCCGCCGGGCCTCGCACCCACCTTCTCCTTGCTCATCGGCCCGAGGAGGCTCGCCTCCCGGTCGCCGACATAGGGGTTCCAAAGGAAAGGTCGGGGTTTATTTATTTGTAGAAGCCAGTTTTATAAACCAAAGTCTATGACCTAGCAATTTTAACCAAAGTTCTACTTTCAATGTGTCATATCACAGTTCAAGTTCCATACCATAAACCAAATCACATCCCAAGGCAGTTTCCATGCACTCTGCCAAATGTTTTCCTTACTCCCGCCATCAAATTCCAAGTGCGGCACACCTGTTATGGGATCACACTACCCTACAAGAGCCCGAGTCCAAAGTTGGGTTGCCAACCCACCCTAAGGGTCGCAACTCAAGTAGGTGCAATCCAGATCACCCGCAGGTGACGGCGTCCTCCGCCTTTACCTCAAGTATAGTGGCATTCAGGGTATGTCCACTCTCAAAGCCTCGGATCGTACTACCCCCGAACCCAACTCATACTTGCACTACCGCGTGATGGCCACGCGTTGTGGTGATAGGAACTATCCCCGCAGACAGATAGTCAGTGACTTCCCACTATGTATCCCCAATGCACCCGTCTATGAGAACTCGTCTCTACCCCAGCCCGTCTAGGAGAACTCGTCTCTACACCAGCCTGTCCACTTAGCAGCACTCGGGGTACGTCCATTCTCAGAGCCTTGGATCGTACTACCCCCGAGCCCTGCTCACACTTCCTTCACATGCCGGACTACATCCACATTCCAATCACCATCAAACACATAAACTGACATGCCAGGCCCAATATCCAAATAATCAAGTTCATTATGTTATCATGTCCGGTGAATATCGGTTCACCGTTCCGAGGCAACTACGCCTAAAATTAATATTTGGACCTGAGCTTTGTCTAAGCAAGATTTTAACCAAGACTTAAGAGTCTAAATCATTTTATTCAACCTAACAGGCTATCAAGGATGATTATCAAGGTAATCATTCATAAAGTCAAAGGATAGATGATTATATCAAGGCACTATCATCGAGGTAGAACAGTAACAAAGATAACAAGGCATGATATATCATGATTAAACAAGCAGGTATATTTACTTAAAAGCATGCAGTTTAATACTGTAAATAAATTATTTATTAAAACTGGGAATCAATATGATCTATTAGAATGTTAACTCGTACTAGGGAAAGCTAACTCTCCCTAGTAAAAGTGAACACCCAAGGGTAGATTGTAAGTAGTGCATCTTCATGCTCGCTTAACTATGGAAGAATGAGTGTTTCATTTGCAACCATGGATCTGCCATCATCATTCACTTCAAGTGGTGCTAGTTTTCTAACGCTTTTCTCATTTCTTATGGACCGTGGGCCAGCAATGGCGCAATTACCATCAACCACGATCTGTGCCGGTGATGTGGCGATCAAAGGGGAAACGACATCTAGCACATTGTTCGAAGGGAAACTCCCATGGTCGACCACATCTCCATCTCTATCATCATTATTTCCAATCTCCTGCAAAAAGTTAGCCATAGAAGGAGACACGCGAATAGACAATTTTTTTAATAAATTATGTTCTTCTTCGCATTTTAAAGAAGAGATTTTGGAAAACTCTTCTTCTAACAAATCAAATGTTTCAAGTTTGTTCTCTTTCTTCCTATCATCAAGCATTCTCAAGTCTTCTTCCAAAATCTAATTTTCAGCTTTACATGCAGGTTTAACCAAATGACGGAGAGAATTATATATTTCATTAACAAGAATGTCTTGAATTTCTTGATTAACCCCTCTCAAGAACATAATTTCAGTAGCTTCCTCACATTCATTTAAACCACAACGCAACAAATGATTTTGGAATTGATCAAAGTATTCCTTAATGTTTTTATTTCCTTGTTTCAAGCGTTGAAGTCTGTTGTACAAAAGATCAGCATGATATTCAGAAACATACATATCTCTCACGAGTCTTTTCATGTCATTCCAGTTATGAGGTTGTCCCTCCTTTCTAGAAACATTATTCCACCACGTTAATGCAAATCCATTTAGAACACTAGCAGCAGCCCTAATCTTTTGTTGCTCAGACAAATCATATTTTCTAAATTCGTTGTCAACCGTTCTCTCCCAGTTAATGTACGCATAAGGATCAAACATTATATTGAGCGGAGGCAATGTACACGTTAGATTACCTTGTTCAACTAATCTTTTGTTGCTCAGACAAATCATATTTTCTAAATTCGTTGTCCGTTATCTCCCAGTTAATGTACGCATTAGGATCAAACATTAGATTGAGCGGAGGCAATGTACACGTCAGATTACCTTGTTCAACTATTGGAGATGGTGTAACGGTCTTGTTGATCTTGTGAGTCTTCCTTGCAACACGATGAGAGCTCTCATGAAAACTGTGGTCCAATTCTTGCATGATCAATGCATGTAGTTGCTTGTCGCCAACAGATATTGTTCTATTCTGACAATATTGCTTGGAACCATTATCTTCGTATGGACCTGCCATGATTAGTAGGAAACAAGGAAATACAAAAGATGTATAAAACCCTATCAACTACTAGGCGCTGGAAATTATAAAGGGTCACATCTCTCAAGCTCTTACCAAGCTCTTACTAATTCTTACAAATGCAGCAAGGGGTGTAACCAGCGGCTGGTTCGTGATAAACCAATCTCAAGAGTGAGTAAAGCGATTGCAAGGTTATCACCTGTGAGGTTAGTAGAAAGTGGAGCTTAGACAGGCTATGTATATAGTAGCAAAGGAAAACAATCAGTTAATCTCAGATTTGCACAAATTGAATAACTGTTCAAAACTAGCACTTAGCCTATGTTGCTGATCAAACAAGTATGGAAAATAGGCTAAAGCGAGTATGTGGATATGGATACAAGTGTTAAACACAGCACAATTCAAAGGTATGCAATTTGGAATATGAAACACAAAAATTGATCCAACTTTGTAAATTGCTGTTTTCTGTCCACTGGATAGCAGATTGGTATTTTGGTCGTACCTTTTTATCAGGTGACTCTTTTTCGATGATTCTTTTTTTTCCTTCTTCCTGACGGCTTTTCCAACAACTTTTATTTTGGGCCAACTTTCTGAAAACCAACCAAAAATTCACACAAAATTCACAAATGTGCTTAGCTGCAGATTTCAGAACAGCAACTAGGTCGTAATCAAATATTCATAACTCCTTACTGCCTTTATGTATGAACTTGGAACTTGGCAGCAAGATAGAGCAACAAGTCGTGGATCTGCTCCTTTTGGTTTCACTCAAAAAGGATAAGGAAATTGGGATTTATGGCTTTTTTTGGTGGCGGTTGCAGAAATGGAAATTTTTATTATGCGACCCTAGGAACGAATTTACCTGATAATTTATTTGTCACGCATGAGCCCATGTAATTGGTCCTTGAATGTTGATCGAAAATCGCTGGTCATTAGGAGAGTCTTTAGATGTTGGTCCTATGGGTGTATCCGAGGTAGCGATGTCCTCATCATCCTCCCCTTCTTTATTTAGAGTCAAAGTAAATATTTTGTTATACATTATTGTTAACCGTTGTATAATTCCCTAATTTCATGAACCATGCTTTGGAATTTGCATGGCCATGACTCTGCTTGGTATGCTACATGCGCTACATTAAAAACTACAGTAGGGATCATGTTCCATTAGGCGGCGAGGAAAAAGACGGTAGGATGTCTTGGCTAGCTCTTCTAGATGTATGATAGCCAGGCAAAGGATAGCCTTCCTGGGCACGTCCTGCATGGCAACATATATCCTTTTCATTTGCACCATGCTAAATTGTTGTGGTTCATCTTCTGTCTTTTTCCTACAGGATGGTATAGTAACAGCGACTACCCACTGTTCCATCCCGTTCTGGTAGAGGGTCTCGCATACATATTCTGCCTCTTAGTGTACCCGATATGCTACAACATATCCCGTAGCATCTCATGGAAACCTTCATCATCCATTCCGTAGGAGGTGGAGATAGCCATCTAGAATAAATAAAAGTAGATGGATAAGAAACTAAGAAAGATAAGAATAAGAATATGACAGACCAATTAATTTTTTTTCTCTTAGGGCTATACAAACTCTGTCAAGACCCGGTTATACAAAACAAAACCCCTTCTATGATTACTGTACTAGTCACAACGGATCATAGCTAGTTCACACAGATTAAACAGAACTGAGACCACACTTTATTTAATAACAATGAAAATTAATTGTACTTTGGCTACAAGCCACTTATTATAATAACTGGAATACTTAAATAAATACTAGCAAATGAAAATGTTCATAAAATGACGAAATAGGCCCCACAAATGGACATAGGCATCTGACCGGGGGAGAACGCTTAGAATCCTAGATCGCTTTCTTTGAATCCTCCTTTGTCCAAGAATTACTCTGATTATCACCTGTTCGTTGAAATGAACAACCCCACATAAAAGGCATGGGTAAGTATGTAACATACTCAACAAGCTATGTCCTTAAGCATGATACAAGGCTAACAAAGGAATTAAGGACGGTTAATTTGCGTAAAAGCATTTTAAACAGTTTTCTATTAGTTGCAAGCATTTTAGTAATTAACAATATTAAAGAAAAATTCATTTATTGATTCCTTTTTACTCAAATAACTAGATGAATCCCCCGTGCATTCGCACGGGATAAATCTTTAGATGAATTAATATAATACGGTCATACCATTATGTACAATATTTTAGTATTTTTAATACAATTGTTGTAGCATACAACTGATTTGCAATAACATAGGTTAAGTTGCAATGTATTGACATGCAAGAACTCCTGATACTGTCATCTACACAAAATATTGGCAACATGTATTGACCATTATGCAGTTGGCAGTGTCCAAAAGATCAGTGTGAACGGCAACTTTTTATTCATGCATCTTTCTTTAAAATGTCAACATGGCTTGTAAGAAAGTAGTACATGTCAGTTTCCAATAATTTGTTAGGGATAAGCGTCGGAGATTTAATTCTCTTCAAATTGGATAAAGTGTGAAAGAGAAGCCAAATTTTGGTAGGGTGGAAATGCCTATTGTTTGGTTTAAAGCCAAAAAAGGTAACCAAAACCTGAATTACAGTATGTGAAAAATGAAAATTATATAATTTGAATGTGGAAATTTAAATTTAAAAATATTCAAAATCAAATGAAATTTGGAAAAACTAAAATTTATTAGAGTGATAGATTAGGATTTTAGATGAATTTAGAATGGAGCGGTAAATGTGGGAACACCGGAAAGTACGAAGTGTGTTGCTGATCACATAGCAGAATCATTTAAGTAGGATTTTTAGCAGTGTAGGATTTTCTTAGTAGTATCATTTAGAAAAGAAATTCTTAGTATAAACCATATGAAGAATAAAGTAACAACAAACAACTTAGTAACTTACAGTGATGTTGGCTGGTTTTTTCTGTACTGTGATGCTCAGTGGTGTTGTTCTTACCAGTGGAGATTGATTGGATAAAACCTTCAGACCAACAGGAGGAAGGAATAATCTGGAATCTGGCAGAGGCAGCAGAACTCACTATTGAGCCAAATCTGTGGCAATGCTGCAGTCATCAGGGAGACATGGTGACGAACAGTTCGTGACAAAGGGGAGTAGAATCCCTTAACAGCAAAGGTGTATGAGCTACTGAATGGGAAGTGCTTTGCAAAAGAACTGAGAAAATAGCTGTAAAGTATGACATATGCCAAAGAGGTAAGGAAACAACACGATGGCAAAGGCCATTGATGCCTTGCAGTTGCTGCATGCCTTGACAGGAATGGATGGAATTGAGCATGACAAATTCTCTTTTTAAATTAAATAACAAAGATCAATAATGGAAGCAATGCATTAGTACAAATTTGTTCGGCGTGTCCAAAAGGTACAGTGTGAGTAAAAAGTACATCAAAACTAAATGTGATAATTTATAAATAGCGTACAAATACACCTGATGATCTCATAAATTTTGCAGATGCTTTCTGTTTCATGTTTGTGCTAGTACCAATGGTTGGGACTGTAGGTAGCAAATGCATCAAGGATTTAGAGAACAAAGATAGCAGCGAAAGAAGCACCGTAACATATATTCGCAAAAAAAAGGAACAACATGTACCGAAATTAGGAATTATGAAGATGTTACCAAAATCCCTATCGTTCAGATTTGAAGCACAGTAGTCATCCTTATGTTTTAGCGAAAAAATGAAACAAATATCTTACTCGAAATAACCATTTTTCAATTAAATTCTTGTGACAGGACATGATATGTGGTCAGCTAATTTAGGTAAACTTGAAAGAAACTGTGAAAGACTACTAAAGTGAAAGGCCAGACAAGTAAACAACATCCTTATTACTGTAAAGATGGGAAAATGTAAAGGAGAACATGTATGTTAGCAATGACATCCACCCAAAAAAACACCTGTTTACCATTTGAATTACTGAAGTCTTTGATGGTATGCTGCAGGTATATGAGAGTCAGAATCCAATTGGCACAATTATACATAGGAAATATATTGTACGGAGCATCTTTGCAATGTAGGAACTAAAGAGAAAAGACTAATCTAGCATGTTAAAACCTCATCGTGGTAAGGATGAACATGACCAGGAAATATATGATTGCATAGTGGACAGTGAGAGTGAAAAGAACTACCTATCATGAATTTATGTTTTAGCATCTATTAGAAACAGAAAAGTTTGTTTTATATGCTATATGCTAAGTGAAATGTAGAAATGGCTGTGCAAGTGTGAACTATTTAATATTAGGCACGCATAACAAATGGAAGCATTTGTCATGTGAAGAGCAGGAAATGGAGAGAGGCATACATACCGGTAGGAAATAAAATAAATTTATTTAAAGCTGCAAGAAATAAAGGGATTACGACGACAGTGCAAGAATTCAGTAATTTAATAGGAACATAAAAAGCAAAATTAGGAAAAGGTATATATCACCTTCAATTACCAAAGAGTTACAATTTTCGGTCTCAATTATGGAAGAAGCGATAGGTGGGATACATCCCTCTGTGGACATGAATTAAGAAAAGAACGAAATATTTGGTATCAGCTACGTTAATATTATTAGCATTGTCATATATGCATGGCCCAATACCATTTAACCTATGTAATAGTGATGGAATGCTGTACCAACAAAGGTAATCATGAAAGGATGTCAAAGAGTAAAAGACTCACCTGGAGATGTCCCTTGCAAGCCGACATCATTCTGTAATAAGTGTATGGCTGATTGAAACTGTCCAAACAATAGAAATGCTGAGAAACTTGATGAGCCTCAAAGAAGACATTTTTTTGTCGTTAGAATGTCATGTTGCACCTATGAAAGCTAAGATAATTGACAAACAATGTAACCGTTCAACTGTGCATGAAGATGATGATTTGTGACAAACAATCATCAAAGTATAGAGGGTGTATTTGATGGACAATGTGGGCAGTATGTTGAAGGTAAATGTGTCCTTCTTGATGTAACATGAAGCGTCTCGCATATGAGCGATATGTGTGAATGCTGTTTTTTTTGCGATGGCAAGAACTGTAACCCATGCTGCATCAAGGAAGTCATTGGCTAGGGGAAGTGTGACCTACCCGTTGCCCGATCCTTCTGGAAATGCATGTATGCAACAAAGAATGAGATTGGTTATTATAATGTCAATAATAAAAGATGGAAGCACGAAATTGGATATTTTTATTTTTCATGTTGTGGTCATATATGGTGTTGCACTGAGATTAGGAAGGAATACTTTAGCACATTCATTTAAGCAGGAAAACACAATCTAATAAAATAAACTAAAATGTAAGAGAAGAAAGGGTGTAAGTGGTTATACCTGAACTGGGATTGATAACTTGAGTTGATACATCATTAAAGATTTCTGTGTACACTACATTATATGTTTTTGTTTCATATTCAGGTGCACTGTTTCCAATAAGGACACGTAAGCCTTTCGGTGATGTAACACATGAGAAAGCAACATAGAGTTGTCCATGGGCAAAAACAGGAGTCGGTAGGTAAACACCAACTTTACGGAGTGTTTGGCCTTGACTTTTATTTATTGTCATGGCATATGAAACACGAATTGGAAACTGTCGACGCTTTATTTTGAAAGGCCACTTGGGGTCAGTTGAGATGCATATTATTCTTGGAATATACACTGTTGATCCAGCAGCTTTCCCTGTAATTATTTGTGCTTCAATTACACGATGGGTCAGTTGTGTCACTATGAGTCTAGTGCCATTACATAACCCTTTTGATGGATCCAAATTCCTAAGAAGCATTATTGGTACACCGATCTTGAGCTGCAGGCAATGATCTGGAAGGCCACTCATGTGAACTGTGTTAAGAAATTCTATTGGATAAAGAGATTCGGTAGTGCAATAGTTAGTTGAGGTATCATCAATGCTATCGCAACTGTAATAAGACATTTCTTCGCTGCCTATCTTGTTCATTATCTCTGCATTAATGGCAGTAGCCACTTCATTTGTTGGTGTCAAAATAGCTCTTTCACATAAATAGGCAGCTGATTCAGATGTCTGTATTGTTGATCCATATACAAAGTTGATCAAACCTGCAATACTTCTTTGTTCAGTTGGCAAAAGGAGGTAATCTGGAATGTTGATCAAAGTTGTATCAGCCATGTTGATGGGTGAACTATCAGAAACCGCTCCATTACCTATGGAGAGGAGCCACTCAGCAAATTCTTCAAGCTCAATTCTGTCTAATGTGGAGAGTGTTGGTGACCTCAATCTTACATTTTCTGTCGACTCGAGCACTATACATTTTCGCCATAAATGGGAGCGAGTGATGGAAGATGCTAGGATCTGCATTTTTTTTGCCTTTGGGATGACAGGAAGAGTTTGTCTGAAATCACCACCTAACACAACTGTTACACCACCGAACTGTTTGCCTGTAGAACCATGGTTGGATGATGACATAATATCTTGAAGTGTGCGATCAAGTGCTTCAAAACAATGTTTATGGTTTACAGGAGCTTCATCCCATATAATGAGTGATGTTTGCTGGATTAATTCAGATAGTTGTGTATTTTTTTTATTGCACACATGGAATGCTCTTGTATGTCTAGGGGAATCCTGAAACGTGAATGTGGTGTTCGGCCACCTGGCAGTAACAAAGCAGCTATACCCGAAGATGCAACCGCTAGAGCCAATTTTTCTTGACCCCTGATGTTGTTTAGTAGGGCATTCCATAGAAATGTTTTACCAGTCCCACCATATCCATAAACAAAGAAGGTGTGCCCACAATTGTTTAGAACAGAGTGTTGTATAGCATCATATATAGATTTTTGGTTGGGATTGAGTTACATAACCTGTTGATTTGCTGCTGTTAATGTATCATCCGAGCAAAATGCAAGCTCATCCATTATTAGCCTATTCTCCATAAGAGGGGAAGCATGATACTCTGGCTCAGGTAGGTGAAATCTATTCAATGTATATCCAGCATTTTTCAGTAACTTGTCTACCTCTACTAGGACATAGGATTTAATATGTTGCTCAAGCAATGATTTAGGGATGTTTGTCCTCATCTGAAGGGTGCGATATCTCTTATCATCTCCCATGGCATGAACATATTCATCAAATAACTTCTTTGGGTTTGTAACCTAACAAAACAGAAGCAGTGTAACAAATAACTGCCTAAGCTGGAATGGAAGCGCCCAGTTAGTTGCATCAGCCATAGCATGGGACCATTCACGATCATCACTAAGTAAACCTAAAGCTTCACATGTAGCACGAAATGTAGAGTATTGTTGACTAGCTACAATGCATAGATCAGAATAGTGTTGGGCCCCTTTTACGACATGCAACAACATACGAAGGTAGAAAAGCTCTCCTTCATTAGGTCCAACATTAGCAATTCGACCAATCTTGGGACGATTATTACGACGTGGTGCCTAATAACGACCATTTGCATGCCAAGTCCAGTGTTCAGGAAAGTCAACATAAGTGTGTTGTTGAGCCTATGGGTATGCTTTGTTTGCATCAAACCATGCAGTTAATTTAGTGACAGCACTTAATGGATTACTGATGAGCTGGTCAAGATTGTCATCCTCTCTGAATACAACATTATTTTGCAAAAGGAGGTGAACAGGGAGCCGCTCTATAGATGGGTCAGTGTGATGTATATTAAACTGGAGCAATCGCCATGCTGCATCATTGGGTGTTACGCATCTACAATCCAGGTATTCGTTTATCTCATCTATCTCCTGAGCAGGATCAACATTTGATCTCTTCCTTTTAATTCCAACTTTATAGCAATCAGGGCCTTTAGTTGTATACTTAAACAGGTACTTCTCCATGCCATCGTGATTGACACTCACAACATTAATATGTGCTTGGTACTTAACCAATAGGTCAACATTATGTGGGACAACAAATCTATTATCAATAGCAACACCATTCCTATCTATGGTGATTCCTGTGTCTAGCCGTGCATATCTAACATGTCCATCAGAAAGAATTGTGGTTTGGTTAACAAACTCTTTTGGGTAGAACTTACTGCATTTTCCATCAACCATGCAAGGAGATGATGGATTCATAGCGCCACATGGCCCGTGTATCATAAACTTTGAGACAGCTTCATAACCTATAGGGTCAATAGATGGTTCTGGCAATTGAGCTAATATAAGGGCATCTATTTTGTCAATATCAATAGGTGTATCTTTGTTGAGCCATACAATGATATGGACATGTGGAAGACCTCTCTTTTGGAACTCAATTGTATAGACAACTGCAATAAAGAACATGCAGGCAAGTGAGAAATCACGTGGAGCCAAAAAGAACAAAAAAATCACATAAGGCAAAACATAGTGTGGGTTATGAAAATAGGATATTACCTCCAAGCACTGGTCCAAAAATATGATGCTTTGTTATATCATCTATGAGCAAATTGAGTTTCATTTCGAAAACACGATCAACGATATCTGGTCGATCAGATGGGTGTTGACCCGGTATACTTGATAGGGCTGCCTCTATTTCTAGCCAAGAAGCATTGCATGTAAAGGTGATGAATAAGTCTGGCCAGCCAAACCTACGACAGAGAGCCACACAATCTTGGTAATTTTGATAGTAGTAGCGGGGACCTCCAGTGTATGAAGATGGTAAAATAATCCTTTGTCCTATGGAAGAAGCCTCCGTGATGCCACTACTAACTGTTTTAACCAAAGACTTGAATTGTCCAGTTCTGTACTTAAGCTGGAATGACCGCTTTGTATAGTACCTCAAACGACTATCCTCCACACAACAGAATACATCAACTTGGTATGCTTGGGTGAGCCTCTTGCATCATAGCGGAGTATTAAAGTCATCATCTCTATCATGCAACCTATATGCATAGTACTCCAACATGGTGACATTTCTCCGTTGCATACCTTGGGAGCAACGACACGGCCGATATCGTAGTTCTTCATGAAACCCATCTTCTCCGTAAGGGAACAAAAGAGGATATTGCATCGCCATAAATCTACAGTGATTTTCCTTTACTCTCTGTAACCGATGTGCATGATCCTCCACAATCATGTCACAACCCTCATCAGAAGCCCCTAGATCACTTACAACCAATCCAACCACCTCCGATGCAACGGGAGCACTATAGACATTGCCATGCTGATTGGGTACAGCAAATAGCTTGATAGAATAACTGTCATTGATTCCATTAGATAACCTGTCACGGGCAATACGAAACAACTACACAATTGGATTGTGGTGATTAAGCATGGCTGTCAAAGCTGCAACAATAGCCTCATTTTGTTGAAAGTCCCCTTGACTATGTGAAGCAACTGCTATTCTATTTTTGATCTCATTGTCAGTGTCAAAAATATATAGTTGACAATACTGAGGCCTTGAGCCTTGAGCCAGAACCAATGACCCTATTCGATGGCATAATTGACCACTGATTTTGAAAACATAAGGCCCACGACCATCGTTGATAGAATTGATGACATTGGCACCCATAGAGGTCAATGCGTACATGGAGTTGTAATACCTTAAATAATCATAGAAGTGCCTGGATAACGTACTGTCCTTTCCAGTCAAAAGGCCTAAAAGTGGTTCTAAAGGTGGCCTATATGGAGGTAGAATAATGCTCCCTCCTTTGCAACATGTGTTATATATAGGTGACCCAAGTCGACCATGACCACGCACACGCTCCTCATACCAAAAGTGGGCACCGCAATATGGGCATACATGGGTCGGCCCTCCAAGACAAAGAGGTGCATAAATAGAACCTGATATGAGATAAGGCAAAAAAGCACAACATGGGTATACTGCATGGAAAGCAAACAGGGATAGGAAAAAGTGTATCATTTTTCAGACAGCATAGCTTTAGCAATGTCACCATTGAGAAGGAACCATAGAGCAGCGGATTTGAGCACGATTGTATAGCAGGGAATGGTTCAGTGCTGTTGCCATTGGGAATGACCGCAGAACATCAGATTTGGAACAATTGTGTATCATGAAATTTGAGCGACTGTAGAGCAATCAGAGAGAGCAATCGTAGAGCAGTGAAAGTAACTGTTGGTAACAGATGTAAGTACATGGAATGTGAGTAATCATTAAGCAGGTAATCTGAGATCGTTATAAAGCAAGAAACGTTAGAACGATCATAGAACAGGAATTGGTAAAACAGTATTTGTTAGCTATATCATGTAAAGAGACAATGTTGGTGTAACATCCCCATTTTTCAAAAAATTTTGAAAATGCATAATCATGGCATCATCACATGTGAATCCAAACTTTTAAAAATCATTTTTGAAAAATATGCATGTTATTATAAATATTTTCCTAAAAACTTATTTAAGGATTCAACTTTTAAGATATTTCATTTAAAATCTGTCTAAATTATTAAAAATCTATTTTGGCAATTATTAGATTGACAATTTCAAATTAGGATAGAAAATAACCAATTAGTGGAACTCAAATTGAATAAAAATTTTACATCAAGTTTAAACTAATTGGGTTTAGCAAAAACATAATTTAAGCCCTAACTTTAATTCCCTACTTTCTCCTATCTCTATGACAAGTGGCCCCACTTGTCATTTCTTCCCATTTGGGAAAATTCCCTTTTTGGCCCTTCCATTTTGGGTAATTCCACTTTTTGCCCCCTTTCCCAAATGGGATATTACCCAAATAGCCCTAACTTTCCTTCCCTATTCTACCCTCCCCCTCCCACCATTTTACCCTGCCACCCCTAGCCTCATCCCCACGCCACCTTCTCCCTCTCTCTCTGATAACTCTCTCTCGGACTCTGCTCCCTCACTATCTCTCTCCCTCATCCGGCCAGGTGAGACCTGCCCCGGCCAATCCCTTCCACCACCCTCCTCTCACTCCTCAAGACTGCTTTTTCCAGCTCGACGTCGCCGAGTCGGAGATCGCCATGCCACGCCATCGGCAGCGAGTCCACCTCGACGGCGTCCATCCATCTCTCGATAATCCTTCCTCTCGTTGCTCGCCCTTCCCTAGGCCCCCACCTTCTTCCCCACACCGACATCAAGACCTCCTCACCGGAATCGCCATCACGCGGTTCTTCGCCGCTTTGCCACGCACGCCGCCATCCCCACCGCCTCCTGCCTCGCCACCCCCACCCAAAGCTTCCTCACCTCTCTCTCTCCTCGACCCCGCCGCCTCCTCCGCTCACCGCCGGCCGGTCCTGCACTGCACCACCGCCACCACCCCGAGCCATGCGCCGACCACGTCGCCGCCTCTCCGGCGGCCAAACCCCGCCACCGAAGCTCCTCGCCTCCTCCCTCTTTCCTCCTCGCCACCACGCATGGCCGCCGGATCGCCGGGATCGCCCATGCCCGCCGCCTCACCTCTCTCGCTGGGTCGCTGATGGGTGGAGCCCACCGGCTACCACCTTTTCAAGACACGCCGCCAGTTGCTTGGCCACTCATCTCATGTTGCCGCATGGGTCGCCTCCATCTGGTCAAGACCTCAAGGCCACGGCCGCTGGTCGCCATTCATGACTGGTTGCCCCCACCGCCGATCGGCAGCCAGGCACGCGCCACGCCGAAGTCGCCGAAGCCGCCAGCGTTTAAGTCTTTGGCAGCCGCATGGTCTTGAGTATGATTTTCCCTATTTACTCTTTTTAAAAACCTAATTAATTTATTTAATTCATAGTAAATTCATAAAAATCGAAAAACATGAAATAAATTTGTAAATGTTTATAAAAATCCATTCTATCTTGCACAAAATTTTCATGCATATTGCACCTATACAAATTTTCTGTTAGATTTAGTGTTCCCAAACTATGCTTTAAAATAATTCTAGAAAGGATTTGGAATTTCTAAAAATAATAAATAGCTTTCAAAAATTATGAAAAATTTTCCAAAAACACTAGGGATCATTCTGAGCTTAAGAAAAATATGAAACCCTAATAGTGTAAATTAAAAATATTTACTAAAAACCCTTAACCTCTCTTTAGCTACATAAAAATGGTTTTGGTTTTCCCCTATATTAAAATTTCTAAAAGATCAATCAAAGTTTAAATGCCTGCTGTTGTTCATGGTCAGCTCATTGTCATATATAATGCATTGCATACATTTTTCCAAATGCATTGTTCTTATTTGTGTGTTTTACACCACGTGTAGAACCGACCGTGTTCAACGCCATCGAAGATTCACAAGCAGGAGAGCAAGTCTTTGCAGCAGAAGGCAAGTGCTGAACTTTGTGTCCTATGGTTTTTAAAACACAATTTTTAGCAATTTACAAAATGCATGTTATATTAAAAACTAAAAATGCTAATCACTTAATTGCTTAGATAACACCCAATCAATAATTTATTCTGCTAAAATGTTCCTTGCTGCCCTAGGATTAGTAAAATTGCTAATACTGGACATCACCCTTGATTTAGGTTTTGCACAAATGCTTAGAAATGCTTAGTACTAAATTATTGTTCATTATTGATGGTTGCAATGAAATGTTTGTTAAACTGATGGATTTAAAAAGGACAGTGGGTGCTGTCATGGGTATAGTTGAGATAATGGATGCTATCGGGTAAAAATGTTTTGCAAAACCTGATCGGGGTGGATGGTTGCAAGGTGGGTGCAGCGAGCACGAGACTTGGGCCCAGTGTGGGAACCACCCCGGTCCCTAAGGACCGATTCCTTGAGGTAGACGAGCTAAGTACAACAGTGCGACCATTGAGTGCCTGTATGGGCGGGCCCTGGTTGAGTACCCTTCAAACTCTTAGTCAGCCATTCCAGGTGGAATAGGGAGTGGGCATCTGGATACGTCTATAGAGTGAACCTTTCTTGGTGGATTGGGAGTGGGTATCCAGGTGTGTCCATAGAGGGAACCTATCGGCACAAGAGGGGCATTGGTGTGGTGAGCTAAGGGAAGGTTGTGGTGAAAGACCTTGTGGTGATCATTTTCCTTTAGGTGATTCCTAGGAAAAACCACCTCTCATGGGTAAAGCGTGCGACCTCCGCAGAGTGTAAAACTATCATGATAGCCGTGTCCACGGTCAAGGACGGACGACGAGGAGCTGCCTCAATGGTACTTCTTATCTATTTGTTTTCAAAATGGTGTTTCAAAGAAAAACCACGATTGCGGTCGTGTGTTTTGGCTTTTCTCCTCATAGTGGATGCTGTGAGCGATGAGGGTGTCTACACGGTGGGTGCCGTGAGTAGCCAGGTTGGGCAAAAACCGGTGGGTGCTGGAACTTCAAAGAAATTGATTCGAATATTTGTTTTTCTCAACACGTTTTAAAACATTTTATAAAACCTTAGGTCAAATTTTGTAAAACTGGCTTTATGCAAACAGAACCCCTAACTCTCCTTTGTCAAGCCTTAGATGCATGGTAGTCAGCCTTGCTTGTTGAGTATAAAGTATACTCACCCTCGTCTTTTATGCGAGGCTGCTCATTCCAACGAGCAGGATGCGAACAGCAATGGAACCCTGAGAAGGAGATGTACCACGACGAAGGATTCACCGCCGGGATCCAAGACGAAGAGTACTTCGACGCCTAGGATTGCGTTCCTCCAGCTCTGCCTATGGGGATTTGCCTCGGCTTTCTTCTTTTGGAGTTTTCAGTTGTAATATAAGAACTTCCGCTTTTGTAAGGCCTTCGTGCCAAACTAATGTAACCACGCCAAAAGGCGCACTCTGATGTAAAGTTATGTAAATTAATCGTCATGGCTGTGATGCAAATTCTGTATCTGTGTGTGCTAGCTACTGATCCGGGGACTAGCACAGGTAAGGCACAGATGGGACCTTCCCTCCGCCAGGGGGGGTCCCGACAGTTGGCATAAACTATATGAATAATGAAGTAGCAACGAATAACTTAGTAACTTACGGTGGTGTCGTTTGGTCTTTTCCATATTGCGATGTTGGTTGGTGTTGTTCTGACCATTGGAGGTTGACTGGGTGACACCTTGAAACAAAGAGGGAGTAGCAACATGAAATGTAGTAGTGGTAGAAGAACTCCCTATAGAGCCAGAAAGGGTAGAATCTGTGCGAACGCTGTACTCATCTGGGATGTATGCCGTTAAAAGACCTGAGAAAGTAGCTATAAAGCATGGCATATGTAAAGAAGGTACGAAAACAATGTGGAAAAATTGGACCACCGTGTGATTTGGCAAGGTCCATGGATAGTTTACGCTTCCTACGTGCCTCGGCAGGAATGGATGCGGTTTCTCGCGGTAAACTCTCTTGACAAAAAATAGACAGAGCAAACCTAATGTAATAAGTACATGAAAGTTTAATTAGTGATAGGCTATAAGTAGTGTATAGGAAGGCACCTCATGATTTAATAGATTCCATAGACGCTTTTCGTTTCATGCGTGAGACAACATTAGTGGTTAGGCCTGTAGAAGGTAAAGGCATCAAGCGTAAGCGAAAGCGGCATCGTAGCATATATTAGCTTAGCACAAACAATATGTACTTAAATTAGAAATCAGAAGGATGTAACCACCAGTAAGGGTGTTGTCATCGGATGGTATAGGCGAATCAGCAGACATTAAAGAAAGTCGACGCCTTGCTGACCGGCATGATAGGAGCAAAAACTTTGAGCTAAAACTCTCTTGTGCTATGGAACCGTCAGGTGTGACAGGCTGGATGTACTGCTGACCAATGGTGATACCTACAAAATTAGCCCACAACTAAAATACAGCAATATCCACATCCGCATGAAAGTATAAAGCAAACACATAAAAAAGGAAGGGTCGAAAAAGCCATGGCACTAAAATATGTAACTCACCTATGCGTGAATGGCCTTGATGAAGAGTCGTCTGCCCATGATTTGGTTGGTTGGCCTGTGCTTTGGCAAGATCCATGGATGACTTACGCTTCTTGCGTGCCTTAACAGGAATGGATGGGGTTGCTCGCGACAAACTCTCTTGACAAAAAATAGACAGAGCAAACTTGATGTAATAAGTACATGAAAGTTTAATTAGCAATAGGCTGCAAGTAGAGTATAGCAACACACCTTATGATTTAGTAGGTTCCATAGACGTCTTTCGTTTCATGCGTGGGGCAACATTAATGGTTAGGCCTGTAGCAGTAAAGGCATTGAGCGTAAGCAAAAGTGGCACTATAACATATATTAGCTCAGCACAAACAATATGTACTAAAATCAAAAAAGGCAGGATGTAACCACCAGCAAGGGTGTTGTCATCGGATGGTATAGGCAAGTCAGCAGACATTAAAGAAAGTTGACGCCTTGCTAATCGGCATGACGGGAGCAAAAACTCTGAGCTGAAGCTCTCTTGTGCTATGGAACCGTCAGGTGTGATAGGCTGGATGTACTGCTGACCAATAGTGATACCTACAAAATTAGCCTGCAACTAAAATACAGCAATCTCCAGATCCGCCTAAAAGTATAAAGCAAACACATAAAAAAGAAAGGGTTGAAAATGCAATGGCACTAAAATATGTAACTCACCCATGTGTGAATGGCCTTGATGAAGAGGCCTCTGCCCATGATCTAGTTGATTGGCCATTGGTTGGTTTGGAGGCAAAGCTTCCATGAATTGTGTGAGGCAGAGGGAACTGAGCACACCAAAAGAGATCAGTCATTAACCGTATCAGCCTTTGTCTGGTAACACAAACTACCATCTATGTATTATGATAGTGGGCAGCACAAATAAAACATAAAAAACTAGAGAGCGCTAATAACTAAAACAAAATAGAAACCTAAGCTTATTTTGTACATTTTACGTCAAGAAAAATCTAAATAGTTGTGCAAGGAAAAAGTAATGTCAGTTTTACATCCAACAAACTAAAGCATGGCTGACCCGAAGAGGAGTAAACTGTGAAAGACATCGATACCAATAGGAAGTAAAATAGATAAATTTAAGTTGCAAGAAATAAAGAATTTACAATGAAGGCGCATGAAAGCAGTACACAGGAAGCAAAATAAAGGGAAAGGTGTATATGACCTTATGTTAGCAGTGAATTATATTTTGTTGGTCTCAATTATGAAGGAATTAAGAAGCAGGGTACATCCCTTAGTGGACAGCAAGCATAAAAAAGAAAGAAAGAACATTGTAGTCTATCTCATCTCAGGTACATAAATATAACCATCCTCATATCTGTAAGGTTACAACCGCGAAATGGTTGACAAATGAAGACAATCGTTGAAGGCCGTTAAGAAAAATTGAGACATCGCTGATGTCCCTTGTAGAACAATAACATCATTTTGAACCAAGAAGTTGGCTGATTGAAAGACCGGAAAGAAGAAATTTTTTTAGAAATTTAATGACCCACAAAGAAGGCATAGGATTTTTCCTGGTGACAACGTACTGTAGGTACGAAAACTAATATAACTGAGAGACAATCGCAGCATTTAGACCTACATGAAGATGATAATCCTTGATCAACAACCATCAAAGCACAATGCGTGAACCGAAGAGCAAGGAAAATAAACATGTGCATACCAACCGGTGGGAATGTTGAGGAGGACCTACCGGGCGACAACAGGCGGGCAAGGGGCTAAGGAGACGGTTATCTGGAGGATCACGCTTGCCTCCGAGAGGGATTAGTTGCAGGCGCGACATGGAGTAGAAGGCTGGAGATGGCCGATAGAAGAGACCCTGCAGGCGGTGATGGCAGGCGAAACTGGAAGGAGGCAAGCGGCGAGGCAGGCAGGAGGGGTGGAGCCATAGAGGAAAGTGGGGGATTAGAGCGATGTGGGCAGGATCTGAAATTGGGGATTAGGGCATTGAGGATCTAGAGCAAAGACCGAGAGCTGTAAAGACTAAGAAGACTAAAAATATGGGAGATGGAGCTACTCTTAAGTAGAGAACTGAACGCCGGTGTGGACGTGAACGGTGAGGATCTGAGTTTCAACTGTTGTGAGAACAGTAAAACAGTGTCGTATACGTGGCAGCGTGAGAAAAGAATTACCGTACTTCTCTACTCTTACATATATAGATGGATGTCTTCCCAGCATAAGCTGAACCGACATTCGTTGCCAACACTATACAATCCCCAAAATGGCATTCCCAGCTTAGCAATCATTGCCCTAGCACTACACAGATTAATTATTTAAAAGAAACTCTTGACCATAAGCACGCCTATCATGATAGTTTTTAATCTATACAGAAAGTGTACACTTTACCCATGGGACTCATCCGAGAGTGAGACGAAGCCACTATTAAGGTAGCCTACACCTGATTATGCCTCACTAAGGTTTCTACCTCGGCAGCTTTACGCTAAGCCAGAAGGCCCCTCGCTCCAATGCTGATCAAGCACACCCACACCACTATGCATAACTAAATCTAGATTCCCAGAAATAGCAACTAAAGCATTACCATTATTAGCACCACATGGTTATACTGTTATGCTTGGCTAAATTATCCATGACTGTTCGGTCCTTATGTCGACTGAGGTGGCTAACACTGAACCATAACCACCACCAAGCCAATCACCATCCAGAGTCTACTCACGCCACGTTGATTTTAGTTTGTTAAGTTAAACCAAAACCATAGAATAGATCCAATCCACAGCAAATTTTGAATGATTTCCCATCATTAGTGATCTATTAACCCACGTAGCAAAACTAAGCATCTACGACGTAAGTAAAACACAAGGAGGCTATAATATGACTTTATTACCTAAGACAACAATGAAATGGTAAACCATATTAATAGATGATTAACAAGGTATGAGCATTTTAACTATAGGTTAAAACATTAAATTAAGCATAAACATAACATGCAAGTAAAAACTTAAATGAAAATTTTTTGCAAAACTAGGATCAATATGCATCTAGCTTGCATGTGTCTCGGTACTGGTCTTCTGCAAAGCTGGCGGAAGGATTAGCTCCGGTGTCGTCGGCGGTAATGTCTGCATGCAAATTACGACACAATAAATATCCAAAAATAAAAAATTAGAAAAATATGAAAATTTACAAAAAAAATATATATTGGAATTTTTTGAACACAACAAAATTGGTATTTTGTTTCACTGGATTTAGATCTACGGAGGGAGGGTTTAGGATATGAAATTTAGCATAGTACAGTACTGGGCTGGATGGCCCAGACCAGCCCAGGGCCTGGCCGGCTCACACGCAGCAAAAAGTGGAGGCGGCCACGCCCCGTCCCCTGCCCCACTCAAGCGCATAAGGGCAAAGGGGGAAGGGCGACACGGCGGCGCAAGGGCGGCGGTGGGGAGACGCGCCGCGACGGCGCGGAGGCGGCGGCTTGCGGCGACGCGGAGGCGGCGGCGGGGAGACGCGCGGCGGTTCGGGCGCCTACCTCTGCAGATCGGCGACGACGGCGGCTTCCGAGGTACGCGGCGCTTAGGGTTCGATGGGGTTACGAGGTGGGGGGCTTCGGGGTGTATATAGAGATCGAAAGGGGGATTAGGATAAATCGGTTAGGATTAGAGAGAGATTCGGACTTGGTAGAGATGGGATTAGGATTAGGGATAAAACGAGCTTAGGGATAGAATTGTTAGTTTTTTCGGTTTTAAAAATACAGGACGTCACACCTCCCCAACTGATGGAGGCGTTGCCCGGTCTCCTTCCTCACCTTGATGGGATCTGGCCGGCTGCAGTGACACCGGAGGGAGCCGAACCGAGAAGACCAAACACACATGTGCAGAGGAGGTGCTGCGAGCCGACGGTGGTGGAGCTAGATCCAACTAACGGAGGTCTCTGCAGTGGCGGAAAGGCGCATGTGGGGGAAATCGTGGAGACTGGATGTTTGATTGGACGGTGAGCATGAATGACTACCATTCATCACTCACCACCACGAGAGGCTTTTGTAAGTGGTAGAGATAACAATTGAAACTACTAGGGTTTTGTTTTATTATTATTTTTAACTCTTGGAGGTGATTGATAATTACTATGCTGGGCTGGCTGCTTATTTCAGATAAGTTGACAGCCTGATCTTGTTTTTGAATGAGAACTTTGGTGCTTTATTAAGGATGATATCCACGACAATTGAGTGATTAAAAATCTGTTTCGTTTCAGCAGTGAAGAACTGATGTTAGACAAATGCAAGTTTTGTGAGAATCACGCATTCTTCATACTTCACGCAACTCGGAGCTAATTTCTTCTGAAGCAAAGCATAGTAACGCAATATGAAGACCGATGGAAACCGGATCAGGTGTCGGCCAAAGTGGAGAAAAGTTGCCTATGGGGGAAGGCAGCCAGGCTATGATGATAACTACACCGATGAGTCGTTCCTTGAGGAGATGGTTATGAATGCCAATGTCGTTAAGAGGGACCTGCTGAAAGTGATGATCGACTCAGTCTCCATATCCCAATATTTCTGCATCGTTGCTCTGGTTGTTTCAACATGGACGCATACATTGAACTTGGTCATTGATGAGATCACTCTTTTGAAATTCAATATTGGTCTCCTACTTGTTGGGTTTTTGGTCCTCTTGCTCACAACTTGCCCATTCTCGCTAAAGCTACTGTTGAAGTATGTCCTCAATATATCATTCTTTATCAGTGGCCTTTATGTTTTAGCCCCAATTTATCATACCCTCACTAGGTCCATCAGTTCAGATTCAATTTGGGCACTTGCTGTGTCTCTTTTGTTGGTTCATCTCTTTTTGCATGACTATTCTGGTTCAACTATAAGACCTCCAGGTGCACTGAACAACCCAAAGTTGACCAGCAACATCTCCTTGAATGCGTCAATAGTAGCATCTGTCCTTGTGGCTTCACGTCTGCCATCGAGACTGCACGTCTTTGCAATCATGCTCTTCTCCTTGCAAGTCTTCCTGTTTGCACCTCTCATTACATTTTGTATCAAGAAGTACTCCTTTAGGCTTCATCTGGTATTCTCCTTTGCTCTGGTGGTTATGACCCTGAGTGTCACATACCAATTGCATCGAATGTTCGTCATTCTTTTCTTGGCTCTTCTTGTTTTTGTCTCGCTTGTTTGCCCTTACTGGCTTATAAGGATTCAAGAATACAAGTTCGAGATCAATGGCCCCTGGGATGAAGCTAAGCTCTGCTTTGATATAACTGAATAATAAGCCTTATTCAGAGATCACATGACATGGCCTTTTTGTTCTGCACTCGATTGATCTATTTTCCGAAGACAATGGTGTAGCGGTTCTTGTCAGATGAGGTACAATATATTCTGTGTTTGTCCCCAAGTTCCAGGGAAAGGAAATGTGGCCGATCCGTGTCCCTCAGAATGGGTGTAAAATGCTTCCTTTAACCATTTGAAAAAACAAAAATTGAACAAACAGTACTCGACCATCTATGCCAAGGAGAACCGATGAGCAACAATGTGATGGTCATTGAACTTCTTGGTCCAAGCCTGGAGGACTTATTCAACTACTGCAACAGAAAGTTCTCTCTTAGAACAGTACTTATGATTGCTGATCAGATGGTGAGTTTGTCGTACTGTATCATATCATTTCGTCTGTTAATTCCACATGTCTACCAGAAAACCAAAGATAACAATTATCTTGGAAATGAAATTTTGAGACCTTGTTTGGTTGATTTTTACCACCATGTTTGTCTATCTGTTTCTTTATACAGATTAATAGGGTAGAGTACATGCACACGAGAGGCTTTCTTCATCATGATATCAAGCCGGACAACTTCCTTATGGGTTTAGGCCGTAAAGCGAGCCAGGTATGTTCCATTCATGTGTAACTGCCTTGCTTGGGATGTTGTTGGCTGCTTGGCCATTGCATATTTTGTAGTGATAACATATTGATTATTTAATTCTAGTATTTGACCTGGTTACTCACCCTGGCCCGTGTGATAATGTTTTTGTGATTCGTTAAATACTAGGTTTTATCAGCAGGCAGAATTAACCCCCTCAACAATAATTCATAAGAGCACTGTTATCAAGTTGTCGACTAATCGTCGACTAGTCGGCGACTAGTCGTCCAGTCGCTCCAGAAGGACCGACACGCGAAACCGACTCGACTGATGAAGCAAGTCGGGCGACTTGTTACCGACTCGACGACTTGAGTCGGCTAGTCGTCGACTTGGTTGGCCAAGCCGGGCGACTTGCTAGAAGGGAGAGGGGCCCGGGCTAGCCCAAATAAACCAGTAAACCCTAGACTGGCCCCTTGTCTCCACTCTCCCATCATACCTTGTGGTGCTGGCGCAGCACCAAGCGACGGCACGACGCATCTCCAGGCGATGGCGTGGCACATCTCTAAGTGGCGGCGCGGCGCAGCGCATCTCCAAGCGGCGGGGCAGCGTGGCGTAACACCAGGCGGCTGCTCGGGGCATCTCCAGGCGGCAGCTTGGCGCAACACTAGGCAGCGGCTCAGCGCAGCAACAGGCAGCGGCGCGGCGCAGCATTGCAGTACTGTGCTCCTGCTCTTGCACTTCTTCGGTTCTTCCTGCACGGCTGCACCCCTCCAAGCTGCACCTGCTGCACCTCTTGCACTTCGGTTCTTCTTAGGTATCCTCATATCCTCTTCTTCCTCTAACCTTTTGAAGCCATCATGAACTGCACGGCTGCTCATGTTTTGCTTAGCCTTAGACGGTTACTGCGGTATATTGTAGATGCGTTTATTACCATTTCATTTATCCCAATTAGCCCTCAGTTCCTCACTGCTCAGCAAGTAGTATAAAATAATTAAATAAACAATCATTATGTTGGCAAGTCGACGACTAGTCGACTGACTTAACGACTAGTCAGTAAGTCGGTACCTAACTGACTCGACTCGACTTACCGACTTAATAACCATGCATAAGAGGCTATAATATTATGACAATGTATTCACAATTCTTGATTACACAGAATTTTTGCTTCTAAAAATAACCGCTAGATAAAACCAAGCTTCTGTTTTTTAATTTAACAAGACATCCTTCATGCATTATAATGGCTGTAGCCGTAATGGTGCTGGACCACTCTATTAATTTTTCTTAGTGAAGCAGTATGCAATGGATATTAGTTGATAATTTTCTTATGGGAATTTGTTATATTATATTTAACAAATGGAAAACATAGCATTGATTTCGAATGAATGCATTTGTGATATATGTATTAAAGTATTGAAGGTGTTAAAGTAATGATTGTCGATTCATCTTGTGTGTTTTATCTCCAATTCTCTGGGACTTGTAAGTGCTTTAAAAACACAGTATATTCCTTTATTAGTTCAAATTATTGCTCAGTGTATGCCATATGAATGGCCTTCTAGTGCTGCTGCCTGCTAACTCTTATGAGTGAAAATCTGCTTTTAACTTACTGCCCTATATATCACGCTGACTAGCACCAAGGAATGGCCATTTTGTTTGTGAACATAGTTCTGAGTGATCACAGTACTGTTTAATGTACACAAAGGTAGCTGCTAGCAAAACTGAGTACTCACCATAACAGGTTTATGTAATTGACTATGGCCTTGCAAAGAAGTACCGGGACCTTCAGACTCATAAGCACATACCATACAGGTAATCAGCAATGGTTCTGGTAAATGTTGTAAAAGGAATTCTCTTTATATCTGGAAGATTGTTCTAGTATGGTTCTTAGCTTGCAACAAATCATCCACTTATTTATCTTTGTTTTAACACATGAATTTTCATGGTATTTCCAGCAGTCTTATTTTGTAATTTAATATCTTTGCAGATTGTTCTGTCTGATAAATAAGTAAATGTTTTGTTATACATTATTGTTAACTGTTGTATAATTCCCTAATTTCATGAACCATGCTTTGGAATTTGCATGGCCATGACTGTGCTTGGTATGCTACATGCGCTACATTATCTAGTACTAATGTCTAGGATCCAAAAGCTATTTTTTTTTACTACTATGTGATGTACCTGAAATTTGATTTGGGTAGCACTTTGCAATACTATGAAGAGGTTAAGATTTTGAAACCAAAGTATTTTCAGCAATCCTATGGGAAAGGTAATTTATAACTATAGACTCCACATAATTGTGGTATTCTTTTTGTTATCAAAATTACAAGGATATACTGAATAGTATTAACAGCAACATTGCATCAGTGATTAATGATGATGGTGATAGCCAATTTGTGTTACATTGTTATTGCGCTACTGTAAGAAAAGAATCCATAACATGAATTACATCATTATCACTGTTGTAAGAAAAGAATTAGTGATGGTGATGGTACTATTCTAGTTAAAAAAAATTATCTGGTTTCAATACTGAGATTTTTCTTTAATCTATAACCATGTGTAACTTATGGGGATACACATTTGAAGCCTACAAGTTTTCTTTGCTAGCGTGAACACCCATCTTGGGAGTCGGTAAGTGTCACTACCTCTGAACATGTGATATGTCTGCATCAGTACTCAAGACAGATTTCATAATTTCGTAAAGCTGAAGTAACATAAATTAAGAGGCGTTCAGAGGGAAAAAGTGTAGTAATACCACAAACTTGTTGACTAGCATAGTTCTTTTGAAACCTTAAAGTTTTCCTAACCGCAAAATTAATCAACACAGCGCACACCCAGCAACTTCTCCCTAAAATGTCCAAAGACCTAATGATGCATCTTCTGATGGTATATTTCTTGGGTTATTTCTGTTTTTCTCTACAGAAAAAAGCAGGAGAGATGATTTGGAATTTCTTGGTTATGTGCTTATGTATTTCTTAAGAGGAAGGTGAGGCATTTATTTTTTTCTAGTGTTTAAATTACTTTTTGACTGTGCCAATGCATTTCACTATTCTATCTGAACCTGTCTATCTCAGCCTTCCTTGGCAAGGTCTGAAAGCTGGCACAAAGAAACAGAAGTATGACAAAATCATTGAAAAGAAAATGCTAACTTCAGTTGAGGTAATTAATTGGTTTCTATAAACAATAATTATATAAAGAAACTTGATGCATTTTTTCATTAAACTACAATCCAATAATATTTATCACCATGCTTTACACAATTTTGCATAGGTCCTCTGTAAATCTTATCCATCTGAGTTCATCTCATACTTCCATTACTGCTGATCTTTGCGGTTTGAAGATAAACCGGACTACACCTATTTGAAGAAGCTCTTCAGAGATTTGTTCATCCGTGAAGGTATGCTTTGACATACAACCTTAAAGTTTCTTTATGAATATACATCTTACATGGTTTCTTTTTGATACTTAACAGGGTACCAACTTGATTATGTATTTGATTGGACCATATCAAGGCAAGCTCCCGAGAGTAACAGATTGCAAGTATGTCCTTGTTCCTTTTTTCTATCAGTTTTTAGTAGGCAAGCTTCACCATGCTGAATGTGTAGCTTTTTGTCTTCCTTGCCAGTCGAGTGGAAGGGCTAGTGGGTTGGTAGGACCATCTGCAGAACGGCCTGAATGAACTGCAGGTTTGTCAGTTTGAAGAATTTTTTTAGTCTTACATTTAGGAAATATGCTATGTGGGAATTAAGATCTTCATGTTTCCTTCTGTGTTAACAGCAAGACAGGATGTTCCTGATAGATTCTCTGGTGCAGTTGAATCATTTGTTAGAAGAACTGGTTCTGGTTCTGGCCATTATGGAGAACATATGAAGGACAAAACTCTGTTTGATTCACTTTTGGCACCCAAGACGGTAAGAAATGCCCAATTTAGTTTCTATTGAACTATCTGATAGTTAGTGATCATGTATGTGCTTTGCACGCAATTTGTGATTGTTATTGATGTGGCAATATTTGATAGTTTATACATATTAATGCTTATATTGGTGATAAGAGTGCCAAAATGGATTTATTGGTGCCTTAAAAGTAATGTAGCTCTACTCAGTAAGTAGTGTAGCTTTACTCAGCAGAGTAATGAGATGACTATTTAACAGTATGTAGGCTGTTCTTACTCGAATGTTTATGGCCAGCTCCTTTATTGCCTTTGGGATGACAAATTCCCCTTGAAAAGCTTACACCATTTTAACCATGTGCGCTAGGCTGCTGATTCGGATAAAAGAAGGCTGACATCATCACGGAATGGAAGCTCGTCAAGGAAGGCTCTCCTGTCAAGCAGCAGACCAAGTTCTGGAGCATAGTCACAGGGTTCGGGGTCAAGGCCGCGTCCCGTGTCCCGGGATCGCCGTCCCCAATCGCGGGTCGGGGTCACCCCGGGTCGCCGTCCCGAACGTAAGGGGGTCGCCGAACCATTGGAGATTGGGACAAGGTGAAAGGCTTACATGGAAGAGGAAGAAAGGAGGCACGGCGCCGCCGCCGCCGCCGCCGCAGCCGGGCGCCGCCACCGCCGCCGTCTTGCAAGCACCGCCGCCATCGCCGTCACCGCTGCTGCTTGATCCGCCGCTCGCGTCGATCCGCTCACCGCCACCGCTGCCGCCACTCATTGGGCGGCAGCCACCACCACTGCCGCTGCCGCCAAGGCTGCCTCAAAAGGAGGAAGGTCAGAAGCAGGAGAGGGGGCGACGGTGCAATAGGAGGAAGGTCGGAGCCTCGGAGGACAGGGGGCAACGGCGCCGCGTGGTTGAACGAGGAACGGAGGAAGGTCGGAGTGAGCTATAGGGTTTATGTTAGGTGATAGTGGGCCATTTGGGCCAGATCTGGTAGCCCAATTGACATATTCTCTCTTTTTTAATTATTTATTTATTTATTTGTATGGACATGTATTCACTATTCAGCAATCCATGCTACTTTTCAATTCTTTTTTTTACTTTTATTGCTTCGACCCTGCTTCGTCCCGGGGTCATCAACCCATTGGCCTCAGAGTCACGTACCAAATCCTCGATTCTCGTCCCAAAGGGGTATACCCTCTTCGTACCACATTTTTTTTGAGTGTCGACCCGCGACCCCGTCGACCCGGGAACTTTGTGACTTTGTGACTATGTTCTGGAGATCCAAGTGACCCAAATCGCACAACGCAACTGATGCCAACCAGCAGTGGCAGCAGCTGCCCATCAACTACCCAGCGGCTTTACCAGTCATCTGGGCTTGAGACAAGGTCCTCGTCATTGGCAAAAACTGGAAGAAATATCCATGATGACCCCACAATGAACCTCAGGGCCTTTGAACGCCTTTTGATCAGCGCAGGCAGGCGGAAATAAAGGTTGAAAGAGCAAAAAATGTGAGTTGCTGTCTTCAGTGAGGGCACTGAATGTTCATTCAGTTCCAGATGATGCTTACTGATCAGCAAGTTAAACGATTATGACATGTTGAGATATGCATAGACCCAAGGTTGCTCATCGGTTCTCCTTGGCATAGATGGTCGAGTACTGTTAATTCAGTGTTTGTTCTTTCAAATGCTTAAAGGAAGCATTTTACACCCATTCTGAGGGACCCAGATCGGCTGCATTTTTTGGCCCTGCTGATCCAAATGATATATTGATGTTGAACCAGATAATTGTAGAAATGTTATTAAATAAAACAATTAATTAGACTAGAAAAATAGTCGATGTGTTTGTTATTTTTAGGCCCTTTTGACTAGCAGGACTTTGGTACGCCATATCCTGCAGGAAACAAAACAATGAATTGTTCAAAAGATGTTAATCGACTGGATAGCGAATAGAGAAAAGAGTATGAATTGTTCAAAAGATGTTAGTATGAATTGTTCAAAAGATGTTAATTGACTGGATAGATAATATAGAAAAAGGGGAGAAGTTTCCTCGGAACTCATCAGGGAATTTAAACCAGGGAACTCTTAGGGCTTGTTTGGATGTAAAGGAAATAAAACTTAGGGATAAGAGAGGATTCTTAGGGCTTGTTTAGGGCTTGTTTGGATGTCAAGGAAATAAAACTTAGGGATAAGAGAGGATTTTTGTGGCATTTCATAACTTAAGGAAAAACTCCTCCTAGGAATTATTTCTTGAGTCCTGTTTGGAAAGACAAGGGATAAAAATCGCAGCTATCCAGAAAGATTTAGAAAATGCTGGGAACAAACATTTGCATATCTGTTAGTATATCGTGCAGAAAAATTCAGAAAAGAACCTAGAAAATGTAGGAAAAAAACCAAAAAAAAGTGAAAGCCTCATTGAGATAATTTGTATGACTTGTTAAGATACAATGCATAAAAAAAAATATAGGCAAGTTCGTTTGCGACATGACTTCAAACAAACAGATAGTCAAACATGTATATTTCAACATCGTATCACCAAATCCGAATAATTCAATCACTTGTTAGATCATACAAAATTTGATTGATGCAACATCTGATAATGGTCATCACAGGTCCAATTTACAAAAAAAAATGCCTTCGACCATTGTTATGTATTACATTACTATTTTTTCCTCCATTCTATGTGCTCAGGTGTGCCTCAGCAACCAAAGCAAAATCAGAGCTTTCTCAATAAATTAGCAATAACTTTGGTCCAGCCTTCCCATAAGAATCATGTAGGGTAACCATTCTGTTGATCACAAGTTTCCCTCGCGTAGAGTTGGTGTCTCACACCAAAGTAGCCTATAATTCAATCAAAGCACAATGGTCAGTTGCATGAAGAAATACTCAATGGAAACAATTGCTGGATTAGATGCATGTGAGTAATAAGAACAAGAAACCAATGGATTAGATGGCTGGCACCTTGAACTAAAAATTTCAGAACCATTGTGCACGTGCATGCAAAAGCCAAAAAGCCATAAACAACTTTAACAAGAAAGATAGCTACAAATTCATGAAGATATTAAATTGATAAACCTATGATAAAAATGACAGTACCAGCTAGAAAAAGGGGTTTAAGGCAACATTGATTTCTGTACGATCACTTCGAAGCTCCAGTGGCTCAATTGACGCAAAATTCAAATTTCTTCTCAACATCATATAGAACTTACAAGTCATTATTCATATAGAAGTTAAACACTAGCACTATTTATGTTAAAAGAGCAGTATTAAACAACATCATAAACCATACACCAACCCTCATGGCCTTCTAAGATTTTCTAAACTTTTTTAGCATCAGTAAAAGAAGACGTGTGTACAAGCCTTTTTCCATCATATAGGAACGAAATTAAAGCTGGAACCAATATAAAAAATCCCATCTTATTCCCAACTTTAGGAACCAAAATAAAAATAATCCTATGGGCCAAACATATAAAAGGTATGCCTATTTTAAAAAACATAATTAAGCACAATGAGCATCTAATACTAGTCATGTCGAAGTATTAGAATATAGATCTAACATTATATAGCATTTAGCAACATTCAAACAAGTTTGCATTACATACCTTGAGATTAATTTCACTCCTTATCCAGAGGAGACAACATTTGGGTTTTTTGTGTTAAAAAATATCTCCCTATTCAAGTCACTTGAACAGCCTCAGTGCCTTCACCTTCTCCACATCCGTTAGTTCTTCAATTGCTTCTAGAGCTGCAACACATTTTCCAATTGAATACTCAGCATCATCCCTTTTGTTTCATTTAGTTTTTCTCTAAATTTTCTTGCTTGCTCTTTTTTGAACTCAAGGTAGCTTTCAAGTACCCCAGCAATTTGATTTTATTTGCGCTTTCTCCCATGGCCATCTTCTTTATGCCCAGAAGAAGTGGATGAAACATGTTCCACTTCTTTAACTTCTACATGAGTACTTGACGTTGCTTGACCTTCCAAATTAGCAGAGATGGGGTTCAATCCAATTAAAACAGGTTCCAATTCAATTTATGGCAAGCAGAGCTACCAAATTTATAGGAAACAGATAGACTACATCTACATGCCAATGGTATCTTTACCAATGGTACCTAAATTATAACAGTAGTACAAATACTATATGCTAGTGGTATCTTTACCAAAGAAGATTCAAAGATTAGTTAGCCATCTAATTTTTCAGATCCAACACTCAATCAGCAACCGAATCGAATTTCTAAGGTTGGGGTTCTTTACCTCCTCAGCTCCTCCTTCGTATCGCCTCCTCCTGCATGTAGACCTCTTGAAGCAGTTGGTGTGGAACAGCGGACCCATGCACCTCCTCCTTCGCGCTGGCCTCCTGGTCCATACTCATGTGTCGCCTCCTCCTTCGCTCTGGCCTCCTCGATGGTGAAGGCGATAAGCGATGGCAAGGCAGAGGCGGTTGGGGAGAGGCAGGTGGAGGCGGCGAGGCAGGCGCGGTAGAGGAGATGCAGGTGGAGACGACGAAGCAGGGACGGCGGGGGAGAGGTAGACGGAGGCAGCGGAGGAGAGCAAGCATAGCGGGAGAGGCGGTGGAGGCTGCAAAGAGGCAACATCGATGGCAAGGATTTGGGTGGAGACAACAAAGGTAGGGTTCGCCGTGTAGGGTTTCCAGCGGTAGCAGCGAGGGGGAGGGAGAGTGTCAGGGGGCGAGAGACGGGGAGGATTTTGCACGAGTCGAGAGAGGGGGAGCGTTTCCCAGGGGATACCGAGTGGGACTAGCCAGCAAAAACCTGGGTTGTGGGCTTCCAAACATTCCCTGTTGCTGGCCCGGGGAAAATTTTGACGTGGCCTTTGAACCCCGGGAATGGCCCGGGATCCCGGCAGGGAAAGGGCCTCCCAAACAAGCCCTTAGAGAAATTTCAAATCGGACGTGATTGAATCCTATGTTTTGAGAATCATCTTTTAGGTTAGAGTTCGTGCTAGACAAAAACAGGGGTTCAGATCAACCTCTATCTGTCTTCTCATGCCTCTTGAATGATGCAAGCATTTTCTTGCATTAGTGGTGAAATTGTTCTCTAGAGCTAATTTAATTTTCTGATAGCTTTTTGAAATAATTTGAAAAGTCTGACCCACTTTATGTGAATTATTTTTTTAGCTTTGACGCGCGCCTTCAAGATTGAAAAAAGGGTTAAAAATACCATAGCATTCATGTTTTTGAAACAGGAGATAAGATTATGCAAATAAGCCCAGATCCGTTCTGTTGACAACATCTAGCATAGACGTCACGGCTATGCTCGCTGCTGCCTCTATTGTACGGCATGCCCCTATGCCATTGGTCCACTAATACTAGCTATGACCTGAAGGCTGAAGCAATATACAGATAACCCATATGGTAAGCACCACAACATCATCGATGAATACAATATGCCAACAAAGTGATCGAGCACAAGAGAAATAGGGCGCAGCCTAACTGTCAGAGTCAATGCATTGCAGGGTTGAGAGTGGCATTTCCTTTCCCTTGGAACTCGGGGACAAACATAGAATATATTGTACCTCAGCTGACAAGAACCACTACACCATTGTCTTCGAAAAATAGATCAATAGAGCGTAGAACAAAAAGGCCATGTCATGTGATCTCTGAATAAGGCTTATTATTCAGTTATATCAAAGCAGAGCTTAGCTTCATCCTAGGGGCCATTGATCTCGAACTTGCATTCCTAAATCCTTATAAGCCAGTAAGGGCAAACAAGCGAGACAAAAACAAGAAGAGCTAGGAAAAGAATGACGAACATTCGATGCAATTGGTACATGACACTCAGGGTCATAACCATCGAAGCAAAGGAGAATACCAGATGAAGTCTAAAGGAGTACTTGACACAAAATGCAATGAGAGGTGCAAACAGGAAGACCTGCAAGGAGAAGAGCATGATTGCAAAGATGTGCAGCCTCGATGGCAGACGTAAAGCCACAAGGACAGATGCTACTATTGACGCATTCAAGGAGATGTTGTTGGTCAACTTTGGATTGTTCAGTGCACCTGGAGATCTTATAGTTGAACCAGAATAGTCATGCAAAAAGAGATGAACCAACAAAAGAGACACAACAATTGCCCAAATTGAATCTGAATTGATGAACCTAGTGAGGGTATGATAAATTAGGGATAAAACATAAAGGCCACTGATAAAGAATGATATATTGAGGACATACTTCGAGAGTAGCTTTAGCGAGAATGGACAGGTTGTGAGCAAGAGGACCAAAAACCCAACAAGTAGGAGACCAATATCAAATTTCAAAAGAGTGATCTCATCGATGACCAAGTTCAATGTATGGGTCCATGTTGAAACCACCAGAGCGACGATGCAGAGATACTAGGATATGGAAACTGAGTCGATCATCACTTTCAGTAGGTCCCTCTTAACGACATTGGAATTCATAACCATCTTCTCAAGGAATGACTCATCAGTGTAATTATCATCAAAGCCTGGCTGCCTTCCCTCCTAGGCAACTTTTCTCCACTTTGGCTGACACCTAATTCAATTTCCATTAGTCTTTATATTGTGTTCCTATGCTTTGCTTAAGAAGAAATTAGCTCCGAGTTATGTGAAGTACGAAGAATGCGTGATTCTCACCAAACTTGCATTTATCTAACATCAGTTCTTCACTGCCGAAATGAAACAGATTCTTAATCACTCAATTGTCGTGGATATCATCCTTAATACAGCACCAAAGGTCTCATTCAGAAACAAGATCAGGCTGTCAACTTATAAGATATGTAAAAGTCTGAAATAAGCAGCCAGCCCAGAACAGTAATTATCAATCACCTCCAAGAGTTAAAAATAATAATAAAACAAAATCCTAATAGTTTCAATTGTTATCTCTGCCACTTAAAAAGCCTCTTGTGATGGTGAGTGATGAATGGTAGCCACTCATGCTCGCCATCTAATCAAGCATCTAGTCTCCACGATTTCCCCCACATGCGCCTTTCTGCCGCCGTAGAGACCTCCGTTAGTTGGATATAGCTCCACCACCGCCGGCTCCACAGCTCCTCCTTTGCACACATGTGTTTGGTCTTCTTGGTTCGGCTCCCTCCGGTGTCACTGCGGCAGGCCAGATCTCGTCGAGGTGAGGAAGGAGACTAGGCAACGCCTCCATCAGTTGGGGAGGGGAAGGAGTGAAAGGATTCTAGAGGCCTAGAGGGAGGTGAATAGGCACTTTTAATTTTGTTCTAGTTGGGTATTTAGTCAAGATTCATTAGCAAGAGCAATAACCTAAATCACCTCAACCCTAAAACAAGCAATATATCAAAGAACAAGATACACAATAAAATACGGAATGTAAGTGCCAAAAGTAAAGGGGACAAGAGGGATTTTTCTGAGGTTCGGAGACAAACTCCTACTCCTCGTTGGAGCACTCTTAACGAATAGGAGTCTAGCTCCACCCAAGCCCCTCGGGGACCCGAGGCTCATCACTCTTGGTAGTCCTTTACCACTCTAGCAAGGCGGACTTCAAACCTCTCACTCTTGATAATTACTCTTGGAGGTGATTGATAATTACTGTTCTGGGCCTAGATTCTTTCAAGGAGGGAAATGGCTCTAGGGAAGCCGGGCGGCGCCGTAGCGCATAGAGAAAGGAGAAGGAGGGGGCAACACTTGGAGGAGGGGACCGAGAGAGAGGGAGAGGAGAGGTGGTCCGAGGAAGAGTTCTCACCCGGTGCCTCCATCGCCGCCCCGCACGAGCATCAATGTCGCCCTCTCAAGCATCCGCCGTGCGCTGGTAGAAGGAGAGGGAGGGAGTGGGTAGGTCGACGACCCGAGATCGTGGCCTGGGATTGCTTCTGTCGATGGCGGAGGGGATCGGGGACTCAGGAGGGCCAACGGATCGGAGGAAGGGTACTTTAGAGAATAAAGAATTGCTAACTAAAAGTGAAAACACAATACTCCAAATCTGTCTCACTAGACTCCAATGAGAAGGGAGCACCAAGAGCCATCCACCATTGTCGCCGAGGTTGATCCTTTAGTCATGACCCACCATGGGTTATCACCTATGCGCCGCCCAATATGGCCTACATCCCGAACTACCACCCAACACTATCCTCTGATCGAGGGATCCGTAGGACGTG
This sequence comes from Olyra latifolia, assembly GCA_036346145.1. Taxonomy (NCBI): domain Eukaryota; kingdom Viridiplantae; phylum Streptophyta; class Magnoliopsida; order Poales; family Poaceae; genus Olyra; species Olyra latifolia. The sequence continues at coordinate 54,957,929 of CM070528.1, read as the reverse complement.
TCGCCATCATCGCTTGTCATGGATACTCCACTATCTCAAAGAAACACCGACTATAAATAATTGCAAAAGAGAAGAATAGGCGTCACCGGCGCCATCGCCATCTTCACTATGGCCCCACCGATAGCGGGTAAACTCTAACTATAGAACCTACCCTACATCGGTGTCGGTTGTGAACTAGCACAAATAACCAGGCACATCAGTGCCTGTTGTTTTGTGCCGGTTTAAAAACCGGCACTGATGTCATGTTCTATAATAGTGAAAGAACCCGTCGGGGTTCTGTCCGGTACCCTGTACCATACGGCACCAAAGCCACCAGAACACTAAACTAATACAAAGGCTCTAGGACACTTGACAACTCTAGCAAGTGTGCTTCAACGGAAAGACATGCTCCAAAGCATATCAAGACCACCTCAAACCGCTCAAACAACAAAGAAACCAAAAACAACCTAACAGGTCCAAATGAACTCTTCTCAACACCCGAATTCATTTAGTTTGTCCTTAGCTTTGAACCTTCACTGGCTTGTCATCAACAAGGCTTCGAGGATATATACAACCATTGCCATCATGACCAAAATAGTACCAAAGACTCTAAGTCATCCATAAGAGCATGTACAAAGGTTGAGACAACAGCTATCTCTAACTATTGTCATGTCATCTAGAGACAGCACTAGAGACAACATATGTAATGGTAGAGATGGTTGCACGTTTTTATAAGCAGTTTTCTCACACACAAAGTTTCTTAATTCTCGTATAGAGTCGACTTTTGTATTGGAGACAGCTCAAATATCTATGTATGCTCTCTCTTCTCCACATCATCACATATTCTATATGGCAACTCTTAGAGATTGCTTATAGATAGCTGATGTGGACCATTGTACATGCTCTAAGGGTCTTGAGTTTTATAGCAATTATTATTTCCACGAATCTCATAGAGATTTTTACTTGTTTGTCAAATTATTTTGGAAACCGGAAAAGGTGTCACCGCCTCCACGTGTCTGTTTAACATTTGCTAGATATTTGCACGGCATGTATCTAAATAACCCTTGCATTGCTTAAGTGATATTTGTTTTTACTGTTGTACATCACGTTTCTGATGGATGAGATGATAATGAAAAATTTTGATGAATTGATTTGGTCTTACTCTCAGCAGCAGTTAATTCTTTATTTTATCTGGTATGGTTGGCAGGAGGACAGGCTGCTTTACGTCTTTCCACTAGCAACTCTTAAATTCAATCTTCATGTCTATACGTTGTAAATCCAAAATCCAAAACAAACTGATTAGTCCGGAACTGCACATCGATTTAGGATTTTTATAACTTCTTTGATATTCCGTTGCAATGCATGGGTACACAACTAGTTATAGAGAAAAAGCTAAAAATCAAAACAGTATAAGAAACAAATTGTCATGCTAAAGTAAGCTCAAAAAGAAAATGAAAAGGAAATTGTTTTCTATCTTAAAAAAACCAAAAAATCCTAACATTCCAATGGTTGTAGCTTTATACATCCTCTAAATAGAAGATGGTCACCGGTTTGAAAGGCCCAAATTTCAAAGGTCCCCCCGGATAAGAAAGAGAGGGCAATGAGTCAAATCAACTAGTGTTGAGAAGAATCCAATATTGACCAGTCAAAACCAAGTACAATATCCTAAAATCCACTCCTAAGTTGTTCGTCGAATCAACGAACATAGACATAATCCATGACTTTAAAACGAGAGAAGCCACCTCAAAAGTGTGGTCATCGCAAAATAATAATACCATAGTATGATAAGAGTAAATTTTTATGAGGAAATTACACTAGGATTTTGTCGTTCTGGTTGTCCTCCTTGGATCAGTCTTTTTCTTTTGCACTAAAGACGTTAGCGAACGATCTTAAACTTGTAAACAAAACTTTAGGCCAGTATTAAGAGGAGCGGTCCAGAGGGAGTGGAGTCGATCACCACACAGCGCATGCACAGGACACAGGATGAGAGTGGAGAGATAAGGAGGCGATGCGGGCGCTTCAGCTTGGCGTTGCTCCAGCGGCAGCCGCACCTCGGCCTCTCAATGCCATCCGGTTCCGGCCGGCGGCGTTAGTAGCGAGAGCAAGGAGGAGGACGGCGTCAGACGTTGTGAGAGAGCTGTACGACGGCGTGAACCGGCGAGACATGGCGGCGGTGGAGGGTCTGGTGGCGGATGGGTGCGTGTACGAGGACCTGGTATTCCCGCGGCCCTTGGTGGGGCGCCAGGAGGTGGTGGCTTTCTTGGGCGACTTCATGGGGTCTATCAGCTCCGACCTCGTGTTCGTCATCGACGACATCACCGGCGGGGATTCCTCCGCCGTCGGGGTCACCTGGCACCTGGGTAAGCAAGCTAGCTACATGGAATTAATACATACTTGTTGCAGATGAAATTGGAATCGATTGTGCAGAGTGGAAGGGGCGGCCTTTCCCTTTCAGCAGGGGATGCAGCTTCTACCGTTGCTCGCAGCAGCAGCAGCAGCGGATTCAGATTGTGTAAGGCCATTACATTACCTTCAACTTCCATTTTAGCCACCACTGAATTCATTAATCCTCAAAGAAAAGAGACGAAAAAACAGGTATGGTCGGGACTGCGTGGAGCCTGCTGCCAAACCCGGGGAACTGGCGCTGGTATTAATTCTACTGTGACTATGATTGATTGTAGGAATGAGTAATTGAGTATTGCTTGCTTGCGCAGCTCATCATCAGGGGAGTGACATGGATTCTTGAACGCTTTCCAGGCCTTGCCCGCATGCTCTGATTCAGACCGGCCTTAGCTGCGCTGCAAAATCATATAAATTATGGTCCCGGCGGGGCTCGAACCCGCGACCTTCGGCTCATAAGACCAACGCTCTAACCAACTGAGCTACGGGACCCGCATCTGCAAGCACTTCTCATATTTATCTTTTAGTCTTATTGGCCAAAATTTTGTTGACTAGTGACATACCGTCGCATTTCAGAATGAAGCATGTAGCCTCTCTGAAAATTGAACATCGTCTGTGTAAGTATTTAGACTGGTGGTGAGACATGTAGGGCTGGAAACGAGCCGAGCCGCCGGCTCGGCTCGGCTCGCTCGGGCTTGGTCAGGTAGCGAGCCGAGCTAGGCTCGGCTCGGTGATTCAGCGAGCCTGAAAGGACGGCTCGGCTCGGCTCGGTCCTGGCTCGCGAGCCATCTCATTGGCTCGCCGAGCCAGGCCGCCCAAAGACTTCAAAGACAAGCACTAAGAAGACTCAAAGAGCCAACATTGATCAACAGGTAACAACAATAGCAAAATAAAGCGTAGAAACAACCATGACCAACTAAGCCATTAAACCCATGATGAACATTTTATCCTTCAGACAATCCGACAGCAACGTGCTTTCTGCCGGCTCGTGGCTCGGCTCGGCTCGGCTCGCCTAAATCATGAGCTGAACTGGCTCGGCCGCCGCCACGAGCCACGAGCAGTATGAGAGCAGCGAGATCGCCGAGCCCGAGCCGAGCTGTGAGCCTCGAGCTTTCTGCCCAGCCCTAGAGACATGACATGATATGCTAATTTCTCGATCTTCCTCTTCTTACTTTCTCACCTTGACATGCCAATAATTGATAGGTAACTTTCTATTTCTACAATGAATGGTGTGGTATTATTTGGGCAATCGACTAAATATTTCTGAGCTTCGGCCAAGTAGAACGAACACAAGTCAGTATGTACTAGTACAATGCCCATACGTTGCAACGGAACTACGAAGGGAAGAAAGAAAAATATAAATTGGAGCAATATATGAAATTATAAAGGATGATTTATGAAATATATAAGTAAAATTATCCTGCCATCTTGTTTAGCCAGAGAGGGGCTTGACGGCGCAGCGTATCCTCGTATTCTTCATCTTCATCGCTAGCGTGTTGAGAATGGGACTTAGCTTCCATAGCGGTGCGGATAGACACTGCGTGGATATACGTACAATTTTATTTTTAATCAGGGATTTTGTAATTTATAAGTTATAGCTAAACACACGTGCTTTGCTATGAATAAATATCATGTTACTACCTATTGTGTTATATTTGATTTGTTTAACTCACACTTTAGCTTCGCTTTCAGCCCTTTCTACTTGATTACGTCTTATTTTTGCATTCTCAAACTCTGCTTCAACGCTCAAATGCATAGTTTTTTAGGATCCTTTAATTTGTATATGTGGGGACCCAAATTCCGAAAAGTCTTCATCGGATTCGTTCCCCAAAAGCACGATTACCCAGGATGCAACAGTGCCAGAGTCAATACCGAAGTCCAAAACATTCATAGGAAACTTTAATATTTTACAAAGGAAATTATTACAAACCGTTATTCTTTAAGTATTTATTACATCCACACTGTTGCAAAGGTTGTGAGTGCAAGAAAATATAGAAATTGGTAAACTAGAAGTCTATGCCATAACTTTCTAGTTCCTCGGCAGTGAACTCCTCGCACTCACCATAAAGTTGAGGAGTACCGAAAATAGTATAATTTCCCACATAGTGGGTAAGTACTAACAAGATTTGCAGTGTTTCAAGAGGAAAATTCTACTCTAGTATATGCAAGAATCAAACAAAGGTATAAAGTTCAGGGTGAGTAGATGCAAGAACATATAATAGATAGAAGAATCTTAAGCTTTAGCAATCCTTTGCAACCAACTTTTGAATATTTGAAACCTTTCACAAAGCCCTGTCTCCATCCTCCAACTACTCGCCTCAAGCGTAACACATACACCATAGACTTTTTCTTAAAGCATGAGTTCATTGAATAAGAGAGGCATCACCCGCTTTGACACAACTTCCTATACCCAAGTAGGGTCCATCGATGATTTTGTTAACACCTGCAGACCTACCCACTTTACCCACATATTGATCGATACATGGATGGGTGATATTTGTGTCATTCTTATTCATTATACCCAAGTTTTTATATGAGCACAACCCGGTTGTATCCCTTAACAACTGGTACCATTGTAGGTCTTGTATGGCATATGTCCCCTTGAGCTTTCTTGTGCCATAACTTCGAAGGATATACCCACTCAAGGGTTACCGCCTAGTCCAACTTCACTACACCGGTGGCTCATATACAATTCCTTTTTCAGAATCATCCCCATGTCCGATAAGTATTCCATACTACTTATCCACATGGCAAATAATTGACTTATTCTACTCGATTTAAATCTCTCAAAATCTATTTTAGGCTTCAAAGGATGGGGCTAATCAATAAGGGGTAGGCTTTCTGGTGTTTGTATTTTGGCATGATCATTTTATAACACATGAGATAATGGTTTGGCCAGAAAAGTAATAATTAAAAAGTAATGTAGCCATAAATATTTAAATAGGAATTCCAAAGTGCATCAAGGAATAGAAACCTGCCTTGATGATCACGATAAGTGATCCCTTCCTCGTAGTCCTCCTCCACAGGTGGTTCAACCCAGTATACTGCTTCTTGTTCTTCTTCTATTATTTAGATAAGAATAGCAATAATCAAAATATATTTGAGAATGATTTCTATAACATAATGCAGGAAAAATATTTTAAATGGTCTAGGGGTGGTATTGGGAATAGGGTTGAAAGTTTTGAATTTTTTTCTTTATTTGAAGACAATTTGTAGGAGAAAATAGTAATTTAAAATCTCTTCTTAAATTTCCTAGCATCTTCCTATAAAACAGGAGTTCCATTTTTACTTAAGAAATGGTATGTATTTTGGCCTTAGGAGGAATTTCCTATACTTTTTATTTAGAAGAAAAGATTTAGAAGGATTTATAAATAGGAAATTAATATATAGTATATTCTTTATTGAAAAATTTTAAGTTTATAAGATTTGTTTATATCCCTGTATTCTACTAAAAATATTAATTTGATTTTTTAATAAATCCTTAGGATTTCTAGAAATTCCTAAAATCTTAAGAGAAAGGGTTTTGACTTTAAATTTGAATCTAGAAAGGAAAAAAAAAAAATGGAAAAATCCTTTTAGATGTAAAACATCATTTGGAAAAACTTTTGTATAGAAACTTTGACTCAATTTGGCCTCTAAGGGCTTCAATTTGGGAGGATTTGAAATCTGGCTAGGATGAGCAGGAAATTAGGGTTCTTGAAAACCCGATTTGGGCGTCTTCGATTTGTGGGTTTTGGATCAAATTAACCTTAGGGCTTTTGATCTATGGGGTGTGAGAACGATTTGCCTCCGATTGGGGCTCGGGATGGCGGAGTTGGCCGGACGACGAGGTCCAACTACAGCTTAGGCTAGAAATTGGGGATTCTTCCGGAGTGGTTAATAGGTTGAATCATGGGGTGTACATGTCACCAGAGGTTATGTGGGATGTTCTAGGATAGAAATCGGGCATGAAAAGTTTGGGGTAGCTTGGCGGCATGAGCCGTGGAGTTTGGACGCCGAGAGCGAATTTGACGCTACGGTGGGATTGAGTAGGAATTGATAGGAGTTTAAGTTTTAGAAGGTTTCGGGGAGCATTTTTGCTTTTGGCGGCATAGGTAGAGGATCATCGGAGCGCTCTGGCGGCGAGCTCCGACGAGAACGGCGGCGGTGGAACGGAGTAGTGAGGAATGCAGCTTATCTTGGCGCTGCTGGGGTTTAGTGAGCTCAAGACGGGTTCGGGACGCCGGCGACGCCGAATTTATAGGGAGCGATTTTGTCGCGATTTTGGTTGGGTGGATGAGTTCGCCGGGATTTTTCTCCGGCGACAGATTCCCTCTCATTGCGGCCATTAAATGGTCACGCGCGAGGCCATGGGGGTCGACGACGTGGCCCTGGCGCAATGGGCGTCAAACTGGCGCCGATAGGATCGGATAAAGCGGCGGCGGCAGCACGCCGCCGCAATGGGAGCGAGGGTTGCGGCGACGGCGATTGGGCCAGAAGGTCTTTCCGACCGTGCCATGGGAGTACTCGAGTAGTACAAGTCCCAAGGATCACTCGTCACATCGGTGTGGACTATTAGGCGTGGAGTCGCTTAGTAATGATGATTCCGGCGATTCTCACGGCGGAGACGGCGGCGCGAAGCGAAGCGAAGCGGCGGCGGCGGCACGGAAAGAACATGTCGTGGCCGTTGGATTGAAGACGTGGCACACCGGAGGCCCTCCGATCTCTTTTCGATATAAGCGGCGCGGCGGGATGACGATCCACTCAGGACCGCTGGATTGGAGCGACGTGGAGCGCGGGTGGCCGTCGGATTTCCTTAATCCGAACGCGCGCGCACGCGGGCTCATCCGGAAGCGGGCCCCGGCTGTCAGCGAGAGGGGAGTATGCGCGCGAATGGGGAAGCGACGCGTGGCTCGGGTAATTTTCCCCGGGAAAGGATTTTTTTCAAAAGGAATTTCCAAAGGGTTTTAATTCTAGGAAGCTTGTAAAATTCGGAAAATTGTAGGAAAATCGAGAAAATGTGAGGAAAATTTCTATGAATTCAGAAAATGCCAAGAATTTTATAAAGGCATAAAATTACTCTTGTTCCATTAAACTTTTAAGGTTCTTTTAGAAGTTCCTTTTCTTTCTTATTTTAGAAAATTCAAAAGGCATTTTAGAGGGTTTAAGAATATACAAAAATACAAATGTAAATCTAGGTGATATTCATGCAATTTATGCGAAAAATTTTTATGTCAAAAATTCGGGTTTATCACAAAGCTTACCTCTTAAAAGAATCTCGTCCCGAGATTCAACTTTCTTGGCTGAATAGTTGCGGGTATTCTTTTCTCAGAGTTTCCTCTTTTTCCCATGTAGCTTCCTTCTCGGTATGGTGTTTCCATAGAACTCGGCAATACTTAATATTTCTGTTTCTCAATTGCTTCTCTGTTGTTTCCAAGATTAGCTCAGGTTGTTCCACATATGATAAATCTGGTCCAATGTTTATTTGTTGAATGGGAACGACTTACTTGGCACTCGGAGACATTTCTTCATTGGGAAACATGAAATACGTAATGTATGTCCTTGAGTTTCTCGGGTAATTTTAGTTGATAGGCCACTTCACCTCGTCTTGCTTGAATTTGATATGGTCCAATATATCGAGGAGCCAGTTTTCCTTTTATCTGAAATCTTTGAATACCTCTCATCGGTGAAACTTTAAGATAAACGAAATCCCCAGCTTTAAAGCTAAGATCTCGTCTTCTATTATCAGCATAACCCTTTTGCCGATCTTGGGCAATTTTCAACTTTTTCTTGATAATTTGCACATGACGTTCCGAATCTTGGGCCACTTGGGGTCCTATAATTTGTCTTTCTCCTACTTCCGTCCAGTTTAAAGGTGTTCTGCACTTACGCCCGTATAAGGCTTCATATGGGGACATATTTATGCTGGATTGATAGCTATTGTTGTAAGTGAATTCTGCAAAAGGTATACAGATATCCCACATTGGTCCATACTCAAGGGCACATGCTCGCAACATATCTTCTAATATCTGATTAATTCTTTCAGTTTGACCTCTGTTTGTGGATGATAAGCGAAATGAATGACAAATTTGTGCCCATGGCAGTGTGTAGATGTTCCCAAAATCTGGAAGTGAATTGTGCTCCTCTATCTGATACTATTCTTTTAGGAACTCCATGTAATGGCACAATCCTAGTTAAGTATATATCTCCACCGATGCCACGGTAGGTGGTTTTGATAGGAATAAACGTGCCACCTTTGTCAAATGATCAACTATAACCCAGATTGCATCAAAACCAGCCCGAGTTTTTGGAAGTCCAACAATAAAATCCATTCCAATTTCTTCCCATTTCCAGTCAGGAATAGGCAATGGTCGCAATAATCCTGCGGGTTTATTATGCTCTGCCTTTACTCTTTGACATATGTCACATTTACTCACATATTCCGCTATATCCCCCTTCATACCTTTCCACCAAAATATAGTTTTAAGATCTTGATACATCTTTGTGCTTCCCGGGTGCATTGTGAACAAGGATTCATGTGCTTCTTGAAGTATGAGGTTCTTTATTTCCTTGTCATCTGGTATACACAATCGGGTTTGATATCGAATAAGGCCTGTTTCATCCGCTTCAAACAATTTCTCATCTGATTTTTCTGATGTTTTCATCATTTCTTGTAGCTCCCAATCTTCTTTTTGTGCTTTTCTGACTTTATCTTCTAATTCTGATTCAATTTCTATGGTATTTAGAGTCCCTGATTCCACAAATTCCAATCGGAATCTCTCAATTTCCTTTTGAGAAAGGGTGAACATTCTTGTAACATCGATTATTATCAGATACTTTCTGCTCAATGCATCCGCCACAACATTCGCTTTCCCGGTGGTGGTATCAATATCCAATTCAAAGTCTTTTATTAGTTCCAACCATCTCCTCTCGTCAGAATTCAGATTTGGTGGGTGAAGATATATTTCGTGCTCTTATGATCTCGAGAATATTTCACACTTCCTTCCCAATAAGTAGTGTCTCCAAATTTTAAGTGCATGAACCATCGCAGACTAATTCCGGATCATGCGTGGGATAACGAGTTTCATGAGGCTTCAAATGTCTAGAAGCATATGAAATTACCTTGCCTTCTTGCATTAATACACAACCAATCCCTGTCTGTGATGCATCACAATAGATCTGAAAATCTCTATTGGCATCTGGCAGTGTCAGTACAGGTGCAGTGGTAAGTTTGGTCTTAAGAGTTTGGAAACTTAATTCACACTTATCTGTCCATTTGAATGGATTTTCCTTTCTCAATAATTGTGTGATAGGTTGGGCAATCTTTGAAAATCCTTCGATAAACCTTCGGTAATATCCTGCCAGTCCCAAAAAACTTCGAATCTCAGTGATATTTGTTGGTGTCGGCCATTCCGTTACAGCTTGTACTTTTTCTGGATCTACCATGATTCCTTCGGCTGAGATTATGTGTCCAAGAAAAGATATTTGTTCTGACCAGAACTCACACTTGCTAAACTTAGCATAGAACTGTTGTTCTTGTAGTCTCTCTAATGCCAGAGTCAGATGTTTTCTGTGTGCCCCTTCATCTGGTGAATATATGAGGATATCATCTATGAACACTATAATGAATTCATCCAAGTAATCCATATATGTCCGATTCATAACACTCATGAAGACTGCCGGTGCATTTGTTACTCCAAAAGGCATCACAGTTGAATTGGTAAAGTCCATAACGGGTAGTGAATGCTTGTCTTTGACTTATCCTCCTTCTTCACTTTTATCTGATGATAACCAGACCGCAAATCAATCTTCGAAAATATTCTGGCACCCTTTAACTGATCAAACAAGTCATCAATCCTTGGGAGGGGATATTTATTCTTTATGGTAGCAGCATTTAAAGCCCGATAATCTATGCACATTCTTCTCGTGCCATCCTTTTTATTCACAAATAGCACGGGCGAAGCCCATTCTGAAGTACTAGGTTCAATAAACCCTTTTTCTTTTAAGTCATGCAATTGCTTTTTCAATTCTTCCGTGTCCGTCCACCGGTGGATAATGATGTTGCGCTATAGGAATTGTCCTCGGCTTTAAATCTATAGCAAACTCCACTTCTCTCGTGCGGGGTAGACCGGTAATTCTTCCGAAAGACATCTAGAAATTGATTCACAATTGGCACTTTTTCTAACCCTCATTAATCATAGTGCAAACAGTTCACGAAATTGCTTTCTCGAGATGGTTCTATCTGATACTCTATCTTTTGTTCATTCGGAGAGATCAAGGTTAGGGTTTTAGTTCCACAATCAAGTTTCCCTTTATGCTTACTTAACCAATCCATGCCTAATATCGATCCAAACCTTTCAAGTCAATTACCAATAAGGTAGCTAGCGCCTTACACCTTGAATTAAAATTTCCAAGTCTCGACATCGAGATGAGACAAGTAATTTCCCTCCAGGGGAAAGAATATAACAGGGAGTTTCCAAGGGGGTAGTTTTGATTCCACTTTGCAAAAGGAAATTTTTAGAAATGAAAGAATGCGATGCTCCGAATCAAATAAAATAATTGCCGGATGGGATTGTACTTGAAACTCACCAAGATCACATCGGTAGCATTTTCAGCAGTATGGGCATCGATGTGATTTACCCTTCCTTGAATGGGTCGTGAAGCATATCCACCCTTGTTTGGAACTTTATTTCCTCTTACAACTTGACTACCTTGAAGTTGTACCGGTTTGTTGGGGGTATTTGGGAGCATGGGCTTAGCTCCAAGTTTCTGAACTTTTCCTTTCTCTTGGGCTACCTCCTTGAATACATCTTCCAAGGGCATACAGACGGTATGTCCTTCTTGTCCGCAGATGGTAACAGATCAATAGTGTGTCTTGTTGTGGACAATCCCGCTTGAAATGATTTCCTCCACATTTGAAACATCCATTGGTGGCGGTAGATGGTGGAGCTGCTGGCATAATTCTCGGAACTGGTCCTCTAGCCCTGGGATAAGAAGCATTAGGACCAGGACGCGGTCTCTGGGACCGGGCATTAACCCTTGACAAGAATTCATTTCTTTTTCGCTTAAACATTTCCATTTTCCCTTTCCTTTCTTCCATAAGGAAGACTTTACTCACCAAGGTTTTCATATCGGGATAATTAAACCCTGATAACTGAAATTGCAGATATGGTTGTAACCCATTAGTAAATTTCTTATCATTCTTTCTTCTTCCTTCATATCTTCGGGTGCATAGCGGCCCAAATAATTAAACTGATGCAAATATTCCAACACCGTCCCAGTTTGTTTTAAATCATCAAATTCCTTTCTTTTTGCTTCCATAAGTCCTTGAGGCATATGATGTCCCTTGAATTCATCTGAAAATTGTTTCCAAGTTATAGCAACGGGTCAAGAAAGGTTCTTCCATAGTTGTCCACCAAGCTGCGGCTTGTCCTGATAACTGATGAGAAGCGTATAACACTTTCTCACGATCCGTGCACTGCACTGTATTCAGTTTTCGTTCCGTCTCTCTAAGCCATTCATCTGCTTGCATGGGGTCAGCTGCCATTGAAAAGGTTGGTGGCCTTGTCTTTTGGAAGGCACTCCATCTGCATCCCAATATTACCTGCTCCTGGGGTCCTCCATTAGCTTCACCTGACCTTTCCACTAAACATCGAAGCGCTTGAGTGTGTGTTTCAATGGTTTCTCTCCTGTTCGCTCCATTATTGCCAATATTTGAGCCAAGGTGACCTCAGAGGTTCTCCTTGTTTCACCCGACATTTTATGCTTTTATGCTGAAAAACATAGAGGTAAATCAGATGAGGAAGAGAGGGATAAGATAAAGGATTTCGAAATGGATAAGTTTTTATGGTGATACTATAAAAAGGAAGAATCAAGTTATGGCATTCTCAAACTCATTATTTATTTCACATTACAAACTTGTACATGCTTACATACCTATTCAAACCCAAGCACTATTTTACAGTTTCTTGAAAACATACTACAATACTAGACTTCCATGGTTTATTTAATTTTTACAACATGGTCCAACAACCCCAACTACTTCTTTTATATTATCAGCTCCAAGTTCACTTCCGCATTACCTCCACCGTCCCCATTATTACTCCCTTGATCATCATCGTTGTCACTTCCCGAGGAACCATTGGAGATTTCTTCTATTTCCCCAAAATCATCTTCAGCTGGAAACGGGGGTGGCGGGGGTAGTTCAACTGGAGGGTGCTCTAACGCATCTATATGTTGTAGCATTACAACTTGCTGTTGCTCCAGCAACTGATTAATTTGTTGGGCGTGGTATAAGTCCATAGTTATATTCTGCAGGTGGGTATCACATTTTTGGATTTGAGCCTGCTGGGTTACCACTAAACTAGCCATCTTTTTTAATTGGACATCCGCAGTAGGCGGGGGTTTTGCAACTTCTACTACATGACTTTCATCACTTTCTTGTGGGAAATAGGCATAAGGGGTATTTCTTAGAGCTTCAGCAAAGACTTTGGTCACACGAAGGACTCCTTTCATACACGCACCTTGTAAGGCCTCAAAAGCTTCGCTTTTTTGCTCCCTGAACCTAAAGGATCCCATTCCCCCTACCTGGTGTAAATACACTTCCCCTTCAAACAGCATCGGTCCATTCCCGTCTTCATTTATAGTCCTTAAACTTATGAGAGGTTCCTCCCTATGTCCGCAGAAGTGCAGTATCTCCCGGAGATACTTGGCCCACAGTCCTAACTCAATGGTAGAATAAAATTGCACCATCCTGCATTTATATACATTTACCAGGTAAAATTTTACTTCACTACCAGATTTAAAAGCATGCAACTAGATGACAGTATTAAACACCTTATGGGGTAGTTTCTAGTCATACCATTCTAGGGTCCCTTTCTTACGGTCACAACCTTGGGCTCTGATACCAACTCTGTGGGGACCCAAATTCCGAAAAGTCTTCATCGGATTCGTTCCCCAAAAGCACGATTACCCAGGATGCAACAGTGCCAGAGTCAATACCGAAGTCCAAAACATTCATAGGAAACTTTAATATTTTACAAAGGAAATTATTACAAACCGTTATTCTTTAAGTATTTATTACATCCACACTGTTGCAAAGGTTGTGAGTGCAAGAAAATATAGAAATTGGTAAACTAGAAGTCTATGCCATAACTTTCTAGTTCCTCGGCAGTGAACTCCTCGCACTCACCATAAAGTTGAGGAGTACCTGAAAATAGTATAATTTCCCCACATAGTGGGTAAGTACTAACAAGATTTGCGTGTTTCAAGAGGAAAATTCTACTCTAGTATATGCAAGAATCAAACAAAGGTATAAAGTTCAGAGTGAGTAGATGCAGAAACATATAATAGATAGAAGAATCTTAAGCTTTAGCAATCCTTTGCAACCAACTTTTGAATATTTGAAACCTTTCACAAAGCCTGTCTCCATCCTCCAACTACTCCCTCAAGCGAACACATACACCATAGACTTTTTCTTAAAGCATGAGTTCATTGAATAAGAGAGGCATCACCCAGGTTTGACACAACTTCCTATACCCAAGTAGGGTCCATCGATGATTTTGTTAATGACCTGCAGACCTACCCAAATTTACCCACATATTGATCGATACATGGATGGGTGATATTTGTGTCATTCTTATTCATTATACCCAAGTTTTTATATGAGCACAACCCAGCTTGTATCCCTTAACAACTGGTACCATTGTAGGTCTTGTATGGCATATGTCCCCTTGAGCTTTCTTGTGCCATAACTTCTCGAAGGATATACCCACTCCAAGGGTTACCGCCTAGTCCAACTTCACTACACCGGTGGCTCATATACAATTCCTTTTTCAGAATCATCCCCATGTCCGGATAAGTATTCCATACTACTTATCCACATGGCAAATAATTGACTTATTCTACTCGATTTAAATCTCTCAAAATCTATTTTAGGCTTCAAAGGATGGGGCTAATCAATAAGGGTAGGCTTTCGGTGTTTGTATTTTGGCATGATCATTTTATAACACATGAGATAATGGTTTGGCCGAAAAGTAATAATTAAAAAGTAATGTAGCCATAAATATTTAAATAGGAATTCCAAAGTGCATCAAGGAATAGAAACACGCCTTGATGATCACGATAAGTGATCCTTCCTCGTAGTCCTCCTCCACGTGGTTCAACCCAAGATATCGCTTCTTGTTCTTCTTCTATTATTTAGATAAGAATAGCAATAATCAAAATATATTTGAGAATGATTTCTATAACATAATGCAGAAAAATATTTTAAATGGTCTAGGGTGGTATTGGGAATAGGGTTGAAAGTTTTGAATTTTTTTTTCTTTATTTGAAGACAATTTGTAGGAGAAAATAGTAATTTAAAATCTCTTTTTAAATTTCCTAGCATCTTCCTATAAAACAGGAGTTCCATTTTTACTTAAGAAATGGTATGTATTTTGGCCTTAGGAGGAATTTCCCTATACTTTTTATTTAGAAGAAAAGATTTAGAAGGATTTATAAATAGGAAATTAATATATAGTATATTCTTTATTGAAAAATTTTAAGTTTATAAGATTTGTTTATATCCCTGTATTCTACTAAAAATATTAATTTGATTTTTAATAAATCCTTAGGATTTCTAGAAATTCCTAAAATCTTAAGAAAAGGGTTTTGACTTTAAATTTGAATCTAGAAAGGAAAAAAAAAAATATGGAAAAATCCTTTTTAGATGTAAAACATCATTTGGAAAAACTTTTGTATAGAAACTTTGACTCAATTTGGCCTCTAAGGGCTTCAATTTGGGAGGATTTGAAATCTGGGCTAGGATGAACAGGGGAAATTAGGGTTCTTGAAAACCCGATTTGGGCGTCTTCGATTTGTGGGTTTTGGATCAAATTAACCTTAGGGCTTTTGATCTATGGGGTGTGAGGAACGATTTGCCTCCGGTATTGGGGCTCGGGATGGCCGGAGTTGGCCGGACGACGAGGTCCAACGGCGGCTTAGGCTAGGGAAATTGGGGATTCTTCCGGGAGTGGTTAATAGGTTGAACTGCGGGGTGTACATGTCACCAGAGGTTATGTGGGATGTTCTAGGATAGAAATCGGGGCATGAAAAGTTTCGGGGTAGCTTGGCGGCATGAGCCGTGGAGTTTGGACGCCGGCGAGAGCGAATTTGACGCTACGGTGGGATTGAGTAGGAATTGATAGGAGTTTAAGTTTTAGAAGGTTTCGGGGAGCATTTTTGCTTTTGGCGGCATAGGTAGAGGATCATCGGAGCGCTCTGGCGGCGAGCTCCGACGAGAACGGCGGCGGTGGAACGGAGTAGTGAGGAATGCAGCTTACATCGGTGGCGCTAGCTGGGTTTAGTGAGCTCAAGACGGGTTCGGGACGCCGAGCGACGCCGGAATTTATAGGGAGCGCTTTTGTCGCGATTTTGGTTGGGTGGATGAGTTCGCGATTTTTCTCCGGCGACAGATTCTCTCATTGCGCCATTAAATGGTCACGCCATGAGGCCATGGGGTCGACGACGTGGCCTGGCGCAATGGGCGTCCAAACTGGCGCCGATAGGATCGGATAAAGCGGCGGCAGTAGCACGGCGGCAATGGGAGCGAGGGGTTGCGGCGACGGCGGATTGGGCCAAGAAAGGGTCTTTCCGACCGTGCCATGGGAGTACTCGAGTAGTACAAGTCCCAAGGATCACTCGGTCACATCGGTGTGGACTATTAGGCGGAGTCGCTTAGTAATGATGATTCGGCGGATTCTCACGGCGGAGACGCAATGGCCATGCAAGCGAAGCGAGGCGGCGGCGACGGCCGGGGAAGAACATGTCGTGGCCGTTGGATTGAAGACGTGGCACACCGGAGGCCCTCCGATCTCTTTTCGATATAAGCGGCGCGGCGGGATGACGATCCACTCAGGACCGCTGGATTGGAGCGACGTGGAGCGCGGGTGGCCGTCGGATTTCCTTAATCCGAACGCTACAAGACGCTGGCTCATCCGAAGCGGGCCCATTGTCGCCGAGAGGGAGTATCTTGTGAATGGGGAAGCGACGCGTGGCTCGGGTAATTTTCCCCGGGAAAGGATTTTTTTCAAAAGGAATTTCCAGTGGGTTTTTAATTCTAGGAAGCTTGTAAAAATTCTGGAAAATTGTAGGAAAATCAGAAAAATGTGAGGAAAATTTCTATGAATTCAGAAAAATGCCAAGAATTTTATAAAGGCATAAAATTACTCTTGTTCCATTAAACTTTTAAGGTTCTTTTAGAAGTTCCCTTTTCTTTCTTATTTTAGAAAATTCAAAAAGGCATTTTAGAGGGTTTAAGAATATACAAAAATACAAATGTAAATCTAGGTGATATTCATGCAATTTATGCGAAAAATTTTTATGTCAAAAATTCGGGTTTATCACAGTATATATATTAATTTGATCGAAAGTTTCCTAAAATACAATATATTAAAATAAGAAAGCTAGATAAATATGATGAATTTTGATAGGTTGATTGAAAACTTCAAGAATACAATGCACTAAAATAAGAAGAGTAAGTCTAAACAAATAGAAAGTACCCTTACTATATTTAAACCATTGGATAGATTGTATAGTAGAGATTAAAAGTTGATAACACCACCACTACCACAAGACTCTTTTTAATAGTATAGAAAAAGAGAATATTTATGGAACATAATTTATGTATCTCTCAAAATCCATTTTAATGTCCAGCTCAGCCAACTTGTTCCTTCATCTTAACCCATCTCAATAAATAAAAGAAAATATTTACAGGACAAATTGTAAGTGGCGGTAGAATAATTAAGGTTATCAGTGCGGAGACTGGGTGGTCACCGTCGCGGGGTGGGGCGGGACGCGTAGGGAGACGCTGGTGGGAGCAGGGCAATATCGACGGGCCCCTCGAAGGAGGATGGGACACCAAAGGGGAGCCACCCTTGGGGCTCTGCTAAATATGCCATAGAGGTCATCGACGTTTGAGTCGCCTCTAGATTAAGACAACCACACCGGATCTGGGTGTTTGAGGAAAGAGACGGTTTGTGCAAATGGAAATTGCAATCTTGTGCTATCTATAATTAATGTCTCCACTAATTTAGGGATCTAGTAATTAATGACATGTTAATTAACGTCTCCACTAATTTAGGGATCTAGTAATTATGGGCATGCTAATTATGTCTCCACTAATTTAGGGATCCAGTAATTAATGTCTCTTTTCCAGAGCCCTTAGTAATTAATGACTTACTTGATCTGAGCCGTTGGATAGATTGGAGGGCCTAGATCGAAAGTTGATAACACCGCCACCACCACCACAACAAACTTTTTATTAGTAGAGATATACAGGCCTCATTAATGGTTTAGCCACCAACGTCGACCAACAAGCACCGGCTAACAATTAAGCTCATGCGTCGTCGGCCATCGTCCAACACCGGCCTGTTTCGTCCGTGCGTGGTATCTTTTCTGAGAGATTCACGAGCCGCATGCATGCACGTCCATAGATCACGTACATGGATCTGCAGCTTCCTACCTAGCTAGCTAGCTGTGTAATTAAACAAAGCAAGTTATCTAGCCAGTATATATTCGATCGATCCATGCATCAGCTAGCTGGAGTTAGCCAGCCAAGGTTGGGTTCACGGTGGCCGGCCGGACATGGATTGCGGCGGCTGTCGTGCCAAGCACAAGAACACCATGATCAACATCAAGTGCGCTCGCGTACTAGCTGTTAGCGCGGTGGTTGTGGCTGCGGTGGCGTGCATGGGGCCATTAGTGGCGGCGCAGCAGCAGCAGCAGCAGCAGCTGGTGCCGTGCATGTACATCTTCGGCGACTCGCTGGTGGACAACGGCAACAACAACAACATCCTGAGCCTGGCCAGGGCCAACTACCGCCCCTACGGCATCGACTTCCCCGACGCCGACGGGCCGCCCGGCCGCTTCACCAACGGGCGCACCATGGTGGACCTGCTGTCCGAGCTGCTCCGCTTCCGCCCGCCCCTCATCCCGGCCTACGCCATGGCGCGCCGCAGCGGCAGCGACCCCGCGCGGGGGCTCAACTTCGCCTCGGGGGCGGCCGGCATCAGGCCGGAGACGGGGAACAACCTGGTTGGTAATCCCTTCCCTTGTGCAGCAGCAGCTTCATATACTCGATCGATGCGTGCTCCTGAATCCTGTGCATATATGCATCATGGGCGCATGCAATGCAGGGCGGGCACTACCCACTGTCGGAGCAGGTGAACCACTTCCGAGAGGCGGTGCGCGACATGGCCAGGGGCGGCGGCGGCGGCGGCGCCAACACCACCAACCGGCTGGGCCGCTGCATCTTCTACGTCGGCATGGGCAGCAACGACTACCTCAACAACTACTTCATGCCCAGCTACTACACCACCGCCCAGGACTACGACCCGCCCACCTACGCCGACCTCCTCCTCCAGGACTACTCCCGCCAGCTCACCGAACTCTACCACCTCGGCGCCAGGAAGTTCGTCATCGCCGGCGTCGGCCAGATCGGATGCATCCCCTACGAGCTCGCCAGGATCAACAACAACAACCCCGGCCGCCGCCGACCTAGCAACAGCAGTAGCAGTGCTGTCGCCATTAACATCGGCGGTGGCGGTATTGTTGTAAATATCGGTGGCCGCGGCGGCGGCAGCAGCAGCCCAAACCCCAGCCCCAGCCCCGGCAGGAAGCCGTCCGTCTCCGGCGGGTGCAACGACAGGATCAACAGCGCCATTGCCATCTACAACAAGGGGCTGCTGTCCATGGTGAAACGCTTCAACCGCGGCCAGCAGCTGCCGGGGGCCAAGTTCGTCTTCCTCAACACCGTCCAGACCGGCAAGGACCTCGTCGCAAACGCGGCAAAGTACGGATTCACGGTGATCGACCGAGGCTGCTGCGGCGTCGGTCGCAACAACGGCCAGATCACGTGCCTGCCCTTGCAGCGCCCCTGCGATGACCGGAGCAAGTACATCTTCTGGGACGCCTTCCACCCCACGGAGGCGGCCAACCGAATCTACGCCGCCAAGGTCTTCAACTCCACCTCAACAGCCGACGCATACCCCATCAACATTAGCCAGCTCGCCGCCATATGAATCCTATTATCCTATATTCATTTCTCGCCGAGGCATGCATGCATGCATATATCATACCTGCATCATATTTGTCGTCCGAGGACTGCCTTAATCCCACCCTTTTTTAGATGATACTACTATATATCATGTTTGTACTTCCATAAGAGAGTATTCTTTTCGCAAAATGCATGGAATGGTTTGTGGGAGAGAAAGTGTGCATGGATCTTGGAATCTATTTTTCCTATTTATGTCCAGCGCGTAAGCCGGCCATTAAAAAATCCTCATGAAACGGTTGACGCCAAATTTTGAAATTAGCCGACGCTCTAGAAACTTTTGGAAAATTGGCCTGGACCTGGTGAAATACGGGCCAAAGCAGGTGCACATAGGAGTCCGAGTTGGCTTAAGTACGTAGATATGGGAGGATCGGCTAAGAAAGAGTCCAAATCGGCTCAGTCGAGTATATTAGGTAGTATTAGATAAAACAAGGAGATATGAAGTCGAGTTTGTATAGATCACGAGAGTAAGAGTATTATTGTTTTTTTGGGCGGTTGCGGTTGTGTTTGCGTTTAAGCTGGAAATTTGTAACTCCTCGATAAAGACATTCGAAGGATCAAAAAATTATAGCAAAAATGGTTTTAAGAGCTTTGAGAAGAAATAGTAAGATCTATAATATTGGTTACAAAACGTCAAAGCGTTTGGCTTGTACGAAAATAATAAATTTTCAGCTTAAACGCAAACGCAACCGCAACCGCAACCGCAACCACCCAAAGAAACAGTCTCTAAGAGATAGGTTTCACCCTTCTTCTATTGATCAACACATTAGTTGGCAGTAGACTGTTTACCCTTCGTTCTATCGGCTTATAGCTTTGCTATTCATCGATAGTCTTTTTACCCCTCGTTCTATCAACTAGACGATCTAATCGGTTAGTTGATAGTATGTTTACCTTCTTTTTTGCTGTTTCGTTGATTTTATCGACTTGCTGGTGGATTGTTTATCTGCTGAATCTATTAGTTTAGATCCAATCTAAGCCAATAGTTTCATTACCTTTCACCATGTTTGGATCTACTTCTAAGTGTTGCAGTTTCGTTATATCATAGATCCAATCGGCTATCTAAAAGTTGATTGCGTCTTTTCTTACAAATTGTAAATTAAATCGGCTAGCACGCATTGGACCCTGCTTCCGGTGCTATCGAGGATCCTACTCCCTGAGCCCACGTGTGTTGCGCTGAAACCAACTTTTGGCGTCAACAAAACTTTGCAAAAAAGCCCTTCGAATTTCCATATTCTCATATGCATCCCTCTAGCTCGCCCGTCGTACGTCCGATCTCCGATGGATGGCCCTGCTCATGGGTCAGCACCCCTCCAGTTTTAGGGCTTTTAACCTGCTGCCCTCCCACCCCTACCCCTTCCCCACCTAATCTCTTCACCATTGAACTTTGGCCTATTTGCCCGATCCATGCCACTGAATATATATGCTCTCCTTTGCTTTCTTATGAATCCTAGATCCAAGCAGTCCTCCTTCTCACCCCACGACAATGTCACCCTTGCCCTTCATCCCCTACATCCTCTGCACCTTCGTTCCAGGCTGGATCTACTCATAGTACAGTTGGATAGTATGTTTGGTGTCGTTGTTGCCGAACAGGACTACGCTACTGTCAAATCCCGAGTGTGGCTCATTTCCCTTGACCCATATGGCGGCAACTTCAGAAGTTATCAGAACATTATATGTTCTCTGCTCTAGCCTGTTGTCAAAGTTGAGGGTGACACGGTAATCCTCAAGGTCATCGATCTGTCCCTGTAACAACCCATTTTGGGCCCCTTTCCAAAATTTTAAAATTTAAAATTTTGAATTGCATTTCCTATAAATATTATTCACTATCTGAAAAATATTCAGTTTTTAAATTCAAAATTCAATTTCTAAATTCCAAAATCCTTTCTTAAATTCAAATTCATCTTAATTGCTATTTCAAAAAGGCTAAATTAAAAATCCAATTAGAATTCAAAATTCAAATTGTCTTCTTATTTTAAAATTTATTCAAATAATAAAAAAATCCCTTTTTGGGCTTAGCCTTGTTCCAACCCAGCCTAGCCCAAGCCCTGCCCTGCTCTGCCCAGACCGAGCCCTCTCTCTCCCTCCTCTCCTTCTCTCTCTCGCTCTACCCGAGGGGCAGCACGCGCGATACGCCAGCCTTAGGCACGCCACGCGCGTCACCCTCCGTCGTCATCACCGTTCTCTCTCTCCCCTCCTCTGTCACTGCCGTGCCACGTGCACCGCGCGCCGACAACGCTACTGGATTTGCCACGTGAGCCAGTGTCACGCCTGGCAGTATCACTGCCGTGCCAAGCAGCCTCAGCTCTCCTCGGCCGCGTCTCACGTCTTTCACCCTGCCTGGTTGTAGCCCCGCCACTCCTGGCATCATTGCCGCACCATGTCCCTACACCGCACCATCCCTCGTTGCTTTGAGCCCCTCGCCTCGGGACGTCTCTCTCCTCTCCCCATGGACTCTCCCTCTGCCTTTTTAAACCCTCGGCTTGGCCTCAATCCCCTTCTTCCACCATTGCCGCCGCTGAGGTCGGATTCTCCCCTTTTGCCTCACCGTCGACTCGATACGTTGCCGGCTGATTCCTCGCGTCCCTAGCTCCTCTATGTGGCGTCCCTCACGTTCCCGTTCTCAATTTTGGCCAGGAACCACCAGAGCTCACTGGTGACAATGCCCCTGTTTTTGGCCGCCGCCCCATCCACGATGTCGGCTCGACTCTGTCTTCCCCTGAGCTCGCCGTCACCTCAGGTAGCTCCCTGATTGTCCCTAGTTGCTCCCCGCACCGATGAACTGGCCACCATCTCCTCCCATTGCCAGAGAAGCATGCCCTCATAGCTTCCTGCCGCCCGCGCCGGCCAGGACATTCTAGGTCTCTCCTAGTCGAACCTATCCCGATCATTAACCACTAGGACAGTGAACCGTAGCGCCACCAATCCTCCGCCGTAGGTTCACAGAGATCGGCCGGAGAACCAAGCGGGCCATCACCTGGCTGACGTCACCCCAATGTCGGTCGCAAGATGAGTCGATGACGTGGGGGACCCACGCTAATAGTGATTAGCGTTTAAATCTCCCATGCTTAAGTGTTGTCAGCCACTGACATGCGAGCCCGCGGCCCCGCATGTCAATATTAGTGGAGGCATACTCCTGGTTTATGCCTTCAGTTGTGGGCTTGTTCAGGCCGCTTCTACACTTGTGGACCGGACAACCTGGGCCACAAAATGTTGGATTCAGCCTAGTTCTATTTAGGATTTTCAATCTTTTCCCATTTAAATATTTTAGAAAGTATAAATGATTTTTTAAAAATAGTAAAAAACCTAAAATATTAGAAAAATTATGATAAATACTAGATAGCAGGCTGAATTTAATAAAATTATAACTTTGAACAATAACCCAATCCTGGACTCTGTAAAATAACACTAACCCTAATATAATCTTTTTGAAAATACTTTAAATACCTTTCTGTTTAATTAAATTAGTTTATAATTTTCATAAATCCTGACAAAATTCCAGAAAATACTAGATGTAGTTTTGAACCCAAAAAAATTAATTAAAATTTTTTAAATGCATTTTTTTCCCTAGATAATTATTACTAACTTTTCAACCTTTTTCCTTAAGGATTAATATTGCTAAAAATCTGTTTGATTTATTTAAAAATGTATGAACTCTAAAATTTCTAAATTTTCATAGAAATATTTCTAATTCAAAATCTATTTAATAAAAATATTAAACCCAATTACCTTGGTAAAAATTAGCAAAATAACAGACCTAAATGCCTTATAAAATTAATATTTTCATATTTTAAATAATTTCCAAAATTATTTTCCAGTAAGAGTAATGGTAACTAAGGGTATCTAGAGCATGTTTATTCATATCATAATACGACATGTAGAATCCTTGTTGATATTAGTATTTTTGTAGTTGCATTCATGCATCATTTTTTTTATTTGTTTATGCATTGTCTTTGTCTTCCCGAGTAGACATCGAAGATCCAGAGGGAAGATTCGAAGACATTGAAGAAGACTTCTAAACCTCAGGACAAGGCGAGTTAACATCTTTAGTTCATGTCTTACCCTGTTTTACTTAAAAGTTATTTAGATTCAATTAAAAAGTTCCATGCTCTACAATTTAATACCTAATTTGTTAATCATGTTATACGTATGCTATAACCTTTGACAAGTTTAATTACCATGCTATGATTTCCTTGAATATCATGCTATGACTGCCTTGATAGTCATATCCCTTGTGACACCAATTAAATAAATAAAACATTTAGCCTCTTAGTCCTTGATAAAACCTGCTTAGACATGTTTAGATTAAATCAATGCTTTGTTTTCGTGGTGTAGCAATCCCCATAGTCGTGAACACTAGCTTAGCACTACAACTACTACTTTATACGATGAATTGGTTTTAGGCTAGTTTGGGTAAAGGCTCGTGTTAGTTGGTCTCAAGATTGTGAGCCGGTTGGGCTAAGACACGGGTTGAGACCGGAGTTGCTCAGGGAAAATAAATTGTTGGCTTAAAAAAAATAAAGAATGTTTTGTAGGTCACTGTTGCTATAGTACCTAAATGAAAAAAAACATGTGTGTTAAATTTGAAAGCTTATTTTGGCTACAGTTTTATATACTAAAACATTTTTTTGTGTACCTGATTTATCAGTACACAACGAAACCTACACTATTCGTAAAAGTAAAACTAAAACCAACCAACATAATTGATTTTTTTAAGTATTGTAGCCACGGTTCTCCATAAAAGAAAGCTTTTGTTCTTTTGTTCTTTTGATAAAAAATAAAAAATCAGTGTAGAACAAAAAAAACCTGGTTTTAAACGCAATATATTAAAGGGTTATTTCTGTTTAGTGTTGCTACAGTACCTAACATAGTATTGTTTTATACCAAAAAAACTCAAATAGATTTTGCTAAATAAAAATAATAAAAGAAATTTTTGCACTCACCATGGTTTTAAAAAAATAGATAGGTGTTATTAAACACCACTATTTTGTTGTGTATATATAATGTGTGCATTTCATGTTTTCTTCGTAGTACGACATTGCGTGGTGTAAGCTGTGATCTGTAGCGTCATATATAGATTAGCTATTGTGTACGCATGGTTTCATTTTGTTTTTTGTTCTTTTAGTATACTACTGCGTATCTTCTTGTATGGCTTCATGTATGTGTGTGTGTCACATGCCGTCGATATTTATCCCCGCCAGCTTGTCTTGCACTAGGTAGCAATTCATGTACAAGTAGTCTATCATTCAGGTCTTATCAAAACAAAACGAGACTCTTCTAAAAACATTCACTCCATCCAAATTGTCCTAAAATATCTTGTCACTCCCAAAATCTATTTTGGTCCATCCTTTCTTTTCCTTGTTGCCATTTCACAAGTATTTATCTAGTGGTTGGAAGTTGAATTAAAAGAGATCCTAGGTGAAAGATGATAGGTAGAGATGCTATGAGAACAAGAGTTCCAGTTGATAAAGACATAGTTGTACATATTGGATTTGTAGGTTAACCCATATAGTGTAATACTTGATGGATACTATAGTTTAGGAGAATTTAAGAGGAACAAGCATACTAATGGATCAAAAGAAAGTGCCATGAACAATTGGATTGATTACTAGGAATAAATTGATATGACACTCAAAGTTTATAAGAATTGGTTGATTTTCGGATTGATAGGGGATGAGTCAAAGGGCTCAGATTTTAATGAAGGCGCCTTGTTAGGGATAACTGAATCAAATTGGATTACTCAGAGTAAATAGACTACTAGAGCCTTGAAGTGTTAGCCACAATGATGTAACTGCCATATATTCAGAGAAAATAGCGAAGATATTGGCTAAACTTGTAATGGTGGATTTATAAACTAGGATTAGTGGCCAATTCTAGGATTGATAAATTGCTATAGGATCCAATAGAACAAACTTTGGTGGTTGAATTAATATAAGAGCCAAATTATTAGAAAATTGTAGTTCGGTACAGAAAATGATCATAGTGATAGTTGAAACCATGATATAGCCGTAGAACAATCTTACGAATCTGGATTATAGTATATAACCCTTGATTGATTCTTTGTGATATAGATGTTAAACGGTAGAAAGATAGAAGAGAAGTATGTATAGAATATTAGATCAATTAATTAACTATAACTAGTTGATTTGGCCATTGGATTTGTAGCGAATTGCAAGCAGGACTAATAAATGACTAAGGAGAAATAATGATATAGTATGCATACAGTTAGGAGTAGTCACCCATAATATCCTAGTTGAATATACCTTTAATGGAGACAAGGTTTCATGCAAAAAAAGCTCACATGAGTGAAAATTTGAAATTCCCAAAGCTCTACCTTGGTGGTTTACTGATCAATAGTTGCGAGTTCCAAATATACATGATTGGGTACATTGGTGGAATAACTTGAGTTGCGGGGTCCTAGCAGACTAAGGTAGAGGATTGCAATGAAAGACTAGACATTAACATAGATATTAACACAGATGTTTGATTCAGGAGAAGAAACCATGCCACCAGATATCTTGCGAATCAACCAACATTTCTATCGCCACCACTCTGTCTTCAATCATTTGCCACCCCACTTCTTCTGAATCTCGGGGTCGAGATTCCGTTTAAGGGGGTAGGTTTGTAACATCCTCAAAATTTCAAATATGCAAAAAAAACTTTATTATACCTCCATCTTTTGATATTCTAAAATTTCAAATCTAAATTTAAACCTTCAATTCCAAGATTTATTTCAACTAAACATCTCAAAAATAGATTACACTTGTATATTCAAACCCAAATCAAAATTTCATCAAACTCGTATGTAATTTATAAGTTCTCATGTAAATTCACAGGAAAAATAGTGATTCTACCTATGATTGAATTATGCCAATGTATCAAGCTTAATCCAAACCAAAGAGATTAAAAGGTCTACTCACGATATTAAGTCCAACCATATAAAATCTATGTCCAGATACAAATTTGTGACATTATCAAAATTTAGGATTTTAAATTTCAATTCAATTTTAAAATCAAGATTAATTTCCTAGAAATTTTTCTAAACTTTTCTTCTTTCTTTTCCCTCATTTCCTTTGCCTCTTTTTCCTCTGCTCGTAGCCTGGCCAGGCGAACAACCTTCCTTGGACAAGGTCCAACTCCCTACCCGAACTCCAAAGTCCAAACCCCAAACCGTGTCTTTAACAAACTCCCTAAGTTATCCCTAATCCTAACTGAACTCAATTCTAACCTCAACCAAGCTGCTATAAATCCCCACTGATTCAGTTAAATTTTATTTCCCTAATTCCATCCCAAGAATCATCCCCAAATCATCCCTGGTCTGTGTTGTGGTCGCCATCCTCACCAAGCATCAATCAATTGTAGAGCATTACAGAGCAATTTGAGGGAGGAGAAGAACTCGAGGCCGTCATCGCCGTTCGTCATTGTCGCCATTAGGTAGCTGCTGCCCATGCCGTCACTTCTTGCACCGTCACCGGGAGCTATCGTCACTGCGGGCCGCTGCCGCTAGCTGCCTGTCACCTACACTGTGCATGCCACCACACCGTGACGCCGTCTCCGCTGCCTAGCCGCTGCGTCTCACTTCTGCTGATGCCGCACGCCGCCTACGGGCCAACAGGGGCTGCCGCCAGCCGCGCCGCCGCCAATGAGCCGCCGCTGCACCTCGCCACCGCCGTGCTGCCTGGTACCGCCATCAAGAACACGTCGTGCGCCACCTGTGCGCTACCGCCTCGCCACGGTGCATAGCTGCCGTTGCCGCTGGAGCGCCACCGCCGGCCCCCTCGCTTCCCTCTTCCTTTCCTCTCTCCTGTCCCTTCTTTCTCTCTCTACCTTTCGCTCCATCCCTCTGCGCTCTCTCTCTCTCTCTCAAAAGCCAGCCACAGCCACTCACTCTCTCTTATCCTATCATCCACGTGCTGGCTGCTACAATAATTTTCCTTTTTTCTAGAATTTTAGGGAATAGTGTTCCTTCGCTATTTTGCTACAAATTCATCCTAACTTCAAATCCGATGATTCCAGTTTCTAAAAAAAGAAAATTCATATCTACTTACTGTAATTATTACATAATTTTTTAATTTATTTACTGTTTCTAGTATTTATTTTTGTTTTTCTTGTTTTGCATGCGTAGACACTACGAAAATCGGCGGTGACGTTGACGTTGCTAATGAGGTGCAGGGAGATCCACAGTACACTGACGAAGGCAAGTTAGCAGCATATCAATCCTATTTTTATGAAATGTGTTGCTAGATATTTCAATGTGCATGCTATTTGTTTAATTATTTCACTGAATTTAGTTGCATAGCTAAATTCTGTACGCATGCTCATGATCAGTTAGTATGTATTGCCTCCATTGCTTCCCTAGGAATATTATTATAGCCGTATTTATGCCTAAGTTGATTTTCGTTAAATGGCTTAGCATAATAGCGATAGCATAGCTTGTTTCATAGTCCATATGGGTTAGGGTGCAATTTGGGACAGTGGGAGACTGTCGGGGTTTTCTAAACCTAATTAAACAAATAAAATGAACGTGGCGTGAGTTAAACTGGGACAAATTGTAAGTGTGGCTGGTGCGTGAGGCACTGCTAGGGAGTGCGGCAGCCATTCCAGTTATTTAAGGATCTATCCATTCGATGGAATACCTATTCCAGCACAACAGTACGGCCATGGTGTTAATAATGGTAAAACTCTAGCTGACTAACTTGGGAAATCTGGATTTGAGTGTGCCATTTGGAGGAGCGGGTGTGGTGGCCACCACTGGAGACTCTCAAGGTGCACGAGCGGGGCCACTGGCTTGGTGAGAGGCTGCCAGGGGCCGAATACTTTAGCGGGCGGACTCAAGTCTAGATGTACTTGGAGAAAGGCTTTGTTGGACTCTCCGAAAGGTGAATCCATCGCATGGGTAAAGTATACCCTCTCTACAGAGATAAAACTATCATGATAGCCGTGCTCACGGTCAAGAGCAGACGAGGAATAGATCCATTGGTGTTGTCTCATGGTTTTTAATAATTTAATGTAGTGGGTTGGCAATGAGTGCCGAGCAGCGAGTGCCTTTTGGTTTATGTCACGAGGTCTATTCTTATGTTAAGCTGATAAACATTGGTTCTTTAATTAAATTAAAGTTTTAAATTGCAGTTTTCAACTTCTAGGAAAAGTTTATAAAATTAGCTTTATGCAAAGTAACCCTAGCCTGTCTTTGTATCCTGCATTATCATTTTATAAGAACCTTGATTGCTGAGTATTCGCGTACTCACCCTCACATATCACGCGGGACTCCCCTCATATATCATGCGGGACTGTTCATTCCAATGAACAGGTGGAGGAGCTGAAGAGGCACCCTACGACGACGGGTTCTACATTGGCGCCAGGACTGCTAGAGGTGTACCCTGGTCAGATGCCTGTGCTAGTTTGATGGGTTCCACAACGCATGTTCTTATTTTTCGCACTCTGATGTTTAATTTATTCATGATGTAAGTGGTATTCAACCCATGTATGTTATAAGTTAATTTCTTTATTAATAAAGTATGTGTTTGATGGCAAATTTTGTTTATCCTGTGTGTACTAGCGTATGATCCTTGAGATTAGTACAGTAAACACAGAGGGTCTCTGGTTTTGCAAGGCCAAGTCCTGACAGTCGAGCACCTATTGAGATTGAGGCAGAGAGCGGATTGTGCGATCTCCGGCTCTCGGGTCATGAAAAGCGGGATCAGAAGGATCCCTTAGATATGAATAAGTGTTGGATGTGTCTGACACAACACGTGGCCATCGTGCGGCAGTGCGGGTGTAGAGTCTACCGTGGTGCTCTGCTGAGGCCCTAGATGATACTTCAATCCAAGGGACAGGTGGAAGGATGCCGTTACCCAAGGGTAATCTAGATCATGCATTCGCTAGACCGGCAATCCAATAGCGATGATCCACAACGGAATTGCCGAAAATCGAAATACGTGTAAGGAAAAAGAGGAACCGTGGTTCCATCTGAGTTTTGAGTTTGGTCTAGTCATACCATGAGATGGTACGTGGAATAGACAGGATTGGTTCATCTGAAAAAACACAACACTTCATAACTCTCTCTTTCCTCAATGAAAAATTTGCCAATTCATATGTTTATATGTTAGGACCCGTAAAACAAAGTCGAGTTCTTGTTGTGCTTTTACGGTACTAGTCCCTAGATCAAGTAGTTATTACACACAGAATCATAGTTTGGATTACAACCATCATAAATAAAACAATTATTAGTAAGATCGAGGTGGCTTGAGTTATGAGGTGAGTTAAAGCTTGAGCAAGTGGTTTTGATGGTTAATTGTGGCTTGTATGCCTGAGATTGTGAGAGCATGATGGGACATGTTAAATTATGTCATTATTTGTTATGATGTTAAGTGATATCTGATATGGATATACGGTATTTTATGGAAAGTGCTCCCAAAATTTCAAGTAATTTATAGAGTTAGTAACATTTCGGTAAGAAGGGGCTAAGGTGTTACAGCATATTCTAATTCATATTTCATCGACCAATCCTTCCTAATTCACATTTTTATTGAAAAAATTTCTTTTGTAATTCCTCACATAAGATCTCCGAAAATACTATATTCCCACCTATACAACCAAATTATTGATAAAACTCCTTTTTCTTTTGATTCAATCATTTTCTTCTCCTTAGTGTTTGGGAAAGACAAGAAAATTTCAGGGCAAGGAACATTATCTAGAATTTCTCTTAAATTCGATCCCATAGCTGATGATGTGAAAACCAACTGAAAATCGAACGCATGGACACAAAACCTGAAAAACGAATATTTTACTCGGTTTGTTTTTTTTGCTTCCCACCCGTATCCAGAAGAGCATGGCGTTGATTTAAAAATCCACTAAAATAATTAGGAAATTTAAATTTGAATCGCAAACACAAATAAATTTTATCAGGAGTCGTCCGGCTTATCCACCCGTGGAGCGCGAGGACGAGGAGCCATGGAGGCTGCTCTCCCTCCTCTCCATCTTCCGCCAAGATGCGGCGGCGTCATCATCCCCATGCATGTCAGCCTCACCTTTTCCGGCGGCCTCAGGGGCAGGCTTCCTTCTCGCAATCGCAAGCTCGAGCCTTTCCGTGCCGCGCCGCAGTGGCAGCTCGACTTCTTGGGCGCGGAGGCGAACCCTCAGCCCTCCACTGCGGAGCCACTCGACGACGAGGAGGACCAGCTCCCCGCCGAGAGCACCGACTGGTGCGTCCGCGCGCGACGTGCCGCCCTGCGCTCCATCGAGGCGCGGGGCCTTGCGCCCTCGCTCCAGCGGATGGTTTCCTCGCCGAACAAGAAGAAGAAGAATCTCAAGAAGAAGAAGAAGGCCGCCGATCGCAAGGAGAAGAAGCCGGTGGCGGACGCTTCCGATGGCGGCGACGAAATCGATGATGATGTGGAGCAGGACGATCTCGAGCTCAGGGTCGCGCAGGTCGCCGACGGCATGTTCGACGAAAAGCGCCAGAGGAACAGGGAGCTCTTCATCCAGACGCTCTCCAGCTTCTCGGCTGCGCGACCGCCGTCCAACAGGAGCAGGGAGGTGTCCCTCAACAGGTCCATCGTCCAGGCTCAGACCGCGGACGAGGTGCTCGCACTCGCAGCAGAGATGATTGCGGCTGTCGCCAAAGGTCTCAGCCCCTCGCCACTCACGCCACTCAACATCGCTACAGCGCTACACCGCATTGCCAAGAACATGGAGGCTGTCTCCATGACACAGACGCACCGGCTCGCCTTTGCACGCCACAGAGACATGTCCATGCTCATGGGGCTGGCAATGGCGGCCCTTCCACAATGCTCTCCACAGGGTGTGTCTAACATCTCCTGGGCCTTGTCCAAGATTGGTGGTGACCTTCTCTACTTGCCGGAGATGGATAGAATTGCTGAGGTGGCCATCACCATGCTTCAAGACTTCAACGCTCAGAATATTGCCAATGTCGCTGGAGCATTCGCTTCCATGCGCCAATCAGCACCAGGCCTTTTCTTGGCCCTGGCCAAGAGGGCAGCACAACTGGTGCAAACCTTCAAGGAACAAGAACTCGCTCAGTTCTTGTGGGGATGTGCTTCTCTGAATGAGTGTCCCTATCCTCTGCTTGATGCACTTGATGCTTCTTTTCAGGATACTGCCAAGTATGATCTAGTTCCAGGCATGCAGCAGACCTCAACCAAAGAGGCTTCTAGCGGACAAGATGGTAGCAGTGCCCATGGTCTCAACTTCAGCCGTGATCAGCTTGGGAACATTGCTTGGTCCTATGCTGTTCTCGGGCAGATGGACCGTCAGTTCTTCTCACATATCTGGAGAACTCTGGGTCAATTCGAAGAGCAGCAAGTCTCGGATCAATATAGAGGAGACATGATGTTTGCTTCTCAAGTTTATCTTGCAAATCAATCTTTGAAGCTTGAATTCTCGCATCTCGATATGTGCTTAAGAGGTGATCTTGAAGAGAAAATAACAAAAGCTGGAAAGAGCAAACGGTTCAATCAGAAGACAACCTCCTCATTTCAAAAGGAGGTTGGGCGTCTTCTATATAGTACGGGGCATGAGTGGATTAGAGAATACACAGTTGATGGTTACACTGTCGATGCGGTGTTAGTTGATGAGAAACTTGCATTTGAGATAGACGGGCCAACACACTTCTCAAGAAATTTAGGTATGCTTTATTGCTTCTTGTCGTATTTAACCTTTATGTACTATTTCTGAGAGCAAAAGGGCGTCCACTTTTCTTGGGGTTAATCTACCGGAGTCTTGGTCTCAAAGGAGAAAGCAATATTAGATGTGTACTAATTTTTGCAGGCGCACCATTAGGCCACACAGCATTTAAACGACGTTACATCACTGCTGCTGGATGGAAGTTAGTTTCCTTGTCTCACCAAGAGGTTAGTCATAGATGGCAGATAGTAACCATTTGTAATTTAATTTATTGTATAATCTAGTGAGCTATCCCGCCATACTGTGGAAGTCCCAGACCGGAGTTTCATATGCCACTCTGAAATCAACAAACAGTCAAATTTGTATCGTAAGATCATTTGCTGGAGAACACCATGCATTCATTTAATCGTTTCTACATGTATTCTCTATTATTCCTATTTATTTGTGCTCTCATGTGAACTTCATTCAAGAAAAGGCATGCACTTGTTCTGCATTTTGCTGTGAATTATTCATCTAAGTATCACCTTAAAACGAAACAATAGCTGTTACCCAAGGAGTAACTTAATATGATGTCATAAAGGTATTTGACATACCTCTGATTTGAATTTCCTTCATGAATTTTTTTGAGTCTCTTGAGTAGATGAAGATCTTTTACCGTTGTGTTGAGACTTGGCATGATATATATTGAATATTTGTTTTC
The DNA here is from genome assembly GCA_036346145.1 of Olyra latifolia. Lineage (NCBI taxonomy): Eukaryota > Viridiplantae > Streptophyta > Magnoliopsida > Poales > Poaceae > Olyra > Olyra latifolia. The sequence continues at coordinate 54,925,137 of CM070528.1, read as the reverse complement.
CGTGACTATTACAGTGGGAGGAGCTCCAAGGTGAGTTTGAGCAATTGGAGTATTTGAGGAGAATTTTAGGTGTTGATAGTGATGCAGAATAATTGTGGAGGTTGGAAATTTGACATCATGAACTCCCTTGAGCATTTTCCAACTTGAAGAAGGCAAAACTCTGGGAATAACCACACTGGCCTCCCTAAATATCCAGGATATTTCCCAGCAATTTTAGTGGATCCATCGTTGAGCTTTATGGAGCTATGGCTCTTTGGAACACATGATTTTTTTTCTCGATTCCTGTGGGAATTAATTTTGTAAAAATTGATACGAAATTTGTAAATTCCTAGTGGACCCTACACATTTAGACCCATTGGGACTTGCAGGGCAAGAGCGTTGCGACAAGAACAACATGTGAAATGGTTGTGAGGAGAAAATGCTACGTGAAAAAAGACAGACTGAAGTACTCTGTATCATGCAATTATTTTTTGTTTGAAAGGTGTAATCGTGCATTTTCGCAGTGAGGTGTTTTGCACTGGGAGAAAAGATGAAACAGGTTGCAACATGCTGTACAATCCAAAACTCTTGAATACTGATGACGCTGACAGTTATATATCATATGATGGATTCAATATCGCGTTTTTGAGAAGTGAAACTCACACGCAATTACCGAAATTTTGTGAGGCACTGGGCAGGAAGGACGTACTTGTCTTGTGTGTGCATTTCAGAGCACACACAAGTACATTTCAGAGCACGATCTGCGTGTGGGAACTGGGAAAACCAATAGGCCAATACATCAGCGTGAGTTAGTTTTCAGACATCATAGAAAGCAAATTGCTCTCTCCAAAGACATCATATAAAAGTACATTGTGCATAGTGCATGCATGGTGTTTTCAGACATCATAGAAAGCAAATTGCTCTCTCCAAAGACATCATATAAAAGTTGAACCAAACAAAACGTACATAATCCCCAGCAACTAGCAAGTAGACACATAAGCTTTGTTTGGAGCATGCATAATGCATCATCAATTTTCTTTACTTACAATTGCAAACAGAATGGTCAGGCAGCGCCAGTGGTGCTTGTCTGCCGCTGTTAATCATCCATCATAAGCCTCTGCATAATCAGCTCCACGACAGCAGGGGCATCAACGGTGACAGCAACCTTCACGGTGGGCTTTCCGCTCCACCCTGTCGTCTCCGCATACCTGCGTGCAGTGAATTCATTCACAAATTCATTGTGCTCTCTTAATTCTTCTTCTTCTCCTCCCTCTTCTTGCATTGCATTTGAGTTTGGACCAGAGAAAATGATGCCTAACCTTTTCTTGGTATTGTCAAAAACTGTAAGACCCCTTGTGATTCCGTCCGTCTGCACCCTCACCACACCCTCCGTGTAAGTCATCAGCGATGGATTTACTGCAGCAAGAAGTGCTGTTGGGTCATGAAGATACACTCCTGCAATGCAATCATTTCATTGTACAAAACCAGTCTACGCCGTTAGTACAACATTGCTCGGATTCCAATATACCCTTGCATGATATGACACTAACACTAACCTTTGGTGAAGTAAGCGTCCCTGTGATAATCAAAATAAAGCCCCAATATCTTGCACAGGTAGCGAGCATATTTGCTATCAGACTGTTCAAGCTTCTTCCGGTCAGCATCTGCAGCGATGAGGGATATATGAGAGCATTTGTGCATGGCAACTGCCAACTACCCTATATATTTAAGTAAATGCGACAAATTTATAAAACCAACCACTTAAAAGTCATGATTACTTGACATAATATCAATGTAACCAAGTAACAATTATCACTTCAAACTAAAAAAATTCAGTCGATGGCAAAATGTGTGCCTGAAAAAGAATTATTATAAAATATAAACAGTTGGTGAAGCAGCGTGAACAGAATGACACTTGTGCACATAACTAAGCATTCAAATGGTTGTTGTTAACCTCTGTATTCAAATTCAAAAATCTGTAATCATGCGAAAAGAAGAACATATCCCGCTATATATGGAAACTATAGAAGATTCATGCTGTTGTTCGCAGCTCTGATATATAGCAAGGCACTAGAAGTAATAAAGTAAGGAGGTATTCTGACAAATATAAACAGCTCAATGCGGCAGACATCTCAATTAAAAGTTGAGCAAAAATTGTATATAAAATTACCAGAAAGAACTACTTGGTGAGTGATATTTATTCCCACAGCCAAAATATCAGCACCGCAGGTGAAAACTATATCAGCTGCATCAGGATCACCGAACATCTGTGAAACAACATAGCCCATTAGTGAAGGCAAAATGACAAATTCGTTGAAATTGCACCATGGACAAGTAATTGATGATGCACTACTTGTTCATTACCCAATCACAGGGTTAATTTTTCTCTGAATTCATCCGGGAAGCATCATTTAACAAAGTGCTGCATATTAGTTCACAGCCTCACAATGAAGTAGTTGCCAATTCCAGTTGCCGGATCAGAATGAAAAATATTTAGCGTGTTTAGTTCCCTCCAGTAAGGGAATAAGAACATGATGTGCAACACAATATAATCACGTGGTGACCAAGGACTAAATAAATGCTTCCAAGAAAGAGAGAGCCCTCACATTTGCCTCAGCCGCAGGGTTGACATTTCCATTAACTGAATATGCACCACCAAGAATAACAATCTGTCCAATCTTCTTGGGGAATGAAGGGTCAAGCTCGACAGCCTGGGAAACGAGAAATGGAATTTTGTTTTTAAGTTACTTTGTAAAGGAAGACAGACAAGCTACATCACACGAGTGATGCTACATGCATCTAGTGTGGCGTGAACGGAAATTAAGCAGACCAAAGCAAGGTTGGTAAGCGGCCCCAGCGCGACCACTGTAACTTGTCCAGGGTACAGATTTGCCTGCTCAACAAAAAAGGCGGCAGCAGATTGATCTACTGGCTTTCCGGTTGGTGGAGGAAAGTTCTGATTTCCCAAGCCATCTGAACCATGAACAAAGCTAGCAATCCGTAGCTTGGAGGCTTTCTTTTTTTGTTTTCGTCATACATGCACAGGGAAACCAACAACTTGTTAAGATGCATACTAGCAGTAGCGTGGTAGGACATTGCAATTTGCAATTGCGAAATAACATTGCAAGTGAGCAAATGAGATAGACGATACGAACTTTGATTGTTACATGAGATCCCTCTGCCACAGGAATGTCAGTCCTTCCCACAGCCTCCAGCTGAAACGGAAGAATGGCTAGTAAATTGCTAAATTAAGGGTCTGATGAATGGGTACAGGTACGTATAGAAAGAAAGAAAGAAAGCAGCAACGAACGAACCAGGTGTAGTGCGTTGCGGGTGGCGAGGGTGGTGTAGACATTGCCGAAGATGGTGGTGAGGCCCAGCAGGTCCAGCTCCGGCGACCTCAGCGCCACGAAGATGGCCATCGCATCATCTGCATGCCCGTTCGTTCATTGTATAAGTATTCGGGACCAACTAATCGATAGAAAGATTGGAATTTTAACAGCTCCATCGATTCATTGGTTGGATTTATTGATGGATGATATCCCCAAGAAGAAGAACAGGCAGCTTTTATAGGAAAGAACAGGCACCCTTACTCTTAACTGCTTAGGACTTGGATGGATAGAGAAGATGTAGGAGAGAATTCCTAAAACGAAGGATGAGCGGAGCGGAAGAAGAGTACGGACCGATTCCGGGGTCGGTGTCGATGACGACCTTCTTCCTGCCCTCCGCCATGGATGGATCGATCGGATCGAGAATACACTAGACGGAGATTTCCGCAGACGACGACCACAGCATTGAATTGAATAGAGGACAAAATATTCGGATTATCTAGGGAGATAAACTACTATTGTATTCTTCCACATTTCTTATCTCCTCCAACTTGATTTTTTTTTTCTTTCAACTTTTGCATCACGGCCCGAAACCATTGGGAATTCTTGTTTATTGCTTAGATGTTGCCACGTGTACAGTTTCTTTTAAAGAGGTGGCATCCATTTCACCTTCAACCTCAAAAATCAAAAGTTTCAAAATTTTTAATTTCAATTTTTGAAATGCTTCGATGCCAGTCAGTTTTTAGAATTTCAAATTTTAAATTTGAATTTTTGAATATTTCATAATTTTAAAATTATGAAATTCAAATTTTCACATTCAAAAGTATCAAAATTTCAAATACGAAGGTATCATCAAAAAAATTGAAAAATTCAAATTCGAAGGTATCTAAAATTCTAGAAATTTAAATTTGGATTTTTTTTCAAAGATTTGAATTCCAAATTTCAAATTCAAAGGTATCAAAATTTTGAATTTAAAACTTTCAAAATTCAAATTCAAAACTCAAACTATAAATTTCAAAATTTGAATGTGAAAGGTTTAAAATTTTGAATTGCAAAATTCAAATTCGAAGGTATTGAAAGTTCTGAAAATTTGAATTTGGAATTTTCAGAAAATCAAATTCAAAATTTTGAATTTTAAAAGTGAAACTTTGAATTTTTTAAGTTGAATTCAAAAAATTTTAAAGTTGAATATTTTTCATAGAGAGGTGGAGTGAGGTGACGTGGATGCCACCTTATTAGAAAACCGCTCGTGTGGTAACCACCTAAACAATTAACCTAAAACAAACGACCACCTTAGCAGTTAACAGCTTCGTAACGGTTTTGAGACTATGATGCAAACGGATACAAGTTCAAGGGACCAAAAAAGTAAATTTCAATTCAATGGGCTAAGTGAGACTTCGCTACAAGTTTAGAGGGCAAGTGTAATTTTCTCTATTTTTTAATAGGGAAAAGTGTATTTTAATCATGAGCCACCATGCTTTTTGTGGGCGACCAATTTCCAATACCTCACATTGAAAACTAATCACCCTAAAGTTACAAACTCCAGAATTAATACAATATTAACTTTATTACATGAGAGTTTTTACAATACCAAAACTAAATAATTTACAATTTTATTTCTCCTATTTTACAACTTTTTGAGTGTACAGGAAAACTTAATATTCTTGACCAAAGAGATCCATTTCTTCTTGAGAAAATTCATTATTTGCAGCGTAACAAGGATCTGTTCATTTAAAATGAACGGTTCCCAAATAATGGATGAGTATAATAATTATACCAGCAGGTTTCTTTAAGAAAATATACTATTATTATATGAAAATGGTATTTAAGAGATAGTAAGGCTTTATGGTGATTATGCAATTTTGAACTTTTAAAAGTCTTATTATATTTCTAAAACAATTTATATAAGAGTACAAATTATATCATCTTTCTCCATCCTTATTCATTTACAATCCATACAATGATTTTTATAAGGTAAATTCATGGATTTTGATAAATAAGAGAGGCATCACTGTGGGCAACCAATTTCCAATACTTTATATTGAAAACTAATCACCCTAAAGTTGCAAAACCTCATAATTTATACAATAATAACTTTATTACATTCGAGTTTTTACAATACCAAAACTAAGTAATTTACAGTTTTATTTCTCCTATTTTACAGCTTGTTTGAGTGTATAGGAAAACTTAATATTCTTGACCGAAGAGATCCATTTCTTCTTGAGAAAATTCAATATCTGCAGCATAAGAAGGATCTATTCATTTAAAATGAACAGTTCCCAAATAATGGGTAAGTATAATAATTATACCAGCAGGATTCTTGAGAAAATAATATTATTATATGAAAACAACATTCAATGAATAGTTAAGGCTTTATGGTGATTATGCAATTTTGAACTTTTAAAAGTCTTATTATATTTCTAAAACAATTTTCATAGTAATACAAATTCTATCAACTTTCTCCATCCTTATTCATTTGCAATCCAGACAATATTTTCCATAGGATAAATTCATGGATTTTGGTAAATAAGAGAGGCATCACCCAATTGACATAACTTCATATACCCGAAGTAGGGTCCATCGATGAATTTGTTATTAGCTCTGCAGAACCTACCCAGCTTTACCCATATAGTGGCCTACTACATGGATGGGAGAAAATTTATGTTATTTTTATTTATTAAGCCCAAGTTTTTATAGAAGAAAACGATATCTAGATATTCTCCTACCACAGAGTAAACATCTAGTACCCTTGAGTGTCAATCAAACTCTTGATCCTCTAACCCAAGAAGGCAAAACACTGTTTCCAAATCTGCTTCTATAGTTTATAGAGTAACGATTCCAGGGAGTTCACACTCTCTCCACCTGGTGTTATTGAGCTGGTACTTCTATGTACCGACGGGCCCAAATAACAAAACATTGTTTCCGAATTACTCTATATAAATTCAATCAACCTTCCAGACTACAACTTTTCTACAACAAATAAGTTATTCAATCTAACTTATTTGTACAGACCAATTCTTCATCTTTTTATGAGATAATCAAATTTTAATATTTTTTTCCTATTCTAAGGTTTTATCAGAGGTTGAATATTTTTAGGGTGCTTTTAAAGTAATTGGGGCTTGGATAAAAATTACACTTGGTATGTATAAATAAGTAACTAAAATATATATGCAATAAATAATAAGTAAAAGAAATTTAGGTATATCAAAATGCATCAAGGATAAGAAAACCTGTCTTCTTCGGTTGTCGGTTCAAATTCAAAAGACTCTTCCAGAAAATCTGACTCAGAAGTCTCAAGAAGTCCTAGGTCGTTTTCTATAAAAGCAAAAATATAACAAAGATTCAAAAAGGTATAAAAATTTGCATATGATTTTTAGGTTAATAGAATAATGATGATTTTTATGATTTTATGTTTTAAAATCATTTTCTTTATAAAATGAGGTATTAGCAAAAAATTTGGTAGAGTTTCAGAAATTCCTTCGGATAGCAAGAAAATTTGATATTTAATTTGTGTTTATTTTAAAAAATTGGATCAATTGAGCTCTAGAGATCGGGGTCGACAACATTTCTCATGTTGGAGTTCCGAGATAGAGCCAATTGAGGGCAAAAAGAGATTTTTTTCAAAAGTTATTCTTTTTACCACTTTAAGTAAAGGAAAAGGGGTTTTTTAAAACTATTATTAATTATTTTATTATAAAATGTTAGGTTTAATAATTTAAATACATTCTTTATATTATTTTATATTTTTGAAAATTTTGGCAGAATTTTAGGAGGTGTTTTGATATTTAAATAAATTCAAAAGCTTCTCTAAGAGAAAAAAAAAGAAAAGGAAATAAAATGAACAAAATTGGGCTAGTTGGGCCGAAGTGGGCTCAGCCTAGCCGTGCGCGGGAGGCAGCTGACGGGTGGGTCCCGCGTGCAGTGAGTGAGGGAGTGAGGGAAATAGGGAGCTCGTCGGGGTAGCTTGCCGACGGCGAGCGGCGGTTGGAGAAGGGTGGCCGAGGGTCGGGGGAGTGAGAAGGAGTCATGGGCTACCTCTAGGTGGTCTTGGTTGAGGTCGAGGGGTACTGGTATTGGCCGGCGGCGAGACAAGGCGGCGGTGAAGCTTCGGGCTCCGGCGAGGGGGTACTCCGGCGAGTTCTAGGGGTAGTGAGAGGGTGGAGAGGGTTGCTTGAACCATGACGAGGCTGGGGGTGCCCTTTTATAGGCACGGGTGGCTTGGCGGCCACAGATTTGCAAGGGTGGCGGCGGTGGCGCTGGCGGCGTGTCGGGAAGCAATTCGTCGGGCTCGGCTACCAGATGTAGTCGCCAACGTGGGGGATAACGTTCACGGTGTCGAGGAGAGTCCAGAGAGGTCGAAATCAGGGGCGGCGGCGAGCTCCAACGGCGATCCTTGGCATTTCCGGTGGAAACAGCGGCGGAGGCGACGGCGCCGGGCCTGGAGAAGACAGTCCCGTGGGCTAGGGTAGGGGAAGGCGACGTGGACGCATCTGGTCCATTGGATCAGGTTTGGTTGGATATGATTAAAGCTTTGAAGCGGTATGGCTATCGGCCGTTGGATCAAGATGGATTGATCCTAGCCGTTCATAGCCACTTAAGGCATTAGTAGGCTGGTTTGGGTCAAAACAGTAATGGGCCTTGGGCCCAAGTGGAGCTCCGGCTGAGAACGAAAGGCGTATTCCCAAAGGGGAAAGCGCACTTCTAATTTTCCATAAAAGGAAAGGACTTTAGAAATTTATAGAAAATTATAGGAGAGTCGAAAAATTATGAAATAAATTTATAATTTCTTAGAAAAATGAGGAGAATCCAAATATGAAATTTAAATTATCATTTCATAGGATTTTGTACCTTAGAAAATTAAGATAAGCTTCTTTCTTTTAGGAGAAAATTAGTAAATGAATAAAAAAATGCTTAAACCTTTAGAATTGGTTTTTAAAGAGTTTTAAAAGGAAATTGAATATCATGATTGAATATTTTGCGAAAAATTTTTATGCAAAATGGGAAATTTTTTGTTATGTTACAATCACCTAATTGACACAACTTCATATACCCGAAGTAGGGTCCATCAATGAATTTGTTATTAGCTCTGCAAAACCTACCCAGCTTTACCCATATAGTGACCTACTACATGGATGGGAGAAAATTTGTGTCATTCTTATTCATTAAGCCCAAGTTTTTATAGAAACAAATGATATCTAGATATTCTCTTCCACAGAGCAAATATCTTGTGCCCTTGAGTGTCAATCAACACTTTTGATCCTCTAACCCAAGACGGCAAAACTCTGTTTTCGAATTTGCTTCTATATTTTATAGAGTAACGATTTCAGTGAGTTCACACTTTCTCCACCTGGTGTTATTGGGCTGGTACTCCACGTACTAACGGGCCTAAATAACATATCACTGTTTTCGAATTACTCTATATAAATTCAATCAACCTTCCAAACTATAGCCTTTCCACATCAAATAAGTTATCCATTCTAACTTATTTGTATAGATCAATTCTCCATTTTTTTTACATGAGATATTCAAATTTTATTTTTTTTTTTTGCCTATACTAGGTTTTATCAGAGGTTGATTATTTTAGGTGGCTTTTTAAGGTATTGGGGCTTGGATAAAAATTATACTTGGAATGTATAAATAAATAGCTAGAAAATATATAGGCAATAAATAGTAAGTAAAGAAAATGTAGGTATATCAAATGCATCAAAGATAAGAAATCCTGTCTTCTTCGATTGTTGGTTCAAACTCAAAAGACTCTTCCAGGAAATCTGACTCAGAAGTCTCGGGAAGTCCTAATTCGTCCTCTATAAAAGCATAACAAAGATTCAATAAGGTATTAAAATAAAAATTCAAATAGAAATATGTACATGATTTTAGTTTGATAGGATAGTGATGGGTTTTATGAATTTTATGGTTTAAAATTATTTTCTTTATATGATTGGGTGTTTGAAAAATTTTGGCAGAGTTTCGGGATTTAAGAGAATTTTGATATTAATTGTGTTCATAAGAAAAAATTTTAAAATATGGATCAATTGAGCTCTAGAGATTGGGGTCGACAATATTTCTCATGTTGGAATTTTGAGATATATAGCCAATTGAGTGTAAAAAGGGGATTTTTTAAAAGTTGTTCTTTTTACCACTTAAAAATACTTAAATAGATTAGAGGAAAATTTTTTTAAAATTTTTATTTTATTATGAAATGTTCAGGTTTAATAATTTAAATAAATTCTTTATGTTATTTTGAATTTTTGAAAATTTTGGTAGATTTTTAGGAGGTATTTTGATATGTAAATAAAATCAAAAGGTTTTTCTGGAAAAAGAAAATAAAATAAAATGAACAGTGTTGGATTAATCTTGGTAAAGTGGGCTTGGTCCAATGGGATCTTGAGACGACTGACAAAGGGACCCAGTGGCAGTGAGAGAGGGAATGAAGGGGAGGAAGCTTGTCGGGATTTGCTTCGCCGGCGGCGAGCGGTGGCTAGAGTGGGGCGACCAGTGGTCAGGGAAGGTAGAGGGAGCCAAAGGCTACCTTTAGGTTGTGTCAGCTGGGGCCGAGGGGAAATGGTGGTGGCCGGCGACGAGGTTGGGCGGCGGCGCAGCTTCGGGCTCTGGCAAGGAGGGTGCTCCGGCGAGGTATAGGTGTGGAGAGGGGATGGAAGAGCTTGCTTGGGTTATGCCGAGGCCAGGGATGGCCTTTTATAGGCGCGCAGTGGCTTGGTGGCCACGAATTGGTAAGAGCGGCGGCAGCGGCGCTGGCGGCGTGTCCAAGCTAGATTGGCCGTGTCCGGCAATCGAATGAAGCCGGTGAGGTGGGGGATATTGTTCGCGTAGTCCAGAGGAGTCCAGAGAGCTCGGTTTCAGGGGCGGCGGCGAGCTCCAACGGCGATTCTTGGAGTTTCCGGTGGAAACAGCGGCGGAGGCGACGGCGCCGGGCCTGGGGAAGACGAGTCCGTGGGTTCGGTTTGGAGGAGGTGACGTGGACACACTCGATCCGTTGGATCGGTTTTAAGCGAATGAGATTACATATCCGAAGCGGTATGCTTATCATCCGTTAGATCAAGATCGAGTGATCGTGGCTCAATCTTGGCCATTGATTGATACTTATGGTATTTGTGGGCCGGTTTAGGCTGAAACAGTAGTGGGCTTTAGGCCTAGGTGGAACTCCGGGCTGAGAATGGGATACGTCGAAGGCGTAGTTCCAATTAGGGAAAGCGTATTTTGAAATTTTTAGAAAAGAAAAGAGGTTTGGAAATTTGTAGAAAATTATATGAGAGTCAGAAAATTATGAAATAAATTTCTAAATTCTTGGAAAAATAGGAGAATTTTAATTATAGAATAATATTGATTATTTATAAAATAAATATTTTTGAAAAATATAGGAAAGTGACTTTCTTGTAGGAATAAGTAAGTATTGGATTTGGATTTTTTTTTAAATTTAGGGGAAATTAAAAGAGTTTTAAATATGAGTTTTTGCGGAAAAAAAATTATGTTAAAGAGAGAAAACTATGGGTATGTCACACTTCTTCTACATGACCCTAAAGAAATAACCCTCTGAGCGGTTTTGCCACCTTGGTGTGCAAGCTTATGTGTGACACGTGACATGAATATGATGTGGCATGGGGCCCACATGTAAGTCGGTCTCTCTCGTTTCCCTCTTTCTTCCCTTCTCCCCTCTAGTCCTCTTAGCGACAAGCAGTGGCCACCATGTCCCGTCCATGCCCCCACCCGTCAACGCCGGCCATGACCTTAGGCCTCCGTCGTGCTCCTATCTGTCCTCAAGCCACCACTCTGCGCACCCGCCACCATGAGGGAGGAGGAAGGGCCGTGGGAAAAGAGAGAGCAAGCTATCAAATCTAGAGCGCAGTTGTCGTGGAGATGTCCAGCGAAGAAAGTCAGTCAGTGAAGTGGTTAAAGGGCAAGCGGCAGTATGCTCGATGCTAGTGGATGGCGATGTGGAGCGAAGTTGGGCCGGTGGTGTTGAGGAGATGGGCTCAACGCTGCCAAGCGCTCCGGCAGGCAGCAGAGATGTGGTGAACCCCAAGCGCTCCGGACGACGCAGTCGAGCAATCTATGCGGCGTGGTGTAGATCAGGTAAAGAATGTAGTTGGACTCAGGTGGTGCAGCCCTAGTCACCTACCCTCTGTTGCCTCCCCACACTGCTTCCCTCCCCTCCAGCGTAGCCTCAGCCACCTCCCCTTTGTCGCCTCTGCCCATTGCTTCCCTATTTAGCACTATCGCTCCACCAGAACCCTCGATGCAGTCATACCATGGAGCTCTGGACACCGCCTTGTCGATCGTCTTAGCCGTGGCTACTCGAATAGTGGGGTGGTGACGCCGCCACATGGAGCAGAGGAGGGGGTGACACCAGTAGGGGGCAGAGGAGGCTCCGAGAAAGAGGTAGAAAGGGAAGATAGAGAGAGTCGGGGAAAGAGAGGAACAAGATGGATAAAGGAGACTTACATGTGGGTCATTGCCACGTCACTGCCACATCCTGCACCTTGCAACAAACGGTGGCGAAACCACCCCAGGAGGTTATTTGCATCGATTTTAATGTTTCGGGAGTAGAATGCCTGGTTTCGTAGTGTGATAGTTGGGGTGTAAAATAGACTTTTCCCTCCTTACATTTAATAATATTATACTTTTATTAAGTTCCATAAAAACATGTTACATTAGAAATAAATAGTCAAAGTTCTATTATATGCACCATGACCGTGTGCAAACCGATATTGAAAATACAGCTGGTTTCATAGTTTAGGGGTTATGTAGACGAGGTGTGATAGTTCAGGGTGTAAAATATACTTTTTCATCTTAATATTAATATATTTACTATTTTTTACATTTGATAACATTATACTTTTATTAAGTTCCATAAAAATATATTACAATAGGAAAAATAAGCCAAATTTCTATTCTATGCACCATGACCCCGTGGCCCGTGCCCTGTACCGACCAAGTTCTCGCTTTCGGCACTGCCCTCCTTCCCTAATAGCTGTGATTTATTTTGCACAGGCGTGGATCTGGTGGATCTGGTGAAATGGCACAAATGGGCAGCTTGTGTGATCAAGAAACTGTAATTAGAGCATCCGTAGCAAAAACCCTATAAATACTGTAGCACTGACTTGACGAGGATAGGATTTTTGGTGGAGTGAAGGAATCTTTTAGGGTATAGTGTAAAGTGTGAAGGAATTTTAGGGATGGATAGAGTTGTGGTGAATAGTGTTTTAGGATTTCTGTTTTAGACTGCATTTGCTTCTGGAAAAAATGTTGCTCTGGTACTGCTGACGTTCATTAAAGGGATGATTACCGCTGCTTTGCCGCTGAAAATGAATGCATCAGCCTTTTTTCTATTTTTCTATTTTTAGTGGATGTAACTGAGAATGAATGTAGTAGTTTTCTTGTTAGTGATTCTCACATGACGTATCTCTAATCTTGTACATGATGTATGCACTGTCGTCTTGTCCCAGTGGAAATGAGAAAAATCAAGAAAACCTTAAAGATTGGCTTTTGCTCCTTTATTGGATATGTATAACCCAGGGAAATTCATGACAATACCAAGAAATGTATCACTGTGACTTATCACAGAATTAGAATTGGAGATTGCAAAGAATTTTCATGTATGTATGACTGTATCACAGAATTAAAACTGTATCACTAGAGCAAAGCCTGCCCTTGTAATTACCCATAAAACAAGAAAATCTCAAAGAAATGAGAGATAACAGACATTGCAGGAAATGCTTTTCCAAAAATATAGCTGAATTAAAAATTTTACATAGGAGGGACGGCACAACATAAACCATCAACTCTGTATTTTATTACTTCAGTACACTTTACATACATAAACCATTAACTCTGCAGTTTGTTGATTCAGTACATTTTATGTAGGATTGATTAAAGAAAATTCAAGGACAATACATTACAAGAAAATCCTGACAACTAAACATGACAAAAATTATCGGTATACTTTTTTTTAGAAGAAAAAATTATCAGTATACTTGCTATTGTACGTTGGACACCTCGACATGATGTGAAGCTCTCTTTGGCATGAAATTCTTGATTTAGACAAGGCGCGCAGTTCTAAAGCTCAATTATCCTTGAGTATCTGCAGGTGGCACTCTATAATACTGTTCATCTGGATAGAGTAGCTGCTAGAGAGAAGGAATCTTTTAGAATATAGTGTGAAGTGTGATTTTAGAGGAATAAATAGAGCGCGCATTAGTTAGAACAACTAGGAAAGTAAGATAAGATAAGCAAGAATAAATATTTGTCGGAATAGCAGAATGCAAAATTAAGAAATGCAAAAATGAAGAAAAGGGAACCTAATCTCACCTCCTTCTGTGGAATGAATAGTGTTCCACCTCGACATGATGTGAAGCTCTCTTTGGCATGAAATTCTTGATTTAGACAAGGCGGGCAGTTCTAAAGTTCAATTATCCTTGAGCATCTTGAGGTGACACTCTATAATACTATTCATCTGAATAGAGTAGCTGCTAGAGGGAAGGAATCTTTTAGAGTGTAGTGTAAAGTGTGAAGAAATTTTAGAGAAATAAATAGAGTGTGAAATGAATAGTATTATAGAGTGAAAGGTTAGAACGTCACCTGGAGATGCTCTATACCGTAGAATGGACACTTCAACTCTGACTTGTGCGGTCAATCCCACAAATTTATTCTCCCCGCTGCAGTGTTCTCTTCATGTTCTGAAGCTTTCTGGATGCATATACTGTACCACATTAAGGACAAAATATCTGAACAAGGCAGGACCGAGAATTTTCTGTGACAAGTCCTGATTCCTGAGGGTTTCTGTGTGCATTTCCTGTGTAAGGAGAAAATGAATTAAACGATGTCCCAGATATTCTGAAACTACAAGCAGGCAAACCAAACAACGGTCCTCGATCTCCTTAAGTTTAGAAATATCAAACAAAATGAGAAGCAGGACTTCAGAACTCTAATCAATACATCTTGGTACTTGATATTCACAGTGGAAGTTAAGAACAGAGTAGATTCAAATGTTCAGTTTATCCCGAGAAACCCACTATTCCTATTGGTATCAGTGATCTAGGGCAGGTACGTAAAAGGCTGCCTACAAGCATCAAACGCTTGGTTCATGACATAATCCAAATTTGCAGGAAGAAACCAGATCCAAGGACCCGATTTTACTAAACCGAATTTCTCTGTGTTAACAGTATGAGTTCAAGGATCAGTGCTTATACTCACAGTACAACAAAAAAAAAATCAATACCAACACTGCATTAATTAATAAAAATAATCAGAGTGCGATGGATCCACTTATTACAATAGTTCATAAATAACAACAATAAGTCTTAGAGAATCTCCAATAGAGCCTCTAAAACAGAATCTTCTCTATATTTAGAGTTTTTCATCCTCCAGCAGAGTCTTTATCGCAGCCTCTAAATTTAAAGTTTCTCTCTCCCAGCCTCTAAATTTGGAGACTTTCTATGTCAATCTCTATAGTTTCTTTTGATAGAGATTCTGTTGGAGAGGATGAAAATATATAAAATAAATAGTTATTTAGAAAGAGTGTATAGAGATCCGATTTTAGAGCATCTGCTGGAGATGATTTAACGAATGCAAATAAGAAACAAATAAAAGTAAAATAAAAGTAGTGCCCTATCACGGCCACGGGCACATACTGAATGGGAAGCAGTAGTCTTTGTCCAGACGGTAATGATAGTATCTTATATCTTATTTGGTGGTTCACTTTTTCTAAGTAACGAGAAAGAGGACTGAAACATGGCACTGAAAGACTCTACTAAGACAAAAGGATGGAACTGTCAAAAAGGTAGAGGAGGTAGGATGGGCAGTTCTACTAGATACCTAGATACGTTGTGCTTTTGTATCCTTCCTTTGGTCACAAATATTTACAGTGTAGGTCAAAGTTTTAAAACTTTAGTTACGATTATCTTTTAAACTATTTAGGTTGAGTGAATCAGAGTCATACGTACGTGTAGATTCATCTTAAAGAATACTTTTATAATATAATAATTTTAAGGAAGCGACTACGGAACATAGCACTGACGACGATAGCATTCCAACAAAATTATGAGACATCCCACGCAGCCGCACGCATATATACTATATATTATAGCCCTTAAAATGGGCACCAACTGATCTTTCCACGTCAGCTGAAATTCCTCGGCTGTCCGATCGCGGGCTCAGCGCGATCCGGCCGTCTAGTGCTGATGGTTTTGCAAAAAAAAAAACCCTCGGAGTTGTTTTAATCAACCCACGGTCCATAAGCGCTCACAGTGGAATGTGCCCTCCGACGGCCGTCCGATCGTGCCCGCTGGCTTGATCCGGCGGTCCATTCAAAACTCATATATAAAAAGATTTTTTGCGCAACCACCACAACTAGGCGGAGCGTTCGTCCGAGTGGTTATTGGCGCTAGGTCTCAGGCCAGCGACCCGGGTTCAAAGCCTACCCGCCCAGTTTTCCAAGATTTTTGCCTTTTCCACTCCCTTCTCTTTCCTCTTCTATTTTTATATTTCTAGCCTACTTAGTGCGGCTCGCGCAAGGTGGTGCGTTGGTGCGCTGCCTCATCCTTCAATGCGAGGTCGTGTGTTTGATTCCCAGCCACGCTCTTATTCTCCCCTTTTCTTCCCACTTTTTTTATCCAATTAAAAAATTGAAAATAAATTCTTTCCACCTTTTTAGCCTGTTTAAAAATTATTTCTTCCCTCTTTTTTACCCACTTTTTTGGCTGTTTAAAAAAAATCTATTTCTTCCCTTTTTTACCTTAAAAAAATTGAAAATAAATTATTCCCACCTTTTTAGGCAGTTTAAAATTTTCATTTATTCCCACTTTTGTAGCCCGTTTAAAAAATTTTAAAAACAAAACTTCGAAAAATGGAACCATATTCATTCCTACTTTTTTAGCCCGTTAGAAAAATAAAAAACAAAGCTTCGCAAAACGAAACCATGTTCATTCCCGCCTTTTTTAGAATGCCTAAAAAACCAAAAACTCCAGAAAATGGAACCATATCGTTCCCACCTTTTTAGCCCATTCAAAAATAAAAGAACAAAACTTTACAAAACGGAACTATCGTTCCCGCCTTTTTTTTGGCATGCCTAAAAAATCAAGAAACCAAAACTTCAGAAAATAAAATAGAACCGTAATTTCATGGTGATGGTGAAAAAAACCAAAACTCGAGAAAATAGAACCAAAATTTTATAATGATGACTCATTGTGCACGTGGATTCTGCGCCGCTGTGCACCGTGAACCATGCTAAAATTATAATTTCATGGTGATGGTTCGTTGTACACCATGGATTATACGCCGCTATGCACTGTGGACCATGTACTATTGAATTATGGAACTAGATAGGTGTTTACTGGAGCTTCAATTCCCCGGCCACATTTATTTGTCTTCATATAAAATGAACTGAGAGAGATGAACAAAAAACAAAGAGTTCGAAAACAGGAAGAAAGATCGAGAACAACAGAGTAATAGTATACAGTAACATGTGTCCGGCTCCCCGCGCCCATGTGGGCTTGCAAACCTCACTAGTCCTCTTCAAGCCCGTTTACCGCTGCTTGTGACGGTGGTCCACCAACCAATACGCATCCGTCGATCTCCCAGTCCGTGTGGTATCATCCACTAGGTTGCTGTGTACGTTTTCTTTTTATTAGTTTTAGAATTTCATAATTTTATATGTATTTCATACAAACTCCATTTTATGCAAAACAAAATTCATAATTTATCTTAAATCAAGATCTAGCTCTCTATAAATTCTCATAGTTTTATAAATTTATTTTTTTCTATTTTTATTTACTTTTGTTTTTTAAAAGTATTGTCAGGTATCAAAGAAAACGTAAATTTTTTTAAGATTATTTTTTTACTCATTTAAAATTTTTTAAAAAAACTTACAAATTTGCTACAGTAAAACCGCTAACCACTAGAAACCGCCGAAAGAAACAGAGCCATAATTATGTACGCTATCGTCGAAAACGATACTTATCTGTAACCGGTGGGAGCAGTAACGATGGGGACGAGTTGGCAGTGGCGTGGGTGCTGATATTCTGGTGTGTGATGAATCCGGCCAAAAGCGAGCTCAATAATTCATCTGCCACTCGCCGTCACGTGTGTAGTGGACTGCTGGCAACGGCTCACAATAAGATAAAGGGTACATCTCTCTCGAGCGGTCGAGCAGGAGCAGGCATGGCGTCCGAGGAGGAGGGCAAGAAGGCGATGGTGGCCGAGAACCGGCGCGTCATCCTCAAGGAGTACGTGGAGGGCTACCCCCGGGAGGAGCACATGGAGCTGGTGCCCGCCGGCGACATCGCCCTGAAGGTGCCGGAGTCGGAGCCGGAGGGGTCGGTGCTGGTGAAGAACCTGTACCTGTCGTGCGACCCTTACATGCGCCCCAAGATGTCGCGGCCGCTGCACCAGTCCTACACGGACGCCTTCGTGCCGGGCTCCGTCATCACCGGCTACGGCGTCGCCAGGGTGGTGGACTCGTCGCTCCCCGGCCTCGCCGCCGGAGACCTCGTGTGGGGCATCACCGGCTGGGAGGACTACAGCGTCGTCAGGCCCCCCTACAGCCGCCTGCTGACCAAGATCGAGCAAGGCGGCGGCGGCGTCCCCCTGTCCTACTACACCGGCGTGCTGGGCATGCCCGGCCTGACCGCCTACGTGGGCTTCCACGAGATCTGCTCCCCGAAGAAAGGCGAGACGGTGTTCGTGTCGGCGGCAAGCGGGGCGGTGGGGCAGCTGGTGGGGCAGTTCGCCAAGCTCATGGGGTGCTACGTCGTCGGCAGCGCAGGGTCCAAAGAGAAGGTCTTTAATCTCCGGAGTCCGGATGCATGAGCGAGAGATGGAATGGATTGGATCTGATGTAGAGCTGGAATGGAACGCAGGTGGCGCTGCTGAAGGAGAGGTTCGGGTTCGACGAGGCCTTCAACTACAAGGAGGAGGGGGATCTGGCGGGCGCCCTGAGGAGGTGCTTCCCGGAGGGGATCGACATCTACTTCGAGAACGTGGGCGGGAGGATGCTGGACGCGGTGCTGCTCAACATGAGGGTGCACGGCCGCATCGCCGTGTGCGGCCTCATCTCGCAGTACAACCTGACGGCGGCGGAGAAGGAGCGGGAGGGCGTGCACAACCTCTTCTGCGTGGTGAGCAAGCGGCTCCGGCTGCAGGGGTTCATCGAGCCCGACCACAAGCACCTCCACGGCGAGTACGCCGCCTGGGTGCTCCCCCACATCCGCGCGGGCAGGGTGGTGTACGTGGAGGACGTCGCCGACGGCCTCCACGCCGCGCCCTCCGCCCTCATCGGCCTCTTCCAGGGCCGCAACGTCGGCAAGCAGCTCGTCAGGCTCCCCTGAAACTCATCCATCCAGCCACTGCCACTGCCAATTGTCATTGTCATCAATAACGGAGAGATGCTCCGATCCGAGTTGTTGTCTTGTACCGGACTACTCCATTTGCTCTGGTCGTCTTTGCCGCGCGCAATCGCAATGGTTTTGCTGATGGATGGGCTCCTGCCGCTGCGATTCCATCTTTCTTTTCTAGGCATTCCACTCCGATTGCAAACAAAACATCGGCTCCACCAATCAACCCGTCGGAATTTTTCCTTATTAATTAAGGACGAGAAAGAGAGGGAAACATTGCAGATCGCAAGATATTATTCTGCCAAACGCCCCATCACAACACTTACGAGTTCAATTTACTCCCATCAGATTTTGAGCTGTATTAGAAAGGAGCAGATTTCATGGGAGCAGATTGCATTGGCTGTAATTCTACAAGAAGAGGAAAACAAATGAATGGGATTGATTGGAGAGAACCTCTCATTAAAAAATAGTCATGACAATTGGTTTTAGGATGATTTTTAGTGCACTGGCTGAATGTCCGTATTTTATAACAGAACATCAAAAATAATAAAATTCTAAGTCATTTATTGTAATATTAGATCGCATCTAGAGAAGATGCCTTGCAATAAAATCTCAAGGTTAAAATAACAAATTAAACATACTACTAAAGTAAAGTGCAAAATAAAGAGTCACTAAAACATACTAAAACATAGAGTGTAGAATGGCATGATGGGTAATTTCTATGAAATGACCTATTACCAGTGACCACCACAAACCTCTTTTTAATAGTAAAGATCATTTCCGATTCTGCTGGAACTCTTCCCAAACATGTTTTGTCGCAAATCACAATACATAGCAATTTCGCATATTATTATGTGAAGTACAGATGCTGACTAGATTTGGATCCTCTGCGGTTATAATCCCCTGCCTTTACTCCATCTAGCCATCCAAAATCCATCCAATGCTTCTAATTTCCTGCCTCTCTCTCCTCTCTCCTCTCTCCTCTCTCGTCACAATCTACCTACGGCTCCTCTGCCGATGTGCATCCATGCTGAGTGCACCTACGTGTTCACACCAAAAGTTGATGGTCGGTTTAAACACACTGTGGGTTTAGGGTTTTGCACCCTGTCAGCACCAAGTTTAGAGTTCAGGGCGTGCGAGCCGATTTGACCAATAATCGATAAGGCAAAAAAAATAATCAGCTTAGATTAGCCGATTAAATCAAAAAAAATATGAGAATAACCTATCGAGCTTAAAGACAAGGTCAAAAACTCAATAGATCAAAAAGCAGAGAGAGAACTATCAGCTTAAATAGAGACTTAAACTGATAGATGTAAAAGTAGTAGAAACTATTGATCGATCTAAATAGGAATTCAAACCAATAGATTAAAAACGTAAACAATTTACTACTAACCCGACCGGATGGATTAAACAGTAGATCGTTATTAGCTAGCCGATTATATCGTCTACCTGATAGAACGAAGAATAAACACACTGTCAACTATATTAACAAGTTAATCAAACCAATAAAATAAGGGTAAACAGACTATAGGCAGCAAGCTACAAGTCGATAGAACGAGGGTAGAACCTAACCCTTTGCACGAAACGGTGATACGCAGCAATATTGGCAAAGATAGTACTTTGATAAACCAAGCAATAAGATCAGACTTAACCGAGATAGTACTCATTTGAGGTTGTACCTTGAAGTCGATTGAGAAGGCGATATGCAACAAATCGATCAAAATCAGAATACGGCGAAACTAAGTTACTGCTATTTCTAGGAATTGAAAAGACGATTGCATTGAGATAGTAGATTGATTAGTCGGGACGCCTTTTCCATTACATAGATTGGGTATTTATACCCAAAATATGGACTCGATACAATACGACTCGAACTCTCAAACTTACTATAGATAACCTAACCGATTCAATATATAACTAGGATTCTCTCTGAATAGAAACTTATCTAAATACATGTCTAAAATATACTATGTAGTCGATCCAGTCACTGTCTTCTAGAATCTTCCTAAATCGCCCCCATCGGATAAGGTTTCTAATTCTAATTTACCGTAGCCGATTAGGAATCTTCTTTCTTATTAGGACTCTTAGCCGATCGTGTCTAATTCAAACTCCTAGAATCTTCTTTTATATCAGTTTCCTGACCAAGTATTCTGACAGTTTTTATAAGATTTGGCTAAGTCCAAAATTAGACGCAGACACTGTATAATCAGTACTAGAATTGTTAGCGCGCCACCCTTTGGTACCGTGCACTAGTTAGCATGGCAAATGATTGTTACATGGAAAGATTTACGTTCGAACTACAGAAATTAGGAAAAGTTCAAACTTCTATGGACCCTTTTGTCCAACAATGGTTCTATTTTGTAAGTTTTTTTGGAATTTTAAACAACCTAGGAAAAATAAAATAGAAAAGAAAAAAGAGAGCCAAAACGTTTAATAAATTTCAAAATTATTCTAATTTTAATTTTTTTGAAAAAATCCAAGTCTTTTATGGGCCTTCTTTGTGGAGCCTTGGTTCCAAAAGTGTTCTAATTTTAATTTTTTAAAAAAATCCAAGTCTTTAATGGGCCTTCTATGTGGAGCCATGGTTCCATTTTTGCAAACTTTCTTTTTTATGGAATTTTTAAACAGCCTACAAAAAAGAAAATAGAAGAGGAAAAAAGAGAGCGAGGATTTTTTTAAAACTAATTTTTTAAACTGCCTCCTCCTCCAGCGACTCATCCACCTCTAATAAGGGGTGGGCTCCTCGTCGTCATCGTCCTCTTCCTCCAGCCTGTCGATGACGAGGCCACATATCAAAGCTTCTGAGGACGAAGGCAGCGATGTGGTCCGCTGGCACCATTGCTTAGGCCCTAGTTTCTCCTCCTTGTTGTGGTCCTTACCAACCAGCTCCTCCTCACCGGGCTCCTCATCGACCAACTCCTGATCGCCGGCCGACCATGGCTAGACCGGTGGTAGCGAGGAAGCTAGAGAGGGCACCAAAGCCGGAGTGCAACCATGACAATAGAAACGCTGGCAACTGGACCATGACGGCGGCGTCGAAGGAGTAGAGGATGGGGTTGGGATCGATGAAGAAATGGGAAGTTAGAGAGAGAGGCGGAGATCGAGAGGCCAGAGGAGTTAAGCTTTTTGAATAGGGGTCGAATCTGAGATGATCGGAATAGGTTATATAGATCATGTATGGGAAAAAATTTCCACAAAACACGTACCAGTTGTAATTACCAACCGACACATATGACTACGGAACGATGTGGCTCTTCAGTAGACACGTGACAAAAGCTTTATATGTGTTAGTGCTAATTTCCAACCGACGCAAATATACAAATTATTCATTACATGAACCAGGATATACATGTGCCTGTTGGTAATTAGAACCGGCACTTATATCTGTAATCTCGATTGGTAATTAGTACCGGCACATATAAGTTTTTGTCGCGTGTCCATTGAAGAATCGACACTAATAACATTATCTGTGCCAGTGTTGGTATAGTGAATGCTATCCATCGTATCACGAGATATGTGAATTTTTCTAGCCTCAACGGTTTCGTTAGTCTCCTTTCAGTCTTGCGGGGAGATACTTCATGAAAGAACTTCTCTCTATAACAACATGGTTGAAGTACTTTTGCTCATAAAAGAGTGCCCACTAGTGAGAAGACAGCTTTAAAGCATCGCTGAGAAGCACATATCAAGAACCAATAGATATGTTTAAAGCCTTCACGAAGGTTTTTAAACATCCATGTATGTATCGTAGAGTTTTAGATTCTATTCTTTTTTTCTTTGCCAACTTGTTCTCGAATATAATTTTTCACTTGGCAGAGTTATTAACAAGACAACTATGTACATACAATAATAATAAATGTCTTCACTATATTTTTTAGAATCTTTTCGTCATTGTCACAATTTTCATAGTTATTTTGAATTATACAAATTTTTGTGATTTTTAAAGTTTTTAAGACGGATCTAACCATGTCAACCGAACAAACGGTCATCACGCATAAGATCGGCTTGGCCTTGTTTGGCACGATCCTCCTATGAACCATGCATAGGCTGAGATGATCTATTTGTATATGTTTAGTAACCGAGTCTTAACGAACTGGGGCGCCTGTTTGGCTAGGTCTGGTCCAAATCCAATAGATTAGATACAGTGTATACACCAATGCTTTAGTTCTTTATTGTTTCCCTCTTTTCATCTTTCTCTTGTCTTGTGTTTAATTGTTGACAACTACGGAAGGAGAAGAGACTTCAAAAGGGGGGATTTTTTATATGCCACTACAGAACTTGCCAATTCTTTCTGTGCAATCGCATTACCATTTTAGCTTTATACGCTGTCTCATTTCCAGCTCCTGCCCTTCCATGCCATTTTTGATCTTTCAAGCTAAGGTGGAGGGCATAAAGATGTTCATGCCCATACCTTTTAAACACATCAGAAAAGGGATAAATTTCTAAAAAAGAAAAAATATGACAGATGGGTCTTGAAAATTACGTGTACTCAAATATTTAAGTGAAACTGAAAATTTTTTAGATGTGAAATTTTATTTTAAAATTAATCGTATCGTGTACGATGGAAACGAGAGCAAAAAAAATACCAGAAATATTGAAAATTATAAAATTTTAACCGCAAGTAGTACATAAATCTAGAAATTCGAATACTCAGTTTAGAAAAGTCGGATGAACTTATATACTGAATGAATTTTCCCGAGACAAGTCTCTCTAGAGAGAGAAGCAGAGGGGAGAGTCTCGTCTTCCCTGACGGCAGCAAGTTGTTGGAAGGCAGAGGCTTCCTTGCTGCCTATCCTCCAGAGGAAGACGACGACGACGAGGAGGAGGAAAGAAGCAAGCATCATCTCGGATGGCCCTAGCCCTCTCCTCCAGCCTCCTCGAGACCTCCAGTTCCAGGTACGCCACGCGACGACTAGCAGCAATGGGATCCCATTCCCATCCCCCTCCTGATTCGGATCCGATTCCTCTCTGCAGGTCGCCATGCCGATTCCCCTTCCTTCCCTGCTCCTAAGTTGACCCGCAGTAGCAAGTGCTCCTGCTACCCCACTCCTCTCCTCTCCTCCAGGATGTCGGCTGCCGACCACGCCGCCGCCGGTGCCCCGGATTACATCAAATGGATCATGTGCGGCCGTGCCGGCGGCGCCATGGCCAACCTCCAACGCGGCGTCGGCTCCCTCATTGCCGACCCCTGCCTCAACCCCTCCCCCGTTAAGGTACTTTTCTTCTTACTATGCTTGCTCTTGGCTATAATCTTCTTTTCAATCACAAAGATGGCGCTGCATTCATTATACGCTACCATCCACTCACATAAATTGCTGCACTGCCACTGCTGACACTTTCTTCCTTCTACAATCTTACAGGGGAGCAAAATGCTCAGACCAGAAAAATGGCAAACATGTTTTGACAGTGATGGAAAGCTCATAAGCTTCCATAAAGCCCTTAAATTCATTGTGTTAGGGGTGAGTTCACTATTATTTCGTGCTTTCAAAACTTACCTTTTCATTTTCTTGCAGCTGTGGAAGGGTGCCCTTTTTTATTATTTTGTTCAGCTTGTAGGCATCACATCGAGAGTCTATGCTGTTTTTTAGCACGATGTGAATCAGATTGTAATGTGTTTACTATGCTCTACGATAATTATATGCAGTACCCTGTTGTCTTTACTGGAACCGATGAAATATTAGTTAGCTTAATACATCGGTCCGACCTTAGAGAATCCTATGAACAACACAACTTTACTGATACTTTAAACTAGATGCATCATTCATCTCCTTATTGGAAGCTCGACTGAGTTACATATCTAGATAAAAGGCACTGTAACAATTTTCCATTTTTAAAATTAAATATGTTGATCCTTACTGGTCTGGATGATTGTTAATTTTTGCCCCTAAGCTGAATGAATATAATTATTTTCTTGTATTAGTGTTGTCATTTCCCGTACACCATTTGATGTGCTGAAAACATGTTCCATGCTACTCTCTCCGGTCACAAAATACGTGTTGGTTTGGACATCAACATGGCCCCCAAAATTGTAACTTTGACTACAAATTATTATTGCAATTTATTAAATCCAATAAAATTACAATGTTATGAAAGTACTTTTCGAAATGAATCTACACATTTGATTTTATACATCCAATCTAAATATTTAAAAAGATATCCATAACTAAAGTTTCAAAACTTTGATTGCACATATCCCAAATAGGCATGTATTTGTGACTGGAGGGAGTATGTGATATATTGTCATGTCTGTACCAGAATGCAACACATGGTTGTGAAATACAGGAGGCTTTGGCCTAGGGCCTAGGCTAGAAGCCATTCTGTGGTAATCGGTGGAAGAAGGGAATGAGTAGGGAGGGGTGTGCCAGCGCAGAGGCAAAGGCGCCAAGCAAAGGGTAGAAGATATAGAAGAATATAGAAGGGAGATAGGCTGATAACTTCTTGCTTGATATATTAATGATAATTGGTTCTCTTTAAATAGGACTCCTAACACGATTTACTAGGCATAAAAACTCTGGAACAAACCTGAACTAACCCAATCTACAGATTGATCTTTAAGAACTTACCGCAGTTTCTGTTGGCAACATTTTGTACAGCCTGCAAGTGTAGAATTGACCCTGCATGACATCTCTCCCTCCCTCGGCAAATAGCCTGTCCTTTTGAGCTAAATCTGGTGTACTAATGCATGAAATTGTCCATTGGCACCTAGGATGCCTTTGAGTCTGGAAGCCCTTGCCAGTTGCCACTACATTTAGTAGCTCCCAAAAACTATGGGCCAGTTGTGCACGCGACACCGAAAGTGGAGATGATTGACTTGATTGTGATAGAGGTTTGGCAAAGGTGGCCACCCACTGCTGCTGGGGCTGCACCATGGTAAGTCTTAAGAAGGCTGACATGGAAGATGTCATGGAGGTGCCCAAGGAGGAATCTCAAATCGATACGTGACAACTGATCTTCTTCAGCATCTTGTAGGGGTTGTGCAAGTTGGGCAAAAGCTTCCAATGAGTCTTGAGAGAAGCATTATAGGCCTGGCAGTGCTATAGTCAAAGTCACCCAATACCCAACCTCAAGTTATAACAGCCGGTCTGCCGGTGATGAAAATGATATTTGCACTTGTAGTGTTGTGCAACTTGAAGAAGCAGTTTGCGCACATCAGGCTTATCTCTAATCTAGGTGAGAGCATCAGGAAAGCTTGCAGCAATGATCAGGGTAAATCACTCCACAGATGTAGCATAGTACCGTGTCATAGCAAGCCTCCATCTCCTCCGGCGTTAGGATGCACCAACACATGCATGGGTGCTACGGCCATACAGTTGTGTTCCCCACATTTGCTACTCGTAACGGGTGCTCAAGCAGGGCATGAAGTGGGTGCTGTTGTGTTGGTGACCACATGACCAGCACACACTGGTGTAGAGTCAAGCGTGCAGTGACGGGCTGATGGCCTCCGTCCTAGCCAATGCCCTCCACTTGTACGCACATGCAAGTGCCATGGATATATGTAGACTAGCTGGATCTGGAGCTCTAGGTGAGGATCTGCACCTGCTGCCCTTGTATTTCTTTACCATGCTGGTTTGGCATAGCTCCATTAGTTCCGCTAGCAGGTTGGGCCAGATTGACAGCCTGAAACGCTGGTTGACAAAGTTCTTAAAGATGCACTAGTTGGGATCCAGTTGAAAGTACCACTTTTGTATGACCCCAGTCTGATATGAGGCAAACCATACTTTCTTGGCCTTCGCCATCTTCTGCCCACAGAAAAAAAATTGATCATAGGGTTGCCCGGTTGCAGCCATCCCAAGGGGTCTCTTGTTGTCCTACATCAGAAATTCAAGCTTGCAGTAGCACAGGGATTGGCCCCCATCTCTTTATGCTGCTGATGCATCGCCCGTGCCGCTTGCACCGTAGCGCAGTGCCACTGTCTGTCACTTGACCTAATCTCTAGGGTGTGAGACATTCACTCATCTTGGCCAGCTGCTCATGGATTGCAGCAATGGACCGGTGGTGTTCATGGGCGTTGCCACCAGCTGAGCAATATGCTCGGTGAGGGAAGCGATCCGCAGTTCTCCAGGGCTTGTGCTTGTTTGCTTATGGCTTATCTCCGTATCGGAAAGCCATACATTTTGGTTTTTTAGCCTTTTTTTTAATCTCGAAACTGCATCCCAAAGCTCTCAAAAACAAGTCAAACAAAGCGGGTTGGACTCTCCAAGCTGCTTCGGGAAGCTCTCAAAGTTTAGCTTTTCAGCAAATAACTTCAGCCCACGAGAACACACTAGGGCCTGAGCCCCCCAAAATTGACTGCTCAGACATTAGGTTTTTTTAGGGGAGAAACCATAGAGAAGGTCCCTATGGTAGGATAGATATATTATATACCAGAAATTACAGCCTGAGGAATATACAGAAAAAAAATTCATTAAGGAACGTCTCCAAGAATCTAGGGAATCACGAGAAGAAGCACTCATTCTTGGCATATGAAGAATGAGCTCCTATAAAAAATAGGAAAACTAGCTGGCAGTAGATGGTTGATATTGTGTAAAGATGACATTGTTATGCTGCTTCCAAATGTGCCAAGAACCGATGATGAAGATCTCAAAGAAGAAAGACAAATTTGAAGAAGCATTTGCGACTTGGATCATAGAGATCATACTCAGAGAAGACGGCCATGAGATTCCTATCTCAGATATTAAGTTGTCACCTAGTACAGGAGGCTTGGGCCTAGGGCCTCGGCCTGGAGCTGTGGTGTGGTTGTTGGTGGACAAAGAGAGTGAAGTAAAGGACAAGTAGGGAGTAGAACCGTAGAAGAGATGGGAGAAGATAAAAGAGAGATATATTGATAACTTGTTGCTTGATCTATTAATGATAATAAATCCTCTTTAAATTGGACTCCTAGCATGATCTACTAGGTATAACAACTCCGCAATTAACATGAACTAGCGTGATCTTTAAGCAACATGATGGAAAAGCAGGCTAACAAACATATCACTAATCCTGGGCCAGCACAGCTACTGTGGGGATGCCAAGCATGGCTTGTGGGTGTAGTACACCTTACATTACATAGATCAAAGAATGAACACACCCTTATTTAAAGCAAATATTGTGGTGCACTAACAATAATTTCCATGTAGCGGATTTTTTTTTTCATTATCCAAAAGAATTGTCTGCAACTATGAATAATGAAAGCACAACATGGCAGTCTTCTTTCAACAGCAATTTTTACCTCCATTTATTGTTGATGTGCAGGGTGTGGATCCCTCTATTCGAGCAGAAGTTTGGGAATTTCTTCTTGGCTGCTATGCCTTAAGTACTACCTCAGAGTATAGGAGGAAACTGAGAGCAGCTCGAAGGTTTGATAATTTTATCTTTTGGTACATGGTTACCTTTATTTACAAGCGTGAATGGCTAATTTATTTCCATTTTGTTATCTAGAATGAATGATGTAGCAGGCATCAGTTGAATGATGTAGCAGGCATCAGTTTGGTTATCTATGTACTATTTAGAAATAAATCTTCTCTAGACAAATCTCACAATCCTTTACAGTTTCCTTATCTTCCTTTGTATACGAAGCATTAATAAAACCATCTTTCCAGACTATAGTTTTCCTTAAATCTTCATTTAAATGAGGAACATGATAAATCACATAAAAACTAATGAGCCGTCGTGCTTATCTGAAGTCTGAACTAGAACTCTCGATTTTTGGACAGTTGTATGGAATAGCATCGGTTTGCTTCACATTTTTCTCCCTCTCTTTCTTATGCTGCCCCCTATGCACTCGCTAGGGGATGAACTGATTTTGTAAATACTACTTGTTTGTATTGTATAACCTATAGATTAGACATGTAACATGTCACCTGTTCTGATGTTCTCTGATCTATTGGGTGTAATTGTCATAACTGAATTTATTTCTGCAATCTACCTGATCTGCAGTACCTTAAGCTCTGTATTTCTATTAGGCCCCTTAGTCCCTTTGACGATTCAAAGATATCATTTCTGTTCACTAAGCTAGAATAGAAAAAAACACTGAGAATCTAGATTACATACCCAATTAGTTTATAACCAGGTAGCATCCTGCATGGCAATCCATCCCAACCAAATGTAAAATATGTGCCTCTATAGGTTGATGATGTTGCAAGCATGAACTGCTACATGGAACTTGAGGTCAGTCCATGGTCAACCTCAGAACCTACCGTGCAGAGTGATCGTGGGCAGCTAATTCTAAATCGTATCCATTAGCCCTACAAATTCCATTAACAAACCAACTACCTTTTACCCCTTGAATTATTTTGTCTAGTGATTATCCATGCCCGTTGCAGTGCTACAAGGATTCTAGTTTCAATCTGCTATATATTTTGATAACTCGGTGGCTGGACTGTTTTGTGTTTTGTGTTTTTACATTTCTGATTATTTTTTACATTTGTAACCTGCGAGATCAATATTTAGTTGGACAATTTTTAAAACTTTGGAAACTGGGCTGTTTCTCCTATCAAAGTATTACGCTGTAAGCATTTTTGGAAGCCTCTAATCTTATGATTTATCTCTTTCTATGTAGGGAGAAATATCAATGTTTAATTAGACAATGCCAGGGTATGCACCCAAGCATTGGCACAGGTGAGCTCGCCTATGCTGTTGGCTCGAAGCTGATGGATGTCAGGACTATGTCAAAAGAAACTGACAGTAGAGAAGAAGTTAGCACAAGCCAACAAGCTTCACAACATGCACCTGGCAGTTTAGTAGAAAATTCCAGATTGAATTATGACTCTGGTTGTACACTACAGTCCCAAGAAAGGAACAGCGGTAGTAAATCAGCTGAACTAGTTTTAAACGTACATAATGATAGCTCTCTTTACGACACTTCTAGTTTTATGATGTCTTCCACAGTGGTGAATAGTTGCTTGAGAGATTCTGGGGATTATAATGATCTGGGTGAACCAAGATATGACAGTGAGACCTTCAATGATTATCCTTCCCTACCTGTCACAAACCTGTTCTCAAATGGTGGCAGAGACAGCAATGGAGCTGAGGAAAGTAATTGTAGTTTTTCGGATCCTGAAGATAGGTTAAGACTCCGTGATGAACCCATGCACAGCTTCCAAATCAATAATAACATAGATCTCATTATAGAGTCAAATTCATACTCGAATGATCTGTTTCGGGCTAGCAACAGTGATTCAGCCATCTTTCGTTCAGATGCATACAAACAGGATAGATGGTTAGATGAAACTTGCTACAGCAGGGAAATCATAGATTCCTTGAGGATATCTGATGCACCAGAAGCAGATTTTTTTGATGGGACCAAATCCAACAGTCCGGTTGCCAACAAAGATAGAGTGTCCGAATGGCTTTGGACACTGCACCGAATCGGTATGCTTATTTTTCTCCCCACGCTAGACAATTACAATGGTCTCTTCTGATTGTGTTCTAATCAGCAAAACACCTGTTGCAGTTGTTGATGTGGTGAGAACTGATAGCCATCTTGATTTTTATGGAGAATCAAGAAATATGGCCAGAATGTCAGATATACTTGCAGTTTATGCATGGGTTGATCCTTCCACTGGATACTGTCAAGGTATGCACATTCCAATGGAGCATTACATCCTTTTGCCTTACTTTTTGATGTATCTAAATGGGATAAGTTGATTACAGGCATGAGTGATCTTCTTTCACCTTTTGTTGTTCTATACGAGGATGATGCAGATGCCTTTTGGTGCTTTGAGATGCTATTGAGGAGGATGGTAATTTGCATCTTTGTTAAATTATATTGGTATCTGTTACTTTGGTCTTTTATGTAACTTCATGGATGGTATACATTCTGTTGCACCTCAGCGTGAAAATTTCCAGATGGAGGGACCAACAGGAGTAATGAAGCAATTGCAAGCATTGTGGAAGATCATGGAATTGACAGATGTAGAACTATTCGAACATTTATCATCAATTGGTGCTGAAAGCCTTCATTTCGCTTTCCGGATGCTGCTAGTGCTTTTTCGTCGAGAGCTATCCTTTGAGGAGTCGTTGAGCATGTGGGAGGTCAGGCACTTCAAGATATTTGTATTATTTTGAACAGTTTCTAGTTTGCATCACAAATTTTCAAAGCGAATGTTAATTTGTCATCTGGTCTAGTTAACCTGGATGTTTGAACCTGTCTCTTTTTTATACTTGTTGCATGAAATTTATGTAAAAACTCTTTGAAAATAGGTATACAAGTGAAATATCAAATATGTTAAATTTTTTATTTTGATTTGGAAATAATCAGAGGCCTAAATGTTCGTGACAACATGGTTTAAATTAGTTTACCTGCATTGCATATCTTTGAAAACTAATGTGGTATTTGGCATTGTACATAACCACACTGAAGTGGCCACGTAAAATGATTATTTTAGTTTAAATGCTGTTCATGGTGCATTCTTATTCTGTGAACTAATTGCTCTTCTTGTCTTTAGATGATGTGGGCTGCTGATTTTGATGAAGATACGATCAGGCATTTAGAAGAGAACTGCCTAGAACCATTGCTGGTAGATATGAGGAATGACTTGTCCTGTGAGGTCAAAGAAGAACACCGAGTGAACAGTTATACGAGAAGAAAATCCAAAAGCAGGAAATCCCATCGTAGAAACGGTGAAATCCACGGAGCTTGCAACCATGGAGTGAAATCCAGCTCAAGAAATCCTCTCTGTGGCTTGTCAGGTGCCACTATTTGGGCAAGGCATCAACCGATGCCACATTTGAACGCAAATGTGTTAGCAAAGAGTGAAGATGATGAATTGCCTGTATTCTGTGTAGCAGCAATCTTGATAGTCAATCGACAGAAGATACTTAAAGAGGCCCACTCAATAGATGATGCAATCAAGGCAAGTTTCACTGCTTTCTTTCTTGTTATTAAAAGCCTCTGGTCGATGAGATGACTATTAATAGTTAGTTATTCTCAGTAGATTTTTGTGCATTTCATTTTTGGCAAAATCCACAATGTGCAGAGATAGTACAAAGTGCTAAATAAGTGATGACCGATCTTTATCATGTAGTTGACTGTGTTTGTTGTCTTCAAGATGCACATTCAATTTTGATAGCTATAGGCATTTGCAAGTTAGGACAGCTGCTAGTTAAATGATGGTCAGCCCATATATAGTTGTTGATTGTCAAAGTTGTTTCCGCTTGAATTGGACAAGTTATGAGTTAACCTCATCAGGTTTAGTTGTACTGTAACTGCATTGCCGTATTTAATATATTTATTCTCTTTTCTGAAATTGAGATGGTCAATTTTTCTTTAGATGTTCAACGATAATATGCTGAAAATTAATGTAAAAAGATGTGTACGAATGGCTATCAAGCTGAGGAAGAAGTGCTCGTACAAGGTAAATTTTGATATTGGCATAGAAATTAAGTTGTTTTCATACACTTGTAGTTTGTTCTTGTCAATATCATGGTCATCCACCATCTGGTTAAGTTTTGAGTGAACTTGTCTGAGTACAGTCATTAAAAGGAGGCTCAGAGTGATGAAAAGGAAAATCGAAGGTCCCATGTTTCCCTTGGGGAAAAAGGTAGGTATTTCTCAACCATAAGTTTAGTGTCTAAACAAGGGCGATGGAGCGATACTTGCGAGAGGTCTGAAACTTCTCCAAAATCTGCCATCACTCAGCATCGCAAGGTGTGTCTGCCTTGTCTGTTTTTGTTTTGAGTTAGGAATCAATTGTGATGAAGATCCTACAGATGATTGGCTTATCTTGCTTAGCTTTGTTTCAGGAAATATGTACATAAGCATGGTATATATACTTGAAAATAGTAG
Source organism: Olyra latifolia (assembly GCA_036346145.1). Lineage (NCBI taxonomy): Eukaryota > Viridiplantae > Streptophyta > Magnoliopsida > Poales > Poaceae > Olyra > Olyra latifolia. The sequence goes on along the minus strand of CM070528.1, from coordinate 54,892,720 downwards.
ATGAAGCGTTGGAAGGAGATGAAAGAAAGGAAAGAGAAGAGGTGGATTTTTTATGTTGTCATCGACTGTCGTGGTGCTTATTCTCATTTGACAGGGGACGAGGTAGGATGGTATTTATAAATTCTTGAGCTATTGATGGGGGAAAAGGTGGATGATTGGTGTGTATAAAGTATTCCATAAACCAAGCAGTCGTGGTTCATTAGAGAAGAATATCAAATGCATGTTTGTTTGTTTATTATTATGTCGATGCTGGTGTTGAAATTGTAGTTTTTACTTCTGTTGTTCAGTCTAGTAAAAAGGCGTATTATTACGTGTCTAAAAGCATGTAAGTCGCCCTCGCCTCGGTGCAAGCAAGAATAGAATAAAGAAGCACTTCATGCCATTGCCTTTTTAATACATTAGAAAATAATATAAATTCCTAAAGAATGGTAGGTAAAATCGTAAAATTGTCAAAAAATTTCTATAGGTTGATAGAATTATGTGTACTTGAATGTACAAGTGAAATTTAAAAATTTGGGATGCGAAAGTTTAAATTAAAACTAGTGGTCCCATGTCTAAAAAATCACAATAAAAAACCTAGAGAATACACGAAAATATAAAAGTTTACAATCAAATAAAACATGGTTTTATATAAATTTAGACATTTTAATCACTCAATTAAGAGTTAAAATGTAGGATATAAGGGTTTTCGAAGTTTTAAATCTGAAAATTGTGGAAAGGATATTTTAAGTATTAAGGGTGCTTTTTATTGGTGGAACCTAACAAAATTAATTGTGATGACATAGAAGGCAACAGTTTGGGAATGTGATGCTAAAGAAGGTTAGTGTGACAGTGATAGCGCAGAAGGGATACAAGGTTTAACAGCGGCATTTAAAATTTTTTCCATGTTATAGTATCCTAGTTGCAAAAATCATCCAACCTAGCTTAACTCTCTATAACCCGTCGCTATCGAGCCTTCTGGCAGGGTCTAGCGGTTACAATTTCCAACCTTCCCTTCGCCTCCGGTGTTTCTAGCGACCTCGACAGTGCTAAGAGGTGGGGGCATCCTCCTCCTTGGCTAATGTGTAGATAGATTTTCAGATCTACTTCTAGTTCTTAGGGTTGGCTAGGAAAACATATTTTTCCGTTCTTCTTTGGCAGTGGGATAATCAGAAAGGGATATTTTTATGTCAGCGGACGAAGCCAAAGCTTATGGACTTGTCTAGGGCGTCTTCTTCTGCGAAGTCATTGGGGTGAGGCTTTTGCTTGTCCATATCAACCACAAGGTCGTTGATGTGTTCTCTGGTTGGTGCTATTGTGGTTAGTTTTGTTCATCCTTTTGATGAAAGCGGTTGAAACTTGAGGTCTTTCGATTTAGGTCCAAATTCGGTCATCGACTTCAATCTTTGGTGATGGCGAGATTCTTTGGATTGATTTCTTCGATGGTTTCATCGAAGGAGGTGTCGGATCATGTTTCCTCTATTGCATCCAAAGAAAGATTCGTGATGATTGTTCAAGGTACTAGATACATTTTGATGGTCCTATCGGGGCATTGGATGATCTGACAATTAGTTCAAGAAATCCTTTCTTTGGATCGGGCAAGAGGATCGCTCTCGATTCATCGACCTACTTCATTCATCATGTGTTGTGTCCTAGAGACCGGTAGTACTTTGGTTGTACTTTGTAGTTCCTTCACGACATCTGCGTAATTTGGGAATGTATTACTTTTCACGCTTTAATATATATTTCCCGTCGAAAAAAATTCCAATCTAGCTTGAATTATTTGAGCGGTGCAAATTTGGAACTTGTGTCATTTGCCAAATTTATTTGAGTCATGCATCGATTCACTTGGGTCATCCAACTATTTGTTTGATTGATGCTCAAAGCTCTTGAAGGGAATGGGCGAAGCTACGTTAGCGCGGTTTCAAAAAAATTCTATCATGAACACACAGACATCATGTGAGTAGGGATCATGAATTGCTACCCTTGACGGTAACCGCAATGGGAAGAAGAGTCGAGTGGCCGAGTCCGACGTCATAGTCGTTGAGATACTGAGGATGTAGTCGTTCACGCCGAAATGAACATCTCCTCCTTGCCAATCAGCGTTGCGGAACCGCAGCAGATCTCTACAACATCCACACGTCCAGACGAAACATCGTACACCGGTGTGCTAGCACCTGCTGCGCGACTACGGTTTTGGAGGATGAGAGCGCGACGACTAGGGTTACATGGTGGTGCACTCATACAAGTTGTGTCGCCCCACGCCTCCCCTTATATGGAGCACACTAATAGGCTCCTACGCTAGAGGTCTATTAGGACTCTAATTCCCACACGATCGGTATCCACAGATTCACTAATGGATCCAATCCATTATCCATTAAACATGTTTCAACCCGTTAAATGTTCGACTGTTAGGTTCATGCATAGCGACGTGACCCAAAAACCCTTTTCGAACCACAAGTTAATAGCGGCTCCTAGCAGACATATTAACCTCCAAATGCAGAATGATCCTTCGCCTCCGGTGTTTCTAGCGACCTCGGCAAGCTAAGAGGTGGGGCATCCTCCTCCTTGGCTAATGTGTAGATAGATTTTCAGATCTACTTCTAGTTCTTAGGGTTGGCTAGGAAAACATATTTTTCCGTTCTTCTTTGGCGGTGGGATAATCGAAAGGGATATTTTTATGTCGTGACGAAGCCAAAGCTTATGGACTTGTCTAGGCGTCTTCTTCTGCGAAGTCATTGGGGTGAGGCTTTTGCTTGTCCATATCAACCACAAGGTCGTTGATGTGTTCTCTGGTTGGTGCTATTGTGGTTAGTTTTGTTCATCCTTTTGATGAAACGGTTGAAACTTGAGGTCTTTCCCGATTTAGGTCCAAATTCGGTCATCGACTTCAATCTTTGGTGATGGCGAGATTCTTTGGATTGATTTCTTCGATGGTTTCATCGAAGGGAGGTGTCGGATCATGTTTCCTCTATTGCATCCAAAGAAAGATTCGATGATTGTTCAAGGTACTAGATACATTTTGATGGTCCTATCGGGCATTGGATGATCTGACAATTAGTTCAAGAAATCCTTTCTTTGGGTGGGCAAGAGGATCGCTCTCGATTCATCGACCTACTTCATTCATCATGTGTTGTGTCCTAGAGACGGTAGTACTTTGGTTGTACTTTGTAGTTCCTTCACGCACATCTGCGTAATTTGGGAATGTATTACTTTTCACGCTTTAATATATATTTCCCGTCGAAAAAAATTCCAATCTAGCTTGAATTATTTGAGCGGTGCAAATTTGGAACTTGTGTCATTTGCCAAATTTATTTGAGTCATGCATCGATTCACTTGGGTCATCCAACTATTTGTTTGATTGATGCTCAAAGCTCTTGAAGGGAATGGGCGAGCTACGTTAGCGCGATTTCAAAAAATTCTATCATGAACACACAGGACATCATGTGAGTAGGGGATCATGAATTGCTACCCTTGACGTGTAACCGCAGCGGAAGAAGAGTCGGAGTAGCCGAGTCCGACGTCATGGTCGTTGAGATACAGGATGTAGTCGTTCACGCCGAGCTGAACATCTCCTCCTTGCCAATCAGCGTTGCAGCAACCGCAGCAGGATCTCTACAACATCCACACGTCCGGGACGAAACATCGTACACCGGTGTGCTAGCACTGCCGCTGCGACTCACGGTTTTGGAGGACGAGAGCGCGACGCCTAGGGTTACATGGTGGTGCACTCATACAAGTTGTGTCGCCCCACGTCTCCCCTTATATGGAGCACACTAATAGGCTCCTCGCTAGAGGTCTATTAGGACTCTAATTCCCACACAGATCGGTATCCACAGATTCACTAATGGATCCAATCCATTATCCATTAAACATGTTTCAACCCGTTAAATGTTCGACCTGTTAGGTTCATGCGCAAGCAGACGTGACCCCAAAAACCCTTTTCGGAACCACAAGTTAATAGCGGCTCCTAGCAGGACATATTAACCTCCAAATGCATGAATGATCCTTCGCCTCCGGTGTTTCTAGCGACCTCGGCAATGCTAAGAGGTGGGGGCATCCTCCTCCTTGGCTAATGTGTAGATAGATTTTCAGATCTACTTCTAGTTCTTAGGGTTGGCTAGGAAAACATATTTTTCCGTTCTTCTTTGGCGATGGGATAATCGAAAGGGATATTTTTATGTCGTGAATGAAGCCAAAGCTTATGGACTTGTCTAGGGCGTCTTCTTCTGCGAAGTCATTGGGGTGAGGCTTTTGCTTGTCCATATCAACCACAAGGTCGTTGATGTGTTCTCTGGTTGGTGCTATTGTGGTTAGTTTTGTTCATCCTTTTGATGAAACGGTTGAAACTTGAGGTCTTTCCGATTTAGGTCCAAATTCGGGTCATCGACTTCAATCTTTGGTGATGGCGAGATTCTTTGGATTGATTTCTTCGATGGTTTCATCGAAGGAGGTGTCGGATCATGTTTCCTCTATTGCATCCAAAGAAAGATTCGCGATGATTGTTCAAGGTACTAGATACATTTTGATGGTCCTATCGGGGCATTGGATGATCTGACAATTAGTTCAAGAAATCCTTTCTTTGGGTCGGGCAAGAGGATCGCTCTCGATTCATCGACCTACTTCATTCATCATGTGTTGTGTCCTAGAGACCGGTAGTACTTTGGTTGTACTTTGTAGTTCCTTCACGACATCTGCGTAATTTGGGAATGTATTACTTTTCACGCTTTAATATATATTTCCCCGTCAGAAAAAAATTCCAATCTAGCTTGAATTATTTGAGCAGGTGCAAATTTGGAACTTGTGTCATTTGCCAAATTTATTTGAGTCATGCATCGATTCACTTGGGTCATCCAACTATTTGTTTGATTGATGCTCAAAGCTACTGAAGGGGAATGGGCAGGCTACGTTAGCGCAGTTTCAAAAAAATTCTATCATGAACACACAGGACATCATGTGAGTAGGGGATCATGAATTGCTACCCTTGACGTGTAACCGCAGCGGAAGAAGAGTCGGAGTAGCCGAGTCCGACGTCATGGTCGTTGAGATACAGGATGTAGTCGTTCACGCCGAGCTGAACATCTCCTCCTTGCCAATCAGCGTTGCAGCAACCGCAGCAGGATCTCTACAACATCCACACGTCCAGGACGAAACATCGTACACCAGTGTGCTAGCACCGCGCGCGCGACTACGGTTTTGGAGGACAGAGAGGCGCGACAGCTAGGGTTACATGGTGGTGCACTCATACAAGTTGTGTCGCCCCCACGTCTCCCCTTATATGGAGCACACTAATAGGCTCCTACGCTAGAGGTCTATTAGGACTCTAATTCCCACACAGATCGGTATCCACAGATTCACTAATGGATCCAATCCATTATCCATTAAACATGTTTCAACCCGTTAAATGTTCGACCTGTTAGGTTCATGCGCAAGCAGACGTGACCCCAAAAACCCTTTTCGGAACCACAAGTTAATAGCGGCTCCTAGCAGGACATATTAACCTCCAAATGCACAGAATGATCCTTCGCCTCCGGTGTTTCTAGCGACCTCGACAGTGCTAAGAGGTGGGGGCATCCTCCTCCTTGGCTAATGTGTAGATAGATTTTCAGATCTACTTCTAGTTCTTAGGGTTGGCTAGGAAAACATATTTTTCCGTTCTTCTTTGGCAGTGGGATAATCAGAAAGGGATATTTTTATGTCAGCGGACGAAGCCAAAGCTTATGGACTTGTCTAGGGCGTCTTCTTCTGCGAAGTCATTGGGGTGAGGCTTTTGCTTGTCCATATCAACCACAAGGTCGTTGATGTGTTCTCTGGTTGGTGCTATTGTGGTTAGTTTTGTTCATCCTTTTGATGAAACGGTTGAAACTTGAGGTCTTTCGATTTAGGTCCAAATTCGGTCATCGACTTCAATCTTTGGTGATGGCGAGATTCTTTGGATTGATTTCTTCGATGGTTTCATCGAAGGAGGTGTCGGATCATGTTTCCTCTATTGCATCCAAAGAAAGATTCGGCGATGATTGTTCAAGGTACTAGATACATTTTGATGGTCCTATCGGGGCATTGGATGATCTGACAATTAGTTCAAGAAATCCTTTCTTTGGATCGGGCAAGAGGATCGCTCTCGATTCATCGACCTACTTCATTCATCATGTGTTGTGTCCTAGAGACGGTAGTACTTTGGTTGTACTTTGTAGTTCCTTCACGACATCTGCGTAATTTGGGAATGTATTACTTTTCACGCTTTAATATATATTTCCCGTCGAAAAAAATTCCAATCTAGCTTGAATTATTTGAGCAGTGCAAATTTGGAACTTGTGTCATTTGCCAAATTTATTTGAGTCATGCATCGATTCACTTGGGTCATCCAACTATTTGTTTGATTGATGCTCAAAGCTCTTGAAGGGAATGGGCGAAGCTACGTTAGCTAGCTTTCAAAAAAATTCTATCATGAACACACAGACATCATGTGAGTAGGGATCATGAATTGCTACCCTTGACGTGTAACGCAGCGGAAGAAGAGTCGGATAGCCGAGTCCGACGTCATGGTCGTTGAGATACTGAGATGTAGTCGTTCACGCCGAGTGAACATCTCCTCCTTGCCAATCGGCGTTGCGGAACCGCAGCAGATCTCTACAACATCCACACGTCCAGGGCGAAACATCGTACACCGGTGTGCTAGCACATGCCACGACTACGGTTTTGGAGGACAGAGAGGCGCGACAGCTAGGGTTACATGGTGGTGCACTCATACAAGTTGTGTCGCCCCCACGTCTCCCCTTATATGGAGCACACTAATAGGCTCCTACGCTAGAGGTCTATTAGGACTCTAATTCCCACACAGATCGGTATCCACAGATTCACTAATGGATCCAATCCATTATCCATTAAACATGTTTCAACCCGTTAAATGTTCGACCTGTTAGGTTCATGCGCAAGCAGACGTGACCCCAAAAACCCTTTTCGGAACCACAAGTTAATAGCGGCTCCTAGCAGGACATATTAACCTCCAAATGCACAGAATGATCCTTCGCCTCCGGTGTTTCTAGCGACCTCGACAGTGCTAAGAGGTGGGGGCATCCTCCTCCTTGGCTAATGTGTAGATAGATTTTCAGATCTACTTCTAGTTCTTAGGGTTGGCTAGGAAAACATATTTTTCCGTTCTTCTTTGGCAGTGGGATAATCAGAAAGGGATATTTTTATGTCAGCGGACGAAGCCAAAGCTTATGGACTTGTCTAGGGCGTCTTCTTCTGCGAAGTCATTGGGGTGAGGCTTTTGCTTGTCCATATCAACCACAAGGTCGTTGATGTGTTCTCTGGTTGGTGCTATTGTGGTTAGTTTTGTTCATCCTTTTGATGAAACGGTTGAAACTTGAGGTCTTTCCCGATTTAGGTCCAAATTCGGGTCATCGACTTCAATGCTGGTGATGGCAGAGATTCTTTGGATTGATTTCTTCGATGGTTTCATCGAAGGGAGGTGTCGGATCATGTTTCCTCTATTGCATCCAAAGAAAGATTCGCTGATGATTGTTCAAGGTACTAGATACATTTTGATGGTCCTATCAGGGCATTGGATGATACGGCAATTAGTTCGAAGAAATCCTTTGCTGGACTGGGCAAGAGGACTGGCTCTCAGATTCATCGACCTACTTCATTCATCATGTGTTGTGTCCTAGAGACTGGTAGTACTTTGGTTGTACTTTGTAGTTCCTTCACAGACATCTGCGTAATTTGGGAATGTATTACTTTTCACGCTTTAATATATATTTCCCCGTCAGAAAAAAATTCCAATCTAGCTTGAATTATTTGAGCAGGTGCAAATTTGGAACTTGTGTCATTTGCCAAATTTATTTGAGTCATGCATCGATTCACTTGGGTCATCCAACTATTTGTTTGATTGATGCTCAAAGCTACTGAAGGGAATGGGCGAAGCTACGTTAGCGCGTTTCAAAAAAATTCTATCATGAACACACGAGGACATCATGTGAGTAGGGGATCATGAATTGCTACCCTTGACGTGTAACGCGGCGGAAGAAGAGTCGAGTAGCCGAGTCCGACGTCATGGTCGTTGAGATACAGGATGTAGTCGTTCACGCCGAGCTGAACATCTCCTCCTTGCCAATCAGCGTTGCAGCAACCGCAGCAGGATCTCTACAACATCCACACGTCCAGGACGAAACATCGTACACCAGTGTGCTAGCACCGCGCGCGCGACTACGGTTTTGGAGGACAGAGAGGCGCGACAGCTAGGGTTACATGGTGGTGCACTCATACAAGTTGTGTCGCCCCCACGTCTCCCCTTATATGGAGCACACTAATAGGCTCCTACGCTAGAGGTCTATTAGGACTCTAATTCCCACACAGATCGGTATCCACAGATTCACTAATGGATCCAATCCATTATCCATTAAACATGTTTCAACCCGTTAAATGTTCGACCTGTTAGGTTCATGCGCAAGCAGACGTGACCCCAAAAACCCTTTTCGAACCACAAGTTAATAGCGGCTCCTAGCAGACATATTAACCTCCAAATGCACGAATGATCCTTCGCCTCCGGTGTTTCTAGCGACCTCGGCGATTGCTAAGAGGTGGGGCATCCTCCTCCTTGGCTAATGTGTAGATAGATTTTCAGATCTACTTCTAGTTCTTAGGGTTGGCTAGGAAAACATATTTTTCCGTTCTTCTTTGGCGGTGGGATAATCGAAAAGGGATATTTTTATGTCGTGAACGAAGCCAAAGCTTATGGACTTGTCTAGGGCGTCTTCTTCTGCGAAGTCATTGGGGTGAGGCTTTTGCTTGTCCATATCAACCACAAGGTCGTTGATGTGTTCTCTGGTTGGTGCTATTGTGGTTAGTTTTGTTCATCCTTTTGATGAAACGGTTGAAACTTGAGGTCTTTCGATTTAGGTCCAAATTCGGTCATCGACTTCAATCTTTGGTGATGGCGAGATTCTTTGGATTGATTTCTTCGATGGTTTCATCGAAGGAGGTGTCGGATCATGTTTCCTCTATTGCATCCAAAGAAAGATTCGTGATGATTGTTCAAGGTACTAGATACATTTTGATGGTCCTATCAGGGCATTGGATGATACGGCAATTAGTTCGAAGAAATCCTTTCTGGACTGGGCAAGAGGACTGGCTCTCAGATTCATCGACCTACTTCATTCATCATGTGTTGTGTCCTAGAGACTGGTAGTACTTTGGTTGTACTTTGTAGTTCCTTCACAGACATCTGCGTAATTTGGGAATGTATTACTTTTCACGCTTTAATATATATTTCCCCGTCAGAAAAAAATTCCAATCTAGCTTGAATTATTTGAGCAGGTGCAAATTTGGAACTTGTGTCATTTGCCAAATTTATTTGAGTCATGCATCGATTCACTTGGGTCATCCAACTATTTGTTTGATTGATGCTCAAAGCTACTGAAGGGGAATGGGCAGGCTACGTTAGCGCAGTTTCAAAAAAATTCTATCATGAACACACAGGACATCATGTGAGTAGGGGATCATGAATTGCTACCCTTGACGTGTAACCGCAGCGGAAGAAGAGTCGGAGTAGCCGAGTCCGACGTCATGGTCGTTGAGATACAGGATGTAGTCGTTCACGCCGAGCTGAACATCTCCTCCTTGCCAATCGGCGTTGCGAAGAACCGCAGCAGATCTCTACAACATCCACACGTCCAGGATTTAAACATCGTACACCGGTGTGCTAGCACCGCACGCGCGACTACGGTTTTGGAGGACAGAGAGGCGCGACAGCTAGGGTTACATGGTGGTGCACTCATACAAGTTGTGTCGCCCCCACGTCTCCCCTTATATGGAGCACACTAATAGGCTCCTACGCTAGAGGTCTATTAGGACTCTAATTCCCACACAGATCGGTATCCACAGATTCACTAATGGATCCAATCCATTATCCATTAAACATGTTTCAACCCGTTAAATGTTCGACCTGTTAGGTTCATGCGCAAGCAGACGTGACCCCAAAAACCCTTTTCGGAACCACAAGTTAATAGCGGCTCCTAGCAGGACATATTAACCTCCAAATGCAGAATGATCCTTCGCCTCCGGTGTTTCTAGCGACCTCGGCAAAGCTAAGAGGTGGGGCATCCTCCTCCTTGGCTAATGTGTAGATAGATTTTCAGATCTACTTCTAGTTCTTAGGGTTGGCTAGGAAAACATATTTTTCCGTTCTTCTTTGGCAGTGGGATAATCAGAAAGGGATATTTTTATGTCAGCGGACGAAGCCAAAGCTTATGGACTTGTCTAGGGCGTCTTCTTCTGCGAAGTCATTGGGGTGAGGCTTTTGCTTGTCCATATCAACCACAAGGTCGTTGATGTGTTCTCTGTTGGTGCTATTGTGGTTAGTTTTGTTCATCCTTTTGATGAAACGGTTGAAACTTGAGGTCTTTCCCGATTTAGGTCCAAATTCGGGTCATCGACTTCAATGCTGGTGATGGCAGAGATTCTTTGGATTGATTTCTTCGATGGTTTCATCGAAGGGAGGTGTCGGATCATGTTTCCTCTATTGCATCCAAAGAAAGATTCGCTGATGATTGTTCAAGGTACTAGATACATTTTGATGGTCCTATCAGGGCATTGGATGATACGGCAATTAGTTCGAAGAAATCCTTTGCTGGACTGGGCAAGAGGACTGGCTCTCAGATTCATCGACCTACTTCATTCATCATGTGTTGTGTCCTAGAGACTGGTAGTACTTTGGTTGTACTTTGTAGTTCCTTCACAGACATCTGCGTAATTTGGGAATGTATTACTTTTCACGCTTTAATATATATTTCCCCGTCAGAAAAAAATTCCAATCTAGCTTGAATTATTTGAGCAGGTGCAAATTTGGAACTTGTGTCATTTGCCAAATTTATTTGAGTCATGCATCGATTCACTTGGGTCATCCAACTATTTGTTTGATTGATGCTCAAAGCTACTGAAGGGGAATGGGCAGGCTACGTTAGCGCAGTTTCAAAAAAAATTCTATCATGAACACACAGGACATCATGTGAGTAGGGGATCATGAATTGCTACCCTTGACGTGTAACCGCAGCGGAAGAAGAGTCGGAGTAGCCGAGTCCGACGTCATGGTCGTTGAGATACAGGATGTAGTCGTTCACGCCGAGCTGAACATCTCCTCCTTGCCAATCAGCGTTGCAGCAACCGCAGCAGGATCTCTACAACATCCACACGTCCAGGACGAAACATCGTACACCAGTGTGCTAGCACCGCGCGCGCGACTACGGTTTTGGAGGACAGAGAGGCGCGACAGCTAGGGTTACATGGTGGTGCACTCATACAAGTTGTGTCGCCCCCACGTCTCCCCTTATATGGAGCACACTAATAGGCTCCTACGCTAGAGGTCTATTAGGACTCTAATTCCCACACAGATCGGTATCCACAGATTCACTAATGGATCCAATCCATTATCCATTAAACATGTTTCAACCCGTTAAATGTTCGACCTGTTAGGTTCATGCGCAAGCAGACGTGACCCCAAAAACCCTTTTCGGAACCACAAGTTAATAGCGGCTCCTAGCAGGACATATTAACCTCCAAATGCACAGAATGATCATATCAGCTGAACCTTGATATACTTACATACTGATCCTTTTTCCGCACGATACTAGTCAAGCTCAAGACGAGATGTGTGCCACCCTTATGATAGCTCGACCATTCACTCGATCTTATGATAGATTCTAAACCGTGATTAAAGCTTTAATCACATTGATATGGCCATGCACTTTCCAATCCAAGAGACATCTCTCTCCGTTATCAAGGAGGGACAAATTCTATTTTAATCGCTCACACTCCATGCTATATTTCTGTAAATGCATCTAGGCCTCCTTGTGGGTTTTGGTGATTAAATGACAACACAATTAGAGAACTAACAGTTTTATTTAAGAAAGTTGAGCAGTGGTTCATCTATAGCGAAAGGAATTAATTTGGGGACTTCTACGCCATTCATTCAAAATCATGCGGCATTAAGAGAATTAATTATAATATTTTCTTTTTCCATTGAGTTTAAGGATAAGCCGCACTATCAAGGGGGATTTGACAAGAAATCACTTTTAGGATACTCTTTTTTTTTTGAGAATAACAGCATTTCCATTAGATTAAGGACCAAAAAGTTACAATAGGAAATACTCTTACACCATTCCTCCACAAATTAAACCAACTCCTCCTACTAGAAGCAGAATTAAGATAATCTTACCACACTCTTGTCTGAAACAAGCAATTAGAACAAGTGTGGAACAGTGCTTGCACTAGTACAATTACAATCATACTAGGAAGTTTTTGCACAATCTGAGGGACATGCTTTTTCCAAACCAGGGATGAAACGCGAAGATCCCAAGCCAACTTCTCCAACTTTTAGGATACTCTTGTGCTTATTTGATGGATCTAGTATAGCAAGAGCGCCCAAACATTCTTCTAAAATCATTCTTAGGCTAGCCAGTGCCAAAAATCCGGAATCTCCGAATAAACATTCGGATACTCCGGGTTATGCCCCTCTGTCTGGAACCTTAATTATTTAAGTTCATCCGGATACTCCGGATTAAACTCCGGATATTCCGGATTGAACCTCGGACACTCCGGATGGAACCCCTCTGTCTCTGACCCCTCTTATCCGGATGTTCCGGATATTAATCCGGATACTCCGGAGAATTTGCACTGTAACAATCAGATCTAGACCTTCACATAAATACCTCTCCCCATCTCCACCTTCGATAACAGAGCCATTTACTGCCTTTCACTGCTCCAACTCTCTCTCTCCAAGCTCTTGAGCCTTAGTTCTTTCTCCCACCTTGAGTGCTTAGTGATTTGAGGTTTTTGGTGAGGAGAAGAGGCAAGATTTGAGTGCTAGTGCTTGCTAGATCCATCTTGAGCACTCATTCATCCTCCAAGCTTGATTTCTTGGTGACTTCATTACTCTCGGAGGTTGAGGCCTCCTAGGCGGCTAGGAGTCGCTGATGAGCTCCCAACAAGGTTGTGGTGAGCCCCGGAAGGTTGTGAAGGTTAGTCTCGCCTCCGCAAGGGAAGAGACAAGAAAGAAAGTCGGTGAGTGCTTTGTACAACGCCGGGAGGAAAGGGTCAAGAGTGACCCGGCTTAGAGTAGGATACCCTCAAGTATCTGAACTTCGGTAAAAAATTGTGTGTTTCCTCTCTTGGTCATTTGTTCTTTTTGCTCTCATCGTTCTTGTGCTTGTTCTAAACTTGTGAAATCCCGATCTACTTGAGTGGTGTTCAAGGCCGTAGATTTCCACTTGCTACAGGTATATTGAGCCAAACTAACCCCTTTGGTGCATGTGGTATCCTTGGATTTGCTAGGGATTTGAAAATCCTCATCAGCAGCCTCAACCCCGGAACATTCCGGATACAAATCCGAATACTCCGGATTACTTCTCCGGAGTATCCGGGCTAGACTCCGGAACCTCCGGGTTAGGGTCTGCTAGTCATATTTATTTTTTTGCTGCAATTTTAAATTTGCCTATTCACCCCCCTCTAGGCGACATCCTCGATCCTACAATTTCATAACGTATCTGTTCGCACGGAAAATTTAAAAGAGAGATTTTCGCAGGCGTGCCAGTGTATAGAAATACACAAAAGAAAGAAAGAGACAGGAAAAATGATATTCTATTATTGCAATAAAATACAGATTCCCGTGGAAAGATTGCGCGCTGTAGACATCCATCTTGACGATTGTGGGGTTCTAGATCCTAGGGCCTCAGGAGGTCTCCCAGTTAATTACATCCGTGTGTGAACACGCGAAACACCTCCGATTAAGCTGCTCTATCATCTTCTTCTCTTCTCCACCTCGTGGATCACCGTGTTTGTTGGTGTAGATTGGTGTGGCAACGGCAGAACACGTGGGGCAGATTGGGCCCACGTGATGTCTGGCAGAGCCATTGATTGTTTGGCTCCGCTTGCCTATGTCGCTTGATCTTGTTTCGTCAAACGGCACGTTGAAGTTGGATTGAGGTGCACGGTTCTGCACTTGGCATCGATTTGAAGTTGACGGCTTTGCTGGCCTCATTGGATGTGTCCTTGCGTGTCAATTCTTGGATGTAAACGTTGAAGAGATCTTGATCGTCAAAGTTGATGTAAATTTTGATGTAGCGTAACCTGAAGTAATTGTCTGGGAAACTCACCGAACATCGAATTGTTGATGTAAGAATTGAGAATATTGGGATTTCTCTTAATAGGATGACCGTCGCCTGGAGCACCGAACATTGCATGGTTGATTGATTGGTCGTTCGGGAAAACTCGCCGAACCTTGAGTTGTTGAGTATGTATTTTGTAGAAGACCATAGGGCTGAAATTCCTCCTCCTGATCTCTAGCTTTCTGGGCAAAACTTAACTCATAGCTCGCGTTGAAGCAATGCAATATCTTCCTGCTTGCATACACGAGTCTGTTTTCGTGCCATTTTGTCTTCATATACTCTTGAAATGTCCTTTTTTCCTTTTTCTTTTACTGGACGTGCATGCATGTGCTATTTCATGGCTCCTTAACTTGCAACTGACAACAGCAATCTCCGATTCTGGGAAATACGGGATCATCTTAAATTAGCTCAGCAGTAATCAGCTTCGTGGAAGCATCTTCGAGAGGAATTCACATCACTCCTTGCTCGCGAGCTTCCGAGCGGCGAGCCACACCATCGTGAGTCCTTCAGCTGCGTCTTTTGAGCGTGAGCTCTCTTCATCAGCAGCTCCAGAATAGCGGGGCCAGTCGGGCTGACGTCGAAGCGGTGGGAGACTCCGGGGACTGCCACGGGCGGTGGCAGTAGAGTAGGTTGGCGTCGAGGTGACGGGCAACTCCGGGACTGCCACAGGCGATCACGACGCGGGGCGCCGAGGGCGTGGGAGCCAGACCGGAGTTTAGCGCAGCCGCGGGCACCGGCGTTCAAGCGAAACGGCGGCTCAGGGCGGAGCCAGGCCGGGGCACGGCGTAGATGAAGTGCATTGGCGTAGCATGCGTCGTGGAAGACAGCAGAAAGCACGGCTGCAGGGCGTTAGCACGAGACCAGGCGGCCCGCAGGGCGCGGCATGAGAACAGGCGACGCCGTGCTAGCTACGCGGAGCGCGGCATGGGGCCTGGAGGCGCAAGGCCGGACGCGGGCCGGGCGGTGCATGGCGCGCGTGTGGCGCGAGGCCGATCACGGGGCCGGGCGGTGCGCGGATCACGAGCGTCGCGCGAAGCCGAACGCAGGCGCTGGACGCGGGGCCGGGCGACGCGCGGGGCACGGGCGGTACTTGGACGCGGAGCCGGGCGGCGCGCGGAGCGCGGGCGGCACGAGGCTGGTCGGGGGCCGGGCAAAGCGTGAAGCGTGGGCAGCGCCTGGACGCAATGCCGGACGCGGGGCCGGTCGACGCGCGGAGCGCGGGCGGCATGAGGCTGGTCGTGGGGGCGGGCAAAGGCCGGACGGCGCATAGCGCAGGCCGGGCGGCAGAGCGACGGCCAGGAAGCAGTGTTGCAACGGTCTGGCTGCCTGGCGGCGGCGCGGTGGCCCGGAGGCAGCGGCGAGATGCCCTGGCGGCGGCGCGGCGGCCCGAGGGCGGCGGCGCGGCGGCGAGGTGGCCTGGTGGTGAGCGCGGCGGTCCGAAGGCGGAGAGAGCCAGCCTGACGGCGGCGCGACGACCTAGCGGCCTGGCGGCGGCCTGTGGCGGTGGGCACGGCAGAGGTGAGCCCGCGGAGGAGGCGGCGGCCACGGGCGGCGGCGGCCTGGGCGGAGCGCAAGGAGGCCGGCGGCCGGTTTTGGGGTGTGTGAGCGAGATGACCTCCGGCCATCTAGGAGAAGCCAGGAAAAAGTAGAAGAAGGGGCAGTAGTAGATAAAAAAGAAAGAGAAGAGAGGAATCTGCATGCATGCATGGCGCCCTCCTCTTTCTTATATATATATTTTTTCCTTGATCTGCATGTGTTGTGAGACATGCATGCAGAACTTCATCGGGCAGGGAAAAAGGCCCGAGAAGGGCCACGTGATGCAAGAAAAAGCAAGAGGCCAAAGCAGATCAGTGTAGGAGAGATCAAGACAGCGGGTCCCAGATGAATTGGACGTGGCAGAGAAAATAAAAGATGGAAAGGAGAGACATGTCAGGAGGAGGTCATGGGGGCCAGAGGCACCCCATCTGAGGTGTGTGCATATACTCTACCTTTTTTCCCTCTTCCTCTTGCGCGTCAGTAGCCTCAAGGCTTCCGTCCTCGCGTGACGCGATCTATCTTCTCGTCTGCGTATCTTTTTCCACCGCTCCGGATCTGAGTTTTTCCGCCATCTCCGTCCATGCTCCGGCTGCTACCTTCCGCGTGAATTCTAGATGAAAACTCCGTGCGTATGCTCGCCGGTCCCGTGGAATTTGCCCTCTGCTCTCCTTTTTCTCCTTGGACTTTATGCGTGAGTATGCGTGCCGCCCTCCGTCTGGACCTCTTGAAATCTCCGTCCCCGTATGAATCTGCATGCCCCCGTGGGTATTTGTATGCTTCCGCGAGGCAGGAGGCGGCCAGCTTTTATAGGGGTTTAGGGGCAGTTCGAGAGATACGAGATTAGGGGAGAGATAGAGAAAGGGATGAGCTTAGAGATAGGATTTTACAACCAACTTCATCTCTTATCTTTTTCTGATTTTTTTGAGATAGATATTAATTTCTTTTTTAATTAAAAACGATATTAATAATTATCTCGTCATCATTATTTTGATTTTCATTTTTTTATATTCCAACAGTATCTAAAAGCTATCTTTATAACTATTTAATTACGGTCCAACGATTGATAGCCTCAAAGTATATAACTACACAAGCTGTGGCTCAATAACGGTCTCAGGTCTAAGGATCATATAGGTATACCACTCGAAACTATAAACTGATAATACATGTAAGATAATAATCTCAGCAATGTCTCGGAGTGTGTCTATCTAACATCATGTTATCTAACATGTATCCACATTATTAATTTAATATCTCTATATCTATGATATGTGAAACATTACCATCAATTAATATATGTGCCGATCAAATCCATTATTGTCCCACATAATGATACGAGACCAGGGATCATTAAGATTTATATTATATAAAGAATGTGTCTTACAACCAAGTCGTACTTGCTGAACAATACGAACGATGTTTGTTTATAGAACTGATAACATAATATAAAAGAGTACATAAATATAGATTTGATACAATCATCTCACATGATCGCTTCTAGGGCATGTCACTAACAGCTACTAGGCAAAATCCTTAAAGGAATCTCTACCTAGGTTCCTCCAAAGATGAGACCTTTGGCCCATTCCACTCGTTATGATGTACACTTAATTGGATTATACATGGTAGATGTTTTGTTAGCGCCGAAAGTTGTCAAGCGTCTCACACTTAGGCTTAGGATGTTGGAACCCAGTTAGCACAAAATCAAGGATTCAGGGTATGCCAGCCAATTCAACCTAGAAAAATTGGCAAGGTAAAGATAAAGCTGACTAAATTCAAAGAACTCAGATTGAACTTGTCAAGACTTAGGAAAACAATCAAAAGAGTTAACAAATCCAAATGATAATGAAAATATCGATCTAAACAAGATTTAAACCAATAGATTCAAAGAGTAACAAGAATTGTTGACTTAAACTAGAGTTTAAATGAACATATCTAAGGTAAGTAGACTACTACTTAGCCAATAAATCAATGAAATAGGAAAACGAGATAAACAAACTACTAGCTTATCGGCAAGCTAAAAACCGATAGAACAAGGATAGAACCTAACACTTTACATGAAACGGTGAAGCATAACAATATCAAGCAAAGAATAGTGTTCTCATAAAGCCAAAGCCGATGCAAGCCTGTAGGTTGTACCAAATTGAGACTTTACTTACTTGCATCAAATTTACGGTGAGTTGTTTCGTATAGTTGATCATAAGACAATGCACAACAAGTCAATCAGAATAAAATATTATGAAATTAGAGTAAATGTGAAAAAATAAAGGACAAAAAAAGTAATTTTGATTGATTGATGTTGGATCCCCTAAACGCCTCTATGAGCTACATATTTATAATAGGCGTTATTTTAACCAACTTAGAATGAAGTTTGTATTAGATAAAGATTTCAAGAAACCTTTTCTAAACTACACATAGTAACTGACCAGGACTCTACAAATCCCGACCTAAGACTATTTTCATAAAACTTACTAAAACTAAGTTGTCATGGCAGGTTCGGATAAAAGGTCCTCCATCTTCATCCTACAAAATCGGCCCGTTGGGTAAAGTTTGCAAATTTGCATCCACACATACCCTTCTAGAATCTCCTTATCTAGATAAGATGAGGTCACTAGTCGATCCACATAACACTTTCTATTACCTTCTAGAACAACTTTGGCTTATTCAAAAAGTGTCAACAATATTAGAGTCTATCGTATGATCTAGAAGGATCCAACAGTTATGATAGGTTAGGATTGATTTATTTTAATCTCTTTGATATTATTCTATCTTATCTCTAGGATTGCTTGTGATCGAAGCCACCATGTACTCTATATAAATGCCCACAAGGCTCAATATAAATGATGACATACACCATAATCCATAATTTATTCAAAGTGCATTCATTTTCTCAAATGGTATCAGAGTGGTGTCATTCATGAGCCGCCACCCACAAAAGCATTTGTAGCGTCCTCCCTAGGGAATGATCCCATCTCCATGATCTCAACCAGGGCCTATGCAGCCCATAGTTAGAGTTCATGTCACCGGTATCAGGCAATCATCTTCATATTGTTTTCTCTATGGTCGCAAGATCATTTTTTCTAATAATAGATCGGTTTGCATTGTCCTATCAATCCGTTGATTGCTCCTCAGCTCTAAACTTCACCCGCTCAGCAACGATTTCTTCGGCACCTCCTCCCCTCCGATGACACTATGATGACTAGGTGTGCTCATTGCTAGGTTCATAATTTGTGAGCATGAGCCATCACACCACCGAGAACCAGGTTGTCACTACATCATCTTCCCAGGCTACAGCAAATGACGTTTGTTGTCTTTGTTAATGCTGATCGGGTCTTGTCGACGAATTATGTCGGCAATATACTTTATAGGGCTATGCGAAAGACCACAACTCGATGGTAGCACAGGGGGCAGGATTTATACAGGTTCAGACCCTCCCGAAGAGGTAATACCCTACTCCTGTGCTCGTGGATTTGTATTATGGGGTGTCGATCACAATGAACAGGGGATTGGGTGTATGTTCTCGCCTAAGATCGCACGAGATTGGGTGTGATCGAAGACGATGTCGAAGTTGAAGATGTAGATCCTAGATCGATGTAGATGTAGATGTCTAACTAGGGACCCCGACCCTCTTTATATAGTGCAAGGGGTAGGTTACAGATTGGAATCCTAGTCCGTATTAGGGAGATAAGGGATATGGCCGAGTCGGCTTTGCTTATCTCCACGTATTCGGGTAGGACTAGGATTCTACTTCCTGTAGAACAAGTCAGGCCGCGCCATCCTCCAAGCCCGTTTTCTGAAAGATCCACACGACTTGGCCCAAGGAGGTGGTGCGTCCAATCGCCTGTCTCCAAATACCTGGGGCCCGTGTTGTCCACAGGTCTTCCTTCAGCTACTTCGAGCACATCCGCTGCCTACTCTCTAGTCTTCGTCCTCTGCTTTTCGTCTCATCCACCATAGCTATGTGGTCGGTATCGCAATCTAATTTTTAGTATACTCACATGTATTTTTCTTCCTTTTTCATCTACTCTGTGCGGTAGCCGCTTTGTTGTGTGGCCCTCGTGCACCGTGCACCGCAACTATCATTGAGTCTCTGATGTTGCTGCTACACATCTCTAGACACCATTGGACACCTTGTGTTGGTCCCTTTTCTGGGTGCACCCAGTTTTGGCAAAACCAATGTGTCCTTTCGTCCTCGTTGCACACCCGATTTTGACACCACCAAATGGCGCTTTGTCTGCATCGTCCTGCCAGAGCACGTCACCATCTTCCTCTTAGCACTCCTTATGCGGCTACCTCTTGATATTGGCTACACGACACAGCTCCCCCTCCCAGCTGTGACCATGATCACCTCACTCTTGGCTACCTCACCATCGGTGCTAAAGGGCTATAACAAGTTGAGCAAACTCATCGGCTTCTATTACAGTCTGATCTGAGCGTGCGTATTGCTCCTACTCCAACTGTAGGGGATGGTACAGTCTACCTATTCGGAAGGATCTGACTGTTATAGTCAGATATGATTTGTTAGGATTGATTGATTGTAATCTTTTCAATATGATTCCATCTTATCTTTAGGATTGCTTGTGATCTAAATCATCATGTACTCTATAGAAATATCTAAGAGGTTTAATATAAATGATGACATGCCATAATTCGTAATTCTTTCAAAATATATTCATCTTTGCAACAATATAGTCAAAAAAGAGGTGCATTACAGTGTGTGGGGGAGGGGGTGGGCTTTGAGAGTTACGCAGTCGACCATATCCCAAGACTCCAAGAGCTCCCCTGTTGTGTGACTTTTTAGAGAAAGAGGAAGAGAAAGAAGATACAAAGGAATAGAAATGTGGATAAACCACATGGCCTTCACGGGTTAAAAACCTGCCATATGTACCATACACGTGGCAATACCGCATAGTAAAACATCCTTAGGGGTTAAGTGCACCAGTTTTACACTTTGAGGAGTAAAATACATAGTTTTGATAGCTTTTGTTCTTTTGCTGTACCAACATGTTTGGCACAGCTTATTTTAGCTGTTTTTGGATCTCTAAAGCGTTCTCAAAACTCTCAAAGCTCAACTTACCAAATGTTTTAGCTCCTTTGCTTTCTATTTTTCAAAGCTAATCTTTTCAATCGCAATAGCTTGAAGGAGGTCCCAAATGTGGCAGTTGTTCAAGATGATTCCTTCTCGGAGTGTATAACTAAAGCTCTTGTTTTGAAATTTAAAATAAAATTAAGAAAATGGAATTATGTATGCAAGGATGTTGTAAAAATTCCACGTAATTGAAGCGGACAATCGATTTCAATAGACGGCACATCACTCTCCTCTGCACCGATGCCACCCCTCCCATTCATCGGCTCCACAACATCTTTCCTATCTAGCAGTTTTGCACATCTCTGCCACCACTCGAAGTGGATGGTGCTCTCACCACCTCACTGCTTCGCCTTCTCTACCTCTCAATGTGGCGCCTACCACACTCGCCTTACTTCGGTTGTCATCTCGTGCTCCCACGATCGCCTTCCACCGTCCTCCAACAATCTCGTAGCCAAGGCGGCGGTACCGCTGCCATCTCCCATGATCATGCCTTAGCCTCTCTCTAGGCCTGAGGGCGTGGTCAACCTGTAAGCATCTAGGCCCCTATTTTCAGTAAGATGTGTTTTGGCATCGATGACAAGGTACAGGGCATGACAAGGTACACGGCATCAAGAGGAGGCAAGTCAATAGAGGCGAAGGTGTGACCCGGGAGTTGAGAAGGGTCACTAGTAGTAGCTCTAGGATTTGTTTTTTCATTATTAGCCATACTATAAAGAGGGGTCCAAAGTATAGGTGATTATCGTCGGATCTTGAGCTCTTATGATGCACATTAGCCCTCTTATCTTCTTTCTGAGTCTTAGAGTGGGGTTAGGGGAAATGTGAATGGGAACGAACGAGTTTGCACCCTGTATGATCTATTTGCAGCCCTCTGTAACCCACCAGACTGAGTCCGGTGGAGGGCTATCCGAAGCAGGAAAGAGCTGCGCACCCCTTCCGATGAGCTTGTGGAAGACCTTGATGGTTGTACAAAGTTCTTTAGAGTCCACCTTGCCGGAGAGGCGAAGGACTCCCCGAGTCGACAACCCAACTCGTGATAGAGTGTGGGAGGAGCTATACTATCGGGACCTAGTCAAAGGAGACCAAATCCCTCTATGCATTCCGTACTAGTCCTAAGGATCAACAGCTAGTACACACAGTCCAAACAGAGTGATACATTACCAAAAGAAATAAATTATTACATAACAGGGGCATAACCCAGTCCCATACAAACATGGCGACACGCAAGTCGCAAATCAGAGTTTAGCGAAATATAACACAGGGTCCACATACACTAGCTCACGTGTGCCACTAGACAACTACCACTATTCCTTCACAGGCAAACAGGCAGTAGAAAGCGGCCCTAGTTTTTCGGGAAGTCCTCGTAGTCATCCGTCTCATAGATAGCATCGGTGACGCCGTACCGCGGGTCTTTCGTGAACTGCCCCTCGACTGAAGTTTGGAAAGAGAAATGGAAAAATAGCAAAGGTGAGTACAATTGTACTCCGTAAGTCAGGAAAATAAGTGCAGAATGGGGTTCAGTACAAGGGTAGGTTTGGCATAATTTATAGAAAACCAATTTTCCAAATTTTTATCCTAAGAGAGGGAAAAGCAGTTTTTGAAACTGTTGCGATAAACCAAATCATTGAAAAGAGTTTTTCTTTGCCAACCCAACTTTGCAATTCCATCTGTAAAATCTTTACTCACACAAAACCTGTTTTAAAAAAGAATCTACCATATGATCAGTCCCTTCGCATGCTCTTAACCGTGAGCATGGCTATCATGATAGTTTCAACTCAGCAAAGTGGGTACACTTTACTCTCAGGAGGTATCGCACAAACAGCGTGAACCACAAAGCGGTTTGGGCTGAAAGCCCTATGTCGGCGACTGGGAGGCGAGCCTCCGCAGCGCCAATAAGCAAGGAAAGGGGGTGCGAGGCCCGAAGGCGGCCCTGTCCCTCGGACCGAGGCCCGGCCTTGTGGCCGGACGCTGCCGAAGGAAAAGACCTTCGTCCCGACGCGGCTGGGCGCGTCGAGACCGGATTGGCGGGGAAGATGACTCTAGTGTTTTTATCCTGGTTCAGGCCTCCACTGCGGGATAACAGCCCTACGTCCAGTCTTCGTTTAATGCCGAGCTTAAACGAGTACAAAGGGATGAAGTCCGGGCTTTGGGAAGCCCGGGTCTCGAGTACAATGAGTGCTCAAGGCACTTGTGTGTGTGTTCCTACAGTTACCTGGATGCGGAGAACTACCGTCGGGAACTAGAGCTCCTACGAGAGTGCAAGTGCTCCTGTTCTACGGTAGCTATTCTCCAAGTGAGTCGTGTGTATGCGGAAGTGAAGTCGTCCTCTTTGTTGTGGCCTGTGCGCCCCTTTTATAGGCGCCCTCCGGCCACTATAGCTTTGCGCTGGTCCGTTGAATTAGTCGTTGCCTTTTCGCCACACCGGTAGCGTACCGAATCCACCGGGTAATCGAGTGTAATCCTCCGATCACCGCGCCGAACCGCTACCGGTCAGCACGTGTCCTTGCCCATGCGGGCGGTTGACGGGACTGGCCGCCTACCCATCAGAAGCTGCCGCTAGGCGCTCCTCGGTACAGTGTGCGCATTTAATTCTCGATGACTCTGGGGACCCAAAGCGTATCCTGTCCGCGGCGTGGCACGATTTGCCTCGGGTCCTGTTCCTTTGTACTTCAGAAGCCCGGAGTAAGCAAGAGGCCCGAGCTTCCGAGGCGGGGAAGCACGGGCTCGAGCTTGCCAAGCTCGGGCGCGAGCTTGCCTCCTGTGGGGCCGCAGGTAAGTAAGTGGGCCGAACTCTCATGGGCCACGTACTTTCCCCAACAGCTAGCCCTCGAGCCTCGAGCGGGACGATGTCGTGCCGCTCAGAGGTTTAGCTAGTAACTGCCTTCGGGCAAAATGCTCGTCTTTTAAGCGTCTTGAGGCCCCCATAGCCGGCGGGAATCCCAAATCGACGCGTTTCGTCGCGCTTCCTTCTCCTTGGTTTCCGCGTCTTTTCGGCAGACGGCGGCAGTTCCTCTCCCCTCGCCGGTTTATATCAGGCGGTTCCCCTTCTTCGTCGTCTTGTACTACTCGTTCGCCTGGTGCTACTTGCGTTTTCTTCGCCTTCTTCCTCCTCCGCCTTTCCGCCATTTTCTTGCTCTGATCCTCATCTTCTGATGGCGCCCTTCACGCGGAGCCTCCTTACCGAGGACGACCTGAAGGGGCTAGAAGCCGCCCGGCCGTCGAGGTTAGCGGATGGAGGCGGCCGGCAGAGAGGCGGTCCCTGCGCCCAAGAGCAAGGAGTTAAATGCCTTGAGCTCTTCGCGATTCATGGGCTCCGGGTCGAGTCAGACGTCGAATCCGTCTGGCCCAGTGTGGGATCGGTGGTGAACCTCAACCCCAACTCGATCCTGTTTTGGCGATCTTGGCGCACCTCTGCGAAGCGTTTAGTCGAGTGGAGCCGGCGGTCGACCTCTTCCTCCACTTCTGGTGACCACGACCGGCGGACACAATGTCTGTGGGTCGCCTACTTCAAGCTCCGCCGCGACATGAAGTCCTCGTACCCGGTGTTCAAAGCCAAGGAGAACGTCAGGGGGTGGGCGTCGCGGTGGTATTACGCCGAGAAGCCCGACAACTGCCGGTTAAATTACCAACGCGATCCCTGGGAAGGTGACGATTCCCCGGCCCGTGCTGGAGCCGGCCAAGGTAGCCCTGGCGGCCAAAGTTCGGGACTTGGCCGGCCGGGGGCTCAACGGCTACGACATTGTAGCCGACTTCACCGGGCGCCGGGTAAGCCCGCTAAGGAAGCGGGTTTGCCATTTCTTCGAGATCCGCGGGTGGGATGATCTCTCCCGCGAGGGCACTTCCCGTGAGTCTTCATTCCCAACCTCGCAGCCTTTTGTCTGAGCTTTTCCCCGAGCGTGTCTGTGATGTTCCCGCCTTTTTTCTTTGCAGCATTGCCTCACGACGAGGTGGTCCGGGTCATGGGGCTTCTCCTGCCCGAGAATCACAACGGGCCGTCTGGCTCGGCCGTCCGCAATGTCCTGGACGAGGTATGTCTTCTTCTTGGTCGTGTCTTCGGATGGTTCGCTCATGGGCGTGGTGACGCCCTCGATGTGTTTTCGCAGAGGAAGCGGGAGCGGAGCCGGCTTGCCGCATCCGTGCAGCGGCGGCTTCGGCCGCTAACTGACGGCCGCGGCGGCGCGCGAGCTTAACCCCGCATGAAAGAACGAGCGCTCCCAGCGATCGCCGGAAAAAGCGGCGATCGCTTCTGGACAAGGCCGCTCGCATGGCGACAGCGCCTCGTGCCAGCGAGATCCGTCCTCGACCCGGCCCGGCCGAGGTTCCTGCTCGGGATTCGCCGTCGCGAGATACCAACCCGGCGCCAAAAGGCGTTGGTTGGTCTTTGGATAGCACGACTTCGGACGACGAGATGACCGAGGCGGCCGTCGCGGCTGCGTAAGTTGCTCGCGCTTCTGGTTTCTCCGTCTCCTTTCTCATTTAGGCCCTTCCGGCGATGCCCCGATTCTCCCTCGTTTTTGATCCACGCTGTCTCCCCAGCGGGAACTTTTTTCGGTGCAAATGGGCGGTATCGGGAGAATGACCCGTCAAGGGCAAACCGGGACCCGGGTTGAGACCGCCGTCCTCCGCTAGTAGCGCTGGGGCGTCGCCCTCAAGCGCGCTTCGTGAAGGTGGAGACCTATCACGGCACCTAGCGCCTGGCGCCGATCCGTGTCGAGGGACGGACTTCGACCGGGTGGCGCCTGATCGACATCCGCGGCATCCAGGAGCTTTTTGACAGGAGTAACATACCTGTCCCCCCGCTGGACGCGAGCGACACTCTTCTTCTTGGCTGGGATTGGCCCGTCCGGGTCATCACAGCCGCGAGCGTCGTTCCGGTGCGGTACGTGGGCGTGGCTCATGGACTGTCTCGGGGTGGATCTCAGCGACGCCATCGTGGGTTGAGCACCACCTCGGGCTCGTCACATGGAGCTGGCAAGTCGCCATCCGGCTCCGACTAGTCCCCGGCCAGACGCTCGAGGAATGGCTGGCGAATCGTCTGGGGAGAGGGCCTCCGGTGGATGCCTGGACGCAGACGGATTTCCCCCCCGAGCCATGCTTTCAGGCCATCGGCGCCGCTGGTTTTGTGGGGGTGACAGCGGAGCCAGCAGGGGGAGCTTGCTAAGTTGCGGGAGAAGCGACCGAGCCAGCGGCAGGCTTGGTCGCGCCTGTGGAAGAAGCGGCCGAACCTGTGGGAGGCTCGGACGAGCTTACAGGAGAGGTGGCCGAGCCTGTAGGAGGCTCGGCCGAGCTTGTAGGGGAGGTGGCCAAGCCTATGGGAGGCTTGGCCGTGCCTGCGGAAGAGATGGTCGATCCTGCGGGAGGCTCGGCCGGGCCCGTAGGGGAGGTGGCCGAAGGGCCAAGCGGCTCGGGCCACCAGGTCGCGGTGCCTCCCACGCCTAGGGGCATTTTGCAGGCTCGGTATGATGACGCGGCCGTGGCAGTCGCCAGGCGGGTAAGTTTCTGATGATTTTCTTGTTGTCTCGTATTTTTTCTGCTTTGGTCCTTCCCTTCCTTAGCCTATCCTCTGGGTGCAGATCTACCACAAACTTGTTGGCATGGCTTGCTCATTTGAGGCTAAGCACAATGCTGAACAAGAGGCCCTGCGGGCGAAAGGCGCGCGGTGGCAACGGGAAGCCAATGCTGCACGCGCCGAGCTTGAGGAAGCTCGCTCGAGCTCAGTCCAGGCCGTGCTTCTGGAGGCTCGGGCCGCGGCAGCTGAGACGGCCTTAGCCGTGGCGCAGGAGGATGCCAAAGAGGTTTCATGCCGGTCGCTGGAGGCCCTTAAGGCCGAACGCGACCGCGCCCTAGAGCTCGAGGAACGTCTCCGGTCAGTGGAAGCGTGCCGCGTCGCTAAGGTTGCTCTCGTAGTGGAGGAGCGCAACCTCCTTGCCGCGGAGCTTTCCCAGACGAAGTCTGCTGCAATCGCAACGAAGGGTCTGCTGAAGACCCACGGGATACCATCACGGACACCGAGGTCGCCAAAGCCTTCTGGGTCAAAATCTGTTGCCGGGCCAAAGAAAAGTTGCTTTCGATCTTGGGGCCAAAGCGAGGAGTTCTTGGCGAGCCGGAAGCTCGGTGCGGCCTAAGCCGTGGGTTTTTCATTTCTTTTTCCTTTTGTTGGGCGTGTCTGCTCGCCCTTGTAAATACCCTTTATTAATGCGGTGGACTTTGCTTTGACTTCTCTCCTTCGTCACTTCTTCGGTCCGCCTTCTCCCTGGAATGTTGAACGTTGTCTTGACCGCTTGTGCCATGTCCCAAGAGACATTCGCGTTCAGCCTTGAAGCAGATTCATGGCGGAGCGCTTCCCGCGCCATTACTCACAGGATCGCCCGGCTTCGAGCTCGGCTATAAAAAGACCCGTCGGCGGCCACTTCTCATTCGATCCTCTTTCCTCCACACTTCCTTCTCCTCCTGCTTCCATGGCTCGCGATCCGGAGTTGGCGGAGCTCTGGGCAGATTTTGATCTCGCCATGGCCGAACTCGCTGAGGAGGAGGCGCGCGCCCGCGACGTCGTCAGGGTCGAAGCGTTGGTCAAGGCCGTCCGCGACTCCAGCAGGCTTTTGATCCGCTTCGTGGGCGCTGGTCGATCTTTCGTGCCAGCGACAGCTTCTTGCCGCCGCTGACTTTGGTCAAAACTGCCCGGCGCTTGCCGAGGTGGCCGATGTGGTTGTCGGGTTTCTGGGGCCCTTCCGCTGGAACTAGGTGTAACTGGCTTGTAAGCCGTCCCAGAACTCTTTTTAATAAAGTTGCTTGTGATTATGCTGCTTCTCCTTTTTCTGTTGTCTTTCCTGCATTCAAACGAATGCTAGTAGTCGTATAGGCAAGAAAGAATTGAAAACGCAGTATAGTCCTAACGATCCTAGCCCCCGAGCCATGTCCGTGCTTCTGAGGAGAAGCCTGGGCGTGGCTTAGAGAAAATCGGAAGTCATTGCTGGGGTATCTGCTCTAGGGGAATCGACCTTTAAGAAATTGACCCTTAGAAAAAATCGACCCTTAAAAAATCGACCCTAGCCCCTGAGCCATGTCCGAGTTTCTGAGGAGAAACCCGGGCGTGGCTTAGAGAGACCGTATCCCTGGGACGGAGCTTGTGGCCCTTGCTCTCTTAAGGAGCGGAGTGCTGGACACTAGAGTTATCCCGGGCTGCGACAATTTTTGTGCGGGCTTATGATATAGGGCCGGAAAGCGTGTGCCCGCGTGGGATCTTGCGTGGTGCGATGGATATCGGCTTACCCGTGTGCAGGGGGGGTCCCGGGGGTTAGCCTCTGCATGGCCGCTATTCTGCCGATGTGAACTGAGATAGCCCGGGCTTTTCCTCCCAAGCCCGCTCATGGATTTGAGTCACCGGGGTTAGGTTGGGGCTATCTAGGGTTTGAATAGATAGGCAGGATATGAGAGAAATGGGGAAGAAAAAGAGACTTACAACCTTTGCTCGAGCGTAGAACCTTCGGAGTTGGCGATGTTCGAGGCTGTTGAGGACTCGCCCATCCAAGCATGGCGATCTTACACCTGGGCGTGAGGTCGATCTGACCGTGTCACGGACCTTCCCATCTTGGGGTGAGCTTGTTGGCGTGAGCGAGTTACGAACTTCGTCTTAGAACCGGTCGCCTACTTGCGGTCAGGTGCAGCACCTTTTTAGCTGCGTGCCGCCGCAGGATTCTTGCCGTATCTTGCCACTTTCATGATAGTGCTTGCTCGGCGGGACTCGGATAGGTCGAGATCCAGCAGTCACTTCTCGTCGTTGTCGATCTCACCTGCAAAATCAACGCGGGCTGAGCCAAGTCTTAGCTCTGCGGGTAAGACCGCCTCCGAGCCGTATACAAGCCTGAACGGGGTTTCGCCATGAGTCTTGTTAGAGGTTGTCCTGCCGCCCAAAGCACGGAGGGTAGTTCTTCTACCTAGTTGTGGCGTTGCTCGGCAAGAGCGTCGTACACTCGGCGCTTAATGCCCTGCATGATCAGCCCGTTCGCGCGTTCGGCTGCACAATTACTCTGTGAGTGAGCTACCGAAGCTAGGGCGACCTTCATGCCGAGCTCTTCGCAGTAGTCCTGGAATAGCTCGCTTGTGAACTGTGTCCCATTATCAGCGATCAGCTTACTCGGGACGCCAAACCTGGTCACGATATTGTTCCTAAGGAACCTCTTGGCCGTTTGGGCTGATATGCTCGACACTGGTTCGGCCTCGATCCACTTAGTGAAAGTGTCGATGGCGACGAACAGGTGCGTGCAGCCCTTTAGGCCTCTGGGGAACGGACCAAGTATGTCCATTCCCCATGTTGAGAATGGCCAGGCTAGCGGGATAGTCTGCAGCTCATATGTGGGCTGGTGGGATACTCGGGCATGATATTGGCAGGCTGGGCAGTGTTTTACTAGCTCTCTGGCGTCGGTCAACGCAGTGGGCCAGTAGTACTCCATGCGAAAGGCTTTTCCTACTAGGGTTCTGAAAGAGGCATGGGACCCGCAGATCCCGTCGTGGATGTTTTGGAGGAGAAATTTGCCTTCCTCCTGGGTCACGCACTTGGAAAGTACGCCGTTAGAACCCCTTTGGTACAACAAGCCCCCAAGCAATCGGTAAGGTCGGGGTTGTCTTTGGAGCCGGGATTTCTCAGCTGTGTCCTGTGGCAGTGTCCCATGTGTCAGGAACTGGACGAATGGTGTCATCCAGTGTCATATTGCTCTAGGAACAAACGGTACGGTCGTTTGGAGTCGAGGCAACCGTCTTCTCGGGGCCTTTTCTCCGGAGGAATAGAGGGCTTTAGTAGGTCTTTGCCGAGCACCCATTGGCGGTTTCTTGTGAGGAGCCAAGCAGCGACTTACCGGCCAAAGCTATTAGCCGCCTCGGAGCGTAACACACTTCGAAGTTCGTGAAGTGCTTCTCCAGCTTTCTCACTTCTGCCAAGTAACGCACCATTGAGTTGTCGTAACACTGAAACTCCTTGTTTACTTGCCAGACGACCAACTTCAATCCTTTATTTGTTAGTCGCTTTATGCGAGCGCTTGATGCATGCTCGTAGGCGGCTAGGAGGCCTTCAGTACTCCATGACATTGTTCATTGCGGAAAATGGAGTCACTATATATGCTGAATTTGTTCTCCTTGGGGGAAGATGAGAACAAACCCGCAGCCTGATCGCTTGAACTGGCGCGACCCATCGAAAAACATGGTCCAGTGCGCTTCTTGTCTTGTGAGCTCGGGCGAGCCTCCCGAAGGGTCGGCCGGGCCGGTCCACTCAGCCAAGAAGTCGGCCACGATTTGGGATTTGATCGCTGTTCGGGGTACGAACTTGATGTCAAATTCACCAAGCTCGACTGCCTACTTCGCGACCCTCCCGTTCGCGTCTGGGTTCCGAATGATGTCCTTTAACGGGAAACTCGTTGGGACCGTAATTGGATGGGCTTGGAAATAGTGACGCAACTTTCGCGAGGCCATAAGCAAGGCGTACAAGAGCTTCTGAACCTCAGGGTACCGCTCCTTTGGCCCGTGAAGTACCTCGCTTTAGTAGTAGGCGGGTTGTTGCTTGCCTTCGCGTTATCGCTAGTACAAAGACTTACGACTGCGGGGCAAGCGCCAAATAGAGGAGTAGAGCTTCCCGAGCTTTGGCGTGGCTAAGACGGAGGCGTGGGCGTAGCGCTTTAGCTCGCTAAAAGCGGCCTCGGCTTCTTCCGTCCATTCGAACCATCGTGCTTCGCAGATCTTACAAAAAGGTGCCTTTGCGCTCGCCGAGACGAGATATGAATCTGCTGAGAGCCGCCATCCGCCGGTGAGGGCTTGCACCTCCTTAGTGCGGGTTGGCGAGCTCATATTCTCGATGGCCTCGATTTTCTCGGGGTTTGCTCCGATACTTGCCTTCCTATCACATAGCCAAGCAACATCGGGCCATCGACACCAAAGACACATTTTTCAGATTGACAAACTCGATGCTTTCTAAGATTAGCAAAAGTTTCTGAAGGTCGGTCACATGGTCCCGGGACTTTGCTTTTACAACAACATCGTCTACATAAACCTCTACGTTCGCCCTATCGATTAGGGACCGTCTTACGCATTAGTCATTTGGAACGTGGCTCCGCGTTCTTTAGACCGAAGACATGGTCGTGTAGCGAAGGTACCAAAAGGTGTTCTGGCGATCTTCTCTTCGTCCTCCTTGCCGCCGCGATCTGGTGATAGCCGAGTAGGCGTCGAGGAAGCTCATGAGCGCCGAGTCCGCCGCTCGTCGACCGGTTGGTCTATCTTGCGCGAGAAAAATTGTCCTTAGGGCGGCGGCGTTGAGGTCGCGATGGTCGGCGACATTCGCCACTTCCGCCCTTCTTCTTGACGCGGCGGCCGGATTAGCTAGCGGTCGGAATGCTTGACTTCTCGGATGAAGCGGCTTGGAGGAGCTTGCCAAGTTGCTCTGGATGATGTCGGCCTTCCATTTTGGGAAGCACCGTAGGGCTGTCTCGACAGCTTTTTGTCGGTGAGCAGCTAGCTTTGTGCTCGATGACCTCCTTGGGGACCCGGGCATGTCGGACGGTTCCCACGCAAAACGTCTGCGTTAGCGGGAGGAAGGTGGACGAGCTCGAGTTCCTATTTGGACTCGAGGTTGACCCTCGTGGGCG
Source organism: Olyra latifolia (assembly GCA_036346145.1). Lineage (NCBI taxonomy): Eukaryota > Viridiplantae > Streptophyta > Magnoliopsida > Poales > Poaceae > Olyra > Olyra latifolia. The sequence goes on along the minus strand of CM070528.1, from coordinate 54,861,332 downwards.
ACCTTGGTGGGTCGTCCTCGGAGGGGATCGCTTAGTGGGCTCCTGCGGCTGCAGGCCACATTAGGCGGACGGGCGGCGCTCTGCCTTTCTTAGACCCACGCTCGGGAAGCTGTCCGACCAGGCGCTCTCGTCGCAGGCCATTGCGGCCTTGTGACTGCCCTTAATCGTGATGACCCCGTGAGGGGCCAGCATCTTCAGGCAGTGGTAGCCGTGGTGGGTAGCCTCTATAAACTTGGACAGCGCGGGGCGTCCGAGGATTGCGTTGTATGGGAGCTCGGAGTCCACCACCTCGAAGGTGACGTACTCCGTCCGGAAGTTCTGGGGGGTTCCAAACGTCACGGGTAGCACGATTTGCCCGATTGGGCACAGGGGCGACCGGGGACAATGCCGTGGAAGGGATGGCTATGTCCTGATCTTGGACCGCGGACTGCATACGCTCAAGAACCCGGCGGGAAAATGTCGAGGAGCTCCTCCATCTACCAACACGCGATCGACTCGCGTGTTGCGCGATGGTGAGACGAGCACCGCCGATGCGCTGCTGGGTCTGGTCATCCCGGGAGGACAATCATCCCCGGAGAAAGTGATCAACTGGTGGGACCACCGCAGAGGTGCGTCCCCGGGCTTGCCTTTCTCGAGGTGGTAAACCTCCGGCGTGACCTTAAGCTCGCGTCGCGAGCTATAAGCGGCGCGCCGAAGATCACGGCGGCGTGTCGCGAAACCTCTGGAAGGCGTCGCCATGGGCGCCCTGAGGCGCCCGGTCGTCCGGCACCCCGTGATCGGAGAGCTCGGGCATGGGCCCGCTCTCGGCGTAGAAGTCCTCCAAACGCTGCCCATGTCCCGCGATTCTGCGAGTCATGGCGTCTTCCGATGAAGAAGCGATGGCGGTTGTTCGGAGGTTAGCCTTGGGCGGCCGAGGTCGAGGCCGAGAGCTCGCCGCCTGCGCTCGCGCCCGACCATTCCGCCACTGCCGGCCGGGCGGGCGCGGAGGCGGCCGCCAGAGGGCGGGCCTCTCGGGCTCTACCGCCGCGACGTAGGCGGAGGCGGCAGGCTCCTTCTTCTTCTTCTTCTTCTTTTCGGCGTCACCCTTTTTGGCATCCGTGCCAGTCCGGGCCGCCGCCTTCTCCTCCGTCCTCCCTCTCTTGAGCTCCACCACCTCGGAGGCGTTGATGTATCCTTCCGCGGCACGAAATAAATCGGCTGCGGTGTGGACCGGATGGAGCTCAAGGTCCTCGGTGAAACAGGTATTCCGCACTCCCTCCTTGAAGGCCTCAACGATGGCCTCGTCGGAGATCGACGGAATGGTGTTGCGCTCCTGGACGAACCTGCGGACGTAGTCCTGCAGGCCCTCTCCCGCCCTTTGGACCACAAGCTTGAGGTCCTGAGACGTTCCAGGGCGCGCATAACAACCCTGGAAGTTTGTCCGGAGCGCCTCCTGCAGCTGTTCCTAGCTGCGTATCGAACCTCGGCGTTGGTTGAACAGCAAGGTTCGGGCCATTCCCTCCAAGACGGTAGGGAAGTAGTTGACCATTACGGTCTCGTTACGCTTTGTGACCGGATGGCGGTAGTATAAGCAATGAGATATTCGTCGGGTTCTTACTCCCGTCGAACTTCGATGCTTCCGAAGCTTGAACTTGCGAGGCCATGGGCCTCGCGCAAAGCTTCGGGAGAAGGCCGAGCACCAGTGGGCCCGTTGTTTCAATGAAGTCTGCCACCGGAAGCGGTCTCGAGGCGAGAAAAAGATTCAGCCGAAGTGCGCTGAGGAGCGCCGTCCGCTGTGGACGTGGATACCTGCCGGCGCGATCAACGCTCTGCCGCCGCCTCGAGGAGCCACTGGCGTGTGGCTGGGCCTGGAGGTGCTCGCCGAGATCCCCAGCGAGCTCTTCTAGGCCGTCAGCAACCGCGGCGCCTAGGTCAGCCATGGTGAACCCTCGCGAGTCTTTCTCCAAGTCACGCATGACTTGGGCAATCGCCTTAACCCTTCCGATCGCTGGCAACCTTTGGGTTGGTGACGGTAGTGGTGGGCAAATCTTGGCGTGTAGCCTAGCAGCGCGCTGCGGGCCAGCGAGCTGCGGCGAATATCCGCCAGGTTCGTCCAACCGACCCAAAGAAGAGACTCGGCGGCCTCACGCCGCTGGTGCTCTCCGCTTGGGTTAGCATGTGGCTGGGCGGGTCGCCTCCGACGCCACAAAGACATGACGTGAGGCAGGCTCCTTGAAGAGACATGTCGGTGTCACCCAGGAGGCGGTGCCATCGCACCCTCGACATTATGGGCTCACGCCATCGCTGCCGCCTTGACGGGTCAGCGCCAGCTGCCAGCAGATCGTCCTCCTCCTCTTGGACATGGCGGTGAATGCTGTGCGTCCGTCAGATCTTGCGCATCGGTGACGGTGCCTCCAATCCCTCCATGAGGGTTTCGCTGATGTGAGTCAGCGAAGTGCCGGGCAAAGCTGGGCAGCGAACAGCTACTCCCGAGGCGGGCGTTGCCTCCACCTCCATCTTGTCGGACTGAGCTTCGGCGAGGATACCAGTCTGCCACTCCTCATACGACTCGTCGACGTCGTCGAGATCGTCGTAGTTGAGGTCCACGGTGAAAGGACCGGGATGTCGCCTAGAGGGGGGTGAATAGGCGATTTCAAATTGTAAAACAATAAACAGAGTTAATTGCGGAAGTAGTATCGGACAGTCCGATGGTGCAGGGTCGGACAGTCTGGGTATCGGACTGTCCGAGGCAAGTATCGGACTGTCCGGTCTGCACGGAAAACAGAGGACTTTGGATTCAATTCAAATCTCACAAATTCAAGGATACCACCTGCACCAAAGATAGTTCACAAGCAAGTGTAGGTGTAGTAATATCACACAAGACAAGATAATCAATTCAATTGTAATATAAGCAAGTAAATCAAACTTGAGAATAGAAATGAAGAACCACGAGTGGAGAGGAGACGCATCGATGTTTGTTCCCGAAGTTCGGATCCTTGAGGGGATCCTATGTCTCCGTTGAGGCGGCTCGGTCACACTTGAGCCGGGGTCTTTTTCAACCCTAATCCTCTCCAAGGTCCGCACCAAGCTCCCTTGGAATCCACTAGTTGATTCCTTTCTCTTGAGGCGAATCCGGCCTTCACAAACTTGACACGGCGCACCACACAAAGCTAGGTGGCTCGTGATCAACTCCTAGCCGTCTAGGAGTCCTCAACCTCTAAGAGTAATAGATGCCACGAAGAACGAACTTGGAGATGAACTCAAGTGCTCAAAGATCCAATCTTGCTCAAATCACACTCACACCTCCTCCCAACTCTTCCCAACCCTTCTTCCTAAGGGGATCACCTAGATCGAAGAGTGGAGGGGTCACTAGGGCTCAAGAACACACTAATTCCACAAAGGAATCACCTCCCTACCCTTTTTCCAATTCTCACTCAATCCCTCTTCCCAACTCTTTCCAACCCTTTCTCAAAAAGGGGATCACTAAGATCTAGAGTGGAGGGGTGCTATGGGGACTCAAGAACAAGGGGAGGTGCTTCACACAGCCTTGGTAACGGCTATTTGGAGAGGGACGCTTTTAAATAGGAGCAGCCATGATCTCGACCGTTCTGAGCAGCCGATTGCCTGAGATTTAGGGCCTGACCGTCTCGAATCTTTTAGTTGAAAACCTTTGGTCAACGGTCAAACTTGCATTTTAAATGATGGGGTGAAGTTTGAAAGTCCCACGAAGTAAACAGGGTCGGACAGTCCGAGTTCATGGGTCGGACTGTCCGAGTAATTATTTTCCAAACAATGGGCTTCAGCAATTGAACAGTCGATCTGTCCGAGGGTCGGACTGTCCGAGGATAGAGTCGGACTGTCCGAGGCCTAAAAACAGCCACTGCACACCCCGACGAAAATAGGCATATCTTTTCACTCCGGACTCCGTTTTGGGTGATCTTGGGCTCTACGGAAAGCTAAGAACGAGAGCTACACAACCAATAAGGTCTCACTTCTCAAATCCCAAAGGATAAATACAGGATTCGCAAGGAAGACAAGGGAGACCTACAATTCTCACTTTCCGACACCACCAACACCACACCCTCTCTAGGTTTCACTAGGATGGATCATTTGAGCACTTGACACATCTAGAAGTCATTCTCCATCGCATCCCCCTTAATAGTACGGCAATCCTTAGACTCAAATTAAATCAAAGATAATACAAGTCTAGGATAGTCACTTGCCGTCTTTTTCTTCATTATGTATGATGATCTTCACCAAAAAATTGATGACGCCTTCACCTTGTCCAACTTGACTCGATGCACCTCATGAGACTCTCGTCCTATCAACTTTGACTTGATCATCCTTCCTAATGATCTCCATGCCAAATTGATCTTGACTTAGTCTTCAACTCTTGGTGACACCGCCGTCTTGTTGACCTTGGTTTAACCGTCATCGTTTAACATACCTTGGTCATCACATACTCATGAAAGGCATTAGTCCAAAAGCTCAATAAATATGAATAGATTGATATTTGTGAGCAATTAAGTATAACAAGTGTTTCATATAAATAAGCACAATATTAAATGGAAACACTTGACATAGAAAAGATCTCTACTAAGTGCACCATGTTAAATATGTAATGGAGCTAGATGCACTAGGAAGATAATTGCCAATTTGATAAATCGACTAAACCATGGCAAATACCACAATCTTCTCTAAAATAGAGCACATGATAGAATATACAAGAATTATACATGTGCAAATAATATTCAAGCTAGAGTGAAGTTGTGGAACAATCTAGATTAAACTTCACTAAGTGATGTGCACAAGAAGATATACAAGTAAAACATGCATGCACCAAGTCAAGTCATAGCAATGTGAAGTTTAACTCTAGTTAAGACATGTATACTAGGAGCAAGACACATATTGAACTCAAGTAGATATATATGCACAAATAGATATGACATCAACCAATGTGCATATATAATCAATATGTTACTTGGAGCTCACTATGCACTTGCACATGAGGAATGCAATAATAAATATAGATATATAGAAGATTACTGAGATTGCATACCTCATTTTTGCTTATCCATCCCATTTGTATATGTGAGACTTACCTTGCTAGGATGGATAGATTGTCCACTTGACATATATGATTTCCTCTAAATAGATGAGACTAATGTTCAACTTAACAATAAACATGTTAGTCTCATAGCAACACAATCATATTAGAGGTTTGTCACTAGACAATTTCTTAACCAAGCATTTACACAAATTTGTCATTTACAAATAGTTGTCATTATATGTGTTTGTCATTAATCACCAAAATCACTTATGTGCCTAGATGCACTTTCACACGGTATCAATGTCGTCGTAAGACAACAAGGCCATCCTCGACTCGATCGAGGGGAGAAGACCGCAATCGGGCCCCACGGTGGCGCCACTGTCACGATCGGGAGGCGAGCCTCATGGCGTAATAAACAAGGAAAGGGGTGCGAGACCCGGCGGCGCCCCTGTCCCGGACCGAGGTCCGGCCTTGTGGCGGACGCCGCCGAAAAGACTTCGCCCCGACGCTGCCGGGCGCCGAGACCGGATTGGTGGGAAGATGACTCGAGTGTTTTATCTGGTTCAGCCTCCATCGGGATAACAGCCCTACGTCCGATCTTCGCTTAATGCCGAGCTTAAACGAGTACAAAGGATGAAGTCCGGCTTTGGGAAGCCCGGCCTCGAGTACAATGAGTGCTCAAGGCACTTGTGTGTGTGTTCTCAAGCATTACAGATCACGGAGAACTACCGCCGAACTAGAGCTCCTACGAGTGCAAGTGCTCTGTTCTACAAGAGCTATTCTCCAAGTGGAGTCGTGTGTATGCGAGTGAAGTCGTCCTCTTTGTTGTGGCTCAGGCGCCTTTTTATAGGCGCCCGCCATCGTAGCTTTGCGCCGTCCGCTGAATTAGTCGCGCCTTTTCGCCACACCGTAGCGCATCAATCCACCGGGTAATCGAGTGTAATCCTCCAATCACCGCTACCAACCGCTACGGCCGCGACGTCCTTACTGCATGCGCGGCGGTTGACGGATCGCCGCCACCCGCCGGTTGCCGCTAAGGCGCTCCTCGATACAGCAGCGATTTAATTCTCGATGACTCGGGGACCCGGCGTAGCTCGTCATGGCGTGTACGATTTGCCTCGGGTCCTGTTTCTTTGTACTTCAGAAGCCCGGAGTAAGCAAGAGGCCCGAGCTTCCGAGGCGGGGATGCTTGGGCTCGAGCTTGCCAAGCTCGGGCGCGAGCTTGCTGGCCCCGAGCTTGCCTCCTGTGGGGCCGCAGGTAAGTAAGTGGGCCGAACCCTCATGGGCCACGTACTTTCCCCAACACCCTAATAGCACTTTCTCTGTGAATCATCCCTGGGCACCCTGTGGGGGATCGGCCCACGGCTCAGTCTTCACGTTGTACAAGAAGGTCGAGAAAATGAGGTTCACAGCATCGACAAAAGGAGATACATCCTCTCTATCCGTACAACCCAGATGTCTACAAGGGACATCACCACCAGCAAGTAGCTACTAGAGATTAAAGCTTAATAGGCCAGGCCCGTCCCATAACGGAACCTGAGGTTGTACTGTAAGGCCTAGTTTGTAGGATCATAGGAAGAGCAGTCCTTAGACTAAGGGAGGGGCACTAGCACTAACCCAAAACCGTGCATAATCTGCACCATACCGACAATCAGGTCCTCCCTAGTCAGAGCATTTTAAAGGGAGAGTAGAAACACATCCCAATCCCTGACATCTCCCCCAATACTGCAATTTACCAAATCACACAGTTGCAATCATGTGAAATCATGGTGCAATCCTATAGTCATGTACAACATTTTCATCCTACTGCAAGGAGGTTCTATAAGTAATGTAACTATAGATGTTTCCCTAGGGTTCAAAATCTATAAAGGGGCGGAACAACATTTTATTCGCTGGTTGTAACTAAGCTCTATTGATTATTTATTTTATAGTTAGCATGCATGTTTTGGAATACTAACAAAACCTTTAAATAAGACAACGGTTTATTCAATATGCATCAAGGGACTTGTCTTGGTCGAACTCTTGGTGCATGTAAGCATCTTCGGCGAGGATTTCCACGGACTCCGCAGGATATATACTCACACAAGCAACACACCATAAATCAAATTTTTGGAAAACTTTTCTGAAAGTGAATTTTTTTGTAATCTCTGAAGATTATGATAATACAAGGGTTTTCATTTTTTCAATTTATTAATACACTTAAAGGAGGATATTTGATTTTTACACGCTAAAACTTCCACTGGAGTGTCAAATTTAATATTTTTATTAAATCTAGAAAGCTATCTAGTATTTTACGAAAGTTTTCTAGAATTTTTAGAAGTTGTTTGCTATTTTTAATAAATCTATTCTATTCTCTGGATTTTCTAAATAGGTAAAACTAGGGAATATGCTTGGCACAAGATCGGCTTGGCCCAAAGACCGCCAAAGATGGCGGGCGCCATGGCGCCGCTTAGCGGCAAGGCCAGCAGTACGAAGGCACCAACGCGCGAGGAAAACGTACTCAGGGAAGTATGCCTCCACTAAACCTGACGGGTGGGTCCTTCGGGTCCACCTGTCGATGACAGGGAGACGCCGTGCGGGTTAACCCAGTGGTTAAACACCGCGGGGCCCACACGCCTCCGACACGCCAACACTAACCGTTGGTTTAACAGCTAATGGTGCAGGCCCATCGATCAACGACTCGGACCGGGGACGTGACGCCAGCCAGACGTCACCGTCGTCTTCCCCCGGCCGAGCGTGACCGGGCAGGAGAGAACAACGGCGCGCCGGCAACTTGGGCCATGGCGGCTCACAAGCACCTAGTATGGGAATCTAGGTCCTAAGACGACCCTAGGTTGGTCACGACGTCGCTAGAGGTGGACGAGGACGATGGCACGACTAAGGATGGCAGCGGCGGTCACGGCTTGTCATGGCACCGGCAATCCCTGGGTTCTCGACTACGCGAGATGGGTGTCTGAGCTATGGGGAGGGACCAAGAGGTTGCCTGAGGCGACGGCGAGGATGGAGGAGGCTCTGTTCGGTTTGGCGCCGTGGGGGTCGGTGGTGGTCGGAGCAGAGGCTTCGCCGGCAACCTGCTCCGATGAACCTCAAGCCAAAATAGGGGCACGGGGGTGAGGGAGATACTCTCTGGGTGCTCCCCGAGTAACGAATTGGAATGGGGCTTACCAGCGATGATGGAATTGAAAACGGGGTGGTTGCAAGCCGGCGGTGTTTCACGGGAGCTCCGACGAGCTGCGAGGCAAGAGGGGGCAATCGAAGTGAGGACAAGGCAAGGGAGGAGTAGAGCTTGTTGTGGAGTTCGAATCCAAGCAAGGAAACTAACCGGCGGACGCTCGGAGCTTGATCGGAGCAGGGCGGTGAAATGGACCGAAGGGGAAAAAGGGACGGCGAGAAATTAGACTTTATACGGCCTAGGGGAGAGAGAAGTGGAGCTCGGGCAATGGCTAGGGAGGACTGGCTGAAGGGCCAGGGCGGTCAGGAGCACTTGGTCGCTAGTGGAGGTGAGTTGCGTCACGGCATTGATGTCGCGACATCGGGCTGGTGAGCGGCCAGGCGAGGGTGTAGGTGAGACGGAGTAAGGTTGGCATGACGGCCACTGTGGCTGCCCTGCATGACATAGCGTCGGCTGAGCATGCCTCGGGGAGGCTTGGCCGAGGAGATGGCACAGTGCGCGCGTCGCGACGCGGCTAGAGCGGCGAGGCGTGCGAGCGACACACCGTGCACGGTCGGCGAGATGGTCAAGGCGGGGTCGAGGGGGCAGGGCTTGGCTCGGCAAAGGACCGGCAGTCTGACGGGGCATCACGCGGTGTGCACGCGGTGCGGCCGACGCGTACATGCACAGCGCGGCGAGCGGAGACAGGGGAAGAGGAAGGGACTGGCAGATGGGACCCACGCGATCGGCTATTTGCACGGGTCAACTAGGCCAAGCGCGGGAGCAGGGGAGTGGCGGGAAGCTAGGCCGAGGTGCACGGGGGCAACCCTGGCATAGGGAGTATTTCTAGGGAGTCCAAGTTTTATTTCCTTAATAAATATTGGAATGTTACAAACCTCCCCTCATAAGGAGAATCTCGTCCTCGAGATTCCTAGGGTTCCGCGAACAAATCCGAAAACTCAGCACGGAGGTCTTCTTCCTTTTCCTAGGTGGCTTCTGCCTTCGAGTGGTTACTCCACTGCACTCTGTAGAACCGAATGGACTTGGTCCTAGTCTTGCGCACTGCTTCGTCCAAAATCCTGATAGGGTACTCTCTATAGGTCAAATCCGGTTCTAACTCCATGTTTTCCAGTGGCATATGATCTTCTGGCACCCGCAAGCATCTTTTAAGTTGTGATACGTGGAACACGCTGTGCACATCAGACAACAGTTCAGGCAAATCTAGCTGGTATGCCACTTCTCTTTTTCTTGCAAGGATCTTGAAAGGACCGATATACCTAGGGGCAAGCTTACCGCTGACTCGAAATCTGTGGATTCCCTTGAGCGGGAACACCTTGAGATACACGAAATCACCAACGGCAAAGATCAGGTCCCTGTGACGGTTATCGGCATAGCTTTTCTGCTTAGACTAAGCTGTCTTGAGTCACTACTGGATCATCTTGACTTGCTTTTCTGCTTCTTACAGCAAGTCTGGCCTAAACACCTTTCTTTTGTCGGTTTTTTTCCAATAAAGTGGGGTCCAGCATTTCCTGCCATACGGTGCCTCAAAGAGAGTCATCTTAATGCTAGATTGGTAACTGTTGTTGTAGGCAAACTCGGCGCATGGTAATTGTTTATCCCAGCAGCCCTGGTTAGACAGGGCGCAAGCTCGCAATATATCTTCTAGAATTTGGTTTGTCCTTTCCGTCTGCCCATCTGTCTGAGGGTGGTAGGCTGTACTAAAGTTCAACTTTGCTCCCAAGAAACTATGGAGCTTCTGCTAAAACTTGGATATGAACTGAGTACCTCTATCTGACACTATTTTCTTAGGCACACCGTGCAAGCAAACTATCTTGTTCATGTACAACTCTGCTAACTTGTCCCCGATGTAGGTGGTGTGAACAGGCAAGAAATGGGCTACTTTGGTAAGTCTGTCCAGTATGACCCATATGGAGTCACATCCTGACTGAGTCGTAGGTAACCCGTTGATAAAGTCCATGCCAATTTCTTCTCATTTCCACTCAGGTACTTTCAAGGGTTGCAATAGACCGGCTAGCCTTTGATGTTCTGCCTTAACTTGCTGGCAGACGTCGCAAAGGGCTACATACTCAGCCACTTCCTTTTTCATTCTAGTCCACTAGTATGACTCCTTCAGATCCAAATACATTTTGGTGCTACCAGGATGAATGAACAAGGGCGTGTCATGAGCTTCCTAAAGAATGATCTTTTTTATTTCCTTAACATCAGGCATAAAGATCCTGGTCCCAAACCATAGTATGCCTTTGCCATCTTCAGAAAATCTTGGGGCTTTACCCTTCTTAATCCTTTCCTTTATTTCGATTACTTCAGCGTCACCCTCCTGTGCTCTTATGATCTCCTCCATGAGCATAGGGAGTATTTCTAGGGAGTCCACATGGCCCTCATCAACTAACCCTAGGCGACGAAATGGACCGAAGGAGAAAAAGGGATGGCGAGAAATTAGACTTTATACGGCCTAGGAGAGAGAGGGGTGGAGCTCGGGCAATGGCTAGGGAGGGCTGGCTAAAGGGCCAGGGTGGTCAGGAGCACTTGGTCGCCAGTGGAGGTGAGTTGCGTCACGGCATTGATGTTGCGGCGTCGGGCTGGTGAGCGGCCGGGCGAGGGAGTATGTGAGACGGAGTAAGGTTGACGCGATGGCCACTGCAGTTGCACTGCGCGACATAGCATCGGCTGAGCATGCCTCGGGGAGGCTCGGCCGAGGAGATGGCATGGTGCGCGCGTCGTGACCGTGCGACAAGCCACGCACGGTCGGCGAGATGGTCAAGGCGGGGTCGAGGGGGCAGGCCTTGACTCGGCGAAGGACCGGCAGTCCGACGGGGGCATCGGGCGGTGTGCGCGTGGCATGGCCGATGCATGCATGCACATCACGGCGAGCGGAGACAAGGGAGGGGAGAGGGACTGGCAGGTGGGACCCACGGGCGGCTGCCCGCGCGTCTCGGCTGGGCCAAGCATGGGAGTAGGGGAACAACGGGAAGCTGGGGCGAGGCACACGGGGGCAGCCCATGCGGCACGCGCGAGAGGGAAGGGAGGGGAGATTGGGCCGAGAGAGGGAGTGGGCTGAGAGGATTTTCTTTTTCCTTTTTATTTTATTTTTTTCTCTTTTGCCTTTTCTTTTTCTTTTTATTCATCCAATTTAGAAATAGATTCTAAGGGTAGAAATTATTTTATAAATTCTAAAATATTGCCCAATTAGAGTTTATATTTTAACCAACATTTTTCTTATCATTTTATATTTTTGGGGAAATTAAATCTCCTATGGCTCGGCTTTCACTTGAATTTTGAATAACCCATTCATTTTCAAAAATTAAAACAGTACTAGTTTTATCTCCTTAATAAAAATTTGAATGTTACATATACTCTTGGCAAGAGTGCTCTGACGAAGAGTAGAGGGAGACCTCGAACCTTGGAAAAAATCCTTGTCCTTTTATTTCTCGCATTAACTAATTCGCACTTATTTACATCGTTGTGTTGTTTGCGTTTTAGGCTCTATCTCCTTCTAGCTTGTTTATTAATATTGTGAGTCTAATTCAACCTTAATTGAAAGGAAATTTAAAATTGCCTATTCTCCCTCTCAGGGCATCGATCCTATTTCACATGGTATCAGAGCACCAAGTTTCTCTTGGATTAGCTTAACTGCTAAAGAATGGCTCATGAGGGGATTAGTGTTGGGAGAGCTTCGATCTTTGATGGCTCAAATTATAGCTATTGGAAGATTCGGATGCAAACATATTTAGAGGCCATGAACTCTGATGTGTGGATTACCGTGCAAACCGGATATCCAGCTCCGGCAAATGAAATGGCCCTCGCCGGGCTTGAAATCAAACATCGATAACTCAATACCCACGCTAGGAATACAATTTTCTCATGCTTGAGAATTGAAGTATTTGATCGTATGAGCAATCTCACCTCCGCTCACAAAATTTGGACCTTTCTAAGAGAAATCCATGAGGAAACTTCAAATGTGAGGGAGGAAATGATGTATGTATTAAAAGAAAATTTTGATTCTTTTAAAATGTTTCCTAATGAGGATGCAAATGCGATGTACTCTAGGTTGAACCCAATTGCCAATGAGCTCAAAGGACTAGAGTCAACCATCACCGACATCGATATTTGCCGAAAAATGGTGCAAGTACTTCCACCGGAGTACCAAAACTTGGTGATCTACCTCTCAAGTAGTGATGAGCTTCGGAAGTCCACTCCTACTTCTCTCCTTGGGAAGCTCACCGCCCATGAGCTTTTTCTTAGAAATGTTGAGGAAGGTTCATCAAATAAGAAAAACATTGCTCTCAAGGCCAAAGAGAAGATTTAGTCATCCGATGATGAGAATGACAATGGTGATAGCGATGAAGAAAGTGATGGAAACGTCAAGGAGCTTGCCTTGTTAATGAGGAAGACACAATATCTACTCAAGAGGATGGGCTCCAAGGGCAAGTTCAACTCTAGCTCCAACTCAAAGAACCCCAATGCACACCTCACATGTTTTGAGTGCAACAAGAGAGGACATATCGCAGCAAATTGCGATAAAAGGAAGCAAAAGCTCAAGGAGAATGGAGAGGATGAGCAAGAAGATTCAAACGGCAAGAAGAAGAAGCCCTTCAAGAAAATCCACTTCAAGGGGATCAACAAACATGGTAAGACGAAAGCCTACAATTGTGACTGCGTCTCGGATGATGATGAATCAAGTGATGACTCATCCTCCGAAGATGATGACCACAAATCCAAGAATTTGGCCGGTCTAGCAATTGCAGAGTCATTGCCTCCTTCACCGAGCATGTCATTTTGTCTCATGGCTAAGCAAAATGAGAAGGTAATTGATTCTAAACCTACTCATGAGGAGTTAATTGATCTTATTGAAGATATAAACCTTGCTTTTGCTAAAGAGAAATCTAAAATAAAGAAATTCAAAAATTTGCATATCTCTTTAGTAGAATTATCTAACTCCTATGATGAGCTTGCCTTAGAACATGAGAATCTCTTAGCTAAAACTGAAATTGGTTCTAAGGTTGAAATTAGTGTACAATGTGATCTTGATCATGATATAGTATGTGAAAAGATTAGTGTGGTACTACATGTGATGTAATTGATTCAATTGATAGTGCACATAGTTTATCTATTGATGCTCATATTAATAACCTTTGTCATGATCATGGTAACGCTAGCTCCATCTCTAGCTCAAACAAAATTGCCCAAAATAGTCTCATAGTGCGTGCAAAAAGCCATGTGCATATGTTAACACCTCTAGTGAACTAATTAAAGAAAATTTGATACTTAGAGATAAGGTGGCTTCCTTGAACATAGGATTAGCAGAATACATGAAAGGAAGTACCTCCCTGTGGACAACATAGGTCCTGGGTATTCAGAAACAGACGATTGGATGCACCACCTCCTTGGGCCAAGTGGTGTGGATCTTCCAGAAGACGGGCTTGGTGGACGGCGCGGCCCGACTGGCTCTATTTGGAGTAGGATCCTAATTCTACTCGAATACGTAGAGATAAGCGTAGCCGACTCGGTTATATCGCTTATCTTCCTTATACTGATTAAGAAACCAATCTGTAACCCGATCCCTTGCACTATATAAAGGGGGTCAGGGGTCCCTAAATAGATCATCAGATTCTACGTCTTCATCATCGTCTGTTCTCGTGCAATCTCGACGAGAACATACGACACCCCACAATACAAAAACCAAGAGCACAGAAGTAGGGTATTACCTCTTTCTGAGGGCCTGAACCTGTATAAATCCTGCCCTCTATGCTACCATCGAGTTGTGATCTTTCGCGTAGCCCTATAAAATACATTGCCGATGCAATTCGTCGACAGTTGGCACGCCAGGTAGGGGCTAGTGTCACGATCAACTTCATCGACTTCGATGGCTTCCATCGGCGGATTCGTCTTCACCTACGCCCCTGACCAAGTTTTTGTCTTCGGAGATCTTGACTTCCTTGCCGACGACTTCGGGGAACTTCGGCTATCTCAACCGGACGACGTTCAGGGGACGATGTGTGCAACTCCGGCCGAGCTTCACCACCTCAAGATGCCTCTTTCGAATTCCGATCCGAAAGAGATCCAGTCTGATGACGGCGATTCTGACTAGCACGCCGCAAGGATTCCCTTCGGCTTCAGTCGGGATTGTGGGATCCTGGTTCTGCCAGCTCCTCCCGCTGACGAAGAACCAGTTGGCGATGCTATTCCTGATCTGGATCACGTTCAGATCCAATCAGGAATTGCGATCTCTCAGTTGTGCCACACCCCGTTCGGATTAAGAAATTTGGCCGCTGTTTTCCATGAGATAACAAGCCGTCCTTTTCGGTCCGAGATAAGGGGTGGCGCCACACACACACCTTCCAGGATGAGCTTCCCGAGTTCCGACTCGGGGATAACTCTATCCAGACCAACCTCCTGAGTGGATATCAGGATGCCACTCAGAGTAACCAATTCGGCTGCTAGATTTCAGCAGATCTATTTTGCTAAATCTCAGTCAGGTTCTCTTCCGCCAAACGATCCATCAAGGGAAGTGGGAGTCATAATCACTCCCATCGACGAGCCAACAAGTCGGGATCGGCTAAGCCTCTCTTGCTCGGAATCCGAGTCGGAGGAGAGCGTCAACGGTTTCCCTGACTTTCGCAGCGTCTACATGGTGGACGGACAACCCTTCAGTTCGGCCCTGCGCCTAGTAAATGGAGCCGAAGCCAAACATAACCATGGAGGCAAAGATCTGTGCAATAGATTGCGCAGACGAGGACGTGAAGTTCAAGAGGAATTACACCAAGTCCATATGGGAGATCACTCGGTCTTCCATACGCCACAACAAAACATCCTTGCCTGTAAGACCCTCTTGGGCAACGTTGGTCTGTTACTCGGGGAAAACAGTCCCGCAACGCCAATCATGGAGCAGATTAAAGCCATGGTAATGGCAGCAGCTGTCCAGGGTACTCGGGATCAACAGGCCGACTCGGCCAGAAGCCAGACTGTCATAAGCAAAACTCACCGCAGTCGTCACACACTAGCTCCGCCTCGACATCGAAGCGCGGTGGAGGGAGCGAGAGGAAGACAGGCGCCACACTCCGCCACGCCGAATACTTCCCCGTCAGTCTCCTCTTCCCGGGGACGGAATGATTGAAGGGATCAAAGCATTCACACCCCGACTTCGTCAGGTCCACTGGCCCGAAGGGTTTAACCCTAAGGGAATAGTGAAATTTGATGAGACTTGGAAGCTTGGTTGCAGATTTACTCTCTGGCAATCAAAGCAGCGGGCGGAGGCTACGACGTGATGGCAAATTATCTACCCGTCATGTTGACTCCCCCGGCTCAGGGTTGGCTTGCAGGCTTTATAGAGAACTCAATTGGTTCTTGGGGAGAGCTTTGCGACCAATTCGTCGCTAATTTCTAGAGTACTTACGAGAAGCCCGGGACCCAATGGGACCTTTATCAGATTCATCAAAGAAAAGATGAGTCGTTAAGGGATTTCATTCGGCGCTTCACAAGGAAGAAAAACACAATTTGAGAGGTTTCTGAAGCGGTCGTCGTCGCGGCCTTGCAAAAGAGAATCCATGACCCTGACGTAATCAAGAAGATGTCTCGGAAGCCCCCAACTACTGTTAAAGGGATGTTCGCCTTGGCGGACCGGTACGCCACCACCTCGGATGCTCTTGCTGAGCGCCAGGAGGATCACCCGAGCAAAAACGAAGGCAAAAAAGACAAGCCCGAGTAGTCTTCCAAGAAGGACAAGAAGCAGAAGGGTGGCTGCTGCGGATCATGGTCGCCAGAGGCCACCTCGGCCCAACGACCACAACAAAGTAATGGAGGCGCCGTGTCCTTTTCATCCGAATGGAAAGCATGCGGCAAAGAACTGCAATGTCCTAAAGAGGTTCGCTAAGGAATACAACAAGAACGCTCCGAAGGACGCCAACCAAGATGATAAGCGTGATCCTCTCCAGGGTGACACTTACCAAGAAACCGAGCGCGAGCTTAACTACATATTCGGGGGATCGGATGCATACGAGTACAAACGTAAGTAAAATCTTACCACACGGGAAGTCAATGCAACTGATCCGGTGAACCCTGAATACCTTCGATGGTCTAAAGTCCCGATCAAGTTCGATCGTTCAGATCACCCCAACCACATCCCTTGCCCAGAAAGATACCCACTCATCCTGGATCCTGTGGTACGGAACGTCCGACTGCGTAAAGTCTTAGTCGACGGTGCAAATGGGTTAAATATCCTTTTCGCCAAGACGCTTGATGAGATGCAGATTCCAACGTCGGCGCTCCAGAAGACCGATGCACCGTTTCACGGCATAATCCTAGGAACCTCCTCGGTGCAGATTGGGAGGATTTCTCTCCTGGTCACCTTCGGCACTCGGGACAACTACCGGATAGAAAACCTCAGTTTTGAGGTGGCCGATTTCGAGACTGCGTATCACGCAATCTTGGGAAGGCCGGGCTTGGCCAAGTTCATGGCCATCCCGCATTACGCTTACTTGGCTATGAAGATGTCGGGCCCGCAAGGCGTAATCACAGTCCGCAGAGACATCAGGTTTTTCCGTCTCCTTGATAGGAAAAACTGCAGCTTGTCCCAGTCAGCTAAAGCGGCTGTTGGGATGGACAAGATCCGACAGGCAGTCGTCACTCTTCGTGACGAAGGCAACGAGGGCGACGTCCCAAGCAAGAAGCAATCTAAGTCAGGCATCAAACCTGATGAGGATTGTTGGGCCGGAGCCCTGACGGTCGCACTCCTCGGGTGGTAGGACGTCCTCCTCCCTGAAGGAGGCCGGGCCCTTGCCCTTCTTCGCCGCGGAGCCTCCTGAGACTCCTCCCCTTGGCGCTTCTCGCCCTTGCGGGCGGGGGCCTCAGGCGTTGGGAAGAGGGACACGAAGGCCTGGCGGCCCTGCACAGAAAAGCAGCCTTCATGAGTTAGTATAATGACAATAAAACTACTCGCCGGGCATCGAACAGATATAAAGGTAGCTCAGTCATTACCTCCGGCGGCGGGTTGACGACGGAGAAGCTCCGAGGACACCCTTGGTTGGAAAGGGATGTCCCCATGCTGAAGAATTCCGCAAGTCGGTCGGCGGCATCCGAATGGGGAATCGGGGTAGCCACCTCCCGAGTCGGATCGGTCGGCCCGGAGTATTCGAACCCGAGCCGAACCCTTTCCTTGAGAGGCTGGACGCGGCGCATCGTGAATGAGACGGCGATGGCCACGCCGGTCAGCCCCTCTTCTTTGAGATTTTGGATCAGGCCAAGTAACTCGGTGACCTGATCTATTTCAGAGGAAGGAGGACGAGAGGTCCGAGAGGGAAATGCCCGGGGCTTTCTCCCGTCAAAAGAAGGGAGACCGGAGAGTGGGTTGGAGCAATAGAACCACTCTTGGTTCCATCCCTTCAAGGAGGTCCGGAGCGGCAAGGAGAAGTACTCCTTCTTGAGGCCACTCCGGAGCTGAAATCCGGCCCCACCAACGGTCTTAGGGGCATTGTCGGTAGGAAAGGCTTTCAAGTGGAAGAGATGGCGAAAAAAGGCGAAGTGAGGAGCAATCCCAGAAAAGCTTCGCAAAGATGAACAAAAAGAGAGATTTGAAGAATGGAGTTGGGATTCAAATGGAAAAGCTCGATTTCATAGTGGTTGAGAAAACCACGAAGGAAAGGAGAAGCGGGGAGCCCGAACCCGCGAGAAAAGAAGGACTCGAAAACAACTATCTCCTCTTGACGAGGAGTAGGGAGGACTCACCCACGGCGGCGCGCCAGCCGATGAGCTAGAATACCGGGAGAACGCCAACGTCGACCAGGGCCTGCAGCCGCTCCTCGGTGGTGATGGAGGTTGCCCAGTTCCCCGCCATCTGAGAGAGTGTGGTGGGGGATGGGGGTGGCAAGGCAGGAACTAGAGATCGGTGGCGATGGCGGCGCTAGGGTTGCTCTGCAGCAGCGAAAGTGGGAAACCCTAGCGGGAGTGCTTTAGGGAGGCGAACGGACTTGGGCGCACAAAGCAAGCGTAACCGTTCGAATGCCTTGTTATGCTCTATTTAAAAGAAAGTGGGCGACGTTTCAATTTTTCGAGCTGGGCGGAAAGGAATGAAACCCTAATCATCGCTTCAAGATTCGGGCCCGGAGTTAGGTTCCAGAAAGCACGCCCCATGTGGGCCACAAGCTATACACGACATTATTCGGGTACAGGTGTCACTCGGATCAAGCCTAGTCGGGAAAAATAGCGTGCCCCCAGTTGGGCCTCAAGCCAGTCATCAGTCTCTGAGAACTGGGCGCTTCCCGGATTATAACTCAGCTCTTGATGTACCTCCTGGGGTCAATAGTCGGTCTAATTTTTAGTCGGATTGGGCATCATGAGTTACCTCTTCAGTCGAGTTTCAGTGGCACATCCCTGGATCATTCATCATCATGATGAACACCACTCGGATGATCTTGACTTGGAGGCTAGCGCATTCTCCCGAGAATCACTAGCTTGACACCGCACTAGATGGGGTCAGGGCGCCTGAACACCCTAATATGTGAATTGTGACAAGTCCCCTGTTGGACCGAATATCGAGTTCTGATTAGTTAGATCCGAATGTCATAATTTGATACAGGGAGGATAAGGCAAGGTGATCCTGATCACTCAGCTACATCCAGTTTCTTTGGTATGCCTCCTTGTGAGGCCAATAGCCAGCATACCGACCAGTCGGACTGGGTACCAAACACCTTTTTAGAGGCTTGAGATTTTCTCTTGAGTCCTTTACAACTGTGTTGTTTGATCAGCAGGTTACTCGGCGAGCAGAACTATGTCAACCGAACAAAGACTGATGTCACTCGGATTACATTTGATGGGCTGCTAGCTGAACCCAGAATCAAAACAACTCAGTCACGAAGCACTCGGGGGTTACTGTGGATAACATAGGTCCCGGGTATTCGGAAATAGACGATTGGACACACCACCTCCTTGGGCCAAGTCGCGTGGATCTTCCAGAAGACAGGCTTGGTGGACGGCGCGGTCCGACTCGCTCTATTTGGAGTAGGATCTTAATTCCACTCGAATACGTAGAGATAAGCGTAGCCAACTCGGTTATATCGCTTATCTTCCTTATACGGATTAGGAAACCAATCTGTAACCCGATCCCTTGCACTATATAAAGTGGATCAGGGGTCCCTAGATAGATCATCAGATTCTACGTCTTCATCATCGTCTGTTCTCGTGCAATCTCGATGAGAACATACGACACCCCACAATACAAAGACCACGAGCACAGGAGTAGGGTATTATCTCTTTCCGAGGGCCTGAACCTGTATAAATCCTGCCCATGTGCTACCATCGAGTCGTGATCTTTCGCGTAGCCCTATAAAATACATTGCCGACGCAATTCGTCGACACTCCCCAAATAGAGTACTTGAGCAGCAAAGATACACCTTGAGCAAGTATGGATTAGGGTATTACCCTAAAGAAAAATGCCAAAGGAAAAAAGGGATAAGCCTTAAGTGTTCATTAAGGAAGACACCATATGCTACTTTTGCCAATCACATGATCATAGGTCTATTGGTTGCCCTTTAGCAAAATCTTCTCATGCTATGTCATCTAGGGGCAAGCTAATTGATAATAAGTATGTACTAATGAAAAAATGGAAAAATGGTTACTAAATATGTTGGATCTCCCATTGCAAATAATAAAAAGACTAAGGCCATTTTGGTGCCAAAGTTACTCGTAACTAACACTAAAGGACACAAAGCAATTTGGGTATCCAAGGTCAAGAATTGATCTCCTCTATATAGGTGAACTACAAATGCGGTGGTTAGCATTGGGTGATGGATAGCGGATGCACTCAACATATGATCGGCAATGCTCGTATATTCACCTCTTTGGAAGAGGAAGGTGAAGAAAGCAACAAGGGCTCAAAATGAATTTGAATCTTATATTAAGAAAATTAGAAGTGATAACAGAACCAAATTTGTTAACTCTTCTATTGAGGTGTATCGTGATGAATTAGGTATTAAGCATGAGCTTTTTCGCCACTTATACACCTCAACAAAATGGGGTGGTTGAGAGGAAGAACCGCACACTCATCGAGATAACAAGGACCATGCTTGATGAATATGGTACGTCCAATGCATTTTGGGCGGAGACCATTAATATGGCTTGCCATTGCATCAACCGTCTCTATCTCTATCGACTACTAAAGAAGACATCATATGACTTATTGGTGGGATGAAGACCAAATATTTTTTATTTTGGGTCTTCGGATGCAAATGCTTCATCTACAAGAAGAGAACCCGGCTTGGTAAGTTTCAAAGCCGATGTGACATTGATTTCCTCATAGCTTATTCCTCTAACTCTAAAGCTTATCGTGTTTCCAATAATGCCACCGGCCGTGTTGAAGAGTCATATGATGTTAAATTCGATGAATCTAATGACTCTCAAGGAGAGCACGATAATCTAAGTGATGTAGGTGATGATGGGTTGAGGGAAACCATGAAGAACATGCAAATTGGAGAAGTCAAGCCAATGAAAACATTCAAAGAGCCTCCAAAAGAGATCAATCCTCTATCATCTTCAACCGCAACAAGCCAGATAAAAATGGAACGGTAACGCGCAACAAGGCATGCCTTGTCTCACAAAGTTTCACCTAAGTTGAAGGTCTTGACTATAGTGAAACTTTTGCTTCCGTGACGCATCTTGAGGCAATTTGATCTCTTCTTGCATTTGCTTGTCACTTTAATATCAAACTTTTTCAAATAGATGTTAAAAGTGTTTTTCTTAATGGGTTTATTAATGAGTTAGTATTTGTTGAGCAACCGTCCGGTTTTGAAGACCCTCTATACCCTAATCATGTTTACAAACTCTTTAATGCACTATACGGCCTCAAACAAGCACCTCGTGCATGGTATGATCATCTTAGGGACTTCCTCATTGAAAAGGGATTCAAAACCGGAAAGGTTGGTTGTAAACTCTTCACTAAAACCATTGAGAATGATCTATTCCTATGCCAAATTTATGTTGATGATTTTTTTTAATGTTCTAATGCTTCTTGTTGCAAGGAATTTGGAGAATTAATGGTTAAGGATTTTGAAATGTCAAGGATTGGAAAACTCAATTTCTTCCTTGGATTTTAAATTAAGCAATTGAGGAATGGGACATTTATCTCTCAAGAGAAGTATATAAATGACCTCCTCAAGCACTTCAAAATGAAAAATTGCAAGACAATCAAAACTCCAATGGCTACAAACACTCATCTAGATCTTGATGAGGGAGGTAAACTGGTAGATCAAAAGTTTTATCGTTCTATGATTGAATCTTTGCTTTACCTTACCACATCTCGGCTCGACATCATGTTTAGTGTTTGCATGTGTGCTAGATTCCAAGCCTTCCCTAAAGAGTTGCATATTTCGGCTGTTAAAAGAATTTTAAGATATCTCAAATTCACTCCTAGTATAGGTAGGTGCCTCATTTTGATACTTATAGGCTATTTAGATTTTGATTACGCCAGTTGTAAAATTGAAAGAAAAAGCACCTCGGGGAGTTGCTATTTTCTTGGAAGGTCATTAGTCTCATGGGCTTCAAAGAAGCAAAACTCCATGGCGCTATCTACCGCTGAGGCAGAATATGTAGCAACGAGGAGTTGTTGTGCCCAAATTCTTTATTTGAAACAATCCTTTCTTGATTTTGATTTTTTTTATCATGTACCTCTATTGTGCGATAATGAAAGTGCGGTGAAAATAGCAAATAATCTGGTCCAAAATTCGCATACCAAGCACATTAATATCCGACATCACTTTCTTCGAGATCATGTGGCAAAGGGTGACATTGTGCTTGAGTATGTTCGAACGGAGGATCAACTTGCCGATATTTTCACCAAACCACTTGATGAGGTTAGATTTTGCAAATTACGAAATGAGCTCAATGTTCTTGATATTTCTAATATTGCTCAATGAGCTCACGGTCACATTTAGGGGAGTTGCAATGCATGGAATATCTTGTGACGTCCCTAAGTGTAAAAAGATATCAAATCTCATGGTTAAGCGCGTTCACTCCTACACTTAAGCCAAAATGTTCCAAATTGACTCAAAAGAGAACAACACTCCTTTTATGAAAATTCTCATCCATCTTAGTTGCAAAATGTTTTTTTTCAAATTACCTATACTCGAAACCATTCAAAAACTTGTCAAAATAGCCAAAAATAATCTAATAATGCGCTTAACTCCAAATGGATACTCTTTGCTAACAGAAGATCTCTCACCATAAGTCTCATTAGCAATATTTATGAGATCCATACAATTCCTTCATATATTCATCCATGTGTTTGATTGAGTGCTATAATGACTAAATATATAAATTCCTTAAAAACAAGATATATATGTTTTTAAAAAAAACTAATAACTTTAAGAGGTTAAAAGCTCAGGGGTGTCTTCTGTTCTGGACCTCACAGGACTCAATCCGGTGGCGACCAGACCCAGTCCGATAGAGGCCCGGATTTGGTCCAATGGAATTTTCCCAAGCGTGCACTCTTCTGGATCCCATCGGACTCAGTTTGGTGGTGATCAGAGGTGAATTCTTAAGGAGTGTGCACCGCTCTATACTCCACCAGACTCAGTCCGGTGATGACCGAACTCAGACCGATGGAGGACAGAACCGTCCCCACGAGCTACTTTTTCTTTTCTGCTCTCCCTTTTTTCCTCATCCCTTCTCCTCGCCCGTTCTGTTTCTCTTCTGTGCCGCCACCGCCTACTTCCCGTCGACGGCACCTCCATCCCCTTTTCTCACCGGCGACCACCACTGCCTCAAATCGGTTCCTCTCTTTCTCCTCCCCCATCCTCTCCACTCAGACCGTCCTCGAAGGCTCGAAATCGCTCCCATTCTCCGTCTTCACGCCCTCACCTAAACCTTAGCCGAGCAAGGTGAAAGGGTGACCTTCGGTGCGAATCGGTCTTCGAGCTTCCTCCTAGGGCTAGGTAAGTTGCATTTATGTGTCTTAATTTCCTTGATTTCAATTTTTGTTAATCATCAAACCCTAGCCCTAGTTCATGAGTTCCTCGAACTCATTTCGAATTTCCACTTGTTTCTTATGCTCAGGAATTTCTTGTGGTTGCTTGAGTTTCAGAGTGAGAAAATTTATTTGCCAAAATGGTCAGCACAAAGGGACTATTCTCTGCCCTCCTAAAAGAAAAAGGAAAGAAAGAGGGTACCAGTGGAGGTGGAAGTGATGATGAGGGAGACAGGGAAAACGCTCCGGATGCGTTGTTTGGCAGTTCTATTACTCCTCTGGTACAGAAGAAAGTCAATAGAAAGTAATCTTTCCTAGAGTTCGTATACCCCCAGAATCGCCACCCTCTAGTGATGGTGATCATTCAAGTGATAGCGATTATGAAGGGGGATAACACCTGAATCTGAATTTGACGTAAGCTTAGCAACATAAGGTGGGGGAGCAGCGCCAGCTATCGTTAACTTAAAGCTTGCTAAACTGAGGAAAGAAAAGTCAAGGAAGTTAATAAAAGCCAAGTACTCGGAATGGTTCGCTTCAGAGGACACAAGGGATGGTCGCTTTAAATCCATCATCTCAAGAGATCTTTTTGCAATCTATTCTGCTCGAAAGAAGAAGCTACATGTACCTCATTGAATAAACTGGAGTGACATCTCAGAGGTACTCGGTCCTTATGTCAAAACATATTTTGAAGAAACTTCAGGACTCCCATAATTGCTAGGTTGCCCCACACTCAACTGAAGTGATCACAGGATCCTTGAGTTCTATGCCACTGTTTGGGTTCCTGATGGGAGGAGTGAGATGAGCTTCACAATTGATACGACCGTGAGGCGAGTCATGAGGAACAATATCAATAGAGCTCTAGGATTAAGCATTGATGGAGAACTGTTATATAGTCGAGCATATCCAAAATCCATTTGGTTGGCTGAGTATACCAGACTTGAGGATATTGCTTTTATGTATGAGGATGTGAACCGGTCTGGATTTGATATGACTAAAGTAAAAGAATTGAAAGCCGAGGCAGCTCTCATCAACACTATCTTAAGAGGAACACTTTTGTGATGAGAGCTGGTTTTAGAGATAACATTGTTTCAGTGATCAGTTGGTGCATGTTTTACATCTTGACTGGGAGATGTATAGATGTAGCTGATTTGATTCTTAGGGAGATTGAGGACTCTATTTGTAGAGAGGTTGATAGAAGTTTGTCTCTTGCTCCATACATAAGTGCAGTAATTGCTCATATGGGATTCTTTCCTATTGATGAGGTGCAATATTATGATCAAAGGATCACTGAGCATGCCTTTCTTAAGAAGCATCTTCTGACTTTGAAATCAAGAAGTTCCTTAGCACCACCTCCTCAGTCTCCAGTGCCACCAGAAGCTCCTCTAGCTGGCTCACCTCAGGACCTCCTTCCCTTTACACCCCCTGCTGCAAAGTACCCTCAGCACCTAGAGGCAGGTCCCTCTCAGCTGCTCCTTCCACTAATATTGCTTCTCTCAAAGCTCAGATGACTCGGTGGTGAGCTGATGATCTATCCTAGAGAGAAGAACAAAGAAGAATGCATGAAGAAGCCAGGATATGGCACATCGAGCAGCGCTAGATGCACGCGTAGTTTGAGGGCTAGGTTGAGTAACAGAATCACAACTATGATGCTCTGGTAGGTTGGTAGACCCACTTTGACACCCGTTTTTCTACTCTTGAGGAGACAGTTTAGCACTTGGGAGCACAGCTACTTTCTCACCCAGAGGGACAGGACCCATATGCTTGGTACCATCAGGCCCTAACTTTCAGTCCACCTCCTCCAGTTCAGACAGCTCAGGGTGCTCTAGGATCGACATGGCATATAGGTGGTGATCTTGGAATTCACCAAACTTTCTCAGAGACACCTACGTCTACAGCACCTGATGTTGTTGCCTCATCACCGATGTTAGCTCCTGCAGTCCTAGCTTCCCGTGGCATGCTTGGAAGTATCTCCAAGGTGTTCTCTCGCTCTAGCTCCAACTGCCCAAGAATTTCCTCTCCTGCTCACTCCGGTGGGCATGAAGACTAGACCTCTATGGTCCTTGATGCCACAAGGGAGAGAGAGAGTAGAGAGTTGAGTAGGGGTTAGGGGGAGTTAGACAGAGGGAAGTATTAGAAGAATTTGAATTTATTGAGTTGTATTTTGGATCATAAAATATCTTTTATGTTGATGCATGAATTGTTCTTGAATACTTTTGTATTTTTTTATCTATGCACTTATTTAGGGGGAGCTTGCTAAATTATTCATGTTTTGATCTATGTTGAGTTGAGATAATGTTATATGATGCAAATTCTTCCATTATAATTGTAGCTTGATCACGTTTATATTGAATACTTATAATCATAGCAATATTATGCTTGGGCATACCTCTAACTCTAACAAATTTTTTAGTAAAAATTATTGGTGATTGTCATCAAGTACCAAAAAGGGGGGATTGTAAGCATCTCAGCCCCTATTTTCGTTAAGAGTGTTTTGGTATCGATGACAAGGTACAGGCATGACAAGGTACACGGCATCAAGAAGAGGCAAGTCAGTAGAGGCGAAGGTGTGGCCTGGGAGTTGAGAAGGGTCACTAGTAGTAGCTCTAGAATTTGTTTTTTCATTATTGGTCGTACTATCAAGAGGAGTCCAAAGTGTTGGTGATTATCGTCGGATCTTGAGCTCTCATGATACACATTAGTCCTCTTATCTTCTTTCTGGGCCTTAGAGTGGGTTTAGGGGAAATGTGCACGGGGACAAAGGAGTTCCTGTATGATCTATTTGTAGCCCTCTGTAACCCACCGGACTGAGTCCGGTGGCTATCGAACTGAGTCTGGTAGAGGGCTACCCGAAGCAGGAAAGAGATGCGCACCCCTTCTGTAGCCCACCAGACTGAGTATGGTCACCACCGGACTAAGTTTAGTGAAGCATAAAAAGGTGCACATAGGGAACCGGGGCAGCGGATGGTGTCTGATGGCCACCGGACTGAGTTCGGTACATTCTAGAGAAGTGCGTGCGTAGGAGGCCGAGGCAGCGGACGAAGTCCACTCATCACCGGACCCTAAGTCCTATATAGCCACCGGACTGAGTCCGGTGGCATCCAGAGGCTAGCACATAATGGGGCCAGGGCAGTGGACGGCGTCCTCTCGCCACCGGTCCCTAGTGGTATACTGCCACCGGACTGAGTCCGATGGCACCAGACTGAGTTTGTGGAGCCGTAACAGCTAGTTCTTGTAGGATTTGAGTTCCAATGACTAGTTTTGGGCTCCTAGGCTATTTAAGAGGGTAGGTGACCTTCACTTGCAAGGTTTTGTGCATTCATTAAGCTAACCAAGCCTATTCAATAGCCTTGGAAGAAGAGAGCACTTTGTTCTTGAGTTTTCATCCACTTTGGTGTGTTTCTAGCCCTAATTAGTGTGCATCTTGAAGAGCTCTTGATCCGATGTGATCAAGACACTTAGGGCTTGTTGCTTTTGGAACAAGAGCTCCTAGACGGTCTCTCGGAGGAGAGATGACCGAGTGATCTTCCAACGAGCTTGTGAAAGATATTGGTGGTTGTACAAGGTTCTTTGGAGTCCACCTTGACGGAAAGGCAAAGGACTCCTCGAGTCGATAACCCAACTCATGGTAGAGTGTGGGAGGAGCTATACTCTTGGCAAGAGTGCTCTAACGAGGAGTAGAGGGAGACCTTGAACCTCAGGAAAAATCCTTGAGACTCCTTTTATTTCTCGCATTTACTAATCCTCACTTATTTACATTTTTGTGTTGTTTGCGTTCTAGGCACTATCTCCTTTTAGCTTGTTTATTAATATTGTGAGCCTAATTCAACCTTAATTGAAAGAAAATTTAAAATTGCCTATTCACCCCCTCTAGGCCATCGATCCTATTTCAGAACCTTAGACTTAACCCGGTAAACCCTAATCCATAACAACAACACGAGAAACAGAACGGGAGGCAAGGGAGAGATCTTGGACCGTTGGATCATCAAGATCCAACGGTGTCGAAGAAATCAACTGTTGACTAAATAATATCAAATCTGCTATTAGTTAATTAGGAAAGCGAAGATAAATGACCCAACTATCCAAGAAATGGCCAGTCGCAAGAAATAGCTAATTTTTTAGTTTAGGAGAATAGGAAAATGAAGAGAAAAAATCCTACATCTCAAAAAAGGGAAAAGTACTAATTTGGTCTCTAAACTCCCAAACCAGGTTAGTTTAGTACTCGAATTGTTAAAACCATACTAATTTAGTCCCTTATTCGGTCAAGAGGGCAGTTTTGGGGGTTTTATTGACGTGACATCCACATAAGCAGTTTTTACGTGGCAACCACATGTGCAGTTTTCTCTCACCTTGGCATCCACGTACTCCCACAACTCTCTCTAATCTCTTTAGATCTCCCTCTCAAATCTCTCTGCTCCTTGGCACCACCTGCTCACCAACCGACAGTCGCTGAGGCCCGCCTCCTTCCTCGCTCTCTACCCCATCTTTTTGCTCTCTCTCCTGTGGCAAGGGCACAAGCTGCTATGCATTGCACGGTAGATAAGGTGTTGCCTACGCGGCCTGCCATCGCGTGTCTCCTCCTCTCCTCTCCACTCCTTCCCCTTCTCCATCCGGCTGCACCGCCTGAGCTCTTGGCCACACCGTTCGATGCCTGGCGTTGCACCTTATCAACTCCCTCGCAAGCTAGCTCGGCACCGGCCAACCTATCGCTGGCTAGTAGCGCGGTGACCCGTGTGACAGTAGAGAGATAGAGATTAGAGAGAGTGGGGAGTACACGAGGATGCCATGTAATCCCAAAACCGTACCACCTATATATGTGGGCGCCATGTTAGCAAAACCTCCCAAAACCACCGTATTGAGTCTTAAAAAAAACCACCATGTTGATCGGTCAAGAGATCAAACTAGTCTAGTTTTGACGATTGAGGGCAAACCTAACATGATTTTCTAGTTAACGATTATTAGTACTTTTCTAAAAAAAGGTGATTTAAATTCATGTCACTCGAAAGTTCGCGTTTCGAAATATATTACTAGCGACATATTTCAAAATGTCACACATTATAAGGGCATCTCCAAGAAGTGCATCGCAGCCAGCTATAAAGATTGCAACTTAGCTTTTTACTTACGTGGAGGAGAGAAAAAAATGAGAGAGATAGAGACTGGTTACTAAGTAAGCGTCGGTTTATAATGGATTCTAAGATGCATAAACACTATTACATATGCACTTATATTATTTTTAGAGACTATACTATACCAAGTCCATTAGAGAGTTATTTATTTATTATCTATATATAATATGTTTATTTCTTATATCTGGTGATTAACTTTCCTATTGAAGATGGACATGTATCTAAATTTTTTAGCTTAGAAAAAAAGGAGGTGCGGGCTTTTCCTTTCCTTAATTTCCGCCGCTGTTGTTGTGTGCCTGCGTGGGCTGGCTGCCTGCCTGCCTCCTTGCTGCTTTCCGCGCCGCTCCACTTCACTTCACTGGCACAGTGACGCTGCTATGCTCTAGATTCCATTCATTCCATCGAGCTCCACAAGACAAGGTCGATCGCTTGCTAGTCGAATCAATCCAGCCGCCGCCGCGTCCGGCAATGCCGCTCCCCTTCTTGCTGCTTCTCCTCCTCCTCCTCCGGGCTCCGGCGCCGGCGCTGGCGGGGGACCCCTTTGCCTACTACGGCTGGGAGTTCTCCTACGTCTCCGCGGAGCCCCTCGCCGTGAAGCAGAAGGTACCGGCTTCTTTCCCTCCTCGGCTCCCCCTCCCTCGTCTTCTTTGGCTGAGGATATATCGGATGGCCGGCAGGTGATTGGCATCAACGGGCAGTTCCCTGGGCCGCCGCTGAACGTGACCACCAACTGGAACGTGGTCGTCAATGTCCGCAACAACCTCGACGAGCCCCTCCTCATCACCTGGAACGGCCTCCAGCACCGCAAGAACTCGTGGCAGGACGGCGTCCTCGCCACCAATTGCCCCATCCCCGCCGGCTGGAACTGGACCTACCAGTTCCAGGTCAAGGACCAGATCGGCAGCTTCTTCTACTTCCCCTCCACCGCCTTCCAGAGAGCAGCCGGCGGCTACGGCGGCATCGTCGTCAACAACCGGGATGTCATCCCCCTCCCCTTCGCCTTCCCAGACGGGGACATCACCATCTTCATCGCCGACTGGTACAGCAGAGGCCACAAGGACCTCAGGAGATCCCTCGACGACGGCAACGCCCTCGGGGTTCCCGATGGGGTGCTCATCAACGGCTTGGGCCCCTATCGCTACAACGACTCCATCGTCCCGCCTGGTATCACCTACGAGAGGATCAATGTCGACCCCGGGAGAACCTACCGGCTGCGCGTGCACAATGTTGGGGTCTCCACAAGCTTCAATTTCAGGATCCAAAACCATAATCTGCTCCTTGTCGAGACCGAGGGCTCCTACACGTCGCAGCAGAACTACACCAACATGGACATCCATGTCGGCCAGTCCTACTCCTTCTTGGTCACCATGGATCAGAATGCTACCACCGACTATTACGTCGTTGCCAGTGCTCGCTTCGTCGATGCCAGCACCGTGGATAAATTGACCGGTGTCGCCATCCTCCATTACTCAAACTCCCAGGGTCCAGCCTCTGGTCCTCTTCCTGATGCCCCAAATGATCAGTATGACACCGCTTTCTCCATAAACCAAGCAAGATCCATCAGGTGTTCCTCCACACCCTACATTTTGCTCTGTATTTACCTTTGACTCCCAGCAACTCAGCATTATCCATATGCAAATAGTAGTGTAAATCAGGAGATTATTCACAACCAATACCTTTTTTGTTTCAGGTGGAATGTTACAGCCAGTGGCGCCCGCCCCAATCCGCAGGGATCATTCCATTACGGTGAGATTACCGTGACAGATGTGTACCTCTTGCAGAGTAGACCACCCGAGCTCATAGATGGGCAGCTGCGTTCTACTCTGAATGGGATTTCTTACATTGCTCCATCGACTCCGTTGATACTTGCCCAGCTATTTAATGTCCCGGGAGTGTACAAATTGGATTTTCCCAATCATCCGATGAATAGGATAGCAAAAGTTGACACGTCCATTATAAATGGCACATATAAAGGCTTTATGGAGATTATATTCCAAAACAATGCCACAACAGTGCAGAGCTACCACTTAGATGGCTACGCGTTCTTTGTCGTTGGGTAAAGCTCAAAACACATGCTCCCTCTCCTTCATCCAGATCTGCTTTGTTCACTCATTGTTGGTTGTTTCTCAGGATGGACTATGGATTGTGGACAGATAACAGTCGGAGTACCTACAACAAATGGGATGGTGTTGCACGCTCCACAATCCAGGTGATGAAATATGTGTAACTGTCTTTATGCATGTCTAATTTAACTATTGCCCATGGTTTTGAATGATCTGCTGAAATCTGAGAAAATATACTACCTCTGTTGTAGTATGAAAGGTATAAAGTAGAAACCTGGGGAAAAGCATGGATGATATGTTTGTTTTGAATGCTATATCTGGTTTAGCATGGTCTGGAAATTTGTGTCAAAAATGTTTTTTAGTGTGAATGATATATACATTCGCTTAAACATTAAGTGCATCTTGCTTAAAATTGCAACTGGTAAAATTACTTGCAATTGTGCTAATATTTTTGGGATATTCATGAAAATGGCTGAAAAAAGTATGTCTTGTATAGAGTGGTTACAGTAAGTTCTGAGGTTTATCATTTTGACATGGATGAGACAAAAGGTATTAATCAATCTCTTTGGGCCTAGAATTTCAATGGTGCAGAAAATGTCATGTTGTTAAAGAGGTTCATGCATGTTGTGTATTTCCTAAAAGCCATAAACTCCCAAATAGTGAGAAACTGCAAACACTGACAGTAAATCATTAGCACATAATTTTGAATTCAGGAGCTGCATGTGATCACTCTAGCTAGACTTTGTTTATCAATATTGGGGTTGAGAAAATCTCTCCAACAGTATCTTTTTTGTCTTCTTTTTTACAACCTGTGTTGTGATTGTGAACCCTCATCACATTCTAATATGGGCTTTAACTTGACACGCCTTTGATTGGGTAGCTTTCTAGAAGATTGCAGGTATTCCCTGGCGCTTGGACTGCTGTCCTTGTGTTTCTGGACAACGCAGGAATTTGGAATCTGCGTGTGGAGAATCTTGACACCTGGTACTTGGGGCAAGAAGTGTACATCAGCGTGGTTAATCCAGAGGACAGCAGCAACAAGACTGTGCTTCCTCTTCCAGATAACACGATCTTTTGCGGTGCACTTTCGAGCTTACAAAAGTGAGGTTCCTGCTCTCATCTGTGATATTGTACAGGTGCTCGCTGTAGAGATGTGTGGCTGTTCTAACACATGTAGCATTCGTCTGTGCAGAGAGCAGTCGCATAGATTCCAATACTCAGAAGCTTCACCGGCTGGCCAGTTGGGGAAGATGGTTTCTCTCGTGGTTTTCATGGCATGGTTCGCCAGCAAGTTGTAATGATCCACTTAAATCTGTGGAATGTGGGTTTAAATATGATTGACATTTTTTATGAGTAACCGCATGTCTGATTTTTTTTATAGAAATTTCATGTTTCTGATATGGTTAGGCCTGAAGTGACGCAATTGTAAAGGCCAATAGTATTTGTCGCAAGCTGCTTCATCCGACAACTGCTTAGACAACTCACCATGCAGGCACACGGCACAATTGGCTTCAACTAATACGCGCTACTTCCTACTAAGCTGTTATGATAAGAGATTATGTCCAATTCAAGGCATGATTTTTTAAATGTGGGTGTGGTTGGTGGTGCTGTAAGGATTAAGGAAGGAATTGGACCTATTCTTCAGCCTTGAGCCCTTGACCCTGACCAGTTGGCTTGGCCTCGGCCTCGTGGTATCACACTCTGGTATTTGTCTATTCCAATAATCTCCATCGTCGTGGTGGTTAAGACCGGCTGGTCTGCATTATATATATGATTAGGGAAAATGGAGTATAATAATTCCAAGCTAGGTTTACTTAAGTAGGAAGACTAGAGTTGGTTGGTGCTCGTCCTACCTGGTAAAGGGCGTGTTTGGTTGATAGCTCTAGGTTGCCTTATCAATTAAATTGGTCATGATCAATCCAGGACATGACTAATTCATTGCCAAGTGTTATTTGGATTGAAGTTGGTTTGAAGCCATCTTTTTTCTTGCTATCATTAGAAATGAAAATTTTTTAAATAGAATTTTTTTGAACTTCAAAAAATACAAAATTAGAAAAAAAAAAAAATTCTATAAGGTATTTAAACAAATATATAAAATCATAGAAAATCAAATAAATTATAAAAAATACAAGGAGGTAGGTTAGAATTTTAGATGAATTATGAATTTCATTTTGTGCAATTTGAACTTGGGATGCTGTACATATGAAATAAACAAGCATGCAGCTGGGTCCACCCACAAGGCCATCGGCCAACCAGAAACGCTGGAGCTGGGTCCCACGCCTCGTTGCGGGCGCACCAATTCTGTCGTGTTGAAAAACATTGACGAGCCAAATTTTTGTACGAGTCAAAACTTGGCTACCAATCAAACCCACGCCAATTTGCACTGGCACGACTTAACTTTTGGTAAGACACGTCACTGGCACGACTTAACTTTTGGTAAGACACCTGCTGGCTACAAACCAAAAACGTCCTAATTTACCCAAATAACCAAGCTCTTTTTTTTGGGTTTTGTTTGGGTGACCTCTTTACAATTTGAGGCTACCCTGTAGGACACCGCAAATTTAGATTTTAGAGTCCTACAATAAATTCAAGGTATAGAGACGTAGGACGTGAATAAAATAGTATTTTTGCTACCTATGAGAGAGAGAACATTGGAAAAAAAAAACTATTTGGCCATTCCACTAAATGATTTCAAAAAAATCAGAAGAAAAAAATCTAAGGTGCCAAGTAAACTTGAGTTCAACATCTGAAATACCAAATTCCAAAAATTCAAAATTTTAAATGCCAAATTGAGAAATTTCAAAAATATTTGAAAATAGTAAGTGTCAAGGATTGAATAACACCTACAAGTTAGGAGTGCTCCTGACAGCTCAAAGTCTTCAAATATGTCTTTGGATGTTGTTTTGAAGGGGGTCTGCTCTGCTTGATCAGACAAAATATCTGCTCGGTTTGTTCTTCTAAGTCGGGCGGGGTCACTGCCCGTCTCCTAGGCACGACACTTGTCTAGGACCCTTATGCTAGGGCTGGCACCATAGCGCCACCCTGGTCGAGGTGGTACACTTGGAGGTTGGATGCTCAGTGAGACGCCACGTAGCCACAATCCCCACTTTCTTAGAGCCGTTACCCACGACCCGAACATGGTGGTAACCAAAGTGGGTATTTTAAGGCCATGTTTATTGTAAATAATGGCGATTAATTAAGGAGGTTAATAGCCTTGTACGTTAGCTTCCCTGAGGTCTATATATACCCATCGTTTTTGTAAATGGAGGAACAAGCTCAGATATTCAGAAATACATGCACGCTGGAGTAGGCTCATTATCTAGTCTTTGAGAGGCGCGAAACAGGATAAACCCCTGTCTTGGTTGTTCCGTCATCCCTAGAAATCACTGCATCTCAAAAGTAACACCTTAGCAAAAAGGGGTTGTCTTGATCTCTCATTGAAGAAATAAACTCAGTGGGGAAGCCATTTCCGAATCGTCGATAGTAAGAAATTCAAAATATTTTAGGAGCCAAATACACTTTTAGTACAGCACCTCGAATATCGAATTCCACATCTCGGAGTTTGAGTGACAGAATTCAGATGAATTTTATGATTTTGAAAATTAGCCTAAATTTGGCATTTCAAATGCCTAAGTGTGGAATTTAGTATTTGGGGTGTCAAATTAGTGTATTCGGCATATCAACTTTTTCCATTTTTGAATTATTCTTTGTTTATTCTTAAAATGTTTCTCGTAGAACAGCAAAATGATCTAATTAGTAGTGTTCTCTCTCCTTTAACTAGACGAAAATACTACTTTATATCTTATGGCTCTATACCCTGAATTTATAGTCATAAAGTAGAACCTTGGAATTGTTAGGTAGTTTCTACGAAGCCGCTTTATTTTGTATTTACATTGTCATGGTTTTTTTGGAGAGAGACTGAAGAAAGAGAAAATCAAGTATATGCCACTTTAAAAAAGAGTCATTTCTTTATTACCCTAGAGGGGCCCGCCCTGGTGGGACCGAGAGATCCATTGTTTGCCACTTCTACCATTTTCTCCATTTCTAACCATTTTTTTCCATATCAAAAGACCAAATTATCCTCACCGGAGTTGGGAGAGATGAACCATTTGTTGTTGTTGAAGCAGCACCGACAGCACCAGCATCCGGCACAGTTGTCGTTCTTGCACTGTTGTTGCCCCTTTCTTCTTCATGAAGCAAGCGGTAGCACTGTTGCTGTCCCTCTTCTTCAAGAACAGCAGACGCTACCTTTTCTTCTTCAAGCTTGAAGCTTGAAGCAGTAGGTCGTCGTCCAAGTTCAAGGTGATGCGTCGCTTCGTCCTTCTTGGGCTTCGACACAGTCAGATCCGGCTACTCGAGCTCCATCCATGACTGCCTTAACTCCCCTCTCCTTTCAACTTTCAAATCTGAGTTCAAATTTTAAAATTCAAAATATGAGTTCAAATTTCAAATATGAAAATATGAGTTTAAATATCAAGATTGACGTTTCAAATTTCAAGTACGAGTTCAAATTTTCAACATATATATGAATTCGAATATCAAATTTCAAGATTCTAATTGAAATTTGAGTTCAAATTTGAAATCTCTTAGTTCAAATTTCCATAATTCAAAATATAAGTTCATATATCAAACATCAACACTCAAATTTTAAAATATGATTTGGAACTTCAAATTTGAGTTCAACTTTAAAATTCAAAATATGAGTTTGAATTTCAAATAGTCTAATGATCTGGACATGGAAAGTTGGACAGAGGATTTCGGTCCAGTGGAAAGGAAAATAGAGGGGAGAACAGGGACAATGGCAAGAATGTTATGAAATAAAAGAATTCACGGTCACAGTGTCAAATATAAAAGGTTAAAGAATAAGAATTGAGTGTAATGAGACGTTGAGTGTTATATAGCGAATTTTCCCCTTATTAATACAATACTGGTGTGTGTCTATATATATATATATAAATATATACTTTGGTTGATTTAGTTTCATCGAGGATGCGTGTTGGGGTAATTGGATAGATGTCACTGCAGAATTTTGATATTCGAGAAATGCAACATTCCTTTCGTATCTGTAAATTTGCCATTATGAAACTGTGAAAATTGGAAATATGCTACTTCATGTGACACATGATACCTTTTGACATGCACATATATCGTATTTTCGTATTAAGACCAATTTACCCTTGCTATCTTCTTCCTCCTTCCTCTTCTCTCTTTACTCTCTCCTTGGCTGTCGGCTACACTTGAGCCATTGTTGCTGCCGCTGCCACTGCCACTTTCGTGCTCCGCCGCCATCACCACTCCCGCTGCCACTACCATGCGCCGCCGTCACCGCGACGCCGTTGCTGTGGGCTGGTCGCCGTCCCAAGCTCGCCCTCGCTAGATTTGGTGCACAGCCGTGCCACTCGAGCACGTCCTACTGGATCCGGCGCTTGGTCGAGTTGCCTGAGCTCGTCCCGTCGGATCCGACTCTCGAGCGTGTCGCCTAAGCTCTCCTTTCCCCTCTCCAGCCACCTTGCTCCTCTTCAGCCACCCTGCTCCCTACTCTGGCCACCCGCCTTAAGCTCGCTCCCATTAGATCCAGACCTGCAGCGCCATCTGGCTCACCCCGCCATCTCGAGTCTGCCGCCACCAACTCGCTGGAGAGAAGCCCATTTGGGCTCACTAGAGGAAGAAGAAAGTGGAGGGGAGGGAGGAAGAAGACAAAGGCAAAATCGTTCAGTTTTGCAAAAAGGTGCCACGTGTTGCACGGAGTGCCATGTTTTCAATTTTCACGATTTTATAATGGCAAATTTACAGATACGAAAGAAACTGTGACACAGTGTGGCATCTATCCAATGCTCAGGTCAGCTGTGGCTAACGGATCGTCCCGTCAGCCGCGGCTTGTTTGCGAAATCGGTGATCGAATTCAACGATCCGAACCGACCATCTTCTTCGTCTCGCTGAAATCTCACTACTGACAAAATTTCATATTTTTTTGATTTTTTTTACTATTTTTTTCGTATTTTTGAAATCCGGGTTTATTGGACGGTCCAAAACTAATTATATCGTGGATTTTCAAAAATATGAAAAAAATAGTAAAAAAATCAAAAAAATGTGAAATTTTGTCAGTAGTGAGATTTCGGCGAGACGAAAGAGATTGTCGGTTCAGATCGTCGAATTCGATCACCGATTTTACAAAAAAAGCCGCAGCTGACGGAGCCGGCTGACCGGAGCCTAACACTATATATATATATATATATATATATATTATCTATACTTATATTGTATGTATGTATTGGAACTGGAATGTGCTGTACTGTACTGGCTCTCTTCTACTTTTGTTGAGGGCCAGGCAGGCAGCTAGACAAGCTGGTCTTCCTTCCTCTCGTCCAAAAAGGCAGCGCACGGCGCACCCGATTCTTCCGCCTCCGTCCATCCATGGCCTCCTCCGCCTCCTCCTTGTAGCGGCAGCGGAGGAGGGACGAGCAGAGCTAGCAGTCACCAAGCCATGGCGTGCACGGCGGCCCACATGTTCGCCTACAACGCCACCCTCTGCGCCTGTGACCCCGGCTACTACCTCTCCACCGCCAGCTCCACCTGCGTCGCCCTGGCCAACGGCACCGGCGTCGGCATGTTCCGCGACTGGCAGGTTGGCTCCGTCGGCGCCTCCCGCAACCAGAGCTTCTACTTCCTCGCCCCGTCCTCTCCCTCGACGCCATCCGCCGCCTCACCCAGTCCCAGGCCGTCCTCCTCGAGGCCGCCCTCGCCGCGCTCCTCTCCTGGCTCGCCTTCTGCGCCGTGGCCAGGTTCGCTGGCCGCGACCCAACGGGGAAGAAGAAGCTCTTCCGCGCGCGCTTCTGGGTCAGCCGCCTCGACTGCATCTTCGACACCCAGCACTGGGAGGTCTCTGCGCTTTCTCCTCCTCCTCCTTCAAGTTTACATCCCCTACAATTTTCGCTTTCTCAAACAAACAAATTTGATCTGACTCTACTCCACTCAGTTATTAATATTTACTTTTCCTGCTTGTAACCAACATATTATGTTAGGCATAATTTCCTTGTTCATCTCCGACATGATCGATCGAAACCATGTCCAAAGTTTGCATTTTTTTTTTCCCTTTCTAGCGTTCGTGAACAAGCCTGCAAGCTCCTATTGCTCTTCCCTGTCTGTGGAAGGGTCGTAGTAGGACCATTCGCTCGTCTCGCTTAGTTTCCTTCGCCGCTGCGTTTTGGGTTTCTTGCAAATCGCATAGCTTCGCTTCCTTACCAGCTCTGTGAGTTCCGGTATCAGGTTTCATGAAATCCGGCTGGCCCTCTGTCGTTTGGACAGAGAGATGGAAAAAAAATGGATCTCCTGATAAAGAAGACTTTCCTCTGGTTGCTTCGACGAGTCGACTTTGGATTCCTTGGGAAATTTTCCTCTCTGCTGGGTCAATGTCTTGCCTTTTTCCTCTGCTCTTCCTTCTAACCTTTGACCACATCTGTATGCCTGCTGAAATAGATCGTAAGGGCTCTCAAAAAAGAACTAGATCATAAGGAGCAGTAATTTTTGGATGTAGGATTTCTAACATTTAATTTAATTTCTCTGAAAGTTGCATTGTTGTACCTTCTCATAATGTAGGATGATCAGCAAGTGCTGAGGAAAAGGAAAACAGAGCTGGGCGGCATGTGCTCCATTTCTAGCCTGATACTCTTCATTGGATTAGTCACGGTGTAAGTGGTCTTATAAAATTTAATATTTGAATTCGCTACTCGCTTGGTAATAAGGTTCTCACGCAGAGGACCTCTAGGCTTTTACCCTTAACCCCACTCGTTGGTGGCTTGTCGCAGACTGCTGTATCAGGCCATCCAAAGACGCAACATTGAAGTGCATCGAGTCAAACCAGCTAATGCTCCGGATTTGCTGTCTTTTGTGAATGACCTTGAGTTTCATATAACCACCATCTCTAGCATGTCTTGCGCCCAATTGGTCGCTCCTTTGACAATTGCGATGGGAACTCCTGGGTTCATGGACTTCAGGGTGGTGCCTCTATCAACATTCTTGACCTACAATTGCCAGAACACAAGCCAGGG
The DNA here is from genome assembly GCA_036346145.1 of Olyra latifolia. Classification (NCBI taxonomy): domain Eukaryota; kingdom Viridiplantae; phylum Streptophyta; class Magnoliopsida; order Poales; family Poaceae; genus Olyra; species Olyra latifolia. The sequence continues at coordinate 54,822,947 of CM070528.1, read as the reverse complement.
GCCATCTGTTTCACTTAAGTGCAATGGCTGCCGAATCCCTCCAAGAGACCACTATGTGTCCTGGCAATTTATTGACCTGCCTAGGCAACCAGCTTCCGCTGTTGGCTTCCAGTTTAACCTGACTGCCAAACAATATGGAGATGATAAACACGTGAGCTTTGTGAGTGGTACTATAAACTCTGACAGTTATGGTGATGTCAAGATGAAAACATTCAGAGGGCAAGATTCCAATGTGCTCAAGATCCAATTGTTTCCTCAAATTTACAACAACCATCATAACTTGAGGCTCTTACAGCCACTGGTTCAAGACTTCACGCAAGGATCTACCATTTCAGATGTTAGCAGCTTGAATGCTTCCCTGCAGAACCCTAGGGATGGAGTTATAAATACTACGTTCTACATAAGTTACCTTTCTGACTACATCGTGGAGATCAGCAATGAAAATGTGTTAGGCCCAAGTGAGTATCTCATGAAGCAAATGCTGAACTTTTCTGAGTGATACTCTACAAAAGTCATCTTTGCAGTCCATTGAGTGGCTAAGTTTTACTCTTTGCACTTTTTTCCTAGCAATCCATCACCTATGAATTATTGTAACGATTTTGCTTCATTGGACTCCCAATGCACAAAAATTTTGCATTATAATCTAATATCCCCCTTTATGCACAGAAGTCCTTAGATCGGACCAGAGTTGCGACTTGCAAGATATAAACTTTATAAATTTTTAATATTTTGCTCCATGATAGGTTTTCTAAATCATAGGAGGGGCTTGGTTATTATTGTTAATGTACCTTTGTATAGGGTGTTTTCTTTATATTTTCATACCCATAGCAATACATGCTGCCCATCATAACAATTATAACCTATGGCATTTAATGTTGATCTAGTTGTTTAATTTATTTCAGGTTAGCTCATATATTTGTAGTTTAAACTAATCGGTGGCTCCAGATACAATTATTAGATCCTTTCTACTTTTAACATATAGGAAATTTGGTTCCAGCTTCCAGTGGGCCTCACATAGTAGAGCAATACTACATTGTTGCTCCCTGCAAGTAACTAAACCTTGAATTCCTGATACAGGCACGTATCCTGCACTTTTAGTTTGCAATATTTTGTATTTTTTAAGATGATTTGTATGCCCTTGCAAACCAAACTATCCAAAATGCACAATGACACCATAGACAACAGCTTCATCACCCCTTAGCTACATGCTTGTTTGGCAATTCAGCGGCCGTTTGATAAAGTTGTCCCAAGTGCCAAACTGAACTCACTATCAGTCATATGAATTATGGATTTTATCTTCAGCTTTGTGCACTTTGCATTTCTAGCATCTAATTGTGATTATTATCTGCAGTCAGTGTACTTGCGAGTATTGGTGGCCTTTATGCCTTCAGTGTGGCAATATTTCTCTGTCTGATGGCTCAAGTAAGTCATTGCAAACTTGCCTTTGTTGTTTGTTTCAGAACTGAGAACTTCAGCATTTTTTCATTTGTTATTAATAAAACTTTACTTCTAACTTTCATACTCGCTTAACACATTAGTATAAATTCCTGAATGCTGAATCTTTGCATCCTTATCATATTATTTGATCCCCTCATGTTTATTGGTACTATCATTTGGCATTATTCACATAAAGCTTCTGACATTTTGTGACATCTGTTTACTAACATAGAAGCTGATTTAATTTGCAATTGTTTGTGTAATGAGTACTTTTGACTTCTCAGTGCGAAGGTCGGATAAAGAAGCTCCGTGATGAGGATACCAGAATGCTCAAAATTCTGAGCAAACGGCGTGCTCAAAGGAACTGGGATAAGGTTAAGCATGTCTTGATCCAAATATGGGCATTACATTTGTCTTACCGTCTCCCTGATTAATAAAGTATATTGATGTCATCCCTAACAGGTCAGGAAGTTTGTCATGTATACCTGGGGTCCTAGCAACTTGGATCCAACTGATAGGAGTGGCATGTGGCCAGAAGGTTCAATGATGGATTCCTTCCATGGATCCTTCCACAAGAGAAGAAAGCCGATTAGGCAAGCAAACTCGAATGCTAACAGACCTAACAGAGCCTCTACAGACACGGTAAACTAATTGTTCTTTTTCAGTAGGTTTTTTTGCTACTATTGATGTATCTGGTAATGCAGTAGAATATGTTTATATTGTGATAGATACCCTGCGTAATTTTGGATTATTTTCTTCTTCCATTTGATTTGTTTGATCATGTTTGTACATTCATGTATTTCTGATTCTTCAAATGGAAATGGTGTACTCCTTATGCCAAAAGAAAATGTTTGTGCTCTATTTTTGGCTGAAGTTCTTGAGGGATAGCTTTTGTGCAATAATATCGCAGGGGGTAATTGATATCGAAAGAGTTGGGGAAATGCAGCAATTAAGTGGTTCTAGGAAGCCTTGATGGATGGAAATTCAGGCCCGACGTAATGATCCGACTCATAGCTCTTCCTGCATAATTGGATCTTTTTAATTTTGACCCCTTTGAATAATCTTGCATGAAAGGTTTGTGCTACTGCAGCGTCATTGGCCAAGTATTGGGGCGACACGACAATGACCACGACCACGACCATACTCCTGGGGAGGTTGTCTATATGATCGTACGTAGAGAGAGAGAAATGGCAAAAAAAAATTGTACAAAGTACGGTGTTTAAACTTTTAATGGCATGCATTGACGTTGAGGCCAAATTCTTGACGCAATTATAACAGTATAAGCAATATGATATATAATAAATATAAGATAATTCTAGATTTAAATAATAGAAAGCAAATAATATTATCATGAAATAAACCTACTAATATGAATTCTTCCAATACAGCTTCAGTAATATAATAATTCATATTCAGCAGGGAAATAGTCATGATAACATGCTGAAATTTATAACATTTAAACAGCAAACATAGCTTAGTTTAATTATGTTATAAATTACTCTTTGTTTTAATGTGTCAAGTTGCTAAAAATAGTCTTCCAACGACACATATCACATATATATTACTACAGATGAAGCTATAACAAGTTCATTGACTAAACCACTACTTGCAAAGTTGATTAAAAGTCCAATTTAAGGAGAATTACTTCTAAAATCACAAATTTATCTCAGGTTTTGGCAACAGAGCATATCCAAACAGCCATATTCAGCAGCAGTATAAGACTGCTCCTCAATTAGTAAATGCAATTACTAAACACAACCACCATGCTATCAAATTTGACTGCCCAGATATGTCAAACAACACTATAAATAGAACTTAAACAGCTATACAACAGTATTAAGTAGCAGTATGATTTTCACAGTTAATTAGAATTAAAACAACTATGCAGCATGTATATAATCAAAAAACTGCCAGTCAATCTCAATATATTTATCATCATCAAGCTTTAACTTGACGTTACACCCAGAATCAGTGCACAATCCAAAATTGAGGCATTAGCCCCTCGACACAATTGCCAAGTCCCCAAACAGTCTTAATTAGCTTTGTGCATAAATCAAGCAAGGGGAATTTGATGAACTTATGGTGCACTAGATTACAACCAGTGTAAAGACAGGCCAGACAGGTCTCAAAGACACTGTCCTAGAAAACAATATTGCCATCGCTATAGAACAAGCAGTGGCAAATGTCCTGGAGATACAATGTCGTCGATCTCAGTGTAGCAGTCCAAGGCCACAGTACCAAGACCCTGAAGCACAGCACACACTGCATAAGACCACAGCACTCAAACCCTCGACCAAGAGACCAAACCAACGTGGGCAACCCTAAATCTACCAAGGTTAGCTAAACCCAAGAAATCAACCCAATCCTAGCAAAATTAGGACTTCAGCGACCTCACGGCTCAAAAATCAGAGGTAGGATTGCTCGCCGAACCGGCGGTGCAAAGGAGCGAGACTTACTCGATTAATAGAGGGATAGAGAAGAATCGTCGAGCCGTTGCAACGGCTAGTGCAAGAAACCACCGGGCCAGCGCCACTCAGGCACGTGACGTGCTCGTCGCTGCCCCGATTAGCCGCCGCCACTGCGCTCTTGCCTGCGCACTGCTTGTTACATGGGACAGCCCCAACCCAGCGCATGAGCCAACGCTAGGGGAGCTGCTGCTGCCTTATCTTCCTAGCTCATGGGCCAAAGGTCCATGGGCCTTATCAACCGGGCAAAAGCCCAACAATTCTGGCGAGCAGAAATTTGGTGAGATGGAAGATTGGAGGTGGGTTAGGCCAAATTAAATCCAAATTTTGAATTAAATTGATTCCATGGGATGGCATTCTCTTCTTCAGTTGTTGTATGAGTGCACGTGGATGTGCCAATGTATCCTCCTTGTGCTACTGCAACGCTTATTCTTTCTTTGTTCAATTTATGCGGTTAATGCCTAGCTGAGGTTTGACTATATGCAAAATCTGTATTGAGCTTGTTATTTAGATGCAAAATTTGTATTGAGCTTGTGATTTAGATGCAAATGCAAAATGATGGATTGATCACTTTGTTGTTGCCCATTGCTACGTCTGTTCCTATGAGGTTGTTGCCTTGTTGATGCTTGAAATATGAGCATTTGGCCTATTTTGTAGAAAGAGAATTTGTGAGAATTCTAGTTCCAAGGGAGATCTAAGAATGAGATGGAATTGAATACCCCTCGACCTCTAGTCCCAACCAGTGTTTCAAATATCCTCTTATGGTGCACTAGATTCAAACCAGTGTGAAGACAGGCCAGACACGTCTCAAAGACGTTGTCCCAGAAAACAATATTGCCATCGCTATAGAACAAGCAGTGGCAAATGTCCCGGAGATATAATGTCGTCGATCTCAGTGTAGCAGTCCAAGGCCACGGCACCAAGACCCTGAAGCACAGCACACACCGCACAAGACCATAGCACTCAAATCCTCGGCCAAGGGACCAAGCCGACGTGGGCAACCTTAAATCCACCAAGGTTAGCCAAACTCAAGAAATCAATCCAATCCTCGCAAATTAGGACTTCAGCGACCTCAGGGTTCAAAAAATCAGAGGTAAGAACACCTCTGAAGGAGCCAAGAACAAGGTGAGAAAAGTAAGGTTTTGCTCTCCGAACCGGCGGTGCAAAGGGGCGAGACTTACTCGATTAATAGAGGGGGAGAGAAGAATCGGCGAGCCGTTGCAACGGCAAGCGCGAGAAACCATCGGGCCGGCGCCACCTAGGCGCGCGACGTGCTCATCGTTGCCTTGTCACCGCCGCCATCAAGGCTCTTGCCTCACGATCGCATGTTCCATGGGATAGCCCCAACCCCAACAAGATGAGCCACCCTAGGCATTTCTTTCTTTATTTATCTTCCCAATAAGATGGGCCAAAGGCCCATGGGCCTTATCAACCGGGCAAAAGCCCAACAATTCTGGCGAGCAGAAATTTGGTGAGATGGAAGATTGGAGGTGGGTTAGGCCAAATTAAATCCAAATTTTGAATTGAATTGATTCCATGGGATGGCATTCTCTTCTTCAGTTGTATGAATGCATGTGGATGTGCCAATGTATCCTCCTTGTGCTATTGCAACGCTTATTCTTTCTTTGTTCGATTTATGTGGTTAATGCCTAGCTGAGGTTTGACTATATGCAAAATTTGTATTGAGCTTGTTATTTAGATGCAAATGCAAAATGATGGATTGATCACTTTGTTGTTGCCCATTGCTACATCTGTTCCTATGAGGCTATTGCCTTGTTGATGCTTGAAGTATGAGCATTTGGCCTATTTTGTAGAAAGAGAATTTGTGAGAATTCCAGTTCCAAGGGAGATCTAAAAATGAGATGGAATTGAATACCCCTCGACCTCTAGTCCCAACCAGTGTTTCAAATATCCTCTTAGATTGGATTCTTTTTAGTTATCTTATCCAGCTTATTTGACTTATCTCGTTAGCTGTAAAGAACCATCCTAAACCAATTTTCCCTAGAATTGGCCGCTTTTTGAAAACTACGGTCCAACGCTTCAATCGATTTACCTCCAAGTCCGATTGGAAACTGTTGATGCAATCAGGCAAACCGTGTTGACTGTTGACCGACGTGAGTCAAATTCCAAATGCTGTGGGCCATTATAGCTAGTCGGCCCGGCCCAGGGACTCGTCCTCTCCCTCCTCCTCAATCCAAATTGCAGTTGCAGCTGCTGCTCTGCTCTAGGGTTTCCTCCTAGCTCTCGTTCTTCCTTCCCGTCGTCGACATCGACATCGACATCGACATCGAGATGGACACCACCCAATTCGCCATGGTAATACTGCGCTACTTCGTCTTCTTTCTTCTTCTTGTACCCTTATATGATTTAGGGGAGCAGGTGGAGGAGCTGGCCTCGCTCATCAAGGACAACCTCTACAGCAAGCACCTCGTCCTCTCCACCGAGGAGACCCTCCTCACCCTCCTCCGCCACCACCCATACCACGACGACGATGACGATCGCTGCACAGCCACAGCTTCTTGCAGCACCAATACCATACACCTCCAGCCCGCCACCTCCTACCATCGCCTTCTTTTGCATCGCCTCGCCGACATCTTCGGGTTCCAAGTCCATGACTTTACTGGATTCAATTAACTAGTACTGCTACCAACCTAATCTAATTGGGATTCTGTCTTTCTAGGTTTGCCCACGAATCTGTTGGTGAAGGTGAAGATCGACATTTACTTCTCCACCGCTGCCCTGAAACAGCCATGTATATTCCACTATCCTCTCCTCCTTCCTGCTTTGCACGCATACTGATGTTGCTACTTATTCATTGCTTTACATCCAAAACTCTGCTCCTCCGTCCATGTCATTGATTGGGTAGTTGTTTTGCCTGTTGCCCAGTTAAATGTTATATTTCTTTTCTTGCAGCCCACCTGTCCTTGTCAGCGATGTGTTATGGCAGTTTGATGGCAATGATGTTTCCACATCTCTTGTCTTAACAAGAAATGATACGGGTATGATCATTTATGAAGAATCTCGTATTTCAACCTTCTATATCATGTGCTTTATTATGGACTGTCACACATACATAATCTGCTTGTAAATCAAAGAAAACTCTAAACAAACTGTGTCATCTTACTGATTACACGATGCTTATTAAAAATTATGCTGTGAAGCTTCCTCCTGACTTAAGTGACATCTAATCAGGAAGTACGAAGTAACTATCACTTTCCCATGTCAAGATTTATTTTGCATTCTCATCCAAAAAATACTTCACCTGTAATGGTTAATGAGTATTATTCAGCTCAACAAAGTGGTGAAAGCTGGCTGCAGGAGAAATAAAACAGCACCCTTCACCAACTCCTTGTGCACTTGTAGTGAGTAGTCAACTTGATTCTCATTTTTTTTTCCTATGGATCAGTGCCAGCAGCCAAGTATGTGCTTTCACAGCTTGAGCAGACATTGGTTGATATTGCAAAGGATATTATTTATTTCATAGATCTACTTTTTGGTGTTATCTTTAGAAACTCTAAATACACCACTAGCACCAAAATGTTACATTACTGTATGTGTGTCATTGTGATATGTGTTCCGTCATGTGAAACAAGTTTGTAATTAGCATTATATTCTGGTAGATCACCAAGAGGTTTGGAAGGCAGAAGATGTCCAAGAAGCTATTTTTGGGGAAAGCTCACCTCTTGAAGTTGATGCAGGTATGTGGGATTTGTTCTCTACCTCTCAACCAAAACTTTAATTATGTAAGTAGGGTTTGGGAAAATTGTAACGAGCTTGGTTTTTTTTGGCATAATTTCTGACAATTTAGAAAAATAGAAGTAAGCCAATTAACCCTTTTTATCTCAGATTTGAATCCTTTGCAGCAGTCAGTGCCAGTTGCAGCAGCATCACTCAGGGAGAGGGAGGTTGCTTATCGAGCTGCTCGTGAGCGAATCTTCTCTGTGTATGACGCCAAGGGAAAGGATACATCAGTGCCAAAACCTAGACATGTTCCTGTTGTTGCTCAACGGATGATCGCGCATGCACTTGGTAAAAAAGTTGAGAATCCAACAAAGAGAGCTGCCTTGGTGAAAGACAAAGAAAAGGAATTGGTAAATGAACCTAATATCCCAACAAATAGCAGGAACAACTTGTATGCAGTTACAGCAAGTGGTAAAGAGGAGAGTTATGTTGAGAAGGGCAACTCAAGATCGGCCGGTGGGAATTCATCTGAAAACTCATGTGCTGAATCTAAGAGGTGCAGGGCTGACAAGTTGAAGAAAGAAGAGATTGGAGCGGCTAGAAGGATGTTTGCCCACGCGCTGGGGCTGCCTGCCTTTCAGGGAAGTGATCAGGGTGCAGCAGCGCGGAAAGCCAAGTAGAAAGAGTTGGATGCGGAGAATGGCAGATTAAGATGTTTTGCCCACATAAGCTGGGAGGTGGCATGGAGCTGGAGGATGTTTATATGAAATGAAATGGTGGATGTTGGTAGCAGCCTCAGGGTGGTTGTTGGCTGTTGGAAGAAAAGAAGAGCTAGCGGTAGCACAATGGAATGCTCTCTTGTCCTTGCGTTGGGTTGGAGAGGGAAGCAAAGTAGTCTGCATTGACACATGATCCGTTGTCTTTCGTATTAATATACCATGTATACTAGTTGTTTGCCCAAGGAAAGAAACGAATCTACCGCTATACCATGTATACTATTCTTTGCCCATGGAAAGAAAGAAAACTCGAAAACCCTTATTGGTTTGGTTGCTCGTGGCTAGGTAATAACTTTATTTGACTGGGCCCAACATTCACATGCTACTCAGGGGTATTCTTTTGGGCTTATCTAAAAGTCTTATCTAACTTATCTCATAACTTCGAGAATTTTCCAATGTGGCCTCGAGAGTTGGATGGGTTTGATTTTTAGGATTTCGGGAGCTTTTAGACACGTCTACGAGATAAAAAAAAAATGGATTCAAAAGTAATAAAAAAAGTCAGATAAGTCAATATTAGTCAGATAAGTCACGAAACAAGTCAGATAAGACGTAGCTAATATTGATTTATCTTACTTTTTTTTATTACTTTTTGAATCTTTTTTTTAATCTTGTAGGCGTGTCTAAAAGCTCTCTAAATCATAAAAAACAATGACACCCGACTCTCGAGGTCATCTCGGAAAATTCTCAAAGTTACGAGATAAATCAGATTAGATTTTTAGATAAGCCCAAAAGAACGCTCCCTTAGAGCATCTGATCTTTATATATCCTTTCTAAATCACTATTCTTTTTTATCTCGTAGACGTATCTAAAATCTTTCTAAATCTTAGAAACTAAGGGCATCCGGCTCTCGAGGTCATATTGGAAAATTCTCGAAGTTATGAGGTAAGTCAAATAAGCAAATAAGTTTAACAAATAAGCTGGAGAGTCATGGGAATTAAATTTTAGATATTACGTTTTCTAAAAATAAGTCATGATATGCATTTATTTTGTAGATTCTCTTATGATTAATGTGGAGTTGTACGACCTATTTAGAGGTTAGCCTGGTGTGATCGCCGAACCAACACCTCGCCGCCACGTCGTCTAAGTCTACTAAATAAAATTAATTTTTAAGTATTTTCCATTTTAATTTACATATATGAATATTCTTCGGTTTTTAATATATACTTTAAAATTCTATATATTTTTGTTTTTGAAAAATGTCAACATTTTTGAGCCGACATGGGCTAATGGACGGCCCTTCCCCTACTTACGGAGCAAGGGCTGGCGTGAAAAGGCCTGACGGGCCGTTGGCAATCGTGGGTGGGCCGTGCTAGGCCCAACTTATGATGGTCCATGCAACTGGACTAATCCCCTAAAATTTCTGGCCTGAGCGAGGGCGAGGCCGGAGGCGGAGGCGGACGGACACGCTGACGCCGGCGAGGGCGAGGGCGGAAGATGGTGCTGGGCAAGATCGCCATCGTCATCGGCTCCGGTTAGTAGCCCTAGTGCTAGTCCCCAGCTAGCTACTTCTTCCTTTGTCCAATTCAATTCAGGCGGGTGGGTGGGGATCAAGCCAATCCATCTCTTCTCGCGGTGCGGCTCAAGAGGGAGTAGCTCGCTTCCGTCGAATTAGCAGCGAAAACTAGAATCAACCTTGATTTAGCTAGCTTCAAGCTTGTGCCTTGTTCACGAATTGGTCGATGAATGATGGAGTATGTGGTATTTATTACAGGCTGCCTGCCTGCCTTGTTTTGATCTGCTGCAGGAATCATCGGAACCGTACTCACAAGCGGAGATGCCAACAAGCTTCCAGACTTGAGGGATCTGCTCTCTGGTGCTTTCAAGCTGGTAGGTTTCACTTCTGATTAGTATTACCAAGCCAAGTGAAGGAAGGGATCATGCACTCCCTCTTTGCTGCTCTACTCTAACCATCATACCCCATAGCAGTTTGGGACCAAGCAAGACAAAAAGGATACCACCACTCCGCACACTGCTCACTTGTTATCTCAGGTTCTTCTTCTTACTCAATCTTCATCCCTGCACTCCTGTCCTGTCTCCTCCTATACTGTCTTGCACTTCTTGTCTCTCTCGCCTCTAACTAACAACTCATCAAACCAATGTTTCAGGTCAATCATCTCCGAGACGAGCTCCACCTTTTGACCAAATCAAATCCAGTTGCTATTATCACCGTCAATGGTAGACCAGGTTGCTGCTTCTGCTTCCTTTCATTCAATCCCTTCATCCGCCCCTCTATGTTCTTTTACCATCACCATTCATTTCCCATAGCCTAGTACCACGCGTGTCTTCTTCTTTACCATCTGTGCGTTATCCTTTATGTATCTGAAAACTACACGGCAAACAATACTTTCTCGACACTGTCCTCTCGTTTTTTTATGCCTAAGTTCACATAATACCTTGTGGCTAAATAATCTACCATGCAGTTTTACGCTAACTTCGTTGTTCTCTTTACCAACACTAGCAATTTTTTTTTTGTGCAGGTCGAGGTGCTTATGGTATAACAGCTCTTGTTATTGGAGCTATTGGCTATTTATTCATAAGATGGAAGGTAAATTTATGCTTTCTAACTTGGTGCAAAATGCAAACACCTAGTTTTTCTTTCTTTTTTGATTTATTTTGCAATGGAGATAATCTGCAACTTCAATCAATGCTAACTCAGTGATTTACAGGGGTGGAAGCTTTCTGATATGATGTTTGTGACAAAACGTGGCTTATCTGATGCGTGCAATGTAGTCGGCAGACAATTGGATCAGGTTTCAGAAAACGTTAATGTAAGTTTCTCCGCCCGTTGTTCACTGAATGCTATTATCAAACTGTGTTATGTTTTCAGATGCACGTTGCAAGTATGCCATGTTGCTATCTGATGTGCACAAAATAAAATGCACCTAAAAAATCCAGTACAGACAATACCCCGAGGCTATAACATCTTGATAAAAGTTTATCACTTACAGTATGCCAAACTTTATTGAAACTGTTATCCTAAACCCGGGAATACATGTCAAAGGTTGTTCACTTAAAATGCATAAAACACTAAAGACCTTCAATTTACAAGAGAACCTTTTTTTTACAACATTGATGGGACAATTTTGTCATGCCGCATCTACGCATGTATATTCATGATATGTTGTTTTGTACATAGGAAATTGTACAATTCCGCTAAGTGCCTAATATTCAACCCAAAAGAGAAAAACACACACACAAGGAAAACAACAGGAGGTTTATGGTTCACATTAGATATGCCTTAATATGTTTAATGCTATATGCTAGCATTTGGATGTGCTAAAACCCATTTTTCAAGCAAAACTGTATTTATGCCAAGTCTTCTGATATCAGGCTGCAAAGAGGCATCTGGCTGGAAGGATTGATCGTGTAGATTGTAGTTTAGATGAATGCCAAGAAACTACGGAAGCCACAAGGAATGAGGTTTGAATCTTGCTCGTGTATTATGTTTTTATCATTTGGCATATTTTAAGGGAGGCTGATACAAAATTAATTTATAGGTTACAATCATCCATGGAGATCTAAGTGCCTTCCAGGAGGAAATGCAATCGGTTCATCATGTGGTTCGTACTCTGGTAGGTACCTTGCACTGTACATTTATATCATTTTTTTTTTCAAAATAGTCCCTATTCCTTCTTAGACTGCTAGTACTCGGTGCAAGCTGACTCCTCCCTTGTTTTACAGGAGACAAAGCTCGGACGCCTTGCATACACTCAAGTAAGTAAAAATTCATAGTACCGTAACGTGTTTTACTCCAGAAAAATATGTGTGTTTCTAATATCTGTGACTGAAATGTCTTAGGATCGTACAACACGAGGAATATATGACTTATGTGAGTTCACTAAAAGATTGGATCAGAGCCCGAAAGCTGATACTCGCCAGGCAAGTTAGCATAATATATCTATTATTATCTGATTCCCCAATATACTCTGAGTGCTGTGAACATTTTCTTGCTACTTCTATGGCCTGTTATTAGTTCGAACCTTGTGCTCTCTCCTAATCTCATATCGAAATTTACTTAGATGGAAAGGCGTACACATAAGTTTCTAATAGATGATGTAAAGCAGATGTTTAACCATTGTTGTCTTTTCAAGTGATGGTATGGATTTTGCCTACATGATCAACATTTACTATGTTCCCTTCTATCCATGAGATATCCCTACATGTTTATGCTTTTGGCACAGGATTTTGAGAATTGGTACCAATTTTGATGCATTTGATGTCCATTGATCAACTGTATTATATCATCCCTGTAGTCTGTTGATTGCTATTGTAAAATCGATTTTCAGGTCTCATCATCAACTCCTCGTCCTGCTATTGAATCCTCAGAGAGAATTACTAGGGTAATGTTATTCACCTTCTTCCAATGTTAATATATTTTGGGTCTTTGCTAGCTGACCTTTTTCCTTTCTTGCTACAGGCTGCTTCTTTGCCTCCAGGTGAACCGGAGTCTCCTGTAGCTCAATCACCTAGAACAAATACGCCTAAGGTCAGGTTTGGTCTAGTGTTGATAACACGTTTGACCTGGCGTATTGCGTCTAATATATGTTTTTTTTGTAGGTTGTGAATTCATCTACTTCAATATCTGCGTCAGGACTGAGCATGTTGGTTGAAGCTTCATTGACACCTAAAAGGGTAAGAGCATAGAATGTGCTCTGCACCACTTTTTACTGCTCAACTAAGCGCACTATTAAATTTACTTTTGGCCTGCTGGTTTTCACGAGAGCAGTAACATATTTGATTTTGCACTTTCCATGTTAATCAGAATATGGAGCAATTAAGTAATCAGAAACGCCATGCCTCTAGAATAGGGTTCATGGGCTAAAATAACAATAACCTTTTAAAAAAATTACTGTTTGGTGGTGCCATCTGTCGTGGAACTTCTTCACTGTCCATCTTTTACCTAGCTGACCTAGTACCTTAGAGTGTCTTGTGGTTACAGGCGTGCTGCTTGTAGAGACAATCTGTGCTATCTGCTTGTACTAGCTACAGTTCATTCATACAGTGAAAGCAACATGAATTACAATCTGTTTTGTTAAATCTAAACCGAAACTAAAGCAGCTTAATATGTTGTCTATACACCAAGCTCAGCTACTGAAGCTCTCTTACTGCCTGATCTCTAGGGTATTTTCAGCCGAGCAAGTTCTATGAGGTAAGGATCCCAGGAGCTGTCGAATGGGTCTTCAAGCTTAAGCATCAGGATACCTGTTTCAAGTTCAGGACGTTTTGGTTTTCTAAAGAGTGATGCTAGTTGAGGTGTGTGTGCTCAGATAGCTGGCACTGTCATGGGTATTTATCCAGAGGCAACATCAGCTTAACCCTTTACATCCATCTATGTATCCATCATCTATCTATGTAGCCAGGTGCTAGAAAATGCAGCAGTTGCCAAAGGACAGCTCTTTTCCTATTGGAAATGTGAAAGTTTTGTAGAAACTATAGTGATATGTTGCAGAGACCAGAGCATTTCCCTGATGCCAAGAGGCATTTACATTATGCTATTAATTTAGGAGCAGATAAGAGGAACATCATGGGTGTAGTAGTAGTACTTTGGAAGAGGATGTAGACGAGCTTTGGCAGTGTAAAGGAGATGTGCTGCAGTTTTACGTGCTGGTAACAATATTATGTTGGATGAATATATAGCTGCAGACAGTTTGAGAGAGGATCGCTAAAACAAGCTTGACATGAGGTGACTCCACCAAAAAAACATGTGTTGATCATATGGTTGATATATACAAGTAGTGTAACATCCTCATTTTCAAAAACCCTAAAATTATCTGCATCATTGCATGTGCATAATTCTCAAAATGCATTTTAAACTAAGACTTTGAAAATAAGTATGTTACCTTTTAATATTTTAAACTTTCTAAAAATAATATTGCAAAAGACTGTTCAAGAGAAAAATAAAACTAATTAATTTGTTTGAATTGATTCGCAAAATAAAAATGTTTATAAAACCCGGACCGTGATTTCTATTAAAGTCATAATTCGGGGATTTCGAAAATTTGAAATTTCTCGTTTGAAATAATTATTTCCAAAAACCTAAAATTGCATTTACTTAAAATTTTAATCTTTCTTAAAATTAATATTAGAAGAAAGAGTATACTTTTCTTCCTTTTTCCGTTCTCATCCATTTGGTATATTAAAAGAAACAACTTAATTTAAAATTACAGATATTTATATTTTCACCTTTTCACATAAAATAATAAATACAAGAAAAATTCTATTTTTCTTCCTTTCCGTCCGTTCTTATCCTAATCATGATTATTCATAATGTTCTTCCGTCCTCATCTCTCCGTTCCTATCCTCGTCATCATGTCGTTTCGTCCCGTTCATCGACATGGCACTTCTTCTTGAAACACGCGTCACGGAGACTTCGTCTCCCCGCGTGAGTATCAAGAAACTACATTCACACCCAAGCTCCCGAACCCAAAGAAGATTGTAAACCCCAAGCCGCAGACCATCAAACCCAACTCGTCGCCGCGTCGTTCCCACGAAGCTAGCCCAGCCGCGCCCACTATGCTCTCCACTTGCCGCCGCTTGCTGCGTCTGCCGTGCCATGGTTTGCCACACCCCACCGCACCGCCGCCGCCAGCTTCTCTCTCGTGCCGTCTAGCCCCGCCGCCGTGGCGAACGCCGCTTTGTTCCCGTCTTGCCATGCTGTCCATGCCGACTCTGTCGCGGTGAGCCGCCGCCTCGCCTCCTCCTCCGTGCCTCCTCCCGTCTTGGCGCCGCCATTCCTTCCCTAGCCCGCCCGTCGCCATGCCACGCCGCCTCCTCCTTTAGCCCAGCCAGGGCGCCGCCTCAGTGGTGAAACCACTGTGCGGAGTTTACCCCCAGCCTCACGCACCGCCAGCCACTCGCCATGGTGAGCACCATCATCACCGGTCATCCGCCCACTTCACCACCCCACCCCCCTTCCTCCTCCTCCTCCTCTCCTTCCTTCTTCCTCCTCTTCCTTCCTCACTCCTTCTCTCTCTTTTGCTTTCTCTCTCTAAATGACAGCCTCACCCTGCTCTTATCCGTTGAAGGCTCATTTGGGTCAGTAACCGACCAGTGGGCCCGAGCTACAGTGCTCTTTCCTATTTTCTGGAATTTTCAGTAACTTCAAACTTCAATCTTTCATTCCGGATTCATCCGATCTCCGATTCCGGCGATTCAAGTTTCTAAAAATCCATAAAAATCATATCTATCTCCTGTAATTTTTGTATAATTTTTAAAAATTATATTTCTATATGTGTATTTATTGGTTGTTGTTTTATTGTTTTGCGCGCGATAGACCGTTCGGACGCCGAAGGGGAGTTCCTGGACGCCGCTGACGTACCGCAAGAGTACGACTACTCCGAAGGCAAGTCTTTCCACTAGAATCCTAATTTTTGTAGATTTGTCCAAAATTGCTATGTGGCTTAAAAGAGCGTATGATTGAATAGTGTTACCTAATGCTTGTACCGTCCGGTATATGCATCCATCGAAACCCTTGACTCTAGGTTAATTTACAATACAAATACCCACTGTTTTTATATATTAGCTGCATAGCAATGCTCAGATAGACTATCGGGGATCCGATCCCACTCGATACACATACGATATGAGAGTTGGTATTTTGGTTTATGGTGGGATTTGGTTCATTCACCATTAATTAAAATTTGACCAACTAATAAATGGGATCGGGAGCGGATGGATTGTAAGGTGGGTGCATGTGAGCACGAGTATCGGGTTTGTGATTGATTGCCGCTCCGAGACTAAGGACCGATGATTGTGACACACTTACCTGAGATAATCTCGTGCGACCGCAAGCCCGGAATGGGACGGGCCTAACCTAAAAGAAAAGAAATGTCGGGATTGCTCACGGTCCATGAAATTTTGTAGGAACATTTTATGGCCAACCAAAAAACTTTTCCAAAAGGAATTTCTAAAAGATCACACTCCAATAAAAAATTATGTCAATATGAGCATTGGAGGTTCGGTTTTGACACTAAGTCAAATAAAGTCAACAATCTTGCAAATAAGTTCAAATAAATTTAAAAATTTCCAGATTTGAACTTAAGATGCAAGAGAAGGTTTCCAACAAGAATTTTCAATAAATCAATTTTCTTTTGAGAAATATGGTGAAAGATGCAATAGAGACAAATGTAAGCACATGATTTCCACCAAATCCTCAAAATGCAAATAAAAATATTTTCAATGAAAATTTTCACTTTTGTGGCTCCATATGAATTAGATATACACTTATAAGCCACTTATCACAAGGAAATCCAATCAAAACTTCAAATTCAACTCTATGCAAGTATATGTCAAATATGGTTTAAAGAGAGATTTGAATGAATTTGATATGGTCATAACTTTTGAACGGTTGGAATTTTTGAGAAACTTTCAACTAGAGAATTGTTTGAAATAGCCAACCTCAAAAGTTTGGTGTTGATCATTTTCTCAAAAACACAATGGATCTTGTTTTAGGAAAATATGCAATTTAAATCAAAAACAAGATCATACAAGATCCTTATAAAGCCAAATGTGCACTTTATGTATCTATTCAAGGTATATTTGCTAAAAGGCATTTAGACTACATAAGCAAACACATTTAACCTAATTTGATCAAAATTAACACTTTTTGATAAGAATTTAACTATGAAGTCATAATGCAAGAGAAAATACAAATGAGAAAAAGAGATAACAAAATATTCTAATGTGGCATAAAATGAATAAGAAACAAGGCCACAATAGAATAAATGTGACGAGTAAAATCAATTTCAATGCCCTTTACATATAGAGCCTAATATTAAAATAATGAGCTCCCCCTTACACAAAGGGTTCTGTAAAGGTCACTCAAATTATCTCCCTAAAAGACTTAATCTTGATGTTTCTTGCTTCTGAGCTTCTTTTATGTCTAATCTTCCTCTCAAGCATTTTAAGATAAGAGTAGAGAGGATAAGATAACATTTAGAGCAAGAAAGAGATAATGAGCAAAAAGGTCTTAGGGAAGCAAGAAAGAATTAGATTTAAGTGACTAAATGTCGAGATTGAGATCAAGACATAAACTACCTTAGAGATACCACTTATAGCGACCAAATGGCATTAGAGATGAAAGATCGGTAGTTGAAAAGATATCACTTTAAAAAGAAATACCTCTTAAAGAACATAAACCAAGAGGGACTACAGAGGTATTTAGTAAAAGAGAAGAGAGTGATATCTAGATGAGTTGTTAATAGCTCCAAATATTTTCAAGAAATCCAACACAAATGTTATTTGGAGCATTTCCAACTAGGAGAGATCATTCAAAAGATTGAAAATAGATTTTACCAAAATAAGCTTTTAGATTTGTGAGATAACTCTATTTTTTAAAAATCTCTCCAATTTTGCCAAATGAGCATGAGAAAGGTATTTTAGTTTCCAAATGGTCTATATGAGTCCCAAATACCCTTCCGAGCCAATTTATATCAAGAAACTTGGCTCAAATGGCAAAACTCACTAAAGTGCTAGAAATGTTCATTTTTGGTCCAAACAAGTTTTACGGCGAGTTTCAAAACCTCATACCTTGAGATACATTGGTCATTTAAAAATCCTTTAAATATGAAAATTGTTTGTAATGACCAACTCTAGGTTTTTTGTATTTAAACTTTTCTCAAATTAAGTGTAGAATTAATTCTATGAAAAATACCGAAAAATGGCAAAAACAAGATACTAGTAACTAGGAAGTTTAGTTCAAAACTTGTTTTTGATGAAAATAGATTTTTCTTTAGCCAAAATCTTTTGAAAACATTTGAGAATCATTTTGGAATATTTTTCAAACAAATTTTCAAATGTTTACTTGAAATTCACATTTTGGCTAAAATAGCTCTTTTTCAAAATTAACACTAGCACTTAATAAATATGGGCACACTTAGGAAATGTGATACACATAGATATGAATTAGCACTATTTCTAAATGTACCACAACACTGATCATGCTAATATAAATTCATTGAAGGTTTTAGATAAGAGCACGATGAATGACTAAAGATTAAAATGATTTTTTTTATGAAATGCAATTACCTACACAAGGCAAGATGCTTGAATTTAAACTGTTACCGAAGTGACATTAGAGTATGATGGTGACTTGAATATTCTCATGCTTGGCCTCAAATAGTTGGCGGTTAACTCCACCTCTTCATTCACATGCCAAGCCTCCAATGCCTCTTCGAGTCCTATTAAGCATTTCAAGCAAGTTTTGGTACCCAACACTTGTTGGGTCCACAATGGTCAATCACAAAGCATTTTTGTGCCCATGTATCATTTTTGACATTAATTGAATCATAAGCACAAATAGACTTGCTAGAATTAGATTTAACACTAGAGCATCTAGCAAGAGGATTAGCCATTGATTTAGGATGATTTCTAAAGGAGCAAAACACTCCCTTTTTGACAAAGTTCACCTTAGGGTTTATCCTACCACCATCCTTGGGTAAATTCCCAATTTCTTTCTTACCCATGGCATCCCTCTCCCCAAGAGAATTGTCGTGAATTATGTGTTTTGCTACCCAAATGGCTTTGACATTTGTTTTACTTGGGACAACATTTTTAGCAAATAAATTGCTATTTTTATCTTTCCTAAGCATATAATGTTCATTGACAAGAGAGGGCTTAGGAATGTTACCCTTGGGACAATCCTTACCGATGTGTCCCTTTTCCTGACAATTGTAGCAAGTTGGCTTTGAGCGTCTCGTCTTCTTGACTTGCTCCTTGTTGGTTTGCCTCTTGATAGATGTAATCTTGGTCTCCTCCTTGTTACAACACTTAGAGGCAAAGTGCCCTAACTTATTGCATCCAAAGCATTTGATGCTCTTCATATTTTCGGCTTGGTGCTTTGGATTTGTCTTAAGCTTCCCTTCTTGAGATTGGAAAGACTTGGAGTGCCTTCTATCATAATTTCTCTTCTTAGGGATAAAACCAAGCCCCTTTGTGTTCTTGACGGATCTTTGATTGCCCAATATGGCATTTAGGTTGGCTTTCTCTTTGTAGCACTCCTCCAAGTCCTTCTTTAATTTTTGCACTTGAGCCTTGAGCTCTTTGTTTTCCTCTACAAAATGGTTAGTATTGCAAGCACTAGAGGAAATATGAGCAATTTTATTTGAGCAACAAGGCACATTATTTGCATCATCACAAGATGTGGAAGAATTGGAAGCATTTGTTCTAGTGCAACAAGATTCAACAATTTGATTATTGCAAGACATGATGGAAATTGAAGAATTTTCATTAGAGCAAGTAGGCATGTCAAGCAAATCATCACAAGAGGTAGAAGTATGAGTACTAGATGAAATGCTAGAGATAGGATTTAAGCATGGCAAGTCATCTAGAATATCACAAGATAATCCAACATCTACCTTGCTAGTAGTGACATCCTTGAGAAGGAGATTCTCATGATCTATTTTTAATGCATCATATGAATTTTGGAGCAAATTAAGTTTTAGCACCAAGTCATATGATTTCCTCATCTCCTTCTCAAGATACTCATGATAATACTCAAGCTTATGCATCAACTCATCATGAGATGGCTCATCGTCCATTACCTCAACATTACCTTGTGCCGTGAAACAATTAGGCGATGTGGAGGGTGATGAAGATCCATTTTCGCTTGAACTTGATGTGGAGCAATTGTCATTTGAAGTCCATGCTTATGAATTGTCCACTTGATCAATCTTGAACTTCTCATGATTTCTTTGAATGAGCATCCACACATCATGAGCATACTTGAAATGGCATACCTTCTCTCGCTCATCTTTGCTCAAAACACTAAGTAGAGCATCGAGGGCTTGAGCATTCATGTGTTCATCTTCTTTCTCTTTGGTGGTGAGGTTGCTCTCATCCTTCACGTTATAACCTTTTTCAACAATACGCCAAATCGAAGGATCGATAGCTCTAAGAAACATCTTTATTTTATGTTTCCACGGGCCATAATGTGTACCATTAAAATATGGTGCCCAACCGAAGGAAGTGCGTATAAGAGAAGATTCACTAGCATTCATGTTAGTATGATCAAAAGAAATATTAACTCCATTCTCACCCATCCCGTTTTGCGACATCCTAAATTCTCCAAGCGGTTAAGCTTTATGTGGGAGATTAGGCTCTGATACCAATTGAAAGGACTGGGATGTCGACTAGAGGGGGGTGAATAGGCGTTTTTAAATTTTATACATAGTTAAAAGGTGCGGAAGCTTTAAACAGTCAGACACTCCAAAGATTGGTTCGGATACTCTGAATAGGTTCGGAGTATCCGACCCAGATGTTCGGACTATCCGAACTACGCAGTTAGGGTTTGCTCAAAACCTTACCAAACCTTCAGATCTGGTGATGCCACTTGCACACAAGGTAGATAAGTAGTAGACCTAGCTATAAAATTAGATCCACAGAGAATCTCAAAGCATAAGTCCACAAATTTCACAAAATGTAAGAATGCAAGTGAACTAACCAAGATGTAGAATAGAGAGACAATATTTGTTTCCCGAAGTTCGGATTCTTGAGGGAATCCTACACTCCGTTTGAGGTAGGCTCGGTCACACTTGAGCCCGGGTCTCTTTCAACCCTTTCCCTCACCAAAGGTCTCCAAACCCTTTGGTTTCACTCCTTGTTCCTTTCCCTACGGAGGCGGAACCGGCCTTCACAAACTTCCCATGACCACCACACCAAGCTTTGGCGGCTCGAGGGAGACTTTTAACCGTCTCGGAGTCCTCAACCTCCAAGAGTAATAAATCCAGCGAAATATAAAAATAAAAGACGAATCGAGTGCTCCAAGATGAAATCCACAAAGCTTGACACTCAATTCTACCTCTCAACCCAACCAAGGATGGAAATCTTGAAGATTTATGGTGGGAGAGGATTTGGGGGGCTAGAGCTTGAGCTAGGGTTTGAGAAGGTGTAAATGCTCTCTATTAAATGTATTCCCCAAGTTGGTGAGGTGTGGAGAAGGGTTATAAATACCCTTGGCTCAAATCTAGCCGTTGTGTGCTGCAGACATCGGATACTCCGAAGTTTAAGTTCGGATACTCCGATCTGACTTAGGACAGAAACTCAGTTTTTCTGAAAAAATCGGATACTCCGAAGGACATTCCGACTGACATCGGAAACTCCGAGGGACATTCCGATTAATTTTGACTTGTTCTAGAAACTCACTTTTCTTGAAAAATCGGAAACTCCGAATGACATTCCGACCTGACATCGGAAACTCCGAAGGACATTCCGATTAATTTTGACTTGTTCCAGAAACTCACTTTTCTTGAAAAATCGGAAACTCCGAATGACATTCCGACCTGACATCGGAAACTCCGAAGGACATTCCGATTAAAATTCAGCTGTTTCTTCAGGACTTCAATATAAATGAAAATTAGGTTTCCCAACTTTATAAAAATTCATTTTTGGAGCACTTGAATAGTCTAATATCTATATTTCGTCGCATCCCTTTTCATAGTACGGCTTTATCCTTAGATTCAAATTAAATCAAAGATAATATAAGTCTAAGATAGTCACTTGCCGTCTTTTTCTTCATTATGCATGATGACCTTCACCAAAAGAATGTTGACGCCTTCACCTTGTCCAACTTGACTTGATGCACCTCATGAGACTCTCGTCTTATCAACATTGACTTGATCATCCTTCCCGATGATCTCCACGCCAAATCGATCTTGACTTAGTCTTTAACTCTTGGTGACACGCCGTCTTGTTGACCTTGGCTTAACCGTCATCCTTTAACATACCTTGGTCATCATACACACTCACAAAACCTAATTCTTTTCAAATCACTCATGAAATCCATTAGTCCCTAAAAACTCAATAGATATAAATGTATATGATTGATAATCAACAATGTTTAAACTCAACAAGTGTTTGACGATGAAGCTCAATATAAATGAAACACTTGATATGAGAAAGATCTCTACTTAGTGCATCATGATGAATATGCATTTGATCTATATGCACTAGAGATGTGATTGCCAAAAAGATGAACCAATTAAATTATGGCAAGAAGCACAATCTTCACTTAGTGATGTACATGAAAATATATTCAAAAATTGCACATGTACACATTCATATTTCAAACAAGAGTGATGTTGTGAAATAAGCTAGATTAAACTTCACTAAGGAAGTGCATATGAGAATATATGATTTGAACATATATGCACTAACACAATTAATATCATGGTGAAGATTAACTAGATGGATCATACATATATAAAAAAAACAACTAGAGCATATATCCATATTAGGAATGCAATAATAAATATGATAGAGTCAACATATTGCATACCTCTATTTGTTATCTATCCTTGTTGTATATATGAAATATACCTCGATAGGATGGATAGCTTAGTCACGTGACCTAAATAGTTCCTCCATATGGATGAGACTAAAAATGATCTTAATAACAAACTTGTTAGTCTCATAGACGTTAAGCAAATATTAGAGATTTATCATTAGTCAAGCACTAAATCAAAAATTAAATGATATGTACTATTTATAGTGTTTGTCATTAAATATGTTTGTCATAAGTCAAATGTGTTTGTCATTAATCACCAAAATCACACAAGGGTATATTGAACTTACATGGGTGCATGTGAGCACGAGTATCGGGTTTGTGGTTGATTGCCGCTTCGAAACTAAGGACCGATGATTGTGACACACTTACCTGAGATAATCCCGTGCGACCGCAAGCCCGGAATGGGACGGGCCTAACCTAAAAGAAAAGAAATGTCGGGATTGCTCACGGTCCTTGCACGGTGAATGAATTGAGATATACAGAGAGAGAATTGAGAAACATCGCCGGGGTATCGCCAGGGACTTGTGCTGAAGCATTTCTCTGGGTACCTGTGTGAAGCAGGTACGACCGTGTTTAAGCCCGGGGTTAATTTTCTGGAGGGTTTTGTTATAATATCCTTCGACGGGAGGGTATCGTATCTTGCGGATAAAGCGTACAACCTCTGCAGAGTAAACCCATTTAAATGGCCGAGCTCCCGGTTAAGGAGCGTCTCAGCGGTCTTTCGCAACGTAGCATCACCCTTCTTAATATGACATGGTTAAGGTTATTCCGGCGTGTGTGCCGTTGCTAGATGAGAATGATGAGTTTGATATATGAGTATGGGGATTTGAGCATTGAGATTTGAGATTTGAGAGTTGAGGAATGAGATTATGAGCTAAGAATTATGAGATTGAGAACTTGAGATCTGAGAATAGAAAGTTTATGATATTACTGTTGATCATAAGAATTTATACTTATTTATATATGTTCTTAAATGCTTTTACAATTCTAAGTGAAATGCTTTTATGCAAATTAACCCTCAGCTTTATTAAGGTAAACCTAAACCTGGCCCTTCCTAGAAAGGACTTGCTAGCAGTCAAATGCTAACCCCGCTTGTTATGCGGGGCTGTTCATTTATTGAGCAGATCAAGAATACAAAGTGAAGAACTTAAAGACGATGGCTATACCAACGCCTAGGACGCTACTGCAGCTTGCCTGTGGTTTGATTGTTGGATTTTGTCTCTTCTATTTGGAGTTATGGAAGACTGTAAAGACTTCCACTGCAGGTTAGAATTCCGCTGTTTAAGGCCTTCGTGCCAATTAGCGTACTCTGATGTAATTATTATTCGAACTTGTAACGGCAATGATCCAAAGCTCTGAAATCTGTGTGTACTAGCTACTGATCCAGGGACTAGTACAGGTAATGCACAGAGTGGGCCCGACTCCGTTTGGGGCGGTCCCGGCAAGTAGTGTAGCATTTTGTTCCATGCAGGTCGAGTCTGCTGATTATTTTTTTATGTTGTGGATCTGATCCATGGCAACTGTCTAGCTAAACACGCACTAAATTTCAATTGGTGTATTATGTCTGTAGTAGCATGTTGTCGATAATTTAATTTTTGTGACATGCATCAAGGTATAGACGTATGGGCGTATGGCATGCTTTGATGCCTTGCTATGGCAAACTATGGTTGAATATTTTTAACGAATTTTTTATGACAGTGTGATCTTTCTGATTTTGGTGTTTTCACAAATTTTGGCCCTTTTTTTAATTGAAAATAGGAATTTCTTGAAGCAAAAAAAAATTTGTGTTTTCATGTTATTTGGATTCCTTTTTTGAAAATTTTGTTCAAAAGTTTTGAATGAAAAATTAAATTTCATACCTCCGTGCAATCCCTTTGGCGCACGCACAAACCTTGCCGGTGCAGGAGATCCAATCTGGTTCTCCTGACTTTAGCAAGGTATTTTTAGAATGACTTAGCAAGGTTTTTATTGTTTTGCCTAAGTTAGCATTCGTAGCAGAAACCCTATAATAGTATAGAAATAGAGTTTCTGGCGTAGGGAAGGAATCTTTTAGGGTGTAGTGTAAAGTGTGAAGAAATTTTTGAGTAATAGAGAGAGAAATAGGGATAGAGCTTTTGGTGTGGATGATCTTAGTTTGGTAAGCAAAACAAGCTTAGGACCAAACATGCCCTAGTGAGCGCTTTGGAGAAAATGAGAACGTTTGATTAACATGGATACTTTCAGATAAACTCATATATTAACACTAGGTTTTGTAGAAAGTAGAGAACTTTTATGTAAAAGAAGTATTTTGATGGAAATTTACTTAGAATCATTCTTACACGATCAGTTTGTTTTAGAAGTGGTAACCAAATATTTTTGGACGTTGAATTTATTGATTTTTGCTGTGCAAGCTTGCCAAAATTTCCAATAATACAATTCCGGTCTGTCTCCAATTTTTTTGTAAATTTGAATAAACCGAAATGTTGTGGACCGTATTTATTTTTATCGAACCTCACAGGTACAGCACCCAATTTTCAGTGAAAATTGGCGGAGCAAAGACCCGCAATTTGAAGAGGGTTAATGAAGGAGTGAGGTGATTTTTTAGGAGTGAGTAGTTAGTAGTTTAGAGTTGGAGAATACAAGTTGAAGCGAGTCAATGTTGACCGCATGCGGCTCATGTGGATGAAATCGGCAATCAATATCTATGTATTTCACGTACACATGGCTTCTAGATGCAGAGCCGTGAGAGACGGAGTATTAACGTAGATAGGCAACTCTAGCTGTTCGCTCTATTTTTCTTTGTTCTATCACTATTTACGTGTCATCTTATCAATGTGCTGTCCTATCTCTATTTATCTCTCCAATAACAGTTTCATCATTATTTCTACTTTCTATTTTTACTATTCACTATTCTATTATTTTATTTCTTATTATATCACTATTTACTAAAGTGACAGGGTAACGAGAAATGAAACACGTTGTTGGAGATGTCCTAAGGTCGCTCACACGGTGTTTTTGGAAGAAAATCTCCGGAATGCATTTATTGCTCTCACAGCTTGACTTACTAGGGAAGGCAGCCTCCTCTGCTGACCAACCTCAAGGCTGCAGGCCCAATATTCTTCTTTTATCAGAAATCTGCAGATTGCTTCTGCTTCTGCTTGTGCCCATTCAATTCACTTCCTCTTTGCCGGCCGCCTCCCCTCCTCCGCCTCCGCTACTAATCCTTCCTCCTGCTCCTATATAACAATTCAATTCCAGTTGAGAGAGAGCAAAGCACGAACAAGATCCATGGAGGATGTTGCGCTGCGCCTCCGCGCTGCCGCCAACGGCCACCTCGCCCGCTACGAACCGCTCGCCCTCGTCGCCGCACCCCTCCTCGCTCTCCTGGCAGCCCGCGCCGTCCATGCCGCTTCTGCCGCCGTCGCCGACCGCGGCCTCCGCGCCGTCCTCGTCGCTGTAGCCATGACCGCCATCAAGTGGGTACACCTACACCTACACCCACATGCAAGGCCAAGGGATTGCTTTGCTTCCCCGGCCCAATCTCTTCTTTAATTTCTTTCTTAATTTGTGTGTGCACCAGCACCTTAAATCAGATTAATTATCTACTGGAGTAGTATTACTCAGCTAGACTATCCGCCGTTCCATCCACTGCAGGTTGCTGCCGGGAGTAAGCGGCTACATCGAGGCTCGGAAGAAAAAGGTACTCGACTTCCATTCGTTTATAGAATCTAGACTCTACTATGCTTGTCACTTGCATATGTATATGCGCTTAATTACGGCAGATAGAAATAAAGAATTGGACCTTGTTCTCCGGACTTGCACCGATCAAGCCAATCAAGGTGCATTCGTCTTCGCCAGATCGAATGAATTCCACTCAGCTGCCGTCCTTAATTTCCGGCTGTCCCGTGCGATAAAAATACCGTCTTTTTCTGAAAAAAAAATTGTTTTCTCCAGCGATTGCATATGCCTTGTGCCTTTACAAAACTCTCGCTAGTTCGAAACAGTATGCGCATATTAGCGACACCTGCAAACCTGCTCGCGTGTATGCAGGTGTTGTACTTTCTAAGGAAGGCATCAATGCTGAAATGATATCTATACTGCTTGATGGGGTCGGTGCTGAGTGCTGACCTTGCTCCAATGGCCTCACCATTCATTGCTATAATTTATTTAGGATATGTGCTTGCTTGCTTGTATATGTATGCATGCATGCTTGCTTGCTGCTGTTTACTTTCCTATGAAATGGTACCAGCATGTCATCCCCAATTGTCTATCACGACATCCCATTGGTGCTCTTGTACCAGGTTGTTGACCAGTTGCAATCGGGTGGTACATCCACCAAAAATACCCTGCGAACCGAGCTACCGTCTATCGGCATTTCTGAGGAAGTGATAAACAATCTTGAAACACTCAAAGCTAAAGATGTGAACTGGCAAGGAAAATGCTCCGGTACAGTGTATGTGCATACCATTCTCCAAGACGATAAACTGAAACTGCAGCTCGTATTACATTCCAATTGTACTGTGATTTCGTATGTTTTAACCCTTCATATTTTGCCTTTCAAATAATCATGTTAAGTGGTTATCTTGCAGTTATATTGCTGGGAGTGAGTCCGATGGCCATTTTGCATTGATAAACAAGGCATACTCTATGTAAGCTTGAGATTGTGCTCACGCCCCTTTCAATCTTGGTTGATCCATAATATGAACAGTACACGTACTGTGCCTGAAATCTCCATTAGATCTCTATCACCTTAGATAGCAAGTCTGCATTATAATTGGTTACAACGCTTGCTTAAGTAAAACTTAGCAAAAATGTCTTTATTTCATCGGATCCATCAATGTAAGCAATGCAAATTCACGAAAGCTAATATTGGTTTCTTTTAGGAGATACTGATCTTAAGTTTTTCATGTTAGCCTCATAGCCTGTCCCAAGAGACAGGATTAGTGTTTTTATTTTAAAAAAAACTTTCTTCGATTAGTGTTTTTATTTAAAAAAAAACTTTCTACACATAGAAGAGAAACAAATCTTTTCCAGGTTCAACAATAGGGCTCTACTACTGTGTGCAGATTTTGCTTCTTCACAATTCAGTGCTCAAAGTTGCCATGTGAAGCTGCCTACCTTATTTTAGGACTTCCATTATCTAACTTTAGACTCCTATTATAATCTCTGATGATGACATCCGCGTCAATAACCTTTTTTTTAATCTTTTCAGGTTTTCACACACTAATCCGCTGCACCAGGATGTATTCCAGAGCGTCGCGCATTTAGAGGCCGAAGTAGTTGCAATGACAGCTGCTTTGCTTGGCAGCAAAGAAAAAGCATCTGGCGGTGAAATTTGTGGCAATATGACATCAGGCGGAACAGAAAGTATATTATTAGCAGTCAAAACATCACGTGACTATATGCAATCAAAGAAGGGAATCACAAAGCCTGAGATGTGAGATAATTATGAACTCTGTTTGATTTTCTTGGCCAGTACCTTTTGCTTTTGAATGCATTGCAATATCCTTGTCTCCATGGTAAGAAAAGCTTACTGTACAGGATAATTGCTGAATCAGCACATTCTGCGTATGACAAAGCTGCTCAATATTTCAATATTAAAGTGAGGCGTGTACCTGTGAACAAAGAGTTTCTTGCAGATGTAAAAGGATTCAAACGGTGCATAAATGGAAACACCATAATGGTAAGCTTTTCTTCATGTTTAATGGCCCTAAAAGTTCTTGTCCAGTTAGCCTAAAACTGTTCTGATTCCTCCATTCACCTGAGATTGGATGGATTATGTGTTTATTATTATCTTGCATCTACTCATATGTGTGTTAGTCTACATATAATGTTTCCTAACAGACTTCCATTATACAGATGGTTGGGTCTGCACCAGGATTTCCACATGGTTTAATCGATCCTATTGAGGTATGCAACTCAATCATCATGATGTTCAAAAATAAGTAATATTTTTTTTCCTGGTGTTGTCTGAGCCAGTGGTGTAGTTGCTTCATGATCAACTCAATCATCTCCAGGAACTTGGGGAGTTGGCTTCAAAATATGGTATCTGCTTGCATGTTGATCTATGCCTTGGTGGCTTCGTGTTGCCTTTCGCCCGTAAACTTGGGTACTTACGTACATTCTTCATAGTGATTCAGTTGTTTCAGTTATTTGATTTTACTCATGTCTCTTCTAATTAGTCCTTAGGGATGGCCATTGACAGTTTTGTAAATACTTCACCCCTTCTATTTGAATATAACCTTCAGGGTTCAAATTAAAAAAAAAAGATTCTACTCAAGTGTTCTCTAGTGGTGCTCTGATTTCTCAGTGTAACTAGTCCATGTCTGAACTTATAGGAGGGAATGAGATGTAGGTGGAGGAAGGTCTTTCTTGCTTAAGGATGGATGGTATGATTCCCATCCTTCTAGCTATGAAACTTATCTCTAGGAATCCTAACCAATCCCAAATCACCTTGGTAATCTAAATATTAGCCTGATCCGGTAATTGATACTGCTGATGACCCGGCCCTAGTTCGTTGGTACTGTTGACCGACAAACGTGTCTACAACATATGTCCATCAGCCAACTCCACTTGCATACTCGAAAAATTTATGTCCATTTTGGAGAATTAACTCATATTTACAGTTAAGTATAAAGATGATACAGGATACCACATAGAAAAAGGCATGTGCATACTCGTTGCATATTCATGATGCAAAACTCTGCCTTGATGTGAAGCTTTTATAAGCTCAGGCCGGACAAAGCTTCATTGGTTTTAGCCTTTTGTCTTCTATCTTTCCATGGGACCATCGGTTGTTTTCCCATACTGGTGACTGGTCAATACAAAAAAAATTTGTGTACTATGTGCTGTCCACTACGTTGAGGCTTTTTGACAGTACTAAATTTTACTTCTATGTGTTTATATTTGATCCGTACAATGTACAGGTACCCTATTCCTCCTTTTGATTTTTCTGTCAAGGGAGTTACATCAATCTCAACAGATGTTCATAAGTATGGATTAGCCCCAAAAGGCACCAGTGTTGTCCTTTACAGAAATCATGAAATTAGAAAGGTAGATATAAACATGGAGTATCTTTTTACTTTGATCAATTAAATTATGACATTTTCCTTCCCCTTCCCCTTTGTGATTGGCACTGACATCATCGATATTTGCGTCAAATACAGCATCAATTTGTTGCTGGTAAGCTCTCCGTCTTATTTTGAATTTGATAACGTATAAGCTTCTGACCTCAATACTTGCTCAAGTAGGGACCAGGATTTTTATTGTGAAATAGTTTCTTAGCAACTCAGAAGGAATGAACATTTTGCAAAATTGCATTGAAATATTGAAACATAGTCAAGAAGAAGTTGTTATTTTTAGATTTTTTATATTGTTCTTGACTCTGTTCTCTGGAAAAGCTGCCTTTGATAACTGTTGCACACAGAATGTATTTAGTCATGCAGCTAGTTGTTCATGTGCCTTATGTTCAAATACTTCGACTGATAAACATTAATATTTCTCAAAAGTTTGGATAGCTAGTTCTCTCTCTTGAAAAATAATATAACGTGTTACTTTTCCTTGTTTGCTCAGTTACTGAATGGACTGGCGGGCTTTATGTTTCCCCTACCATCGCTGGAAGCAGGCCTGGCGGATTAATTGCAGGAGCTTGGGCTGCTATGATGTCTCTTGGGCTTAATGGTAATGAGTTTATTCTTAAAATCCATCAGCATAGTGGTAGTTTGGTAATAGGACAGCAGTGCTGATGCAGACTGGTGCGTGTTTTCCAGGTTATTTGGAACATACGAGTCATATAATGGAAGTCTCGAAGAAGATACAAATAGGGTAAACTTACTCGCTATCATGCTTGAAAGCTAGACTGTATACAGAATTACAGATCTGTAAAGGGACTGGCTGTAGTCTGTAGTAGTGTTTTACAAACTTTCAGTTTCAATCCTTTTTTATTTTTTAAAAAAGTACCGTTCACATCAATATTTCATCAAAAGGTTAATTAATTAATAGTCGAGTGACAAATAGATGTCATTCCCACTTGTTTTGAAGAAATAGTCAAATGCCTTATGTTCAGAGTAATAGTAATAATAATCGAGTGCCAGATTAGATTAGCTGTGCTTTAAGAATTTGATGTTTTTCACAGAATTGAGGACATCCCAGAGTTATTTCTTATTGGAAAGCCAGACATGACTGTAGTGGCATTTGGCTCCGATGTGGTTGACATATTTGAGGTGAATGACATAATGTCATCGAAAGGTTGGCACCTCAACGCTCTGCAGAGGCCTAACAGGTAAAAAAAAGCCTAGCCTCGACAAAAACAACTGTACCTTCAACTGTCCATTGTATTTTCAATATGTCAGTTAAGTCTGACAATCTTGTTGATTCAGTTTGCACATCTGTGTGACA
Organism: Olyra latifolia; assembly: GCA_036346145.1. NCBI lineage: Eukaryota > Viridiplantae > Streptophyta > Magnoliopsida > Poales > Poaceae > Olyra > Olyra latifolia. The sequence goes on along the minus strand of CM070528.1, from coordinate 54,791,931 downwards.
CTTCAACACATGGCTATATATGAGGAATTCCTGAAGGATCTGAAATATTCTGTGAACACTGTGAGTTCAAATGTTATGTTGGTTACTCACTCGCCTTTGTAGAAGTTGTGGGAAACAAAATCCTTGATAGTTCCCATCCGTAGGAAAGATGTCATCTTTGTTTTTGCGTGAATGGCAGGTGAAAGCAAACCCAGGCCCTATCAGCGGGGGACGGGCTCCTATCTACGGCGCCGCCGGGAAGATGCCGGACAGAGGCATGGTGAGGGAGCTGCTTGTGGAGTTCATGGACAGCTCTTGCTGAACATACCCAATTGATTGACGGGTTATACCTATACCTTCTATGTACAAACTGTCACAATGCTGTGATCGATTTTTAGTTTGACAAACAGAGTGATGATGGGACAGTTGAGGGCATACCTTGCTGAAGCAGAGCATATTACTAGCTATACATAATAATCAAATATTTGTATCATATACTTATTTCTATCACATACTTATTTCTATTATTAAAAATGTCTATTAAAAGTGTCTGCTGGTGGTGGTGGTGGTGGGGCCAACTTCTAATCTTAGCCGTCCAACTAATCCAATGGGCATCAAACGCATCGCTAGCATCCTGTGCATCGGCGCCACCTGGATGCGTTAGGCTCATTTGCCCCGCTTCTTCCCTCTTGCACTCAGGATTTAAGAGATTTTTGCCCTAATCCTAGGGTTCGGCGGGCGCCCTTCCCTTCCTCCAATCCACTAGTGCTGCCACCGCCTCCTCTGCACTCGCTCTCCATACTCCCACCCTCTTTTCTCCTCGACGCCGCCTCCTGCTCCAAGTGTTATGCACGTTGTATGGTACGGGGTATCAGACAGCGTGACATCTGATCATTTCCAGAAGCGTTTTGGGTGCTGCTGTGCACATCGTATGGTACAGAGTACCGCACAGCGTGTCGTAAGTTTTTTCAGAAGGGTTTTGATCCGGTGAAGGCGCACTGTATGGTACAGTGTACCAGACGGCGCTGTTATCACATCTTTTTCAATAAGGGTGTTTAGAGTCCTAGCGCCTCGTATGGACAGGTGGTACCAGACGGGGCTGCTGTCTTGTTTGTCTCTCTAAGGGACACCGTATGGAATGGCAAGGGTCACACTATATGGTAACCCCTTATGTCGTATGATACAACAGCTCCGTGGGATTTCTGTTTCTAGGTCCTAACGACTAGTTTTTGGGTGTAGCCTATTTAGAGACTCAGGATACCCCGTTGTTTCATGCTGATTCACTCTCTATGCTACCCTAGAGTCCATTTGGGTAAGAAGCACAAAAAATTAGGGTTTCTATCTTTGAGTGAGTTCATGAGAGCTTAAGTGTCATATCTTCTTGTGTGCTTCCATAGGAGGTTTGATCTGGTAAGCTAAATTATATAGGTAATAGATAATTTATATAGAGTAGTATTTATAAGCAGGGCCAGGTAACATGTATTCTTTCATCTGGAAAAAGTGACGTGTGCCATTGGACCCCATTGCTTGAAATTGTGGTGTGGAAGCTGAGCGTATATTCTACAGTGGTCCATTAGTAGTATTTTTTATTTAGCTTTTTTATGTGGTGGCATTTGACAATATTTCACTATTTAAACCCACGTGTCATAAACACATAAATGAGACATATTATCAATTTTCACTCAACTTTGGGACATATTGTCAATTATCCCTTTTATGTGTGTTGGCATTTTCCAAATTCCACTCTCTTCTATTAGATTTTTGAGCATTTTGGCCATTGAAATGAAAGGTAGCTTATCAAATTGGTAGTGTGCAGTAGCTTGGCAATTTACCATTTGGCGTTGTTAAGTACTACCACTACTTTTATATTTGTTAAAGATCAAAGTGCGCTTACTCAGTTCTAGTACACATATAGAGAGAGTACAGTTTTATGCTTCTTTTTTTTAACCTTATTAAGGATCATAATGTCAACGGATGTTTTGTGACCACCCCTCGGGAATTAATTTTTACCCGAGTTGCTGCATTTTTTGTTTGCTTGCACAACTATAGATGTTTAACCATGGGTTATAAATTGAATTCCCTCTTACTAGATTTATATGAGCATAAACACGTGGCATTATTGCAAATTCTTTGTACTAAAATCATGAACATGACCAAGGAACATGTATTTGTTCTGCTCAAAATTGGCGATGCATAATAGCTTTATTTACAATTTGACGCCATTAAGAACTACTATTACTTTAAGTTTGGTAAGAACTATTATTACTTTTAGTTTGGTAACATTGAGTTTTTTTTTAAAGTAGTTTTGGCTTTAGCAGGTTGTAGTGTTGAAATTGAAGTGTGCTAGCCTCTTTGCTACATATTGAATTCCTCAACTCTCTGCAGGCTGTATGTGTCTAACTGTGGATGTTTCACCATGGGTTATAAAAAAAATTCTTGTACTAAATTGTGAGTAGAAACAAGTGTCATGTTTGCTTGTGCTCCTATATCCAGCTAGCTTGTTCTGTTTTTATTGATAAAATATGCATTTTTATGATGTTGCATAGCACTTTTGAGAAGCAGCAATAGGTAAGAGTTTAATAATCCTTCTAATGTTTTATTCAAAGAAATGTTATATGTCCAATCGACATATTAAAATAAAAATATATTAGTTGACCAATTGACACATTCAAGAATATTGTTTAAAATTTGATCTAAATTACAGGCTCATTCAACTCATAATGACTGTAAGACGCCAAAAATTACTTCAATGTGCTTAACACTATCATGTCTAAATAATTAGTACTTGAAGTTGCATTATGTTTGAGCAGAAGACACTTTTCTGGTGCATTGTGGCGCAAGGCTATGAATTCAACCATTGATGTTGATTGTATAAGAGAGCTTCAGAATTATGCTAATTCTTTGGGCTCTCTTTGTTTTTTTTTATTTTTTTCCCTTCTCTAGGCATGCTGAATCTAGAGTTGTACATGTGGTATGTGTCAATGAGACCTCTGTACTAAGATGAATATATACATGTATTAATTATGTAGAGACAATGGTAATACGAAACAGCATTTGTTGTTTCTTGAGTCAAATAATCATGATTGGTAGTCCCATAGTGCTTTGTTAATATATTGATGGAGAAAGTCTGGACACTGGAGTTGCGTTATCAAAATCAAAATTGTGTCGTGGTTTGCATGGCACATTATTGTTTTTGAGTGGCGCTAAAGTTTAAAGCTTAAGGAAGAAAGAACAAGAATCGATTTAGTTTTTTGTTCTCTAATGAAATAGAAGCCATGGCTTCTTGATAGGCTTAATTTTTCTGCACTACATGCATGTCGACTAGAAGTTCTCTTAATTATTTTTCTCTAATGAAATAGATATTAACATATGAACTTAGTTGACCGTGCGGAGGATTTCATATTTTTATCCCTCTTTTTAAGCTTCCGTTGAAAGGTACGGACATTCAACTAGTTTGTTTGAATAAAATAGCATTTTGGACCTTCAGTTATCTTTTTTAAGCTCATCCTTCCATTACATATTTGCATGTGTATCAAAGATGACGGATTTTTGCTCAATCGAAACATCGGAATGTCAAAGATGAGTTTTTTTTTTCTGTTCTTGTCTTTTGCTGGCGACGAGGCAAGCGGTGAAGAGTTGGGAGGGCGAGGGCCAAGCGGTGTGGGATGGCAGCATATCCGGTGCACACCGCTGTCTCCGTGAAAACGCCGTGTATATCATGGGAAAAAAGTTTCAAAAAATTCTAAAAAAAATCATGGATGTACATCTCAACTTACCCTATCTACATATAAAATTTCATGATCAAATCCATCCTATACTAGAAGTTACAAAAAAGACAAATTTAGAGTGCATTTAAACTATTTAAGTTTGTCAGAAATTTGTCTTTTTATTACTCTTAACATAGGACGAATTTGATCATGAAATTTTATATCTGGATGGGGTAAGTTGAGATGTACATCCATAATTTTTTTTGAAATTTTTTGAAACTTTTCCCCTATAATGTACACGGGTGTGCACGGAGGGTATCGTGTGCACCGGATATGCTGACGTGTGGGATGGAACACGTGTACGTGGTGAGCTGAAGAAACAGGGATAAAAATCTCGCTTTTTTGGGTGGTGGTTGTTGAAGAGAGAGGGGAGAACGACATCGATCTTATCTTACACCATACAAAATACAAAATTACATGAAATGAAATGATACTCCAAATTAGTTTAATTTTCATCCCTAAACCGCGCGTACGGCCTCGTCCTCTCCTCCACTTGACCGCCTTCTCTTCTCTCCTCTTGTGCATCTCCCTCTCATGGCTGCGGCCTGCGCTCTCGGCCTCCTCTCCCCCGCGCTTCCTCGCCAGCCCATCCACCTCTGCTGCAGCTCCTCCGCCGCCAGCTCCCACCAGCGCCGCCGGCGGATCATCGGAACTAGGTCGTCCGCCGTTTCCGCCCGCGCCTCCCCTGCTGCCACCGTCGCTCGGGGCCTCGACGCCGACGACTTCCGCCACCCGCTCGACAAGCAGGCCAGCTTCTATTTCCCTTTTTCTGTTTCATGTTTGATATGCATGCCTAGCTACTAGTATGATTCTCCCATTTATCTTCTTAATTCCATTTCCTTGTGTTGCAGAACACTTTGCTGCTAAGAGCAATTCCAGGGCTTAATGATATGGGCAAGGCTTTGCTAGGTTAGCTACTCTGCATATATAGCAACAGCATGACAGCAGTCAACAGCTTCCACTTCCTCTTCTTGCAAATTGCAATGCTCTCATCAACTCTCTCGCCCTACTTTATCTATCTTAGCCCACTCGAATTATCCTTTTGTTTGATCCTATTTTTACCTCCATTTATTAATGCTTCCGGAAGTTACCCAAGATTTCTCTTTTGTCAATGCAGGGCCTGTTTCTGAGCAAGTTATGGTCCTCCAGAACATTGGAACATCTGTTCTCGTCTCTGAAAACCAGGTCCATCTCTCAAATTCATCACGTCTTATTTCCATTTCAATTTCTAAACTGTTTACGCTCAAGTCTCTACACGCTTCAGCTACAAAGATTAGATATTTGGACGACTTACGTCGTCACCGATACATGACATGAACTACAATATATCTCATCTTATGTTTTGTAAATTTACACCATCACCACAAGCTAATGTTCCAAGACAGAATTCAAGGTACCAACAGTGCATTCTTTCTCTTCAGCTGCCAGAACTTCACCAGCTCCTGATTGAAGCAGCAAAAACCTTGAACACAGAAGCTCCCGACTTATACATACGGCAAAATCCTGTTCCTAATGCCTACACCTTAGCGATCAATGGCAAAAAACCATTCATCGTCGTTCACACAAGCCTTGTGGAGCTGCTCAGTAGAAAGGAGTTGCAGGTACAATTTTGTCTTCACACAGTCATCAATAGACAATACCTATCAGTCTTTACAAAGATGTAATTATCTTGGTTATATGAAAACCAAAAAACCTTGATTGATTCCTTCTGACGTTGTCTAGATGAACAATTCAAATAGACTGATGAATTATTAGTAATTGATGCTAGCTGAATGGATTGCTTATTCATGTTGCCGACCTGTATTTTGATTAGGTTGTTTTGGCACATGAGCTGGGTCACCTGAAGTGCGATCATGGTGTGTGGCTTACCTTTGCCAACATACTAACAATGGGAGCATACACCGTCCCTGGTAGTGCCTCTAGTCACATAATTAATTAATTTCATTCAGGAGGCAAGTGCATATAACATGCCACTTATAATACATTACTGTTGACCTTTCATCTGATCTGATGGTTACTACATGCACTCTCTCCAGGTTTTGGCATGGTTGCCGGCTTCCTGGAAGAACAGTTGTACAGGTGGCTACGAGCTGCAGAGCTGACTTGTGACAGGGCAGCTCTTCTGGTAGTGCAAGACTCTAAGGTACCATTCACCAAACAACTTTTTTTTTCTTATTTTCAGTTGACAATTTCTGAATGTAACTATACATCCTGTAGAAGAGTTGGCTATATTCTATTATTTTTTAGCATACAGAGGGAATAGCTGTTATGAATTGGCCCTACAATTCGGTGTCAGCTTGCATCTAATACCGCCGTGTTAATTGTCAAGAGGTTGTCATATCTGTTCTGATGAAACTGGCGGGAGGGTGCCCTTCTCTGGCGGACCAGCTGAACGTTGATGCCTTCTTGGAGCAAGCTCGTTCCTACGATAAGGCTTCGTCGAGCCCAGTTGGGTGGTACATCCGGTTAGAACTGAGATTGCTTGAAGCAGCTGCTAGCATTTCTCTTAACTGTTGTGGGAAGTGAGTAATTTGTGTTTTGTTTTGCACGCATGCAGGAACGCCCAGACCAGAGAGCTATCGCACCCTTTGCCTGTGATGCGAGCTCGTGAGATCGATGAGTGGTCAAGGAGCCAGGAATTCAGGGCCGTATTGCAAAAACTGATCCAGCAGGGACGTATAGTGAATTAATGTTGGTACATACATATGAAGAAAAGGTAGGCATTGAAGGACGCAAATCCTGAATTCGCACCCGGTTATTTGTGAATCTGACAGAATATTTTTTGCATTTGCCTTTTTTTTGCAGGGTTTTAGACTGGGTAGCTTGTATGTGAAAGGGAGAGAGAGGAGCTTTGGAGTAGAGTTGCTACTTGCTATGGGTGTTGGAAAACATAGAAATGTATATAGGAGCAATTGAAATTTGTGTTGCCTTTTTTCCTTACAGCTGATAGGGCAAAATAGTTGTTTTGACGATCCCTACGCAGAAAGCCCTGCGGTCATGTAATACAGTTTTTTTCCTTTTTTGAAACTGATCATGTAATACAAGTGATACAGAGATAGAATAGAAAGATTTTGCTCAGATTTCAGATTTGTGTATCTGCGAAGAAGAGAATGGAATGTTTGTGATACAGGGCAGTTTGGACTGAAATAACTGCTGCTGCTGTGGCCTTGACTTGTCGCTTGTCGGTATAGAACGCTTGATTAATCAGTATAGGGTAGCAGGTAGGATTGTTCAGGAAGCCGGCTACATCCTGTCCGTGCGAGACGAGAGGAGAGGAGCCACACACTCGACGACTGACCCCATCTCCATCTCCATCGAGAGAGCTTAGAGGAGAGGATGAACAATCTTGCTGCTCGTGTTCCGCCGCTCTCCTCCTCCTTCCTCGCCGGCAACTCCAAGCTGCAGCTGCAGGCGATGGTGGGCCGGTAGTCGTATCTCGTTGTCTCTCTCGCTGCCTGCCATGGAATTAATCTTAATTATCTGCAGTGCCAGTGCCAGGGGAACGAAGGCGGCGGCGGCCTCACGGCCAAGGCCAGCCTGCCGCTGCACAAGAGAAATGGTCGTCGTCTGCGAGCAGGCAGTGGCAGCCCAGCCGGGTTGGCGACCATGGTGAGCCAGCCCATCCATACTCATATGATAAGATTGCATCCATGACGCATGCCGCATGCAGGTGGAGGTGCAGCGATGCGATTGCGTGGTGCTGGACATCGAGGGCACCACCACCCCCATCTCCTTCGTCACCGACGTGCTCTTCCCCTACGCCCGCCACAACGTCCGCAGGCACCTCACTGCCACCTACCACACCGGCGAGACCAAGGACGACATCCAGCTGCTGCGCGCGCAGGTGGAGCAGGACCTGGCCGAGGGGGTCGCCGGCGCCGTGCCCGTTCCACCGGAGGAGGCCGGCAGGGACAGCGTCGTCGACTCCTTGGTTGCTAATGTGGAGGCCATGATCCAGGTCGACAGGAAGATCACAGCGCTCAAGCAGCTGCAGGTACGTAGTACGTGACGTCTCACACTCCATTTGCCTGCACCTGCCATTGATTCCACTCGCCATGGTCCATGGAGCAGGGCCACATTTGGAGGACTGGGTTCCAAAGCGATGAGCTCAAAGGAGTGGTGTACGACGATGTTCCTGACGCTCTCGGCAAGTGGCAAGCCGCCGGCATTAAGGTCAGCACCCCGACCCCGTACGGGTTTCGTTGCTTAGCCAATGCTGCTTAACAGCACGTACGACGACGGTGCAGACCTACATATACTCCAGCGGCAGCAGAGAAGCCCAGAGGCTCATCTTCGGAAACACTACCCACGGGGACCTCAGAAGGCACCTCTCTGGATTCTTCGACACCACCATTGGGTAATGGGTACTGCTTCCTTCCCCTGCATTGCATCACATCGCATCTGCACCATCGTCTGATTAACCAATCCTCGTCTCTTCTTGCTCCTCCTAGAACCAAGAGAGATCCTCGCAGTTACTACCAAATCTGGCAGTCGCTCGGCGTCGATCACCCATCACAAATATTGTTCTTGACAGATGTGTACCAGGAGGCCACCGCTGCAAAGGCTGCAGGCAACGCCCTCACAACACTAGTCTGCTTGCTCTCTTCCAAATGTTACTTTTCCAGCAAATGAAATTGCAATTCAGGGATCTAACACATAGGATAAACAGCAGCGCCTCACAAAATAGAGCTACAATAATACATTATGCATCATCCCTTACATGTACGTGTCAACATTCGCAATGCTTGTCTGTCAGAAACTCATACATGGCTTAAATTTTTCACAGGTCTTGAGGTACTAATATCCATCAGGCCTGGAAATGCACCGCTCCCTGAAAATCACGGGTTTCAGACAATCACATCATTCGCTGAAATCTTGACCTGAATGTCATATCTTCAACCTGTCATAGGCGACAATGTGTCATTTCCAGAAGGAAAAATTCTTACTTTTTTGAAAACTACAATGCTGTAAACTAGCACAGTTACGAATTGATTCAAGTCAAAGGCCCTGCTGTACAATGACAACTTCATATTATCAAGCTCCAAACTCCACAAGCACGTGGGTATTTCATCAAAATCTTGATTCCAAAATCCCTCCGAAACTTGATCATACGCATTTCGGTGATACTAGAATAAGGACACACACTAATTGTCTAGCTCAACAACACACATGATCGAGGGAGTGAGACGGCCTTAGTCTTGTTTGCATCCATTTCATCCTAACTTGGTATTGGCTTTCAGTTCAGTTGCACATGCTACAATTGTTTTTCACATGAAGCCCCAACACTGAACCCAGACAGCCAAACAGCAAAAATTAGCACATGTATCTCTCTCTTGAACTACTTCCATTACATATGGCAAAAACACAAAGAGAAAATGCCAATTATCAAAAGGATCCACCAAGTGCAAAAGCAAAAAAAAATAGAGAGAGAGATACAAACCATTATTTTCCTTGCCTCAATCTTGCATTTCAACATCTGTAGATTCAAGCTCCATACTGTTTGATTGCACCGAGGCAACCAGATCGTCAATTTTCAGAGGAGCATGCCTTACAGCATACTGGAACAAAGCCTGAATGTACAAAACGAGAAAAAGAGGTGCATGTGATGAATAGAAATATAACACATTTTTTTAAATAATGCATGCTCATATGACCACTCACTTTTGAGTGACTATCGGCAAAAGCACGAGCACGATTTGGTTTCCCGACGAATTGGAGGTCACCGATCTCCATCTTTCCATCCACAAGCTTCACGCTCTCATCTCTTATAGAGAAGCGAAGAAGGTTCCCTGGTCGCAGATTTGACTATACAATCATGTACAAACACATGAGGAAAACAGAAAGGCAATCACAGAGCAGAAATTAACCTGCATTTCACAAAAATACCTTCTGAATGAATTCATTGTCCAAGCTACCAAATACAATTGGAGGGTCATCAGAAGTAATCAGCTTTCCATCCTCTTGCAACTCCAACACAACCTGATAGCACATGAAGAAACATGGCCTAAAATTTACTTGGGAATGACGTGAAGTGGTAGCGAGCACCGGAGTTTCAACATTTTTTTGTTTGCTTTTTTTAGATAATCACCTATTATGTTCTTTGACACATAGATACAAAATGCTACAATGAAATTATCTTAGCAATCATAGTCTACCAGCTAAAACATAAAACAGGCATAATGAGAAAAAAACATACATGCTGCTCAGTTGGAACTTGTCCCTCGCTATTTGTATCAAGAACATACTGGCTGCAAGCATCATCTTTCCATACTAGCGCAAGGGGTGTAATTCCAGCTTCATAATGTGCATGTCTGATAAGAAAAACAAAAGTACCTAGATTAGTCAATGCAATTATGAGCTTAAAGTGTAAAGGCAGTTAGCAAACTGAATACGTAGAATTGATAAAATTAAAGTTATAAACAGGAGTTACTTGTTGTAGAACAGCAAACCATCTTTTTCATAAGGTGTGTTTCCCATATAAGCTGCTTGAAGACCTTCAACCGTGCACTCATATATAGGGACGGCGCTGAATCTATACCGATGGTATGTTGATGGAGGATCACCAGCGGAAGTCTCCCTGAGCTTGGAGTTCACCCAAAAAAACCTGAATTCGGCAGTGCAATCATATAAAGAATATCCTCGCCAACAAATCATATCAATGATATAGTATGTTTCATCAGGCTGCAGCAAAAGAACACAAGGCAACAACATAAATTAGAAGCAGACCTACATACGAGCTAAGTAAAGTAAAAAAAGGTATTTTCTTAGCTACCTCATGGAATATGCAGTCGAGGATGGAGTAGGAACTTGCTGGTCCGGAGATGTCCTTATTGGATCCATTGGGCAGTGCAGAAGGAAATCGATGAAGAATGGATCCATTACGGAGCCTGCTAATCGTGGTGCCATTAGATGACACCACTAAGCATCGCTTGCCGGCAGGCCTGGCCAAAACATGCCTACATACAGAGAATTTGGTGCAGCAATATCAATGTTAATCACTCCTTCCTTTGTAACTTACTTGCAAATGCTACGCTACAGCTTGCAACAGTAGACTAAGAAGGTGCATTTATAAATTAAACTAGAAGTATACGGGATGCATACGTGACTGCTACAGTTGAAGTGATGAACTAAAGACAAGGTATACCAATTCAGATTGTATTGTGTCTGGAGAAGGAGAAAAAGGATATCTTTGTAAGATTTTAGAATCAAATCGAATCAATTGTCTTTCTATGATCGTAGAACCATATCGAATCGAATTGAAAGAGGGAGAGAGAGGTCTAAGACTCATGTATGATACGTGGCTGCTACGGTTGAAGTTAAACTAACTATAAGATATAACAATTCCGATTATATTATGTCTGGAGAAAAAAATGCAATCTTTCTATCGAATCGAAATCGAATTGAAAGAGGGAGAGAGAGGGGGGGCGGACCAGTCGCGGGCGAGGTGGGGAGGAGCATCGACCATCCACTCGGGGAGCATGATCTGGCGGGCGAACCAGCGGCGCGCGTCGGAGCCACGGAGCTTGGGTGCAGCCATGGCGACGTCGGCAACGGTGGGCTCATGGCGGTGGTCGTCGTGGGCGTCGGGGGAGGGTGGTCGGTGAGCGGAGGATGGGGTGAGGAGGGAGTTGGCGAGGCTGCGGGCGCGCGCCTGGGCGTCGGTGCGGCGGGCAGACTGGGCCTGGAGAGCGAAGTCGCGGCGGCGCTGCTGATCGGAGATGGCGGGGCGTTTGTAGGGGCGGCGGAGCTCGGGCGGCGGCGGGGCCATCCCCTTGCTTTTTTTTTTACTTCAATTCTCACTCACGTCTGTGGGGGACAGGAGTAGAGCTGGTCACGTGGACCAATCAACAGGCTGAACCGAGCGGCTGTTACTGTTTACCAGGCCAGCCCAGTTCTGTGCGGCGAACTGTGCTTAGACCTGGCCTTCGACCCATCGAGCCAGCAAGGTTCGGTTTGTTACTGTATGAATCGGACAAGCCCGGTTCAGTTCGGTATACTGTAGCAGCAGATTCAAAAATTTAGCCCGCGCACCCTGCCGCCACGCGTTGCCGGTGCGTTAGCCCGCCGCTGCACCCACCGCCCCGTGTCCACACATGGCACATCCCGGCGCCAGTGCCCACGTGGTCCATGCCTTTGCCGCCCGAGGTCTGCGCGCCTGCCACTGCCAGGCTACCACGTGCCCGCGGTAGGCGCCACGCCGTCGTGCCGATTAGCATCAAGCCAGCCTGGCTTGCTCTATTCGTTCTGTTCTTTTTTAAATTGCAGCTAATTGTTGGATGAAAATAGTCTTTTTTTAACCGTTTGAACCTTTAAAAATTATTTTAAAATAGAATAAAATTTTTTTAAAAATCTCATTTTTCCCCTAAATAGGCATGGTCCCCCTCCCCATCCAATTACACTTCCAACCCTATTCTCTTATTTGGATTGCGAATTAAAAATTTAGTTGTTCTTTGTGAATTTGAGCAAAGTTTGCAATATTTTACAAAAAATATTTCCAATATTTCCAATTTTCAGATTCGGTAGCGTGAGGTTTGTATGATTGTATCACAGCAATATTTTTATGTATTTTTATTCTCTAATTTATTTGTTCAATTGTTTTGCACTTGCAACTATTCGAAATGACCGATGAAAAATTTTCTTGCAGTGAATTTCATCTTAGCCAGTTCGGTTTAAGACCTGAGAACTATGAACCGATTAGTCATAGTGTATCGGATCCAGTGACGAAATAGGAACACAAGGAATTAGGGGAATACCTATGGATCTTCCAATTCAACCTGTGCTTCGGGCTCCGATACTGTCAGATCGAAGAGGGCTCGAGCGAACCGGTCGAAGGTGTGGGATGACTTCGATGAGTTAAAGCACCTTGTCAACGGGCGGCAAGTGAGGTATACAGCTAGATATAAAATTTATCAACAGAAGTTATCGGCGGTGACAGGCTTGGGCACAGGACACTTGAAGAGGCACATCGTCAGATGTAAGAAGAAAAAAGGCGTTCAAATGAAACAGCAACAATTGAACTACAGCCCTGATGATACAATAAGTAATTGGGACTACAATCCCGAAGTAGTTAGAGAGGCTTTATGTCGTCTAATTGCTTTCGAAGATTTATCGTTAGGATTTAGTCAATCTCCTGCTTTTCAAGAATATATTAAAACAACTCATAATCCTAGATTTATGTTTCCCGTCAGACAACAACTAGAGATTTAAAAAAATGTATAACACCAACGAGTCAAAATTAAAAAAAGAGTTTCAAACTTGCACATTTTCTATTTCGTTAACGTCGGACATCTGGCTAAAAGGGGTAGGAAAGATTATTTAAGTGTTCTTCCTTATTATGTTAAAAAAAAAATAGGAAATAGAGAAAAAAATAATTGCCTTAAGACTTATAGATATTAATCACATAGGTGATAATATAGCTGATAGCATTATGAATGTTATTAGAAATTTAAAATAATAGATAAGATTTTTTATATTAACTTAGATAATGCATCAGCTAGTGCTAGTGTCATGAACATTTGACACCTTTGTGAGCTACATTTGCTGATTCTTTCTTAATGTATCAACATTGTGCATGCCATATTATTAATGTAATTGTTAAAAGTGGCTTGAAAAGATTGCAACCTCACCTTCAGACTATTCAGGTTGTCATCTTTTTTTTAAATAACTCTAATATAAGAATTACTGCATGAACAAACTATTGTTGTGCATCACAAGTACAACTTAGAAAATTTGGTTTAGACATGCCTGTTAGATGGAATTCCACCTACCTTATGCTTCAGCATGTAGTACCATACAGACAAGTTTTTAAAATTTTTATTAACACATATATTAAAACTCATGATGGCACGCCACTTCTGACTCCACAAGTTTGACAGGTACTTACTCATTTACATTTATTTTTAGAGATTTTCATGAAGCCACCCTCGCCGCTTCTGTTGTGTATGAACCTACGTCTTGTTCTATTATTTGATGCATTTATCATATCACTAATCATTTGAAGAGATTTGAAAACGATATTGTTTTATTTGATGCAGTTAGCCATATGAAAACCAAATATCTAAAATATTAGAGAGAACTTCTATTTTTATATTGTTTTGCTTTTTGTTAGACCATAGGACCAAACTTCCGAGACTAATTAATGTTCTAACATAACTTGGTGTTGCTACCAGCATATATTACTCTAATTATTTTCATGAGGCTAGAAGTAGACTAAATGATTTGTATAGAAAATATGAAGAAAAGTATGCAGTAGTTTATCCATGATGGCTGCCACCAATTCAACACATAGGCAGGCAGATGTCCTTTTGATAATTTGTCATGGGCAAGGACAATTGAAATTCTTCAAGCATGACACATCAAACCGCACAGGCACTATCTGCTAGTAAGCTTGTCCCGTACCTAGCGAAGGACACCGTCAACTTCCAGGAAGAGGAGTTTAATATTCTCATAGTGGCAGCAACATTGTGGCAGAACATGGTTGAAATACTACTAAGTATGAAGGACTGCGCGCTAGTAGAAAGACGACTCTAGAGCCTTGTCGCCGAGCGACACAATTAAGAATTGGCGGTTGTATTCATATGCCTAGAGCTTAATGAAGGCTCTTGAAATATTTCTATTTGTACGGTAGAGTTTTAGGTTGTACTCTTTTTTTCTTTGCCAATGTTTTCTTAACTCTGAGTTTTTACTTAGTAGAGTTTTGAATGAGACAGCCATGCACTATATCTATAATAATAAAGCTTTTTCAATTTTTAAATCATTTTCATGTTTTTTTGTTGCCATTTTTAAATTCTCTTAATTTTTCTAAATTTTTAAAGTATTTTCCTCAAAGTAGGCTAACCAACACCAAACGGGTCAACCAAGCCAAATATAAACCGAATTGGCCAGATGGCTCTTTATCCGAACCAAACCTGGGCTCAGACCTCGGTCTGTTAGCCCAGTTCGTATAGTAACCGGGTCCAAAACAAACCGGGCCAAAACGGGCCGAACTGGGCTCAAACCGAGCTGGCCCGTTGGCCACCTCTAGAGACAAGAGCGTCCACTGCTGCTGAGAGGAAATTGTCTTTCCATCAGAAAAGAAAAGAGAGAATAATTCGCTAAACTCGCTTTATTGGTCCAGAGCTACAGCCCCTTTAAATACCCAACTAAATTCGCCTAAAAAACGAATCGGAACCTTGGGATCAATCTGGACCAAGGTTCACAATAACGATTTTATCATCACTTATGGCGTGATAAGCCCTATAAATCGAGCTCGCTAAATTTTGAATCTTCGTGCGATTATCCACCGATATCAACTTGTTTTGAGTTTACAATTTTTCAAAAACTTGAGGTGACCAATATTGTGCGATAATTGATTAATATCGACGGGTCATTGAAAGGTTTTCTTGGTTTTAAATTTTAAATTCATTTGATTAAGTTTGTTTTTGTGTGATTTACCTTATTGAACCACGGTGATAAGTCTAATAATCGTCGATATCATCAACCTGATCTCATTGGTCTCCTCCCTCTCTCTCAGTGCTCCCATTCTTGAGGTTAGTAATGACGACCAGTCGTTGCACTCCAGAGAGAAGCATAAAAGAGAGATAATAGAGGAGGAAGCTAGAGCGAAAGTGGTGCTCCCGCTTCTTAGAGAGGAGCAAAGAGAGGGAAGAGAGGGAAAAAGGGATGATCGGATGAGTGGCGCTTCTGAGAGGAGCAATGAGAGGAGAGAAAGGGAAAATAGAGCTGATCGGACGAGTGACTTGTGTATAGGCTATTGCTATGTCGGCGCCACGATGATAAAATCAACTCAAAATACCGATGTAAGGGGTTACTGGACAGTTTTACATGATTCAAGGCTGTATTTGAAGTTCAAAGGTGGAGTAGGCGAAGCCTATAATACTAAACTAGCAGAGTGTCTATGCACTGCAACGAATTCTCAAAAGGTGTAAGATCTTCCATGTTCGCGTGTCTCAGCACCATATCCTAATCTCACCGGTGTCAGAACCTTTCCATAATACCATACATTAAAATTGCAGTTAGACTACATGGGTTCTAAAACTGTGATAATATTAATCTTCTTTCACACATCCCAAACAAGATGTGTATGTGCAAGCTAATAAACAAACCAAATAGAAGTTCCCTTCATGATGTGCGTTGAATAAGATAAGGGAAACTCTCTGGATCGAGAGAGGGCGCTGGCTCGGTTGCTGCACTGCGCTGCTCAGCTCGCGTGACCAGTCATCATTAAAAATGGTGGGTCCCACCACCACCCTCCTCGTCCATGGAGCCATTCCTTCTCTTTCCATCTTCTTCCCCAAATCACTACCTCTTATGTTTCTCAGGATAACTCCCTGGGTTTGATCCAGCAACCCCATCGCCGGTGGAGACGTCCTCAATCCTTGTCGCCAGCGAGCCGCCGCTGCCGCCGCTCGCCGATCGTCGGCCGTCCCTTCTTATCCTCTCTTGGTCTCTCCCGTCTCTCTCTCTCTATCTCTCTCTTCCCCATCTTCTCTCTCTAATCCCTTCCTCTACTTTCTCTTGAAAATCTCATTCGGCAAATTTAGCACTCGGATCCGATGAGCACGTCGTGAGGGATCACCGGATTTGAAGACAGCCAAGAGCTCTCTTCCTCTCTCTCTCTCTCTCTCTAATCCCCAGCCTCTACTTTCTTCATTCTACTTCTCTGGAGAATGTGAGCTTGGCGAGCTTTTGGCGGCCGAATCCGGCAAGCACGGCGTAGGAGCTTGCTGGATCTAGAGAAAAAGAGGGCTAGGAGAAGGTTCATCCCCATTTCGTCATGAAACCCTCAGCATGTACGTGCGAAACTTTAATTTTTATCTGGTGAAACTTGATTTTGTTCTTGTGAAACTCCTTATATTTGTACGGGGTGATTTTTTGAATAACAATAGAACACGAGGTTTCATCAGTAGTTTAGCCAAGTTTTATTAGTACTTATTCAAATTTCATTGGTCCTTTTCAAGTTTCATCAGTCGGTTTGGCCAAATTTCATTGCTTCTTCTTCAGATTTCACTAGTAGTTTAGTTAAGTTTTATCGGCACTCTCAAGTTTTATCAGTAGTTAACTAAGCTTCATTAGTATTTATTTAAGTTTCAGCAGTACTTTTCCACAGTTTCAACAGTTATTTTACAAGTTTTCATCAGTTTTCGCTTTTATTTCATATGTATATTATCAAGTTTCATCAATAGGTTTTTCAAGTTTCATCAATTATTTTCTAAATTTCTATGCTGATATCAGTGTGACGTCATGTATCCGATGGGAATAATCCCATTGGACGTCCGATCCAAGACGCTCGCCATAAGATAAATAAATTTATCATAAGATGGTATATATGATGATCTATCTCCATGTACACAAATTAAGCATGACAAACTTCTGGGTGGCCTTCCCTTCTGATCGAGGGATTTTATGTAAGGTCTTATCGAAGTAGGTATCACAAAAATACCTTCTCCATACCTAATAGAATGGTTAATGAAGCAAGAAGCATTGGAAAAGCAGTACGGTCCATGCATCAATATTAACTATATTAATTTTCCATAGAGAAAAAACAGTGTGGTCCAATCAACAATATTAACCACGTTAATGTTCCAAAGAGAACAAAAAAGCATGGCAACTTTTTTCTTCCAAAAACTTTTTCATAAGTTAGTACTGAAGAGAACACTTCGGACGACGACATGATTATTACTGAGACTGCCCATCTTGGAGTAGCCGTAATTTGAGTTGTCGACAAGTACTTGACTAGGGGAGGGTTCTCTTGAGCTTATCTTAACATCTTATCTTTGACTAGGAAATGCATGTATTGTATAAAGGTGTGAACGCATTAGCTAGGAGATAAAAAAGTTAATATAAGTAGATAAGATAAGAAGATAAGCTGAAAAGAAGGACCCTTAGGTATATTGGGTACTTATTGCAATCGTCATATTCAAGCCTTGGATACATGGAGGTAAATTCAGGTCTTAGGCAACAACAACAACCCATCAATGTTCTCCTTTTCCGATGGAAAACATGGTTCCTATTAGTCATGCTGCTAGATAATGGGGAATTCCTTGATATCATCTCAGAAGAATCCATAGACACCCCCCCCTTCCCCCCAAATTGACGCTCCGCTGTTGCCTATCTCCTGATTTCATCCTAAAATGAAAAATGGAAATTGTAAATAATAACTTCATTGTGGACTTGTTTGCACCTTATGTAATCATTGTGCAATTATTACAAGAAAAAAAAAATGCAAATTCTAGTGCAATATAGTTCAGGTCACTACTGGTGAACATGTATGATAATTTTCATGACAGAAAAACTAAACCTCCGCCCCTGACATTAACATCTATAGTGATATAGTTGCAAGTTGCAAAAGAAAACAGCAGGGTCTTATCCTCGATGGCCTACTTGGGTGGTTCATTTGTATAAGAAGGTGAAAGCTGAGCAATTCTTATGGATACAGAAGAATGACCAAAATCAATAAGAACTTGTGCTGTCAGTTTGAACAATGGCAATAAAACTTCTAATGTCATGCTATGGCACATGCCTATAGGTCCATCAACATTATAGTAACAAATCAGATTGAGCATCATGTTTTACCAGAAAAGTTACAAAGTAAACTCCATGGTGTTAAACTTCATTTTAATTTGCTTTTAGAGCAGACATGTCACTTACTGTCTCTAGAAATGGATCTTCTATCACCAATAATACCCGAGTTTCGTGTTCCACCAATGCCTGGTTCAACTTATTGGTCCTATCAAGAGTATGCTTCATAAACTGGTGTAGAATGCAAGTAGCGACAATACTTGATAATAAGACGGACAAAATAAAGAATTCTATGAGAGCTTATTCTTTATGTGACAAATAAGCTAATTAGAGATATGTTTTCTTTAGATTGTGACACTTAATCATGCCATGTGTTTAAATAATAAAATGCAAGAGAAGACCTAATACAGATACAGGGAAAACTTGCAACTTATGTTGTATATGGAATCTGTATAAAAGACTACAAAAGATAAGACCTACTGCAGATAAAATCTGTAACAAAGACTACAAAAGAGAAAACTTGTAGCTTCTATGGATGGAATCTGTATAAAATCTTAAACACTTAAAATTAGAAAAGAGTGATAGCAATTTATATTTGGCTAAGAAATCTACATGCACACACATCTCGGTGAAAGGTTCTCCATGAGAGATCTGATCTCCGCCAAGAATCACAGGATTCAAATATGAAAAATAAAGAAATGTTCTTAAGATGAGCTACTGGCTCATACCAAAAAAAATCTAGCACTACATCATGTACTACCCGCTTACTCGGAGAAAATCTAGCACCACAACATGATTACAGCGACATGACTACAACCATATATGTCATTAGTAGGCACACTCTTTGAATTCTTGGAAGTAAGCTAGATCCTTGTAATGGAGAGCTGAACACAACACTCAATTTTAGTACAAGTGCATGTGTGCACAGGTAGTCAAGCATACCTGGTCGATGAACCCAGCAGCCAACAGACGTCAGGCTCGACCAACAAACATCAGGCTCGCTGTGCTAGCGGGAAGGGGGGGAGGAGGAGGGTCGCCCCACTCCTCGAACACCGGCTCCGACGGTCGTTGCCCCGACTTCCCCTACTGCATAAGCAACATGATACGCCAATATCAGAACAATAATCTTTACAAAGACTTGCAGTTTAATATGGCGGAATTTAGAAGCTGACAAAAAAAAAGAGAGAGAAAAAATTCGTATAAATTTTAGTCTCCAAGTGATGAAAAGAACAGCCAAAATTATGATTCTCCTCAAATCCAGTTGAGATAACAAAAGTTAAACCATCCCACGAGCAAACCTTCACCAGATTGGTGCGTGTGGCCACCTTGTACTCTTCAGAGCCAAAATTCTGAACAATTTTGCAAGCATGAATGCTAAGAAATGCGAGGAGATGCTGGAGAAGGTGACAAGGTGGCCGATGGAGACCTAGAGGGGATGAAGGAGACGCTGAACCTTAGGTTCTGGGGGCGGGGCGCAGTGGATATTGAGTTGTTACCTAGGATATACGTTGATACGGAGGAGAGAAAGTATGCATTGATATTTGAACTGTCTCTCATATAAGAGTTGACTCTATATGAGAATTAAAAAATTTTGTATGTGAGAAAACTATATATAAAAGCGTGCAACCATCTCTACTATATATTGTCTCTAGCGCTGTCTCTAGGTGACATAGCAATAGTTAGAGACAACTGCTGTCTCAACCATTGTACATACTCTAAAGAGGTAGGGATTTCAAAATTTGAACCCTAAATAGAGTCTCTAAAATAAAATCCTTTTTATATTTAGAATCTCTTGTACTTCAGAGTCTCTATCTTAGTCTCTAAATTTATAGTTTCTCTCTCCTAGTCTTCTCTAATTTCGAAGGCTTTCTATATCAATCTCTATAGTTTCTCTGGATATAGATTCTGCTAAAGAGAATGGAAATATAGAGAGAGAATAGTAATTTAGAAAATACGTATGGAGATCCAATTTTAAAGCATCTACTAGAGATGTTATAAGAGACTCATTAGCAGAGAGATATAGACTATAGTAGATCTTTCTCAAAAATAAAAAATCGACCTCTGTCCCAGCCCAAGAAAAGCCCATATACTGCTAAGGAAGGCCTGCCTAGCCGAATTGCCTGTTCTGATGGGCTAAGTGGTGACATCATCATCCTCGACCTCGATGGCTCGATCTGCTCCTCCGCTCCACCACGAATCGAAACCCTAACCGAGCTAGAGCATTAGGTTAGCTTCGTACCCCTCGCCCTCGCCCTCGCCGATCTCCTCCCCGTCCCTGATGGCCGCGCCCAAGCCCATCTGGGTGCGCCAGGCCGAGGAGGCCAAGCTCAAGTCCGAGGCCGAGACCGCCGCCGCCGCCAGGGCCGCCTTCGACGCCACCTTCAAGGCCCTCTCCGCCACCGCCGCCGACCAAGACCAAGACGGTGGCGACGACGAAGACCCTCACAGGCCCTCCTCGCCGGCCCAAGCCGACCGCGATTCCGAGTCCGACGCTGACGACCGCCACCATGCCCCTCCCGGCCCCGTCGACCCCTCCAAATCCTCCGCCGCTGGCCCCGGCATCGCCGGCGGCTCCGCTGGCACGCCCGCCACCTTCACCGTCGTCGCCAAGGACCGCGATGCCCGCAGGGTCACCACCGGCGGCGCGCGCGTCCGCGTCCGCATCTCCCCCGCCGCTGGCGTCGGCGGTGACGACCTCGACGGCGCCGTCAAGGACAACGGGGACGGCTCCTACGCCGCCACGTACGTCGTCCCCAAGCGCGGCAACTACATGGTCCACGTCGACCTCGACGGCTCGCCCGTCATGGGGAGTCCCTTCCCCGTCTTCTTCAGCGCATCCACCTCCGCCACCACAACCTTCCCCACCACTCTCCCCGCCGTCTCGTCCGCCTACCCCAACATGGTCAACCAGACCATGCCCAACATGCCAAACTACACTGGCGCCCTCTCCGTCTCCTCCGGTGCCTTCCCTAGCCTCCTCGGCCTCATCCCTGGCGCCTCCACTGGCGCTTCTGGTGGAGTCGTCCTGCCAGGCGTCGGCGCCTCGCTGGGGGAGATATGCCGGGACCACATCAGCGGGAGGTGCACAAAGGCCACGGCAGACTGTAAGTTCACCCACCCGCCGCAGCAGCTGCTCATGTCCGTGCTGGCTGCCACTACGTCTATGGGTGCCCTCACCCAGGCTCCCATGGCGCCCTCTGCAGCTGCCATGGCAGCCGCGCAGGCCATCATGGCTGCCCAGGCACTTCAGGCACATGCTGCACAGATGCAGGCTGATTCCAAGGCTGCAGGGGATGCTTCAGGTAACACCTCACAGCTTTTAAGGAATTGCCATATGATGCGTATACATGATCTACTATTGAACTAGGATCAAGAACTATAAGCAATTGGCAGATGTTGTTATTCCCAACTATGTTTGCCTGATAATGCTCTCATGTTAGGTTGCGAGTTTTTTAACTCCTTTTTAAAATCACCTTTAAGTGCTTCCTTTTATCACCCAGTTGCGCAGCAAGTCTACCTAGCAGATTTTTAATCCTGTTTTCTATAACTTAAGGTGCTTAACATTCTTTTGCCCAAGATGTATATATGCATGTTGTTCTGCATTGGTGCATGCATTTAAACAGTGACCTTTCCCATGTTTAAAGTCATGTTACTTACACGCACATTACATCCTTGTAGGTTCAATGGATAAAGCTGATAAAGGTGATGCTCTGAAGAAAATGATTCAGATTAGCAATCTGAGTCCACTCCTTACAGGGGATCATCTTAAGCAGCTATTTGGGTACTGTGGCAAAGTTGTTGATTGCACCATAGTAGATTCAAAGCATATTGCTTATGTAGAGTACTCCAAGCCGGAAGAAGCAACTGCAGCATTGGCGCTCAATAACATGGATGTTGGCGGCCGACCTTTGAATGTGGAGATGGCTAAATCTCTCCCCCCCAAAACTACTTTGGCGAATAGCAATTTGCCTATGATGATGCAGCAAGCTGTTCAAATGCAACAGATGCAATTCCAGCAGGCGCTGTTAATGCAGCAGACAATAGCTGCCCAACAGGCTGCTGCACGTGCAGCCACTATGAAATCTGCCACTGAAGCAGCAGCAGCAAGGGCTGCTGAGATAAGCAGGAAATTGAAAGCAGAGGGCTTTGGTGGGGAGATCGTAGGAGAAAAGGATGCCAAAGGGAAGTCAAGGTAACGGTTAACTCGTATCAAAATTTACATGAATTGAAGGCAATGCTTTTGAGTATGTATGTGACTTGAGAGATTGCATCTTTGTGATTTTGAAACACGTTCTATTTTTTGTAGTATTTTGATGACAAAAAGATTGTTTTATGCCGATTTCTGGTCTAATTCTACTTTAGGAGATAAGATTAGAAAATTCATTCTTTGTTCTGAGAATGCTTCTATGTTCTTTTAGATATTGGAGGAGTGAAAGAGATTGGGCACTTGCTAGTAGAAACTTTTGCTTTATTCCAAAGAGATAGCTTTTGCTTCAAATGATTTGCTTTTGTTGTTTGATGTATATTTTCACCTTTTTCTGATTATGTATATGTGGGTTTCTTATCTCATTCATTTATGTATGGCTTTGCTGCCTGGCATATTCTCAAAGAGAATAAGTGGAGCATGTGCAATAGAACAAGAGAGATCTCAGCGTAGGAACTAGCAGCAAGCCAGCAACATCACTTCTTTTGGTTTTAACTGCATAAGGAGCTGGGAGCATGAAAGTTTCTCCCATTATATTCTTTCACTATAGATGTTTTTCTCTTTCTTTTATGGAAAGAAACCCTTATTAGTTTGTTTGCTTTGCAGATCGCCTTCGCCCTCCCGTAGATCGAAATCTCGGTCAAGATCACCTATCAAGTACCGTCGAAGTAGGCGTTCCCGTTCCTACTCTCCCCCAGTTAGACGCCCCCGGGAGCACCGATCAAGGTCACCATCAAGATCTTACCATTCAAAGTATGCTAGTGACCGGTCACATAGGGACGATAGGGACAAGTATATCAGGTCTGGGAGAAGAGAGATTGGCCGGTCCCGTGATCATTATTCATCAAATTCAAGGAGGAACAGGAGTAGAAGCATAAGTCCGAAGTATAAGAAATCTTCCAGAGCTGATTCTCGGTCACCCAAGCAGCAAAGGGAAGAAAGTCTAAGCCCAACAAAATCAAGAAGGTCATCTCGGGCTGGTTCAAGGTCACCACGACATCGTAAAGGAAGCAAATCATCACCAAATTGTGACCATCATTCTTCTCGTCGTCGTAGGCATTCAAGATCCAGATCTCAAGAGAGGAAGCATCGTAACAGTGATAAAAAGGACAGCAAAAAATCTGAGACGCACGAGGACAAAAGGTCAGATAGAGGCAATAGAGGTGACAAAGATGAAAAGCTTGTAAAGGATCCAGTGGAAGATAAAAGAGAGAATACTGCACATAAAAGGAGTTCATCAGTATCTGAAGATGAAGTACTGAATGCTGATAATAGTAATCATAAGCAATCTAGACATGACATTGCCTTGGAGAACGATGAAAGGAAGGATGAAGAGCATATTGAGGATGGTGCTGGGATGGCTGAAGATAAAAGGGATGTGGATTCCCCAAGATCAAAATCTGAGAAGAGAAGCTTGCGAGATGACGATAGCTATGACCAGAACCATGATACAAGTAGGAATACTAAAATGAAAACAGATAATAAGAAGTATGACCGAGATGATTCTTCTCGTAAGGACAGAAAATACAGAGACGATGAATCAAGACATTCTAGAGATAAAAGCTCTCGCCATTCATTGACAAGATCTCATAGAAGTTCAAGACATTCAAGAGAAAGAAACCATAAGGATGCTACTGATCAGCACAAATTGAAGAAGTCAGAAGAGGGTGCCAGGGCTAGGAAAGATGATGTTTCCCTTGATGCTTCCTTCTCTTCAGATAAAAGGAGAGCTCGGAAGGAGAGCTCCCCTCATAGGAAGCATAATCAATCAGCAGCTGGTTCAGACACTGATGGCATCAAGCATGATATTGAAGTTAGGCTGCCAGATTCTTCACTAAAAGAAGCAGATCTGGCTACCCATGAAGCCCAGCAGTTTGCTCATGAAACTGATATGCATTCAGCAGATAAACGCTATGAAGATGTTCCGTTGCCTGCACCAAACCATGATGATCCTTTTCCTACACAGCAAGCGAAGGAAGATGTGCCCTCTACTGTAGCTGAACTTAGTGGACATGGAGCTGGAGGAGATGTTGCTCTAGGGGGCACTGAAGAGTCCGCTATATGATATTAACCACAATGTTTACTTGATGGCTGCCATGTCATTCAGTTGGCTGGTTGCAGAATCTAGATCAATGGATGCAGATAGCTGAACTGGTGTTTGTTATCTTTCTTTCTGATTTAGGAGTTTTATTTGCAGGATATGAAGATCTTTGGAGAACTTGAGTTCCAACCGGAGTGTTCATCTGATCAATAAAAATGTATTCCTCATTAACTCATCAGATGGAGATTTGCTCCTCAGATTAAACTTCTAAATGTAACACTGGAGCTTGTAACGTAATCTAGTACAGTAAGGTCGAAACCAACTATATATTTGTCGTTGCAGGCTTGTGATTCCGTGAAGAGTTGGAGCTCATTCAGGGGTGTCAATTGAAGATACAAGGGAGTGCAAACTTATCCATGCTCAAGTAAAGTCCATTATACAAGACTGAATAGCTTCTCTTCTAGGCTTTGTTACAGTTCAATTGGCATGCTTTGGCTGGTACAATAGTCCAAAGTAGTTTCTCTACATACCATAACCATGATTTGATCGAGCTATCTTGCTTCAAGTAATGTATTTCCTGCACATGATTCTCATCGTGTGTAACTTGTATCAGTGTGATGGTTCGAAGAGTTGAAGCAATGGCTTAATGGTCTTTTGATCTTGTATCTTGCTTCCAGTAATGATTTAACCGATTTTTACACTTGGTCTTTTGATGAATACGGGGGTTTGTGCTGTATATTGTGTTTATTATCTTGTCTGCTATTCGATTGTTGCTAAAATGTATGTGTTGTGTCGTTCATTATTTTTTTTTTTTTTGTTTTTCTGAGTAACAGGGCCCACCCGAGAGGCCAGTGCCAAATGACTGATGTGAGGCAAGTCCTGGGGTGGCACAGCTTGATAGTTGCAGAGATGAGCAACGCATATTCAGAGAGTAGCATTCCTTATGGCGTGCTCCCTTTTGTGTATATGTGGTCTTTCATTCTGTTTATGTTGGTTCAGTCAGTAACCACCAGAGATGTGTTTGGTGCTGGTCATTGGAAAAGCAGTGTAGGTGATTAACAGTTTGACATGCCAGCGTGTTTTGAGGACTTGAAAAGCAGCTATAGTGTGTGTATAGAAGAGGTAAGAAACCAGGAAAGGCTTTATCTGTGTGCTTATGCTGCTGCTTCTATCATCCGTTGCACTCTATTTTTTATGGCACTGTGCTGGGTTCTTGGAGCTATCTTCTTGCAGCAAAAGCAGCCAAGACAAGATGAGATGGTCTTGTATGAAGCAGCCCGGCGTCATCGTCCTCCACGGCGCACAGTTCCCAGGGGCTACCGATGATTGCTGCCATCTCGCCTGCATGAAGTGCACAGGAATTCCTCATTTTTGGGGTTCCTCTAGTTTTGGGCAGTCTACGGTAATGTAGAAGAAATTGTGGAGTTTAGTGGGTACGTATTTTTGGTCTAATTCATTAAAATCTGGGGGTGAGGCTAAGAATAGGGGGCTGTTGGGTGTGGCTGAGCTGAATTTTAAACTGGACTTCGAGACGTTCTTGAATCTACTTCTCGAAGTTACTTCTCTTCGTTTATGCTATTTTTAAAAGATTCTAGAGATGGTTTCATGATAAAAAAAAAGAACTAAAAAAACTAGGAGTGTTAATTTTAAGTTTAAGCCAAGCCATTTCGAACATGCTACTTTCACTGACCCAGATCCCTAGCCGACCCCCTCTCTCACACACACAGCCTACTGGCAAAGGTTCCCTGCTTATAGCTTTATGCGGTCCAGTGGTACCTTGGTTGTATTGGAAGGTTTTAGTGATAACTGACAGATGGTAGGGAGCCCGGGACAAATGGTGAGTGTAATTGCAATTGGATGTCTGTCTTTGAGATGATTGTGGATATCGACCCTGATTAACATTCAAGCATGTGCAGTTTCAGGATGGCTAGCCAAGACTAAAGATATGGTGGAGGTTGTGAACCGGAAGGCAGTGACTGTTTAATCAAGTCAACCAGCTGCTAAGAAGCGTCTCCCAAAGAAAATCAGACACGTCATGAGCATTGGCAATCTCTTGTGTGCTGGTGGGGCTGGTGCAGGGATTGGACAAACAAAAAGATCAAAGGTATATTCATGAATTTATTGTTTGTTACACTACTGCTGTATCTTAAGATGTTGGATTGTTGTACGGAAACTTCATGGCCTGTGCATTTTGCACATCTTTTTTCAACAACGCATTTTGATTTGATAGAACCTGTCTCGCCATTACAGAGATTGCTAGATGACTCGCTGTGCAGCAACTTCAAATTTTTATTCTATAACACTATTCACTACAAACTATCTACCTCTCTAAAATTTCTTCACACTTTACCCTACACTTTAAAAGATTTTTTCTCTTCATTAGCTACTTTTTTCGGACGAACAGTGTTATAAAGTGTCTCACGGATGCTCTGAAGATTTGTACCCACTGCTTTCCCTGTGCTGCCATTTTTGACTTCTCTCAGTCCTTGACAAAAGCAGAGACTACTTTCTAACGTGAATTGACGCGGCGTTGTCTCTGTAGTTCAGGCTTCGCAGTGCAGTGCATGCACTGTCTGTATTTGTTCCTTTGATCCTGAATCCTGATAGCTCCTCTTCAGATATTTTGTGAACTCACTTCACTGCTTGCCTTCTTTTTCCCCCTCTTATTATCTATCGGAGGATATATGCTACGCTTGAATTATTATGTCAGATAAATTCTTCCAAAAGATTTGTACGAATGACAGCTCAGATCATATTTAGTGAGAAAGTATTAGTTCAAGTAAAGTAGAGGATGATATTCTTTGGGGTTTATCCTCTTGAAACATGCATGCCTAGTGTCTGGGTTGTGTGTTTTGTTGTGGCTCGGACGGATTATATATGTGATGGTCCTGTTGTGAAAACAATGGCGCACATGGATTGCACTCAACCTGACGGCCACTTGCACCCACATACCAGGGATTTGTATCCTCCGACCGTGCACTTCTCTACCGTGTCACCGTAGTTCACCTCACAGGTCACTGCAGATACAGTGATCTACAGTAACTTTGCACAGTAGAACGACGCTGTTCGGTGCTACTGGTTGCTACAGTACTTATGCTATAGTCTTTGGCGTTCTAGATATAGATCACTGTGCGTCTCTGACTTTGCAGCCCGTGGCAACCAAACGCATGCACTAGCTAGTATCAGTATATTAATACTAGTTGAAGCAAACTACTCTTTTGCTTAGGGTGCATGGATGCATCATTCATTCGTCTCCTATAGAGCTTCTCCAGATATAAACATAGTGCTACTATCTTATGTGAAAAGAAAAGAAAAAGGCCGAGGCGGCCAGCACGCAGTAAGATCAGGTCATATCAGATCCGATCGATGTACATATAACCATATAAGAAGTGGCATATTGTTAAATGACAGTCAAAATCTATCTGTATATATACTAATGGATGCTTGTCGACATCAAGCCCGTATAGATTCGCTTTCACCAACGAGTATGCGTGTTAAGCTCTTCATACATGCACATACCCGCCGGTTGCAAGTACATTTACCAGATTAATCGAATGAATCTATAGCCCTTTTTTGGTGCGTGAAATAACGTCATGGAGTCGGACGATCTTCATAATTCCTATTCTACTGTATATGGACTATGGAGTACGCACAGCACAGAACAAAATACACAAGTTCATTTTAGTTATGTTTGCCAGTCCAAATACTAATCTACAGTATGTTTTATGTAAACTACTCAAGTTGCTTTTTTTAAAAAAATGTTATGGGACGTCTAGTATCCAGCTGAATTTGATCTAGAAGATATGAAATCCGAAACCTTTAGGCCATACGTGTGTGATAAATCAGCACTTTCAGGTTTAATTTAATCAGATAAATCTTTAGCATAGACTGATTAACTAGCAGAAACATACAACACAAGTATATCTAGACGTGTATGGAACAACGCCACACATATCTCGACGAAAAATACTCATACACAAAAGCAACAAGATTGACATGACAGATTGCAGTACGTACCGACCTTCCTCGGAAGCGAAACCAGAAAGAGAAGAAGACGACCCCGTCGCGACAATGTAGTAGATAAAGCAGATCAGAGCGACGATATAGAGGAAGCAGATCACAAGCAGTCGTACCAACCGCTTTTCAAAAACCTTATTCGTCATCTCCCAGTGCATGATCTCAAAGGCAACAGGTTTTGGAGACCTGCTCTCCCATTGACTAGTGCACGTCGACGTAGCGGAACGGAGTAGTTGATCTGTGGCGGCGCAACAGATTGGAGAGGCAAAACCTAGCGTTCTGTTCTATATCGCTCCCAGACGGCAGTCGTATGGTTTATACAGGAGACATGCCACGATCGGACTCACACGATCTCCATATCTCGTAATCAATTTTGAATTTTCTGGAGAGCAAACAGAATAAAACTACAAAAGGAGGAGGTCACGCCTGCGCAAGCAACTAGACCTGATTTTGGTAGACCATTCACACAGGTTTCGTGCGTTCGCGCCACCTGGCACCGGCCCGGCCCAGTGAGCGAGCGCACGCATGTGTTCTTTTCTTTCTCTCTCCCACATGAGCTAGTGGGGTGGAGCGCACTTCACTATTTAAGTTGATGTTTTAACACCTCAACTAGCAATATGGTCCTAAAGAGTTCCCACAACCCCTTCCACATATAGGCCTATGAGATTTTCAGGAATTTATTCTCAAATACATGGACTAGGCCTCACAAAGTACATAATGAAGTCATCACTAAAGAATTTAGTTTTTCTTTGTCTTTTACCCCTCATTGGAGCCTCACTTTCATCCTCATCAGGATCTTGCTGATCATGTGTTCATTTAGGATATTCAATTTAAGTGGTTGGCTCGGGAATTATCTCAGAGGTTTGACTATGTAACGCTTTCATAGAAAAGATGCTCTTAAAGAAGGTTGTATCTCGAGATTCCATGATTGTACCGATCAGCATGTCAGGTACATTAGATTTGACCACTAGAAATCTGTAGGCAATGTTGCGATGAGCATATCCAAAAAGACATAATCCATCGTCTTTGGGCCAAGCTTGTATTTTTTAGTCATCGGTACGTTGACTTTCACCGAGCACTCTTAAGTGCACAAGTAAGAAAGTGATGGTTTTCTCCTTTCTCACTCCTCAAATAGGTTTTTTTCCTTAATCTTTGAAGAAACTTTATTCAAGACATAACACATGGTCAACATGGTTTCCCCCCACCATGCCATAGATAAACCCGCAGTGTCTAACATAATATTTACCAAATCAGTTGGAGTGTATTTCTCTCTTTCGGCAACCCCGTTTGATTAGGGAGAATAAGGAGGCGTCTTCTCATGAATAATCCTATGTTCCTCACAGAATAAATCAAATTCACCTTTTAATTTTTCTTTTCAATTGATTTTCAACTTCTGCCATATAGATCTTAAAGTAATCTAGAGCCTCATCTTTAGGAGGTGTTTGGCAGAGCTCCAGCTCTAATTTTTCAGCTCTGCTCCACAACTCCACTATGGAGCAAATCCACTATGGAGCCACAACTCCACTATGAAGCAAATCCACTATGAAGCAGATCCACAACTCCGCGGAGCATCCTTCAAGCTGCTCCACAAAAATGAACTGCGAGAGAGGTTGCTCCATGGAGTTGCCTGCTCCAGAGTTACATGGAGTTAGGACGTTTGGCACTGCTCCACGTCGGAACTGATAGTTGGAGCTCTGCCAAACACCCCTTTAGTTTTTTAACAGATATACATAGCAATATCTAAAAGCATCATCAATCAGAGTCATGAAATATCTTTTTTCCCATTTGTCAAC
The DNA here is from genome assembly GCA_036346145.1 of Olyra latifolia. Lineage (NCBI taxonomy): Eukaryota > Viridiplantae > Streptophyta > Magnoliopsida > Poales > Poaceae > Olyra > Olyra latifolia. Next base: position 54,761,610 of record CM070528.1, on the reverse strand, counting down.
ACACCATTCATTTCACAGATATATGAATGTTTAAGTTTTAAAGGTGACAAATTTCAATCTTTGGGTGTCTTGTGAGGCTTACACAGTTGCTTAAATTGCACACAACTTTATCACTTAGTATCTTTGAGAGTAGAAACATTAGGGAGTAAATTCATACTGGTGACCTGAAACATACAACCAAAATTTATATGGCATAACCCTAAATACCAAACATTGACCTCATCTCGATTGGAATTGTCACAAATATGGTTCACAGCTTTATTTCAGAAATCAGAAAGGGAAAAACAGAACAAGCCTTCATACTCATAGCTTTTACCAATTAAAAATCTATGTTTTAACACGACTACTTTATTAGACTCAAACACCACATTGAATCCCTCTCTACACAGAAGGGAACAACTGGTCAAATTCTTATTTATTGAAGAGACATACTGCACGTTTTTCAGCTGCACGATCTTTTCCGAAGTAAACTTCAGATCCACCATACCAACACCATGAATAGAAGCATGTGACCCATTTCCCATTAGGACGGAGGAATCCCACGCGACCTGGTAAGAAGGAACAATGAAATATCAGCACACACATGCACATTAGCACCAATATCAATACGCCAATCGGTGGAATGACTCACTGAAAGAATAGTAGGTAGATTACCATACTCAGAGGTTCCATCTCCGCTGTTGTCAATGGTCACATTGACAAACTTTAAGCTATGTCCTTAATCAACATTTCTACCTTTGTGGCTTGGACATTTCTTAACCCAATGTCCAGTCTCACCGCACACATAGCAAGACATGTCATCCTCCTTGTTCATCTTCTTCTTGAAGTTTGTGGTCTATTTGGCTCTGTTTTTTCTTTGTTCTTGCCATGCTACTGTTGCACAACATCGGTGCAAGACTGTCCCTCGCCTCCTCTTGCAAGTGCATTCGTAGCTGAAGGATCGGGATGTCGCCTAGAGGGGGGTGAATAGGCGTAATTAAATTTATCACTAAATTGATTGCAGCGGAAATAAAAGGTTTGGACTGTCCGAGTACAGCTTGGACTGTCCGAGCACTTCGGATAGTCCGAAAGTATATTCGGATAGTCCGAAGATAGCAGAGTAAGGAAATATGCAAAAGTAAATCTGGGTTCCTAATGAGATGTTTCCTGCACCAAAGAGTGTTAGCGTGTGTTTGGTTGGTGGGATGTGCAAGGATGGAGCCATCCCATTCTATTTTTTTATGTGTTTGGTTGGTGCAAAAGGAGGGATGGGATGGCTCCCATAGAGGAATATTCCTCAAGATGCTGCATGAGCTCATCCCACAAAAATGATGGAACGCAGTCATCCCACTTGGGACGTGAGGGTGACAGTGGGCCCATCCTTGAAAACTGGGACGGAGCCATCCCATCCTTGAAAAATAGGATAGAGCCATCCCATCCTTGAAAACTGGGACGGAGCCATCCCATCCCACCTTGCTTTCTAACCAAACACAGCCTTAGTGAGCCCTGAGTACCTGTGAATGAAGTATGGTCAACAATATCTTCTTTTCAAACGAGATCACCACTTCAAACACCAAGACTTGAATTTGAACACAAGAGTGAAGATGAAATCCAAGAGATGAAGACGGAGACCCAAAGATTTTATCCCGAAGTTCGGATCCTTGAGGGGATCCTACGTCTCCGTTGAGGAGGCACAAAACCCGGGTCTCTTTCAACCCTAATCCTCTCGGTGTTGCACCAAGCACTCACCGACTTCACTATCTTGAATCCTTTCCTTGCGGAGGTGGATTCAATCTTCACAAACTTCCGGAGGCTCACCACACAAAGCTTGGAAGCTCACCGGCGACTCCTAGCCGTCTAGGAGTCCTCAACCTCCAAGAGTAATAGATCGGCGAGAAATCCACGAGAGGATGAAAACCGGTGCTCAAGATGGATCTAAGCAAGCTCAAGCTCTCCAAATCTCACTTCTTTTCTCTCTAGAAAATCCAATCAACAAGCTCAAAAGAGAGAGAGAAAAGCTAGGGCTCAAGGAATAAATGAGGAGGAGTAAATGCTCTGAGTGTGTTGTCTAGTTAGGTGAGAGTGAAGTGAGGTATATAAATGAGCCCTCGAAACTAGCCGTTTTGACTCAGGTCCGAATAAGTTCGGATAGTCCGAGTAAATACTCGGATACTCCGAATAGTGTAAAAAACACAGAGACAGAGAGACCCAGCTCGGATACTCCGAGTTGATTCTTCGGATAGTCCGAACCTTCGGATACTCCGAGCGGTTCGGATACTCCGAGTGAAATCTCGGATAGTCCGAATACTTACTACCCAGCAAACAGAGAGGGTCACCTCGGATAGTCCGAATAATTTTCTTCGGATACTCCGAGTGACTTCGGACATTCCGAGTGAAAAACTCGGATACTCCGAATGGGACTTAGCCTCAAAGACCATTTACTTTCTGGGAGGACAGAGGGGGTCAGCTCGGACAGTCCGAGTAATTACTCGGATACTCCGAGTGACAAAAGGCATTTTGTGTCTGGATTTTAGATTTGGTGACAAAGGTTTTAAAAACTTGTAAATTGCTAACTAATTTCCATCATGAGCACCTAGAATATCTAAACACTATTTCCCGTCAAATCCCTCTTAATAGTACGGCTATCCTTAGACTCAAAATTTAAATAAATTAAAAATCACAAGTCTAGATACCGTCTTTTGCTTCATTCGAATTTAGGGTTCGTCAAAACCCATAACTTCACTGTGAAGGACTAAGATCTGAAGATAACACTTAGAAATATCATTAGTCCTTTAATCGTTTTGTCATTAACCCCCAAAACATATAGGGGGCCTAGATGCACTTTCAATCTCCCCCTTTTTGGTGAGTTGATGACAACACGATTAACACTTTACATACGGAATGAAATAGACTTTCTTTTGAATTCCAAACATATAGTGGAGCTCCCCCTAAATGTGTGCATCAAAAATTTTGAATGGAAGTTTGAATGCACATATTTTTCAAAAAACTTTGACAGAGTCTCCCCCTATATCTTTGCAATTCAATCAGGAGTAAAATTTATTATAGCAATATGACATAGCATGGGGCACACAATGAAACACTAACATTTGCAAGATAGAACAAGATAGTAGACAATTTCTACAAGGGCAGCAATTATCAACAACAAACGTCCACAATTACCACAATCAATTATAGGGACAGAATTAGAAGTTCAGCTACCACAACCACAAATAAAGTTCAACTTACTACAAATAACAACCACAAGTTAAGGACAACGGTTCAACTCCGGAGAACATACAAAAGATCACTAAGACAAAAGACTAGATTCCTCTCCCCCTTTGTCATCAAGGCACCAAAAGAGTAGAGGAAACTAGGAGCAGAATCAGGCATCGCTGTCTTCATCGTCGTCCTCGTCGTCGGGAGCAAATGCAGTGTCATCTCCTACCTCGCTGCCCTGAGGGGAGTGAAGACCGAAGAGGTGCCTAGTCTGAGTGTCCACCGTGGCGGAGGACTCAGAATCAGACTCCGCGTCAGAACAAGGCAGGTTGAGCTTCCTCTTGATGTCTTGAAGTTGACGACGAGTGTCAGCCAATCGGAGGTTGGTCTCTTGAATCTTCCTGTGGCTTTTCATGCCAAGACAGAAGATAGCGCGAAGCATTTTCTCACTGAGCCACTGGAGGAGGAGGAAGGTCCAGGAGAGGATGGCCTGACTCTGGAAGTAGAGGATTGACCTGGAGTAGGAGACTTGGCAGGAGATCTGGTTCTACCACGCCTGACAGAGGGAGTTGAAAAAGAAGTGGCTTTGATAGAACGGACCATATAGGCGGTGTGCTCCACATCTCTCACAAACCTTAGACCAGTGACCCCTTCTATCACACACATCACATAAGGGGCAAAGCTGCAGCTGCTGCGAGGATTAAGTGAGTTTGAGCGAATTTCCTGCCAAATGAAATCAAACACGTCAAACGGACGTGTTCCCTCACCAATCCTGAGAAGGAGATTCCTAGAGAAAGAATTGATGTTGGTTGCATCTCCCTCTTTTGGCCAAAGTGTCTTCCTCAGCAGCTTGTAGAGAATGGCATAGAATGGCTTGAGTCCTCTAGTGGTTCCCAATTTGAAGGCCTAGGTGTCATCATAAATAGACTCCATCTCATTGATACTAAAAGGTTCTGACATGTGCAGCTTGTCCAGGTTGTACCACCCTTCAGTTGAGAAACCCAAGCAGTCAGCAAATTGTTCCTTGGTCACTGAATAGTAGAGCCCGTCTGCCATAAACCACATAGTACTATCCTCATTAGAATCCACATAGAGTGTTGCATAAAACTGAGCAACCAGCTCATTGTTCCAAGCAAACTTAAATGTCATGATGTCCTTGACACCATGGCGCTCACAAGCCTCTAGCACTTGGTTGAAAATAGGATCCTCTTGTTCTTCCATGTAACCCCAGTCAACCCATTGTATGGACACCACAAGATTCTTCTTATCGGCAATCACTGAGTCATAGTAATCCTGTTGGAAGTGGTTCCAGAACCTCCTGTCCACAAACTCTTTCTGATGGAACTCCAGGGGATTCTTGTTTCTCAGTCTACGGACTTCCTTTCCATTCCCTTGACCTGAGCTGTAGTCAATCTTCTTCTTGGGCATCACATTTCCTGAAATGACCCGCACAGAGGGATGGACTTGCAGAGGTCCAATAAGCTCTCCTGAACGACGCTGCTCAGCCTTCTTGGCTTTCTTTTGATTGAACATGGCAGCATGAGGATCATCACTAGAATCCTCTTCATCTCCTCTCCTTGAAGACTGAGAGAGATGATGACCGACCTTCTGACGCCCCTCTGCCGCTTCTGACGATCTGAGTGGGAGGAGCAGCTGCCGGAGGAGGAGGAGGAGCTGAGGAACTGCCGGCAGGGTGATCATGCTTTTTCTTCTTCCGGGCCATGGTCACAGAGATATCGCGAGAAGCGATCACCACCTTGAGAAGGGTCCATCTAAGAGGTTTCAAGGAATGATGAAGATTAGACTCCAATTAAACACTAAATGGATGAGAATAGGGTAAATTTGGGCATGTCAACTTCAGATAGTCCGAGATATATTTCGGACAGTCCGAATGCTTCGGACACTCCGAACGGGTTCGGATAGTCCGAAGTCTTCGGATAGTCCGAAGTGTGACTCGGATAGTCCGAGTTGCGCGAGTTCAAGTTTGCCCTAACTCATCCAATCTAGAGATTAATCAAAGTAGACTAGAGCCTAACAAGGAAGATCATCCTAGAAGGTCCTAGAACAATCCTAGACACTAGGTTTAATAGAGAATCAACGAAATGAAGTGAAATTCGAGGGGCGGTTTCCACGGTACCTTGAAGAGGGAACCACGGAGACTCCGAGGTGAAAGCCTGGCAATGGCGCGGTGGAGAAGAGAGCCATCGCCCCGAGGAACTCCTCGGAGGTCTGAATCGAAGGATTTGAGGTCCAAAGGTGAAGATCCACGAACCGGGCCGAAATGGAGGAGAGAGAGAAAGAGAACACGCGGTTGAGTGGAAAAGAGAAGTGAGGAAGAAGAAGATAACCGCGCGGGGTAAAATACCCGAGACAGTCAGTTCGGATACTCCGAACAGATGTTTGGATACTCCGAACCATTCGGATTGTCCGAACATTTATTCGGACACTCCGAGCTGCCCTTCTCTGGAACATTGAATACAAAACAGGAGAAAGCCACCGGTTGGAAGAGGGACTAGAATGTCCTAAAGAGTCTCCTCATCTTGTGATCAGCATCTCAATCAAACATTCAAACTATGATCACACGATGTTTGACATGATCGACAAGATCAAATGATTAAATGAACACATCAATTTAAGAGAAATAAAGAAAATAATCATTTTCAAAATGTTTTCCAAACATCATCCAATTGTGTGCTCACTTCAAGCCACGTTACGAGAATCTAGAACATTTAGCCACTCCTTAGTTCACAAAATCTTCTTTCATCGAGTGGTTTAGTAAAAATATCAGCTAATTGATGTTCAGTTCTTACATGTTGAATTTTGATATCACCTTTTGTAGAGTGGTCTATTAGAAAGTGATGGCGTATATCGATGTGTTTAGTGCGAGAGTGTTGGACAGGATTATTTGCAATTTTAATAGCACTCTCATTGTCACACAATAGTGGTACTTGGTTGTAGGTTAGGCCAAAATCATCTAGGGCTTGCCTTAACCAAAGTAACTGAGCACAACAGCTCCCGGCTGCCACATACTCGGCTTCGGTAGTGGATAGAGCTACGGAGTTTTGCTTTTTGGAGGACCAAGAAACTAGGGACCTACCCAAAAATTGACAAGTTCCTGAGGTACTTTTTCTATCCACTTTGCAACCTGCATAATCCGCATCAGAATATCCAACTAATTCAAAAGATGATCCTTTTGGATACCAAAGACCAAAATAAGGAGTGTGGACTAAATATCTCAAAATTCTTTTCACGGCTACCATGTGGCACTTCTTAGGAGCGGCTTGAAATCTCGCTCACATGCACACACTAAGCATGATATCCGGCCTAGATGCACAACGATAAAGAAGTGAACCAATAATAGATCGATATACCTTTTGGTCGACCGGCTTACCATCTTTGTCAATGTCAAGATGACCATTGGCTTGCATTGGCGTCTTGATTGGTTTTGCCTTCTCCATATCAACTTTCTTCAACATGCCTTTGATATACTTGGTTTGGCAAATAAATGTGCCCTCCTTGAGTTGCTTTACTTGAAATCCAAGGAAGAATTTCAGCTCACCCATCATAGACATTTCAAACCTATTTGTTATTGTACTACTAAATTCTTCATACAATAGATCATTAGTAGAACCAAATACTATATCATCAACATATATTTGACAAATAAACAGATCATTATCGACATGTTTAATAAAGAGAGTAGGATCGGCCTTTCCAATTTCAAACCCTTGGTTGACGAGGAAATCCCGAAGACACTCAAACCATGGCCCATGCCCGTGGGGCTTGTTTGAGACCATAGAGTGCTTTGTGAAGTTGATAGACATGATCTGAAAATTCAGGATCCTCAAATCCGGGTGGTTGCTCAACATATACCAACTCGGAGAGCGGTCCATTCAAAAATACGCTCTTCACATCCATTTGCTTCAACTTAAAGTTGTAGTGAGTAGCATAGGCAATTAAAATACGAATGGAATCTAGCCTAGCTACGGGTGCATAAGTCTCACCAACATCCAAACCTGGAATTTGTGTGAAGCCTTGAGCAACCAACCGTGCTTTGTTCCTCGTCACAATTCCATTTTCATCTTGTTTATTGCGAAACACCCATTTGGTTCCAATAACATTTTGTTTGGGTCGTTCCACAAGCTCCCACACTTGGTTTCTTTTGAAATTATTCAATTCATCTTGCATGGCAATGATCTAATCGGGATCTTCAAGTGCTTCTTCTACCTTCAATGGTTTAAAAGAGGAAACAAAAGAATAATGTTCACAAAAATTAGCAAGTTTAGATCGAGTGGATAATCCCTTGTTGATATCACCAAGTATATTGTCAACGGAATGATCCCTTTGTATACTTTGGTGTACTCTAGGATGAGGAACCTCTTGATGTTTTTCTTGAACATCTCCACCCTTCTCAAGAAAGTTGTTGGAGACGTCGATTTCTTGACTCGAGGAGGGTGGCTGTCCTTCAGTTGAAAGGTTGTTCGGAGTATCCGACACACCACTCGGAGTATCCGAGTGTGTTCGGATAGTCTGTTGTCCATGTCCGGACTGTCCGTCTCCTTGTTGATCTTGAGCATCTTGAGGCTTGATATCTCCAATTGCTAGCTTGTTGATCGCCTCACAAGGTGGTTCTTCATTTTCTAAAACACAATGATCAACTTGCTCCGCTTGGGAGCCGTTAGTTTCATCAAACGTTACATCACGCGTGATTTCAACAATACCCGTGGTATTATTGAAAACACGGTATGCATATGCGTTTGATCCATATCCAAGTAGAAAACCTTCATCAACTTTAGGAGAAAATTTAGAAGACTTAGCTTTCTTTTTAAGAATGTAGCACTTACTCCCAAATACCCGAAAGTAGGAAACATTCGGTTTCTTCCCGGTAAGTAGTTCATAGGATGTCTTCTTCAATAACTTGTGAAGATAAAGCCGATTGGTGGCGTGACAAGCGGTGTTTACCGCTTCCGCCCAAAACCTATCGGAAATCTTGTACTCGTCGAGCATCGTCCTCGCCATCTCGATTTGGGTTCTATTCTTCCTCTCGGCTATCCCATTTTGTTGAGGGGAATAGGGAGCCGAGAACTCGTGTTTTATCTCTTCCTCATCGAGATAGTCTTCTACTCCCGTATTCTTGAATTCCGTTCCATTGTCGCTCTTTATTCTTTTGATCTTCAATTCAAATTCATTTTGCGCTCTTCGCATGAATTTCTTGAGTGTTCCTTGAATCTCACTCTTTTCATGCAAAAAGAACACCCACGTGAAGCGTGAAAAATCATCTACAATAACAAGACCGTATTTGTTACCTCCTATACTTATGTAGGTGATTGGTCCAAATAAGTCCATATATAGCATTTCTAATGGTCTTGATGTTGTCATTATATTCTTGGCGGGATGAGATGTGCCCACTTGTTTTCCCGCTTGGCATGCACTACATATCCTGTTTTTCTCAAAAGTGACATTTGTTAGTCCAAGAATGTGTTTACCCTTTAAGAGCCTGTGAAGATTTCTCAATCCAACATGGGATAGACGGCGATGCCATAACCATCCCATGCTAGACCTAGCCATTAAGTACGTTTCAAGGTTGGGTTTATCCATGGAAAAATCCACTAGATAAAGCTTTCCCTTTAAACGCCCTTTAAAGGCTATGGAATTATCACATCTCTTAATGATATCCACACCTTCATTAGTGAAAAGACAATTGTAGCCCGTTGCACACAATTGTGGAACGGACAACAAATTGTAGCTCAATGATTCAACAAGTAAGACATTTGTGAGAAAAATATCATCGGTGATGGGTATCTTACCAAGACCCATCACCTCACTTTTGCCATTGTCGCCGAAGATGATACTGTCGCTTGTTGAACCATTTGGATCTAGATATGAAAACATAGACTTCTCTCCGGTCATATGATGGGTGCATCCACTATCCAAAATCCAACTTGATCCACCGGAGTGATAGTCCTACAAGATAGAATCATACTTGACTTTCAGGTACCCAAACTTGTTTGGGTCCTCTTAGGTTAGTAACTAGTGCTTTTGGCACCCAAATAGATTTGACACTAGAATTCTTGGGTTTTAGACCTACATACTTAGCAACTATATGACCAAGGTTAGTTCGTTTGAGCACAAAGGAAGGATTGAAAATAGAATGAGTAAGATGGTTGGAGGATCCTTATGCTTTTACAAACTTTATGGGCTTAGTAATGGGGGCTACCACAATGTGGCCCTTCTTACCCTTAGGAGGAATATAGCCAAGCCCCTCCCTTTTGAAGTTGCATTGCCGCTTTCTTAAGAACTCCTCAAGTCCTTTGCTCGACTTGTAGGATTTTTGAAATCCATTCTTAAGAAGTCCTTTTAACTTTTCATTCTCTTTCGCCAACACTTGCATTGTTTCAAAATTAGTTGTATAAGCATTTATATCAATGTTATAACATCTTGCACAACCGTTACTAGTTGAAGGCAATGAGAGAGAAGTAGCTAGGTTTGAAGAATGAGAAGGACTTTTCGAGAGATCAACAAGCTTCATTTCAAAAGCCTTGCAAGCGTCCTTTGCTATAGCAAGATCCTCTATGAGTGAAGCGTTGGTGATCTCAAGATTAGTTACTTGAGATGTGGCTAAATCAATATTCTTAGCCATCTCAACATTCTTTTTCTTCTCACTAGCTAAGCTTTTCTCTAACTCAAGGTTTCTCTCCTTTTCTTGGATGAGCAAGTCTTCTTGAGTTTCAAGAATAGCTTCTTGTCTCTCTATTTCTTTCAACATAGCGTTTAATTTTATCATATCAAAATTTTTCATTGATTTAAACAAATCATCATCACAATCACTTTCATCATCTTCACTAATGTTATTGTAAGGATCATTAATAGAAGAGAATGAGTTTTTATTTGATACCTTGCGCCCTTTAGCCATGAGGCAAGTTGGAACATCATCGTCATCACTTAGATTGTCAAAGAGAGTCTTTGAGCTTGTTGGCGTGTATGATGAGGTGATGGCGATGGAGGCAATTTCTTCATCGGATTCGAAGCTTGAATCCGATTCGGAGTCGGATTCGAAATTGGAATCCCACTCCTTTCCAATATGAGCGTGCCCCTTCTTCTTGCCTTTCCTCTCATCCTTCTTACGATACTTGTCCTTTCCCTTCTTTTTGTCGTCATCATTCTTGTCATTCTTCTTTCTTTGTGGGCATTCGGCAATGAAATGACCGGCTTGCCCACACTCATAGCACTTCCTTTGAGAGTGCCTTCCTCTTGACTTACTCCTATTACTCTTGTATCGACCCTTGGACTTGAAGCCACTCTTCTTGAGGAATTTGTTGAATCTCCTCACGAAGAGTGCCATTTCATCCTTACTCGAGGGACCATCATCATCATCTTCGCTTGAGCCTTCATCGGTGTCATTTAATCCTCTAGTGGCCTTTAGAGCAATGTCCTTCTTTTTATTCGCCCTCACAAGTTCTTCCACGGCATCGGCGTCCTTGACCATCATCTCATCGGCCACCAATCTCCCAAGTACATCATGTGGTGTGAGAGAACTAAAGTTGTCTCTCTCTCTAATTACTTGTACTAGGTTTCGGTTCTTGGGAGTAATAACTCGTAGAAGAATCTTTACCACGGCTCTATCCGTCAAGTCCTCACATCCTAGACCTTTTGCTTGATTTACTAGAATCATCGAGCGATCAAACATTTGAGTGTAGCTTTCTCCATCTTCTAGCACAAACCGACCGAGTTTCCCATTGATGAGCTCAATCTTTCATTCACGAACGCTTGAGGTTCCCTCATGTGCAACCTTTAGCGTGTCCCAAATGACCTTTGCATCTTCAAGCCCATCAACCCGGTTGAACTCGGTTGGACTTAAGGCATTCAACAATGCATTAGCCGCTTGATCATTGATGTGACGCTCCTTCTTCTCATGAGGTGTAAGCTTGGTGGAGTCCTTGGGCTTAAAACCTGTTTCAACAATCTCCCAAATCGAAGGGTGAAGAGACCTCAAGTACATCTTCATCTTATGTTTCCATCTTTGGGTAATGAGTGCCATCGAAATATGGCGCTTTGGGACGACACAGACATAAGATGATGATCCCGAAAACCGACGATGGGATACTCAAAGGAATTTACGCGGTGCCAACACGTGGGTTGTCCGTGTTGTCATCGGTGAAACTAGCTCTCTCGATCGACATCCTAATTTCTCCAAGCGGATAAGCTTAATACAAGAGATTAGGCTCTGATACCAATTGAAGGATCGGGATGTCGCCTAGAGGGGTGAATAGGCGTAATTAAATTTATCACTAAATTGATTGCAGCGAAATAAAAGGTTGGATTGTCCGAGTACAGCTCAGACGGTCGAGCACTTCAGATAGTCCGAAAGTATATTCGGATAGTCCAAGATAGCGAGTAAGGAAATATGCAAAAGTAAATCTGGGCTCCTAGTGAGATGTTTCCTGCACCAAAGAGTGTTAGTGAGCCCTGAGTACCTGTGAATGAAGTATGGTCAACAATATCTTCTTTTCAAACGAGATCACCACTTCAAACACTAAGACTTGAATTTGAACACAAGAGTGAAGATGAAATCCAAGAGATGAAGACGGAGACCCAAAGATTTTATCCCGAAGTTCGGATCCTTGAGGGGATCCTACGTCTCCGTTGAGGAGGCACAAAGCCCGGGTCTCTTTCAACCCTAATCCTCTCGGTATTGCACCAAGCACTCACCGACTTCACTATCTTGAATCCTTTCCTTGCGGAGGTGGATTCAACCTTCACAAACTTCCGGAGGCTCACCACACAAAGTTTGGAAGCTCACCGGCGACTCCTAGCCGTCTAGGAGTCCTCAACCTCCAAGAGTAATAGATCGGCGAGAAATCCACGAGAGGATGAAAACCGGTGTTCAAGATGGATCTAAGCAAGCTCAAGCTCTCCAAATCTCACTTCTTTTCTCTCTAGAAAATCCAATCAACAAGCTCAAAAGAGAGAGAGAAAAGCTAGGGCTCAAGGAATAAATGAGGAGGAGTAAATGCTCTGAGTGTGTTGTCTAGTTAGGTGAGAGTAAAGTGAGGTATATAAATGAGCCCTCGAAACTAGCCGTTTTGACTCAGGTCCGAATAAGTTCGGATAGTCCGAGTAAATACTCGGATACTCCGAATAGTGTAAAAAACACAGAGACAGAGAGACCCAGCTCGGATACTCCGAGTTGATTCTTCGGATAGTCCGAACCTTCGGATACTCAGAGCGGTTCGGATACTCCGAGTGAAATCTCGGATAGTCCGAATACTTACTACCCAGCAAACAAAGAGGGTCACCTCGGATAGTCCGAATAATTTTCTTCGGATACTCCGAGTGACTTCGAACATTCCGAGTGAAAAACTCGGATACTCCGAATGGGACTTAGCCTCAAAGACCATTTACTTTCTGGGAGGACAGAGGGGGTCAGCTCGGACAGTCCGAGTAATTACTCGGATACTCCGAGTAACAAAAGGCATTTTGTGTCTGGATTTTAGATTTGGTGACAAAGGTTTTAAAAACTTGTAAATTGCTAACTAATTTCCATCATGAGCACCTAGAATATCCAAACACTATTTCCCGTCAAATCCCTCTTAATAGTATGGCTATCCTTAGACTCAAAATTTAAATAAATTAAAAATCACAAGTCTAGATACCGTCTTTTGCTTCATTCGAATTTAGGGTTCGTCAAAGCCCATAACTTCACTGTGAAGGACTAAGATCTGAAGATAACACTTAGAAATCTCATTAGTCCTTTAATCGTTTTGTTATTAACCCCCAAAACATATAGGGGGCCTAGATGCACTTTCAGTAGCCCGAACTTTCTCTTCAACATCAAGAGACATGATAAGACTCTCAACAGAAATTTCTTGTCTCTTATGTTTCAAAACTGTGACAAAATTTCTCCACGAGGGAGGCAATTTAGCAATGATGCCTGTAGCCATAAACTTGTCGAGTAATGCACATTGAAGTCCTTTACAATGTAGTGTATTTCATGGATCTACTCGACTATAGAACAGTTATTAGTCATCTTGTAGTCGTGATACTGTTCCATGACATACAGTTCATTTTCAATGTCTGATGCACCGAATTTAGTACTCAATGCATCTCATAGCTCCTTTGCATCTATTATGTGTATGTACACATCACACAGACGATGAACAAGAATACTAAGAACGACACCTACAAAGAGTGTAGTGGCATCCTTAAACGCTTTCTCATGTTCCGAAATAAGTGTTCCTTTAGGTTTGCCAACAATGACCCAGTAGATGTTCACAGCTGTTAGTCACAAAGTGACTTAGACCTGCCATCTCTTAAAGTGCACACCATAATTTGTCCGGCCTCGGTGCATCGGCAAAGCCAACCATTGTTAAACCAAAGTGTTTGATACGATGTTTTTGGATTATTAGATAAAGTAGCACTCTCAGGTTTAATTTAATCAGATAAATTATACACACAAACTAATTAACTAGCAGGAACATGCGGCACAGGTATAATCTACATATGTATGGAACAACAACACACATATCTCTCTAAAAATACTCATGCACACAAGCAACAAGATAATTGACATGACAAATTGTAGTACATACCGATATTCCTTAGAAGCGAAACCGGGAAGAGAAGAAGACGACAGTGTCACGACGATACAGTAGATGAAGCAGATCGCGTAGACGATGTAGAGGAAGCAGATCGTGTGCAGTCGCACCGAGCGCTTCCCAAAAACCTTATTCACCATCTCCCGGTGCAGAATCTCAAAGGCGATGGGTTTTGGAGACTTGCTTTCTCATTGACCTGTGCACGCGGGCGCAGCGGGACAGAGCAGCCGATCTGTGGCGGCACATTGGAGAGGCAAAACTCTAGCGTTATGTTCTATATCACTCTAGGGCGGCGGCCGGACGATTTATATAGGAGACGTCACATGATTGGACTCGCATGATCTCCATATCTCGTAACCGATTCTGGATTTTTTAGAGAGTAAAAAGAAATAAAACTACAAAAGGAGGCCGCGCCTGTGCAAGCAGCTGGATTCGATTTCGACGGATCATTCACACAGGTGTCATGCGCTCGCGCCGCCTCGACCCGAGCCTAGCAAGGCGAGGCGAGCGAGTGCGCGTGTTATTCTCTTTCTCTCTGACATGAACTAGTGGGGTAAAGTACACTCCATTATTTAAGTTGGTGTCTCCCCACATTGACTAGCAATATAGTACTAAAGAGTTCCCACACCTTTTCCATATGTTGGCCTTTAGGATTTTCAGAAATTTATTTTCAAATACATAGGCTAGGTCTATACACTGTACCAAAAACACTCATATATACCAATACATCTATAGAACCATCACAAATAAGGTTACTAGTGTCGGTTCGTAAGGGGCTGCGTGGAAGGAGTTTATCTATGCAAAACCAGCACATATGAGATTATTATTTGTGCTTGTTTTTGAGAAAAACCGGCACACATGAAATTATTTTCTATGCCAGTTCTAAATAAAAACCGGCATATATATTATTTTGAATAATTTTTAAATTTTTAGAATTTCATAACTTATTCATATGAGCGCAGATAGAACTAAACTTTATATGAAAATTGTAGTTCTCGATGAGATCTACAACTTTTTGGTTCGTAAGTTTTCTATTTTAAGCTATGTAGATGTGTAAATAATGGCCACGAGCCTAAACAATCTATAACTTATTCATACTAAGTCAGGTAGAGATAACCTTTATATGAAAATTGTAGCTCTCAACAATATCTATAACTTTGTAGCTGAGAACCTTTTCATTTAAAGCCTATTTACCTATTTACATGCTCAAATACTTATTAAAAGGTTAGAACTATAAAGCTCAAAAGGTATGCATATCCTACCTTAGACAGTAAGTGACTTGAGCTAGGTTGGTTAGGTGGAGTGACTTGGAAACTCGTGGGTTCGTGTCCCATGAAATTGCTTATGTTGTTGACGGGATTCAGGGCATTTTCGTAATTACCCAAAATTAGCCTGACCTCCAATTATGTTAAATACCCTGAATGAGTTGCTTGGGAAGGATAACCCGCATACCTCGAAGTGTTGCTCAGGATGGATGATTTCTTTGCTCGGGGATTCCGAGCGGCAATGGCTGTCTGATGTACGATTCTCGAGCCTTCTCTGCTTTCGAACACCGTCGAGCGGACACACGGCAGCTCTGGGTAGTCCTCTTTTTTGTTCCGACGCGCCCACCATGCCGACGTACCTCGCACTGCTGCGTCCCGTCACAAGGATGGAAAAGTCAGCATTCACCTGCCCCATCATGTTTTATTGTTTTACTGTTACGCGCCACGCCTCTCCATGTCATTTCGAGGGATGGACGCATGACGTTCCCATACGACCTCTGTCAAGGGAGCAACACTCAGACCAGAGAAGCACCGTATGGACCGCTGGATTATAGGCTGTATTTTCTCAGAAAGTTGGTAACTCTTGTACATGCATAAATAGATGGCCTCGTGCATGTGCGCAAGAGAGACAACAGCAAGGAAGAAAACACACACAAAAGAGAGAAAAAAACACACAGTAACTCTCCCGGTTCTTGGCAAGCTTGAGTGCTAACCACTCGAGCTTGCTCGGACACCCTTGTAACGCATTCTTCACA
The DNA here is from genome assembly GCA_036346145.1 of Olyra latifolia. NCBI lineage: Eukaryota > Viridiplantae > Streptophyta > Magnoliopsida > Poales > Poaceae > Olyra > Olyra latifolia. The sequence goes on along the minus strand of CM070528.1, from coordinate 54,745,800 downwards.
CACTTGTATATCCAGATTGCTAGACGTAGAGTTGTTACCTCTCTCCGGGGGGCCCAAACCAGGGTAAAAACCTTTGTCTGCCTCCGTTTGCTTGATCGAATTCGCCTCTCGAGCGTCCCTGTAGCTGCGGAAAGGGGTCCGTTGATCCCCACTTCAACAAGTAAAGTCGGCACCTAGGAGCCCGCACTACTAACCGCCGATAGTTGTATTTCATGAGAAAAATATGCGGCTTGTGAATAGAGTTGCAAAGATGCCTATGGTATAGGTTTCACGTTAAAAATATATATATTTCTTACTTTTTTTCACATTTTTACACCAAAAAACTCTGTTTGGAAAACACTCATCAGTGCCAGTTCGTTGCTAAAACCGGCAGATATAAGCTTATCTATGCAGGTTAGAGATCCGACATAGATGACCAGACACATATGTGGCTTTTGTTTGTATCGGTTAAAAAACCAATACTGATGACCGTTTGGAATCGGCACTAATGACATGTTATGTAGCAGTGATATATTCTAACAATATGCAACGTTAACCCTATCATATCTTGGCCCAATTTTATCCCCAACATAACGTTGACCCTATCCTGGCCCATTTCATATCTCTTAATTTTACTATCAATCTTACTTTTACTATTAATGACCCTGTTTCTATATTGATGCAACCTGAAAATAGGGACACCATTAAACATGCTATTTTAGGTAGTGTTTCTTTCGGCGCTTGCGTTTGCGTTTACTTATAAGCTAGAAATTTGTTATTTTTGTACAAGTCAAATGATTTGACGTTTGGTAGCCAATTTTTGTAGATCTTACTATTTATTCTCAAAACTCTCAAAACCATTTTTTCTATATTTTTTGATCCCTCGGATATCCCTATCGAGGAGTTACAAATTTACAGCTTATAAGCAAACGCAAATGCAAACGCTGAAAGAAACACTACCTTAGTTAAATGAGATGGATGGGAAAGAATTACATGATGCATCATTCGTGGGAATTATTGTTAATATTCATTATAGTTTTATATATACATATATATGTATGTATTTATTTTGCAAACACGGGTATTCCAAGAATACCGGCAAACCCTCAATCCTTGATGTATCCTGTACCAAATAACCTAGCACTACCTAATTCACATGAAACTTGCCTCTAAGTAGGAAGATAATGTTACCAAATACCTTTTTTAATAAAAAGAAAAAATGTTGCTCGGCTAGTTTGTTCATAAAAAAGGAAAAGAAGAGAAAAAAAAGAAAAAAAAAAGCTGGAAAAAAGACTTGACACATATCTCCTCTCTCCCCTCTTGAGAAGACAAGACGAGACTGAGGCATCAAACTAGATTAAATTAAATCCCTAAATTTAATGGCGGAGGGAGCAATAACCAAAGTAATACTCCAATAAATAATAATAAAAAAAGCAGAGGTGAGGAGCCGACTGCCGACTGCCGACTGCCGAGCCGCCGGTGCGGTGGAGAAGAGAGAGCGAAGCCTCATGCGTCCCCACCTCGCCACCTCCCCCACCTCCTCCTCCTCCGTCTCCGCCGGCCGCCCCACCGGCGTCGCCTTCTGGCGCCCGGGCGCCGTCTCCTCCCCCTCTGCGCGCGCGGGGCGTTCGGTGGGACTCCGGCGTGCGCACGGCGGAGCAGCCCACGTTCTACGACCTGCTCGGGATCTCGTCGGAGGACACCTTCGATGAGGTGAGGGCGGCGTACAGGCGGATGGCGCTCAAGTACCACCCGGACGTCTCGCCTCCAGACGCCGCCGCCGAGAACACGCGCCGATTCATCCAGGTGCAGGAGGCCTACGAGACGCTCTCCGACCCCAGCCGCCGCGCCACCTACGACCGCGCCCTCGCCCGCGGCGTCTGCCGCCTCGCCTTCTCCGCCTCCCGACGCGCCTCCTCCACCTCCTTCTACGAGGTCAGCTCTCCTCTCCTCTCACCTCCACCAACTCTCTCTGTCTTCTTCAGTCCTTTGGGCCACTTGTATGTGAGAAAATGTCACACAAGTAATTTGCTCCTGAATTGCAAAAGAGCAAGCCACTGCTGAAGGGCATACAGTTTTTTTACCTCGACGAATTTCACGCCGTCCAATTCCAAGGGAAGGTGTTCATAAGAAAAGAAAAGTTGAGATCTTTCATCCACATACACCTGTACTGATTGATTCTTCTGGCCTGGCCTGGTTGGTAGAACCTTGATCCTTTCTGCTACTCTGCCTGCCCAGAGTTCCAAAAATTGATTTTAGATCAAAAATCGGTCCGGCCCGATTTTCGATTTGCCGCGGCAAATCGGTTGAAATTTGAGTTTTGAATTTTAAATCAACCGGAGGTTTAAAAAATCAGAAATCGCTTGTTTTTTCGATAAATCGACCGATTTCTTCGATAAATCGTTCGAAAACAAAAAATCGGTATTGAAATTTCGAAATCTCGAGCCAAACTTCGATAAATTGGTCGATTTTTTCGATAAATCGGTCGATTTTTTCGATAAATCGGTCGATTTCTTCAATAAATCGACCGATTTCTTCGATAAATCGAAATCACTTGTTTTTTCGATAAATCGGTCGATTTCTTCGATAAATCGTTTGAAAACAAAAAATCGGTATTGGAATTTTGAAATCTCGAGCCAAACTTCGATAAATCGACCGATTTCTTCGATAAATCGATCCAAACTGATTTTAAATTTTGAATCAAAATTTTGAATTTAATTCGCGATTTACCGTTATCGATCCGGCCCGATACCTCGATTTGCTGCGGCAAATCGCGGTTTGCCGTCGATAAGTTTAACCCTGTGCCTGCCTACATAACATACATACTAGTAGTAATAATTGCAATCCTTCAAGAAGACTGTTGGAATATCTGCACTCTAGAGATTGATGAACTTGTTCAATTCAGGTGGCCCTCCTTATAAATGAGTTTGTTAGAGCATGGTTTTCAAATTGATGTTCCTACTTACTAAATCATGTCTAAGCAACGCACCAAAGGTATTTTACTCTGTGGCCGTAATTCCTTTAACATATAATGCCATCATGCATGTGGGGATCCAGCCTGACTTAACATGATGATTGATTGGTTAATTAATTGAGGAGTATTTGATGACTGAGGAGCAATTGTTTGATTGGAGCTCCTGTAGTGGAGGACCCTGCATTGGATGTTTGATGGCCTTCTTTCACTTTTTTCATATGCTTTGTGTATTGATGAAATTCGCCACTGCAAAATGAATGTAAGTAGTCAGGGAGTAGATAGACACCCTTCAGCCTTCGGTGATAAATGTAGAAAATAAGAAATACAGAAATGAAACGACCCCTTATGTAACAAACATATATTCTAAATGTAAGCACACAGGGGTTGAATAATGATTGAGCGATAGTGTTCAAAAGGATTTGTAAAGTCCTTTTCATGTACCTCATGCATAAGATTATCTGGCCAATAATTTTGAAAGTCTTGTCTTATGTGGTAAGCTGATAATGGCAGGAGTAAGCTTATCTTACATTATTTATGTGATGTTGAATCCTTTAAGTTGACAATGTCTATAGCAATTGTCAACCCTTACTTGCTATGTTCTTTTCCAAGTGTCAATTCTGTAGAGCCTTGTCTCCACATTAACATTCTAGGTGTGTGAACTGTAGGACCAGGAAGAGAAGTCTGGCTGGCGGAGATCTTGGGAAGACCAAGTTGTGGAGCTGAAGAAGAGGAGCATGAGGAAGGATTCTGAAGAGAACCTATCCTGGGGAGCTCGAATGCGAAGAAGAAGGGCTGAATCCTCTTCAGCTGAAGAATTGTGATAGTGATCCTTCCGAGTGCAATAACGTTCCTATTTAGCACCTAAGCTGATTATATTTTTGGATAGGCATACAATTAGAAGGGCGTGTATTGAAGACAAGCATGAACAACCCTACATGAGATGCTTAGTAATAGTATAAAGTAGTAGTAGTAGTAAGCTGTAGCGGGCGGGTGACATGGTGAAGGATTGGGAAAAAGTGAAGCACTACTTGTACCTGGGTTGGGTGGGTGTGGCTGCCGAGTGCTGACCAACAAGAGCTGTGGTGATGGTATGCAGCTGAGTGGCTGCCTGGGTGTATTCTATGTAGAGGGGGGCTCTACTATGTTGCTCCTCCTCGAATCTTGCCTGGTCCAATGTAAATACGACCAACTAAAAATAAGCAAAGCTAGCTGTATTGTTAATTGATTGGAGTTCTCTTCAGATGATAATGCCATCTGCTTGCCTAGTGTGTTTTCCAGAGGTATGAATTAGTAGCATAGGAAGAAGGGTAATGCAGTATGAGTAGATGGACTTTTTACAAGTCACTGTCAGCTAGATAGGTAAAGGAGTGGTGAGGATTTGTGTTTTTTTTTTGACATGGTACAACTCGGGCGTACATAACTCACACCTACACGCACACCACACACAGTATGAGTGAGGATTTGTGTTTTGAGGGAGGGAGGATATGGATGGGATGAAGCCTGTGAAGTTGTGGTGGCTGGGCAGCTTCACTTCACTTGTCAATCTCCTCCTTGTTGACATGGGCTGCAAAAGGCTGGGGCTTTCTGGGCCGCCACCAACACCACTCGCCATATAGCCATTTTTCCCGTTTCTTTTCTTTTCTGTCATTGCATAAATAGTCGTCTTTTTTATCGTTTATTTTTATAAGACTTATTTTGATTTGAAAAAAAATCAAACTTTCTAAACATACAATTTGACCAATAATTAGTCAAATTATATGTATCTTTAATATACAAAAGACGTGTAGATTTGTATTTCAATTTGCTTTTGATATAATATTATTTTGTATAAATTGACAATATATAATAAACGAATTTTGATGTTTAAAGTATTCTTTAAAGATTTTTTTAAATTAAAATACATCCTATATCAAAAAATGGAGGGAGTACTTATTAACGGAGCAGAATAAAAGGGAAGTGTGGAGAAAATATCGAGGCGGGGAATTTGATGACAATATTTTGGAAAGTTTCCAATGGAGTACTATCTGGCGACTCCTATACATACTTGCCCCCACTCTCTTTTGGCGCCAAACGAGCCCATATTTGCCGCCAAAACCCCACCTCTTCTTCTCCCTCACAAATCCGCGCCCCAGCCCCCAGCCGCGCGCCACACACCATGCCGACCCAGCGGATCCCCGCCACGCCCCTCGGCGGCGTCACCTCTCGCCGCCACGCCGACCTTCTATTCCATCTCGTCCAGAGTGGCGGCGCCCGCCCCTCTGTGAAGGACCTCCGCCTCCGCCGCGTCATCCCGCCCGCCGCCGCGCCCCTCGACTCCTCTCCCGACAAAGCCGCCGCCAAGCCCGGATCTGTCGAGAGCACGCCGCCAGAGACCGCGTCGGCCCAAGACTGGGAGCTCAAACCGGTGAACCTCCCTCATTTTTCTGCTTCATCTGCTACGTACATGCAACTCTCTCTTCTGATTGGGCTCCGTTTGCGATTAGATGCTCCCGCGCTCCAAGCTCGTGCGCGATCCGGCCTCCTTCGGCTACCGGAGGCTGCTGCCTTTCCTCAACGAGATGGCCAACCACGGTAACGCCATCCTCTGCGTCTGCGCCTTCACTCGTCTCTTACGAATCGCGTTTCTTAGGCCATTTCCTTTCCTTGTGTTTACGCTGGCTGTTGCGTGGTTCAGATAATTCAGGAAATGTGGCGAAGAAAGAGCTCGGGACATCTCATTTTGGGCTGGTTGATAAATCTGTGAGTGGGAGTTACGGTGAAGCGGATAATGCTATGGATTCTTTAGAGCCGGTTGCTGTGAGAACTGGAAAAGATCAGGAGATGAAGGATTGCTGTGACATTGCCAAAGACGAAACCAACGCTGTCCCTGGTGATATTTCAAGCAGCGAGCCGGTGAGCCTGATGCTATATATGCCGTCTATTGTTTGCGTCCATACATTAAGCTGTATATTCAGATCTATTGTATGCCCTATATTCATTAGTGCTTCTGTGTTTCAGTGGCTTACCCGATGCCCAAGGTCAAGGTTTGTTCATCATCCCAGCTCATTTAGCTACAAAAGGATGCTGCCATTTCTCATGGAGAACGGTAAGATGATTTCTGAGTTCAACTGATTATGATTTAGTGCAGCCTCTTTCAGAGTTCGATTCTCATTGTGTGCTATTGTCTTGCTGTCAGAACTCTCATCTCAGGAAGGTGGCAGGGTCAAGATTCGAAGGGTCATGGAAGAAAAACATGATATCTTGGCCAGTGGACAGGATCATCTTGCTGTCTCAGAAGACTCACCTGAGGAATGCAACAAATCTGAAGTCAAAAGAAGAGTAGAAGAGAAACCATCAAAATCAGATGGGGATTATGTTCTTGATGGAGAGTTTCAGTCTGTTTCCGAAATCTCTCATCTCAAAGTCAGTTCAGCCGAAATGCAAGAAGAAGTGTTAACTTCAGATGGAGACCCATTGTCTTCAGACAAGGGTGAATTTACTTCAGATGGGAATGGTGTCCTGGCCCGTGGACAGCATCAGCTTTCTGTCTCAGAAGACTCCCCTGAGGAAAGCAGCAAAGCTCAAGTTGAAAGAATAGAAGAAGATGTAGTAAAATCGGACGGGATTTCTGTTCTTGATGGCAGACAGCTTCAGCCTGTTCTTTCAGATATCCCTCCTCCAGAAGACGGTGCAGCTGAAATGCAAAAGGCCACAACAAATCAAGCTTTAACTCCAGATGGAGATGGGGGAAACCCATTAACTTCAGACAAGGGTGAATTTCTTGCCAAAAAGCAGCCTCAGCTCTGTGTCACAGAAGAGCTGTTGAAAGACAGTACTGAACTTGCTGAAGTGCAGCAATGCCAAAGCTCAGAATCAGGATATTATGATGTTGGTTTTGCTAGTCATACCAAGACAGTAATGTCATCTGTGAATCGACACAGTGCACTAGGGTGGCTGGGTTCTGTGGTTTGTCTAGATGATCCACTGCTTGATATGGGAATGATCTGCAGGTTTTCTGATTCTTGTACTATTGGCACACACTTATCTGTGGAGGAAATGTCTGGCTGTGTCATGCACGGTGAATCAGGGTCAAGCAAAGTGGGGACACCACGGCCAAGAGGTTCCCCTTGTTTGGAAAAACGAGGCCTTCCTCCTACGAAACTTTCTCCAAAGAAAGGAATACTTAAGAGGCATACAAGGGGATGCAAGGGCATCTGCATGTGCTTGGACTGCAGCATATTTCGTTTACGTGCCGACCGAGCTTTTGAGTTCTCTAGGAAGCAGATGCAAGAGGCAGATGATATAATAGGGAACTTACTGAAGGAGGTGGCGAGTCTTAGGTACCTGATGGAGAAGTCTGCTGGCCAAGTAAGTGTGACCACAGGCGCTTTACCTTTGGTTTCTTGTGCTCATGATGAGGTTATATTCTTTTTTTTCAGAATGCATTTGATGTGTGGTTTATGACAGTAGTTTCATGTGCATGACTGGCTCAATATTGTCGATTGTTCTATGATCTCAAAACCTGCCATCTGGTATGTTGGTTGCTGATGTTAGTTTCATAGGCATGGCTGGCCCAATATTGTCAATTACTCTATGATCTCATAACCTGTCATCTGATATGTTGGTTGCTGATGTTAGTTTCATAGGTATGACTGGCCCAATATTGTTAGTTACTCTATGATCTCTTAACATGTCATCTGATATGTTGGTTATTGTTGATGTGTTCAGTTTTTTTAGGCAAATTGACATGCGATTGTACTGACCATAGCAAGTTCAGGATGTTGCTCATTTATGCTTGGTAAAAACATATGGCGTAGCTACAGAGAAATCATAGACTCTGTATCCATACAAGCCTTAGATAAAAGGAAATCGTGTGAAAGTGCTGGTCATGTATGATGTTTTGATGCAATGGAAACTGATTCTCTCTAAGAGCTCTGCTTTGCCCATTACTGATGGACCATGCATCACCTGCAATATATTGAATGTATGTTTAGATGGACAAAAAGAAAACTAAAAAACAGTTGGATTAAATTTCAGGAGTCGTCAACCCAGGCAGCTTGCCGGCGGGCCTCACGGGTAGAGGAGGTGGCGAAAGAGCGTCGCCAGCAGATGTTGATGGAGCTGAACTCGCACTGCAGAATCCCTGTGAGTAGTCGCTCTGTCTGACTCTTACCTTGTGTGCATTGCACTGCGCTTCTTAACCAGCCCGCTGTTTGAACCCAGGGACCAAGGGTGAAATTTGCGCAGTACGTTGAAGAGAAGATGGTCATGGCCTCGTCTCCTCGCAGTGGCAGTAGGAGGTAGCTGGGCCTGAGCCAGTGATGTGTGCAGGTGATGGGTGAGGTCGAGCTGTGTGAAACAGTGGGTCTGAATTGTTTTTTGTTTTTCAATCTGGTGAATGCAAATGCTTGGTTATCTAGTTTTGATACGTGGGGGAGGGAGTGTGGTTGTAGCGATGAATTTCAGGGTTGAGCTGTCTGTTCAGTTTTCTTCCAAGGGCACATCCATTAATTTATGAAAATTACACAGCAGAAAATGGAAAAAACAAAAACGATGGGGAGGGAGAAGCAAAGCAACCCCCCAAAAAAGCAAGACAAGTACTAGTACTAGGTTACTAGCTAGCCGTATGTATTTGCTGGCGCTGGCTGTGGCGGCTAGCCGGCGTAGAGGTGGACGCCGACGGCGACCATGAAGATGGCGCAGAAGGCGAAGAAGATGATGGTGTGGACGAAGATGGAGGCGGCGCTGGTGCGCATGCTGTGGAACTCGGCGACGCGGCCATTGCTCCCGGGGATCTGGCACAGCAGCCCCGGCGTGAGGAGCACGAAGAAGAGGACGGCGATGAGCACGGGGCCCCAGTCGCCCGCCATCGATGGCGATGACCTACCTTCTCCGTCGTGCATCTATATCTATATATACTCCTAGTCCAGACGAGCACGAGCATCGGTGCCCTCGCCGGCCGTCCAATGCCCAAGAGTCTCTGACTAGTTCACTGCCCTGTTTTGATTCTTGTTATTGTGGCCATCGATACCATGCAATGCTCGTTGCATTAATTAATGCATAGGATAATCGCTTCTTGACGATGCTTGCTATAGCCTTCTCTGGCTGCTCAAATTAATGTACCAACTAACTAATGTGCGTATCAATGTTCAAATGAATATAGTATACTATATCACTCTCTCCTTTTATTAGGACAAAATTAACACGCAGCCACCCTGCCTGATGTCGATGTGGTTTCTGTTTGTGACCATTGACGCCTTAGCCTCATGAAGACGATTTCCTACCTCAACCTAATATTGCCGTATGCATCTTTGACAAAAACCCTCCACTGACTTTTCGCAGACGTGATATTGCAGCTGCTCGCTTTCTTTGATTCTAAAAGCTAATCAAGCTGTAGCCGCTCGCTACTGTAAATTCAGAGGTAGCCACCGTGTTGATCGACACATGCAGTATACTAGTATAATATCACATCTGACTGACGCTGCATTTTTTTGAGGTTCTCATCGGCTGGGGCTGTATATCATTAGCATTCCACACCACATGTGTGCCTCTCACTCCAGTCCTTGATGTCAACATGATATGATGCTCACTTGCTTGTTCTTTGTGTATCAATTCCTCTTGTTCCTTTCCATCTGCATGCGACCCATCACCAAACTGGAGCATGTACGTACGCCCTCGTTTACAGGCCAAATTAAAACTCCGTGTAATTAATCAATTTATTAAACTAACTGACTCAGATTAATTGTTGTCAGCACAGCATCTCAGCAGTCCATGTCCACCACACACAACGAACCTAAATCTTACAACAACATAGCTAGCGAGAAACCAGTCTACCTCTTAATTACATGCCCTACTGATATGGCGCACAAATGACAAAGCACCTGAACCTTGGAACAGGTGAAATTAATCAATCAGTGTGCAAATAAGGGCAGAAGCCTAACAAAACCAAACAGATTTAACGATGACGTACGTACGTAGGGAGGAATTAAGCAGACCGACGATACAGATACATATGTATGTATAGCTATTAGAATGAATTACATTACTAGACAGAGAATTGAGCAGGAGCAGGAGTAGGAGCTAGCCGAGGTTCATGCGCACCCCGATGGCGATGAGGAAGATGACGGCGAAGGTGAAGAAGAAGATGGAATGGACGATGATGGAGATGGCGCTGGTCTGGAAGTTGCCGAACTCGATGATCCGACACTTGCCGGGGATCTGCAAGAGAAGGCCAGGCGACAGGAGGATGAAGAGCACCAGCGGGATGAACACGGGCGCCCAGTCCTGCATCTTTCTCTGCTCTCCTTCCTCCCTCCCTCCCCAAATGCTATAATTGCTACCTCGATCGATCTTGGCAATGGCAATGGCAATGGCAATGCAGTATGTTCCCTATATATGCATACTACTTACTAGTTGCTTGCGATGCCATACGCTACATGCAATTGCAAGGGATATATGGAGGTTGCAGCGGAGCTGTCAGTGTCATGCGCATGCATCCATCCTGCTTATTTTGCAATACTGACGGTGCTGAGCATATTTATCTACGTATATCCTGACTAGAGTTGCAAATTTGCTTTCAATATCATCTATTCACTGCCTGATCGAGCAGCTAGCCAGGGTCTAAACAATCCGGAACCGATTAAATTAATGAACAAATGAACGCTAGCGCGAATCAAATGTTTTTGCAGTACTATCTATCTATCTATCTATATATATAGAGATAATAATAGTGTCTTATGGATAAGCGGAGAGATCCGTCTTATCACGACGTTAAATTTCGAGACTGAAATAGACGATCCGAACCGTCCATCTTGTTCATCTCGATGAAATCTCACTACACACCAAATTTCAAATTTTTTTGAATTTTTTTACTATTTGTTTCGTATTTTTGAAAATCGCTGATCTAATTAGCTATGGACCTCCAATAAGTTCAGTTTTCAAAATACGAAACAAATAGTAAAAAATTCACAAAATTTGAAATTTGTGTGTTGAGATTTCATCGAGATGAACAAAATGGACGGTTCAGATCATCTATTTCAGTCTCAAAATTTCTAAACGTCGTGGATAGCACGAAGAGATCCGTGCTATCCATAGCACACTAGCCATTCTCTCTTTCTCTCTCTCTCTATATATATATATACACACACACTTCCCTCTGTTAGCTTTTTACTTTACATCGTCGAATCCGTGCGTAAAACTTTCTGAAATTTGATCAACGGCGCGCGAAAGCTTTACAACTATACAAGTTACATCATAGCATTTTTATTTAAAAGTACGTTTATGATACTATTAGTATATCTTTAATGCAATGAATCTAAAAAATAGCTGTTAAAGGACAAAAGAACATAAAAAAAAATAGTGGACATACTCCATTCATATCACAAAAACTTGACGTTTGAGATACGTGCAAATCAAAGTTTTAAAACTTTATATTTGAGCATCTTTTAAATTTTTGGATTGAGCACTAGAAAACCATACGTATAGATTCGTCTCAAAAAGCTCTTTCATAATATCATAATTTTAGTGGATTTTATAAATAAATTACAATAGTAACCAATAATCAAAGTTGCATTTTAAAGACCGCGTCAATATCTAATACATCAAGATTTTGTGATAAGGAGGGAGTGCTTGCCATATATAATTGGTATGTACATTGCACGGTGGCCATTGATGTGTCTCTCTCGGACCATAAAATGGGTGTACCAGTCCATAGGAGTGACATATCAAAGAAGATAAACATATGATACTGACTATCCTAACGAAGTCTAGATCTCTACTAATAAAAAATCTCTAGTGGTGAGTGACGTGGTCATATGTTATTTTACTAAAATTACTTACCATGTCATATCCACAAGATCCAAATCTATAGCAATACTAAAATTACCCGCCATACGACACGACGGAGAATCCTTCTTACCCGTCACTAGAATGTCAATCCCTGATCCATTACCCGACGCTCAGAATCCACATTTATTCACGGGCACGGCTGTGTGATAGACGATTTTCCAACCAAACAAGTTGCTATGAGGAACCGCGGGAAGCACACCAGAGTTGTTGTCCAAGTAGGTACCTTCTCGCACAATAGCTGGATGACCCAAGGTTGGCCTTAGAAACGTCTCGGACCACCATCGAGGAGGAGGACAGCGGCAGGTAGACTCCTACCCGAGCCAACAACGATTAATTAGACAGCTTAGATAAGGACACCAATGACCTACATACACCCCTCTTTGTTTTCTGTCCTTTCCAGATAATATACTGTAAGTCAGCACACCAGAGTAGGGCTTTGGTTGTTACCATTCCACAAAAGGATCCGAACCAGAAAGGGGTGACCCGACGCCTAATCTAAGATGTAAGATTGACAGGGAATTCTTTCCCAATCGCAACAGTTAGATAGCCTACTTAAGTTTCCATCTTATATCATCCCATAAATATTTCTCTCCACCGCTCGCCCCTCCACCTCCTCTCACGCTGGCACCATGTTGTTGGACTCCTTTCCCGAGTGGGCATCGCCTCCTCCCTTCCCACCACTGGGGCCACCGCCCCCTTCAGTCAATATCGTGCGTGCATGTAGCCTCAACACTTTTACTCCCTTGCTAGCGTCGCGGTCGAGCCTTCAATTACAATTGATTGTATTTTAGACATCAAATTTATATAATTTGGGAAGAAAGATTTTTATAATATTATGTTTCTATAGAAACTTGTATAACATCTACTGATATGTCTTAAATCAATGAATTCTGTTGAAACACGCGGGCGCTAGGTTAGTTACTTAGTTAGGTAAAAAAAGCTAACAATTCTTGGAATTAAAGAAAAGCTGGCGTAGAAAAGAAAATAGTGGAGCATTAGAGGTCACTTTATGAGCCACCGAAATTAGGGCTAGACAAGAAGATGATGGTGAATACATGGGAACATAATTGCTGGCCGCAAGTATAGGCCATGCCATGCAGAAAAGGCTAGGAGCTGCATATGAGTAGCCTTTTCGACAGTGAGAGCATGGTCAGTGAGAGCAGCCTCTTCGACAGAACACTACCGTATTCATCATAAAAACGATGCTAAATTCTTAGTTGAAGGAGGTGGACCTAGGATTTAGAGATATAGGGATGAATTAATTATTAACATAATTGTGATAAGTCAAAGAAGAGTTGAAATTGGCATGTATATGGTGTTAAAGAATGAAGTTGTGTCTTATCAATCCTTGCATAAAGAAAGAGAAAGTAGAGGGACAAAGCAGAAACCCTTTATTGATTCTTCAACCATGGGTTACAATTAGGAATCATTTCTTTATATAGAGTATGAAAGAATGCCATCCAAAGACATCTCTTAGGAAGACACCCCTTGGAATTTGCCCACATGTTAATCTTAATTAACAAATTCTCAACACTCCCCTTGGCAAATTAATGTATATATATATATATATATATATATATATATATATATATATATATATAGACACACACACACACACACACACACATACATATATATATGCCTTAATATAAACTTCTCCAAAAGTCCAGTGGGAAAAAGGATAGAGAAAAGAGTACATAAATATTAAATATGCATACCTTAAAAACTCTTTCTTAAAACCCTGTGAGAAAAACAGATGGAGAAAAATTATATTGCATAGATAAGCATGTATTTATTATATTGCCTCGTTAAAACCCTTCATATAAGAAACCTATATGAAAAATTCATGAAGGAAAAAGAGTGCAATGTCTGATCCTTAAAATCATTTTAAATAAGTAATATATGCCTTATTATAAACTTCTCCAAAAGCCTAGTGGGAAAAAGGATGGAGAAAAGAGTACATAAATATTAAATATGAATGCCTTAAAAACTCTTTCTGAAAACCCTGAGTTCACCATGGACCGTGAGGCAGACAGGCGGGGCCCAGTGGTCAGTCTGACAAGGGAATTTTCTAAAAATAGAAAATTAATTCTAGAAATTGTTTTAATTATTTTAAAAATAGGATATAACTTGTAAAATTTAAATCTTTTTATCTAGAAGTCCAAAAATACTTATTCAAGTCTCTAAAAATTTAGAAAAATGAGATCTACTTGTTTATGAATTTTATTTATTTTTAAAAATATATTTATTTGCTGTTTGGATTTTATTTTCTATATATTACATGTAGAAACGAATGCTTTGGAAAGTGTGCCAGGAAAAGATTTTGCTACAGGTCAAGAGTGGAAAATGCAAGGCAAGTTATACACGGTCCTTGATCATGTTGCTCCTATTTACAAATAAAATTTTTATTTTTTAATTATGTATTGCTGTGTTTATTATATTTTATTGGGAATTTAGTTATTCCTGTTTGGTTATTACCCTCATTTGAATTATTGTATTACTAGATATTCTTTTGTAACCTAGTTTATCATTATTTTAGTTGGATAATGATGATATACGTGGGTTGGTAGTCGTTATTAGTCTGTTTAGTCTACCTGAGAGGAATAATTAATCTTGACTAAAAAGAGATATTCAATTGAAAGTAAATGCATATGTTGCTTTTACCCGAGTCTGTTGGGACATTTAGAGGAGATGTGCTGCTTATGAGGGCCATCATCCAAGCCATATTGCTGTGCTACTACGTGATCCCAGTTATTCAAATGTTTAACTCTAAGTGGCACAATAGGCATCTAAAGGGCCACATACTAATGTTTAGCCCCGTAACTGTTATGTTGCGAGTGTTTCCTTTCTAGCCAAAGGTTAAGATATGAGTATCTTATGGGTAAAGGTATGCAACATCTGCAAAGTGTTAATAAACTATTTGAATAGCCGTGTATGTGGTTATGGATAATGCTTGGTTATACTTGAGCAAGATATAATGTTTTTAAATGCCAATGGGTGGTTATCACATGGACTGTTGGGTGCAGGTTATTAGGCTTTGTGAAAATGTTTATGATTACCTGCAGATTTATCAAATGTTTTAATCAATTGCTTTGAATATATTAATCTATCACGTCTTTGTCAAATATTGTTTATGCAAAATAATCATCAACCGTTGTACTGTACAAAGCTTATATATAAAGGTTAGAAATGCATCATTTCACTATGTGTGATTTGCTAAGTATTCGTCTATACTCATCTTGCAAACTATGTTTGTACGTGGGCTGCATATTTCATCCGGCAAGACAAGAGATTGAAGAATTCTCACCGCTATATAAGGATGAGTTCATTCAAGATGGCGAGTGGTTGGACGTGCTTCCTAGTCAGATGTTTGTAACTCATGATAGGCGATTTATATCCTCTGCCTTTGCCTCTCTCTGACGTGCCTCTGTCGTTCACCTCACATACACTGTAGCTACTGATGATGTCTGATAACTTTAAACAAGATACAAAGCGATCTTGTTTGATGTTCTTGTTTGCCACAAAGACTGATGTTATAGTGTTTTTATTCTGATAAATATCGCCGCTGCTTTTTTGTTTGCACTCACATATCACCGTGCACCTTTGCCTTTGCTGTAATAATTTATGGATTTATTTATTTAGCCCTGTGTGGCTTTGCTTCTTATTTGTAAGAATTTATAATAACTATTGTCACTTTTATAAAGTATTGTAATGATATATACTGATGATCACTTGTGCACACTACGCACTGGAGTTGATCCTGGACCAGTGTAACATGTGAGCCACGAAGTTGCTTAATTTTGGTTGGTGACCTCATAGACACCTCTTAGAATTTACCTATATGTTAAAGGAAAAGGTCTATTTCACATCCTGAACTATCACGCTTCGTCTATATAACTCCCGTGAACTATAAAACTAGATATTCCATCCCGAGAATTTTTAAAATCGGCACAGATAACCCCTTGGTGGTGGTTTGGAATGTGGTTTTGGCACCATGGCATGTGAGATGGCATGTGAAAGCGACGTGGTGTCTGACGAAGCTGTGGCCCACATGTAAGGGACTCAGTACTATCCCTTCTCTTTCTTCCCTCTTTGCTCTCCTTTTGTGTTCACCGAAGCGACAGAGGAGCAGGAGCGGAGGCAAGACGTGGTGGTGCTGGCTCGCTGGTCAGCCGACGCTGTCCGTGGCGCCGCCTGCGGGGGCCGCTGCACGTCCCCCTCTCTCCTCCTCTAACCTCCACCTCCCTTCCTACCGGTCCCCCAGCCCACCCCTCCTTCCTGCAGATGTGGAAGAGGTGATGCAGAGACGAGCCACGACATGGCCAAGACGCCTTCAATCTGCACCACTGCCGCGTCGTACCCGCAACACCTCGTCGAGATCCTCTCCTACAGCCACCGCGGGCGGCACTGCTCCCAGTGACGAATTTGATGCCTGACGAGAGCAGAGCAGACCTAGGAGGTGCCGAGACCGGAGGCGGATCGACGCGGCGACGGGATGGTGCGACTTCTTAGGATGGCGGGGGCGGCTAGAGGCAGACGGTATCGGAGGCATTGCGGTGGGGGCGGCTGGAGGCGGTGCGGCGGCCGGCGGGGACGGCTAGAGTTGAACGGCGGGGACGGCTGGAGGCGGTGTGGAGAGGATGGATGACAAAGTCTTACGCGTGGGCTCGCTGACGTGTATTTCTTTAGAGTTGGCTGTAGTGCCATGTGGCAGATTCGTCTAGGTGGACTACCAAATTGGCATTTACATCTTAAGCTCTATTCCTATTTTTTCTCTCTTCTACTCTATTTTCTCTCTCCATTACTCTAAAATTCCTTCACACTTTACACTACACCAAAAAAGGTTTATTCCCTCTATCAGAAACTTTATCTCTAAAACTCTATTTCTATGCTACTATAGGTTCTGCTACGAATGCTCTTACCTACATCAGTTTTGAAAATTCTAGGGTTTAGGGTTTATCTACAGGGATTACATAGACGAAGCCCGAACTATCGGGCGTGAAATATACTTTTTTCCTACTCTTATTAACAATTTCTCAACAGATGGGAATAGTATCTGTGGATCAGCTTGCTAGCCAGGTTAAGGTTGTAGAGCTGAGCTGACCATATTAATTGCTAGCTAGGTGGTTGTTGAGTGACCGCACAGCATGGGCACAAGACAATGAAAGGAAATCAGAGAAGGGCACGTCACGTCCGGCGAGCGAGGCGCCCCCCGAAATGACCGAAATCCTCGTTTCCCACGCAATTGCATTTATTTTAAGAAAGGACTTATATTAATTCATGGCAACAGTACAACCCCATTTTTCACATAGGTCCTGACATGAAATAAAATAAAAAACGAAACCCTTCCGTGGTCCTGCTATAAAAAAAAGCATAGCTTTTTCCTCCTGCATGTCGCGGTCTCCTCCAGCATGGGGTTTAAAGCGACGGAAAGCATTCCCTATGTTCCAGCCACACCGTAGTGGCTATGGACGAACTGTAGCCCTCCAATAGTTTCCCAAGCAATCGCATTTTAGCATGCATCTCTTTACCCTCACCAGCCTGTTGATGCCATATGCTTACATGTGTTTGGTAGCCGCAATATGCACGCTTGCAACGTCGCTGCTGACTGGATGCACCAACCACCAATACCACTGTGTATGAAGACTGGATACTCCATTGGTCTCCATTTTAGTGGCTTCTATATAGAAATGATACGTGCAAAAACCATAAAATGTTTGATGTTTCTCAGTGGACTGCCTGACAATTTCTTCCAGAAAAAGCCTTCAACTGCCAGCAAGGATGTTCCTAGGCGCAGAGCACATACCGTGTCATTTCTTGCCTTTTCTTGCGAGGTAGCGCTCTCGAGCTGCCTGGATTTTACTATCCACATCTGATTGCTTAATATCCGTAGCTTTTATCGGTGAGCTTACTTGCTTGTCCTCCAGAGGTTCAGCATCTTTCAATGCACTCGAACCGCCACTGCAATTAGATACTTGAGGTAACTAATGCAGCTAGTACAACATTTTGCTACGTCAAAAATAATAGTTTTTAATCCATCAATTCCATACCTTAATTTGTTTATGTCCAATCTCTCAAGCTTCTTCAGGACAGGTTTAGCCCAAGCCTGCTCCACCGCGCAAACATTTCTCATGAAAGGGCGAGTAGTACTTATTAGCTCATGATAGACAACATACACAGGTAATTTCCCATATTCATCACCTTCCAGTACGGAAGATGGGTGCACCTGCAAAAAATTGCACTTAGCATGCTGTACATGCAGTTATGCAAACAAATTTCCAGACCACACAATCTGATCAAAACCATAATTCTCCACAAGGAGTTTACCTATGCCAATGCAACCTTCTCAAATTATGTCGCATGAGACACCTTTCCCTCAGGTAGTTTTCAGCATATTCAATTATTGTTTCCAAAAGGGCCCAACAACAAACTGTACGCCCACTAAGTTTATCTATGAAACAGTTCAATTTTACCGTCAATTTGGTATGTTAATTCTAGAATGTAATCGATGACGATTATTTCACTCAGTGGTGAGTTTAACTGGTAGCTGTGCGAACAAAGCTTTTAGAAAGCCTGCTTTGCTTTTGTTCATTGTACATATTAATATCTGGAAGTTTAAAGGACTGACCCTACATGTATTATTTTCTGCATCCAGCTATCCACAACTGATTCCACTTTTACTTACTTTCATATAGCTTTATCATTACAACTAAATCTGTTATAAAAACTAATTCTGACAGGAAGATCGCACAAGTTGATACCTGCACAAGTTGTGTCTTGTATCCAACCGTATGGTAACCATTGTGATGCAACATCCTCTCAGCTAACTGGTTACCATATCCTATACACAGAGCTCTCCTCAATTTTCTATAGTCAGGGTCACTCTTCCGCCCTTTCCTTGATTGAACATCTGTCGGACCTAAATTTTACAAAAATGATGAAATATTCAGTTAAATGCAGTCAGTTTCAAGGATCCTAGCCAGGACCAGGATTGGTATACCAGCCATAAGTAGGGTTCTGTTTTGTAGTTTTGCTATTTTGACAAAATAACATAATAGGGGCATTCGATGATGATTCAACGATTATGAAATGCATAGACTTGAAAAAGAAAATAAAAATGAAAAGAGATTCCGTCCAATTTCCAGCAACCGGTTTGGCAGAAGAATTTCAATGTTTCTGATATTTGGAACTGACACAGACAACAGTGCAGCTGTCACAATATCTCATTTTTGTGTATACATTCTAATTAATTGATATGCTGCACTTACATTTCAAAAATAGGCAGTGACAAAATCAAAACAAACAGAAACATCAGACAGCCAAGATTAGTTCTGTGCATGCAAAGAAAATTTCTATTATACTGTTCTGAGAAATAACTTGTTCTATTTCCCTTTGTTTAATTATTATTTCTGTTTATATTGGCTTATGTTTTTAGTAAATATTAAAATTAAGATATAGTGACAATAACCATACAGTCTTATAGACTCTACAAAGAAAAATATTCTGTCATCAGGAATTAATCAAAATTACTCAACAACAAAATTATGAGGTATTAACAGAGCAGAGAGTACCTAACCTATAAAAAATTGATCTTCAGCTTTCCAATCATATTAAGGTAATTCTTAGAAAGCAAAATCAGTGGGAGAATGGGAAAAAAACAGCTATACAAGAGATACATGTCCCAGGGCAGAACAGGTGAGCATTTTTGAAGGGGTATATATTCTCACGGATTTTAAGGACCTGAACATAAAAACGACTGCCACAAATCTGACCTTTTGCAATTTTATGAATAATCTGACTTAATTGTTTCCTCACATCTTTGCTAAATTTCATGCCCCGCACCTGCAAAAAGATAGTCTCAAGATAAATATACACATAGTAATCTAATGGTTCTATAAGACAAAGTAGGACTGCAGAATCTTTCACATATTAATTTGATGCATGACGGCTCAATCTACTTGCTCAATAAAGCCAACTGGTATTTTTTAGTAAGTGCAAGCATAAAAACATGACAAACACATGGTGTTTTAGTTTCTACATGTTTCGATTTGTAATTTTTGCTCTATATGATAGCTGTAAATAGTAATCCACATAATGGTGAATAGTACAGTATTATTTAAAAAGAGATAATCCCCAAGCTCAAGAACTTCATTCAATTTAAACAACTACATGATATTTATATTTGAATAAACAATTGATAAAATCATACTCCCTCTAGTTAACAAAAAACTTGACGTTTTGGACATCGACGCGGTCTTCAAAATACAATTTTGGCCACTAATTACTATTGCAATTTATTTATAAAATTATGATATTATGGAAGTGCTTTTCGAGAAAAATCTATATGTATGATTTTCATGGGCCCAATCTAAATAGTTCAAAAGATTTTCATACATAAAGTTTCAAATTGGCTTGCACGTATCTCAAATGTCATGTTTTTTAAAACTGAAGGGAGTATTACATCTGATTGTACAGATCCATTTCCATCAAGTATAGTATCATTTCCATTTTGTCCTCTTGAAAAATTCAAATAGAAGATGTGGGCATGATTTGAATAATGAAACTTCATGACGACGAAGGTCACTTGAGCATTTCTCCAGAAAATTCAAGTACTATCTTATGTTTCTTGACACAGCTGACAGGAGGCCCAAAACGTACCTTAATACTACTTATCAATTCTAAAGTTCGACTTATCAGTTCTAAAGTTCGAATCATAATGTTATTTTCAATCACCTGCAAATCATGATCTGAGCACCATCTTGGATCATAGCCTGTTTGATCCCAGCTTTCAAATACTTGAAGCAATTGTATATGGTCACCCCAACCTGAACCATCAGGAAGTTCTTGCCTTTTCCTCTTTCCCTCCATCTCCTTGCTGTGTATAAGAAGCACATAAGTTCATCACATGATTGGTGAATGAATTTTGATAGCTTTAGATGAACTGCAAATAAAAGAAAGAAAGAAAGAAACAGCCACCTTCTAGTTGCCCGCAATGTGATTTCAGCCGACAAAACTGCGGCAACAGTTAATGCCTGAGAAAGGCATCCCAATTCATTCGCTTCAATCAAAGTCCTTGAAAGAGAAGGCTCAAGGGGGAGCTCTGTACAAAATTTACATGGCATATTCCTTACACAGCCAAATTATAAAATTCAAATTTCACAGGACCAACGTGTTGTCAGAATTGTCATGGTTTGAGGTTCTAGGTGCATATGACGGTTACGCAGAAGTGGCACGCAATGTAATGCAAATAGCAAAAGCACTGAAATTTTGGAACTGTCCAGAAATACTCCTTGCTTACCATTGTATTCAACCCTATGAACAAAAAGAACTACTAAAATGCTGCCATTTGAATACCTAATTGTTTATTGTTTGAGCTCTGATGAACTCCCAATTACTTCAAACTTTGTGCAGTTATTATGGTAACGTCCTTGCAAGGTACGGTTACATTATGCTGTAAGCAATTGCAGCATGTTAGGGACAAAAGGACAACGTAGCTACTACAAGTACGGAAGCACTATATGTAGTCTGAAAATAATGTCATATTATTACTACACCATATCAGAGGAATTAATACAATAGATTGTCTAGCATGGAAACCTAGTCACAGAATTTAACAAGGCTTGCCCACTTGGCACTTGCTAGTGAAAATCCTGTCATAGTTTTTCTGTATGTCACTGTTCTGTTAGGGTATGGTGTAATGGAGACGTATATAAAAGAGTGAATCTTTCAAAGTTATAAGTGGTATTAGACAAGTTATTAGTGGCAAATAAAAAAGCTTGCCCTAAACATATCTACAGACAGACCATATAAAATTGTGACAACATTCAAATCATTGTATATATGTCATATAGAGAGTTTGTTCACAAGAAGCAGCAGATAAAGACAATTGCCAATGCATGTCACACAAACTAACCTAACATGTGTAAAGCTAAATAGTTAATCCTAGTCACAAATAGAAGTTTCTGGCTACAATTGTTGAAAGCACGGAATAGCAATTCAACAATATCTATATGCACTGGCTGATGCTCTCGACAAAGGAAAAAGTTGAAAACATGAAATCTCTTCCATAGTATATCAGAGACAAAAGCATTCCCTGTATTAAAACAACGTAATATTGCCGGATAAGAACATGTTGTAAGAAGTAGATATGTGTATTAGTCCTTTGTATAGCCTATAGGGGTTTTTTGCTTTGCTCTAGCCTTGTTAATGTCTTATTATGGCCAAATTGTTCATGTCTTGTTGTGGCTCATTTTGCCCATTGCATAGATGTGCTTATTCCAAAACATGGTACTTTTGCCCATACTCATTAAAAAACACGTCCGGTGTTACATACTATCCATGTGGCTGGTTATTTCAAATACATATTTGTGAAAAAAGCGCCCAAAAAAAAAAGGGCAAATGCTAATTACCATGTTTACAGTGAGCAGGCGCCACATGTGAACAGTACCCAACGTTTTGAACTCAGATACAACGCAATATTATATTGGTAGTGCAGAAATTATCCAATTTGATTCATTGAAATTCAAACTTCAAACAGGAGAATAAGACATCAGATTTGCTTGCAATTAGGTAAAAAATAATTTGCCTGTACACATCACTGGACACAGTTTGAAAAATATTTTGATTTCAACAGTAACAAGGTAAGGAGATGGGTATACCTGCCATGGTTCGTCCAACATCTGTTATTTGCCCATTTTCATCAATTGCATCAATGAGGTATAATTGCCTCAATGCATCTTCTAATGATTCACCTGCAGCATATTGGTGCATTATCAAATGAAACAAAGACAGTAGTTAATTTCAAACTTTATGCATTGGGTTACTACATGCACACAACTAACTGGGGTTTCCATGTGGATCTCCAGATACCAAGCAGCAGCGGTGGACAATTACTGTAATTTGGTATTACACAATGGAATGCCAAGCTCAAACAACAACGAACTGAACAAGGCATATGCACTTTTCTCGAGGACTTCCCTTAGACTCTTGGTCCTTCAGAAAATGATATATTGGGGCACTGGCATAGGCCCAGTGCTCCAGACAAACACATAACTAGTGTTATTGGGCTGGCCCAACCTGCTGCCAAGAAGCTACATTTTACAGTGGCCGGGCCCAGCAAAAGAAGGTGTTCAAAAGTGGGAGCGGAAGGACAATCAAGACTAGAAGATTCTGAGGCTTTATCTTACGTGATGGTGGGTCAAGGAAATCAAACTTCAGGATGTTGATATCAGGAAGATCTAATGATTTTAGATACAGAACACTTCCAGCAAGAGAAGATCGTTGAATTTCTGGAACTGTAGCATCAAGAAACTCCTTTTGATAGATGGAACTTGGGTATAGCCTATAACACTTGCCAGGCCGAGTTCTTCCAGCTCGTCCAGCTCGCTGGTCAGCCTGCACTCTAGTTATTCATGAAAACAGCTTCAGTAAATGTTTTAGATTACAGATAGACATCTGAATGGAAGTAATGTGATAGTG
Source organism: Olyra latifolia (assembly GCA_036346145.1). NCBI lineage: Eukaryota > Viridiplantae > Streptophyta > Magnoliopsida > Poales > Poaceae > Olyra > Olyra latifolia. Next base: position 54,722,543 of record CM070528.1, on the reverse strand, counting down.
AACAAGAAGCAGACAGACAACCAGGTGCATTTTCCAAATTATTTACCTGCTAATCTGAACTACATCAAGTGAGTACATTCCAGTTGAGGGATTATACTGGCGTTGCTTTACATAACCACAATCTATCACGAACCTAGTGGAAAAAAGGAATAGTATCATTAATATAGTGCACACATTGTTAAAACAATTACATCTTCAGCTAGGCATAGAAAATATTGCAAATTTGTATAGTTTCGTATCAGATGGGTCGTTGCTCCTGTATTAAACCATCTCCTGTATCCAAAGTAACATTATGTTTCTATGCAAACACTTAATCATTGTTAATTAAAATATACTGAAGTAAACAGGTGGATCTCGTCAATTCAATTGTTAACAATGTTGCGGGCATTTGCAAGTCATTGTTCATGTTTATTTTGGTATTTAAACCATACTTATTGAACTGTAACACTAACTTTCAAGATGCAGCACCATACATAAATCACAAATTCACAAGGTTATACTAACATCGTTGAGTGGAAGTGGTACAAGTTATATGAAAATTATGGCTTCACAGACAAGTATATGCCATCTACGATTTACATATAAATCTTCAAAATAAATTCAAATAGGCTAAGCAGCGCAGCTGATTAATAAATCCAACTAGCTCATATGAACTCAATGATACGCTAGTTCATTAAAAGACAATTGTAGTAATTGCCTGCAAATATATTTCCACAAAACCACAAAGTCACATAAAGATTTACTACCTTACAAACCCAATATTTCTGTCACCAAAATTAAATATAGAACAGGAGTCTTGAGATGGAAATTAAAAGTATATGCAATTTAACTGATTATGTTTGCTGCTTACACAACACCATCCACAGTGAGAGAAGTTTCAGCTACATTTGTTGCAACAATGAACCGACGACAGTTTGGTGGTGCTGGAGCAAAGACCCGAACCTATTATGAAAAGTGAACAGATCAGTAACAACTCTACAGATCATCAAATGCTCATCACCAAAACGAAAGATATAATTCACAAATACAGAAAACAAATGAGGACTGCCCACAAAAGAGGAAAGAGAGTGTATAACACAGAACATAAAAATGATAACAAGAAGAACAAAGCACACTAAAAACAACAAAAAGGGTTCACAAACTTTTCTAGCAAGTTACAAAAAATTATCTCACTAGAGTAACAAATTGTCGTACAAGTCAATGTAACATGGTCCAGTAAAAAGCAAAAATAACACATTTTATAATTTCTAAAAACAATGAAAGAATAGTGATGCAAGAAATCATGTTCCCTTTTCATTTTAATTTGTATGCCGTGAAACTACTCAATTTGAATGTACTTTGTACCGACCCCGAAACAAAACTTGTGTTCTAGTAACTTATTTGCTAAATTTCTAAGGAATATATCATAATATTATTTTTAACTGGAAAACTTTTAAGTGAATTGAAGTTCAGTGTGCTGAAAAAGGATTACAAAAAAGCCCTTACTTACAGAACCCTAAGTTTTTAAAATGAAAGGATTGGAAATTGTCCACATTTTTAATCTATAGGAAGCACAAGCATCTAGTAGGCTAGTAATTAACATACATTGGGGGAAAAAACTATGACTAGTAGAAAAGTTGATATGAAGTATACGTTCATCAAGAAAATGCTCCCAAGTATTATTAAAAAAACACTATAAAAACCTGAGCAAATTTTGTCATGCCCAGCCCAAGCCCAATTTTAGGATCAGATCAAACTAGGAAATTTTAGCCCAGTTGCCAAACCAGGCCTATCCCACCCTGCTCTGATTTCAGCGCAGCTGACGTAGGGGGGCAGCTCAGTCTGAACAGGCCTAGCCTAGTTGGCCCATTGGGCCCCTCCCCGCAAGGTCTATTGAAACTCAACTATAGAAAAAAAAGTACGCCATGGAACTTATTACAATTATACAATTATAGTCAAATGTTTGAGAGGGGCCATGGAGCTGCTGAGCGTATATGAAATTAAAGAAATCATATTGGAATGTCCAAAGAAGTTCCATTTAAATGTGAAGTAGTTAGTAATACTAAGTAGCATTTAGTGCAAATCTATCTCATGCAAACTCACATGTGCCATTGGATAAATTCAGATTTACAGAAACTTGTTGTGATCCAATGCCTCATACACTATTTCAGTCCAAGGGGATTATCCGCAAAACATTCATTCTATGTGGTCATCAAGTTCCCGCAAACTAGTCCATCAAAATTCTTTCCAATAGGCCTTATAGTGAGTTTGGATCGCACACCCTATATATGGATTTGCACTAGATGTTCCCCAAGGTAATACAAAGTTACAAACAATGAAAGAATAAAAAAAATTAAACACTCCAAATTAAAATTTGTTAACATATCAAATCAATATTAAGTTTTATATTGCTGAGACCTAAACAATAAATAAAAAAGAACTGCTCAGAGACTTTTGCTGGCTAGGACATTTTACAATTTTTTCTTTAGTTGCGAGAAACTTGGTAGCATGTTTGCCAAACTTTATGAGTGCTTAGAAAAATAAGAAACAGAGCCAGGCACAAATCATAAGGATCAATAGCTCTACATCGCCAGACAGCAATATAGAAAAATTCGACTGGTCCAAAAAAGGAAAAAAAAATAATGAAGACAAGGTAACATTCATCAGATGGGATCCAAGGTGCAAATCTAGCATATTATAAAAGATTAACTAATTGCCTGCTGTTCAGGTGGCAAAGAACCATGAAGCGGGAGGACAAGAGCATCCATACAACAACCTTCCTCGAGACTTTGAATTCTTTCCTCCATTTTTGACACCATCTTATCAATGTCTTCCTGATGAAAAAACATCATAAATCAAGAGATTTATATAAGAATAAAAAAAATAAAAAAGGACTTGGTAATTACTTGGCCCTTAAGAAGCAACATCTAATTTAAAGGAACTAATCCTCACTAAAGTAAACTAGTTTCTTCTGAAGGAAACAAATCTTATAATATTAATGCTAACTAACCTAATCCCACCTTGCACAGTTGCTACAGTACACGGCTACTGTTCAAAGGTAACTATGGCACGCTACGCACAATCCGATGGCTGCGCACATTTGGTGAATTCATAAGGAGTCCTGTTTCTGAAATCATAGATGTAGCGCTTGTTTATTTCCTCCCAAACAGACTGACTGATGGTGGATTTAATTTCACTAGTAATTTTGTGCAACAAAAACTTACTGATGTGTTTTTCATTTACAAGTAAAAAAAATCCAGAACTCCCAATCAGGCCCATAAGGCTTGTTCAATTAAAATTTTCAAAAGAACTTCTGAATTAGATATCAACCATTCAAAAATGAAAGAAAGGAGGAAAAGTGATGTTAAATGTTATCAGCAAATCTATTACCAAGAATGTCTACATCAATCCTTAGTGACAAATCTTACGGAGATGTGTTTAGTTGAAGAAAAGAGCATAACACTGACAAATTTCAACGAACTGACCTTTCCTGTCATAAATATTAAGACATCCCCGGGGGGTTCCTTAACATGGATATCTGTTGATGAAAAAAAAATATTGGTATCGATAAGAAAAGGCAAAAAATATTCAAACAGTTTGGAAAATATATGAACATCATGAGCCAAAAATTAACAAAAAACATGGAAACGTAATTATATTATTTTATATGTGATTTTCCAACAGAAATAATCATTTCCATTTCCTTTTTGTCTTTCCATACCAAGTTATAACCAGTGTTGTTCCCCTAGGGGCCAGGTGCTAGTTGGATGGCTGACTGGAGCCTAGTGCCTAATCCCACCTAGGCGGGGCCTAGGTAGCTAAGCAGGAGGCCAGGGCCTAGCGCCTAGGGGAACAGTGCTTATAACAAGAGTATTTTTTAGTAGATATAACTATATAAAAACACATGCAATGATGTATGATCCATCAAAACGAAAAAAAGGATATCATTGCTAACCAATCTGAATCGCTGCCATATAATTTACAATTTATTGACTTGAAACCAGTTATAAGCAGATTATGGAGCTACACTAACAGCATAGTTTGGATGCACTAGAATTTAGTTTGGAACATGCGGATCACATTGTTATGTTCAAATAATAAAGATCAAGTTAAGTTGTGTACTTGTTACAACTAAGTTTATTGAATTTCTAGGCCTAGGCCTAATAATTAGTCTGCAGGTTCAGATTGTACCACTGTTATCTAGCAAAAAAGAAAGAAAAATGCTCCCTCTTGACTCTTTCCTCTCCATACAACTTGACCAACACAGTCGGATAAAGACCATCTGACATAAGACATTAAGGCTCATGGGCAACTGCCCCACTTAACATTATAATTCCCAATCACTTTAATGGGCAAATATCAAACCATACATGAGATTCATTAAAATCTTATCTCTGCTGAGTGCTGACAATGAATCATTTTCTGATTGATGTAATGCAAAAAGGAAAAACATATAACCACCGTAGGGATCATCAGTTACACAAAAGAAGTTTGATTCTTACCTATAGCTGTTCTGAGAGAAGATTCTATATAATTTGTTGGGCGCTCTGTGCTGTAGAACTTATCAACAGGGTATAAGGTTCCAGGGATGTTTAACACAGGGCATCCTGAGAAGAATTTTGACACTTTCAAACCATCAAGAGTTGCAGAAGTGATGAGAACTTTTAAATCTGAAGCTCGATCCTTGATCAGTCTTTTCATTAAACCAAGAAGGATATCACTGTAACAAATAAAAATGAATCACTATGAGCAAGTTCATCAAATAGCTACAAGATTCATCAATCACTAACACAGTAACACCAAACTAACAAGAGATTAATACCAACTACCAAGTCTCTACTGAATCAAAACTACAGTAACTAGTTTATATTTGCATGTTCCAGAAACCAGCCCAGCGGTCCTAATACCACTAAATGGAAGCTATGGAGATTGGAGAATGAGAACCACAGAAATATGCATCCTATTGCTAGAAGTTACTTTGCATTTGCAATCAGAGGCACTCTAATCTGAGAGGTCATGGACAAGCACCTAATTTAGAGAGCTATGGATAATAATAATGCATTAATATATGTTCTCTTAAGGACATATATTAGTGAGTGATAATATCTGGTACACATTAGGTTTTCTACTAGTAGAGAAAGAAAGCATCAGCAAGAAAATAAAATTAGTTCATTTCAAACCATATTCAAACTCAAGTTTTATTACATCGAATAACTATAGAAAGGTCAAATTGTCCTGATGCATTTATGTTGAATTCCAGTTTCATGGCACACAAACTGGCTTACTGGCATGCCAAACTGTCTTTTTACTGTAATACACTAGGACTCAATACTCCACATCACAAAGACTGTCGAAACAACTAATTTGGCCAAAAAATGGCAAGTTTTCAACGGCCACACAAATTACAACATCCATATTGTCAATATTAGATAAACCTATTGTTGTATGCAAATCTATGTTGTCAACAAAAAAGATCTACAACAGAATAGATTGTATAATAACGGGTGATTTACATAGATGCCACTGCAGAATTGCAAGTTTAGAAATTTTTCTCTTATGTGTCAATGACATGTGGGACCTAGACCTATATGTCATTGACACATATAGTGATAAATATCTAATTTCACAACTCTGTAGTGGGATATATCCAATTAACCCTATAACTATAATTAATGTCCAACGATTAGCTTACATTTTTTTTTGCTCGTCATATCATAATAGCAAAAAAATTGTACAGTTAAAAATGAATGGGGACACACTGCATGAGTATATGTCAGATTCTTTTAGGTCAATTTAAATTTAGAGTATAAATCACTATACGTGTTCAAACTGCGTTCATGAGCTTCATCCAAGATAATTACTGAGTATTGCGTCAACTCAGGATTTGAAAGGCTTTCACGCAGAAGAACACCATCTGTGAGGTACCTACAAATTGATAAAAAAATATTCAATCCACAAATTCATGACATAGTTATATTACAAGAAATGCAAGTTATGATCAAGCTTTCCAAGGCTACTTTATGCAAGTTTTCTCTGAAGTTCTATCTTCAAATCGAATAGCGTATCCAACTTCTTCCCCAAGTGAGACACTGAGCTCCTGTGCCACCCTCCTAAAAATAATTAAAATAGCTGTAAGTTTTTCAGATTCGAAGACTATGCAACCAAAATGATTCTTGTTAGACAGTGAAAGGCATATAAATAGCATCATATGCTGTAAATTTGGAGCTGGTCAGCCAAGAAAGATCACTTACAACAATCAGCTAAGCCCCCATGCTTTGCAACAGAAAATAATAATTGGGTGCAGAGTAGTGCTATAGCATCAAATTTGATGACTTGTTTGAAGATAAACAAATATATACATGGTCTATTATCATAATAGATGTGCTCAACACATAGCGTTATGAGTCACGAAATCTTAAAAGGCCTATTGAATTACACTCAAGATCCACAAATAAGAAATGACATGAAGTAAACACTAAATAAATATATTTTGTGTTTTGATATGAAGACCCATCACCAAACTGGTTAAAGAGAAGTCTAGTGTATAGCAAGGTTGTGAGATGACATGTATTTGAGTGAGTGCAAGCTGTCGTCAAATCCATGGGGCCTCCCTCACTCCCACGCAACGGTAGCAAATAACCATCAGAGAGAGAGAGGGACCTGGAGACCGATACGGCAGCGACACGGCGGGGCTGTGTGACGGCGATTGCGCCACGGCGGGTGTAGCCGCGGCGGTGGAGAATCTGAGAGAGCTGGGTGCTCTTGCCGGAGCCGGTCTCGCCAATCACCACCACCACTGGGTTGGCCTCCACGGCCGCCACGATCTCGTCCTCGTGCTCTGAGATTGGCAGCACCGGCGGCCGCGTCAGCGACGGCGACGGCGACGGCGACGGCATGGCCGGAGGAGGCGGGGTGCTTAGGGACCTAGGGTTTAAGGATTTGGGGCTGTCTAATTTTTTTTTTATTTAGTTGATGCCATGGCAGATTTCCCCGGACATAGGAAAGGAGATCACGAGAGAAATGCTACTAAATTATCATATTTGCTATTATAAAACAGTGAAAACTAGGGATTATTACTGCATGAATCTCAATGTAACACCCTAATCTAAACTTCAAGCTAAACATACGTGTGTATGTATATATATGATTAAAAGTGTATAGACCCGCATAAAAACTAAGTCAAACAAGCTTGAACAAAAACTTTAAATTAGAAAATTAATCATTAAATTGAAATGAAAATTTCAAGTTAATAAAAATCGAGGAGCATAAAAGACATTGAGCAAATTTCAAAACAAAATTTTGGCAACCACCATTCATTATTTTGACAAAGGAGAAAAATTTGCTAAAAATTAAATTCAGCATAAAAACTAAAGATGAAAAACAGTAATAATATATATAGAAGAATTCTCCAAATAAGGTTTGTAAGTAAAATTTACTAGCATTTGGGAATATGAAAATTTTTAAATTCAAATAGATTTACTAAATGCCTCTTTGAGCTTAATCTCTCTCTCCCTCCCAAATCCATTTCCCCTTCCAGTCCAACCCCAAGCTGAGCCGACCACTCTCAACCCTAAACCTCGCCCAGGCCTGAGCCAGCCCACTAGGCCCAGGCGAAGCCTCCTAGAGCTACCTCCTTTCCTTCCCTGTCACCTCCTCCGATGCCGGGCCTGAGCAAATCGGCGTAGAGCTTCTCTCCTACCAGATCGTCTTCTTTGTCGGCGTGGCGGCCGCCATGTCACTAAGACATCACCCGGCCGCCATCATAACGAAGAGCTCGGTGGCAAGCTCTGTTACGCCGCCGCAACAGGAATTCGTCCTGATTCACCACCCCAGCCAGATTCACTTGGGCTCGAGGAAATTCCAAAGCAACCCTCATCGTGCGTATTCCAGGACTACCCCTGCCTCGCAATAGTCCTATAAAAGGGAGTGTTCCACCTCAATTCCTCTCGTTTCCCCAATCGACCGGATTCACCCCTTTTACAAATTCGTGCCAACCGTTATCGCCCGGACCCGCTCCTTCGATTCGAAGCACCCCTAGAGCATCGCCTGCGTCCTCCCGGGAGCAAACGAGTAGAGAATCACTGGGGAGAGCCGCCGACATCGCCCTTGTTTTCGTGCATATGACCACATCGACGACAACCCACTTCGTTCCACCCTGACTTCAACCAACCCCTGGGTAATGGTTCTTGCAGTTCCCAGATGCTCCTCAACCCAAAATTCGAGCTTAAGCATGCATGATTCGCCGTAGCGCTAGCTTGCCGTAGCCCCTCGTCCGCCCCGACCAAGGCGCCGCTGTCTCTGCTCGTTGCCAACCAAGTCCCCGGCGAGACGACCTATGTCTAGGAACCCTGAACCCGTAGGGATCATCGACTGTCGACGAATTGTATCGGCAATATATTTTATAGGGCTACGCGAAAGACCACAACTCGATGGTAACACAGGGGGCAGGATTTATACAGGTTCAGGCCCTCGGAAAGAGGTAATACCTACTCCTGTGCTCGTAGATTTGTATTATGTGGTGTCGATCACTATTGAAAGGATCGGGATGTCGCCTAGAGGGGGGTGAATAGGCGATTTCAATTTCTAAGAACAATAAACAGAGTTAATTGCGGAAGCTTAACCGGACAGTCCGGTGGTTAGGACCGGATAGTCCAATAGGTACCGGACTATCTGGGTGCAACTATCGGATTGTCCGGTCTACACAGAAACAGGGGACTTTTAATTCCAAAACAAATTTCACAATCTTTAAGTATACAACCTACACCAAAGATAATTCACAAGCAAATATGTTTATGAGTCTCACACAAGGCAAGGCAATAACTCAATAGCAAAATAAACAAGTAATTCAAGCTATAGAGTGAAAGGGGTAAAACTGAAATGAAGATGGAGACACGAATATGTTTGTTCCCGAAGTTTGGATCCTTGAGGGGATCCTACGTCTCCGTTGAGGCGGCTCGGTCACACTTGAGCCGGGATCTTTTTCAACCCTCCCCTCACCGGTGTTGCACAATGCACTCACCGGCTTCACTCCTTTGATTTCTTCCCTTGCTCAATGGTGACACTGTTGTCTTGTTGACCTCGGTTTGACCGTCATTCTTCAACATACCTTGGTCATCACACATTCACGGGACCTAATTCTTTCCTAATTCTTTCCAAATCACTCATGAAAGGTATTAGTCCCAAAAGCTCAATGGATATGAATAAGTTGATATTTGTGAGCAATTAAGTACAATAAGTGTTTCATATAAATATGCACAATATGAGTGGAAACACTTGATAAGAGAAAGATCCTCCACTAAGTGCAACATAATGAATATGTAATGGAGCTAGATGCACTAGAGAGATAATTGCCAATATGATGAAACAATTAAACCATGGCAAGGACCACAATCTTCACTTAATGATCCACATGATAAAATATATAAGAATTACACATGTGCAAATAATATTCAAGCTAGAGTGAAGTTGTGGAACAATCTATATTAAACTTCACTAAGTGATGTGCATGAGAAGATATATAGACAAGACAAGCATGCACCAAATCAATTTATAGCAATATGAAGTTTAACTCTAATTAAGACATGAGTATTAGAAACAAGACGCATATTGAACTCAAGTGAGTATATATGCACAAATAGATATGATATGAACCTATGTGCATATATATAAGCAATATGTTACTTGGAGTTCGATATGCACTTGCACAAGAGAAATGCAATAACAAATATAAATATATAGAAGGTTACCGAGACTGCATACATCATCTTTGCTTACCTATCCCATTTGTATATATTCAACTTCCCTTGCTAGAATGGTAGATTGACCACTTGGCATATATATGATTTTCCTCTAAATAGATGAGACTAGTATTCAACTTTGCAATAAATATATTAGTCTCATAGTAATATAATCATACTTGAGGTTTGTCACTAGGCAATCACTAAGCCAAGTATTTACACATTTACTAATAATTGTTATTATATGTGTTTGTCATTAATCACCAAAATCACTTATATGCCTAGATGCACTTTCAATCTCCCCCCTTTTTGGTGATTTATGACAAACCTTTTAACAATTGCACCAAATAACAATAATAAGCTATTTAGCACAAAAACAAACGTGGAGAGAGAACAAGAGATCATACTTACAAACATTCTCCCACAAATTGGATGGACAATTGATGATCTTCATATTCTCTTCCTTCTCCCCCTTTTGTCATTCTCTTCATGTTCTTTTCCCTTTTGTCAATCGATTAGGGGCAATTGATAAGTCATAAATTCTCCCCCTTTTATCATTAATCCCAAAAATATCCATAATAGGTCTTCAATATCCATTTGGGTGTAGAACTCCCCCATAGTCATCAATCATCCAAAGATCCACTAAGGAATATCTTTTCTCCCCCTTGATAGCATACTCAATAAAAGGATTAGAGAGAATAAGATAAAATCAAGGAGCTAGTAATAATGCAACAATATTAAGCTCCCCTAAATCTAGGTAAGATATGATACCAATTATATCCAAGATTTAGGTAACAAATGAACCCTATGATACCAATTGAAAATATTTGATACCAAACAAAAGAAGTCATGATTTACAAGATATAATTGGAGCTCAAACATGACAAAAAAGATTTGATACAAATTATGAAAATAATTCCCCTTTGCAATGTGTCATCCATATATATCTTTGAATTCTTGATAATGCTAAAAGCAAACTAGATGACACTTCAAAACAATTTAGGATTAGAGGATACCACTTGATAGATACCAATTGATACCAATTTAAACAAAAACAACACCATTTAGAATAACACAATTTAGCATAATGGTGTGCAAAGACATTATTGAATATGGTCAAAATAAATACGTCCCTTTGTCGGTTCTTATCCACCCATGCTTGAATTGGTCATGGTCAATTCACACGGCCTTAGATCCCTCGGACTATGGAGCTTATCTCCTTTTCCTTCATTCCACTGCCGACGTTGACCCCTTTTCCAATTCCTTGAACATCAATAGACAAGCACACGATTTTCGGGAATAAATATCTTTCAACTTGACCCATGTTAGATTGATAATGTCTAAGTACAATATGCAAGACAAATATGATAAACATGATAATACTACTTGCATGCATTTTGAAAGATTCAAAATATACCAAATCATCGATTTCATAATATAAGAGAAGTATTTGATATCAATTGAAAATTTCTACCAATTAAAAATATTTCACAATATCAATTTGCAAGAGAAATATTTGAAACACATTCAAATTCAACTCTTGAAATCCACTTGTGAAAGAGACAATAGATAAAACACATTTAAAGCTCACTCTTGAACTCACAATGGAAATTTTCTTCTTTTTTATAATAAACTTCAAGATTTACAAAAGAGAAAACACTTTGAGGCTAAGATACAATTAAATCCAATTTCTATAAAGAACTTAGCCAAAAGGTGCACTTTCAATGGAGTGAAAACTTGAATAGATATGCTCCATTTTGAGGCTTGGAGCAATAAATAAGTTTACATAGTTTTCACCTTGAAAGGCTTGCCAAAATTCCAATTTAAATTTCTCAAATCATGCAAGTAGTAACACAAAATCAATTTTACCTCTTAAACCATTGCTCAAATGCAAAAGTCATCAACGCAAAAAAGATCCGCCACAAAATTCTTTTCGAGAGCTATGAAGGCCAAAAATTCATTTGAGTAAAGGAAAATCCTAAAAACTTCAAATTAGTGAAGTTATACCAAATGTTTCGGGAAAATCAATTATAGCTTGATATGACGCCGAGGATGAAAAGGTACTCCCAATATATAAGAATGGATGTATTCGAGTGATCAGTGTCACCCTGTCTTATCCTCCCTGTTACAAATCATGACATTCGAGTCTGATTGACAGAACTCGACATTCGGTCCAGCGGGGACATGCCACAATCTGTGTAGGGTGTTCAGGCGCTCTAACCCGACTTGGTGCGGTGTCAAGCTAGTGATTCTCGGAAGAATACGCCCGCCTCTAAGTCAAGGTCATCCGAGTGGTGTTCATCATGATGACGAACGATCCAGAGATATGCTACTGAGACCTGACTGAATAGGTAACTCATGATGCCCAATCCGACTAAAAATCAGACCGACTATTGACCCTAGGAGGTACATTAAGAGCTGAGTTTGAACCCGGGAAGTGCCCAGTCCTCAGAGACTGATGACTGGCATGAAACCCAACCGGGGGCACGCTATTTTTCCCGACTAGGTTTGATCTGAGTGACACCTGTACCCGAATAATGTCATGTACAGCTTGCGGCCCACATGGGGCGTGCTCTCTGGAACCGAAGTCGAGGCCCGAATCTTGAAGCGATGATTAGGGTTTTATTCCTTCCCGCTCAGCGCGGAAAATTGAAACATCGCCTGCTTTCTTTTAAATAGAACCCATCAGGGTATTCGAACAGTTACGCTTGCTTTGTGCACCCAAGTCCGTTCGTCTCCCCGAAGCGCTCCCACTAGGATTTCTTGCTTCTGCCACCACAGAGCAAGTCTAGCGCCGTCGCCACCGTCATTCTTGGGATCCAGCCTCGCAGCCCCCATCCCCCTCCACATTCCCAAATGGCAGGGAACTGGGTAACCTCCGTCACCACCGAGGAGCGATTGCAGGCTCTGGTCGACGCCGGCGTTTTCCCGGCGCAGGAGCTCATCGGCTAGCGCGCCGCCACGGGTGAGTCTTCCCCTACTCCTCGCCAAGAGGAGGTAGTTGTTTTCGAGTCCTTTTTCTCTCGCGGGTTCGGACTCCCCGCTTCTTCCTTCTTTCGTGGTCTGCTCAACCACTATGAAATCGAGCTTTTCCATTTGAATCCTAACTCCATTCTTCAAATCTCTCTTTTTGTTCAACTTTGCGAAGCTTTTCTGGGGATTGCTCCCCACTTCGCCCTTTTCCGCCATCTCTTTCATCTTAAACCTTCCTCAACGACAGTGCCCCTAAAGTCGTCGGTGGGGCCGGATTCCAGCTCCGGAGTGGCCTCAAGAAGGAGTATTTCTCCCTGCCACTCTGAACCTCCTTGAAGAGATGGAATCAGGAGTGGTTCTATTGCTCCAACCCACTCCCCAGTCTTCCTTCCTTCGACGGGAGAAAGCCCCGAGCTTTTCCCTCTTGGACCTCTCCTCCTCCCTCCTCTGAAATGGATCAGGTCACCGAGCTACTCGGCCTGATCCAAAATCTCAAAGAAGAGGGGCTGACCGGCGTGGCCATCGCCGTTTCCTTCACGATGCGCCGCGTCCAGCCTCTCAAGGAAAGGGTTCGGCTCGGGTTCAAGTACTCTGGGCCGACCGATCCGACTCGGGAGGTGGCTACCCCGATCCCTCATTCGGACGCCGCCGACCGGCTCGCAGAGTTCTTCAGCACAGGGACATCCCTTTCCAACCAAGGGTGTCCCCGAAGCTTCTCTCTCGTCAACCCGCCTCCGGAGGTAATGACCAAGTAATCTTCATGTTTGTTTCTTGTCCGTGTAAATTCAATGTACCCTTGTGTGATTTTGGTGATTAATGACAAACACATTTGATTTATGATAAACATATTTAATGACAAACACTATAAATGGAACATATTGTTTAATGGTTGATTTAGTTCTTGACTAATGGCAAACCTCTAATATTTGCTTAACGTCTATGAGACTAACAAGTTTGTTATTAAGATCATTTTTAATCTCATCTTGTCGGCGGTTGAGAGTACGGGACCCCTAGGCGCCGAACTTACTTGTTGAGTGTAAGGATCAACTGACCTCTTTCTTGCGGTCTCGGGGGCTTTCGAGAAGACGAGCTCGATCAGGCAACCATCAGCGGGAGGCACACATGGTTTAGGCTGGTTCGGGCCCCTCGTGTGGAGGTAATAACCCTACGTCCAGTGATGTCTATAGGAGGTGAGGAAGATTACAGAGAATCCCCCCGACTTGGCGAACCAAAGGGGAGACGAACTGTCTACAGTGGATGATGAGCTTCGGCCCAAGGTGGAGCTAGCCGGAGCTCCGATGGCATGTGGTGTGTTTTCTAGCAGCTAAACCTTACATGTGTAGTAGCACGATCTATTTATATACGGGTGTAATCGGTGTTCGGTGGTGGTGACGCCCTATTATCCAAATGTATGGAGAAGACGCATACTGTCGTCCGGCGGTCAGCTTGTCTCGCCTTGCGTCATCGCCATCATTCGTTCTTCGGAAAACGGCATGGGAATAGTGTAACAAGGCGTGAGTTGGTGGCGCAGATCCTCTGCGTTCGACGGGGCGTAGTGGTCTTTGAAGACGCCGTAACATTTAATGCGGGGATGGGAAGGCTGTGTCGGCCAAGGAAGGAGCAACCGGACTCGGCCGGCGAGGTCGGCGTGTTCGCCCGGCGAAATTTCCTTGCTCGGGGAGGCTGGCATTTTTACGGAGTGATAATCCAAACGTACCTCCCGGTTCCCGTCATCTAGCCCCCGAGCCTTGAGTGGGGATTCGCCGATCCTCGAGGCTCGAATCGTGCTAAAGACCCGGGGGCCGAACGTTTGGACGGGACCAAGGCATTGCCCGATCAGCCAAGCGAGGGCCATTTGAGCAGGACTTCGGGTTAGCCTTAGCGAAAGGCTACCCGAGCAAGACTTTGGGTCGGTAGAGCGAAGGCTACTCGAGCAAAACTACGGGTTGGCCTAGCAAAGGCTACCCGAGCAAAACTTCGGGTTGACCGAGCTAAGGCTACTCGAGCAAAACCACGGGCTGGCCGAGCAAAAAAGCCACCCGGGCAAAAGACCACCTGAAGCAGAAGGCCACCTAGCCAGAACTTCCGGTCGGTAGAGCGAGGCCGCCGAGCGAACTTCGGTCGTAGAGCAAGATTCAAAACGTCGGTCTACCAACGTTACTTGTGAGTGGGTTGTGGTTTTAAGGCGACGTGACAGCGACGTCGTCGCGCGCCGCCCCGAGATTCCTGGGGCGGTTTCTTTAGTGGGAAGGGATAAAAACCGCCATTCGCTTCCCACCCAGTACGTGTCCTTTTTCTTTCGTCTTCTTCCTTGTCTTCTTCCGCCACCGCCTTCTTCCGTCTCCCCCGTCTGTCTTCCTCTTCCGCCGCCGCCTTCTTCCGCCTTCTCCGTCCGATGGCGAAGTTTGTTCCCTCGCGAACCACTGCTGAGCGCCTGGAAGACCTCGTGGCACAGGGCCACCTGGACCCTAGGTCCTGGCGCGTCCCCGACGACGAGGTCCTTCCGACGCCGGCGGAAGGTGAGTTCGTGAGTTGCGAACTCTACGCCATCAACGGGCTTCGCGCCCCGGAGTCGGAGTTCATGGCCGCAATCCTTGCCCATTGCGGCCTGGAAGTCACGAACCTCCACCCAAACTCCATTCTTATCCTGAATCTTTTCTCCCATCTCTGCGAGGGCTTCGTCGGCGTACCGCCGACGGTAAGTCCGTTTCTCCACTTCTATATGCTTCATCGCACTGGGGGGTCATCGTCGGTGGGGTGCAGCGTCTTGTCGATTCTTGAGCTCGCAACAGATTGCATTCGCCTTTCATACTGAAGGACTCGTCATGCCGGGCGGAACTATGGTTCTATGCGAAGAAGGGGCGATCATGCGACTCCACTTCGAATCTTGCGCCACGGAGAGAAGGACCTCCCACCGCAGCGTGGAGCCGAGAGGAGGAAGATTCTTGACACCATCAAGTGTTGAGCGGCAATGCTTTGATCAGGCGAGCTATTGCACGGACTTCCTCGAACCGGGTCTCTCGCCTGCGGCGCCGGGAGCATCCCTTCTTCGAGATCGCCGGCTGGAGCGACATTACTCGCGAGGCAGACACCGGTAGGTTTTCTTGCTCGGATTGCTGCTTTGTCGGGTTCTTCCCTGATTTTGTCTCTTTGAAGCTCCGGACGACCGATGGGTTGACGAGCGGGTGGCGGAGCTCTTCGCCTTGGGGAAGGAGGAGAACCCGGACCTGGGCCGGCGAGGACCAAAGAACGTTCTCGACCGTTCAGAGCAGGTTTGTTTCTCGTCGATCTTCACGCTCGGGCGGGATTGTCCTCGAATGATCGACCTCGCCTCGCAGACCGGCCGCTCTGGAGGTTGTCTTGGCGCGCCGAGCAACCGGCGACGAAAGGGAAACGGCCTCCAACGAAGAAGGTCGCCTCGAAGAAGAGGAGGGGGTTAGCGGGTGTCCGATCTTGGACGAGGAGCCGCGATCGGCGACCTGTGCTGGGGCCTCTTCGGTGGTGGCTCTGGCAGATCTGGCGTCCGTCGGCCGGAGAGTCTTGCTGTATCGCCGAGGCACAACCCGCCGCTGACCTCACTCGAGTCTGTGAGACCAGTCTGAACCTGTCACTTTGGTTTGCTCGATACTTTAGGATTATCCCACCACACCGCTCGCTATCGCAGATCGCGGCCGACCTTCGCCGAGCCGAAGCGGCGAAGCTCACGGGAGAGGGACGCGGAGGGGGCAGGAGGATCCGGACCGGACCGGGGCGGCGTTGTCCTCGTGGCTCACGGGCCCGAGGGACGCTGCCCCCGGGACGGCGCTCGAGGAAGAACTCAAGAGCTTCCTTCAGTGGTCGAAGGAGCACCGTCCGGAGTGGCTCGTAGCGGCGAGCCTTGCCCGGACGGGTGCTCGCCCGAGCAGAGCGGGGGAGGCTGTCCCTCCACAGTCGGGGGGGACGGAGAGCCCCTCGAACCAAGCAGTGGTGCACGGAGGACCCCAAGCGGAGGATGCCGAAGAAGAAGGTAAGTTTCCCTGTGTCCGACCTTTTTCTCATCCGACCGCTGTTACCGCATGTCTCAATTTTTTTTTGAATATAGTCGAGGGCAGTGGGGAAGACCCTTGTGCCTTTGACAGAGGCAAGGCGTGGTCCCGATTACGGAAGCATTTCAAATCGCGGCGTCCCGAATCATTGCAGATCTGGCGGCGACGATCGTGGCGGAGCCGACATGGGAGGGCCCGCGAGCGAGACGGCGGGAGGAGTCGAACAAGACTCGGAGGACTCCGCCCATTGGTGCTTAGGCGTCGAAGGAGTTGGCACCGAGTGGCGACGCGGTCGATCCCGGGGGACGAAGCGCGATCGGCGACCCTCTCCCGCCTATGCCGCAACAAGATAGTGTCGCAACGCAGTCTCCGGGCGTGGAGGTGGCCGGGACGCCTCAACCCCCGAGCTCGGGGGGCTCCCGGGCAAGGGGCGCCGAAGGCGAAACGGCTTTGGTGGTCCGTGCCTCGAGCGCGGGGCGAGAGGTGGCTGGGGAAGCTCAGCCCCGGGTGTGGAGGATGTCCGGGCTAGTCCTGTGGAGGCAAGAACGGCTGGGGCGGTCCGGTCTCCGAGCACGGAGGGCGCTGCTTCTTCAAGCTCGGGGAACATCCGCGTCGGCCCTCGACCCAAGCTGAGGGTGTTGCTCGAGCGTCACTGTCATGAGGTAATTTCTCGCTATGAGTAACTTTTGCTCGTAACTTCGCTGATGGCTTCTTCGCTTGTAGTTGTCTACTGAGATGGATGACTGGACCGCGAGCATAGAAGCTCGGTGCCAGGCCAAGGTGACAGCGGTGCGCTCTGAATTAGGGGAGGCCCAAACGGAGCTCGCCTGGGTCCGGAACGAGCTTTTGCATGCTTTGGAGTTTGCTCGGGGTCTGGAGAGGAACTCTCGGTCCCAGGAGGAGCTCGAGCAGGTCCGCAAAGAGCTCGAGGAGGAGCGGCAGTGCAGCCGGGCGGAGGCCGAGAGGGTGGCGAAGTTTCGTGAAGAGATCCGGCCGGGGCGTGAGGCCCAGATCGAGGTTCTTCAGCTTCGAAGTCGTCTTGAGGATGTGGAGGCGGAGCTTCAGGCCCTGAAGAGTAAATCTAGGGGGTAGTGTGCGTGGTGTTACATGTGTTTGTAACAGACACTTTTACTTAATTACAAGATGCTTTTTGTTTCTCTCTTGTGCATGCTTACACAGTTTTGAGGAAAAATATTTATGCTACTACTCGCTGCCACATACCCACCCAGCCCCCTCGTGAGATCGGGCCTTTAGTCGTGACTCACGAATAAAAGGCCGTGCACACGAAGCAACCGGGTAGGTAGGAGCACGCGAAAGAGGGACGATACGTAGAGAAGGCGATGTCCAGCCCCCTTGTGCGGCCGAGTCTTTGCCCCTGGTTGCGAGCAAGAGACCGGACACACGGCAGTGGCCGCAAATGAGGAAGCACGAAGAGGCGATGTCTAGCCCCTCGTGTGGCGAGTCTTTGCCCCTGGTTGCGAGCAAGAGACCGGCACACGGCGAAGCTGGCGGCCGAGCGAGGAAGAGCGAAGAGGCGATGTCCAAATTTCGTGTGGCGAAGTCTTTGCCCTCAGTTCTTGAGCAAGAGACCGGCACACGAGTAGCCGCCAGGCGAGGAAGCGAAAAAAGGCGATGTCCACTCGTGTGGCGAGTCTTTGCCCTCGTTGCGAGTAAGAGACCGGCACACGGCAGCCGGCGGCGAGGAAGCGAAAAAGGCGATGTCCACCCTCGTGTGGCCGAGTCTTTGCCTCTGGTTCGCGAGCAAGAGACCGGCACACGGCAGCCGGCCGAGAAAGCGAAAAAAGCGATGTCCGACCCCTCGTATGGCGAGTCTTTGCCCCGTTATGAAGGCAAGAGACCGCACACGGCGAAGCCGGGCGTAGAGAAGCGCGAAAAAGCGATGTCGGCCCCTCGTGTGGCGAGTCTTTGCCCCCAGTTGCGAAAGCAAGAGACCGGCACACGGCGTGGCCGGGCAAAGGAGGAAGCACGAAAAAAGCGATGTCGGCCCCTCGTGTGGCCGAGTCTTTGCCCACGGTTGCGAGCAAGAGACCGGGACACGGCAAGTAGCCGCGAGTTCGAGTTACTAACTCCGGTTTCAATTGGGTTTCGATGTCGAAGTCTGCGAGGCACCGCCGAGAACTCTTGAAGGCGATGTACTATCGGCTTATCCGAGCAATGAAATTCAGTATGGCGCATTTTTCAGATCCGTCGGCCGCTTTAAAATCGGTTTAGAAAACAAGAACTCGCTTAGGCATGGACAGAAGAAAAGACCGAAAACCTCGGGCAAAAAGAACTTGGATTACCATTTCTCTTTATTTAACAGGCTCGGGAATTTCGCGGAGAAGTCATTCGAAGATCCCATAGTTAAATAAGGGGGGATGGGCCGGAAAGAAAGGGGGAAGGTTAGGCGTGGAACCTGCGTAGCTGGGCGATATTCCACGAGTTGCTGAGAATTCGCCCGTCGGGGAAGGCGAGGCGGACAGCCCCTAGGCGTGAAGACGAGATGACCGTGAAAGGACCCTTCCACTTTAGGGTTAGCTTGTTGGCGCGCAACAGGTCTTGGACGCGTCGCAGAACCAAGTCGCCGTTTTGCAGTGTCCTTGGTCGGATAGATCGGGCGGCGTGCCGGCGTAGAGCTTGCAGGTAACCCGCAGATCGGACGAGCGCTTGCTCGCGCTTTTCTTCGGATAGGTCGAGATCGAGTAGCCTGCCCTGGTGATCATCGGCCTCTTCTGCGAGGTCCACACGAGGCGACCTTAGAGTTATTTCGGTCGGAAGCATGGCCTCGGTGCCATATACAAGCCGGAAGGGTGTTTCGCCCGTGGCTCTGCTGGGGGTGGTGCGGACAGCCCACAAGACGGAAGAGAGCTCGTCGACCCAGCCTTGCCGCAGCTCAGATAGCCGGTCGAAGACCCGCTTCTTGATTCCTTGGAGGATCTGCCCGTTGGCTCGCTCGACGGCCCCGTTGCTTTGTGGATGAGCCACAGAGGCGAAGCAAATCTTGGTGCCAACGTCTTCGCAGTATTCTTGGAATAGTTATTTGGTGAACGAAGTTACATTGTCTCGTGATCGATCGGCTAGGAATACCAAACCGTGTGACCACGCGTTATTGCGGAAGAATTTCTTGGCCACCGGGTCAGAATGCCGAGACCGGTTCACCTCTATCCATTTGGTGAGCGTGTCAATGGCGATTTAAGAGGTATCGCGATCCTTCGCCCCTCCGGGAATGGGCCTAGGATGTCCAAATTTCTGTGAGAGAATGGCCAGTGAGGGAATAGTTTGGGCGTGGGCGGGTGGTGCATCTGCCGGGCATGGAATTGGCACGCTGGCGGTGGTGATGATCTCCGGCGTCCACCCAACGCCAGTGCCAATAGTAGCCCATCTGAAGGCCTTGCCGACGAGCGTCTGTGAGGAGGAGCGAGCCCCACAGATACCCTCGTGCAAGTCCCTTAGCAGGAATTTTCCTCTTTACGGGAGATGCACTTGGAGAGGACTCGGCGCGCCTCTTCGATCTGAGGCACCCTCCACTAACTTTGTATAGTGGAGTTCTCCTGATAAGCCGGGATTTCTCGGCTTCATCCTCGGGCAATGTCCCGTGCGCCAAGAACTGGATGAATGGCGTCATCCAGGTGGCGCTTTGCTCAAGGAGGAAGACGTTGTCGTGCGTCTCATCTGTCTCTTCTCCGGAGGGAATAGAGGGCTTTAGCAGGTGCTCCACGAGCACCCCCGTTGGGACGGGTTCTTGTGAGGTGCCCAAGTTGGCAAGTTGGTCGGCGGGTATTTGCTCTCTGGGCACGTAAGGACTTGAAGTTCTGAAGTTCCTTTCCGACTTCCTTACCTCGACCGAATGTAGCGCCATTGAGTTATCGAACCATGAAACTCCTTGTTAACCCGGTTTCACGACCAATAGCGAATCCCCTTTCACGGTTAGTCGTCGGACCCTAGCGCAGAGCATGCTCGGAGCCCGCCAAGAGGTCTTCATACTCCGCCGTTGTTGGTTGCGGCGAAGTGTAATTGTATGACGTCTTGGAGTTGCTCTCCTTGAGAGATCGGCACAACTCCGGCCCGGCGCCAAAGGAGCGCGAGCCATCGAATCATTGTCCAATGGGGTTCCTCGGCGCCCGGTCACTTGCTTTCGATCGGGGATTAGCCCACTCCGCCACGAAGTCCGCCATATTCGAGACTTGATCGCCGTCCGACAACGAACTTGAGGTCGAATTCCCGAGTTCTCTGCCCATTTAGCGATCGCCTGTAGTCGGGATTCTGAGGACTTCCTCGATGGGAAGCTGGTCGGGACCGTGATTGGGTGAGCCAAGAAGTAGTGGCGCTTCTTAGAAGCCATGAGGAGGCGTATAAAGCTTCGGACCTCGAGTAACGCCTCCTAGGTCCATGAAGCACCTCACTCACGTAGTATATGGGCGTGATTCCCTCCCGCCGGCGGAGCACGGCACTTCTCGCTGAGGAGGCCGCTAGGTAGAGCGACAAGGTTCTGCTCCTTCGGAGTGACCAGACGGGGCGGGCTCGGCAGATACTTCTTAAGCTCCTTAAAGGCGTTGTCGGCTTCCTCGGTCGCATTTAAACCGTCGTGTTTGCAAGAAGGTTTTGAAGAAAGGTAGTCCGCGCTCACCGAAGTCGGAAATGAGGGCGGTGAGGGCCGCCATCCCACCAAAGATGGCGATTGGACTTCCTTTACACTTGAAGAAGCTCGCATCCCGTCGACGGCCGATTTTTTCCGGTTTGCGCCAATGCCGGACGACCCAATGACATACCCGAGCATCATGCCCGCGTGCACACCGAAAACACACTTCTCCGGATTCAGCTTTATCCGGTGTTTTCTTAAATTACAAAAGGTTTCCTCGAGGTCCCGGATATGGGCCTCAGCTAGAATGCTTTTGACGACTATGTCGTCTACATAGACTTCTAGGTTCCGCCCGATCTGGTCGGGGAAGGTCTTCTGCATCAAATGTTGTGAAGGATGAAGGCAGTCTTCTCTTCATCCTCCCGCGACAGGCTGATCTGGTGGTACCCGGAGTACGCGTCCAGAAAACTCATCAGCTGTGCTTCCGCCATCGCGTCGACCAACTGGTCTATGCGGGGGAGGGGGAAGTTGTCCTTCGGACACGAGCTATTGATGTTGGTGTGATCAACGCACATCCGCCACTTTCCGTTCTTCTTTCTAACTACGGCCGGATTTGCCAACGATCGGAGTGCTCGACTTCCGAACGGCCGGCCTTCAACAGCTTGTCCACCGCTCCTTGATGACATCGGCCTTCCATTGCGGAATCTCCTCGGCGCTTAGCGCCTTGGTTTTACGGTGAACCGCCACTGTGCTCGATCACCTCCTTGGGACCCCGGCATATCGGACGGCTCCCACGCGAAGACGTCGGCGTTGCGGAGGAAGGTGACCACTTCGTTTTCTATTCGGATCAAAGCGGCCCGATGTAGACCACCTTGGGCGGGTCCTCCTCCGAGACCGGATGTGTTTGGTCTGCTCTGGGCCGAGGACCACTTTGGGCCGAGCGGTTTGCGAGAATCTTGCTCGGGCCGCGCTCCGGAGCGGGCCGACCAGGCAGCGCTATCTCGTCAAACTCGAGGCGGCCTTGTGGTTGCCCTTGACGGTGATCACCCTTTGGCCCAGGGAGCTTGAGGCGTTAGTACGCATGATGCGTGGTCGCCATGAACTTGGCGAGCTGGCTGCCGAGGATGGCGCTGTAGGCCGACCCAAAGTCGACTACCTCGAAGGTGACCACGGTCCGGAAGTTGCTCGAGTGCCGAAAGGTCACGGTAGGACGATCTGCCCGCCTGGGGTCATGGGCGTGCGGGATAATGCCATGAAAGGGCATAGCAATATCCTTGATCTTGGATCGGGATTTGCATCTCGTCCAAGACCCGTGCGGATATCAAGTCGAGCGCTCCTCCGTCGATAAGCACCGCGCGACCCTCGTGTTCTTGATGGTCGGCGAGCACGAGGGGAGCCGAGGCTTTGTCATTCGAGGACAATCTTGGCGGGAGAAAGAGACGGTCGTTTCGACCATCGGAGGTGTTCGGGGCGAGCCGCCTCGGTCTCGCTGCAGACCTCGCCATGCGCCCTTCAACTCCCGTCAGGAGGAGTAGGCCGCGGACCCCCCGAAGATCACCGCGATGTGGTGACTCGGCTCGGGGTATTCTTCGCTCTCCTGGCCCTGTGGGTCGGAACGTGGCTCGGATCTTCGGTCGGATCCACCCTTCCCGGCATCCGGAAGGGCGGGCATGGGCCCCCGACCGTTGTAAAAATCCTCGAGACGAGCAACCCAGATGCGGCAGTTGCGGAGATCGCGCCCGTGCACTTGGTGCAATGGACAGAAACGGCTACTCGAAGGTCCTTGAGGCCCTCGTTTCTGCCCGGGGTTGCCCGGCCGTTGACCACCCACTTTGCCCGGGGAAGGGCGAGGCTTCTTTGGCCTCGGCGTCTGGGACGGAGACGACTGATCTGGAATGGCGGCCACCATTTTGGCCGCTTTCTTTTTCTTCTTCTTGGCCTTCTTTTCGGACTTCTTCTTGTCCAAGGAATCCATGCCTGGCTGCGGAGGCGCCTGGCCGGATCCAAGAAGGCGCTTCCGTTCCACGGCCTCCTCGGCGTTGATGTAGCGTTCCGCCGCTTGGAAGAGTTCGCTGGCCGAGGAGCCGGAGTATAGCTCGAGATCTGGGTGAAGCGAGCGTTCTTGGCGCCGGTGAAGGCTTGACGCTGCTTCATCCGGATGCTCGAATCGTGCTCCGTACCCGGATGAACCTCCGGACATAGTCTCGGAGGCTCTCGTCCTCCATTTGAACCACTCGTTTGAGATCCTGCGGCCTCCCGGAGGACAAGACCGAAATTCGCCACGAGGCCTCACACGATTGTGCCCGTGTGGATGGAACCCTGCCGCTGGTTGAAGAGCCAAGTGCGGGCTGGCCCTTCCAACACGGCGGGGAAATAGTTCACCATCCCTCCTTCATCACCGCCCGCGGCCGTGACGGTGGTAGCGTACACCGAGAGGAACTCGTTCGGGTTTTGAGTCCCGTCGAATCGCTCGATGTGGCCCGGTTTGAACTTGGATGGCCACGCAGCGTTCGCGATCTTGCGAGAAAAAGCGGGCACCGTGGCTTGCCCGGTGTCGTGCCGCGGCTTCACAACCTTCGCGCCTTTGAAGGGGACCGGCGTGAAGACACCGCCGCCGAAGCGCCCGAGTGGCTCGGTGGTTCGCCTTTGGTCGGCGCGAGGACGACGCTCACCGCGAGCGCCTCTTGCCCCGGATCCAGAATGGTCTTGTTCCCGGGCGGAATCGTGGGTTGAGCCGCTATAATGGCGTTGCTCGCCTCGCCGACCATCGATCGAAGGACGACCACTGTGTCGGCGTGAGGCCCTGTCGTTCCTTCGCCGGTCAAGGTCCCGACGAAGGTCGCGACGAGGGTAGCTACCCCTTGGGGTTCGGCTCTCCCGGGAAGTACTCCGGGATTTGGCGGCATGAGGAAGATCGCCGCCAATCTGTTCGACTTTTTTCGCCACGGCGACGCTTAGTAGGGCGGCTCGGTCGAATTGGCGGAGGTCGCGACCACACATGCTAAAGCCCGAGGCGCTATGGCTCTATCGATCGGATCGGATGAGCGGACAGGCGGGGACCCCGGACGCGGCGAAGTCGAGTCGGTTGGTACTCGGGCCGGTCGTCGCGACGGTAGCTAAGGCTCGGTCAATCGAGCTGCCACCAGATCCAGCGGCTTCGGCGATGATGCGACTCGACCTCCCGAGCCGCGGAGCGAAGCGCGTCGCCGGTGTCGCCATTTCGACTTCAGCGGGAACACGGGCATGAAGCGTCATGACCGTGTCGCCGCGGAAGCGGTCTCGTCTTTCGAGTCATACGGAATGTCGGGGATGTCGACCCTCGTATGAACCGACGCCGCCGACGTTATGGGTGTCTCTGTTCGAAAACTCTCGGAATTGAGGTGCTCGAAACGCACTCCGAGCCCAACTCACCCACCGGGCGGTAGGGGTGAAAACGGTTCGGATACGGTCGGATATTGGGTCATACCGTATCCTAACCTTATGTTTTAAATTGGATACCGGTTCGGATACGGTTTGAACAAATATCGGATCGGATACGGATGCGGTAACATGTCGGGACCCCCCCTGGCGGAGGTGAGGACCCATCTGTGCTTTACCTGTGCTAGTCCCTGGATCAGTAGCTAGCACACACAGACAACGGACTTGGATCACAACCATGTCGATTAATTTACATAAACTTTACATCAGAGTGCGCCTTATGGCGTGGTTACATAGTTTGGCACGAAGGCCTTTCAAAAGAGGAAGTTCTTATATTACAACTGAAAACTCTAAAAGAAGGAAGCCGAGGCAAATCCCCACAGGCAGAGCTGGAGGAACGCAATCCTAGGCGTCGAGGTACTCTTCGTCTTGGATCCCGACGGCGAATCCTTCGTCGTTATACATCTCCTCCTCGGGGTTCCATTCTTTGTTAGCCTCACCTTTCGTTGGAATGAGCACCCAGATAAAAAGCGAGGTGAGTATACTTTATACTCAACAAGCAAGGTGACTACCATGCATCTAAGGCTTGACAAAGGAGGGTTAGGGTTCTTTTTGCATAAAGCCGCTTTACAAAATTTTACCTAAGGTTTTGTAAAATGGTTTTAAAACATGTTGAGGAAAAACAAATATTGAATCATTTTCTTTGAAGTTCCGCACCCACCGGTTTTGCCCAACTCGCTACTCACGGCACCCACCGTGCGAGACACCCTCATCGCTCACAAAGACCCATCGTGAGGAGAAAACCAAAACACACGATCGCAATCGTGGTTTTTCTTTGAAACACCATTTTGAAAACAATAGAGAAGAAGTACCATTGAGGCAGCTCCCCGTCGTCCGTCCTTGACCGTGGACACGGCTATCATGATAGTTTTACGCTCTGCAGAGGTCGCACGCTTTACCCATGAGAGGTGAGTTCTCCTAGGAATCACCCAAAGGAAAATGATCACCACAACCTTCCCTTAGTCCGGCATTCCCACTAAGGTTTCCGCACCAATGCCCCTCTTGTGCCGATAGGTTCCCTCTATGGACACACCTGGATACCCACTCCCAACCACACAAGAATGTTCGACTCTATGGACGTATCCAGATGCCCACTCCCTATTCCACCTGGAATGACTGACTAGGAGTCCGAAGGGTACTCGACCAGGGCCTGCCCATACAGGCACTCACGGCCGCACTGTTGTACTTAGCTCGTCTACCTCAAGAAATCGGTCCTTAGGGACCAGGGTGGTTCTCACACTGGGCCCGCATCTCGTGCTTACTGCACCCACCTTACAACCATCCACCCCGATCAGGTTTTGCAAAACATTTTCACCCGATAGCACCCACTATCTTAACTACACCCATGACAGCACCCACTGTCTTTTTAAATCAATCATTTAAACAAGCATTTGATAATTGCAGATATCAAGAATGAACAACGACTTAGCACTGAGCATTTCTAAGCATTATTGCAAAACCTAATTCAAGGGTGGAGTTTTAATATTACCAATTTTAATAACCTAGGGTAGCAAGGAGTATTTTAACAGAATAATTATTGATTGGGTGTTAACTAAGCAGCTAAGTGATTAGCATTTTTAGTTTTGAATATAACATGCATTTTGTAAACTTCTAAGAAATTTAGTTTCAAAACCATAGGACACAAGTTTCAGCACTTGCCTTCTGCTGCAAAGGCTTGTTCGTCTGCTTGAGGGTCTTCGACGGCGTTGAACACGGTCGGTTCTACACGTAATATGAAACACGCAAATAAGAACAAGTGCACTGGAAAAATGCATGCAACATATTATGAATGAAAATGAGCTAACCATGTGCAATCAGCAGATATTATTTATATAAAAATTTTAGAAACTCTAATATGGGGGAAAACTATTTTTATGAAGCTAAAGGGAGCTTAAAAGGGTTTTTAGTAAATTACTTTTAACTTACCACATAAGGGTTTTATATTTTTCCTAATCTCAGAATAATACCTAGTATTCTTATAAAAATTCTCATAATTTTTGAAAGCTAGTTGTCATTTTTAGAAATTCAAAATCATTTCTGAAATTATTTTAATACATAATTTGGAAACACTAAATCTAACAGAAAATTTTTATAGGTGCAACATGCATGAAAATTTTATGCAAGATAGAATAGATTTTTATAAACATTTATAAATTTATTTCATGTTTTTCTGAGTTTACATGAATTTACTATGAATTAAATAAATTAAATAGGTTTTCTAAAAGAATAAATGGAGGAAAAAGGAACTTGGGCAAGATTGTGCAGCCCATCACACGCTGTAAGACGCCAAACGCTCATACACGGCCGGTTCTATTTAGCTCGGCTAGCTCGGCTGGCGACTTATGAGCCATGTGCAAGACGGCCTTGTGACAGCTCGGCTTTAAGCGGAAGAAAGGGCCGACAGAGGGTCGCCGTCGGTGGGTTAAGAGGCGACCGACAAAGGGGCCGCTTGTCGGTAACTAAGAGCAGGGTGTTGGTGGAGGCGGCTCGGTAGTGAGATCCGGCGAGATGGCATACGGCGATGAGGGGAAAGAGAGAGGGCGGCGGTCCGGGTGAGGTCAGCCACCGGAGGGGAAGGCGGCGAGGCATGCGGCGCTGGCGTGGCATGCGGCGCAAGGTGAGGGGTCGGCCGGCGGCGAATGGGGTCGGGCGGTCAATGAAGCCAGGCTGCTGGGATCTATTGATCGCTTCGCATGGGAGGAGCTTTGGCATGGCGGCGATGACGCCGCCGGATGGGCGCGCAAACCGCCTGATGGCGAGGGTTCGGCGACGGCGAGGTGGCGCCGGTGGTGGGGTTAGACTCCTAGAGAGCTAGGGAAGCTAGAGGGGAAGGAAGAGGGGGAGTTTACCCCGCGGCGAGCTCCGACGGCGCTGAGTAGCTTCGGCTCCGGTGGCGGCGCGCGGCCTGCTCGGCGACGGTGGTGACGGCGTCCAGCGAAAATAGGGCAAGGGGGCCGAGTGGAGGAGGGTGGTGGCGGCGATCGGGCCTAGAGGCTCATGGTGAGAATGGGAGGAGAGCAGGTGAGGTAGGAGAGAGGGAGAAACCGAGGGGATCGAGAGGCGAGAGAAAGGGGTAGCACGGGATTGCAAGAAGTGAGGGTGAGGTGGCAACGGGAGAGAGAGGGAGGTGGAGGAGAGAGAGTGCCCAGTGGGGCCCACTTGTAAGAGAGAGAGAAAGGGAGAGAGGGAAATAGGTAGGTAATTTAGGAAAATCTATTTGTGATTAAATCCATTTAATTTGAAATTTGAGGATCATATTTGAATCCTGCTCAATTTGTTGTTTGCAAAATAAAATTTTGAAATTATAAATTTTCAAATTATAATAGGTTTTTAGTAAGCGTTTTGCAATTGAATTTTATGAAAGCAAAAACTTTTAATTATGGCTTTTATTTAAAATGATGAACTCAAAATTATTTCCTTTATGGAAAATAAAATATATTTATATTTATTATCTTTGCACCCAATATGTTTTAAAAGTCAGAGTTAAACCCTTAATAAAACCTCACTTTAAACCTCTCCTTTTATTGAGAAAAATAATTTATTTGATCTATAAGCTCAAAAGTTATTGTAACGTACTTATTTTCAAAAGTTTTAGTTTTTAGTGAAATTCGTTAGAATGCAATTACATAATGCTCGATGATTTTTTGTTTTCGAAAATAGGGATGTTACATAACGGATAACTACGGACGGGTAGAAAACGGATACGGTTATTATACGAATAGGTACAAAGCGGATATCGGATATTAAATCGATTAGTACTTAAATTATATACGATTAAAGCATTCGATGAGAACAATCTAATTAACACGTGTTTATAACACATAGTCCAAGCATTATATAATGTATATAACATACATAATCAAAAGATTATATAAAAATTTAATTAACACATCACATCGGCATAGTCATAATCAAAAAATTATATAAAAATTTAATTAACACATCACATCGGCATAGTCCAATTAATACATAAAGTTTAACAATGTATTGCTTCGAAGAGGATAGTGTTGGGGATGTTAGAAAATGAAGGAAAAAATATGTGTAGGAAATGAGAAAGAGAATGAAATAAAGGGAAAATGGTTGGAGATGATTGTGAGAACCTGTTTCCAATATGATAATATCGGAGATTCTCTAAAATACAATTGTCCAGGATTCCAATTGTATAACAGAAATGACACCATTGCATAGCCTTTATTAATACCAATAACAATGTTACAGCGGAAGTGGAAAATACAAAAGGTATTACAACTAGATCTATACACCCATTCCACGGGCTTGGCACGAGGATAGAATTCCTTAGAAAAACGCGTCGAGTCATCGAGTTCCTTAATCTGTAAAAGTTGAATTTAGCGGGGTGAGTATTTCTACTCAAAGAGGTTTTCACCGATGCAAGTGACTATTAATTACATGCAAGTTACCTAAATAAGAAGAGCAAGATTTATGTAGATATAATGCAACAATTGAAATGGCTTACCAGTTATTTCAAAGAGTTTTGTAAAACGTTTAAGAATCAAATTCTTTACACAACCAAATCTTTACTCATCACACCCATACACCACCTTGTTACATCTGCACGTCGCGTTGAGATTATTAATTAAATCACTGAGCATATGTCACAAATCATGCAGTATCACCCTTCGACACAACTCCATATCACCGAGTACGGTCCATTAATGATTTATTTTCATTCGATTCTGCAGAACCTAGGTCAACTTATATATTGATCGGATATATAGTTGAACAATTGTGTCTTTAACCCATGACATTCTCGTGTTTTAGCATTGGATAGGCCCACCATTCTGTTTCATCAACCTCTTGTTCTCCATGCAACAAGCATGAGCAACCCACCACCGGTCCTTTTAACCCATGCCTATCCTTTGCAGGAAATATTTTTGTTTAACACTAACACCACCAACAATCTATATCCATTGTCATACCAGAATAATGTGCTTATCCAAGTAGATAATGAATGTCTACATGAGTTGTCATATGATTGACTATTTATTCTATTCTAGGGTTTTATGATGTTATTTAGGTGTATCCTAATGGTACAACTCTAACATGGAATATAATTATTCTATATGATGTATATACATATGATATCAAAGTAGATTGACTCAGAATAATCAACTAGAAAATAATGCATAAAGTAATAATTAGAGAATTCTAAATGAGTGGAGAAAACCTGCCTTGGTTACGGATATAACTAAATCCTTTCTTCTGCTTCACTTCCTGATCCTCATCTACGTTCAAAGAGTAGCTTGAATCTTCAAAGCTTGATCTTCTTCTATTATCGTGAAGTTTTGGTAAAGAGAGAGAATAAGAATGAAACCAAATCAAGTAAAAAGGAAATTTGGATGCTATGCAAAAATATTCTTCGAAGGGGTTCTTGGGTTTGGAGGGCAATAGGTATGTGTTGAGGCTTAGAAATGTGAACGTTGATGGATTTGGGGTTGGAGGTTTGTGATGGGCTGGGTTGCTTTTATAGGTGCACGGGGATGAAGGACCTCCGGACATGGCTCAATCATAAAGAATTATGAAGAGGATGAGGACGGAAGGAAATCATGAAGAAGATAAGATAGAATCTTGGTAGATAATTGAACTGATCAAGTGATCATGAGATATTCTAGATTTACTATGAGATATTGTGGTAAATACGGGATATTTTATGAATGGATAGGATTATAAGATATTTGTATGCGAAAGGATAGAATTACAAAGTTACGAATGGGTAGAATTACAAAGTTACGAGTGGATAAAGTTACAAAATTACGAATGGATAGGATCATAGGATATTTCATGAATAGATAGGAATGGATGATTTTAAAATATCTTGTCCTTTTATTTAAAGAATTTAAAGAAAATTAACACATGGTGCACTTTCATGAAATATTGAAATTTAGGGTTTAGAAGATTTCTAAAACTCTAAAAGAAATAAATTTTATAAATAGGAAAAGTACTATAAGGGTTTGAAATTTAAGAAGTATTAAAGATTGCTTATGACTTCTTAAAAATATTTATTTTGCATTTTGTTATTATTAGGAAGATTTTTGGATATAATTTAATTATTAATTTTTCTTAAGAAATTAATTCTATAAAGGTTTAAAGAAAGAGAAGCATACAATTCTTATATTTTATAAAATAGTCCTGAAATTGGTAATTTTATAAATTTTGTATATATTTGTATTTTCTAGGAAAAATATCAATTTTACATTCTCAAAGACTTTTATATTTTTAGAAATTCCTTAATTTGCTAAAGAGAGGGTTTAGGATTCAAATTTAAATTCTGGATGATTTTAAAAATCTGGAAAAATCATATTTAGATGTAAAACATTATTTGGAACAACTTTTGTATTGTGACCTTTGGCTAATTTGGGCTCTAAGGCTTTCAATTTAATGAAAAACTAAATCTGGGAGGGATGAATAGTGGAAATTAGGGTTCTTCGTGATCCCGATTTGGGGCTTTCGGTTTGTGGGGTTTGGGGCAATTAACTATAGGGCTTTTGATGTACGGGCATGTGCAACCTTGTGCCTCAAGAATCGAAGCTCGTAATGGCTTAGGTCGGCGGACGGCGTGGTACCGCATGGCGGGATGAACTTGATTTGGGCATTTGTGATTTGGTGAGTAATTGCATGAATTGGTAGCTTTGTAAGCTTGAGAGAGCGTGGGGATCCTTACCATGCTACCAAGTGGTATGAGGAAGCTCAGAGTCGACGCGGCGACGTGGAAGCGGCGTAACGAAACGGCGGCGGCGGCGGCGACGCTCTCCGGTGAATTTGGCGCCAATTCCTTCTAGCTATAGCTTGGTGATACTACTAAGAAGCTTTGGCGGCGCGCGAGCTCAATTCGTCGCGGTTGAGACGCAATTCGCGATGAGGCGGTGGCGGCGGTGTAACAAAAGACACAAATTAGAGCTCCGGCGCCTATTTATAGGCGCGAATGAAGCGGATAGGTGTTTAGGGACATCACGACGTGGATGAGCTCGAATTCACGGAGATATTTGCAGGATTCGGTCCAATTGCGTTGAGCGGGTGTACTGGCGCAAGTGGCCGTGATGATGCCTGCGGGGAAGGAGGATTCCGCGGATTCTTCGTGGAGATGACACGTGATGTCGCTTTTCCACCGTCTTGGTGTGCAAGGTCAGCTAGGAGCGGTGCAATGGGATTGGTTGGTGCGGTTCATCTGGCGAGCAAGGAAACAGGAAGAAGGAAGGAAGGAAGAAGAGAGGAAGAAGAAAGGTGCTAGGGCGGTTTGGTAAATTCATAGAAAGGTTTAAAATCAAGCTTTGGTTTGGATCAAAGTTTAAAGGTTAATCTATATGGACATATTATGCATATGATAGCTAGGTAAAGTGAAAAGAGAGGGGATTTTAGGAATTTAGGCATGGAGGGTATTTTGGTAATTTCTTTGAAAGTATCTTAATTCAAATTCTAAAATGAACTTTAGGGTTTGAAATCAAAATTGGGGTTTAAATTAAATGCAAATGGTTATATAAAAAGGTAGTAGATGAATATGTAAAAGAAGATGATTTTGGAAATATCACGTTGGAAAGGCATTTTGGTAATTTTGACTAAAGACATTTCCAATTCAAACTTTAAATTATATGCAAGAGTTGAAATTGTGTTTAAATGAGTATTAATCATGCAAAGTAGTTGAAATAGATTTAAAGAGAGAAAATTTGGAGGTTTTTAGCCAAAGGGCAAATTGGTAATTTTACTAGGTATATATATATTTGATGCAAGTTTAAGGTCTAAATTTGAGTTTGAGTTTTGGGGAAAATTGAGTATGCATGAATAATCATTTAAATTTAAAAGAGAAAAACTAGGATTTTAGCTAAAGGGTATTTTGGTAATTTTACTAGTGCTCTTTTTAATATAAATTCAAAGTTTGAAAATAGTACATTAATTGAATGCATATTTTGTACTTATAAAGGATTTATTGAAATCAATAGGAAAGGGTTAAAGGAAAGGGTAATTTGGGAATTTTTGACTTAGAAGGGCAAAATGGCAATTTCACTAATATATGATGGTTGAGTATTAAATTCATAACTTAGTGGAATTAGTTGCTTATGGGTGGAAAATGGTTAAAAGAGATGGAAATTGAATTCTTGGAATATGGAGTATTGAAAATACTATTCACCATATGAAAACACTATTCACCGCTTGAAACTCTCTTTTTCAATTAAATGTATAAAATCCTAAAACATGATTTGGGTTTATGAAAATTTATAAAAGGAATAGTGCGTAAAAGCAAAGTAAAAGCGACATGTCTTTGAGAAGGTTTTATTTGCAAAGCAAATGAATCTTGTTTTACACTTTATAGGAGATTTTGAAATTTATAAACTGAGAATATTATGGCTCAAGCAATAAAGAAAACTGAAAAAAGAATTAAACGCGAAAAATTTTATGCAAAATTTCAGGCTATTACAGGCTTACCCCCTTAAAAAGAATCTCGTCCCGAGATTCACTTTCGATTAGGTATGGGAGGTTACCAAAATTTAACAATTTGTACTCGTGTTTTCACAAACATCCAAATGCTTACATAATTATAACCTGTGAATTTATTCATACTTTCTTCCATGATTACAGGTTAATAGTAGTCATCATACTTGACCGCCTTTGTAATATTCCTTATAATTTTCCTTTCCAAGGACATCTTGCCTTGACATGTCCTACCTCCTTACAATGAAACATTTGACTGATGAGAGCTTCCAGGGACAATCTCTTTTGAAATGATTTTCACCACATAGATAACATCTTGTTGTACTATTTTGTGGTAAGATCATTGGATTCAATCTGTTTGGTTGAACTTCTATTCTGCTTTTGTTGAACTTCTACTAACATGGGGAAATACTTGATCTTGGAGTAAATCCTTGAGAGTTGATATCGGAATACTCCATATGTTGATTTTCTTGTATCTTCTTTATTTCCAATTGTTCTTCTTTTTCCAATTCCTTTCTTCTTTCTTCCATAAGTATCACTTTACTTATTAATGTCTTGAGGTCGTGAAATCCATACCCGAAAGTTGGTATTGTAGATCCATATTTAGACCATTTCTAAACTTTCTTATCTTCACTTCTTCCGTCTTCATATCCTCAATTGCATATCTCATCAAATAATGGAATTGATGTATGTATTCCAACACTAGTCCAGTTATTTTGCTTAAGATTATGAAATTCTTCTCTCTTGATATCCATTAAACTTCTTGGAAGGTGATACTCACAAAATTCCTTTTTAAATAATTCCCAAGTGATGGAATCTTTATCGGGGTAAGTGGTTTGACAAGTAGTCCACCATTCCAATGCTTGTCCTGAAAGTTGATGGGTTGCGAATAACACTTTTTCCTTGTCTGAACATTGTATCACTTCTAGTTTCCTTTCAATCTCCTCCACCATCTTTTCTTTGAAATAAGATCAACTATGGTTGAAAATATAGGCGGCTTAGTTGTTTGAAATTTGGTCCGAGCAATTCCAAAGCTCGTTGTATTATCGTTTTCCTTTGATAACAATTCTCTTAAAAGTTGTGTAAGATTTTCATCGCTTTCTTGTCTTTCTTTCTCCATTTCTCTTAACATGTCAATTAGAGTAGTCATCCCTTGTCGATCCTTTCCTTCCGATATTGTTGTCACTCGAGATCTATACAAATTCTGAACGATGCGAGACCAAGGAATATAATTAATAATTGCTCAAAGACTTATATCCAATTGCAGATATAACATGATCAGTAAACTGATCAAACTTTTATTCCCTCAAAATATTATTAAACAATTTTCACAAGATTAGATCCCAGAACTTAGATTACAATATAACTCCACACTAGGTACTCTGGGTTTATTGGGTTATTGTCGGCATGATCAACTTATATTTTCTTCTTCTGAGATTCTGATGGATTTGAAGTTTCTTCCTTGTGAAATTCTAACTGTTCTGGAGTTCCCTCTTTGTAGGGTACATCTTCCTCTATTTCTTTGTTTGCTTCAAAATTTTTCTCCTGGGCAGAAGATTCTTTAGAAGTCTGTCCTTTTGATGCTTCCATTGCAACCATTTTGGAATAAAGCTCGAAAAAATCTCTTGTGACACTATTGATCCCGGATTCATCTTTCTCTTTTCCTAGTCTTTAAAGATTGTTCTTGATCTTTCAACTTTTGCTCGATACTGCTTGAATGACTAGTTTGTTCTTGTGCATTGACCTTGGAACTTTCCGTTGGTAATGCTTTCCATGGACAATGCACATCTGGTATGTCCAATGGTTCCACAAAGGAAAACAGACTACTACTACTTCCTTATTTGGGCAATCTCTCTTAAATGATTTCCTCCGCCGGAAACATCTTAAGTTGGGAGTTGAATTCTGCTTTTGGATGTAAGGCTTGTCTTTGTCATATTTTTGTTTGAACATGCTATCCAAGGCATCTTGATTTCTGAAAATTTAGGAATCTGGAGTCTTCCAAACTGTTGAAGTCCATATGCTTCCAACTCCGTGGTCAGTAGTGCTCCATACATTCTGCGCAAGTTGGTTGTATTCTCGTGATGGGTTGAAACTATCTGGTTGTGGGTTTCGAGAATCTCTTAAAGTTAAGGTTTATGTCATCGAGACATCTCTTGTATATCCTTCGCATACGCCTCCAGTTGATATGGTTATCCATAGGGGGTAATAGGAGAAAATTGGAAATGAAGAAGGTTGGTTTTATGCACTGGTTGATTTTAGGCACTACAAAGCAAACAACAAATATAAAATTCAGGAATAAAGGTGACAAAGATAGGTAAGAGTAAGCAAGAAAAGAAGGATAAAAGCTTCTAGGGACATCGACATTTAGGAATTTTCAGGGAAGATTTTGAATGGAATAGATTTTAAAAGGAATTACTTTTGAAATTTCAGGAAAGAGAAGGTAAATCACAATCTTAAACAGATTTTATGACAATAGAAAGGTAAGGTACTGAAAATATTTATCAATTTATAAAAGTATTAATGAAAAATTTATTTTTCTAGTGTTCAGAATCAGGTTTTAAAGGGTAGTTTCTATTGCACTTAGTGTTTTATTGAAATTATTCTTTTCTTCCTACATAATATATACCTTTTTATGCTAAAATTACTTAGCAAAACCAAAAATAAAGGATAACTTGGGATAAGATATATAGAAAATTTCATTTTCCAAGAGAATAGATAAGAATTTAGTGTTTATAGTTCATAAAATCTTGAAAATTCCCATATAGACCCAAATATTTATCTACTTTTTAGAAGATTTTCTATTCGGTCTAAGGATTCCTCACAATCAAGCAAGCTCGCTCGATACCACCTCTGTGAGAACACATTTCCAATATGATAATATCGGAGATTCTCTAAAATACAATTGTCCAGATTCCAATTGTATAATGTAAATGACACCATTGCATAGCCTTTATTAATACCAATAACAATGTTACAGCGGAAGTGGAAAATACAAAAGGTATTACAACTAGATCTATACACCCATTCCACAGGCTTGGCCTGAGGATAGGAATTCCTTAGAAAAACGTCGAGTCATCAGAGTTCCTTAATCTGTAAAAAGTTGAATTTAGCAGGGGTGAGTATTTCTACTCAGCAGGTTTTCACCGATGCAAGTGACTATTAATTACATGCAAGTTACCTAAATAAGAAGAGCAAGATTTATGTAGATATAATGCAACAATTGAAATGGCTTACCAGTTATTTCAAAGAGTTTTGTAAAACGTTTAAGAATCAAATTCTTTACACAACCAAATCTTTACTCATCACACCCATACACCACCTTGTTACATCTGCACGTCGCGTTGAGATTATTAATTAAATCACTGAGCATATGTCACAAATCATGCAGGTATCACCCTTCAGACACAACTCCATATACCGGGAGTACGGTCCATTAATGATTTATTTTCATTCGATTCTGCAGAACCTAGGTCAACTTATATATTGATCGATATATAGTTGAACAATTGTGTCTTTAACCCATGACATTCTCGTGGTTTTAGCATTGGATAGGCCCACCATTCCTGTTTCATCAACCTCTTGTTCTCCATGCAACAAGATGAGCAACCCACCACCGGTCCTTTTAACCCATGCCTATCCTTTGCAGAAATATTTTTGTTTAACACTAACACCACCAACAATCTATATCCATTGTCATACCAGAATAATGTGCTTATCCAAGTAGATAATGAATGTCTACATGAGTTGTCATATGATTGACTATTTATTCTATTCTAGGGTTTTATGATGTTATTTAGGTGTATCCTAATGGTACAACTCTAACATGGAATATAATTATTCTATATGATGTATATACATATGATATCAAAGTAGATTGACTCGTAATAATCAACTAGAAAATAATGCATAAAGTAATAATTAGAGAATTCTAAATGAGTGGAGAAAACCTGCCTTGGTTACGGATATAACTAAATCCTTTCTTCTGCTTCACTTCCTGATCCTCATCTACGTTCAAAGAGTAGCTTGAATCTTCAAAGCTTGATCTTCTTCTATTATCGTGAAGTTTTGGTAAAGAGAGAGAATAAGAATGAAACCAAATCAAGTAAAAAGGAAATTTGGATGCTATGCAAAAATATTCTTCGAAGGGGTTCTTGGGTTTGGAGGGCAATAGGTATGTGTTGAGGCTTAGAAATGTGAACGTTGATGGATTTGGGGTTGGAGGTTTGTGATGGGCTGGGTTGCTTTTATAGGTGCACGCGGGATGAAGGACCTCCTGACATGGCTCAATCATAAAGAATTATGAAGAGGATGAGGACGGAAGGAAATCATGAAGAAGATAAGATAGAATCTTGGTAGATAATTGAACTGGATGAAGTATCATGAGATATTCTAGATTTACTATGAGATATTGTGGTAAATACGGGATATTTTATGAATGGATAGGATTATAAGATATTTGTACGAAAGGATAGAATTACAAAGTTACGAATGGGTAGAATTACAAAGTTACGAGTGGATAAAGTTACAAAATTACGAATGGATAGGATCATAGGATATTTCATGAATAGATAGGAATGGATGATTTTAAAATATCTTGTCCTTTTATTTAAAGAATTTAAAGAAAATTAACACATGGTGCACTTTCATGAAATATTGAAATTTAGGGTTTAGAAGATTTCTAAAACTCTAAAAGAAATAAATTTTATAAATAGGAAAAGTACTATAAGGGTTTGAAATTTAAGAAGTATTAAAGATTGCTTATGACTTCTTAAAATATTTATTTTGCATTTTGTTATTATTAGGAAGATTTTTGGATATAATTTAATTATTAATTTTTCTTAAGAAATTAATTCTATAAAGGTTTAAAGAAAGAGAAGCATACAATTCTTATATTTTATAAAATAGTCCTGAAATTGGTAATTTTATAAATTTTGTATATATTTGTATTTTCTAGGAAAAATATCAATTTTACATTCTCAAAGACTTTTATATTTTTAGAAATTCCTTAATTTGCTAAAGAGAGGGTTTAGGATTCAAATTTAAATTCTGGATGATTTTAAAAATCTGGAAAAATCATATTTAGATGTAAAACATTATTTGGAACAACTTTTGTATTGTGACCTTTGGCTAATTTGGGCTCTAAGGCTTTCAATTTAATGAAAAACTAAATCGGGAGGATGAATAGTGGAAATTAGGGTTCTTCGTGATCCCGATTTGGGGCTTTCGGTTTGTGGGGTTTGGGGGCAATTAACTATAGGGCTTTTGATGTCTGAGGGCATGTGCAACCTTGTGCCTCAAGAATCGAAGCTCGTAATGGCTTAGGTCGTGGGACGGCGTGGTACCGCATGTGGGATGAACTTGATTTGGGCATTTGTGATTTGGTGAGTAATTGCATGAATTGGTAGCTTTGTAAGCTTGAGAGAGCGTGGGGATCCTTACCATGCTACCAAGTGGTATGAGAAGCTCGAGTCGACGCCACGGCGTGGGCGGCGGCGGCTAACAACGAAATTCGAGGCGGCGGCGCGGCGACGCTGCCTCTCCGGTGGTGGCGCCAATTCCTTCTAGCTATAGCTTGGTGATACTACTAAGAAGCTTTGGCGGTGGCGCCGAGCTCAATTCGTCGCGGTTGAGGCAATTTCGCGATGAGGGTGGCGGCGGTGTAACAAAAGACACAAATTAGAGCTCCCGCCTCTATTTATAGGCGCGAATGAAGCGGATAGGTGTTTAGGGACATCACGACGTGGATGAGCTCGAATTCACGGAGATATTTGCAGGATTCGGTCCAATTGCCGTTGAAGCGGTGTCTGCAGCGCGGTGGCCGTGATGATGCCGCGTGGGAAGGAGGATTCGGCGGATTCTTCGTGGAGATGACACGTGATGTCGTTTTCCACCGTCTTGGTGTGCAAGGTCACTAGGAGCGGTGCAATGGGATTGGTTGGTCATGGTTCATCTGGCGAAAGCAAGGAAACAGGGGAAGAAGGAAGGAAGGAAGAAGAGAAGGAAGAAGAAAGGTGCTAGGGGCGGTTTGGTAAATTCATAGAAAGGTTTAAAATCAAGCTTTGGTTTGGATCAAAGTTTAAAGGTTAATCTATATGGACATATTATGCATATGATAGCTAGGTAAAGTGAAAAGAGAGGGATTTTAGGAATTTAGGCATGGAGGGTATTTTGGTAATTTCTTTGAAAGTATCTTAATTCAAATTCTAAAATGAACTTTAGGGTTTGAAATCAAAATTGGGGTTTAAATTAAATGCAAATGGTTATATAAAAAGGTAGTAGATGAATATGTAAAAGAAGATGATTTTGGAAATATCACGTTGGAAAGGCATTTTGGTAATTTTGACTAAAGACATTTCCAATTCAAACTTTAAATTATATGCAAGAGTTGAAATTGTGTTTAAATGAGTATTAATCATGCAAAGTAGTTGAAATAGATTTAAAGAGAGAGAAATTTGGAGGTTTTTAGCCAAAGGGGCAAATTGGTAATTTTACTAGGTATATATATATTTGATGCAAGTTTAAGGTCTAAATTTGAGTTTGAGTTTTGGGGAAAATTGAGTATGCATGAATAATCATTTAAATTTAAAAGAGAAAAACTAGGGATTTTAGCTAAAGGGTATTTTGGTAATTTTACTAGTGCTCTTTTTAATATAAATTCAAAGTTTGAAAATAGTACATTAATTGAATGCATATTTTGTACTTATAAAGGATTTATTGAAATCAATAGGAAAGGGTTAAAGGAAAGGGTAATTTGGGAATTTTTGACTTAGAAGGGCAAAATGGCAATTTCACTAATATATGATGGTTGAGTATTAAATTCATAACTTAGTGGAATTAGTTGCTTATGGGTGGAAAATGGTTAAAAGAGATGGAAATTGAATTCTTGGAATATGGAGTATTGAAAATACTATTCACCATATGAAAACACTATTCACCGTTTGAAACTCTCTTTTTCAATTAAATGTATAAAATCCTAAAACATGATTTGGGTTTATGAAAATTTATAAAAGGAATAGTGCGTAAAAGCAAAGTAAAAGCGACATCTTTGAGAAGG
Organism: Olyra latifolia; assembly: GCA_036346145.1. NCBI lineage: Eukaryota > Viridiplantae > Streptophyta > Magnoliopsida > Poales > Poaceae > Olyra > Olyra latifolia. Next base: position 54,682,277 of record CM070528.1, on the reverse strand, counting down.
TTTTATTTGCAAAGCAAATGAATCTTGTTTTACACTTTATAGGAGATTTTGAAATTTATAAACTGAGAATATTATGGCTCAAGCAATAAAGAAAACTGAAAAAAGAATTAAACGCGAAAAATTTTATGCAAAATTTCAGGCTATTACAATGATCTAATTTCTAAACAGCTTATTAGCAATTTAATTTAAATGTTTTTAAAAGCACTTTGACTGAATCATTTTTGGAAGCCTTTTATAGCTTCTTGGCGAGATTTGATTGCACCTACCTCAGACGCGACGATCGAGTGTCTTGCAAAGACACCCACCACTGGAGGAAAGTAAACGACGTAGTCTTCACTTGCGGAAGAAGAGGCGAGCGTCCGCCGCCTTGCGTTCCCCATCCTCCTCGTCATCGCTGTCAGACACACTCAAATTTGCTGCCATGGCAGCCTCCTTCCGGTGCCAATGGACAGCCTCCGCCGTCCGGGTTCGGCGTCTCAACGAGCTCACCCACCTCAACCTCTCCAACTCCGGCCATTGGCGGATACCCATCGGCGTCGGCGCCTTAAGGAAGCTCAGATTCTCGACCTCTCCTCCATTGGCCGCCTTAGTCCCCGTTCTTGGAGTTCGGCGAGCCGAACTTCAAAGTCGTGGGCCAACTGAGCAACCTCGGGGAGCTCCGTCTCGACCGGGTGGACATGTCCGCGGTGGCCGACGGCCGCGCGACGTCCTTGCTGAATCCGCCCTCACTGGGTTCTACCATGCAATTCGCAAGCTCTCGCTCCATATGCTCGTCCTTCCACACCTCCAATCCTCGCCGTCGTCGACCTATCATCCAACCAAGGCTTCTCCCAAGACGTCCCAGAGCCCTTCGCTTGTCCGAGCGATCCCGAGTTCAACGACTCATCGCCATCCTTAATCTCTCCAACAACGGCTTTGATGGGCACGGCACGGCGCTGTGGGAAATCTCCAACCAAATTACCGGTATCTGGATTGATTAATTAAGCGGATATCCGAATCCGATCCAATTTGTCGGCATCGGTGTTACCAGATCCGATCTGAATCCGGTAAAAAAAATTCAGATATTAACTGGATCCGAAACCGAATCCGAAAAATCCGTTTTCTGAGAACCCGGTTGCTAACCGTGAGCATGCGGATCGGGTATCCGTCGGGTAGAACCCGAACCGTTTTCACCCCTACCGGGCGGCAGACATCCATGGGAGAGGGAGACTCCGCCACGGTGTGTCCTTCCGGATTGATGATCCGGGCGACCTCGGTATCGGACCAATACTCGTCCAGGTCGTCGAGGTCGTGGAAGCGAATATCTTGGTTGTCCTGAGAGTTCGCCATTCTCGAGGACCTTTGCCCGCAGAAGCCAATCGACGATCCCCACGGACGGTGCCAGCTGTCGGCGGTTGAGAGTACGGGACCCCCAGACGCCGAGCTTACTTGTTGAGTGTAAGAATCAACCGACCTCTTTCCTGCGGTCTCGGGGGCTTTCGAGAAGGCGAGCTCGATCAGGCAACCATCAGCGGGAGGCACACATGGTTTAGGCTGGTTCGGGCCCCTCGTGTGGAGGTAATAACCCTACGTCCAGTGATGTCTATAGGAGGTGAGGAAGATTACAGAGAATCCCCCCGACTTGGCGAACCAAAGGGGAGACGAACCGTCTACAGTGGATGATGAGCTTCGGCCCAAGGTGGAGCTAGCCGGAGCTCCGATGGCATGTGGTGTGTTTTCTAGCAGCTAAACCTTACATGTGTAGTAGCACGATCTATTTATATACGGGTGTAATCGGTGTTCCGGTGGTGGTGACGCCCTATTATCCAGCGGTATGGAGAAGACGCCCTGTCGTCTGGCGGTCCGAAGCTTGTCTCTGCCTTGCGTCATCGCCATCATTCGTTCTTACGGGAAAACGGCATGGGAATAGTATAACAAGACGTGAGTTGGTGGCCGCAGTCCTCTGCGTTCGACGGGACGTAGTGGTCTTTGAAGACGTCAGAGCATTTAATGCCGGGGATGGGAAGGCCTGTGTCCAGCCGAGGAAGGAGCAACCCGGACTCCGGCCCGGGCGAGGTCAGGCGTGTCCGGGCCCGAGCGAGAATTTCCTTGCTCGGGGGGAGGCCAGCATTTTTACGGAGTGATAATCCAAACGTACATTGTTGATTATCAATCATATACATTTATATCTATTGAGTTTTTAGGGACTAATGGATTTCATGAGTGATTTGAAAAGAATTAGGTTTTGTGAGTGTGTATGATGACCAAGGTATGTTAAAGGATGACGGTTAAGCCAAGGTCAACAAGACGGCGTGTCACCAAGAGTTGAAGACTAAGTCAAGATCGATTTGGCGTGGAGATCATCGGGAAGGATGATCAAGTCAATGTTGATAAGACGAGAGTCTCATAAGGTGCATCAAGTCAAGTTGGACAAGGTGAAGGCGTCAACATTCTTTTGGTGAAGGTCATCATGCATAATGAAGAAAAAGACGGCAAGTGACTATCCTAGACTTGTATTATCTTTGATTTAATTTGAATCTAAGGATAAAGCCGTACTATGAAGAGAAATGCGACGAAATATAGATATTAGACTATTCAAGTGCTCCAAAAATAAATTTTTATAAAGTTGGGAAACCTAATTTTCATTTATATTGAAGTCCTGAAGAAACAGCTGAATTTTAATCGGAATGTCCTTCGGAGTTCCGATGTCAGGTCGGAATGTCATTCGGAGTTTCCGATTTTTCAAGAAAAGTGAGTTTCTGGAACAAGTCAAAATTAATCGGAATGTCCTTCGGAGTTTCCGATGTCAGGTCAGAATGTCATTCGGAGTTTCCGATTTTTCAAGAAAAGTGAGTTTCTGGAACAAGTCAAAATTAATCGGAATGTCCTTCGGAGTTTCCGATGTCAGGTCGGAATGTCATTCGGAGTTTCTGATTTTTCAGGAAAACTGAGTTTCTGTCCTAAGTCAGATCGGAGTATCCGAACTTAAACTTCAGAGTATCCGATGTCTGCAGCACAGAACGGCTAGATTTGAGCCAAGGGTATTTATAACTCTTCTCCACACCTCACCAACATGGGGAATACATTCAATAGAGAGCATTTACACCTTCTCAAGCCCTAGCTCAAGCTCTAGCCCCCCAAATCCTCTCCCACCATAAATCTTCAAGATTTCCATCCTTGGTTGGGTTGAGAGGTAGGATTGAGTGTCAAGCTTTGTGGATTTCATCTTGGAGCACTCGATTCGTCTTTTACTTCCTTATTTCGCCGGATTTGTTACTCTTGGAGGTTGAGGACTCCTAGACGGTTAGGAATCTCCCTCGAGCTACCAAAGCTTGGTGTGGTGGTCGTGGGATGTTTGTGAAGGCCGGTTCCGTCTCCGTAGGGAAAGGAACAAGGAGTGAAACCAAAGGGTTTGGAGACCTTTGGTGAGGGAAACGGTTGAAAGAGACCCGGGCTCAAGTGTGACCGAGCCTACCTCAAACGGAGAGTAGGATTCCCTCAAGAATTCGAACTTCGGGAAACAAATCTTGTCTCTCTACTCTACATCTTGGTTTGTCCACTTGCATTCTTACATTTTGTGAAATTTGTGGACTTATGCTTTGAGATTCTCTGTGGATCTAATTTTATAGCTAGGTCTACTACTTATCTACCTTGTGTGCAAGTGGCATCACCAGATCCGAAGGTTTGGTAAGGATTTGAGCAAACCCTAACTGTGCAGTTCGGATAGTCCGAACTTCTGGGTCGGATACTCCGAACCTATTCAGAGTATCCGAACCAATCTTCGGAGTGTCTGTCTGTTTAAAGCTTCCGCACCTTTTAACTCTGTATAAAATTTAAAACCGCCTATTCACCCCCTCTAGGCGACATCCCGGTCCTTTCAGTCCGCCGAGTAGTTTTGTTGTCGTCACACTAACTCATAAAAGTTTGTTTTTTGTCTTGGGGACCGCAGACCTTCGTGTCCTCGCCTCGGCAGAGGCCCTCGCCCACAAGGACGAGAAGCGCCCGGGCGAGGAGTTCAAAGAGGCTCCCGCTGCGAAGAAGGGCAAGGGCCCGACCTCCTTCGAGGAGGAGGACGTCCTACCACCCGAGGCCGCGGCCGTCGGGCTCGGCCGACAATCCACGGCCCCTGGGCTGAGGCGAGTCGGCCAACCACACCCAAAGGCCAAGCGGCCAGGCGGCTCGTTCTCCGAGGGTGGGTCGCTGGACGTCGCCAAAGAAGACTCGGCGCCCAAGCCTGCAGCGCCTCAGGCCAAGCCGAGTGGCCCGCCAGACGCCTCCTCAAGCAGGTCCTCCGCTCAGAGGGGTGCCGGTATAAAAATCAAGACTTCTAGCCGGTAAGCACGACTCTGCCACCTTGGTAGCCTTTAATTTGTTCTCATTGTCTTTGAAGTGTTCCTTCCTCATGAGAAACCGTTGAGGAAGTTCCGACGACCACCTGACCGAGCCAAAGACCGGCCACCGAGCCGAATCGGCGGCATCTTCTCCCCTCCTCCTCCTGCTTCTTCTTCTTCTCCGACAACCTACGCCGACCTTCCACCAACCAAGCCAACCGAGGCCGCGTCGGAGGTCAAGGTCCTCGAAGATGGCACCGCCGCCCTCCCCCCTCCCCCTCCCCTGAAGCCATCCAACGGGGGCGGCGAGGAAGCCGAGCCGGTAGTGGAAGAAATTCCACGCCGGCCTCCATCTCCCCTGGAGGAGCCCGAGCCCAAGTTCTCGGTGGCCTGGAAGGGCGAGGCCGGGGACTAGACTCTTCTCGACGATGAGGCAGAGGAGAAGGCCAGGGTGACCTTCTACGAGCGTATCCTCTCACTGTTGTCTGAGGTGGAGTTCACTCAAAATGACGAGTAGCTGAACGTGCTTCCCAGTCAGATGCCTATGGCTCATGATAGAACATTTATTTGTATTTACCTTTATTATTTTCGCTATGCTACAATAAGCATTCCAATGGATTTGTTTATTTAGCCCTGTGTGGCTTCGCTTTTTTATTTTGTATGAATTTATAATAATAGTACTATCACTTTTGCGAAGTATTGTAATGATATACACTGGTGATGTCACTTGTGTGCATTGGAAGGGTCACCAAATTGCTTAATTTGGTGTCCCAACAGCTATCAAGGCTATGGTGGCTGAAGAAGACGTGTGTATAACTACAGCTCAGAGAGATGATGGAGACATCTCCGGGTTTAAGGTGATGGCTCGGATACAATATGAGAAAACAATGAGAAAGGGAAATAGATTGGAATGCCCCACCACAACCAGGGGCGATTGGTTGGTATTTATACCACGACATATTTGTCGGATGCGCTACAGTGCAATGCAAGAATACAGGGCAAATTACAACAACCGAATGCTATCGGTTTACAACAAAACATCATATCATAACAATCCGCGACCAAATCACATATTATCTTTAACTCAGCACACAATCAGCTACACAAATAGATGGATCATTCATTTTTCATACAGATATATAACAAATAGTCTTCTGGAAAACCTTGTCATACATAGATTATCTAAATGCCAGTCAGCCTAGAAGAAATTGATCGACAACTGTGATGTGCACTCTACAATTGAAGATAAAAGATAGGAGAATTACATTACATTGGTAATAATTGAAAAGATTGTTTAACGAAAAAGATCATATATACTATATATATATGTAAGTTACAATTGGGCTACCTCACATATATAAGGTAATATATCTGTTAATTAAGTAGGACTGTTGATAGATAGATTTAGTAGTGGGTGTTGGTTGTCAAAGATGATCTCATAGCTACAACTGCAGAGTGATTTGCACCCAAGCGTTTTGCCTGCCTGCTGGCCTGCAGAAAGCTTGTGATGGCTCGCGTGACGTACGCGTCCGCCTGCTTCACCGTCATCTTCTCCCTTTGATTAGAAAAACTCGTGAGCATGTAGTCGCCGTTGAGGAAGCCTGCGAGCTCAACCAGCTCGCGCTGGAAGTCTGACAGCCAGCCATCCTCTCTTGCTGGACGACTCCTCGCAAATGGCACTTCGGGCAAAGTCTCTGCAAGTATAAGTAGGACAACAACATCATGTACAGCTTAATTCACATTGATTGATTGCTCCAATTGTATATCTGTCGATGTCGATGTGTAGGGTAACAGAGCTCACTGTATATCATGTGTATCAGTTCCTTATATCATGAACATGTATCTGCTAGCAACTTAATCGATCTGCAAGTGAAGCAGATGAAAGTTATACCTGGGCAGTCTGTTCTTGGCTCATGGAGCTGGGTGAAGAGATGGTCGAAGGTGCCAGCCCAGGCGTCTCTTTTAGTCAAGAAATCCGACCGGAGGTTGAACATCTTCTTGATAGTCGCCGGAATGGAAGAATGCTCATACTCCGACGTCTCCGTAGGCCCATTTGGGCGGCCGACGACTGCATGCCAAGATGATCAAGATCGATCGACGCATGCACTGTGCAAGCATTAGCATTGGCATCCATGTATGGAGATTGGAGAAATTGGAGATGGAGATTACGCGCGCGCACCCACCCGTGCCCTTGCTGATCCACGGCGACACCATGATGGTGGGTACCCTGACCCCGAGGCGGTCGAAGTTGAAGAAGAAGGGGAGCGGGCCCCTGATGCCGTCGGGGCTGGGCACGCCGACGTTGGGCGTGGCGACGTGGTCGTAGAAGCCGCCGTGCTCGTCGTAGGTGACGATGAGCAGCGTGTTGTTCCACTGCGGGCTCGCCCGCAGTGTCTCGTACACCTCCTTCACCAGCCTCTGCCCGTTGCCCACGTCGTGCGCCGGGTGGTCGTCGTCGGCGGGCGCGCCGGTGAGGTCGAAGTACCTGGGCTCGATCACCGACAGGCTGGGCAGCCTGCCCCTGCGCGCGTGCTCCTGGAAGGCGGCGTCGTACAGGTGGAAGCTGCGGGCGGCGTTGCCCACCGTGCGCAGGCTGCGGTAGAAGAGGGTGGTGGGGATGGTCTTGAAGTAGACGGCGAAGTCCCGGCGGTCGTCGCGCAGGGAGTCGAAGATGGTGCGCTGCGGGTAGCCGCCGAGGAGGTTCCACTTGTCGTGGGCGACGGCGCCGTGGGAGGTGGCGGAGTAGAGGAACAGCCGGTTCGGCTGCGTCGGCCCCGGGATGGAGGAGAACCAGCGGTCGAACACGGCGAAGTCGGCGGCCAGCGCGGAGAAGGCCGGCAGGAGCGACGGGCTGAAGCCGCGCATCACGGCGCCGGAGAGGAGCGAGTTCACGGAGAGCGCGCTGCGCACGAAGCCCGACATGGAGGGCGGCGACGAAACGGAGGCGGTGGAGTTTGGGCGGAAGCCGAAGACCTGCTCGAGGACGTCCTCGAAGGAGTGGCCTGGGTCGTCGGGGACGACGAGGTCGGCGTCGGCGGAGACGCAGACGGAGGAGGAGGAGGAGGGGTTGCACTCGGCGCCGGTGAGGCCGTCGATAGGCAGGCCAAGCAGGCGGCGCATCCAGCCAAGCATGTGGTCGAAGGAGCGGTTCTCGAGCGCGAGCACGACGACGTTCTTGATGGGGCTGGGAGAGGCTGAGGAGGCGGCGCCATTGGCGGCGAGGAGGAGGAGGAGGAGCCGCAGCATTGGCGCTGGGCGAAGGCGGTTGATCCCCATCGCCGGCGGGGAGCTGAATCCCGTGGGCGGTGGCGGTGGCGGTGGGTGAGTGATTATAGTCAGTAGATGCGAATGCGATGGGATGGGGATGGGCTGGCGTTCTTTGGCGCCACGTTCCCTCATTTCTTCCTCTGCTTCTCCATGCTGGAGCCTGCGCTGAGTGACTCACCATGTCTTGTCCTGTGCCACGTGTACACTCATTCCACCTGTGTTTTGCACAACGTTATATTTATTTTTCTCTCTAATATATATGCCTAAAAAAGTAATAGCTTTTGTCAGCAGCCGCATGCATGTGACACATAGGAACAAAATGGGCGGCGAGATATTTTTCTTGCGGTAAACATGCACGTGACACATAGATATTCCTAAATGTGACTAACTTTGACTGCTTTGATTGGTGACTTTAAAAATATGAAATTGATGATCAAAATTGGATTTAAGAAAATCTTTATCACGTGGCTTCAAGACTTCCAAGAAATGTCATTAAGGCGTTCAAAAAGGCAACCAAATAATTTTTAAAAAAAAGTTTACACCGGACATGCTATTCGTGCTTTCAGTGAAGGAAGATAAAATAACATTGAGAGTTGAGCAAGCAGATGAGAGTTGCATGCAACGTTAGTAAGTAACCCTTGCAACATTGAAATGCACGTTCGCAACATTAGGCTGAAATATTTACAATATTTTCAAACTTTTTTTATAAATGTTCAAAACATTTTTTTTTAATAAGCATCCGATGGAACTATCGGGCGTCTTAAAAGTAGAAAATTTGTGAAAGAAAGACCGAAGCAACACAAGAATTTCACAACGGCATCCATGCATGTGACGCACAAGTGTATATATATGCAAATTCACTCCGATGGAAGAGAAGAAAAGAAAAGAAAAATGGAGGGATAAGGCCGGAGGAGAAGCAGAAGTTTAAGACAAGAATATGAGGCAGGCATCCATTCCTCCAGCTCCGACTCCGGCAGCAGGGAGGAGGAGCTTGCTGCTCTTCCCCGCCGTCGCCGTCGCCGTCGCCGTCGCACCACCTGCTCATGCTCAGGCCAGCCCATTCTCCTCCACTCTCTACTCGCAGTCGCAGGTCCTGCAGCTCGGCCTCGACACTAATGGGTTAATATCATCCTGTCCTGCAACTAGGAAGATAGAACAATTAATTCTCTTTCTGCTTAATTAATTGTTGTTATTTCTCTAGCTTGCTACAGTCACTGATTGAATGGTGTGTGTGTGTGAGCGTGCAGCAAGATTAGGGCATGTCCGGCGACGAACCCGGGGTGCGTGTCCAGCAACCCCAGGGTGGGCGCCTCTTCCTCCGTCGCCTCGCCGCTGCTCATCCCGGAGCGCACCTCCTCCAAGGCCATTGCCGACGTCATTAGCATATATATATATATATATATATATATATATATATATATATATATATATATATATATATATATATATATATATATATATACGATACGACGTAGGTACAGTACATGCATGTTAATCGATATTGGCTCTGGCAGTCGCTGCGGCAAGCCGTGGTGAAGACGTAGAAGAATGTGAGGTTCCGAGTTGACGAGGACACTCCTTACGGCCACTACATGGAGGCGGAGGTGGACGGCGGCTTGGGGCGCGACGTCATGGAGTTCCTGGTGAAGAAGGAGGCCGGCGTGGTGGCGTACCGCTGCGTGGCCACCAAGGTCACCTTCGTCTACCCCTTCACCACCGCCGCCGTCGGCGACTCGCGAGGCCAGACGCGGAGGATCGTCGCCGTCTCCCAGGAGCTCGGCTGGTACGCCCCAGACATCGCCCAGGCCTCCATCGACGCCGACGCATTCTAATTCTAATTAATCTCCACATGTGAAGCCCATCCGTCCAAATCCTTATGTAAGTTTCCAAACACGTATAAATTAAGAATGGAAGAACCCCTCTCTTGAGCAAATAGCCAAATATTAATGAGGTTGATTGCATCAATGCCATTATTAACTTACCATACGACATAATTGTTATTATAAAGTGTGCAATATAATCTATCATTATAAAGTGCAAATCATTTCATTTATGCCATTATGAACTCTTTGCTGCATATATCGACTCACAATACATGCCACGCCAAATTACCAATATACGCTCTTACTACAGGAATCTGCTGTAATCTCGAGGGCCAAAAGCCCTCGAGAACACGGTCAAAACCCTTGACATTTACGTTTCTTGAGGGCCAGCCCTCGAGAATAGGCCGTCGGTACAGCACGCTCGAGAAAAAAGACTTTTCTCGAGGGCCTAGGCCTCGATAACGGTGTTTATGCGGGCCGCGTCAAGCCCTCGAGAAAGATTGTGCAACCTTAAGATCATGAGCAGCCATTCTCGAGGGCCATACTAGCCTCGAGAATAACCGCCCATGATTCTCGAGGGCCGATAAGCCTCGCGAATAGCCGCATGTGTGTTCTCGAGGCCAATTAAGCCTCGAGAATAGCCACCGCCTTGCAAGAATTGTTCATTTGCTCAAAAAATTATAAAAAATTACAAAATCATAATTTTTGTAATTCTTTGCACAAAGAAACCCCTCTTGTCTTGCAAAGAAATGCACTGCATGTTCAACAAATTCACATATATATATATATATATATATATATATATATATATATATATATATATATATATCTATAAGCACACATTCACACCACGAACAATGCATCGACCACAAATAGCACATATAATCACATACAAAGTCACAAACGCTATTTGTGGTCTCACACATCCATATACAACCACATAGTCCACATAAAGTAATAAAGAGCACATAGTCCACTCTTAGAGGCACATAATGTCAGTGACTTGATCACCTTGCTGGGTGGCTATGGTTGATCGCTCGGCGGAGGAAAGTACGACGGTGTGCCGTCGAACAAGCTCTGCACGAAGCCTCGGGCAAACACATCGAGATCATCTTGTGCCTCACCACTAGCCTGCCCTTGGTCCTGCTGCCCAGCCTGTCCCTGATCCTACTGCCCAGCCTGCCTGTGAGTATGAGGTGGTGGAACCTCAGAAGCAGAAGCGCCAAAAGAAGAACCTTGCAAGCACAATTTGAATGGTGTTCACAGGTTTTATGCAAGGTTTTTGATTAAAGCTAAAACAACAGGCTTACCACATCTCTGCGCCAAGGTTGAAACACCCCGCTCTTGTTTGTTCCCCAACAAAGGGAGTCTGCTCGCATGTCCGCTCAGGCCCGCTTTGCACATTTAGAAGATATGAACCGGACATTTTGTGATTTTAATTAATACATTTCAAGATGTTCCTTACCCTTGCGCTTTGCCGTGCCTCTATATCACCCATCCTCTTCCACATGAGCTCGTTCTCTCTTAAGCGAGCCTCCCTCTGTCTTTAAGCTCTCTGCAGGCTCAGATCACCTGTTCTTTATACGCCTCTCGCATCCCTCTCCCTCGTAAGTTGTGCCTCAAAGTCATGCCGACTCTCCCGGATCCTCTAGACCGACCTCCGCATGTAATCCACCGACCTAGAAAAGATTATTTAGATTAAAATTTAAATGGTCGACTTGGTTGAACTTGTAGTAGTTGGAAGATATTCTCACCTCGGTGGTCTCCGCCTAGCTTACTCGGCCGTGTGCCTTCCCGCCCATGTGTTGGTATATCACGTAACCATCTAAGGGCTTTGTCTCGGATTGCTCTCTCGAGTCGTGGCACCTGCAGTATGCTTCAAAGCATTGATCCTCATTCATTTTATTTGTGATCATAAAACTTGACATCTTGTAGTATGAAGATTACAATGTAGGTAATACTTACAATCCTCTGTTGGGCGTGAGGATCCACAACCGCAGGGTGCCTTCACGCCACGGCTTTGTCCTAGCCCTTCAAAAGCTTCAAGGACACTTATTGTTTCTCCGGTTTTAGTGACTACAAAATTAGAAGAAAAGGAATCGTTATTGCAAAAATAGTGAGTACCCCCTAGGAAGCAAAATAAGAGATATTACCTCTTTCTTTCTCGAACAGGAGATGGACCACCGCCTGTACTTCTTGTAGTCCTTTTAGACCGATTCTTCTTGGCCTTTTCAGACTTAGCTTTGTACTCTGGCTAGTCCAATGTTGTGCGAGGGCCTCCCAGCATCTGGACAGTTGAGTGTCCACTGGTGGAACTCATGGTACTTGTGGTGCCTCAAGGTACCTTTCCGGCCCGGCATCCGAGAGTCACGCACCGCCTCATTCTGAAAAATAAACGCTTTTGGTGTCATAACAAATAAAATTCATAGCAATTGACTAAGTGATATTATTTTTCACCGCAGAAGTCCTTCACGGCATCAAGACGCTTTGGGTACATCAGTCGAGACCCGCCTCTTTGCCAAAGTTGTGGAGATTCTTCTCGTAGTCCGACCACAAATCTCCATGTGACCAAACCTTTCTGTAATAATGCACAAGACAAATTAGAGACAAAGTAGCAATAGTATCGTGGCACAAACTTGTTGAAGGCTTACCTGAATTCTTGGAGGCACTTGGCGCCACCATGGAGTCCCCGTGGCGCTCTCAAGTAATCCCCAGTGGTAGCCGACGAGCTGGTCTCTTCACCAACCATCCCGGGTAGTCTTTGCTTCACAAGAGTCCCTAACACATACCAGTGGGTCTTGATGTCGATCGACAAGAGACAAAGTTCTTTGCATAGAATGAAAAATGTTAGAAAGTTGCAATGACAATAACATGAGATAGTACCATTTAAAATGGGCTAAGAACAGAAGCATACTAGTCCCCTTCCATCACAATAGGAATCTTCAGATTTGGCATTGACGGGGCCCTGGGCACCCTATTATGCCCCCTTCTCCTCTATCGCTGCTGCGAGCCCCCCTGCTGGGTACACCCCTCAGCCGACTCAAAGCCTCCCTCCTCCTGAGCCCCCTCCTCGTGAGCGGCCTCCTCATCATCCATCTGGGCCGTGTTGATGATTCTTTGGCGCGGCATCCTGCACATGGAATATAAGCAAGTGAAATTTAGACAGTGAAATTACATATGGCATATAAACAAGTTTAATTTGATTTAGACAGTGAAATGAAATTAGCTAAAAATGCAGTACCAAGTATTTAGAAGTAGTTGGAATCAATATCGAGGGATCTTCGTGGTCAAGGGATGCTTCATCAAGATCAAGGTAATCGCCGCCTGTGGGTTCTTCCCGGTCGAGGATGTTTCGTGTTCTTCTTCGACATCCGCATCAACGGAGGCAACTAGGTTGTCAAGCCCGTGCCGATATCAACCACAACTGCATCTATTCTTTGATCTTGCGTGGGTTCCTCGTAATCCTCATTTGTTGGATCTAACAATCGCCCCGACGCCTAACCTTGTGTACTACCCACCAGACTTCAAATCATGCGCCTTTTGTCTCCCACTACCCTTTATTACACGCCGATGGATACGGTAGGTAATAGACTTGCTCGACACGGTTTTGCGAGGACGAAGGATCGTAACTTTGAAGTTTTGAAGTATGTTTCACCTCTACTAAGCCAAGCTCGGGTATTTTTCTCGACCCCATTGATAGGATCAAACCAATGACAATGAAAAGAACTACCGAGAGCTCTTTGCTACCTTCGAATATTAGTTCGATTATCTCCTGAATGATGTCGTAGTAATCTATCTTGTCTTCACCATCATCTTGGCCTTGGCACACAACATGACTGTTCACTATTCGTAAATTGGGCTTCTTCTGCTCGTACTCCGTAGACCGGAAACGAAAGCCATTGATATCGTAGATCCCATGAACCTTTACGCGTACTCGACATCCACGTGACATGACACGAAGATCGTTGTGCACGCTAGGATTTTGCTTACACTGCTATGAAATGAAAAAGAGTTTAGAAATGAATATTGGTACGTAATGTATAAAACAACTGTTTGTAACTACACTTACGTATTCCCAGAACCAACGTAGAAAATTTGGTCTGCTGTTACCAGCACCTTCTTCTATTAGTTTTCGTAGCTCCTCCGAATTAGGCTTTCTTCTTCCTCTCCACTCAACTTGCACGAATTCACTAAAAGAAGTAATTTTGTTCAAATTCCATTATTCAATGCAAGATGGTAATGATGATTGAAATGTGTGTGAGACTTACTTTTGAATGTGGCTGAGTTCTACAATGTTGTCGAAAATGTACAGTAATGCAACAACCCTGTCCTGCTCTTTTAACTCACGCATTGGAAGCTTCCTTTGGATTGCCTTGTACACTAAAAATTTCTAAGTCCGATCAATCTTGCGAGCACTAGGGTAGTACCTCGATGCGACAATGTTCACATTATGTTCTCTCGCTAGGTATTTGTTTACAAAGTGAGAGATTTCTTGAATGTAGTAGGCCTCGGCAATTGATCCTTCAACACGGGCTTGTTTTTCACATTTGCTCAAGACGGTTTTCAGACGTCGCCGATTGGATACATCCACCTTCCTTGAACAGCCCACCAAGCCTAGCTTCATACGAGAAATGTACCAAAAGATGCTCCATTTGATTGAAAAAGCCGGGACATATATTTTCTCTAACTTGCACATGAGGACGCCTACTTCTTTTTCAAGATTTATCATCTCGCCTTGCTCACTTCTTTGGCACACAACTTTTGATAAAAGAAACTTAATTTCGCAAGAGCCAACCAGACATCTTCGTGAACAGAGCCTCGAAAAATGACAAAGCGCGAGGTCTCAAATAAAGATATGAAAGTCATGGCTTATCATACCATGTATCTTTCACGAAACCTCATCCACACCACTTAACAAAGCTTGATGCATATCCATCGAAATCTAACTTTCTCCTTGAACCACAACAATACCTCTTTCTTACGCTCCTTCGTTAAACAATACGGGGCCTTTGGTTTCAACCGTTGCCCTTCTATCATATTAAAGGAGGGTCGATTGCACAGACCTCACAGCCTAGGCGTGCTTTTATGTTATCTTTGCTTTTTTCGCTATGTCCAAGTTTGTACCCAAGATGACACGGCAACATTTGACTCTTGATGCATCACGCCAATGTTGTGCGGCAAAAATAAATCATCTGCATATGGAAGGAGTACAAAATACACTTGTGCGCCCAATTGTGTGTATCACCAACCCTATGTATTTCCCGTTTTCTCCTTCCACTAACTGTTCATGCTAGACTTTTATGTCAGCTACTCCTAAACGTCGCCGTTTCTAATCATTGCAGATCGTGTTTTTCCTGAATGCATTCTTACGCTCTGAAGGATGTTTGTGGATCGAGGAAATCTCTATGACAAATAAACCAACGAGCTTTTGCCACCATGGGCCAATCGGTATGCCTTTGTGTCATCCATACATATCGACACCAGAGCCTACCGCGTGCGTGCTCCAACCGAAAACATGCCCCTAGCATGGGAATCATGAATAGACCACGGTATGCAACCCTCATAACAAAATTGGACTCTGCTTTCTTATCATAAGTCAATGCTCCATTCACCCATAACTCGTTCGACTTTCATCGACTAATGGCCTCATAAATAAATCCAAATGTTTCCCGTGACTTTTCTGACCAAAGACAATTAGAGATGAAACATGAACTCCTCTTTCATAAGTGATGACGGAGAAAGGTTAAGCGAGATGTCAAGACCGCCAACAGAATATGATCGGCGCTCATATTGAAAGGTGTGAACCCGTCTGTGGCAAGTGCCAAACGACGTTTCTTGGATCGGTTGCAAATTTCGCCGCTTCGATCGAAATATTCCATGCTTCTCCATCGATGTGTGAACCATTACATCGGGCCTTCGTTTAGCCAACTTGTGCCACCTCATCTTCTGTGATGATTCCTCTTTCATGAAACATCGCTCGCGCATCCTTCACCGGAAGTAGCGCAACACTTTCTCGCCATATTTGGTCGAACAGTGTTGCCATCGTGGTCAATGATCTCAACGCACTGGACTCCTTACATTTATCACACCAAGCCTTTGCCACATCTTCCTTATAGTACAACATACGAGGTTTGGACAATAGTCTATCTTCTCATACGGTATTCCTAGACCGCCCACGAGTCGCTTGCACTCATACCGACTCAAGTGGCATCTTGTGCCCTTCCGTGCAGACATCACTCCACAAAGATATTAGCTCATTAAAACAAGAGATGGAGAAGTTGTACTTGGACTTTAATGCCATCATACGTGACACCGCAATGTAATCGCATCGTCGTTGTGTCGTGCAAAGGTCGCTGAGCCCGACAAAAGCTTTAAAAACTCGTGTTATAGTTGTTTCGACTTTTGATCGCCAAAAGTATGACCAATGTCACCGACCATTTCTTCCATCCGGTCAATTTCATCGAACCCTTCAAGTGGATCGATCACGTGGCGTGGCTCGAACACTCTCCCGTGATACACCCACCGATGGTAACCGGGTTGAACCCATTTTGACTAGATGCATCTCCATCTCATCACGCGATCTCTTCGACAAGATTGCAATCCGCGCACGGGCAATGCACATATGCGATAGTTGGGTTCGGCGACGATTGGAAAGCACGGGCCACAAAATCTTTCGCCTTCTCGCACCATTCATTCGAGTGTTGACCGCTCGCCTCCATCCATTATACATCCATCTTCTACTTTCTTCCATATCTTTGAGCTGCATGTGCCGAGTGGTTTTATATATGGCTTGGGAAGGCTTTAAACCCACCAAAATGATCGGTTGGGGACTATCCATCGTGTCACCTCGAACCGAGATTTAATTTGGCAACATAACCCTAAGGTTCCCGTGTGCAACTATGGTTGGAGTGTCATTTTACCACCCCAACTCTTATTTATGCACCGGAGAACCATAGGGTCATGTTCTTGAAACCTCGCCCTAATTTACGGTGACACAACGAATAGTCCCCACCGGTCATTCAGAGGTCGCCCATCGACGCCGATTCTGGGGTCATCCATCGGACAATTCGAGAACATGTTTCACAACTCGATTGGAACCAGACGAATCACCGTCCCATCACCTTACGTGTTGTGTCGTTCTTAAACGGGTGACGATGGCTAGGTTACACGGTCCATCGACATATTTATCGAACAATTAATTAAAAAGAATATTACTTTGCATCGATTTTACTCAATTAAAACAAAAGTAAAGTAAATTCCTAAATTAATAAAGAATATTAACATTTATACTCATAACATACTACTTACTATATTATACGTAATTCTTAAATTAATAAAGTATTAGGTAAGATTATACTAAACTATTAAAGTATTAATTGCGCATCAAAAAAATTAGGTAGATTATAAACTACAAAAAAAATTTTGTCATTAGGTTAGGTGTAAACAAATCCTAAATTAATGAAGTATTAGGTAACATTATACTAAACTATTAAAGTATTAATTATAGACCAAAAAAATTAGGTAGATTATAAACTACAAATTTTTTTGTCATTAGGTTTGGGGTAAACAAATTTCTATGTTACTAGGTGTAAATCACATATCAGTAGGTGCAAATCACATGTCATTACCCGTCACTGTTTGTCATTAGGTAGCCTAATTAGTAAAGTAACACTAACCTAATCTCGACAGTTTTTTTTGGCCCTCGAGAGTATGCAATCAAATTTAAAAGAGCGCGCATGATGTTACCTTCCCTTCCC
Source organism: Olyra latifolia (assembly GCA_036346145.1). Lineage (NCBI taxonomy): Eukaryota > Viridiplantae > Streptophyta > Magnoliopsida > Poales > Poaceae > Olyra > Olyra latifolia. The sequence goes on along the minus strand of CM070528.1, from coordinate 54,665,120 downwards.
ATGAGTAGCGGCAACAACGGAGTCTCCTCCTCCTTTGGACAGCAGCGGACGTCCAATCCTCCGGACAGCGGCAGACGTCCCTCCTCCGGACAATGGCGACAGGCGAGCAAGGCCGGCGAGGCGGCGGGCGGCGGGGAGACGGGCGGCGGCGCTGAGGCGTCTGCCAGGCAGCGAGGAGACGGGCGAAAGCAAGGCCGGCGAGGCGACGGGCGGCGAAGACGGGTTTGGCGGCGGAGATGGGCAGCGGCAGAAGCGTCGGTCGGGCGGGAGACGGGAGGCGGCGCAGATCGCGGCGCGGTCTTGGGAGACAGGCGGCGGCGGGGGCCGAGGAGATCAAGGGCGGGAGAAGGGCGGCGGGCGCAGAGACGGCGCGCGAGAGGCGGATGGGCGGCAATGAAGGCGAGACGGGCGGGGAGAAGGGCGGGCGCGAGAGACGGCAAGGCGCGAGAGACGGGCGGCGCAAGGCGCGAGAGACAGGCAGCGGCGGCGGCGGAGATCGGCAGCGGGGAGACGAGTTGCGTTGGGGGGGACTTGTGCGCAGACGCTGGCGTTTATTTTAGAATTTCTCGAGGCCGACAAAGCCCTCGAGAACCGTAAATATCTCATCGATCGGTGGGCTGCCGATCACATTCTCGAGAGCTCGCAACGGCACTCGAGAATATACCGCGCAAAAATCTAAACAGGCGGGAGAAAAATCTTCTCGAGGGCTTTACTGGCCCTCGAGAAACATGTTGATAGGCTGCCGGTGGGCCCATAGACCGCCACTTTCTCGAGGGCTCACGGCAGGCCCTCAAGAAAGTATAACGCCGGCTGCTAGTGCGGGCTTTCTCGAGGGTTCTATATTAACCCTCGAGAAATGTGCTTTTTATCGAGCGCTTTTTTCGGGCCCTCGAGATTAAGGAACTAGTATCGAGGGCTGATTTGTGGCCCACGAGAGATATCTCGGCCCATGAGATTTGGACCGATTCCAGTAGTGTCTCTGACTAGTGGGCCATGGACCCCGACCTTCTTCTTCCTCTTTCCTCCTTCTTCCTTCTCTATCCTTGCTTGTTCCTCCCAACTCCCCTTCCCTCCTATCTCCGCACAACCTACGGTCGGCCCTCCTCCTTCCCCTTATCAGGATAGAAGCGGATGGTTCAATCACAACCTAGGAGCTCCTGCATCGTGGATCCAAGACTGACGGTGACTCGGGAGCTTGGGCGATGGATCCAAGGTTGGCGACAGCAACTCAACGGCTGGTGCCACGTGGATGGCCTGCAACCGGCGGATCAAGGAGCTCTGCTTCAGCCGTGAGACATAGCCAGGGGAGGGAGGGGTGCGATGCAGTGGCTACCGGTTGGGGGAGAGGCAAGCACGGTTGAGATGGAAGCTGTGAGGGAGAGGCGGCGACAGCGGCTCAGATCTAGGAGTGGGAGTGAGAGGAGGAGGGCTGGAGGGGGCAAGAGGAGGAGGGCTTGCCGGAGATAGGAGAGAAGAAAGGAGAGAAAAGGAAGGTGGAGGAAGAAGGGAGAAGAAGGTCTGCCAGGCGAGGCCCACCAATCAGAGTGTATATTGGTATTTCGACGTGTATTTTGAGCTGGTATATGCAGCAAAGGGTACGTAATAACATGAATGAAATGATTTGTATTTTACAATAGCATGCCATGTATTTCACACTTTATAATAATATTTTTGCTATATCACAAGAATAATGACATTAATGTAATTAACCCATAATAATATTATTGATTCTTGTACCATCAATGCAACCACTTTTTCTACCAGTATCGACCAATCATTGCAATGACGTTTTCACCAATAAAAATTCAATTTATTGACAGTACCTTGTACTTTACGTCACAAAAAGCCCATAATGGTATCTCCAGTAATGGATTCCAAGATGTATGCACACTAGTCCATATGGGCCTATATTAATTTTACAGACCATGCTATAGCTAGTCTATTAGAGATGTTCTATTTCCTATCTATAAACGATACAAACATTTCTTATATCCAGTGGTTGACTTCACAATTAGAGACACTGTGACATGGAACAAATTGTTCGTTAATGAACAATATACTATACAAGAAGAGCACAAACCCCAATGTGCAGATGGATATTCCTGGCTCACATCTTTATGCACACACTTTTTTAAGACATTTGTACACGCGCTAGAGCGTGCTTCAACAGGGGATTACAGTGAGGTTCTCGGATTTATCCCGGACTGCTCTCGTGCGTGTGGTGTGCCTCTTGCAGACAGAATAGGTCCCCTATACATTCAAATCGTATTAGAAAAATCTGAGAAACCAATAGATGTTAGAATCATATAGGATTAATCAGATACACACCTCTTTTTGCTCTGAGGTTCCTTGCTCTGCACTGATGGAGGTGTGATAATCGGTTAACATCACTAACAGTATTATCAACTTCAGCAGGAGAAGATGATTTTGTCTGCTGTGTAAGAGTGGGTGGAGTGCCAGATAGTGTTTCACTTGCTGGTGTAGTGGCGATTGTAGAGATAGGAGTTTGATGAGCATTCCTCTGCATGTGTGTGTATGTGATGAACAAAGGTATTTGCTGAAACATATGAGGATAACTGTGAAGAAGAGGGTTGTTATCGGTTTGTTACTGATGATGTAGTGGCAATGGCAGAGATCGGATTTTCGACAGGAGGTGTGGGCATGGTTGCAGATAAGTGCAAAGAAGACGCTGATGTACAAGTAGCTCTTTATTACCCTCCATATATATAAGAGAATTAACCTGAAAGCACACATTGCCAAATGATGTGGTGCCTTCGGTGAAGCTGGCATTCCACACATAGGTTTTTTCCAGTTAGCAATTATCTCATAGGGTTTAAAGTCCACACCCACGGGATTATTCTGAAGCAACGATTCAATTGATTTACCAACTACATATTTGCCTATTCTCCCAAACAAGATAAATTCAATCTCCCTGTATCATCACTAGCTATGACATTAAGTTTATATAAGAAAGAAAACAAGTAGAGAACATAAGAACATGCAAAATACTTACTGGAAATAACAGGAGCACATAAACCTATGACAAAGGACATAAAGGGAAGGAGAGGCATTAACCTTGGAATAGCAAGCCTTGAGATTGCAACCAGTACACCTATATGTATAGCCATATGGCTATGATGCTCTAAAACAGACATTATAGGAAGTGTACCACCATGAGTTATCTGTCTTGATTTTTTTTACACTGACGGTAACAATAAACTATTCTTTCTGAAAAGGAAAAATATAAGTTTTAATCTGCATAATTGTCCACGTAAGGAGATAAGTCTATGCACTCAACATTAGTTTATGGTATGGATGTATGTCCTTGGTTGAGATCTTACTTTCTAAATGATTACATCAGTTATTAGCTGATAAAATTCCATCCTAATTATTTTCATAGCTATGGTGACAATTATTTTTTCTTTCTAGGATGAAAAAAATATAATTGATGATCAAAAAAGGTTTGTGCATAAGGATGAGAAAACTCTATGCCTCCCAATGATTACATCAGTAATCGGTTCATGAAACTTTTAGCACCAACTTTCACTACGTGTACCGTTGAGACCACACAAAAAAACTGAACTTTGTTGTACCAACGAAAATGATGTGTTTTACTATTTCAAGCGGCATTTGAGATGCTTTGTTGCTGCGATTAAGAGGGTAATATCCAGGTGCAGGAGCAACATACATATGAACAAAAAGGAACCTTTAGAATAAGGCGAAAGAGAAAGTCAATTTGTTTATTTAGAATCACAGGGCGGTGTCGACGAATTATGTCAGCAATATACTTTATGGGACTATGCGTAAGACCGAAACCCAATGGTAACACAGGAGACAGATTTATACAGGTTCGGGCCCTCTAGGTGAGGTAATACCCTACTTCTGTGCTCGTGGATTGTATTGGGGTTGATCTCGACTGATCAATGTTGAGGATGGCTATGGATCGATGTGATCCCTCCTACCGATGTGATCCAGGATGTCTAACTAGGGGCCCCTGCCTCCCTTTATATAGTGGAGGGAGGTAGGGTTACAGATAAGTATCCTAATTGGTTATGAAAACTAGGGATAGAGATAGGAAGTCTATCTCTATCCTTTCTTACCGAGTACGTAATTGTTGGGGACCGGGAGGTACGTTTAGATTATCACTCCACTTAAAAATGTCAGCCTCCCCCGACCAAATAAGTTTTTGGCTCGGGCCCGGGCACGACTGACCTTGCCCGGACCAGAGCCCGGGCTGGTCCTTCCTCGGCCGAACACAGGCCTCCCCCTCCGCGGCATTAAATGCTCTGACGTCATCAAGGACTGATACGTCCCGTCGAAACGCAGAGGACTGCAGCTACCAACCCACGTCTTGTTGCACTATTCCCATGTCGTTCTCCCGTAAGAACGAATGATGGCAAGGACGCAAGGCAGAAGCAAGCTTCGGACCGACGGACAACAGGACGTCTTCTCCATGCCGCTGGGTAATAGGGCGTCACCACTACTGGAACACCGATTACGTCCATGTATAAATAGATTGCTCTGCTGCACACGTAGCTCTCGGACTCTCCTCTCTCTTTCCTTTTTTTTGGGCAGCGGCTAGGGAGCAAAAAGAGACCGAGACTCATCTTCCCACTGTAAAAAACTCATCCCCCCTGTAATCCTTCTCATATCCTCTATAGACACCACTAGACGTAGGGCTGTTACCTCCACACGAGGGGCCCGAACCAGCCTAAATCATGTGTGCTTGTTGTTGATGGTTGCTTGATCCACGTTCGCCTTCTCGAAAGCCCCCGAGCCCACAGAAAAGAGATCGGTTGATCCTCACATTCAACAAGTAAGCTCGACGCCTGGGGGCCCCGTACTCCCAACCGCCGACAGTAATGTACCGGATTACAACTTGAAAGTGCATCTAGGCCCCTAATTATTTTGGCGATTAAAGACAACCGAACAAAGGGATTAATGAATTTGTCAAGATTCTATTTAGGTCTTAGTCCAGGAGGAGCAATAGTGAAGGATACGGACCCCTCAATCAAGCTAATCGGTTGTGAGAAGGTTTTCCGAAGACTTGTACTCTTTTTACTTTAATTGAGTCTAAGGACAGCCGTGCTATAAAGAGGGATGTGGCGAAATGTGACTTTTAGACCACTAAAGTGCTCAATAGATGAATCTTAGTGCATAGGGCAAGTCTCACACCACCACATTCTCCATTCTCAAAGTCTAATATCGGACTGTCCGATGATTAGTATCGGACTGTCTGATGTTGGCTAGTCCAGACTGTCCGATTTTTCAGAGTATGGGGTTCTCTGTCTGGAAATAAATTTTTGATCGGACTGTCCGATATACCTTAGTCCAGACTGTCCGATCTTTTAGAGTTCGGGGGTCTCTGTCTGAAATTGATTTTATGATCGGACTGTCCGATGTTTGTATCGAACTATCCGATGTTATCCATATCAGACTGTCCGAACTTTCAGAGTTCTGGGTTCTCTGTCCCGATTGGTAATTAATATCGGACTGTCCGATATTTAACATCGGACTGTCCGATGTTACACAGTTTCGAACCTAACGGGTAGATTTCCACCCAGGGCTATATATACCCCTTCACTCAGTCCGAGCTAGGGTTAGCAAGTGCATTTACTCCACCAACCAGCCGCGGCGTGAGTAGAATGTCGACACAACTGTCCTCAGCGCAGTGTGACAAGCAGGTGTAGTAAATCAGCGCGGTTGTCCTCGGCGCAATGCGCGAGAAGCCGGCGTAGTAAGTTGCCGCGGTTGTCCTCGGCCTGATCTTGGCGCGAGAAGCCGCAGTTAAATGGCTGCCCTCGCTGTTGCGAGCAATGAAGTCGGCGTAAAGTCGGCGTGGTTGTCCTCGGCGCAAGATCGAGAAGCCGAAAGCCGTAGTTTGCGCCGGGTAGCTGGCGTAGGCATGCAAAAGCCATATAATGCACTCGAGGTCTTTGGCGAGGCGTCTTGCCGTGCATCGGTTGGCGAGGCGTGAGCCATGCCGCCGATTGCGCTCGGCGCCGGTGTTGACACGTAATCGTGCTATGGTCGATTAACTTGTAGCGTAAACACTTCCTTTAACCACTGTAACATGTACATGTAGGATTTAGGCAGTATCTGAATATGAAAACAATTTGGTCGGATATAAAATCCGACTATCTTTATGCGCAAAATAGCTATTTTTTATTTTTCTTACTTGATGATTTTTGTTAGTCCGAGTGGTTTTCTTTCTTTTGTTATACACTCTGTCCGACTAGTCTAGCCCCCAGCGTAGGGAGTTGGCACATGGCTTTTTATCCCAGACACGCGTTTGGGTGACATAGAGTTCGCCGTGTTATGGGTTCAGAGCTTCACTACTCAGAATTATAGCGCACTCGGATTTCACTTAAATCACTAAGTAACAAAAGCAAAAATTAACTATAAAAAAGATGGGTGTACGCAAGTGCACACAATTATGTGTAGCCCCGACTTACTGCTTAGTTGGAATTCAACTAAGTAGCAAGTCAAGAAACAATTATGAAAAAGATGGGTGCACGCAAGTGCACACAATTATGTGTAGCCCCTGACTTACTGCTTAGTTGGAATTCAACTAAGTAGCAAGTCAAAAAATAACACGAGTTTATATGTAAAAAGATTATGATGAAAAACTTAGCTGCTTTACTGACGATGATGTTGTCCTTGCTTTTGAGTTTTTAGCCCCCGGGCATATCACCTTGTAGGCTTGAAGCGCAGACGTGGGCTTGTAGTCGTCTTAGGTTGCGCCGGGCGGCGTGTTGGCGATAGTCGTGCCAAGTTGGGAGACCCATTCAATCTCTTTTTTCTTGCGGTACCTGCACTGTATATTAATCGGCAATTGACCCGGAGGGTATACCGGATATAGCAAGATGCTACCCCGGGTGTCGGATCCGGCCAGGCTCACGGAGAGCGCACCAAGGGCTTAGCCGAGTGGTCATCTTGAAACCCGTTCGCGATATCCGATTCTGACTCGTGCAGTAACCGGCAATTGACCTGACATGAGGAAACAATTGACCTACCATGAGGCATATCATAGGATTAGGTTTAACCGAGAGCACCCATAACCAATGGTGTAGGGCAAGCAGCTCAATGAGCGTATCCTCGGAACCCGAACCCTTAATAGCTTTCAACATCTGATTCCATGTGGTGGTCACCAGCTAGTGACCTAACATGAGGCATGCTTACTAACTGTATTGTTTTTGCGGATGGCGCGTGAGAACGCACAATGGGTGCGCCGACGTGAGAGCTCATGGCCTCGCGCCGACCCCTGACCACTCTCGACGGATGGCGTTGGCGTGAAGCCGTACCGACTTGACGTAGATATGCAACAGCCAGATAATGCACTCGGTGCCGACGAGGCGTCTTGGCAACTTGAAAGGTTGCGCTTCGGCGCCGGCGTTAGCGAGTCGCGCCGAAGTTGACGAGGCATGCAATGAGCCGATAATGCACTCGAGTCTTTGGCGTAGGCGCAAACCGCCCCATAAAAACCATCTCGCATTATCCTGCATTGTACCCTGTGGAGACAATGAAAAACACGAGTAGTAGAGAAAAAACAGGATTGTAAAGCAATATGCATGATGTCCAATTATGTCAAATTGTCATCCTTTTATCTTTTCTGTATTGATTTATGCTTCTCCGAGTATGTTTAATTCCTTTTGTTAAGCACTCCGCCTAGCTCATCAAGTTCCTTGGCGTTAGGAGTTGGCGCGGAGCTCTGTCTCCGGACACGCATTAGGAAACCCAAATTTTTCATAGGAATCAGAGTTTCACTACTCTGAATGTGTGACACTCGGAATCGGTAAAAGTCAACATGGAAAAGAATAAATAAAACTCGAAAAAAGATGTTATCTTTCTGTGATTGATTCTGTATTTTGCCCGAGTAGATTAGATCCTTTTACTAAGCACTCTGCCAAGCGCATCAAATTCTTTAGCGTTAGGAGTTGGCGCGGAGCTCTATCTCCAAGAACGCAATCGGGAAGTATGAGTGTTGCATAGAGACAAGAGTTTCGTTACTCGGAACAACCAATACTTAGGCTCATCAAGAATTCAAAAAGAAATATATCGATTGGGTGCAGATAATGCACCTAATTAGGTGTAGCCCCCGACTTACTGGCTAGTCAGAATGCGACTAGGGAGCAAGTCAAATTAATCTCAATAAAAGAGAAGGGGTGCGCGATTGCGCACCTAATTAGGTGTAGCCCCGACTTACTACTTAATTGAAACACAAATAAGTAGCAAGTCAGAAACTGAATTGCACAAGCGTAAAGACAATGTGAATTATAATGATGTAATTGAGTATAAAATAAACAACTTAGCTGTTGATCGTGTCGACCTTACGCCCGAGTGAACGAGCCCCCGGGCGTGTCACCTTGTCATTGTGGCTGTCCTCGGTGTCGTGCGTGAGAAGCCGGCGTTAGGAGGTCGGCGCGGCTGTCCTCGGCGTCGAGCGCGAGAAGCCGGCCTAGGAAGTCGGCGCGGCTGTCCTCGGCGTCGAGCGCGAGAAGCGGGCCTAGGAAGTCGACGCGGCTGTCCTCGATGTCGTGCTTGCGAGAAGCCGACCTAAGAAAGTCGGCGCGGCTGTCCTCGGCGTCGTGCGCGAGAAGCCGGCCTAGGAAGTCGGCGCGGCTGTCCTCGACGTCGTGCGCGAGAAGCCGCCTAAGAAGTCGGCCTGGTATCCTCGGCGTCGTCTTGAAGCCGGTCTAAGGAAGTCGGCCGCCGTCGCCAAACCCTAAGGAAGTTGGCGCTGGTATCCTCGGCATCGTGTCGCGAGAAGTCGACCTAAGGAAGTCGGCGCGGCCGTCCTCGGCGTCGTCTTGAAGCCGACCCTAGAAAGTCGGCGCTGCTATCCTCGGCGTCGTCTTGTGGCCCGCCCTAGAAAGTCGGCGCGTTGTCCTCATCACAGTCGTCGAGAAGCCGACCCTAGAAAGTCGGCGCTGGCTGTCCTCGACGGCGTCGTCTTGTAGAAGCCGCCTAGGAAGTCGACACGGTATCCCACGGCGCAAAGACGCGAGAAGCCGGTCTAGGAAGTCGGCGCGGCTGTCCTCGACGTCATGCGCGCAAGTAGCCGGCCTAAGGAAGTCAGGGCGGCTGTCCTCACGTCCTGCGCGAGAAGCCGGCCTAGAAAAGTTGGCGCGGCTGTCCTCAACGTCGTGCGCGAGAAGCCAGCCTAGGAAGTCGGCGGTCACGGTTTCGACCGAAACCTTTTCTATCGTCATCATGGTGACGTCTCCCATCTTCTTCTCGCTCCCGTCGCCGAGCGTCAGTGTCATGGCGAAGGTCGCGGTTTGTCGTTATTGCCGGAGCAACAAGTGGGTGCGGCGGTAGTCGTTGTCGTCGTCGCCGCAAGTTGGGGCATAGGAGCCGTAAACCAGGACGGCGTAGGAGCCTTGCCGTGATCTTCGGGATGAGATCCACTTTGTCGTCGAGGTCCGCCATGTCCTTGCTGAGGTGCACCAAGGATCGCCGAGGTGCCGAGCGAAATTCACGTTGAGCTCCATCTTCGCGCGTGATTCACATCACCCCGCGCAGTCTGTCTTCAAACGGTCGCCACGGTCACATCCGAACTCGGTTTTCGATGATCTTGGACTCGTTGGAAAGATAACGAGATAAGCTTTTCAACGCATCCAAAATCACCCCAAAATTCCTTCCATGTCAATGGAAAATTGTGACGCAAGTTCTGTCCAGATTCTGGACGCGAATAGATCGCATCTTCCCGTGTTCGCTTCGCAGTTGAAGTTGTCTTCCGATCGGAACTGATCCGATTCTTCAAAGGCAAATTTGCCGAGGTTGTTGATGACGAAATCTAAGCCTCCAAAACAGGAAGCTTGGCCGAAGGTGAATTCGACGGCGCTGCCGCCGAGAGATGTCATCGAGCTTGATAAAGATGATCTTAGTGTTGCCCCAATCTGGCGCGCCAACTATCGACGAATTATGTCGGCAATATATACTTTATGGGACTATGCGTAAGACCAAAACCCGATGGTAACACAGGAGACAGATTTATACAGGTTCGGGCCCTCGAGGTGAGGTAATACCCTACTCCTGTGCTCGTGGATTGTATTGGGGTTGATCTCGATGGATCAATGTTGAGGATGGCTATGGATCGACGTGATCCCTCCTACCAATGTAATCCAGGATGTCTAACTAAGGGTCCCTGCCTCCCTTTATATAGTGGAGGGAGGTAGGGTTACAGATAAGTATCCTAATTGGTTATGGAAACTGGGGATAGAGATAGGAAGTCTATCTCTATCCTTTCTTGCCGAGTACGTAATGTACCGGATTACAACTGTGCCATCCTTGTGATACAAGTCGGGTCTTCATGCGGGACAGGCCCGTCTTCTATATGGTAGGCGTGACCCTGCTCCATGAGGTGGTCCGCCTAATTTGTCTCCGTGAGATACCCGGGGACCATGTTATCCACAAGCGGTATGAACATACTCTGAAGAAAACAACCGAAAGGCTAATGTCAAGGATTAGTATGTAGTAAAAAATAAGGAAATGATGCATAGACTTAAAGAAAGGCTAGTACTAACAAGAAAAAGAAAGGAGAAGGCCACAAAGTATTACAAAAAATAAATACAAGTCGTCACTGCTATTGGCAAGGAAGAGAGGAGTTAGAAATGTATAGGACAGATAGAAACAATAAGAAAAGAAGGAGAAAATGAGTAAAATCCTACAGAAAATAATATAAGTGGTGGCTGTTATTGAGAAGGGAAAAAGAAGCTTAAATTCCATATAGGAGGTGTTGGTGGGTATAGAGATAAACATTTTGCAGGTAGAAAGGAAATTATGGTGGACAAACTTGAGCGAAAGAAACGAAGGAATAGAAAGGAACTATGCAGCAAACAAAGCAAAGAAGGGAGGGAAAGTAGGTTCCATCTACTGTGAGGTTAAAAAATAGCAATGGTATAGGAGTCCTGTATCCTTCTACTACAAGGGAATGTACCGAGAAAAAGGAGGAGACAACACCGATGGACAGACTGGGAGGAAATGACCAAGTACAAAAGCCACACCAAGGAAAACGTGTTACTTTGCGGTTGAAAAAATGAGGTGGCACAGTGATAGAGCCTAGAAGAGTTCAAAAGCAGGTTTTAGTACACACCAAGGCGGATGCATGTATCTATTTATTTTTCATATAGCATGTCCGTCCGGTAGGTGTCGACGAATTATGTCGGCAATATACTTTATGGGGCTATGCTTAAGACCCAAACCCGATGGTAACACAGGAGACAGATTTTATACAAGTTCGGGCCCTCGAGGTGAGGTAATACCCTGCTCCTGTGCTCGTGGATTGTATTGGGGTTGATCTCGGGGGATCAATGTTGAGGGTGGTTATGGATCGATGTGATCTCTCCTACCGATGTGATCCCGGATCGATGTGATCCCTCTTGTCCCGTCTCTTGAACTAGGGGCCCCTGCCTCTCTTTATATAGTGGAGGGAGGTAGGGTTACAAATAAGTATCCTAGTTGGTTATGGAAACTAGGGATAGAGATAGGAAGTCTATCTTTATCCTTTTTTGCCGAGTACGTAATGTACCAGATTACAACTGTGCCTTCCTTACGATACAAGTCGGGTCTTCATGCAGGCGTGCTGTTTTCTAGATGGTAGGCGTGACCTCGCCCGTGAGGTGATCCGCCTAATTTGTCTCAAGTGAGATACCCGGGACCATGTTATCCACAAGAGTCCCGAGTGCTTCTATACCGAGTTGATGCCGAGTGCTTCGACCGAACCTTCTCTATGTTGAGTGCTCCATTGGCATGCAAGAAGGCTGTGAAGGGCTCAAGAGAGCTTTGCAGGTTGAAATCTTCGAGTGACTCTCAGCCTAATTTCTTGGAGTCCTGGAAGTCGGAGCAATGGTTGACGCCGCGGCATGAGTAGAATATCGACGCAACTGTGCTCAGCGCAGTGTGAGAAGCTGGCATAGTGAATCGACGCGGTTGTCCTCGGCGCAATGCGCGAGAAGCCGGCGTAGTAAGTTGGCGCGGTTGTCCTCGGCCTTGATCGCGAGAAGCCGCAAGTTGGGGTGGTCGCCCTCGCTATTGCCGAGCAAATGAGTTGGCGTAAAGTCGGCATGATCGCCTCCTCAAGCGCGCGGTAGCTGCCATAGTTTGCGCCGGGCGCCGGGCGAGGCATGCAACCGAGCCATATAACGACTCGTGGTGCTCGCAGAGGCGTCAAACCATACCGAGTTGGCGTAGGCGTGGAGCCATGCCGTAGATTGCGCTCGGGGCGCAGGTGTTGACACGTAACTGTGCCATGGTCGGTGCTTGTAGCGTAAACACTTCCTTGAACCCCTGTACATGTAGGATTTTGGCAGTATCTGAATATGAAAACATTTGGTCGGATATAAAATCCGACTATCTTTATGTGCGAAATAGTTATTTTTTATTTTTCTTACTTGATGATTTTTGTTAGTCCGAGTGGTTTTTCTTCCTTTTGTTATACACTCTGCCCGACTAGTCTAGCCCCCGAGCGTAGGGAGTTGGCACATGGCTTTTCATCCCAGGCACGTGTTTGGGTGACGTAGAGTTCGTCGTGTTATGGGTTCAGAGCTTCACTACTCAGAATTATAGCACACTCGGATTTCACTTAAATCACTAAGTAACAAAAGCAAAAAAATAACTATGAAAAAGATGGGTGCACGCAAGTGCACACAATTATGTGTAGCCCCCGACTTACTGCTTAGTTGGAATTCAACTAAATAGCAAGTCAAGAAATAACTATGAAAGAGATGGGTGCGCGCAAGTGCACACAATTATGTGTAGCCCCCGACTTACTGTTTAATTGGAATTCAATTAAGTAGCAAGTCAAGAAATAATACGAGTTTATATGTAAAAAGATTATGATGAAAAACTTAGCTGCTTTACTGACGATGATGTCGTCCTTACTTTTGAGCTTTTAGCCCCGGGCGTATCACCTTGTAGGCTTGAACCGCAGACGTGGGCTTATAGCGTCTTAGAAGGTTGCGCTGGAAGCTGGCGTTGGCGTGGCCGCGCCGAAGTTGACGAGGCATGCAATGAGCCGTATGATGCACTCCGGTCCGACGAGACGTAGCCGTGCCAAAGGTTGCACTCGCGGCTCTGGCGTTGGCGTGAAGCCGTGCTGTTGACGAGACATGCAATGAGCCGTATGATGCACTCGAGTGCTTTGGCGTGACGCGTACCGTGCCAAAGGTTGCGCTCGGGGCGTTGGCGTTGCCGTGAAGCCGTGCCAAGTTGACGTAGGCATGCAGCCGAGCCATATGATGCACTCGGGGCACTGGCGTAGGCATGCAGTAGTGCCAAAGATTGCGATCGGGGCACTAGCGTTGGCGTGAAGCCGTGCCAAGTTGACGTAGGCATGCAAATGAGCCGTATGATGCACTCGGTGCTAACGTGGCGTCTGACCATGCCAAAGGTTGCACTCGGCGCCGGCGTTGGCGTGGCCGTGCCAAGTTGACGTGAGGCATGCAAAGCGTAGCAGATGATGCACTCGGTGCCGGGCGAGACGTCTTGGCCGTGCCAAAGGTTGCGCTTCGGCGTTGGCGTTGGCGTGAAGCCGTGCCGAGTTGAGAGACTCATTCGAATCTCTTTTTTCTTGCGGTACCCAGACCAAGTATATGAAATCTGGCAATTGACCCTAAAGGGTATACCGGTATATAGCAAGATGCAGGCCAAAGGTGTGTCGGATCCGGCCAGGCTCACGGAGAGCGTATCAAGGGCTTAGCCGAGTAGTCATCTCGAAACCCGCTCGTGATATCCGATTCGACTCGTGCGATAGAACGGCAATTGACCTGACATGAGGTAACAATTGACCTAGCATGAGGCATATCACAGGATTAGATTTAACCGAGTGCACCCATAACCAATGGTGTAGGGCAAGTAGCTCAATGAGCGATCCTCTAACCCGAACCCTTAATAGCTTTCAAAGATCGATTCCACTTGGTGGTCACCACTAGTGGCTTAACATGAGGCATGCTTACTAACCGTATTGTTTTTGCGGATGGCACGTGAGAGCGCATAATGGGTGCGCTGACGTGAGAGCTCATGGCCTTGCGCCGACCCCTGACCGCTCTCGACGGATGGCGGCCGTCTTGGAAGTTGACGAGGCATGCAAATGAGCCGATAATACATTCGGTGTTGGCGCAGCGTGCAACTGCGAAGGAAGGTTGCGCTACGGGCGATGGCGTTAAGCGTGAAGCCGTCTTAGAAGTTGACATAGGCATGCAGCCGAGCCGTATGATGCACTCGGGGTGCTAGCGTAGCCGTGCAGCCGTGCCATAAAAACCATCTCGCATTATCCTGCATTGTACCCTCTTTATTGAGTATAGACAACTTAGCTGTTGATCGTGTCGTCCTCACGCCCGAGTGAACGAGCCCCCGAGCATGTCACCTTGTCGTGCCGCCCTCGGCGTCGTCTTGAGAAGCCGTAAGGAAGTCGGCGCGGCTATCCTCGGCGTCATGCGCGAGAAGCTGGCCTAGGAAGTTAGCGCGGCTGTCCTCGGCATCGTGCGTGAGAAAAAACCTTCCTAGGAAGTCGGCGCGGCTGTCCTTGGCGTCGTGCGCGCGAGAAGCCGGCCTAAGGAAGTCGGCGCGGCTGTCCTTGACGTCGTGCGCGCGAGAAGCCGGCCTAGAAAGTCGCCGCGGCTGTTCTTGACGTCGTACGCGAGGAAAGCCTGTCTAGAAAGTCGGCGCGGCTGTCCTCGGCGTCGTGCGCGAGAAACCGGCCTAGGGAGTCGGCGCGGCTGTCCCCGACGTCGTCGCGAAAGCCGTTTAGGAGTCGGCGCGGTTGTCCCGACGTCGTCTTGTGAGCCGACTGAAGTCGGCGTCACGGTTTCGATGAAACCTCTTCTATCATCACCATGGTGCCGCTCTCCCATCTTCTTCTCGCACTTTTGTGAGCCGAGGTTCAATGTCATGGCGAAGGTCGCGGTTTGTCGTTGTTGCCGAGCAACGAGCGGGTCTTGGCGGTAGTCGTTGTCGCCGCCGCCGCAAGTTGGGCGAGGAGCCGAAGTCGACGGCGCGTGGGAACCTCGCCGTGATCTCCGGGATGAGATCCGCTTTGTCGTCGAGGTCCACCATGCCCTTGCTGAGGTGCACCAAGGATTGCCGAGGTGCCGAGCGAAATTCACGTCGAGCTCCATCTTTGCACGGGATTCACGTCACCCCGCGCAGTCTGTCTTCAAACGGTCGCCACGGTCACGTCCGAACTCGGTTTTCAATGATCTTGGACTCGTTGGAAAGATAACGAGATAGTCTTTCCAACGCATCCAAAATCACCCCAAAATTCCTTCTGAGTTAACGGGAAATCGTGATGCAATTTCCCTCCAGATTCTGGACACGAATAGATCGCATCTTCTTCTGGCGGTCGCTTCGCGGTTGAAGTTGTCTTCCGATCGGATCGGATCCGATTTTTCGAGGGCAAGTTTGCCAAGGTTGTTGATGACGAAATCCAAGCCTCCAAAACAGGAAGCTTGGCCGAAGGTGAATTCGACGGCGCTGCCGCCGAGAGATGCTATCGAGCTTGATGAAGATGATCTTCGCACTGGCCCCTACCTGGCGCGCCAACTGTCGACGAATTATGTCGGCAATATACTTTATGGGGCTATGCTTAAGACCCAAACCCGATGGTAACACAGGAGACAGATTTTATACAGGTTCGGGCCCTCGAGGTGAGGTAATACCTTACTCCTGTGCTCGTGGATTATATTGGGGTTGATCTCGGAGGATCAATGTTGAGGATAGCTATGAATCGATGTGATCTCTCCTACCGATGTGATCCCGCTTGTCCTGTCTCTCGAACTAGGGGCCCCCGCCTCCCTTTATATAGTGGAGGGAGGTAGGTTACAAATAAGTATCCTAGTTGGTTATGGAAACTGAACTGGGGATAGAGATAGGAAGTCTATCTCTATCCTTTTTTGCCGAGTACGTAATGTACCAGATTTCAACTGTGCCTTCCTTGTGATACAAGTCGGGTCTTCATGCGGGGCAGACCCGTCTTCTAGATGGTAGGCGTGACCCTGCTCCGTGAGGTGGTCCGCCTAATTTGTCTCCGTGAGATATCCGGGGACCATGTTATCCATAGCAGGAGCTGCAAAATACTGTTCATTAGACATTTTAGAGATAGTCTCTCTTAGAGGGAAGAAATCTTCTAAAATACAGTGTAAAGTGTGAAGAGATTTTAAAAGTTGGATAGAGTGTGTAGGGAATAGTATTATGGAGGAGAAATTTAAAGATGTGAGCCCCTATTAATCCAGCTACTTTGCCCAAAAAAAAGAGAAGAATAGAAGGCATGAGAAAGAAACTTAATAATTTTTAGGAAGGAGAGCAGCATTTTAGCGATCCAAAAAACCAAAAGTAAGCACGCGAGAGAGCAGGATCCTGGGCATTGTAAAAACCAACAATAAGAGAATAACTATTTTGGTAACTGCGTACAAGGTAACAGTAAACACATATAAGGGAAAATCTGCATTCTGGTTGTCCTAGTGATGAGTGCCAAAATAGAAATATGCAAAGAATAAGTACATCATCAAAATAATAGGTACTCATTCTAATTAACAGAAGTAATCAGGACGCGAGTGATCTTATTTTAGCGAGCACCTAAAGGCAAACGGGAAGAGCCTTAAGAACAATTAGGATGCTAGCGATGCTACCACAGAGATGTGATTAGATAAAAACTAAAAGTAAGTACCCATATAAGAAAATCAAATAGATTTCTGGTGATCCCATCGTTGGTCTACAACAAAACAAATCAAACTGCTAAGTACCTTCAATTGGTCCAACTTGGTAGGGAAAGTTTCAGCAAAAAAGAGGAAGATCAGGCACGGTATGAGGAGCACACATGGGCAGCCAAGGACGAATGGAGCCATCTATTAGCGGGCGGGTGTCATACCTCACGGTGAGGAAGAGGAGAGGAAGTCAGACTGATTGCCGAAGGCAACAGAGACCTGCTTAAGACCGGTACGACGTGGTTCTCCCGTGAATGGTGCCTAAGCTCAGACATCGGCTTGCTGTCTGGTGTTGCATGTTGGGTTTTGGTTAGGTGCATGAGCCCCAATCTAGCATATGAGATAATGATTGGATGTTTGGTTTTCTGCGTAAGCCCTTGAATCTGGCTCTCTAAATGCAAAAACACTGCGCTAGCTTGGGCCGGTAGAAATGTGGAAATGGGCCTTTCTAGTGAGCTAGACTGTCCTCGTACACGAGCGATGCCAAAAATAGGATAACAGCGGTCATGAGAGGTCGATGGTGCACGACAGCGCCGGAGCATAGGCAGGACAGCAAGATCCGAGCTTGCCACGACACAGGAAAGAGCAGGTAGGCGTGTATAGCAACGCTCCAGCGACCAAGAGTTTGGGGCTCATATGGTCACCTACGAGGATGGGCCCATAGCCGTCGCTAGCAATCCATGTGGCTCCATATTGGTACTTGTCCGACGCCCCTACCATTGCTCGTGAGCTGTGAGATCTTACTTAGCAAGGGAAGATAGGTAAGAAGGGGACAAATTGTGTTAGGCCTGTGCATGTTTCGTTGTGATTGTGAATTCTATGGAACTGGACCTCTCATTGCTCATCAACATGTTTGCCTTGTTGGTGGAAAGCTAGCTACTTCTTGCTTGCTTGCTTCGATGCTCGTTAGGTTGACCCATATGTTTGTGGAGAGGAAAGCGGAAGCACACATTGCACTGCACCTGGCGGTGGCGCAACTTGAGCTACCACAACGAGGTTGTGGCAAGGTCAGAGTGGCCCCAACATGCTCGATGAAATGTTTTAGCATGGATGCAACCTAATGTGTGTAATGGAACACATGTATGCACGGAGCAAGCTCACGAGATGCTTGCGACCAAACAAAAGTTGTTGCATTCACTTAGCCTGGTTGACACTAGTCTAGTCTGGATGTCTCATACGAGTGAATCACGGTAGGGCAACCAAACAAGTCCATGGTAATCGAGTATTCAAACCTAGCGGTTAGGTACTTACGCCTGATTGTTCTTTTTTGACTAGTTTGTTGCTTGTTCTACGTGACGAAGAAGCAAAACCATATAACGTAGAGTATGGAATGGAAAAAAAAAGGGATGGTGCCTGAACTTAGGATCTGTTTGGTTGAGTGGATGAGGATGGATGGGACCATCCCATGTAGTTTTTTTTGTCTATTTGGTTTGGGGACAAGGGTGGATGTAACCATTCCAGTACAGGAATATTCCTCTCAGATCCTGGATAGAGGGGTACGCAAAAAAGTCATGTACGCAGCCATCCAACTTCTCCTCACTCTAGATCTGGTGCATCTCCTCACTCATCCAGCCTACCAAACAAAAAACAGGCTTATCCCATCCCACCCACCAAATAGGCTGCTCGGATGGTCACATCCCAGAAACACATGGATGAGGTGGTCCTATCCACCCTTGTCCTCAAACCAAACGCACCCTTAAATTTCAGGGGAGTCAAGACGCAAGAAACAGAGACTAAAAGACTGGAAACAAGGAGTCGTTATATGATATCAGGGAAACTCAAGGGTGGTAACACAAAAGAGCAGGAGCATTTTAGCAAAAACAAGGAGCTCAGAGGACCAAAATGGGAAAAGCAGGGGTCTATGCATGCATGAATTTAGAAAACTACATTTGCACACACACTCAGGTCAATTGTAGGTAGCTGGCGAACCGGCGCCTTGAGTCTGAGCGTGAGCGTAGCCAACGGTCGGAACTCCAACGGCTAATCCACCACCTAATTTCTGGAAAAAAAAAATTCCAGAAAAGAAAGGACAAGGGGTCGGGGAAGAAGAACCAGGCTGGAAAGCCAGACGACGAAACCCTAATTCAACGCGCAATGGGCAAGCTCCTCTGCGACTCCTCCGCCGCCGCCCTCGCCGAGCCTCTCCCCCCCTCCCCTGCTCCCGCTCCCCCGCCCCCGCTCCTCACCTGGCCCACCCCCGCCGGCTGGACCGCCGTCTGGGCGCTCGAGGACCAGCAGCGCCGCCGCCTCCACCGGATCTGGGAGCGCGGCGTCGCCTGGAAGCCGCCCTCCCCCGACTCCGACGCCACCTCTCTCGTCTTCCGCCTCGACCACGCCGGCGAGGTTGACGCCGACGGCAACTGCCTCTTCACCGCCGCCAGGAGGGCCGCATCCGCCAAGGCCGACGCGCGCGACCTCAGGCACCGCACCGTGCGCCACTTCGCCGACGTCTACGCCGCCGCGGGGGACCCAGACAGGGAGGCCGTCGACGCGGCGGTGCGGCATCTCTACGCACCAGATCTCAAGGCCGGATGGGGCGTCCACGTCGTGCAGGAGCTCAAACTGCTCGCGCCAAAGCCCCAACGCCACGCCCTTGACGCTGCCATCCAGGAGCTCGTCGATCTCGGCATCCAAAGGTACACGCCCCCGCCCGGATCTCGCGCTCAAATCATCCGGATCTAAAGGCCTCGTCTTTTACTCCTTGCTAGTTTCTCACCAAATTTGCCCTTCCCTCGTTGCCTTAGTTCCGCTATCCGCCTTTCTTGATTTTCCCCCATTCCTGCGCTTGTATTGAAATTGAATCAGAGCCCATAATGCCGCGCTCGTGCCTTCTTGACAGAAGGAAAGGTCTAGTTTTTTCCCCGACTTGACCTGCTTGTTCTTGTTCTTGAATTTTGTTTAAAAATAAAGGCCTTTCTAGTGTCAATACGCCTAAAAGCAATTTTATGGGATCATGAAGCTGCAGAAAGAAATTTTACCCGGTGAAATGTTCAATGAAGAGGTCGTTTTCTAGTGTTGCCATACCTATACCGAGACAAATCATCCAGCTTCCACGTAGATGCTTCCCAGCCTGCTAGTATCGTCATTTTTGACCCTGGTACAACTGTACATCTCTATCATCGCGGAATCTCAAGTTGCTCTGTACTAACCAATTTATGGTTCCTGAACTCTGAAAAATCATGCGCTTGCTTATCATCTTTCTGTCTGTTATTGTCTTTCAGGGAAATGGCCGCTGAAACTATCTACAAGGAGAGATGTATTGCTGTAAATAATGGAGATAGTTGGGCCAAGTACATGTCCATTTCTGGTTCTGCAGAGGACGAGCACGATATAATCACCCTGCAGTACACAGAGGAGGGCTTACTGACCATCGATGAGAACCGGGATGGCCGTGCAGCTGCCTTTGGTGATGATATTGCCATCGAGTGCCTGGCGACCGAGTTCAAGAGAGAAGTTTACGTGGTAATGTCTATGAACGTGTTGTCTTTTATCTTCCTCGACTATGTCTCACCCTAGAACTGGCCACTATGTTATTTGCGTGCCTGGCAGTTTGTTTCTAACATTTCACTTTGGCGTTCTGATTAGCCATCTTGTTTGTGGTTGACAGGTGCAAGCACATGGAGCAGATGCTATGGTTGATGAGGACAACTGTGTGTTCTTCCTTCCACACCGTCCTAGAGGAGAAATCTGCGAACCACCAATTTTTCTTTTCATGAAGGGAACAGGTGCGTTGTAGATTGGGAATCTTCCTGTGCTTTCTTCTGCAAGGCAGTGTGAACTGAATATTTGCACATAACAATCTATGGGCCAACAAAGTTTAGTGGATGGCATGCTAAGCTATCACGTTTATAGAGTGTTTTTTCCCACCTACGATGTATCTCTGCTTAAGTAGGCTACAAATTTTTGCTTGCAGCATGGTGTGGTGCTGGTGCCGACCATTACGAGCCTTTGATCGGTACTGTCCTCCAACATGTTACTCCAGACAAGGCTGCTGTTGTACTTTGAGGATTGTTCTTGTCTCCCCTAGTTTTAGTCATCGGTGGAGTTGAGCCAATTTTGGTGTCGGAGCTAGAGTGCTGAATTGAGGAGCAACATCTATGCCCAAGAGAGAAGAGAGTTGATGCGTCTAACTGTGCATTGCAGGGTCTTGCCTGCTTCTGAAGCTATGTGCCAACCATGATTCGATTTTTGTGGGTGTATGTTTATGGATAGGTTTGACTGGCGAGGACATTGAGAGGTAGAATAGTAGTTGTTGTGCGATCTTCTTCTTGTTGGCGGGCATTTTGGTGACTCTTTGTGAGGAACTTTTTTGGGTTGCCTGTTTGTAGGGAAATGATTGGACATTTGCAATGGAATCAATTCTTTTTTTGGTGCTGGGAGTAACTCATTCTTGCAGTTAGCACAATCTTGCTCAGCTGTCTAGCAGCATCCACACCGGCTCCTCTAAATTTTCTCCTCTAAAGCACTATTAGCGTCTCCTTTATCCATCACTCTAAAATTTCTTTACATTTTACACTATACTCTAAAAGATTCATTTTCTGTATCAGTTACTCTATCATAAAAAAGTCAGAGCTACAGTGTTATACAGTGCCTGCTACGGATGCTCTAAGGGCATATACAATGCACAGACAACTGCTGTCTATAAGAATTGCCATGTCACCTATTTGCTAATATGGTTGAAAGAGAGGAAAAAGAAAGAAGTTGTTCATACATTTGTAGTCGACTGTAGCACGAGAACTAAGAGATGGGTTGTCTATAAAGAAAGTGATTGTCTCCATTGTATAGTTGTTTATAAGTGATATGACAACTTGCTATAGACGGTAGCTGTCGCACTGTACATACGATGAATCGGTAAGACATGTATGTGTGCTTCCCTTGAACTCTGCTCGCATCTCGTCCTAGCGCCTTGAACTCCGGTTTGGCTTTTAAAATGACAAATTTAAGCAAACTTTGTATTTTAATATTTCATTAGAATCTGAAATTTCAAATACCGAACCCTAGACTTCACAATTGATTGTTTTTGTTCTCTTATGAAAATGGAAATCGGGTGCGCCCCTTTGCAAAAAAATGTATTTGTATTTGTTTTGAATTATTTTGGAATTTGTTTGATTTTTGTATTTTTAATGCTAAATTATGGTGTTCACAATTTAAGGAGAGAAATCTACTTGTATTTGGCACCTCCCAATTACTTTGGATTTTTTTTCTGATTTTTTTTGTATTTTTTTACCCATGGTAACATACAAAGTGTACAACCTGCCATATATCCTAAATTTATAGTGACATTTAACAAATCGTGAATTTTGTAATGATAAATAGCGTACAGGCCACCTCAGCCAATTTTTCCAAGTGAAATTAGGTGCCAAAATTGTCCTGGTCATGAAATATCTGCTAAGAAATAGATTAATATAGGCGAATAAGTAATTAGGCAATATTTAAAATTATCTAAAAGACAGTAGTTATAGGTGTCTCTTGGAGATATCCTTTCATAAAAAGGTGCCTCTTTGAAGCATCCCTTGATATACTATATAAAAGGAATTCACTCCTATTTTATTACTTGATTAATTGCAATAAAGATTACATTGAGCACTATTTGTTCCTTTGCCTACTCTCTACTTTGTACTGCAACACGTTATCTTGGAACTTCGTGATAATCTGATGGAGAAAGAATTATGTCTTATTAACAGTTGTACCACTAATACAATATTAAGGAAAAAAAAATATATCCTAACATATAAAAGTGTACAACCTGCCATATATCCTAAATTTACAGTGACATACAACAAATCATGAATTTTGTAATGATAAATAGCATACAGGCCACCTTTACAGCCAATTTTTGCAAGTGAAATTAGGTGCCAAAATTGTCCTGCGTATGAAATAATATCTATAAAACGATAGGGATTGGGCCCTCCTCGCGGTGGCCACGTCGGCCGGCGTCAACTCGCGGTGGCCACATCGGCCGGAGGATGCCGGCTGTCCGATCGTCGGGCGAAATAGGATCCGACCGTTTGTTCTTAAGTTATATATAAAAGCATGTTTCTCCTTTTTTCTCAACGAAGCGGACGGAACAGTCAGCTGGTCGCCCGCGCTAGAACTCACGCCACCGGCGCGAGTTCGATCCTCAGCCACGCACGTTTTCCCTGGTAGTTCATTCCTTGCCTTCTTTTTTTCTTTTTTCCCCCTTTTCTATTTCCTTTTTTCTATGCCGTTTAAAAAATCCGAAAAATATAAAGTTTGCAAAAAATAGAACCATGCTTACACAAAGAAGGTGCATAAAAAGTTGGGATGTTTTTGAACGATTTTTTAAATTAGGAATTTTTTTTGCTTCCTCTGCCTTCTTCTTTTACTTCCTTTTTTCTTTTTTATTTTATTTTTTCTACGCTGTGTAAAAATTCCAAAAAATAGTAAGTTCCCACAAATGAAACCATGCCTGTACAAAGAAGGTCCATAAAAAGTTTTGATATTTTTTTAAATTTTTTGAAATTACAAATAATTTTTGCTTCCTCTACCTTCTTCTTTTACTTTCTTTTTTATTTTTATTTCCTTTTTCTACACCGTTTAAAAATTCTAAAAAATTCGAAAGTTTGCAGAAATAGAACCATGCTTGCACAAAGAAAGTTCATAGAAAGTTTAGATATTTTTAAAAATTTTTGAAGCTAGAAAAATTTTTAGTTTGAAAAATTTTCTCGCTCTCTTTTTTCCTCTTTTATTTTCTTTTCTGTAGGCCATTTAAAAATCTAGGAAAAGAAAGTATATTTTTTTAAAAAAATTCTAAAGTTAGAACAATTTCGAAATTTAATAGACGTTTTTGCTCTCTTTTCTTTTCTATTTTCTTCCTCCTATACAAAATGTGTGCCCGTTCTATTCAGGTGACTATGAGACAAAGCAGGGATGACGGCACCGTGGGCGCGAGTTTCTTCCTATATATTAACCCGGTAAGGATTGCCAAATGTCTAAGGTATCCATGTGTCCTTTTGCTAAGGTAGCAGGAATTTGAGCCTAGGTCAGCTATTTACGTGGCGTTTATCCATTCGTTCAACAATCAATCCGGATGGCCAATCCACAGTTGCCTTTTTCGTCTGTAGCACTCTCACACCGTGGCTGTGATGTCCCTCGCGTGCTGTGTGCATGCATGGGCATGCAGTGACATCAGTAACGATGTTAGCAATTAATAGAGATATCTTATTTTTTCCCTTCCATAACTTTTGACTGGAGACTCTAATTCATGAACGCCACGTGTCACCCATATGTTCTCGCCATGTGGGACTCTTTTATTGTGCCATGTCGTCTTTAAAGACCCTAATATCACCCTCACGTTGTGCCACGTTGCCCAATAAAACGTCTTCATCCGATCACCCGCATTGCACATATCGGGCCATCCAATAGCAACACAGATTTAGCCGTCTTAACTACTAACGTTGTGAAAAAACGCTTCTATTTCGCAAAATCTATCCGCACTTCACGTCTAACCCACAAATTTTCCAAAAAAAACCTTCCGGCTTGACAGAACAAAAAGAATTATTTCCATCAATCGTCTATATGCATACATGTTATGTTTGCTATTAAAATTATTTTTCTCATATAACGGCGCGCAAATATTCCTAGTGTCAAATGAGGAAAAGACCGGTGCAGTTGGTCAATGCGAGAAGGGCCCACGTGGGCTTTGCTTACTAGACCGTCCGACTCCGCGCAGATCCAATCCAAGCCAACCCTTCCCGATGGCGGCGCAGGCGCTCCTCCTCCTCCTCCTCGCCGCCGCCCTCTCCCTCGCCGCCGCCGCGCCTGACGCCCCCTTCGTCCTGGCACACAAGAAGGTGGCGCTCTCCCGCCCCAAGCCCGGCCTCGAGCGCCTCGCCGTCTCCCTCGACCTCTACAACCAGGGATCAGGGTCAGTCTCTTACCATGCCTCACTTGCCCTATTCTACTACTAGCTCTTCTTCATCTCAAAGCCTTCTGGACTGCATTCAGATTCAGGTTATGATTAGTTGCTGCTGCTAGTCCCAGGCTGAGGCTCCACACGATTTCTCTGCCAATTGCCCAACCTTACAACTTTCAGAGTAAATACCACATGCCGGATCAGCTATATATATGTATTGCTGCTTTCGCTATATCCTGTAGGGCAGGCTCTAGTGTTGTTACAAACATAATTCAACCACTCTTGCTGATACTACTGTCTATTACTTTGTTACATCACATATGAAAACGACCAAGAATTGCTCAATTATTCCCATCTAGCACCTGCAAATCTTTCTAAATACATTACCATATTCCCTTTTCTGCCACTGATACAAGCATTTCATGTGTTCCTCCTCTTTTCTTTTCAACCACAATGTGCCAATAATGTTTGATGGCCATATGTTTGGGTCTGATTACATAATCTACTTATAGAGTGGACATATGGCTTTTGCAGGTTATTTTGATAGGTTTTAATGTTTATAGTGCTTGCTGGATGCAACCTGTTCGCCCTTCAGTTTTGAAATCACTACATTTTTTCTCGATTAATAAGGCTAGGATGATTCTTGAATTGTATTGCACCCTTTTATTCCAACAATCCGTTTTGCTAAAATTGAATAGGTTTTATCATCACAGTCTGATATGCATGTTTCGCTGCAACACCAAAACCTGTCCTCGCTGGCCAAATGCAGCAGCCTACTACTGTGTTGATTCTTCAAAAGTATAATCTCACGTTCTTTTACATGGAAAAGTAAGAAAAGGTAAATATTAAAGCTGGACACGAATAACACCACTGTTATTACTCAATGTATCTACATGATATTAGTTATCGCTGAATATTAGCTTGGAATATTTGACATCTGCTGAATGGAGCAATAAATGAAGCTTAGCAGTAATCAAGGGAGTACTTCATCAGATGAGGAAATTTTAAATTACCACTTCCTACTTGGCTACATCCTTGATAGAAGGATCTGGAGACCGAATAACGGAGAACCAGGTGTTACAACTTATAAAGAAGGGTTTCTCTAATGAGTTTTATTGAACATAGCTTGTGTGTGTGTCAATAGCTTGACCATCCCTATCATGTATATTTTGGTTATCTTCTCTTCACCCAGAAAGTACATTACCAACTTGCACAAGTAAAATCTACCATTATTTTTTTTATTTGACCTAGTTTCCTTTCTGTGATGTGATGGCAGGCAAATATCTATGTATTTTGCGTAGTAAATATCTATGTATTTTGTGTGGTCATCTGTATTAACTTATTTCACACTCTAATTTTGAAGAACTGCCTATGATGTGACCATTAATGATGACTCCTGGCCAAAAGAAGCTTTTGAGCTCGTCTCTGGGGAGATATCAAAGACATTGGAAAGGCTTGACCCGTGAGTACATTTCATGATGAATCTCTTTGCTTTCGGTGTATCCATAGTCCATGTGTGGTATTACATAAAATGGCGTTTTCACTTTTAGTGGGGCCACTGCTTCACACGCATTTGTCTTGGAGACCAAAGTACAGGGTAGGTTTCAAGGCTCGCCCGCTGTTATAACATACCGTGTTCCAACAAAGGCTGCACTTCAGGTTTGATCTTTCACATATTCTGTACATACTTCAGTACTGTTTGTTATGCTAAACTGCGTGTATCATCTTGAATTATCTTTTTATACCTTTGTAATTGCTCAAAACCTTTTGGAGAATTGACAATTTTATATGTTGAAGGAGGCCTATTCAACTCCCATCCTTCCCCTGGATATTCTTGCTGAGAGGCCTCCAGAAAAGAAGTTTGAATGGGTAAGTGACTGTGTCATTTTATTAACATTCTAGTGGATCTCTCTTTTATGATTCTAATGTTTGCATGCTTTTTCTGGTGCTGGCACTTGCCTTGTGGTATCTGGATCTGCTATTATATGTTTCTCAGGCTAAGGTAATCTTTTTCCCTTTCATTCATGGGCCAATTTTCCTAGTCCATCTTCATGGAGCTAGATACTAAAAGTTACCCATCCGCAGAGATTTGTTGCAAAGTATGGTTCGCTGGTATCAGTTGTTTCCTTGGTTGTCGCCTTTGTCTATCTGGTTGCGAGCCCATCAAAATCCAGCAAGAAGAGACGCTGATGCAATCCGTAAGTAGTCACCAGTTTTTTGTTTGCCTGGGGTGAACTCTTGATACTCTCGAGAAAAGAAATGGAAAGAAGCTTAGAAGAGAAACTGTGATGAAGTGTCCATGAATAAGCAAAGTGGAACTGTAATTTCGGTTATTTATGTTCTGTTTTTAAGTGACTGATGAAAACAACCCAGAGGAGAGTAGTAGGAGAATCGGTGAAACTTTAAAGTATCATTCTGATTGCATATGGTATGTTTTGCTGTGTTGGTGGATTAGATGTTAGTCGCACCGCAGGCACGCGCGTTGAAAGGATCATTTTGATTGCAATGGCAGTGTGCGTGCATCATTTTTACTCCATTGATTCAGGAGCTGTAGAGTACTATTTAGACTTGGCGTTAGTGGTTGGGGGAAGGGGAATTGATGAATTTGCAGTTGCAAATTCTAATGGAATGGATGGCAACACTAGCGTCAAGAGTGGACTCAGAGCATCCACACCAGAAGCTCTATTTCTATTTTCTCTCTCTTCTAACTCTCCATTACTTTAAAATTTCTTCACATTTTACACTAGATCCTAAAAGATTTCTTTCTTTCACTAGAAAATCTATTTCTAAAACTCTATTTCTATACTACTATAGCGTTTTTGCTACGGATGCTCTACCCTCCTCCGTTTCATTGTATTCTTGACTCTAGTTGGCTTGTGTATCACGTAGGACAACTGGAAATCATTGTTATGGACACACTGAACCCCAATAAGGAATGGTTCATGGAGAGGAAAAAGGGTTCTTTACGAGGATTACCAAATTTCTAGCTCTCGAAACTAGTATTAGCTTAAATTGTTATTGTCAGTATATACTTGTTCCTAGTCAGTCGAATTCAAAGCCATGACGATACTAGACTAGCTAGTGGAGTGAGTATTTATGAAACTTTGACGGCTGGATGCGATCCAACAGCTAGGAACGTATGTTGACAGTTCTGTACTTTAGTTGTAGCACACTCGCCTCCAACCAGTCGAGGGCTTGAGGCGTAAGAGCGTCCACACCAGAAATTTTAATTTTATCCCCACTGCTTTAAAATACTATTCACCACAACTTTATATCTATCCTTCTAAAATTTCTTTATACTTTACACTATACCCTAAAAGATTCCTTCACTTCACCAGAAACCTTATTCTCGTCAAGTCAATGCTATAGTGTTTATAGGGTTTCTGCTATGAATGTTCTAATGTGCGTGTTTGGTTGCTTGTCTGTGGCCCGTGTGAGCCGAACGCTGCATGCTTGGGTCGAGCCAGTCAGCCAGAAGGGCTGTTGTGTTATTAATTATATTTAACATATGGTCAAATTAATGTGTCTATGATAGGACGGTTATTGCATTGTGTCTCAATGATAATAACCACCACTTAGCAACTACTACCTCCGTCCCAATTTAGATAGGAGGGTTATTGCATTGTCTCAATGATAATAACAACCACTTAGCAACTACTACCTCCGTCCCAATTTATAGGGCGTGTAATTTTTTTGCCGATGTCCCATAATACGAGGCGTGTGATTGATTGTCACTGCGTTCTCCCGATATGGCCCCTGGCCATGCATCTCCATGCACACGAGAGACGCTTGGATTTGCGATACTAATAACTGCTATATCGAGTGAGCTGATGCTTACGGAATCATCCTGAGACGGAGTTTGAAATGAAAGATTTGGGTAAAACCAAAATTTGCTTAGGTTTACAATTTAAGCATCTCCCTAATGAGATATTTGTGCACCAATCTGCATATAGTTAAAAGATTATGAGGAAATTTAATATGGATAAATCATATCCATCAAAGACCTCTATAGCTGATAGATCCCTTGATTGGGATAAAGACCCATTTAAACCAAGGAAAGGAAATAAACATATTTTCGGATAAGAAGTTTCATATCTCAGTGCTATTGAAGCATTAATGTATCTAGCAAATTGCACTAAGCCTGATATTTTATTTACAGTTAATTTATTGGCTAGATTTAGTCAGCACCAACAAAAAGACATTAAACTAGCGTTAAAAATTTCTTCAGATATCTCTAAGGTACACAAGATCTTGGTCTATTTTATAAGAAAACCAAGATATGACCATATGGGATATATTGATGCTGGTTATCTGTCTGAACCCCACAATGGCAAGTCTCAGACTGGGTTTGTATTTTTATACGGTGGTACAAACTTTTGATGGAAGTCTAGTAAATAGATTTTAGTGACCACTTCCACTAATCATTTTAAAATAATTGTACTATATGAAGCATCACGTGAGTGTGTCTGACTTCGCAGAATGATTAACCACATAAAAAAATCGTGTGGTATTAATACAATTCAATCCCCTACAATTATCTATGAAAATAATACGATTTCTGTTGCTCAAATGTAAACAGGTTATATTAAGAGCAATATTACCAAACATATTACTCCTAAATTATTCTATACTCACGAACTTCAAAAGAATGGTGAGAGAGAAATATTGTAAATAAAGTCTTGTAAAAATCTTGCTAATTTATTTACCAAATACTTACCAGAATCGAAATTCCAAAAATATGTTCATGGGATTGGTATGAAAAAGCTTTGTGTGTTGCAAAGTTCGAGGGGAGAATCCTCTAAACTCTAACCTGTTTCATTTATATGAAAATTGTATATTGTACACTTTTCTTTATGAGTTTTACATGATGGTTTTTCATAAAAGGTTTTTAATGAGGCAATATTATACAAGCTAAATATATTATGCACTCTTTTCTCCATCCTTCTTCCCACATGGTTTTGGAGGAGTTTTTAATATATATATATATATATATATATATATATATATATATATATATATATATATATATATATATATATATATATATATATATATATATATATATATATATATATATATATTCGCTCATTTTTCCCATCGGTTTTTGGAAGGAGCTTTAAAGGAAATTTTAAAATAATAATAATTTGCCCAAGGGAAAGTGTTGTGATATCAATCACATTCAACATATAAACAAATTAATGTGTCTATGACATGACGGTTATTGCATTGTGTCTCAATGACAATAACTACCACTTACCAACTATCATCCATTGTACTCTCTATAAAGAGGATTGTCCCATTGTAATGAAGATACATTCAATAAAGATTACATAGTGTCTACATCTCTCATTCTCTCTCTTGACATTTCCCACCATTTACATTCAACAATGTTGTATTACAACAAGGGCAACGTGAGGTTTACATTCAACAATGTTGTATTACAACAAGGGCAACGTGAGGTTTGACGAGCATGGCCGAGGCACACGTGGCACACTCGGGATAGGGCGTGCATCCCACATATTTGGACAGCCAAACATGTGCTCCCACAGGCCTGTTTTCGCATAAATAGTCAACTAGACATGAGCACACACTTGTAAGAGCATCTCTACCCATCACTCTATATTTTCTCAAACTACTAGGAATTATTACAACACGAAATGCTTGAAATCAGTCCGGTTTATACATATATACAACAACGCAGTCCTTGCTCAATTGGAAATGAACATAACACGACATTACTCTGAATGAAGTCCAATTTAGCCATGTCTCTGAAACGCAGTAAGCAAGGTTTTGTCATGTCTGAAGCATTCAGGCATGTATAATGTCTATGCAATTGACATTTGCTGGATACAATTACAAGGAACATTTGTTTCAACCAAAGTTGTGTACAACAACGAAATGGATTAGGCCCATGCGTAATGACCTTCAGATTGTGCAACGAGTTGGATTCATGACGAATGGAATTTTCCCTGCAAATGCAAGCTTTGTGACCCGAGTCAACTAGATCGGGCCAATGAAGATGCAGGAGGGTACATTGAACGAAATCGAGAAAATTTGTTTAAAAAATGGCAACCAATCGGGGTGCAATCCCAACCAAATCAACCGTTTCGGATCTGGGGAGGGAAGGGGGACAACGTACCGTTTGCTCTGATCATGCTTAGCACTGTGTATATATAAAAAAAAAACCAATGGTTTGGTAATTTTGACTGTAATGGTTTCGTACAGGAGATCCAAGCCACTTGTACCTGGAAATAAATAAAACCTAGCTAGCAATGGCAATGGAAAATGTTTTGCTGCTACCTACTTGTGTAGGGCGTCGGCGACGAGCTGCTTCTTGACCCTGTACTTGTAGATGCTGGCGAAGTAGAGGAAGGCGGCGAAGTTGAGCGTGCTGAGGACGGTGAGGAGCCAGTAGAGGTAGTCGAACCTCCCCGCGTTGATGTTCTGCGCCAGCCACGACGGCCTCCCCGCCCTCACGTCGCCGGTCACCGCGTCGATGGCGTTGTTGAGCGCCGTCGCGAGGAAGCAGCCGAGGCCACCGGCGACGGCGGCGTAGGCGGAGGCGACGCTGCGCATGGCGTCGGGCGCCTCCTGGTAGAGGAACTCGAGGAGGCCGACGATGCAGAAGACCTCGGCGATGCCGATGAGGCAGTACTGGATGAGGAGCCAGTAGGCGCTGAGGCCCGGCATGGCCGTCAGGAAGAGCGGCAGGTAGCCGTGGCGGACGGCGTAGCCCCGGCGGTAGCGCTCGAAGAGCCCCGCCCAGGCGACGGAGAGGATGGAGAAGAAGAGGCCGAGGCCGACGCGCTGCAGCTGGGAGGCGCCGTGGGGGTGGCCGGTGAGGCGGCGGGCCAGCGGCGCGAAGGTGTAGTAGTAGAGGGCCAGGATGAGGAAGATGGCGAGGCAGGGGAAGACGGGCATGCAGGCGACGGGTAGGCGGAGCGCGGCGAGGTGGGTGTTGAGGGTGTACGCCTGCTGCACCGACAGCGTCAGGAACTCCGTCAGCACCACGCTCAGCATCACCGTGCACGCCGGCACCGGCAGCAGCCGCAGCAGGATCTTCACCTCCTCCACCTGCGTCACCGTGCACAGCCGCCACGGGCTGCACGTCTCGCCCTCGCCCTCGCCCTCCTCCAGCCGGAGCGCCGCCTTGTCCAGCCACCTGCATCGGCATCGGCATCGGCATGGCTGCATCAGCATCAGCATGAGCGTGTCAGCAGTCAGGCTAAGGGATGGACTAGGGGACCTGAAGTCGTCGGTGTGCTCGATCTTGGCGCTCCCCCTGACGGCGGACTTGGCTCCGGCGACCTCGTAGAGCCCCACGTAGCCGCCGCTGTCGAAGGCCGCCTTCCTCTTCCGGAACGCGGCCACCAGCACCTGCGCCACCCTCGTCAGCGGGCTGCCCCCCGGCACCCGGTGCCGGTAGAGCGGCGTGCCTACGAAGAAGAGCGCGTTGGACGTGCCCATGGCCAGCGCTAGCGCGCCGAACGCCGCCGCCCAGCCATGGTGCATCTGGATGTAGACGACGACGGTGAAGGCGGCGATGGCGCCGACTGTGACGGCCAGGTAGAAGAGGTTGAAGAAGCGGTCGAGGCGGCGCTTGTACTGGGGGCTCTGCTCGTCGAACTGGTCGGCCCCGAAGGAGGAGACGCAAGGGCGGATCCCCGCGGCGCCGAAGGCGGTGACGTAGAGCGCGGTGTAGAGGTAGGCCGACTGCCAGGGCTTGGGCGGCTGGCACTGGCCGAGCAGGATGGCGAGCTTGTCGCAGCCAGCCTGGGTGGGGACGAGCGCGGGCATGGTGGCGCAGAGCGTGAGGGCGATGAGGCCGAGGAGGTAGAGGGTGGTGAAGATGGCGATGGTCCAGTAGCGGCCGAGGTAGGCGTCGGCGAGGAAGCCGCCGAGGACGGAGGAGGCCTGGGAGATGCCGAGGAAGTTGTTGACGGCGTTGGCGGAGGTGGCGAAGGGGCGGTGCATGACCTTGAACATGAAGATGACCATGTTGACGGAGAGGCCGTAGTAGGCCATGCGCTCGGCCATCTCGTTGCCGAAGATGAAGAAGGCGGCGAGCCAGCCGCCGGTCTTGGGGAGGCGGGCCTCGGCGATGGGCTCGCCCCGGATGTTGACCGGCGTGGTGCCGACGGGCTGCGCGTAGCCCCCGGCGAGGCCGAGGGAGAAGCGTCGCTCGTCGCTCTCGAGGAAGTGGGAGCCGAGCTTCTTGCGTTGCAGCTGCTGCAGGTCGTGGGACATGAGCACCGGCGACTTGATCTCCGTGGCCGTGGCCTTGGGGGGTTCCACTTCCATGTCCATGGCGCTTGGATCCATGGAAGATGCAAGTGGAAGAGAAGAAGAAGAAAAGATGAGATCTTTGTAAGAAAGAAGGGAAGCTTTGGTGAATGGAATGGGATGTGGATGCGAGGAGCAGGTGGCATTCATTGCCATTGCCATGAGCGAATTGAATCTCTTGGATTCGTCGCCCGCGCAAGGAAGCATGCAGTTAATAGGAGCAGTAATAACGCGCGAAAGGACCGATTAACATCAGTGTGTGCGTCCATTTCTCTCGTTATTCTTCTCCTCTTTCGAGAGCGCGCGCAGTGGATCCATTTTTTACTGATTGGTTACTACATCTGCATCTGCAGCGACAAAAATATCTCTGTTCTCGCACATGAACATGAACATGAAGGACGGACGGAGTCCCAGACGCAGTAGGGTCAGAGAGTCAGTTGGCATGCGTGCTTCAACCACCAAGATCCAAATCACTAGTCCACTCCACTCGCGTTCAGTGTTAGTGGAGATGGAGCGAGTCGACAAACCAACACACGTAGAGTACCTAGGAAAACACCGCCCACCCACCACGACAAAACCACACCTGTAACGCTGATGAACACTTCCACTAGCTTAGTGCTACACACCGATGCTCGCGAGAATTCACAAATCACAATCCAATTCCAACAGCAGCAGAAGCTGCAGCCGATGCTTCTTTTCAGCTTATCTCGAGAAAGATCCAACGGCAACCGACGTGTCTAGAGCTGCATGTACTCGCAGGAATTCATTTCCGATCGATATTGGATGGAGCCAGCACAAACTTGCCTTGATGACAAGCATCGCAGGGCAGGGCAGTGCGTCGTCGATGATGAGGCTGTACGTCTACGTGTCGTGTTGGTGTTGCAGCAGAATTCTGATGGAACGAACATCATGCATTTGCATTAAATTGGCCAACGGCCACCGGTGCATTTACTCCCGATGGAGACTGTCTCCCCTCAGTCGCTCCATGCCCATGCTCCTGCTGCCTTCATGCCATAGTACCAGACCAAGGAATAAAATTAAGTTATATAGCCAAAGTCTATAATATAAATTAAATAATATTACATAAAATTAAATCAATCTATACACTAATAAAAGTATATGGCACTAAATAGATTAAAAATAGTATTATAAAATTAAGTTATATAGCCAACAAAGAATGATCAATAAAAAAATAAAAATAATTTAAAATTTCAAAAAAAATAAAAAGTATTTAAAATGGGTTGCTTATTATTTTAGATGAATTATAAAATTTATTTCGTGTAATTTGGATACTGTATGAAATTGATGTAAAAATGAGAAGTTTAATCGGAGTCTTCAAAAATGCAACTAGCACTAAGCGTGCTAGGAACTAGTTTTGGGCATGCGTGCGTGAGGCTGTTGGTGGGCCTGAGCAACGGGTTGCTGGTGCGTGCGTGACGGCCGGAAGGCACAAAGGCGTGGCACGGATTTCAGCAGCATCGCCATGCAAGCCGATACAAATTCGACGGCGTGCCAAATTTTGGCGTTGGCAGGGCGAGCGTCGGCTACCATCCAAATGCACGCCGATTTCCGAGGGCACGCCAAAATTTTGGCAGGGTGAGCCACGACTACGATCCAAACACGCCCTTAGGGCCTTGTGACCTTGACCTGACACCTTGTAATCTTAGAATTGGCCAATTAGACATTACCCAAGTGCCTTGTTCTTAATCCTAGCAGAGATGAGAAGGTGCCATACCTCGCCATACTAGGAGTTACAGCCCTAAGTAAACTGGAAAGCATCTGCATCCAAGGAGGCAACCAACAGTCCTACTCTCATGCATATGGCTTGGTGAAGTCTCGGGATGCAATTTGGTTGCCTGCACATGGCTTGGTTGGACTGGACTGGTAGGATATATTGTTGATATCTATGTCTGAGCCTAATGGCAAAGAAAAATGGATTTTAGTTGCATCCCGCAAATCTGTTTGACACGGGCTTCAATACATCTAATGCACCTCTTTTTTCTCGCATCTACTCAATGTCATGCAAGCAACCAAACAAAACTAATCCAACATACGAAAGCAACAAAACACCATCTTTTATATCCATAAATAAACTTGGGCAAAATCAGTCTAGATGTCTCATACAAATGTGGCTGAGTAGAAGCTTTGTTCATAGTACATGAAGAGCGGAGAGAAAGGACTAGGACACGACTTTCCGTTTGCCCTTCCCATCAGCTATAGTAGATAGGAGGACAGAGTCAAGAAGATCGCATTGCCCTTGTGGATCTTCCTGGCCTTCTCGGCTTGTCGCGGCTGATGTCCTCAGGGCTACTGGTGGTTGAGGTCGGCCGGCGATCCTGGATGTACAGTAGTAGCTTAGCTAGCATAGGTAGTAGCTCAGGTTTTGCCGTTTTTGATCTCTTTGATTTGGTGGCGATTTTGTTTCTAGGTGGTGTTCACACTGAAAGTTGGATCAGCACGACACACGTCGGCTTAAAATTTAGGATCCCGTCAGCGCTGGAACATAGGGTTCAGAGAATGCCAGCCGATTTGATCCTGCAATTAATAATTAGCTTTAGATAGCCGATTACATATATGAAAATAGTATGAACCTATCTGATCTTAAGAGAAACCAAAAGAGTTAATAGATTCAAAAGACAACGAAATTATCGGCTTAGATTAAATCTAAACTAATAGATTTAAGAGGTAAACAATCTACTATTAAGCTGATAGAATCAACTAAATAATAGAGTGAGGGGTAAACACATTATCAGCTAGATTAATAAGTTAATCTAACTAACAAAACAAAGATAAACAAACTATCAGCTAATAGTTTCTGTTCTGTACATGGAATTTTGTACCTTCGTTGTACTTCTATTGTCTATATTCAGTACTTACATGAATATTTTCGCCATTTTTTATTTTCGGCTTGAAAGATTTTCTCAATTTCGCCATCTATCGTGCGATGCCCGAAAGCCCTAGGTTGCTTCACGTATATCATAGATCATCAGTTGGTGCACGTCAGGTAATTTTCTAAGAAATTCTTGGAACCAACCGCCCCCCCCCCCCCCGTGCCTAATAGGCTCTACGGGCATAAGTGCCATGATTGTTGCACAAATGTACTGTGTCCCTTTCGTATTCAGTCCACGCCGCATCAAACAGACATCTAACAGTGACCAGTGACCATTCATTGCTTATTTGATGCGACGTGTCACTACACACCGAGGGGTCTACCGGTCGCAGATTGTATCGATGTGCCATCTACTACGCAAGTGCGTATTCCTCTTCGTTCCTTTTTTCAACATTAACCTGATGACACATCCTATCTCCATCATTTTGCCGCACTGCTGACCAACAGTACTGCTATTCATCGCTCGGTCACATCAACGGCAGCATCCATCAGACATTTAGCTACATTGCTGACCAACAGTACCGCTATTCACCGTCCGGTCACATCAACTGCAGTGATCCCCTCGAGAGGGATGCGTACGCTTCCATGAACTCCGTCCATGCACTAAACAAACTTCGCTATAAAAACCCTACTGCCTTCGGGTCCTCTGTGCTGCAACTTCCCTCTCAAACTCTCATATTACTCCGACCCCTACACCCCACGAGTCTCCTTGTAACGAGCAATGGCATCCTCTGGCTCAGAGACCCCTCTGAGGAGCAAGTTTAACACCACCCGTGCCAGAAGGGGTCAATGTTCCGATATGCTTCTGCAGTGACCTTTGAAAGTTTGTGCAATCCGACGAACGTTTTTCGTATACTTACGGAAGGAGATTCTTCATGTGTGTGAACTACGAGTACGATCCACCCAAGGTTGTCTCCGGCGACCATGCAAAGATACATGCTCATCCTCTCCTACCTGATTATATCTACCTACATGGCACATGCGATTTGTACTAACTTATGTTGAACAAATTGTCTCCCCACCTCTCTGCGGTTTCTGTCAATGGCTAGACATGGAGCGATCAGAGGAGGTAAAGAAACACATTGAGCGTGATGTCCGTTGGAAGAGGGAGTGGTTCAAGCAGCTCTAGTATGAGGAGGAGCAACAGGAGCAGCGCAAGCGTTAGCAGGAGGAGTACCGCAAGCGACAAAAGGACGCTGAACGTACAGCCTGAGGCACGAGAGGCTGAAAAGGAGAGAAAGTGCGAGAGGGCACGTTGCGCAAAGGAGGCTGGACCTGATGCTATCAGCAAGGAAAAATATCCCCGTTATACTCAGTATGAGCTTCTTTGTAATCCTGACAATAAAAATTCCCTAAGAGCACAGTACCTTCAACGCTATAATTGCTGGTATGCGAGAAATGCTTTATGACATGACGAAAATTTTTTCTTTTTCAATCTAATAATAGAAAGGATGAAAATTTAAACGGTCGGTGCCTTTCATACAAAATGACAAAATTTTTCCCTTCGTAAATCCAATTTCGGTCCACACAAATTCGGTATACCTTATTTCTCAAAAAACATATTAAAAATATAGAATCAATAAATCGGTCAATCCCTTTTTGGAAAACAAACATATTTGGCATTTTGATTTAGATATTATATTTTTTATTGCTTTTTCCCCGGGGCCGGCCGTCATTATCGTGGGGAGGGTCGAGACTCGGGGCAGTGGTAGGGGTGGTGCCCTTCGATACGGTGGAAATTTTATGACCCACCCTTTCAAACAGTGCCAAAACCCTATTTATTTAATTTTATTTTATGAGACAGTACTGATTTCAATATGAAAAAAATTCTGATCTTCCAAAAAATGCCAAATAATCAGGTCGGTCAAATCCTGCAAAACGAATGGGCGAGTTTTCCCGGCTTTCAAATCCCGCTCGACGGGCGGGCGGATTTTCAAATCTCGTCCTTCCGTCGGGCGAGTTTGCCGTGCCCCCACGCGCGGGCCGTTGGGAGCAAATCCCGCCCTTTCGTCGGGCGGGTTTTTAAAATCTCGCCTGATCGGAGGGCGGATTATAGCACTCGCCCAATGGGATGGTGACGAGAGACTATTTATTTATTTTTAATAAATGGGAAATTATTTATTTATATTGGGAAAATAAAAAATAAAAAAATTCAACTAGCAACTAGTAACAACGCATCCCATACTTGTCGTCTCATCTTCCTTACGGCCCAGCAGGAAACACACTCGACAGCCAGAAGCAAGCCGCCACAGCCGCCGCCGCCGCCGGAGATGAAGAAGATCTTCGGGGCCAAGAAGAAGAAGGAATCGCCGCCCTCCATCCAGGATGCCACCGAACGAGTAAGCAGCATGCTGCATTTTCTTTCCT
This sequence comes from Olyra latifolia, assembly GCA_036346145.1. Lineage (NCBI taxonomy): Eukaryota > Viridiplantae > Streptophyta > Magnoliopsida > Poales > Poaceae > Olyra > Olyra latifolia. The sequence goes on along the minus strand of CM070528.1, from coordinate 54,627,001 downwards.
TTTCTTTTCGAATCGACGGAATGATATGGGGAAAAAAACAGATAAACAAGAGGGGCGAGACGGTGGACGAGAAGATCAAGAAGCTGGAGGAGGAGCTGGGCAGGTACAAGGAGCAGATCAGCAAGACCCGCCCTGGACCCTCCCAGGAAGCCATCAAGGCCCGCGCCATCAGGCTTCTCAAGCACAAGCGCATGTGTGCATCCTTCCTCCTCCTGCTGCATCTCCCTCTCCACATTGCATCGCCTTCATTCAGTTCGTTCCTAATCCTAGGTACGAGGAACAACGCAACATGCTCTACAACCAGACCTACAATCTCGATCAAGTTGCCTTCGCCGCCGACGGCCTCAAAGACGCCCAGCAGACTGTATGCATATGCATTTCCCTGCCTCCATTCCATTCCTGTGTGCCTCTCATACTTACTACCCTAAAAAACTCACCTTTCTTTCTTCAGATGAATGCCATGAAGGCGGCTAATAAACAACTCAAGGGAATGATGAAAACGGTCAAGATTGAAGACATAGACGTATGTTTTTCCTCCCGACCTGTACTATCAATTTTGGCGCTATTTTGTTGACTGCCAGGTTTTTACTACCATTTTGAGCATCCCCGTTCCTCTAAAATGCTGACGGCAGTTGTCCTGTATGCTAGTCCAGTAGTATGCAACTGCTTTATTCAAGATGAGTAATGAAAAGGACAGGTCTAAATGTCTTGAATATGCTTGTTAGGGGAGGTGATTGTTGTGGGATTGACCATTGACAATGAGGGTCGGCTGGGGATGATGACTGGAATTAAGGGGCTGTTTACTTTTTTTTGACCACTGCAAGTCTAGTACCAAAGGTGATATGAAAAAACTTCGATCCTTTTATCTTTGAAACCGGTCCTTGGGATTGGATGCCTTAGGATCACATTTCCAAGCAGTATGCACTATATTGCAAGAAAAATTACACAAAGCTGTACCCTTATTGTTGTCATCTTCTGCTGATCTAGCAAGAATGGAAACTATTAATTGTCAATCGCCCTTGTGTAACCTATATCCTGCGACCATCATATTTTTTTTTTCCCTTGGGAGGGCTTCTCTTGATGAGTTACCCACACAATGTGAAGTACAATTGCACACAAGGTCACTTAGGTTGTGGCGAACGCTTGATGCTGATGGACAGATTTCAATATCTTAAGCTTTATGTATCTTTCCAGTTTCAGTTTCAACATTTTTGCTTAATCTCTCTTTTTGCCCTTATCTTTTTATGACACAAATTTATTATTGAAAAAAAAATCTGTTTTATTGATTCCTACAACCTGTAGAACATGCAAGATGAAATGACGGATCTGATGGATGTGAGCAATGAAATTCAACAATCTCTTGGCAGAAGCTACAACATCCCTGATGATGTTGATGAGGAAGAACTAATGGGAGGTATGGAAGCGGTAGTTTCAGTTGGGTAATATATCATCTTCTTCTGCTTTGTGGCGGCTCAGCGGCTGGTCGTGCACTTGGCATTATAACATGGATCCATGCCTTAAATGGCCTAAATATACTTCGTTGACATCTTGCTCACAGGGCTATGTGCTTCTTGGGCCATTTGGTGATGGCTACTGAATACTTATGGAGATAATCCTATGTGCACTGTCCTCGCTTCATTGTTTGTTGAACATTGCAGAGCTGGATGGTTTGGAGGCCGATATGGAGTTTGAGTCGAGTGCAGTCCCCTCGTATCTTCAACCGGACAAGGAACCCAGTTTTGATGCTGAGCTTAATTTACTAGCTGCACCCACTGGTCCTGCGGCAGTCCCACTAAGCAGGCTGCAGGTAAGTGAACTGCACATCATTCTTAACTTGGTATACTGCTTTTTTTTCCATAAGGGAGTTACCCCCCCTGGTTCCATTTCACATGTAAAAACGGAAACATACATCCACACACGTTCGAGACAAAAGTACTGGCACCAACTAGACTAATCGAACAAGTACTCCAGACGATATCTATCACAAACAACAGGCAAAGACATATCTCTAACAGCACCAACCAAAAACACCCCTCTTATAGCACCGTCCAGGATTAACAGAAATCCACAACCCAAAATACCAAATCATACCAAAAAACTCTCAGTTACTGCATCTCAGAGAAACTTCATGGCCTCCTCAGCGCCCTACTCTTCATCCACTACCTCCATGAGAAGCTCCCAGCAGCTGATTCCCCGATCGCCTCCTCATGTCGCAGAGTTTGCTTGTGGTCTTCTCCAGCTCCCTGGCCCCCATCTTTAACATGTTAGCCACATTATCATTTTGAGTCCCTGCCCCATACAACAACAAAGCACATAACGAGTGTACAATTATGAGAGGAGATTTCAAGACAATTTTTTCGAAGCATGCTTTGTTTCTATGTAACCAAATCCAAAAGACTGCTGCCAAACAAACAAAATAAAGTTTGGATCCTTCAGGCCAAATTTTTTTGATCCACGGCATATACTGAAGTCAGTTGGTAGGTCTCACTTTTGACTTCAAAGCCATAACTACTGTACTCCACACACATTTCGCTACCACACATCCAAAAAACAAATGGTTTGCAGTTTCTATATTTCCACAAAAACAGCAAGTCGGATCCCCTCCCCAGTTTCTCCTTCTAAGCTGGAATTTTGTCATTATAGCATCATTTTCAATCAACCACATGAAGATTTTATCTTAAGGGGAATTTTAGCTTTCCACATTTTATATTTACAATTATTCCAGTGACCATACATATATTTATACATTGTGCTAACTGAGAACATGTCCTTCCTATCTAACTTCCAAACAGGTTTATCTTCCTCCCCAAAACTACACTCTCTTACTTTATGCAACCATTCCTGCCAAATCCTCCTGTCATCCTCACTTAGCCACCGTCTAAAAGAAATAACCCAGCTTTTGCCCTTAGCCTCTGCCAAGGTAATGTTTTGTTCATTACAAATTTGAAAGACTCCAGGCATACTTTCAGCCAAAGAACTCTCACCTATCCACTGATCTTTCCAGAAATCTATGTTCCCCCCATCACCTACTCTCCATTTCCTGTTTTTAATATACCACTCTTTGATCTTAATCAAGTCACGCCAACAAGGAGAGTCCCCCTGTCTAAATCTCGCACTTTGGACAGTACAATTTCTTAAGTATTTTTTCCTAATAACAAACTGCCAAAGCCCTTGCCTATCCTCTAATCTCCACCACCATTTGACCATCATACAAATATTAAAACTGTGCAGGTTTTTAACACCCAAACCACCTTTCTCTCTAGGTGTACAAACTTTTCCCCACTTCACCAGGTGAGGTTTTCTAATGTGGCTATTGTCTCTCCAAAGGAACACTCTTCTGATTTTATCTATTTCATAGATGATCATTTTAGGTAACAGAAAAATTGACATGCTATATGCAGGAATGGAAGACAAACAAACATTAATTAACACCAATCTTCCTCCTTTAGAGAGAGAGCTCCCCCTCCAATCACCTAATTTTTTCCTAATCTTGTCAACTAGTTTCTCCCAATTGCTATTATTCAATTTGCTACCACTAACAGGCACCCCCAGATAATTGATAGGCATAGTACCAATGGGACAATTAAAAAGTTCTGAAAAGCAATATTCTATTTCTGGATCTTCATTTAGCACGAACACTTCACTCTTTTGAAAGTTTATTTTCAAACAAGCCATCCTTTCATACAAGTATAATATAAACTTTAAAATCTTAGCTTGTGTCATATCATTTTGTAAGCACAAGATGGTATCATCAGCATATTGAAGAACTGACAGCCCTCTATCAATCAAATGAGGCACTAAGCCTTGAATCATCCCCTGATGCTGAGCCAAAACAATCATTTTAGTGAGACAATCAGCAACCAAATTAAAAAGCAAAGGCGACAAGGGATCCCCTTGCCGCACCCCCTTGCAACTTTGAAAATAATGCCCTTCTTTACCATTTATTCTTACGTTAAGAGTTCCATTTTTTACCATAGCTTTAATCCAATTGCACCATTTAACAGGGAAGCCCCTTTTCTCTAGACAGTAGAACAGAAAATCCCATCTCACTTTGTCATAAGCCTTCTCAAAATCTAGTTTGAGAAAAATGCCACATTCACCCTTCTTTTTAATATCACGCATCACCTCATGAAGAATCAAGATCCCCTCAGAGATCAGTCGTTGCTTCAGAAAAGCATTTTGAAAAACTGATATCATCCTATTTAACACTTTTTCAAATCTTGAAGTCAGAACTTTTGTAAAGATTTTATAGATGCAGTTCAGCAAACAAATAGGCCTGAAATGTTGAACATGCACAGCTTCGACCTTTTTAGGAAGTAAAATAACTGTACCATAATTGATTCTACTCATATTAAAATTGTCTTCGTAGAACTCATGAAACAGTCCCATAATATCATCCTTCACAATCAGCCAACATTTTTGGTAAAATTCTACAGGTATACCATCTGGACCTGCTGCTTTATTAGGACTCATACTGAAAATCGCATTTTTCACTTCCTCTTCAAGAAACGGTTCTGTTAGCATTAGTTTTTCCTCCTCATTAACCAATTCCTCCTCAGTCCACTGACCATTAAAATGAATAGAACAATTCTCATCCGAAGTAACAGCAAAAAGGTTTTTATAAAAATCAGTTGCTAAACCCACTATACCCTCATCGTCCACTACTTGAACATCATTATATTGTAATTTAAAAATAGTGTTTTTTCTCTTTCTACCATCTGCAACCCTGTGAAAGTAAGAAGTGTTCGAGTCTCCTTTCAAAAGCCAGTTCTGGTGAGATCTACTAGACCAATAAATCTCCTCTTCCTCATAAATTAATTGCATCTTAGCCAACAAACTATTTTTCTCTGAAATCTCTATACTGTCTAATAACCCATCCTCTTCCTTTTCCTCAAGTACTTTCAACCTGTTTCTCACAAAATCTTTCAACCTTTTTTCCTGCCCATATAAGTTGGCTCCCCAACCTTTTAAGTATTTTTTCATCTTTTTAATCTTAATAAAAAACGCACTCAGCTTGGTGTCAGCATGAACAGGGACTTCCCAAATTTTTCTAATGATCTCCACAAATTCTTCTTTGTGCAACCAGCTCAAATTAAATCTAAAATTTCTTTTGTTATCAAGTCTACCATTATAAGTACTCACTAACAAGGGGTTATGATCTGATAAAAACCTAGGAAGTTTACGAAGATTCACTAAAGGAAACAAATCTTTCCATCTCTTATTTACAAAGACCCTATCTAATCTTTCCATCGTGGGTTGATCATGACAGTTAGACCAAGTGTAATGACCACCATTCAAATTTAAATCAATCAGGTCATGGGTAACTTGGTATACTGCTATTCTGATGTTTGTTTTCTTTTGATGAATAAACGAACAATCCAAGAATTCTTTGATGTGTTCTAAAAAAAAAAAGAATGCTTTGATGTCACATATGCACTAGTTAATTAGTAAAAGTAAAACACACACATTGTGGAGTATTTTGTTTACCAATCGATTTCACGAGTTTCCTGCGTTTATTGTCTGGGATTTGGTGCTTGGTAGGACAGCGTTGCACGCCTTGCAGAATCGACGATTTACATGTGAACACTAACTATGCCTTTATATAAAATATTTAATTTAATGGACCCGAAGTTTGGTTGGTTTGAGCCTTTGAGGTGGTACTAATGGTTGGCTGGTGGTTTTATCTGATGTTATGCAGGAGGACGAGCTAGGACTGCCATCGGTGCCTCGAGCGTCTATTCGTAGTTAGAAGTATCGTTGTACCTTGGTCTTAATTTGATGCATGTGAGACGTCATTGCACTTGAACAATCGATGTACGACTCAATCGTTCTGTTCCCATCATGGTAGTGCCTCAGTTCGTTATCTCCCGCTGCGTTCATTTGGGTGTTATGAGGTGTGTTTAAGTTTGGAATATAATGGCGTGGTGTCATGTGCAAGTGCATATGACATTGTGCAATGTCAGAGTCTGTCGAAGAGAAACAAAGAGGAGGAAGAGAAATATCTTGGGGCAGGTTGTTTTCTTGTTGCGGTATAGTATATTGCTGTCCTGTGTTTCCAGTTTGTAAGAATCGAGGTAAGATAAGTATGAGGATGGGAGGTAGAAATATCTTTGCAAAGGAACAAGAGTGGGGGGTGGCCAGCCACCACATACTGGAATCTTATCCAGACAGTGTGACTGGTATAAGGAGCCCCCCAGCGCAGGCGGTGATCAAAGCAAGAGCAAGTGAGCTAGCAGTAACAAGAAGAAGAAGAAGAAGAAGATGCAGGCTGGTGCTACCGCCGTTGGCTTGGCCGTGATGGCCGTGAAGGGCAGCGGCAGCCGCAGGGCGGCGCCGAGGAGCGTGGCCGCCATTCCTAGAAGGGCAAGGGCGGTGGCCGGGCTCGTCCGCGCGGCCGTGGAGGCGGCGGAAGTGGACTACGGCAGCTCCGACGTCTCGTACGTACATGGCCTCTTTCTTGTTTGCATGTGTTGATGACGGAGTAGCCGTTTGCGGATAATTGCTTTGCTTTGTCAGGGTGTTTCCGATGGAGGCGTGCGAGCTGGTGGGCGGCGAGGCGTGCGAGGTGCAGATGTACCCGGAGGCGAAGCTGCCGGTGCCTGCCTCTCAATCTTCACGAGCTGCGGCGGCGGCGGAGGTGGAGAGGGACTACCTTGCCTACGACGAGCCAAAGACGTAAGCACGCAATTGCGATTGAACTGAAACCCAGTGGATGATGAGTAGTATTCATGGAATGGTTGCATTTGCAGGGTGTTCCCGGGCGAGGCGTGCGACGATCTTGGCGGCGAGTTCTGCGAGGCGCCCTACCAGAGCGGCGTCTCCACGGCCTGAAATCTCATTCTAGTGTAATGTACATGAATGTAATGTACAAATTAATATCCAATACAATGAAGTATTACTTATTTCATACGATTACCACTTACAAAATCTGCTCCAAAGCCCCAATCTCATCTGTAAATTCTTCATCGATCGACTTCCATTTGTTTTTGAACGGCTTGCTTATTGCTATAGCGCTTCCGGGATATTGAATTGCAACCTGGCAGGAAGCAAGAAATCTCAACTGAACTAACTGAAACTTCCAGAGGCAATGCCCCTAAAGTTTGTAGGCTGTCGATGATACAGGTCTAAACACATTGACACATACCAAATGCCCACAAGTTGATACGCACAAACTTTGAGACTTGGTTTTTTCTTCTAGATTTTTCGTGTCTTTTCATTCATCCGGACCTTGCTTCTTATACAAGGAGATTACCAGCCTGCTCGGATGAAGATGCCCTCGAGTATTATAGCTCTAGGTGATAGGGTAAGGGCAGCAGGGTCTTTGTCTGGGTAATGACCCTCGTGCCCTTTCTTTTCTGTATCGTCTAAGGCTACTATGGGTTTTTCTTCTAGCTATGAGAGGCTGATTCTTAAAATATCCCGCAACCGACTTTCTAAAGTAGGGTTATAGGGGGCCATTACAACTTTTACAGGCGATTACAGCTTGTCCCCTGGCTCAGAGGGCAATGATGCTTTTTCCTGACACGCTTTATCCTTGTTTGATATGGGCTATCTCCCGGGAGGTCGAGTAGCACTCAAGGAACTCGGCCCTTCCTCTGAAAGTGTCCTCCCTCGCAAGGCACACTCCTCACGGGCCGCTGCCGCCTCCTCGTCCCGTCTTGAACTTCTTGCTCCGTAACTGTCTCTCGCTCGGCACCTCCGAGCGAGGGTCATGAGGCTTTAATGGCTTCACTTCTTTCGGCATGGCGTTTAAGTCCGGTTGTCCTTCGGGGTGTCTTGGCGAAGGCAATGCTCTGAACAGCCTCGCTTCCTTCGGCTAGACGCTCCGTCCCAAAGCTGTTCCTAGACGGGGCGCCTTCGGGCGAAGGGGGAGTGGCTTTCGTCTGGCGCCACTATGTCGCAGGGGATGGGTGTTGCACTTTTACAACAGCAGATAACCATTTCATCAAGGAAAACCATGCTTAACATTGCATAATAATGTATCCATTACAACATAGGTAATGTGTAGCATATAGGTTAAGAAAAAATAAATAAGCGTTATCTTATGGTGTACTATATGCAAAACAAGAATATGGTCACTGTTGTACGGCAACATGATGTTGGATGGAACAAAATAAAATAGGTTGTAACAAAAGTGTATGGGATCGTTCAATCAAAAAGCGTATGTACGAGGAACTGTACCATCCCATCGTATCTCATCCTATCAACCAAACACCTGAACTCATCCCGTACCATCTCACATTCTACCAACCAAACACACCCAAAGTGTATCCATCCTTGAGATGTGAAATAAATTTTGGAATTGCTCCCTGTCAGTCGCCTGAAAATAGGTGAAATCTTAGTCGACTTGTTTTACACTAGTAAATAACTAAATTTACATATAATTGGATATGTAAAAAGTGCATAATTAACTATAAAAAAGTTTGTCTTATAATTGTGTATTTTTTATGTTTTGAATAAACTTGCAACGACTAAAAAATGCCATCCAATCAATTGATGCACTTTTTTTATATCGTCAAACCATATGTAAATTTAGTTATTTACTAGTGTAAAACACGTCGACTTGAGAATTCACCTATTTTTAGACGACTGACGAGAAGTCACGTCCAATAAATTTTCCAATCCGATGTAACGTGCAAGCAAATCTAGTGCAGCTCGTACACATATACATATGGATCATGCAATACAATATATATCATATCATCGAAGGCTACTAATTCAATTGCATGCATGCTGCTTCAGCTAACTAATCATTTTTTCCAGCATGCAGTTGCTTTTTTTTTTTGACACCACCAGCATGCAGTTGCTGATCATGCATATGTTCATTCTTGTGGAGTAGGAGTGGAAGAAAACCTCTTCACAAAGTCTCCAGCGACTTTGGATAACAAGCTAGCATACTGCACTCACTCATCCGGTTCAAGACGCAAACTAATCATTGCTAATTTGCGTTGTAGAAAAGGCACCGAAAGTCAAATTTGAGCCTAAGAAGCTAATTAATGGAAGGTAAGTGGTATCTTTGTCTATGTATACATGTCGAATTAAGGTAAGGACATATACAATGGTATAGACAGATATGAGGGATGAAATACTATTGAGAGAGAGAGAGACACGACTTAGCGGACATTCATACACAGCATATACGTGAAGATGTGAGAGCGGATTTTTCACAAGGGTGTAGAGTTCCCAGTGTACATTGGTCGTTGTAGGATTTAGTGCCAAGATCCGTGCATGCTCCTACCTCCTCTCCCTTGTGATTTTGCAAAAAAGAACCCTCTCTAGAGCCCAAATTGTGATTCACGATCCTTCTTCTCCCTCACCGGCCAGTAGCTCTTCGTGCCGCCTGGCCCACCCCTTCGCCGGTGACCATTGCGCTACGTGGGCATGACCACTAGGCCGGTCGCTTGAGCCACCTAAGTGATGTGGCATGAGCAGGCGTCACCGTGGTCGCTGTCATGGGAGCTGTGGTTGCCGGCGAGGCCGGGACGAAGAGCAGCTGGGAGAGAAGAAGAGGAGGAAGAAGAAGGTTGAGCGGCAATTCAAAAGAAAGGGAGGGATGTTTTGCAAAACACGCTGTGGGGAAGAAGGTGGGGTACTAGTGCACGGATCTTAGCAAGAACGCGTGCATATATAGAGCTCCACACGGTTGGAGTTGAATTTCCTGTGAAGATGCAGCTAGCTGGCTAGTACGAGGAGGTACGTAGGAGGATGCACACATCATCCCTGTCGTCACCGGCGGCGTCCCTTTCCGCCGTCCGTCGTGCCGTGCAGTGTTCAACTTCAAATGCATGGCAGGAAGGAGAGGAAATTACAAGGATGCCATGCATGCGGCTGGCTAGCTAGCTAGGTGTAGTGTTTATATATAACAAGCTCGCAGCTTTCACCTTTCCTCCGATGATGACGATTGAGGTTGCAGGGTCGTCGGGGATGAGCATGCCGAGGCGGCCCTGCACGGCTCTGCCGCCGGGGTTCCGGTTCCATCCGACGGATGAGGAGCTGATCGTCCACTACCTCCGCAAGCGCGCCGCCGCCGCGCCCTGCCCCGCCCCTGTCATCGCCGACGTCGACATCTACAAGCTCGACCCGTGGGAGCTGCCAGGTACGTACGTGTTTACCTCGTGTAGATGCCATGTTCGTTCTGACGACGCGATCGACCGGAGCGACGTGCAATGCAATTCGCAGGCAAGGCGGTGTTCGGGGAGGGCGAGTGGTACTTCTTCAGCCCCCGGGACCGCAAGTACCCCAACGGCGTCCGCCCCAACCGCGCCGCCGGCTCCGGCTACTGGAAGGCCACCGGCACCGACAAGCCCATCACTGCCCTCTCTGGCGCCGGCGAGATGATCGGCGTCAAGAAGGCGCTGGTGTTCTACAAGGGGCGGCCGCCCAAGGGCACCAAGACCAGCTGGATCATGCACGAGTACCGACTCGCCGCCGCCACCACCTACAGGCTGCCCGTGCCCGACTCATCGTCGTCGTCCATGAGGGTACACGACGCACTGTTCTGCCTAGCCGTGTTAATTCATTCATGTGAGAGGCGTCACCGTAACGATAGTCTGCATGCAGCTGGACGACTGGGTGCTGTGCAGAATCTACAAGCGGAGCAGCCCGCCGCTGTTCCACCACTCCATGCCGTCGTCGTCCATGGAACTGGACGACGGCCATCATCAGCAGGACGTCGACGTCGTTGCCAGCTGCTCCCGACCGATGCCCAAGCCTCCGTCCATCTCCGACTACCTCGTCGACGACCTGCAGCCGGAGCCAGCTGAGAGCTCCGCCCGGTTCCTCATGGACGATTCCAACGCTCAATATCATCATACCGCGTCCAACAGGCCGTTTCTGCAGCCTCCTCCTCCTATCAATGCCGCCTTCTCCATATTTGGGCCTTCTGATCAGGGCTAGCTTATATAATTGCTACCCTTCTAATTTCTTACGCGCTATACATTTATTTATTTATCTATCCTTGCATGACATACTTATGTTTAGATCAAGAATAGACTAGACTACTTATTGTACTGTGCTAGATCGAAAACGAACCACCCAGCCCAATGATTTCGTTTACAGCTAATTGTAGATGTTCGCTGTGTAGCTATATATATAGGATGTATATGCATACTAATTCAAAGCAATTAATTGCTGAATAAACTAAATTCTCACGTCATATATTCCTTTCGATTTTCCTTTCTTGATTCTGTATAATGATTAATTCATTTAGTCTTCGATTAGCGTTTATATATATGGCCAAGATTGGCCTTCATCGATCATCGATCATATAGATCGATGTCAATTGTGTACATGTAATGGTGTATTGTTATTATCTCTTAATGAGAGATTAATTTTAGGTTACACTAAAATTAATACGACCCATCAATTCATCTCGGTTATTTTTATTTTTTACATATACTAGTATATACCAAGGTAATATTTATACTGCAATATTAGTGTATTTTTTTTGCGGGGATGCCCTCATTGGAAATGAACAATGATTAGACCTCGAGTAGTGTAAAAAGACTCATCTCGTAATAGCTAGTCCACCAAGCATCATTTATACCAAGTTTATTAATTGCTAACGACAGATGAATGAACAATATAACCCTATACATAGATTTCAAAGAAAGTAAAGGCAGTTATGGAGAGATCGACGTGCAGTGAATTAGCGGAGCATATTGTTAAAAAGAAATCCAAATCCACAAATAACCTTGGACACCCACCATTTAATTTGTCAATTGTAATATACTCTCTTTCTTTTCGATTTTTCGACAGCCCCATCTATCGTACACAAAAATACATGAAATGCAATTAATAGAAGTTCATAAAAGGACTATATATACATATACACACACAACCACTTCATCTCTCCCAAAACATGAATTCTTTGCGGTTGCAGGTGTAGTAATCTTAATTACGATCCCCAAACCGATGAAATAATTGGACAATATGTCTCTGTATGTTGTTGGTGGTGGTGGTGTTATTCTTAGTCTCATTCGTAATATATCGTGTTGGGACTTAGTAGAAGATATGTTTTGTACGACACAGACAGACTACAAATTGTACAAGAGACGAGTGGAGGCCTTCCGTTAACTTGGCACTCGATCGGCTGAACACGTTAAAAATATCTATGTCTTTGTCTTATGTATGTGGTGCAGACGTGCAGTGCACATATATATTTTCCATATCTCATTATATATTATTGACCTTATATATATATTATTGACCTTATATATATATATATATGGGTACGTATAGTCGTATACACGAAAGCCAGCAAGATAATTAAAGTAGATGGATGATTGAGAATTGTGTTAATTACGAAATGCGGGTGAGTACGTACGTATAACTATAGGCTTTGCTTGTGGGATTTGCATTAGGCATGTAGGTGAAAGGATCAAGTTATCGTCCATGGGAATGAATGGAAGAATATCCATCAGTAATTCCTCTCAATTGCGTTGACCGCCTGATGCATGCTAGCTTGCTTCCTAGGCCCTTACCAATCGGTACTAACGTGCAGTTCTCTAGTAGTAGTGATGCATGCTAGCTAGCTTGCTTCCTAATTAAGCCCAAGTACGTGTATGCTCAAAGCAAACTGATGGACCATGCGTCCACATATATCATTCAACACGGCCTAATTATATTATATAGGACAGGCGCCCTGCTGCTCCCAGGAGCATACTTACGTACCTAGATGCATGATAGTTACGTTAATTAGAGAGATAGGCTAGCTGCGTTTGATTCATTCGAGGTTAAGGACTGGATTAATCCGCCGAATGCCTCTAGGCTAATTGGGTTAAACCAATCCGGTCAATGCTATTTAATCCTGTTAACTTAGGATTAGTTAACCAAGCAACATAGTGGGATAAGTTGATCCCTAACTCACTAATCGAATCAAACACATAATTATATTATCTGGATTAGTTGCCAAATACAAAACCTGGGTTAAGTTAGATTAAAAATAACTAATCCAGTCAATCTAGCTATATTATACTTAGCTAATACAATTAATCTAACCCCGAGCCGAACACAATCAGTGGTGCACAAACAATTAGTGGCCAAACTTGCAGGTTATTATTATGTTGGACGACAACTGATATGCAATCGAGTAGGCCAATGCATGTGTGCGATCAAGGACGCACGACCCTTCGATGCCGATCCATCGACGCACCTAGTTCCTATGGTGCTTTTGAACTTACGTGCCCGCTTGAACCCCACAATTGCAGCACCAACATGAAAAAAAAACCTGCCTCCCTTCCTCCTCCCGCTGGGGAATTACACCGATTCCTCAAACTCGTCTTCAAATTGTGATCTCCCCTATCACCGCTCGACGACACCAGTTGCCCTTGCCGATGTTGTGTTGCTGTCGACATTCAACAACCTCTCTTTCCTCTCTGGTTCTCTGGTCACCATCGCTACTTGCCTAGCCGTCGAAACGCTAGTCACGCATCCGCCCTCTCGACGGGTGACCACAGCGAGGCCCCTTCCGCCCTTAGTGCCAACCATGGGGAGACTTGCTCCCTGGCTGAAGCCTACCATATATGGCGCTCTTCGCCCTCAGCGCAAATAAACCCCTCCCGGCCCCCTCTCCGCCCTGCTATGGTCGAAAAAATTATAAGCACAGGGTAATATTGCATGGATTTTTCTCTCCTTTGTTATCAAATTGTCATGCTATCTTCAATTAAATATGATTGTATGTTTTTTCCAAGATTTGAGAGCATTGGGGAATCTCATGAGAAATCTGTTATCACTAATAACTCTAGCCGTGCAACTCCATCTTGGGAAAGATTTAAAAATAAGATTAAACTCCTTCTCTATCTCTCGAATGGAAACAGAACCCCCCTCGATGATAATGACTGCCAAGTTTCCTTTATCTTTACTCATAGATCCAGAAGCAACATTATGCAATACATACATTCCTTGATCTGGGGATTGAAAACCACACAAACTAGCAGCATACTCCCACGGTTTCCTATTAGGACATCTCATCGCACAATGACCCTCTAGACCGCACCAGCCACAAAGAAAAATCGTCGTGCAATTAAAAGCAATATGACCCCCAGATTGGTGTGAAGAACCAAATCCTTCTCCGACTTTTCTTCTCCAGAAGCAGAGAGGCGATTCCAGGTGAAACCCCGGCCTCCTCTACCACCACCCCCACCACGATAACCACTCCACCGTCCCCGCCGATCAAACCCTCCAATGCCCCCCGGAAAACAACCGCGACCACTCTCCATACCAGAGCTCCCAATCCCCACCACCACCTGGGCAAAGGATCTGTGATCTCGCTCTCCCCTCCGACGAAAACGCGTGGTGGAAACCCTAATCGCCGGAATGAAAGGTTTCCACTCCCCCCTGAAAAGTGAATCCAATCTGCCCGAATGCTCGAATAAATACTACCTCCGATCCAGAATAGGGTTGGGCTTAAGCCTAGAACCATCAATACCAACATCGTCCGCAATCGAGGGCACCACCGGACCCCAATCATGGCCGACTAGGCCATTCCGATGTAGAAGATGGCCGGAGAATGCCCCAGGCCCATCAATCTTCCTGTGGACAGACGACCCACCATAGGAAACTCACCAGATGAAGACTCAGGCGGCGGAGCAGATGGACATGCACATACAGGGAGGAGGGGCAGGAGGGTTCAGTGACCTGCTCTCCATGAGCGAGTTCCTTGGCATCAACTAGCCGGGAATCGATCGAGCGTTCCACAGTTCGTCGAGAGGTGTTCGTTGTTCAGAGCTGTAAATTGTGTCGTGCATGTGCAGTTCAGTTTCCTAGCATGCAGCGTTCAATGGTGAGGTTGCTATAATCAACTTTTAGTGAATCTCCAAAAAGCTAAAAGGGCCCTTGTTAACAGGTACTCACACTAGCAAGAATACCATGTCACTGCTGATCGAACAAACTTTCTTTTATTTGTTGTCTTTGTGTTGCCACTGAAACAACAATATCACCTCATCATAATTCATTATGATTCTACACATTTCACCTCATTTTTTGGTTTTTGAGCTTTGCCACCATGTACATATGCTACAATCCGTTCAGGACAAAGGGACCAACCTACACAGCTTGATTTTATAAATATGACAAAGGAAACATTGCTTGATGCATATGTACTTCAGAAATTTTATTAATGGTGCTGAATATGGGCTATTTCTCAGAATTAACAGTCAATGGCCTCTAGGCATGTGTTGGGAGATCACAATAGTTCAAGTATATCTTAATTAATCTCATCACATAGGAATGAGGCTGATTGCTTCAGCGTAAAATTCGAGGATCTCCTGCAATTAATATCTAAAGGATGCTTTGTATCCCCTTGCAGCAAATTAAGCAAATCTTTATATAACCCTTAGTGTATCTTGATTGTATCTACACAACAAAACATCCAAAAACAAAGTTGTACAGGTGTGTATATATATATTTTTCATTGAAACATGTAGAGGTATACTTATGTACCTAAAAATTTTTATTTACCTCTAACCAATTTTTTTGCTATTTTCATTCCGATTTGAATTTAATTGCACATGAGCAAAGCGTGGGGTTTCTCACTAGTATACATATATTTTTGCAGGTCGTGTTGAGAAAGGTATAGCCTACACTTCTATTGAGAATTCAACACTCAAACAGTGATTTCATTTGCCTGTACTATCATGGCTGTCCGGCAGTCAGACACCATGCAAAAACCAGAAAGGTTCACATCCCCGAAAACCTGTATTATAGGCCGCAGCTCAGTTGCACACAAGCAGGCAGGCATTAGGCCCGGTCCTAGAAATTTGAGGCTCTGGTGCGAAAACTATATAAAGTTTCAAAATGAGCCCTAAAACATAGAATTACAATAAATTTAAAATTTAAATTAGACTAAAAATAAAGAGAAAGTAAAAAAAAGACTTAAGTGATGTGTAATTGATATATCTTAGTCTAGCATCATATACTTAGACAATGGAGATAAACCAAAAATTTAAAATTAGGGGCCCTTAAAATTTGGGCTCTTGTGCGGCGCACAGCCCTCACAGACCGTGTGCCGGCCCTAGCAGGCACCATGCAAAAACCACTGAATTGATACTAACGGGACCATAAAAAAGGAAGGTTAACACAAGATTTTCACTATGGATGAAGTTTCCTTTTGTTCTCATCTTATCTCCGTCGCCATGTTGCTGAATTCAGCTTGGTATCACAAATTTCATACGACGGCCAGAAGCCTGCAATATTGGAGTAGAATGTCAGAAAACAAGCAAAATTAAAGGGAACACACTTTTTTTTCCAAGTAACGACCATGACAAGAATTTTACTCAAACTGCATGTAATTATATTGTACTATCCAGACATGGAAGAAAATGTGTCATGGTATAATTGAAAAAGGGACACCAACATTCCTTTGTTCCAACTATGTATGGGCTACCCCTTGCTGCTCTACTGTTAAAAATACTAACCGCAACTAAGAGTAAGTATGAGCATGGATGATCAATAAAGTTGACTACCAATATTCTTGATAAAAAGCACCCTATCAAAAGCAATTTACTCCCAAAAAGTAAGTGCAAAATGACAGATAGGAGCTTCTACGACCACAACAAAGCTACCTTTTCTACTGAAACATCTTAGGATCAGCATTCTACTGAAGCAGAAAAGCTGCATATAATTCGCATAATCACCTTTTATTTTTTTCCTTATTTGAGAGCATGCATAACCCAACGATCAAAGATGTACTACTAAGTTCATTAGCTACCAGCTACTAAATTCACATGCCTCTTGTAGCCTTGTGTGTTTGAGCTGAATGCATTTGGCATCTGCCTACCACAGTTGCTCATCCTAGCACAATTCAAAAACGGTGCAAGACCAAACAAAAATCAAAGGTCCCCATGGAAAATAAAGTAATGTTGCAAACAGCACACGTTTGCATGGGGATGAAGGTACATAATTCCAGGGAATGGTGATGGTTTACCTACAGTGTTTTTTTTGTATTCCTTACATATGTATATGAGATTTATTTCTGTTCAACAAAATGATATTGTTTGTTTTTTTCCATGCAATTTCTACGATACCAACAAGCAATGTGATGTGGCTATGAAATCTAAAAGTATAACAAAATTGTCGATGAAAATACCAGTAGTGTGTGCTTTGGCATAGATATTGCTCCCCTATCACCAGAGATTACCAAGCGAGCATGTGGATGTATATATTATATTATATAATCAAGTGATAGGTTGGCACTGACCGAGCTGACAAATAAGGTCTTGTGTCAAGTGATTTTACATCTTTTAACTACATGGGCTCATTATTAGGCGATCTGGCCCAATCTACATATGTGCCGAAATTTGCTTTGGGTCTTGAATACTTCCTAAAAGACGGAGAGGGGCTTGACAAAGGCCTACTATAATCAATAGGTAATTCGGCCCAAAATTTTATCTGGGCCAAATTTGGTGTCATGTCTGACCTGGTTTGCGTGAATTTGCAAGGTCCTTAGAAGCACGATTGATCTCTACAGTTAAGAGGTGTCTACTTTGTCAGTGCTGAGTGATGAATTTCAAATGTTAAAATTACTATCTATATTGATTTTTCATTCATCAATTTTCTATTTATTTACATTACTTTCTTATTTTATTCTTTTGTTTTTGGCAAGATTTAGATTAGCAAGAATGCTTTATATGAATTTGGCTTGCTTTTCTATTTTATTGAGTTTGCAATCAAGGAAGGTTTCAATAATGCTCATGAAAAAAATAGTTTGAATTGAGGGTATATAGGTGCGACGCAATTGAGTATGGAAGTGTAGCGGAATTATAGAGTAATAAAGAAATGTTAAAATTAAGGACGTGTAGACACAGCATATTTGAGGAAGCAAAGCTCGTCGAATGCACGAGCTGATTACAACATGGTAGGAAATTATCTGATATTCATTTAATTTAATTTATAAGAAAGCACAAGCACTTGGCTAGTTGTGCCTAGTTTACGAAAACGAGTGAATCAATCAAATTTAAACGTCAGCATTAAATATACCGATGAAATTGAAGCAATAATTGAGTAGCATACTCAGCGAGTGTGTGGAAGACGCACGTGGCACTAAAAAGGAATATTCTTTTTATTTTTAATCGGATGGGCTCCCCTCATATCACTCCCCACCCGTGTCGGTTTCCTTCCATTTCATTTCATTGATCCCGTTCCTCAACCATGGACGAGGAGTTCCCCCGCCGCCACCGCCACCACGCCCACCGCCACGACGACGACGACGACCGCCGCCGACCTCCCTACGACCAGGCGCCCCCTCCTCCCTACGGCCGCGCCCCTGACGACGCCTACGGCCACGCTCCCCCTCCTCCCTACGGCCGCAACCCCGATGACGCCGACGCCTACGGCCGCCACCCGCCTCCTCCGGCCTACGCAGGCGACGCCTACGGCCGCCACCCGCCTCCTCCGGCCTACGGCCGCGACGACGGCTACGCTCCCCCTCCGGCCCACGGCGGCTACGGCAACGTTGTCCACGTCTCCCACGAGGTCGGCGACGACAGGCCGCGCCCGCACTACGGGGGCGCCGGATCCGACTACGGCCACGAGAGCCTCCCCCACCACGGCGGCGGGGGTGCGCCGCCCGTCAGGCAGCAGACCTTCAGGATCTTCTGCAAGGCAGGGGAGGACAGCTACAGCCTCGCCGTCCGGGATGGCAAGCCCATCCTCGTCCGCACCGATCGCGACGACGACGCCCAGGTGCCAAGATCGTCCCCCTCCCTCTTTTCTTCTAGATGTTGACGCTTCAGCAAACTTGATCCTGCGATCTGCAAGCCTCAAGCTCCGCTTTTCCACGCAAATTTGGCGTCTTTCTTTCCTGGCTGTTGTCCTCATCTCTTCTCCTCCCGCGCCGTGTCCTTTTCCTTCTTAAAGAACCAAAAATGTCTCCTTTTCGCTGCCCCTTAAATTTCCTTGTCATTAATTGCAAAACTCAGTTTTTTTCCTTGCGATTATTTCCCCCAAACTTGATGTATGTGATGGGCTGCTTGCAGCACTGGATCAAGGACATGAAGTACAGCACAAGAGTGAAAGATGAGGAAGGGTACCCTGCCATCGCCCTCGTCAACCAGGCCACCGGAGAGGCTCTCAAGCACTCTCTCGGCCAATCCCATCCTGTAAGTTCCCACTCACCTCACCTTCCTACCTTTGTCATTCCGATGTATCACCAGTGCCACTGGAACTGTGCAAGCGTCGAATATGGATGGATCTTACATTACATTGACAATTTGTTGAAATTATTACTAGCGCTGCAGTATCCTTTTTGTCTGAAATATACAAATCTATGCTCAGAAGAACGATATTTCTCCTCTTGCACTCGAATAATATTTGCCTTGCCTTTTGTCATGTTTAGCGAATACTGTAAAGTTATCTTTGTGTACCTTTCCATGTCAACAATATAGATCTGCGATGATATTTGACATTGGCATCCATCCATGTGCATATGGCACTACTTCTATGGGTGTCCATGTGCATTTGTATGACACTAGTCCTAAAATAATTTGGTAATTGCTATGCCATCCCAATGCATCCCCAATGCTACTAGAGCTTTCCAAGCGTGGAATATGGATCCTAGTTTCTCATATTACACTGAGAACTTGAAACCAGCACCTGCCTGAATACTAGAATATCTGCATGCACACCTGGACACATCACTCTCATGCCAGACCACAATTTGTAGGAGTAATACCCATTCCATCAACAATTAGTAGCAGAAATGAATGACGGCTTCAAATAACAAAAATACAATTGAACTTATTGGCCGAGTGACATGTCGTGTTTCACTTCATTGTGAATCATATTTCAATGTTGAAGGACTACTATTTTCCTAAATTGTTACTTAGATTGTTTTTTTTTTTCATCTAGAATAATGTATCTCTAGACTCACATGAATGATAGTTCTCTTTTGGAACGATATGTTCTTAGTCGTTGTCATGTTTACAAAATACTGTAAGATTTTTCAGTGTGACTACTTTTATCAACAATTCGATGGTGTTTGACATTGCCATTCATGTGCAAATGACTCTACTTGTATGATATAATATCGTTGTCCATATGTGTGACATTACTTGTAAGATAATTCAGTGATTCCTATGTGTTGTTGGATGGTTACGGCATTATACTCATCACTGCCATAGATTTTTAATATTGTGATCCTGGTTGTTTGGTTCTTGCTTCTCGGATCCTTATTGATGATACTCTTTTAATGGATGTGTTAGGTTCGGCTGGCCAGGTATGATCCAAACTACATGGATGAGTCCGTCCTGTGGACTGAGAGCAGGGATGTTGGGAACGGCTTCCGCTGCATTAGGATGGTGAACAACATCTACCTCAACTTTGATGCACTCCATGGAGACAAGGACCACGGTGGCGTGCGTGATGGAACCACACTTGTTCTGTGGGAGTGGTGCGAGGGTGACAACCAGCGCTGGAAGATTGTTCCTTGGTGTAAGTTTTCTATATTTATGGGCTGCATATTTGTTTCCTATTTATTACTTAGACTGAATTGCCTGTACGAATCATCTCACACGATTTTTTTTATACAAATAAAAAAGTTCAATTGTAGGCTAGAAGAACAATGGTAGTTTTGTTCATAATCCAGCAGTTTGATTGCTAACTCCTCTCTCTTCTCATGCAAAACGTGAGATGAGTTAAAAAGAAGTGTGTAATAGCTGAGATGTTGCAAAATCTGCTATGCCACTGTTGGCTAACTTGAATACTTCATCTTAGATGCTATGCGCCGACTGTTTCTAATGCCGCGATCGTTGAAAGTTGGGAGTAACAAAATTACTATTCAAAAGAGAGAGATACTCTTTCTTTTGAAACCCAAAAGAGCAAGATGTTGTCATGTTGTCTTCCAAGTTGGGCTTAACTTGTGGTTTCTATTGATGGCAGGAACAAATGTGTGGTGTGGCTACGTTGGTCCAAGCTGCGGTGTCTGTCTTAATAACACAGTACTTGGTTCTTCTCCGGAATAAGGGGCGCCTCTGTGGTGCCGGTTTGAGTATTGCTTCTATTTTGTTTGAACAGCTATATTGTAATTTGTAATTAATGGATCATTGGACCGACCAAGTGTGAGCGGAGAGCGATGGATGTATGAATCGAACCTGAACATGTGCTTGCTTTTGTGACACATACGCATTAAAATGTGGTTTGGGACTGGGAAGCTGTTTTCTTTTCGGTTTATCTTCTTATCTTTAAATTAAAAAGTCAAACATTTTGAGTTTTGTAGTCTTTTTTTTTCTATATTGAAACCACATCTTAAAGCTCCTAGATACGAGTCAAAAGAGGTATACTAGACTTTTTAAGCTATGTAGGGAAGTTCTTAAAGTTTAACTTATAAATGAATAAGAAGCTAAAAAAAAATAAGATAACATCCTTCCGACTCATTAGGTCGTGATTCCCGGAGAGCACTGGGGGTGTCGTCATCATGTTGACAAATTCGATGGGTGCAGTGCAGGCGAAGGATATGATTCCAGTTGCTTTGTTCCTTCTTGCCTACCAAGCAGCAGCTGGTGCTTGGCCACTACCACTGCACACTGTCGCGCTCGCCTCTGGGCCTGGGCCTGAGCCTGCGGTGGAGGTTACAGCTTGCGAAAACAATGAACTTGTGGGCCTATTTCTCGTTCACTAAAGTGGGCCTGTTTCTCGTTCAGTAAAGTAGCTATTTCAATTCGATTGAACTCCCATTAGCCTTTTGCAGTCGCAGTTTGGTATTTGCTATCGACTGATTTAGCTGCATAGAACCCTTTCCATCTGTCTATAATACTCCTATAGGAGCATTTTTTTTTGGACCATTAGTATATCATCCTTGCGCAGGACCACATCTTCTTCATGTTCCAGTTTATCGATTGGATGCCTCATCTATAGTAGCGCGTGGATGTGGATGTGAGTAGCATGCTCATGAGAACCACATTAATTAAATAGCAAGCATCAGGGCAACCACCGTAGTTAGAGGCAATATTGCTCTAAGATGGGCCCACGCATTCTCTCTAAGAATCCGACTCTCGAGACTACGTCGGGAAGTAAATAAGCAAATGAGATAAACTAAAAAGAACCACACCTTAGAGGCTCTTTTTTTAATAATTAGAGGCTGAGCTTGGACCCACTAGTCATAGGTAGCAATTTAATGCATTTATGCTTAGAGATAGCTCTTGGAACACCCACAATAGGTAGAGGCTACCTCTAAGGGCATGAACAATGCAAGGTGCTTACATGTCAATGCTTAAGGGCAGATAGTGTTGCTACATCACTAAGCACCTAAGTAGAAAAGTTTCATTCCAATACAAAGATGCTTACACAAGTGCTTATATGTTACAATATGCGCTAAGCAGCTCTCTAAGCATTGATGCTTAGCTAAGCATCCCTCCCCCTCATATAAGCACTAGATGCTATCATAGGTGGCAAAAAACCGTTTTTTTCCGAACCATCTCTGTAAGCACCTGTATTGTACTCCCTCTGCTTACTTTTATAGGACATATTTTGATTTGATAAAGTCTTTGATGGTATACTTTGACCTTTAAATTTTTTTTATTATAAATTGTTAATTTCTACCAAATAATATTATATGAAATACAAATCTATTGATACGTCTTTAATTTGTACGCTAAAGATACATATAATTTGACTAATTGTTGGTAAAAGTTAACAAAGTTTTACTTTTTTAAATTAAAACACGTCTCAAAACAGAGAACATACATGACGTAAATAGGAAAGAAAGCAGATAGAGACAACTTTAGAGGCTCAATTGTGGATGCTTACAAAGGAAACACGCATGCCCATCATGTATCCTCGTACTACATGCCGTCGTTGTATGTACCTACGTACGTAGTAAATGGCTGATTTAATTGTTCATGTCTATTCGGATACTCCACATATACAGTGCTACGTACTAGTCTGCTCTGCTAGAGCTTATAAAAGCTATATACATGCCGTACTTATACTAAGTACTAATACAACTGGCCTCGATCGATCGATAAGCACCGATGGATGCCCAAATTCTAATTCCCTTTTGAAAGCAGACAGGAGCATTGCCTGTTCCATTAGTAGGGGAGACACCTAAGTCTTAAAATTAAAAAATTCTCTGAAATTACTAGCGAATCAGCCGCGAATGCAAGGTGCATGTCGGGACCCGGCTCAGCAAAGCCGACCCCTCTGTATTTACTATACTAGTCCCAAGAATCATACGCTAGTACACACAGGTTGAACAGGATTGCCATCAAACACATACTTTATTAATAAAGAAAATAACTTATAACGTACATGGGCTGAATGCCACTTACATTATGAATAATTTAAATATCAGAGTGCAGAAGATAAGAACACGTGTCGGCTGAAACCCGTCAAACTACCACAGGCATCTGACCGGGGTACGCCTCTAGTAGCCGGAAAACTTCATCGTCGTACTCTGCCTCGTAAACCCCGTACTTAGCAGAGTCGTCACCTGCGCATAGATCTGATAAACAACTAATGAGTATGGATAAACCATACCCAGCAAGCATGTATATCCTTAAGTAATAAAACGCAAGGTATCAAAGGAATGGATCTGGTTTATTTGCATAAAGAGCACTTTAAACCATCCTATCAGTTTTAAAGCAATAGTGTAAAATAATTTAAATTTATTTCTTTACTTATGTTTTCTCAACACTATAATATTGCCTTCTCAGCACAAAACCGAGATGACATTCTCTGTCAACTCTACACGAAAACCCTGGCAATACATTCCCTGTAATGCACTGCGTGGCATTCGCTGCCTCGTAATCCCTGCCCCTACCTCTATAGCAGGTTAATTATTAAAAAGGTGAGATAACATGTAGAGCCGTCTAAGCCTGCTCTTAATCGTGAGCACGGCTATCATGATAGTTTTAACTCTGCAGAGTGAGTACACTTTACTCATGGGACTCACCCGAGAATGAGACGAAACCGATATCCCCGTTCCATCTAGGGTCAAGAATGCCTCACTAAGGATTCGTCCCAAGCCGTTTCGCACTAAGCCAGAGGTTCCCCTCTTGTGCCAGGTGAGTATACGGTGGTGGCAAGCCACACCCACACCGCCATGACAAACCAACCCTAGATTTCCCGAGATAACAACTAAGATATTACCATTATTAACACCATGGTTGTATTGTTGTGCTCGGCTAGATCATCTACTATGTTCGGTCCTTATGCCTACTGAGGTGGCATACCACAGAACCAACTTCCACCAATCAAACTACCACATCGAATCTACTCACGCCACGTTGATTTTAGTTGAATTAAAGTTTAACCAAAATCACACGATAAAGTGTACATTTTCTCTACCAAGATTTTAAATGATTTTTCATCATAATGATCATCTAGATTTTCCATCGAAGCGAGTAAGTATCTAGCGTGAGTACAAATCAAGGGTGGTTATAATAAGATATAAATTATGTTAGGCGTCAATAAAAAAGATAACACGTGCTAATAGATGATTAACATGTCATTGGCAATAACTAAAATTAAATATACAAAATACAAATAAAATTAGCATGCACAGTTAAATTTCTATGAATAGTAAATATGAGAGAAAATCGGTGGGATCGATATGAATCTAGCTTGCACCTTGACAACCGACAGCTAGTTCCCACCGGACTCCTCCGCAACGTCTACACGCAATCGAGGCATAGACAAATCAACTATAGCAAATAAAATCCGGAAAATTACGAAATAAATACAGTAGGTAGATTGGATTAAAAGAAGATCAACAAAATTAGTTTGGTGAGGATCGGAGTTACGGATTAGGAGATACAAAAAGATGAAGGTTTACTGTTCATGATGAACAGTACTGCGGATGGTTGACTGGCCAGATCGAGAGGATTAAAAGGAGGAGGCTTCCTCTGCTTCCCACGTGCAGTACCAGAGGAACAAGAGGAAGACAGAGACAAGGAAGGGGGGAGAGAGGAAGAGCAAGAGAGAGATGAGGACACGGCGGGCAGGCCCCGGCGACGGCGGCGGTCTTGGCTCGGCGGCGGCGGCCTCCGGCTAGGAGCCGGTGTGAGAGGCGGCGGCAATGGCGGCGGCTGCGGCGGCAATGGCGCCGGCGGCGCGATGGCGGTCCGGCAGAAAAGGCGGCGACCGGGCGGCGAAGCTAGCTAGTGGCGGCAATCACGGAATCCAGCGAGCTGGCTCCACGGCGGCGGCAGCGGCGAGCTCACCAGGCGGCGGCGGCGGCGGAGGGGGGCGTGGCTGGCGCTCCATCGGCAGCGGCTTCAGCGGCGACGCCTCGGCACACCGGGGTTGGCAGCGCCGGCGGCGACGTGATTCTGGCGGCGCTCCGGCGGCGATGGCGAGAGAACGGCGGACGACGAACGACGTCGGCCTCCAGTTCTTCTCCTCCCCCAACTTGCTATGTAATGTCGCAGTAATAGATGAGTTTAGGGATAATTTTGGAGGCTGGCGGCGACGGGTTTGTACGGAGATTAGTGGGGGGTTTATATAGGGTTGATTATGGGCTAATCTCGTCGAAATTTTGGGCCATTGGTTAGGGTTTGGGTTGATACGGCTGACGTTTTGGGGCTTTTTATACCGTGGCTTTGTTGGTGAACATGGCATGTTTGGATGTATGGCAGGATGGATTGGATTTGATTTGGGCTTGATTTGGGGCTGCAGCTCTGGAAATAATCGATTTGGTTTGCAAAATATGGCATGAACGGATTATTATCAATTTTGGGTTTGGAGATGAACTGGCCGATGGGTTGGGTTTATATACTGTCGATTTGGGGTTATGTATGGCAGGTTTGGATCGTTTTTTATTTTGGTCGAATTTGGTTGTTTTGTGGTGCACGTGTATGGAAGGATGGATTGGATTCGGCATGAGTATGGGCTGCAGGAATATACGTTATGGCAGAGATTGTTTTGGTATGATTTGGGTATGAATTTGGATTGGCTTTTGTTTGGAAAGACAAGGTGTGATGTAGTGCCTTTGGCAGGGATTGCTCGTTTGGCCAGGCTGAGTGCTGGTCGGCAAATCATAGATGCAGTGATTAGGGAAAAATGTGATTAGGGGGGATAATTATTAAGTAGGTTATCTTAAATCGAAATAATATGCTTTTAGGTTTTTGAAAATAATAGATGACACAACGGTTTTTTAAGCACTTTATTAATCGAAAAATCTAATTAGATGTATTTTCAAAATGAAAATATTGTAAAGCAACTCTTTGAACTTATTTTTATTCAAAATTCTCAAAATTTTATTTTTAAACTTTTAAAAATCTTTTTAAATCTCCACTTCATTATAATTTTACAAACTATTAGCTCAATAAAGTTTGAAAATCATCCTGAAATTTAATTTCTCTCAAAAAATTTTAATATTTCACAAATTTGGAAATTCAGGATGTTACAGTGCAGCTTGCCCAGAGGAGCTTCAAAAGTTCGTACTCGGACAACTTAAAAAATGAACCTCATCCTGATTAAAAACCGATGACATATCGTCCTAGGTGTATGAAAAAAATCATGTCATTTCTATCCTTCCATTTCTTTCCAACGTTATACCTCCTTGCTCCAAATGTGCTCTAGCTAGTACTACGATTTGAAGGGCCATTTGGCCGTAAGTCCAACCAGAGCAAAATCTTGCTCCAACATATCAATCACCCCCACACCTTCGCTGTGAAGATAAGGCTAACATAATTTCAGCTAACATGAACAGAGAAGACGTCCTGCCGTTTCATGTGAAATGAGATTTACCTGCAACTGCATAATCATCCTAGTTGTATCAAAAAAATTCCGGTCGTTTCGGTCCTTCCATATGTTTCCCATCGTCATAGATTATTGTACCATCCGCCTCCTTACTCCACTGTGCTCTAGTACTGCGAATTGAGGGGCCATTTGGCCCAAGTCCAACCAGGCGCAGCATCTTTCTTCAAACACTTCGCCCTACGTGAGCGCACCAGCCACTCCCCCTCACTTCCAATAGGACTCCCACCGATCAATTCACCCAAAAGTCTAAACTAATAGGAAAGCGTGGGCAATTCACTTATACCTATAACACTTCTCTCACATGGAGGCCCCTTCGGGCCTCAAATATGAAATATGACTATATGAGAGGGCGACAATTTTTTCTGGTCAGGATTTGAACTCAATAGCTCTGGCTTTGGTACCATATATACTGAGTTGCATGCACCCATCAATTCACCCAAAAGCATAAATCGATAAGAAAAGATGGACTTCCAACAATCTATAACCCAATGAATTCATCAAGCTGCGCTTCATTACTGATGATGACCAACTGATTGATTAAACATGCATGTTCACAGTTGTTAGCAACAGTGTTAAAAAAAAGCAAACGAAGAGAAAGGGACTTACAAAAGTCTAAAGAAGGAATTAAGTGTAATGAAGCATGATATAGGTTGGATTGAATGAAAAGCAATGGGACGCAATGCCCCACTTTGCATGTCTCCATTGACCTCAGTGCATTCGCTACTCCTACTGTAGGATAATGAATGAAGTGCTGCATATGCATAATTTTAGCTCCTCTATCGCAGGAAATTTAAGGTAGCTACAGATGAAAGTGATACTGATCGATCCGACCCGGCTAGTGGATGGCGTAATTAAACTGATCGATCAATTAGCTACAAATAGAAGGTTCGACTTCTCAAAGCTGTTCACTGAATATCTCAAAGCTGATTTATAAAACTTTCAAAGTATAACTAATTAACCTAAATGTTTCGGCTTCTCCGGGTAAAATACATGGGTGTTCTATGTACTTCTCAGCTTATGTGTGCTTATGTATCTACTATTAAAAAATGTTTTATATGGTGAGTGATGAACGATGATGCCTTCTACCAATCCGATCCATCACTCCATCCAATATGGTCCATACATCATAATAATATTTTCTATTTATTTGCACTGATTTCTTATTTTAGTGCATGTGTTGTATTTATAGAAGATTTTTGTTAGCAAGAATGTTTTATATTGATTTTTCCTATTTTACCGTTTATTGTAATATTATAGGAGTGTTTTAGTGGTACTCATGAAAAAATAGTCGGGGCCAAAGGGTATACACATGCGTCGCAGTTGAGAATGGAAACTAACATATATAGTTGAATTCTTGAGGAATAAAAATAGTCAACGTGAGATTATATAGACGTGACACGGTCAACTATGTAAGCATGCATAAACTAAACACATTGATCACAATATGGTAGGACGTCATTTGATATTCTATTAATCTGTAGCAAAGTATGGGCACTCGGCTAGTTATTTAAAAAGGGTCGGGGTCTAATAGAGTCACCACATTTGCTCTAAAATACTAGAAATTCCAACATTAATCAAAAAATAAAATATCGACATCATTAATTATAATATATCTATTATATTATGAAAATAGGGTGCAATGAAGCCAGTACTACATTTGCTCTAAAATACTATATTCTAAATGGCTATACTAGTATAGTCCATGTTGCAAATCTAGTATGCTAGATTTGCAACATGGACTATACTAGAGCTTATCATTGACAATGCAATATATATACTACAAATCCTTCTATATGCATAGTTCTCTTAAATTTGAACGCACATTTAGCCGTGTAAACATGCAGGACACGGTGCTATTGCAGATAATTGGGTTTAGCACTCGATCCACGTGACAGAACATGCATCGTAATTATTTATTTAAGTATATATTGATTGCATGCTACATGTCGCCATATACTTATCTATGGCTGGGGCACGAGAAGATAGAGATATAGACAGGCAGGAAATTAGGCAAGTGATAAGCACGTAGAGATGGAGTGAGATACACCTGGGCGGAGAGGCCGGCATGTCGTGGCATCTGACGGCTGGAAAGTTCCAGCATACGTAGAGGTAGCTCAAGGAGAGCATTCACAAGCACAACGTGAGGTGCAACTTTGCAAGCCCGAAACCTGCAGGGGCCTGTGCATTGGTAACCGGCCGCGTCATGGTTTCGCGCGATGCACATGCAACGTACGCCCACAGTTTGTGCGCGAGCTGACTCGATGGACATACGTCATGCGCAGCAAGAGACAGACAGACAGCTGCACATATGTGCATTGTTGAGAGATCTTTACAGCAAGTGTATGACACGAAACACTCGATCACAATGTGATCATATGTATGGAGCTGTTTGCTCTGCGTCATGCGCAAGGAAAGCCATGGCCTGCAGCTAGGTGGCCAGGCAGCGAGGCTGGAGATGGAGATGAGACAATTAGGGCAAGAGCATGCATGGAGAACGAGAACGCAGGGGAAGATCAGCTGGCTAGGTGTCGCCGGCAGGCGGGCGAGGACAAGCAGGCACAGTTGGAAAGAAGAAGGTAGCCTCCATCTCCATGCATGGGGAAAAGATAAGAGGCTTGCGCGGCAAGTGCCTTGTGTGTGCACGCCTCCCTCACTATTTAACCCCGCCCTTATTGCTTGCTGCCTTCATTCACATTTAGTACGTACATGGTATAATCAATCATATCAACATCCATCCATCTCCTTAATTGTATATGCATGATAGTTAGCCAAGTAATCTCCCTCTGCACTCCAGATTTGCTGCTGTTGATACAATCCTCTGCTCGCTTAATTGGCTTGCTGGTGCTCGATCCTCCTAAGCCATGGCAGAGCAGCAGATGAGGCAGCAGGGAGGGCTGGACCTGCCTCCCGGCTTCCGGTTCCACCCCACCGACGACGAGATCATCACCTTCTACCTCTCGCCCAAGGTGCTCGACAGGGGCTTCTGCGCCACCGCCATCGGGGAGGTCGACCTCAACAAGTCCGAGCCATGGGACCTCCCGAGTAAGATCCAAGCCCTAGCCATCATGCATGCATCAAGTCCATGATCTGAGAGACGCATGTGCTTGTGCCTAATTGCAGGCAAGGCGAAGATGGGGGAGAAGGAGTGGTACTTCTACTGCCAGAAGGACCGCAAGTACCCGACGGGGATGAGGACGAACCGGGCGACGGAGGCCGGGTACTGGAAGGCCACCGGCAAGGACAAGGAGATCTACAGGGGGAGGGTGCTGCTCGTCGGCATGAAGAAGACGCTCGTCTTCTACAAGGGCAGGGCTCCCCGGGGCGAGAAGACCAACTGGGTCATGCATGAGTACAGGCTCGAGGGCACCCTCCACCTCGGCCACTGCCCCGCCGCCGCCGCCGCCAACGCCACTCGCCAGAATTCCTCCTCCTCCAAGGTAGCACATATGACATGAACGATGCATCTCATGCAAAACCTAGCTAGCTAGGAGTATCAATATCATGCACCTTGAATGCATGAATAGCTCATATATGCACAATTCTTGTATATAGGACGAGTGGGTGGTCTGCCGGATCTTCCACAAGAGCTCAGGGATCAAGAAGGCGCCGTCCTACCACATGGCCATGCCCATGCTGGCCATGGGCGATCACCAGGCCGGCTTCCCCCTCGACTCCGCCGCATGCGCGGTACTGCCTCCCCTCATGGACCCATCCTCCTTGTACGCCGCGGCCACGTCCTCGTCGGTGGCGCAGCCAGCTGCTTCTTCGTACCAGCTCGCCGGCTTGGGCAACGCGGCGCTGCAGATGAACGGGCAATACCTCGGGAACCCGATGCCGGCGGAGCCGATGTTTTACCAGCAGATGGGAATGGGACCAGCAGGCGGCTTCATGGCTGGTCCGGCGAGCGGGCCGTCGTCGATGGTGTCGCAGGACACCGGGCTGAGCAACGAGCAGAACAACGCCGCCGAGATCTCGTCGGTGAACATGGGCATGGAGGGCATGTGGAAGTACTGATCGATACATATTTATATGTACTTGCATTAGCGAGTATAATCTGCATGGCTTGGTTTGCCTTGTGTAATTTCGATTTCGATCATAACTAGCTGGTTTGATTGTGTGTATGTATCCTACATACCATAGTGTACCTAGCTAGCTACCTGCATATGTGTGCCTATATATTAAGCGTATTGTATTTGTTCATTGCTTGTGCTGTAAATACAGTACCACCTACAGCTGCAGTATACAGCATATGCATGTTATTTCGAACCCATGTGAATTAATTATTTTGTTTAATTAAAATGCGGGTGTTTATTATACATTATAATGGATGAAATTGTATATCTGTGTTTTCGTAATTCTCTTGACAGTGGGCATGCGTATCATGGAATAAATTAGTTATTTTTAAAATATGATCAATTTGTTAACGATTTTTAATGCACATGGATCCGTTGAGATTTATTAATTGCCATAGGAGATTAGCTAATTAATTTAAAGCATTAACAATGGCATGCACATGGAAGATCATATACATATACACATATATAGAGAGCATCCCACGCCCATGCATGCAAAGCACATTGAATAGCCTATTTGTTTTTTTTGCATTTTTTTACTGGAAACTCCGACAAACCGTTTGCACCAACATGTTCCTGTAATTTTTTAACAAAACTAGACCAGTCGCACTATAAAAAAATTTGCTTTACTATATGTCATACACTACTTTACTCCTTCTGTGTAATATATTGTAATAAAGTATTGAACAATGAATAGTAAAGTGTTTTTAACTAAAATTTATATGGTGAGACCAGTATAGTTTTATTTGTAAAAATGTCAGGGTCAAAAGTTTCAATCATAAATTACGACAGAAAAAAAAGAAGAAAATAAGCAGCAGAAGTGTCTCGTATGATTTTGTAATTGTTGTACGAATTCAAAAGGAGCAGCAGAAATTTCAAAATTATATGAGCTTGTACATTGAATGTATCAAATGATTTCTACTTCTGAATTTGTATGAGCTGAAGCTGGATGAATTTGTATGAGCTGAAAGATTGGCCATGTTCATTTTCTAGCTGTGCTTCATATGCAAGGGTAGAGTTACTCCTTGAGCGCAGCAGCAGCAGCAGTTTTTTTTTCTTGTATGCAATCAATTGATTTCTATGAACTGAACTGCATATAATTCAGAAATTGCTATGGCTGCTGCTTTTGAATCCTTGATAGAATTTAGTTTTATTAGTCGAGATACAAGTTTGGTAATGGTAAAAATAAGTTCCATATTCAAATAGAAGCATCCTGACAAAGCTCGGAAATATGAAATGGGTGGCCGTTTTTAATCCAACTTTAGTATTTTGATCCAGGAATTCTCCTTCTGGAAGAAGCATAGAGTGCACTAAATCAAACTTCTCAATGCTGCAATAAAAAGAGAACAAACTCTTGCTATATACAAGCTGCACTGCAAATTTGAACTGCATGTAAAAGAACTATAGGCTTGAGGAATACATGCCATCATCTCAATACATGCATCATCAAAGTACGACCATCATCATAGCAAAATTTAGCCTAATATCCAGATGCATCACCCAAATCCAAATCCTCGGATTCTTGTGCATCATCCAAGCCCTGGAAGCATTAGAATTCAAAAATGCTCTTACATATTCTCTGTTCAGATCTGTATACATATTCTCTTACATAACTGAATTGCAATCAAATTTAACTAAATTTGCCTAGCTCTGGTATGGAATCCAAGACTGACCCATCAGCATCATTCTCTGAGAATAAAAAACAAAAGGAACCGTTTGCATTGAGAGAAATATTTGTTACAATACAACTGTTGATACTTGCATTTTACACTGCTATTGCTGCAAACAAATCACCAGAGGCTACCAAAATTGCAACTTAATGAGCACCCACAACCCTCCCAGTGACGGATCGAAGTCGGGGCAGTCACAACCATCCCAATGGTGGTTCCATGGCGGCAGCTCCATGTGAGGGCAGCCGTTGTCCTCCCGGCGGTGGCTCCGTGGTAGGCGAGCGTGACCGAGAATAGGGAGAGGGCCGCGACTTCCGGTGGAGAGAAAGGAGCTAGGGGGCAGGGGGTTCTGAGAGCACCGGCGGCTTGCCAAGAAGAGGAGGCGGTGACGGCTTCTAGCAAGTTGCAAGAGAAGCTTGGGAGAGAAGAAGCGAGCGAGGGGAAGGAGACAAGATACCGCCTCCACTCCACAGAGGCGCACGCACTTTTCTTCCGCTTTATCTCTCTCTATGTATGGAGAGAGAATAGCTAACATGCTATCCACCGCACGATCGGCCAAGCTGCGGCCAGATCAGCCCCTGCCCTGCGCGTGGCTATCTGAGGAAATGGAGGGATGCTTCCATTCTTCTGGCCGTGAAGCCCTAAACGGCGTCTTCTCTCCTTGCCTCCCTTCTGCGCAGATCCGCAACCCTCCACTCAATTCTCCCCCTCCCCTCCCCCCCACCCCCCTCTCTCTGTCGCATGCACTTCTGTCGGGACCCCCCTGGCGGAGGGAATGTCCCACCTGTGTCTTACCTGTGCTAGTCCCTGGATCAGTAGCTAGCGCACACAGATACAAAATTTGGATCACAACCATGACGATTAATTTACATGAATTTATATCAGAGTGCGCCTTATGGCGTGGTTACATAAGATTGGCTCGAAGGCCTTACAAAAGCGGAAGTCTTGATTTTACAACTGAAACTCCAAAAGGGATGAAACCAAAATAATCCCCACATGCAAAGCTGGAGGAACGCAATCCTAGGTATCCGTGAATTCCTCGTCTTGGACTCTGTCGACGAAGACGTAGGCTTCGAGGTCTCCGTCTTCGGGGTCGCAGGGGTACTCCACACCTGCGCGTCGGAATACACAGCCCCGCGGCAAAACGCGAGGGTGAGTATTGGTGAAAATACTCGCAAGTCAATTGACGTATGCATATTCATGGTTTAGACAAGGGAAAGGTAGGGCTCAGTTGCGGAAAGCAAATTTTGAAATAGTTTGCCTAATGTTTTTAAAGCAATTTAGGGAAAGAAGTGAAGTAAACAAATTAATTGATAAAACATTTGAATCATCTAGCCCCAGCCGGCTCATGCCCCAAAAACTGGCCCACGATACAAATCGTGGTTTTCACCAAAAACATTTTTCTTACGGCTAATCCACCGAAGGACCAATAACTTTCGATGGTTAACCACCATATGCATAATACCACACGTCGGCTAAACCACCGAAGGTCATCTCCTCACGGCTAACCACCGTAGGCTCCCAAAACCAAAACACGGCACCTGCCGGTTTTCTTCTTTAAAACTCTGATAAAAAGAGGGAAGAAAACTACCATTGTGGCAGCGCCACCGTCGTCCGCCCTTGACCGTGGGCACGGCTTTCTAAAAAGTTATACGCTCTGCAGAGGTCGCACGCTTTACCCATGAGAGGTGGTTTTTTCTAGGAATCATCCAAAGGAAAATGATCACCACAAGGCCTTTGACAATCTCGCTCCTAGCTTGACATCCCCTCTAAAGTTTCCACCGCAGCGCTGGTTACTCCAGTTGGCTGAAGCCCCCTCTTGAACCTGGTAGGGTCAGCTGTTTCTCCGCACCTACTCCACCACATGGGATGTCCAAACTAAGAGTTCGAAGACTACTCAGCCAGGTCCCGCCCATACAGGCGCTCATGGTCGCACTGTTGTACTTAGTCTTGTCAACCACAAGGTCGCGGTCCTTAGGGACTGGGGTGGTTCCCACACTAGACCCGATTTTCGTGCTCACTGCACCAGCCAATCAATTCGTCCACCCAATCAAGTTTTACAAACTTTTTCAGAAACCCCCAGGTGACATACCCACCACCTGGCACTAATCCTTTTCCCACAGTAGCACCCAGCTACTGCCGATCAAACAAGCACTTTGCAAACAGAGAGATACTTTGAATTAAAACAGGTATTAAATCGGGGTGAAGTGTTCATCATGTGGTGATCATCAATTAATGACTAATGGCATGACTAAGCAAGATTAAATAGCTAATCAAGGATTGGCAGGTAATTATGGATTAATTAGCATAAGGTTACCAAAATCAGGATTAATAGCATAATTAAAGTGTATTAGGTCTTTAACTATATTCCTACCATTATGACAATGGTTAATTAACATAGTTATGCACATTTAGTAAATTTCTAGGAAAGCATTTGTAAAACTAGGCATTGATATGATCAAAGGCAATTAGGGGAGATGTCAACAGTGACTTGCCGTGACTGTAGTTGTACTCTTGCTCGTCGTGAGCTTCAGTTTCGGGCACGGATCCGGTCGAATCTAACGATGGCAAACAATCACACATGTAAACCAATGAAAAATAAAATAAATTATGTATGAAAATGATATGTATAAACATGATGGTGGCATTTTAAATTGAAATTTGTGTAAATTCCATTTTATTTCTTTTTATAGATTTTGGAAATTCTATTTAAAAATTTCAAAAATTATCAATTTATTTTTACTTGGCATATTTAAATAAGACTAATTAATGCGTGTTTTTGTATTTATAAAACTAACATGCATTGATGTGTATTATATTAGGAAAATTATATTTTTAAATTAAATTTTACATTTTTATGAGATTTTATAAATTTATTTCACTAATTTTGGATTTATACTTTAAAATATATGAATTTTACTAGTTTACTGTTTTAATTTATTTGGAAAAAGGGAAAATGGCCGAGTGGGCGAAGGCCACTCGGCCCCTCAGCAGCGTCTTGGGCGGTGGCGGGCACATGGCGGCCAGCATGGCGCCAGCAAACCCGTCTTGACGAGACGCGCGCTGGCGCGACACGTTTGCAGCCTAGCCGCCGCGATGGTGTCTGCGATCGCTGGCGAAGGCATCGCCAGCGGCGGCCACGGCCTGCGGTCCGGATGGAGCGGTTGGCGGTCCGGGATGGCAGCGCGGTTGGCGCGCAAGAAGGGCGCGCCGGCCTTGGCTTTGGCGGCGATGAAAGCGCTGACAAAGGCGTTCAGTCTGGCCTTGGCTTCGGGCGACTTGGCGAGACGGCTTCCACGAGGCGAGCCAGCATCGTCGGCCATCGCAGGGCGGTAGATCGCGGGGCCCGGCCGTTAGCCGTTGGTCGGCCGACCGGCAGGCTCAAATTTAGCCGTTCGCCGGCCGTGACAGTGAGGCCACTGTCGGCGACTCAAAGCGAGGAAGCGGCGGAGTGGCTCGGGCATGGCAAAATCCGGCGAGCGGTGGCTTGCCGGCAGCGGGGAGGGAGGGGGAAAAGAGATAGGGGAAGAAGGTGAGTCTGGGGGTGGGGTTGGCGGTGAGGGGGAAGGCCGGCGGTGAGGTCGGCGGCGTAAGTGAGGCGAGGCGGCGGTGTGCGGTGAACCCGCTCGGCCGGGCGAGGGATGGGCGGCGTGGTCGGCGAGCATCAAGGGCGAGGGAGGCCGGGAGGTGACGGCGAGGCGGGCCGCCGAGGCGGCGACGTCGTGGTGGGTGGGGACGGCGGAGGCACACGTCGCCGGTTAGATCCGACGAGGGAGGAGCGGCGGCGGCGACAGGGGAAGACTCCTCGGGAGCTAGGGGTGCTAGGGAGGCAAGGGAGGAGACTTTCACGGAAAGGAGCCTCGACGGCGCAGAGAGAGGCTTGACTCGCTCGGCGGCGGCGACGCCTCTCCGAATCATGATGGCATGAGCGATGAAAACGGAGAGAGGGAAGTGAGGGGAGGAGGGTGGCGGAGGGGCAGGGCCGGGGGAAGGTGTCCTCTTGCGGTTTGAGAGAGTGAGGCAGTGAGGTGAAGGGGGGGGAATGCGTGAGAGTGAAGCAGGGAGGGGAGGGCAAAATGGGGAATGAGCCAAAAAGGGGAAGGCCAGTAGAAAGGGAAATTCCCAATTAGGGAAGGAGAGGATGACAGCGGGGACCCATATGTCATAGAAAGAAAAATGGGAGAGAGAAAATGGGTAAGGATTAAATAAAAAATTAATAATTCATTAAATTCAGCACTTAATTTGCAATTTTAAATTTTTATTTGGATTAAAATTTTAAATTGTTGTTTGAAAAATCTAAGTTGAAATTACAAAGTTTACAAATCATCATAATAGGTTTTTAGTAAATAATTTACAACTAATAATTTAAAAGCAAATCTTTTTAATTAGGATTTTAGGAAATTGGATAAAGAACATGCACATTATCCAAAAGATTTTCAAACACGTTTAAATCACATGCAATGAGGCCATGATTTTACTTTTCAAAGGATTTTCAAATAAAGATCCTTTATTTTAAAATTCTTGAAAACATAATTTACCAAGGTGATCAGTCCTGGGAAATCTATGTTTCCACTTTATTTCAAATCTAAATCAAAACCAAATTATTTGTTTATGAAATTGTTTTATTTTACTAAACTCTTTAAAAGAATATAAATTAATTTGAAAAAAGGGAATTTCCAAGAACTTTTATTTTTAAGATTTAGGCTTTAAAAAGGAACTTTGGACATCTGGGGTTTTGCTTTTATAAGATTTATAGAATCATATTTTAAACAAAACATATTTTCAAATAAATTTCTTTTAAAAGATAGGGTTAAACCCTTAACAAAATCTCATTTAATGCTATTCTTTTACTGAGGAAACCAAATTATTTTGACTTATAAGCTCACAAGTTTTTGTAACATACTTATTTTCAAAAAAGTTTTAAATTCTAGTGAAATACATTAAAATGCAATTGCATGATGCACGATGATTTTTAGTTTTTGAAAATAAGGATGTTACAACTTCGGACGAAGCCACCACCACCCACTGCATCCAAGGGCTCCTTCTCCCCTCCTCCTTCATGCTCCATCTCAGAATTTAAATTTTTTTCGGAGTTTGGCATCTCAAATATTTTATTTAGTAGGTATGTACAGATATAAACGTCAAACAACACGAATCTCAAAGCAGAACATAGGGTATTCAATCATAAAGCTTAGGCTCCATGGAACCTTGAACTGCTTTCCTATATATATATATATATATATATATATATATATATATATATATATATATATATATATATATATATATATATACACGAGGTTAAACTCAGATGCGATGATACAATATAGGTGAAATATGTGGTGCAAAGCACTGTTTTAGTGCAAACCCGTGAAAACTATACCTAAAAGTTTTGTAAATTTGTGAAAAAATTACTGGAGATAGAGATAGTCATGAACAATATTATTACCAAATCTCAAGATCAAACTCAACTTCGTTTGAGAGATAAAAAAGACAAATTTTAAACAAACAGCGACATGAAACTATTCATTCAAAATTTGTCTTTTTTATAGCTCCCAAACGAAGTTGAATTTGGTCTTGAGATTTAGTGATAATATAGTTCATGTCAAGACCTATCTCCAATAATTTTTTCACGAATTTACAAAACTTTTAGGTATGGTTTTCACTGATTTGCACCAAAATAGTGGTTTGCACCACATATTTCGCCTACAATATATTTTTAAATTTATGTGTTTGGTTAAGTGAATTGTATTATCTCTTATTGGATGGTGGAATACAACCTAGAGGAATATTCTTCTCATACGTTATACCATTCAATTTGATTAATTTGATCGAACCACATGGTGCATGCACCGACCAATTCACCGAAAAGCATAAGCTGGTAAAAAAGAGGGACAATATGTTCCAACAACATGAACCACACAAAATCATCCATCAACCTACCTAAACCATCCTATACATGATCATCCCATTCATCATGTAGCATACATTGATCCCATACATGTAAGCTGGTACACTTAACCAAACACACACCCTGAAGGGAGGAGAGCCGGAGCCCAAAACATGAACTTAAAAGACTGAAAAGGAAACTAGCTAGACAAGGCAAATAATAGACACCGTAGCCTAGCTAGGACTCGATCGGTGACCGAATGGGTATTTCTCCCGGCCATCCTGCAACTGTTGATTGCTTTTGTGATATCAACTGGGAAGATATATAGCATGCAGTTCTGAGAAATTCTACTCATTCCGCTCGTCCCAAATTTCCCAGATTATCGATCGCCCAGTCAACCTCCTGCGCCGATGACAAATTAAGAATTTCATGGGCTAGCTAGCTTAGCTACTGATCCATTGATCATTGTTTTTTTTAAAAAAAAATGCACGTAAGCAACAAGATTGAACAATTGAAGCCGTACGTACGTACATGAAGGTTTTTTCTTGGATGGCCCATTGATTTAATTAATTACATTACATGCATGGCGTCAAGCAACGGCGACCGACAACATATAAGATAAGTAGAGTACGTATAATAATCAACTGGATGGAGTACATGTAAATGGAGAATTCGATGGAGTACATGCATCCATATAGCTAGATTGTAGCAACTAGCAACGAACATCGCTTAACTATTGTGCTACTAGCTATAGCATTAGGGCTGGGCCTTAATTGGGAGCATCAGCCCACTTGACCTCAACAAATGGGCCGACATCTATATAATATGTGCATACTCAGTTCCCCTGAAAAAAGAGAGGAATATTTGACAAACCACCAAGTAACAAATACTTTTAAATCCTCAAAAAAAAGTAGTTCAACGTGGAAAAAATAAATCGAGTTATTGGACGATGATTAATTTCAGGGATATATGTACATATGCAAAGTGGAGCGATTGAGGAAAGGACTTTGATTCCCACATGCTATCTACCTGCAAATTAAATCCATTAATCATCATCATACTTGAAAAGAAGCAGATGCCTCGATCGGTGGATGGAGATATAAAAAAAAAAGCCTAACTTGCTGAGCAACCAAAAACATGCGTGCATATTTTAGCAACTGCCGTAGCGAACCTTGGCTTAATTAGCATCTGAAACGAAAAAAAGGAGAGAGAGAGAGAGAGAATGCTGCTTGATTGCATATATGGAAGTGGCCGGCTGTACATGCATAAAAAACCAAACTCAGCAGTGTATGCCTCCTACAACGTGCAGGACCTATACATTTGAGCATATGTTTGCGTGACACTGTAAACTTAGGGTATAACGCTTTTGAGACATTTTCATAAATAAAGCATAATTTCGGCCCGTTAGAAGGAGAGTAAACGTCGGTAACAAGACTGTTATGCCCTCCTTTTACCTTCTTCTTCCTCTAGCAGCCACGTTAAACACAATGAATTTAGATCCGTCACCTCCACCCATGGTCGTCCTGCTACTGGATCTAAGGTGACTCCCGTGGTGTTGGTGACAACAGCCTTAGCGATGGAAGGGAAAGGGCAAGATGGTCTTCTACATATCATCGTTTTCTCTTCTCCGATATATAGAAATGTTATTTTATCAGCAAAAATGTCTGCTGTACCCTGAATTTACAATGTTATTTTATTCTCTGATCACAGATAGAAATGCTATTTTTTTAT
The DNA here is from genome assembly GCA_036346145.1 of Olyra latifolia. Lineage (NCBI taxonomy): Eukaryota > Viridiplantae > Streptophyta > Magnoliopsida > Poales > Poaceae > Olyra > Olyra latifolia. The sequence goes on along the minus strand of CM070528.1, from coordinate 54,586,943 downwards.
TAGAGAAAAATGCGTACGTGCAGGAGGAGGTGGTCGCGTGCTGCCGCTGGAGTGGAATACTTTTCGGGAGTGGTGGGCAGCAGGGGCGGATCCACCGCCCGGCGACCCCGGGTAGCCGCCCGGGCTCCTCAGCGAACGCACAATAGAAATTTGGTATTATCAGAGGGATTAAAAATAGTTTTTTCTATAGCAAACACTTAATGTAGTTAGAGTTGCCCGGGCTCTAAAAATTTTCTGGCTCCACCACTGGTGGGTAGGAAGATGCAGATGGGGATTGGAGGTGGTAATTAAACATTAACACCTAAGGATTCCACGAGGAGAAGTGATTTGCCCTCTTGCGTGCCTTAATCTATAATGAATTGAAAGAATCGTCCCGGCCTCTACATCATGGAATGTACTTGGCTGGTGACAAAAATACACGGTCTCGACATAAAACTGAAGGGAAAAACAACACCAATCCATAAGTGATTCGAACTAAAATTTAACAGCACAAAAACCTATTGCTAATTCTTCATTCATGATTGACAAAGATCCATGGTGACAACACCTCCAAAGGTTGGCACGCCTCGAGAATTTAGCCTCTTTCATCATTCTTTCGTGGCAATATCCAATGTCGCAATCAATAGACTCACCTGAAAATGACTCGCATTTTATTTTGCCATTTGTCAAAAAATCATATCAATTCAACAAAACCAAATGACCCAACATAAAGCTGCAAGCCAAACAAGATTTTTTCCTTTTTTGTTTTAATCACGCTCCCAACCACCAGTCCCCTCTCAAATGTGAAACCTAATGCTATTCTGATTACCGTTAGACTCATTTAGCGAACCGGTAGTCGAATAAAGGGTATTGTGTCGTTTCATTGTAATTACAAAAGCAACATTTCTGACTGCTCTTCCAACACTACTCGCCAATATTTTCTTTAGTTAAGATTACTCCTCTACCTAGATGATTAATGGAAGCTATTGCTAAATTTAAAAAAGATGATTAATGGAAGAGGTATCCAGATCTTGACATGGATCTCCAGACGATTAGATTACTCCATGTACATGCACTAGATTTGCGTCAATATTAAGTATGTTGCTTTCAACCTTGGTGTAAAGAAGAATTAAAACTGGTGTGATCACTTGAGTGGGACCCATTTAGATTTGCACTCCCAGAAAGCTCCAAACCGGCATATATGCATGCATGGTAAGAGACGCTGTCAATTTCAATTGATACATATATATTCTTTTCACAAGGGATCGATATGATCATCAGTCAGCGGTGAGCATGCGCCAGATGAGTTGCTGCTAGCTGTGATCATCGTCGTCCACAAGTCGGAGATCTTCAGGCCATATATATGCATGTTGTAAAGCATATATACATGCTTGTTCCAAAGTTCAACTAGCTGAACAGCAGCTGCGAGCTGAGCTTAACTACATGCATGATTCGTTCTGATCGATCCCAGTCCCAGTAATAACTTGCCCATGGATGGATCCATTAAATCATGCATATATATACACATATATTCAGAATTCAGATACAGAAGGTTAGTGGTAGAATAACAGAAGCTTCAGGCAGATTTGCAGGAGACATATTAATATTGTGATTGTGGAATTGGACTCTGTTAATTTTGATCGGTCGTCAACCTTTGGCACAGTGAGTGTGAGTGAATATAGGTGGTACGAAAAGACAGTTAAGGCTGGAGAAGATTTGACTCAAGAATCTGCAAAAGCAAGGCAGCTACTAGCATATATATATATAATTCATTCGTATATTTACACAGTACAGTAGCCCCAGCAGCTTTGACCTTGATATATTCGCTCGCTTGAGAGAGGTTCAGATACCATAGAGCAGATTCGATTCGATGGATGGTACAGTAGCTCCGTCTCCTTGGATTCACTATATATCAAGAAAAAGAACAAAAGGATGGCCTCCGTCTATCACCAGTGTTGCATGTCGGTGGAGTCCTTTACACATACACCGGTTCCCCTGTTTACAGGGGAATTTTTACACATGACGGACACAAATGGTCTTATCCATCTATGGTTACAAGGCTATTTAAGTCTTCGTACACAAATAACCAAGGATGCTCTTGTCCACCTACTAAAATAGAGCTATATCCATCCCTTTGCAGTCATTTTGGTCATTATTTCCTCCCACCGTCATACTAAAGCGGAGATTCCAATCCCTGTAAAGTTACAATATATCTCGGCATAGAAGGATCCAATGATGTTTATCCTGACACCGAGAAGGTATCACTTGCGTGGATTCAGTAGCTTTTGTCGGCGTGAAGCTCTCACAATCCCTGGGATTTGCTTCTCCCGGTAATGATCATGCCGTAGCATGTCTGGTAATCATGTTGCTACAACACAGTCAATTAGCATCCCAAAAAGAAGAGACGCATGCATGAGCTGAGCTGGTTTAGCACGTAAGTGGAGTACGTACGTCGTGAAACAAATTAATGATACATGCACTGTGATACCAACCCATCTTCCATTACCGACCACTTTGACACTAGCTAGATATATAGTGCTACGTACATATGCAGGATGCGTGCGTGATTTTGCTTGCTTAAAACATATATAGGCTCCATCATATCAGGTACGACGACAGAATTTCCATGCTCGCTCTCTCTCTCTCTCTCTCATTAGGCTGTCGTCTATCCGGTATGTCATTACGTTCGCACATAACAGAATTTCTTGCACCATCTCTCGTCGGTGACGTACTGTGCACCAAGATTAATTTGTGATTGCCCCTTCACATTTTTTTCAGAAAAACCCCTGGGTTTCGTGGAATTCTATGCCTAATCCCTCCCCTCCCTACTCTACTCCAGCCAGCCTGCCTCTCACTGACGACCAAGCCTAGCCTGGAATGGATCCCCGCCTCCGCTCTCCACTCTGGCCGGCCCCTTACCTATGACCAATCTTGTCGGCGTATTTTAGCTAGCAGATTTAGTCCGAGTGTGAGTCCGGTGTTCGGTAGAGGGGGTTTTTGTGGCTAGCGCGTCTCTCTCCTCACTTGCTCTGAATGAACTGCCCAAGAACACGTAATGTTTCCCTAGATTCGGGCCCCCGAAGCAGGTAACAGCCCTACGTTCTGCTTGATCTCTTGTTGCTGCTGGAAAATGTGCATCCCCAACGGATCCTCCCTTCTCCATGCACAGGGCTCCCTTTATATACTTCGGGGCTGTCTCAGGCAAGTGGAGAGAGGATGTACAATGGTTGAGACAGCAGCTGTCTCTGACTATTGCTATGTCACCTAGAGACAACGTTAGAGACAAATATACAATGGTAGAGATAGTTGCATGCTTTTATAGGCAGTTTTCTCACACACAAAGTTTTCTTAATTCTCGTGTAGAGTTGACTCTTGCATTGTAGATGGCTCAAATATCTATGCATGTTCTCTCTCCTTCACATCATCATATGTTTTATATGGCAACTCTTAGAGACTGCTTATAGATAGCTGACGTGGACCATTGTACATGTATGCTCTTAGGAGCACAGACGACGCACTCCATTCAGACTGAGTGGGCTTGGCACTGGACTGGAACTTGCCTGTCATTTAGCAATCATGCATTCATTAGTTGATAACTAACACGCACGCACGCTTAGCAAGCACTGTAGATATATTCTCATGCGAGCATGCATTGCGTTGCATTGCATGTATGTTAGTTGAACGGAAAGTTGAAGCTGGGTCGGTGGATCAAAACGAAATTTAAGGATTGATAGGAGGCAAGATATTCGATCGATATAGGAGTATGGTGTTGCAATTAATTAATTAAGCTGGCGCCTAGGATACCAGCAATGCCACCTCCTGCTGCTTCTGCTTCCTGTCGTTGTCGTGCTCCAGCTGGTCCATGGCGCCGCCGCCGCCGAGGTCGACGAAGCAGCAGTGCTCGAACCTCTCGGCGGCCGCCTGCGGGACGGAGACGAGCACGGTGACGGCGCTGGGGTCGCCCACCACGGGGCCGAACACGCAGTAGATCTCGCTGGCGAGCGGGCCCATGCGCGCCGCCCTCCCCGCCCCGAAGTCCAGCTCCTCCAGCCCCAGCCGCGTCCACGCCGAGATCACCAGGCTCGCCGACAGGTCCGGCCTCCCGCCCCGCCGCTCCTCCAGCAGGTCCACCATCGACCGCACGTAGTCGTCGTCGATGCACTCCTTTGCCTCCTGCACCAGCCTCACCCCGTGCCGCGCGCCCGACGCCGCCACCAGCTGCCCCGCCGTCGACTCCGCGCACCCCAGCACGAACCCGTTCCCGTAGTACCCCCTCGGGAGCTCCGGCTTCACGCGCCGCCGGACGTTCACCGAGAAGAGCAGCTTCACGCGCAGGCCCGCCGCCGGCTCCAGGCACCGCACCCACGCGCGCCACACGTGCGCCGCCAGCGCCTCGAAGGACGTGCACTTGAGCGCCGGCGCGCACTGCTTCTTGAGGTGCATCACGTGCGCCGCCGTGAAGGTCAGCGACACCGGCGCCAGCGGCTGCCCGAGCAGCTGCGCCAGAAGCTCAGTGCCGCCGTTGCCGGCGTTGTACTCCGGGTGCGTGAAGGCGACGCGCGGGGGGCAGCGCGACCGCAGGGCGCGGCGGTCGTGCACGACGGGGTCGGCGTCGGCGTCGGCGTCGGCGGACCTGGCGGCGCGCGCCCAGGCGTGGAGAAACTGCGCGGTGCCGACGCCGTCGCAGAGGCAGTGGTTGATGGCAGTGCAGAGGACGATGCCGCCGCAGCCGAGGTGGGTCACCTGTACGTGCAGCAGCAATGGCAATGGCATCACCAATCAATCGCATGCAATGTTTCTCTTCGTGACAGATCATTGCCAATAAAAATCGAATCTTGATAGTGCGCTGCACACTGCAGTGGTATTGGTTTGGGAGATTAAATATGACGCGTCCCTCTCCTTCTTCCATTTGCACCATCTAAGTTCATACTGACTCCATCCCCGTACACCAAATGTATTGAATTCGAGAAACTTCAAGGTGAAAGTGAAACTAGCTGGGCTCCAAAGTTAAAGCGGCTTAATTACATTTTGTCAATGGATCCAGCTCGAAGCAAGCTATATAATACTCCGCTCATAGCTAAAGCAGTGTGTATTGGTTTGCCAAGCTTGATTTCTATATGATGCAAGATTTGATTCTCATCTGATCCAGCATATATGACCTGCACATATGCATTGGCAGAGGAGAAAAGGTGTGCATGCATGATGAGATTAACTTGAGAGTCAAGTGGAATATGGATGGACAAAAACACAGCCTACGCATAACCATATGCCTCCCTACAAGGGCAGGCACTGGTATAAAGATGAAAGCTTTATTATTTCTTTTGAGAAAGGCTTCGCGCGGCCTCCTACGCATAACCCTTATCTCTTTTGCTTTTGCAGAAGGGGGCACACCACTTTGCAACATCAATCGCATCGATCGCTGAGTACTATAGCATGAACAACCGTCCATATCGGCTGTCTATGAGCATTGCCATACGAAGAATTGGACCGTCTATATCGTTGTAGTCGACTCTACACGGGAAACAAAGAATATTGTGTATGGAAACATGCAAAAAAGAACCATTGTATAAGCAGTGACATGCATGAAAAATATTGTGGAGAATAGTTGTGTATTCCACATACTAGTACAGTACCATTGCATTGCATGCCCACCGATGTACTGGAGTGAAATAAAGAGAAGGAAATGATAGCATTAATTACGAGTAGAAAGTTCCAATTAACTACTAGTGTGCATGCGCCACCAGCAAAAAGCAATTGCAACCACCAATCCCTTGCCTTTATAATTTTTATTGTGGCTCTAATCCACTGTACGTGTGTGTACTCCATCTTCCATTTCATCAACCTAGCTACTCTGCTCAATCTGCTCCCACTAATTGTTTGTATCTGAACTAATCTTTTTCGCATTTTCAGGACAAGATCGATGATCTCAAAGCACGCAGCTTTAAACAAAAATAACAATAATCGATGCATGTATAGTGTGCACGGTCTTGTGATTGATAGCTTGTAAAATGAAAACGAGGTATATATGAAAGAACTAGCTAGTCCAGATCATTAAAGCAAACCGATCGAGGGGGATTTAAGTGCATAGATTAAGAGATTAAGCCGGGAAATTTGCAGCAATAGAAATACGGATGATGGCCGGGAGCGATGGAGTGAGTGACCTGGATGACGAGAGGGGGCACGTCGACGAAGCTGTGCGCGTCGACCCTGTAGAGCAGCTTCCTCCATGACTTGTGAGGCCTGACGCCGGCGCGCAGGAAGTCGGCGGCGGTGAGGCCCCGCAGGAAGGCCTCGACGAAGAGCGCCCCCTCGGCATTGCAGTCGACGACGAGCTTGGCGTCGTCGTCGTCGCGGGGCCGGAGCCTGCCGGCGAGGGGGTAGTAGTCGACGAGGGCCCTGGAGAGGGCGGCCCTGAGAGCGTCGGCGGCGACGGAGGCGGCGGCGGGGAAGACGTAGAGGTACTTGATGGAGAAGCGGAGGAAGCGCTGGTCGTCGAGGTTGGAGAGGAGGAGGGTGTGGCGCGGCGTGGGCTGGCTGGGGGGCACCAGCGCCGGCTCGCTCCGGTACTGGCACTCGCCGGGGATCTCCATCGCCTCGCCTGCAGAGTAACCTGTCATGTCCATCCCGCCAACTGCGGCTTTATATACAGGGAAAGCAAAATGTTGCGGCGAGGGATGCAAAGCCAAAGGGCCATGGACCAGGTCCACGGAGCCTTCAAGGTACCAAGGTAGACGACGATCTCCACGTCCCCCACTGCAGCTCATTCTGCCTCTGCACGGCGCCTTGGAGCTTGTCTCCCATCACTATCACTATCACCCTAGCTCCTTCCATTCTCTCTCCCTCACCATCTCTCCGTGTGTCGTCGCCCCGACAGTGCCATCGCAGGGCTCTCCGTGAGGTGGTCGCCGACCCTTTCGGAAGATGCGATGCTGCAGCATGCATGCCAAGGTTGAGGACATGTGAGCACTAGAGGAGCCTCCTCCTCCAATCAAATCTATTTGCACTTGTGAAGCATTCTCTTTGCTCCTGCGAAACATTTTATTTTATCTTATGAAACATCCGTATGATTGTTTTTATGAAACATTTTTTGTTAACCTATGTGAAGTATTTTATGTTTGCTTCTGTGAAATATTGTCCGTATGTATTGAAACATTTTCAAATAACTATTGAAACACGCTTCATAAATGTTTAAAACATATGTTCGACGCATTAGCTAGCGAAAAATGTTTCATAAGTATTTTAACAATGTTTTACTGCTACTAGGACGAAGTCCCTCTGAGTGATTGGTCTGTATCGGCGAGTAGCTACAGGGTTGGGGCTGGCGTACTGGCAAGGTTAATTGCTTAGCTTAATGCCGTAGGCCGTAGGTACTGGACTACTCAAAACTCATTTCCATGCATGCATGCGTACGAGGTACGACTACGAATTGCTGTTTTTTTCTTCATTTCCTGTGCTGGTGGGCCTGAAACATGCGTGGCAGGGAACAGCCCAGCATCTGGTCCTTATGGGCCTCTATGTGCAGGTGCAGGCCCACTAACCAACTTGATCTCTCCCTGGATTATTTCTCATCAAGTACGTAGCATGCAGTAACTAATAGTCTTTTTCTACCTTAATTCCCGTACTAGTTAGTCCGTCTGTCTCTTTGCTTAGAGCATGTACAATACTATATATAGTTCCTGTCTATAACAAGTTGTCATATCACTTATAGACAATCTTAAAGACAACTATATAATGATACAAACAATTATTTTCTTTATAGACAACTCATCTCTACATACAACCATCATGGTTCCCATGATACAATCGATTACAAATATATAGACAGCTTCTTTCTCTTTCCTCTTTCTCTTTCATTCATATCAGCAAATAGATTGCATAACAACTCTTATAGACAACAGCTGTCTATGTGATGTACGTGATCTTATGCTCCAGCGGCTGCACGTTGCACCTTCGATCAATTTCCTACTCAATTAGTCACACGCAGGCCGGCAGCTGATTTGCAGACAGTACCAGTAAAATTGAAATTAATGCAAGGGAAATGCATGCAAGTCCGTATATAGCTGCCATTCCATGCATGTTGGACTCCGTTGGATCTAGAGATCAGTGTGCTATCCTACCATATCTCTTATACATTTTTGTAAAAAAAAAAACACTCTCATAAATTCCAATTTCTTAGGAACATGCCCTTCTACTTCTTCTATCTCCCCTCCTTCGGTTGTCGAGCCTAACTAGTTAGCTCCTCCCCTACTGCCCTTGGGAGCGTCCACCTCGCTGCTCCTTGGTCGTTGCCCTGCCCCTTACCACTATGGTTTGGTGGTCTCGAGGCAGCACGACGAGTCACAATGGTGCGGCTTGGCATGGATCGGCATGACAGAGACGATGAGGTGAGGCGGCACGGCTCAACGTGGCACAGCAGCCCAATAGTCGCTACCTGGTGCCATCGTGGTCGTGCTCAGGGCGCCCAAGGGTGCGGTAGTGTCAATGAGGCAAGCGGCTTGTCATGGTGCAGTTGTGGACATTAGTTTTTAAAAATAGTAGAATGTTGGACAAATCCGATCGACTGAATTTGAACTACTACAAAATAGCTAATATGTGCCGGTTCTAAACCGACTTTAGTATTGGTTTATGAACAACACAAAATAACATACACCAATGTGCTCAATCATCTATGCCGGTTTGAAGATAACCTATTCTCTATGCCGGTTTATGGCTAGAACAGACACAGATATATTTTAAGCAAAACTGTAAGCTATACCACCGGTGCTGGTTAATTAAATGTCGTACTATACATTCTTTGTGCCGGTTTGCAACTATATCACCGGTGCACTGGGGGGATTCTTGTAATCACCCACAAGGTGGCCCGGTCCCGAGCCATCCCCGAGCAAGACGGGCACCCTGACAGGATTTACCGAGGCAAGCCATCCCTTGCTCGAGGCCCGAGCAAAGGATTACCACGCCCGGGAAGAGTTCCCAGGACCGATTTTACTGCTCAAACATCGACCACGTGGGACACGTGGCCGCGCCAGGCGGGGCCTCGTATTCCGTTACCCGTAATAATTTCGCCGACGTCCGCCACGACTGCTACGTCCCATCGCGGTAGCGCCGAAGACCACGGCTACCTGCCCGGGTCATGTTCTACTGCTCCGTTCCCTTTTTCCGTCATCGCGAGTGACGGAGACACTGTTCGCGTACGACACTCACCAGGGAACAACCTTACCGCAAGACAATAAACTATATGCCCATGTATAAATAGGACGCGCAGATGCATAAGCACAGATGGACGAGAGCTAGAAAAACAGTAGACACCACTCAGGCCACGCGCATTCGGCTACATCCAGGATAGGTGTGAGCACTCCCACCCCTCGCCCCCGGGAAATCTAAGCATTCCTTGCTCAGGTTGCTCGGGAGCACCATTGTAATCCCTTCTCACATTCGCTCGAATGCAGATCACTGGACGTAGGGCTATTACCTCCCTCTGAGGGGCCCGAACCAGACTAAAAACCCCTCTCTTTTCCGGTTGTCTGATTGGGTTGGTCTTCTCACACGACTCCGAGGCTGTAGGAACGAGGCCCGTTGATTCTCACTTCAACAAGTAAGCTCGACACTTGGGGGCCCCGCGCTCTCAACCGTCGACACCTTGCTACTAGCTATACTACCCTATTTCCATCTAGAGCTCGTCGTCATCATACTCCACCTCCTCGTTGCCGCCGGAGGAGTCGCTGGAATTGGAGGAGGTGTCCCTGTTGTCACCCTCGGATCCATCTGTGCTCCTCCTCCGATGACCCGGCGGTGAGCTCGGCGGTGTCCTCCTCCTCTTCAAGCTTGGTGGCGGCGGCAGTAGGGCTGCACACCAAAGCTTTTGATAGAGGTTGTGATGGGGCCCGTTAACACCCTTGCTTGGCCGGCAGCTCCTCTTCACCGTCGCCAGGCTCCTCGTCGGTTGCCTCCTCCTCCTCACTGAGCTCCTCGCCGGCCGGCTTCAAAGACGGGGGTGGAGACAATGGCGGCAAGGAGACTGGGTCAGTGTCGGAGATGGCAGCCATGACCATGGCAATGCAGGAGATTGAACCATGACACCGGATCAGAGTTAGCAAATTGGGGAAAGGCGAAGTTGGAGAGGCTTAGGGAGCTACCTACGAATAGGGAAGATCTGATCAGAGGGGACAAATATATAGAGTGTACAGGGAAAATTCTTCCACGAAACGTCTCGGGAGACAAAACGTTATATGTGTCTGTTCTAATTATGAATCGATACATATGACTACGCATCGGGAGACGATAGGCCACTATGTGTGCCGATTCGTATGTGGACACACGATAAAAGCTTTTATGTGCCAGTTCGTATTACTATTAGATGCAATTACCGATTATATAATCTGTATATATGTGCCGTTTAATAATTAGAACCAGCACATATAAGTTTTTATCGTGTGTCTACTGAAGAACCGGCACTAATAACCTTATATGTGCCGGTTCTAACTAAATCGGAATATATATAGAGATAAATATAACATGTTTTGGTGTAGTGTTGATATGTCGACGTAGGGAGGTTCCAGGATCAAAGTGAAGTATAACCATTAAATCGGCTAAGATAGTTTTGTTTAGGTAAGTTTAGGACTTGAGTCAGAGTCTGTGTCGTGGTAGGGTTAAAGTTTTAGCCGATATTGTGAGCATTTGGAGTCTGTTATGCGTGCATAATTGAGGCGAAAAAAAAGGCTGCGTCCACCTTGGTCGGTGCATGCGCTTCTTCCTGCATTCATCAATCTATTGTGACCCCAGCATCGATCAGCCTGGCCACCCTGCGGCTGCATGAACAGACAGACAGAGCATGTCATCAAAATCGTTTTCTTCATACCACCTTGGACATAATTAAAATAACAACACAATTTTATGTATGTAAATATCTGGTTTAAGAAATTTTAGATCTAAATAAAATCATAGATGACTTTAAGAATTAATCTACGGTACAATTTACTCGTTATAATATATATGAAACAATGGAGCCGGGGTGACACCACCTGCGTCACGTACATACTGCTGGAGGAGACTGGAGACGGCCTGGCCCTGGCCCGGAGAGAGGGAGAAAAGGCAACAAACAAACATGAGAACGTGATTGAGGCTGTCAACCCTTAACCTGCAGGCATCTCTCTCTGCTTCTCCAGTACTCCATTGGCAACCAAAGCAAAAGACAGACATGTCTCCCTTCCCTGCATCTGCATGCCAAGCTTGCTATGCATACGCAGCCATGCCTACCTCATCGATCGCTAGCTACTTCTAATGAATTGCATGCAATTTCCTATCCTAGAGTTAGTGTGCATGTATATATACAGACATGTATGAATGCTATAGTAAATTTGGAATTAGTGTGCTGATTAATTGTTAAGCTATCTGTTAGCATGCATGCATCAGAGTTTAAGCTAGCAGAGATTTTATAGCCCTTAGTATCTTGAGACACCTTAAATCACAGCCATCCATTAGACCAGATCTAACCGCTGTGAAAAGGTGATACCTCCTAGTCCCACTTGGTACCATTCTACTCTTATATAGAGGCACCAAATGACTAAGGGTAATATAGCCATTCCGCTTACTCCTCCTTCTTTCCTCTCTCAATCCCACCTCACCAGCCAACCACCCACACTGCTGTGCCTCTGCGTCAGCCTGGTTGCTCCTAGCCCAACACCGTGCTCGCACCTACGCATGCCTACCACTGTCGTGGCACGCATTCCGTCTCGCTGACGTTCCGGCTCGGTTGTCCATCGCATCCCCGTGCTGACTGACCACTTGCTCACCCCACACCAGCACCGTCGCGCGACCTCCTGCTGCTGGCCCAACTGCTCGTCCTTCGCGTCACCATGCTCGCCAACCGCCACGCACAATTCAGCTAGGGCAATGGTGACGCCAACAAGCTGGTGGCGACGATGGTGCCAGTAGGCCGGCAGCGGCGCAATGGCTAGCGATGGTGCGATGGGTGGCACGGTGCAGTGAGATGTTAGGCGGCAACATAGTGAGACAGAGAGGAGAGACAAAGGGGGTAATTTGTAAATGCCTAAACTGATCTTTATCTAGTACTTCTTGGTCCCTTTCACATAACGTAAAAATCCTCGTAAGCTATATATATGACATTTCGTGGGGAGTCATAGCAATTGCATGGAAAGCATATATTCCCATTGGACCCCCTTTTGTCTTCTTGTCAATCACCTCTCGAAGAAAGTTGCTCAGTGTGGAAGGCATGGCATCCCAATATATATAATCAATATTATCCATCTGTCTGCTAATTAATATTATATATATGTATATATATAGACACACTACACTAAAGCTATCTAGGTTATTTATACGTAAAAATAAAATTAAAGGATCCTTGTACCATTTGCATGCATATTTCCCCAGAGCGTGTAGAATTTAATATTATTTTCTTTTTTACATGGATCGATTGGAGAGCATGCCTCTTTCGTAGTTGCACGTGTATGTATGTAAGCTTTGTATGTGCATGCATGCTAGCTACGTACGTCCACGGCAGCTTCCATATATACACGTACATATTGTGTACAAGAATGCATGCATATATGCATGGCGCAAGACAATTAATCAGTAAAGATCGATCGAGTTAGGGGCTAAATGAAATATGGATTAATTTAGAGGGAAACGGAAGCATTAAAAAAAAATCAAGTTTCAATATTCTGTAATGGATGAATTTGATGGAATCAACAACCTCTCCTCTAGACCTAGCTGAAGTCATTTTACCCATTAATTCTCGGGTTAGAGAGATGCTTACAATGATAGAATTGCAGAAAAGGCAGCGTCTAAGGTTTCAGAATATTACAAACGACTCCGCTTTGAGCTAGCCTACTATATATACATACATATATAAGCGATGCTTGACATGATGTATTATCACAGAAATTAAAGGTTGACTAATTGAAAGCAAAGCATGGCCATTAATTGATGGCATGATATGATGGGGTGGAAGGGTCCTCGATCGAAAAGTTGGCAATCATGGCAGCAAAATGGTTCAACCGTTTAAGAAGTACTCCTACTCCGTCAGTTTAATCAAAGAGAGGATGGATATATATATATATATATATATATATATATATATATATATATATATATATATATATATATATATATATATATATATATATATATATATAGAGCTGCAGCTGCTTGCCTTTTCATCGATCAGATGCGCTTGGTCACATTAACCTAGCTACTCTGAACTTTGCTTTTTTCTTTGGATGGATGAATAATACTCCAGCTAGCTATATAGTACATCGATCCCATGCACCCTTTTTCTTCCTCCCGATGCCTTTCATCGATTCCTTCATATATGCTCCACTTTTTATATCGATGTGATGTTCGCACGAGACCCGATGATCTCGCATATATATATGCACTCATCCATCTCATGATCGATATATCATCCATCTGCATGCTTGTAGCAGATGGATGCAATGCAATTTTGCTGGGCTATATCATGGAGTATCCTCAGATCAGAGACACCCCCGCACTCTGATTCTGATTGATATGTTTCTTTTGCATGTCGTGCATGCTATCTCCAGGCCTGCAGGTTTATTTCTATTACAGATAATTTGCGAGAAACCATTAATGGTTCAGATTATGCACATATGTATACTACTGTTGCCAGTTGAACGGTCTATATATATATATATCTTCCATCGATGACCCATGCATCGTCATTTGTTACTCTAGCTAGCAATTTGATTGTTAGGGTACGTCCTCCTGCACTCATTGCTAATTGAGCCGCTATATACATATATATTAATTAGGGAGGATTTACATGAATGGACTCTAATTAATCTAGGTAGTATATATCAGAGAGAGAGAGAGAGAGAGAGAGAGAGAGAGAGAGAGAGAGAGAGAGAGAGAGAGAGAGCATGTGGGGTTTAGCTAGCAATGCAGGAAAGCAGGGTAGGAAAAGGCGGGAGATGAGGCAAAGACAATAGCAATTGCCCATACCTTTGCATCTCACACTCAGTCTAGCTCCCGCTTTCCCCACTGACATGACATGAATGGATGTGGGGCTCATCTCCTCGATCATGTTCCTCTTCTCTCTTTAGGTGTTTAATTTTCTTCTTCATTACTGTATTTTGCTGGGGCTGAAGGACAGACATCAATTCCGCAATTTTGTTCTTGGAGGATGGAGGAGAAGTGGACAAGGCCCCCAGGCACCAACTTTTTTGCACCCCTTGCTGCCATGGAATCATACATCACAATTACCGAGACCACAAACTGTGCTCCTCAGGAAAAGGGACCTGCTTATTACTGGTCCACCTTCAAAATGTTTGTATTCAATAGATTCTTTTTATCAGTGAAAATATGTACGTAGTTGAATGTCATCAAATGTCACATACATCGGACAAGCAGGTTAATTTGTGTAATTCAGGGAGATGCGGCTATGTTTCACCCCCAAAAGTATATCATTTGATCTCTATTGTCTCTTGGGCTTATAGCTAGCTCATTGCAATTTCCAAAAGTGAGACATTTGACTTAGTCCACTTTCTAATTAAGCCACTTTCAAAGCTTTCAAAAAAGTAGTTTTTCAGCAATCCAACCTATCCCAAAGAATTTTAGTGCAATCTGTTTTTTCCTTAACACATCTTTAACCTCTCCATGCTTTTAACTTAGGGAAAAAAATTTATATGTCATAGCAGAACCTGCCAATCCCTTTCATGCCATCAATTTCCACTCTAACCTTATATGTCATCTCATTTACGGCTTCTAACCTTCCATGCCACTGTTGAACGGTCAAGGTGTGACAGAGGGGCATAAAGACAATTATGCCCCTGCCTTCTTAACACATTAGAAAAAGGATAAATTCCTAAAAAATATAGAAATTTCATTAAAAAAAATGATAAAAATCTATGAGTCCAAATAATTATGTGCACTCAATTGTGCAAGCAAAATTTTTTTTAAAAAAACTGAGATGTGAAACTTATTTTAAAGTTAATTGTATCATGTCGTACAGTGGCATATAGGGATTTATCGTTTAACTTACTAGTGTCACCATGCATGCATATATAATTATATGCTGAAATTCTCTAAACCGCGCGCACATATGAAACATGTATATATGTCTGGTATTCAATTTAGGTCCTTTTCTACTTCCATTCGATTGCAGCATGATTAGACATCTCCATCACTCTTGTCATGTGGATGAATACAAGGTGAAGATGCCAAGGTAAATAATTGGCACTTTTCTTTTTTGGAGAGCAATTTGTACCATAACTAGTACCGACTGATCGCTGCAGCAGCGTATACCTGCCCCCCATATTTGGCTCATAATGCACCCGATCGATCGACGGAGAGAAAGACTGTCTCTTTGAGGGCATATGCTGCAGCAAATGCTTCGGGATCTAAAGGCAGAGATCCTAGCTAGCTATGGTCTCGATCTCTCGTAGCACAAATGTTATAATTGTATGATTCACCTGCTGTAATTGGCACAGAGAGAGGAGAGAGAGAGAGAGAGGAGAGAGAGAGACAGGGGAGAGAGAGAGAGGCCTTTTCTTGGTTGATGCACTGAAAGGAGGAATGGGAACAAAGGTGGCCATGATAAAAAGGGAGAAAGCGATGAAGCCTTATTACGAGGCTTATGGGCATCTCCATTTCTTTCTCTAACTCAGCAGCAGGAGTGTAGTTTTCCATGGTGTGTTCTTGAGAGATTCTAAAAGCGAGCTCATAGAGTGTGACTTGACCTTTTCTTCTCCCTCTTGGAAGTAGCATCCATCAAGATCGCTTTTAGTACCACCATGATGGCCTCCTCCTCCTCCTCTTCCAACCTCACTGATCATCTCTTGCAAGATGACCTCCCATGGCCTTCCCTGCCATTTGCTGCAAGTCTTCATCACACCATTGGAGCCAACCACCAATGGAGCCATCCCCTATTGATGTAAGCGCCTCCTTACATATTATTTATATGCTTAGTTTCTTAATTGAACAAATTTTAATCGATCTTCGTTTTGCATTCTCAAGTTTTGTCCGTTTTAAAAAGAAGTAGCTGAGTTTGTACACATGCATATGTTTCTCTTAGCCGGATTCTTAGGATTTGGAATTTTCCTTTTGCGTGCTTGTTTGCTACCTCCTTGTTGTCTCTGTGCATGAGATCCTAGGGAATTGTAGCACAACAAAATGACAACATTGGAGAGAGAGATAGAGGAAGAAACAAATGTGTATGGCAGGATCGCCGATCTTATTTTTGTTGGTTTCTAGCTGGTCTCCAGAAGTTTCGGTGTGCATACATTTTTCCTCTTGTCATGGGCACCATGCATATTCAAGATATAGTGGTAGTTAATTGCACTGCACAGTTAGATGAATTGATGTGCCATTTTTCTCTTGCCGAAACTGCAGTGATCACTTCACTTCAGACGAGCTTGAGGTGCTTCTATCAGGCTCAGCACAAGGTCACTTCCATAGCCTGTCTGCTGCTCCAAGTCCAGCCCCTGCTCCTCAGCTCAGCTCGGTGCTAATGATGCAAGAGCTAGGGTTCCAGTGGAGCAATTGCGCTGTTGCAGATGCCTCCATGGCCATGCTCATCAGCCAGCAAGCAGATGGCCACATGATCAAAGCCGAGGACGAGCTACCGGCGGAATCCCTCAAGGATCCAAGAGCATCATCATGCGGCACAACCATCGCTAGTTACAGTGATACCGGCGCCGGCCTGCCGCTGGCCGCTCTAGACGGCGTCGTGCTCCCGAGCGTCAACGTCTCGCGGCTGCAGAAGCCATGCCCGGCGGCGGCGCCTCTCCCCGGCGATGCGTTTGAGATCTTGGCTTCGGCAAGGCTCTGCAAGACCCTACTTAGCCAAGCAGCAGCTTCCTCGGTACTCCATAATGGCATGCCTTTGCAACATGTGCCCTATGGCCCTCCTGCTCATCTTCAAGGACCATCCATTCCCAGCTACAAGGTCAGTCAAAGCAGTAGCAGGTCTAGCAAGCTCGCACACACACTAGTAACTAATTAAGTGTCCTCACAATGATAATTGAAGGGACGAGAACGAGGTAGTGATCCAACTGTAGGTAGTACTACGTATACATGGTACTTAGGAGTATATACTACCCTTAGTACGTATTGACCATTAAACTTGATCTAAAAGATGAGCCAAGATCAGCCGTGAAATTCAGGATGCTCGAGGCACTCATATGTAATGTATTGTGAAATGCCATATTTTTTGGGGATGAAGAAGGCAAGATAACTGCCTTCGGTTGATTGATTAAGGAGAAATACAAGTACAAAGTTGGCCTATTACATTTACTGGCGATAACCATGCTAGGATAATTTTTTCTGTCAAGCAAGCAAGCAGGTAGGTAATTATAAAGATGGCATTTGTTATGCTTAATTTTCTTCAGAAAATGTCCATCTCAGCTCGACTACCTCTTGCTGGGGGAGCGTAATTAATTATCATTTGCTTGTAAATTAAGCATGAATTAATGGTGTATAGTTGTCGAGCAAACATGTGCAAATAAGTAGGAAGCACTAAAAGATTAATTGAAAGATATTGTTTGTCATGACCGTGGCATCAGATTTTGATCTCTTCCATTGGGAAAAAAACTTAAGAAAATTTCTGGTAACGCATGCAGGAGTAGCTTAGGCCTACATCCCACATTAGTCGGCACGGGTTGAATATGAAAGGGGTGAAAATTAATTATTGGAAAATGTGTGCTTCCAAAGAGATACATAGGAAGGAAGAGCATGTAGACCGAGTACGCACGTAGATAGGTTAACAAGGTACAGATATGCAGGCGATTGGACATGAACATGATGCGGTAGCTAGCTGGGCTCCTCATGACTGGCCAGCCGGCATTCCCTGAGCAAGAGGAGGAGCGAGTGCATCTGCATCTGCAGCTTTCTTTTTCGCTCTCTATATACATGTTGCATCGATCGTCAGTTCAATCGCATGCATGCAGTGCAGCTGTACATATATTCTCTACTCGATGACGCATACTCCTATCGTATCTATGTACGTATAAATGCTGCATGAATTAACGTACGTGCATGCGTACGTAGATGGGTGTGGATGGAGGAGCAGCTGAAGAGAGGCCGCCGTCGTCAAAGAAGCCTCGCCTCGACTCCATCGCCCCTTCTTTCAAGGTATATATATATATGTATCTTGCTTAATTTCTCTTTCCCTTTCTTCCGCTCCCACTCGAATCGATCCTACATATGTTTGTGTCTACTCTACTCGCACAAGAATGGCATCTTTCCTCACATCATCATCATCTCTCTCTCTCTCTCTCTCCGGGCTTACGTGCTCAGATCGATGATCATCAGTTGTTACTATATATACTGACTGCTGGCTGCTGTTTTTCTGCTGTCTTGTCCTTCAATTAGGTAAGGAAAGAGAAATTAGGGGATAGAATCGCTGCTCTTCAGCAACTGGTCTCACCTTTTGGCAAGGTAACATGCAATGCAACCTAGCCTGGCTACCACCAAAGATCTATCGCTTTTATCATTGCCAGCCGCTTCATCATTTTTGTCCAAGTAGCTCGATGTGTGTGCTTCAGGTGTTGAGATTGGACTGATGGGCATAATCTTAAACCATCTCTATATGACAAAGAAATAATCAAGCGCCTGCTGTATACACAGCTTTTATGATTTGCGCATGGGTGCATTTCCCAATCCCAAGCATATGGAAATGGCCCATAGTCATCCCCTAATTAAATTAAATGCATCTCTATAACTTTCATCCACCAAATGGAGGCGAGCCCACCCAGAAGTGAGAACTAACTAATTTAAGCGATGGGATGGGGAATCCATAAATTTGGGGACAAAATTAAACTCCTTCCCTAAATTTACGGGATGGGATATATGTAGAGGGTCTCTTGGCACTACATTTTAGCACACCCGTCACGTAAATACTCCCTCCATTCTATTTTATAAGACATATTTTGACTTGAGAAAAATCAAACTTTATAAATTTTGACCAACGTTTAATCAAATTATATGCATCTTTAGTGGATAAAAATTGTATCAACATGTTAGCCTTTCAAATTACTTTGAATACAATGTGATATTATATAAATCGCCAATATATAATAAGAGAAATTAATGATCAACGTTTGTCTTGGTAGACTTTTTTCAAGTCAAAATATGCCCTATATTTTGGAATGGATGGAGTATCACTTAGAGGAGCTTTTAGGGGAGCTCTTGGACCTGCTCTGATTGCACCGGTGCTGAACAATGGCGAAGGCATGATGGCCAGCAATGGGCGGCCCATCAGCGACTTTCGTCGTGGTGAGGAGGAGCGCACGGTTAGGGGATTGGGTGTCGCATCATCCATCCGGAAGGAGCTTGAGAAGGAGGGAGTGCTGCACCACAGGAACTGTATCCTCTGCCTTTGCTCTCAAAGGCAAATTTTGCTTTTGTATCATCTCGTCCATCTATCTCGTAATCAACAGTGAATGCCTTGAGTACATACCCAAAGTCCAACCTCGTCTCATGGATCGGAGAGATAATAAGGCAAATTTTGCCTTTAAGAGCAAAGACAAATAATACTGTTGTACTCACCGGTGGCCGGTTGGCCGCCATGGGAGCAGAAGGTGGAAGAAAGAGAGGGGAGGAGGGTAGAATAGTCAAAAATTTGAGGCTTGAGGGGCAAAGTTGTTGGAGAATAATATATTTTAATTTTTGCAACTTTGCAATGGTATCTATCCGGTTTTCAACTTCAATGGATCTCTATTAACCCTATATGCAAACGTTAAAGTGAAACAAGTCATGGCCGCTCGATCCCTCATTTTATGATGTAGTTTTTAAGCTTTGTTTGTTATAGTAATTGGCAAGCGGCCACTAATTAATCATATGAACCTCTCAATGCATGAAGCGGTTTTTTATAGCTTACGTCGATTATGCTTGTCCTTTTTTTTTTTTCTGACAAGCGTATATTTGTACACCTGATGAGATGCAGACTGATACGGCATCAGTACTCATGGAGGCCATTGGTTATATCAAATTTCTCCAAGACCAAGTTGAGGTAATATATGTACCAACCATTCTTTAGTCAGTGGAGTAATGCGTTTGACTAAAAACTAGCTGGTGCTCTCTTGGCAGTTAAATATGAATGGCAAGCTTTCCTGCAGGCTTTTCATTCCAAAAAAAAATTCCATTAATCCCTAGACATGCATGTACAACATATATTTCCTATATGCACATTAATTGTAGATCGATCAGCAATGCTAAATTTTAACTAGCTGCGACCATGCATTGTTTAACTTCACCTGCAGACTTTAAGCGGCCCATACATGAGATCATCCAAAAATAAGAAAGCCAGGGCAACGCAGCAACGGGTACATGCACCTTCTTCTTCAGTTCTTCTTCTTCATGTCGTCGTCAGCATCATCATCTTCTCCTCCTTGGAGAAAAGAGAAGGGGAAAAAAGCACTGTTAATTTGGTCTGTTGATTGTGCTAGGGGCCATCAGCAAACGATGCAGGGGAGAAGAGAGAGGGAGAAAGCGCGAGCAAGCCTGATCTTCGCAGCAGAGGGCTCTGCTTGGTGCCTCTCTCCTGCACGTCATACGTCACCAATGAAAATGGCGTCTGGGCTCCACCTCCTAATTTCAGGGCAAACTAATGTCAAGCTAGCTAGCTACAAACACAAAAGCGTAATGCTCAGGACTAATCATTAATTGCAAATCTCCAGAGAAAATAGAATCTTCTTATTATTTTCTCTCTCTCTCTCTCTCTCTCTCTCTGTGTGTGGCTTATGGTGTCGATCCCTCTCTGTGTCACAAATAAAATTATCATCATGCTGGGTCTCTGCCTAATTAAGCTACCACACATATCCTACTGCTACTGTACAGAATACTATGCTGTACATATGCTGCATCAGAGGACGACTTAGCCACCCCCATGAAGTTATCAGAAACAACCAGCCCGCCAGAGTTAAGAATATGCATTCCGGACAGTTGGGGAAAGAGTAATCGGCCATTTGTGCCATTCTGTTTCTACAACATTGTCATTGCCATTTGGTAAACTGTCTTTCAGATATGTGAAATCCGGACCATACATCTTTCACCAGGCAGCAAAACACAATCTGTGGCATTTTAATCTGAATATTGCAGGTCACTCGAGTTCGCGGTGAGCATATCATATATGCATATGTAGCTAAACATCTAAAAAACACAGATACTGCTTAATTGCAACAAGACGACTCAGGTGGACTCAAACTTGTAGGTAAATTAGTGCAATGCAACAGGCTAACAGCACATTTTTCGCTCAGGAATATCAGTGCCAGCCTGCGGGAGCCTCCACATGCTTTGCTCTATTTACATCATGCAACCAAGCATCATGAAGTGGATCCTTTGCTGCTTGTAGTCATGAAAGATTCACCACAACCACACTCGCCTTTGGAATTTGGATTTATGAACATAAACTCAGATCTACAAGAGAATTAAGCCACCGTTACTACCTGAAAAGAGGTTGGAAATAATGCTTTGTACAAAGCAACTAAACAAGTCAGAAACCATACTTTAGCGGATCGTCAACATAATCCATCTTGGTGCCGATAACATGCATAAGAGCTTTGGGGTCAATTAGTACTTTAACACCGTTCTCTTCAACGAGCTCATCGAACTTGCCTTTTTCATCTGAATAAGCAAAGATTGTTCCTTTAGCAAGGATAAAAATACCACAACAAACCAGAGGTGGAGCAAGGGATGAGGTGACATATAGATAAAATCGTCACAAAAGAATGCAACGATGATGCTTCAGTTCCCCTAAAGCGATTTAATTGAATATATTGACCTATCTATATACAGGAAAAGACTTATAAAAGAAAGTGTGTCATATTGGGAGCACGCCATCGGTTTCTAGATACGATTGGCCAAAATAGTATGGTATGGTACGCTTGGGATGGCAGAGCAGGGGCAAGGCTTTCAATGACATTGGCCAGTGTCTGATATGAACCATTCGACAGAATTAGCTTTTTAGCAACAACACACTGTCACAGTATGGAATTGGATTAATTAGTGGTTACCTGTATAAACGCAACATTGCAGAGTTCGCTGGATTAAAAGGAAAAAAAATGAAACTGCAGAACATGACAGGCAGCTTAGAAGGCAGTATGGCGTGAGCCATACCGGCATAATTGAGGGTGTAAGAGAGGCCATTGCAGCCGCGTGCTTTGACGCCAAGGCGTAGATAGGGTCTGTGCCTGAGGCTGAGGAGCTGGCGTATCCTAGACGCCGCCGCATCCGTCAGCGTCAGGGCCTGCTTACGAACAGCAGGAGCCGCCCTTAGCACAGACGACGGCGACGACATCCGCAGCGGCAGCGGCAGCGAAGGTCCAAGCTGTACCTGAAGCCACAACAACAAGGCATGACAAACTGATCGCACAGGGCAGCATGAATGGAAAGCGGCGAGCTTTTACATGGCGAATTGATTGCCGCATAAGCCAAGCAAAAAAATCGATTTGATTCGATTCGATTCGCACACATACGGATTTGCTCGCCGGCCTGGATCTCCTCCTCTGTCTCCTCGAACCTCCTGCCGCCGCCGCCGCCGCGTGCGCGCGCGCTCTCTCCCTCCTCTTCCGGAAAATTTTTTTTTGTGGGGGGGGGGAGGCTGAGGCTCTTCCAGAAATGTTGGGAGAAAGAAGGGGGAAGGTGGAAGAAACGTCCGGAAACCAACATTTTTGGGCCTTGTACGTATGCGCAATGGCCCAAGTCAATATTTTTACGGCCCATCAATCTGCTTCTTCCTTGTTCCCCAGCTAGCTGCCACTCCACGCCCAACCTCACATTGTTTCTTCCTCGCAACTACTACTATACTTTACCTTATCTTGTTTTCTTGATATTGTTCCAAGTGGCTTGGCTTAAAGAACTATTCTTTTTAACTTATTGATTTGCTAATCTGCTTATTTGCTCATGTTTACTGATAAGCTAAACTTCAAAATCTTGTGACACACTTTTTAGAGTAGCCACACTTCGTTTGACTTGCTTTTTAGAGTTTTATAATAAAAAAAGGGCTCGCAAAAATCAAAGCGTTTTGGACATAAGTAATAAAAACATAAAACAAAGAGAATACTGCTCACATGGGCCATGGCTACGTCAACAACTTCATGACACCGCAAGGAAAGCAGCAACCATCTCAAAAGACAGAGAAAGAAGAGAAGCAGCAACCAAATGCAATTCCTATATTGCCAAGCTAGGGGCAAAGGGCAAAGCAGCAGAGATTCCATTCTTTCATCTCATAGAAGCAATTTAGTTCCCTTGGACAAATCAATTGATGCATGCAAATGCAGTCATCAAGCAATGAATGGCTTAATTAGCCGTCTTGTTTGTTAGCAAGGAGCATCTCAGCTCTTGAGGTCCGGAAGCAGCAGGCCCCTGGCGTTCATCTGCTTGTACATCCACTGCCAGTTCTCCGGCCTCACCTCCCCGCCCAGAGCTCGGATCACCGCGCCGCCGCTGCACGCCCCCACCTTGCAGCACTCCTCCAGCGCCAGCCCCTTCACCAGCCCGTACAGGAACCCGCTCGCGAACAGGTCGCCTGCGCCCGTCGCGTCCACCGCGCTGCTCTCCCCGGTAGCTGCCACCTCAACCACCTGCACAACCACGCATTCATTTCTTCTTAATTCTGTCACCACAGCACAGGTCATGAATCACAATCTCACCTGTTTCCTGTGCTTTGCTATGCATCCTTTTGAGGCAAGGGTCACCACCGCCCACTTGCAGTACTTGGCCAAGAACTCAAGTGCCTCCTCGGGATCACATCTCTCCCCTGCCCTGCAAACAAATTTGCATCTCACACATCAACAAACGTGTGCTACACTAAGCCAATCAGATGAAAACCGTCAACAGTTTTTCTAGAGCACTAACTCAGAAAGTTGGGAGAACAATAATTTGTTCCATTTTGGTTTGAAGCCAAATTTGCCCCCCAAAAGCCATGCCAACATTTGGCTTGCCAATGAAAGGTTAGCTTTTTCTCAACTTCTATTTTAGTCGAGCATTGGCAAAAAAAAAAGAAAGAATTAGCTTTGCGGCTTTGCCATGGTGGAAGGAATCTTGTCAAACCTTGCCAAAATTTGGTAGCAAACCTTGGCCAACATTGGAAACAACCCTTCTTGTTTTTTCCTACTTAGATATATTCATATATTTGATGGTAGAGAGAATCACCGTATGAGCTCTCTAGCTTCGTCCTCATTGGCGAAGCAAAGGTCAATATTGCCAGTCTCTAAAAGGTCAATGAGTTGTGACCTATAGTCGCGAACCATCTGCATATATGTATGCAAAGCAAACTAAATTTGTCTGTATTCACAAAGATTGACCCAAATGAGCAACGAGTTTAGTAAAGCTGCAGTCATACCTCAAAACTAGCCAAATCTAATGACACCGACAGACCTTCTTGTTTCGCAATCCTAATAGCTTCGACAATCTGCTCAATGTTCTGCTGTGCATATCTCACAACAAGCCACTGCATCACATAATAAGGACAGAAACCAATCCAAATTAAACAAACATAGATGCCAGAATGTTTTTCATGTGGGACAATAATATACACTGGATATGGAATATATGTGCACAGAATGTAGAGTAAGAGGAA
Source organism: Olyra latifolia (assembly GCA_036346145.1). Taxonomy (NCBI): domain Eukaryota; kingdom Viridiplantae; phylum Streptophyta; class Magnoliopsida; order Poales; family Poaceae; genus Olyra; species Olyra latifolia. Next base: position 54,562,408 of record CM070528.1, on the reverse strand, counting down.
AGAGAAGCAACCTTGGAGCCTTTGAAGTCCTCCTTCCTCAACTCATTGGCCTGTCACATGAACAAATGATGATCTCATCAAGTTTAACGTTGTTAAGAGACAGGTAAACTATTTAACATTCAAAACAGCATGAAAAACATGGGGTTACCTGGAGCTTGACTGCACTAGATAGGCATGGGCGCATGGTGCGATTGCCACTTGCATCGACCAAGCATGCACACTATAATAGCCATTGTTATTCTTTTCAGCCTTATCCACTAAGCAGTAAAATAAGGACAAAAAAGAAAAACTTCGGCTTCTGGTTTTTAGACTACCTGCGCAGTGTGCCCCTTTTTTTCCCTTAATCTTGTGAGATCTACACCACTAAAGCTCATATTGTTGACAAACAGAAGACCCTGTTCATCATCTCCACAGGCTCCAATTATTCCAGTTGATATCCCAAGACCTGCTGAAAGCCCCCGAATTGTGTTGGCAACACTACCACCGGCAATAGTTCTTATTGGAGAGAGGTCGTCACGGGAAGAAAGGACATGGGCGTTCACTTCAGTCAGAATATGATTCAATTCCTCAACAGAAACCTGTGCGCCATAAAACAATTGTCAAATGAAATTCCCAACCTTACCAAATGACATCCCATATAGTAAAATCAGATCAGGTCCATTATATTTGTAAATCTTGTCACCACATAGGCAATACAGGCCTCCTATGAAAATAATGCATGATGTTGAAGTGTGGATGGAGAAAATATATAAATCAAAAGACAGTTGTTCTTAAATCTCCTCATAGCTAAAGAGGAAATATCTTCATTTTCAATTGTTTTTTTTTCTCTGAACTGCTTTTTAGAATAGAAATATCCCTGCACATGCTTTTGCTTGGAGGAAAACCACATTATTCTTATGTGAAGTGTTAAAATTGTTAGATAAAATGTTAAATTCTAATCAGATGTGCATAATTTAGAGGAAATACAGATGTTAAATTTAGCATTTTAGTGTCAAAGCTGGAATCTAACAAATGCCGAAACTGCAACATCCTCTAAGACCATCTCCAGCAAACGTTTCAAATTTCTCCTCTATAACACTATTCTCTATACGCTCTATTCATCCTCTAAATTTCTTCACTCTTTACACTATATATTCTACAAGATTTCTTTCCCTCCAGTGGTTCGTCTATCTCTAAAAAGTCAGATAAACAGTGTTTTTGCTTCTGCTAGAGATATTCTAATAAGTACCAAATTCTAGGGAGGACATCAGGACTCAGCAGCTGCGCTGTAAAAGGTACTGGGGTGTCTGAGTCACAGAGTGATGGTATTGAGGTCAACAAAAGTGCAGACTTTTCTGCCTTGTAAATACATTAGAAATTCACGTTTTGGGTTTCAAAGTAAATTTTCACCTTCTGCTAGAGATATTCTAATAAGTACCAAATTCTAGGGAGGACATCAGGACTCAGCAGCTGCGCTGTAAAAGGTACTGGGGTGTCTGAGTCACAGAGTGATGGTATTGAGGTCAACAAAAGTGCAGGCTTTTCTGCCTTGTAATAAATACATTAGAAATCCACGTTTTGGGTTTCAAAGATGGCGATGGTATAGTAGCTATAAAAGATCTGACAAGATGCTGAGCCTGCAACTACATATATTTCAAGTCAAGAATGCCGGACGATAGTACAACATCTTACCAACTCTGCCACCTAAATAATTAACATAGTCCATATGAGTTTCGAACAACATAGGGCCATGATTGACAAATCAAGAAGTGTGCAGGCCAAACCATCAAGCAAGCCTTTTTACAGTGAAAGCGACAATAAATACCAATGTAGATGCATCTAAACAAACGGACTATTCTCTATAGCTCATCGTATTTTCTTATCCTCTTATTTACTTATAAGAAGAACTTCAAGAGCTTTTATAGGTAGTTTGCAAAGTCTGGTCTGCTTCGTTTAGTTTAATTTTTTTTCTGAGAGCCCTGACACGTAATTTTGAGATAGGAAAAAAGGATTTCAAAAGGCAACATGTAGCTTTCCGATTCGGAGATAAGTAGATAAGATAAATAAATAAGGTGAAGAGAACAAGTCAAAAGTAAAAGCCACGTCAAATTTAGGGAAGTGTTTGTGTCCCGAAAGGTAGGTGCTTTTATGGTTATTTTTTTCCTATCTAAAGTTTCAAACACAGGAAGGGTACAACAGCATTTAACAAAAGAACAGCTGATTGTTTTGGAATTCTGGGCAGCACAAAGATGAGTAGAGCACATTTGTTCATCAAACAAATCCCAGAAATTGTTATCTGACGCAAGTGTAAGACCAAACAAAATGAGCATAAAAGAGGCTAAGAACCTGGGAACACGTTAGAAAGAACCACGTAATTATATTGGAAAAAGCTTAATAAAAAGGCGGCAGCTTGCAGGCAGCAATTCAGTAGCAACAATAAATTTTTTAAGGGGATTCCGCAACAAAGAATGAAGGAAAGTGGAATAGTATTTGAGGGACAGGGCAGGGGGCAGGAGATGCAATTGTCACATGGCCGGCAAAGAAGCATATGGCCACGGCAGCACAGTGGAAGCAAAATCCAGATAATGGCAGAACCACATGACCGTAACCGATACACCAAACAATGCAAAAGGTAAATTTAGGGGAAAAAAAGGGGGGAGATGGATTAAAACAATCTTGGTGTCATGGCTAGAAAAAAGGGGATATCTAATCTGACGGCAGTGGCAAAAAAAAAATGTGATAGTATACTTGAGCGATTCCATTAGCAAGGGACTATCTCCATGTACAATTGGAGTTAGAATTTACAGTATGAATGCCAAGGGAGGGAGGGACCTGCTGTGAGCCGCCGCGGTCGCCGGGGATGCGGTCGAGGAGGGACCAGTCGACGCGCGCGACGTGGTCGATGAGCGCCGAGAGCTGCAGGCCCAGCACGGCCGGCGGCGCGGGGGCGGAAGGAGGTGGGTGGGGATGCTCTGCCTCGGCGCCCATCTCTCGACCGGAGGCGGAGGAGGTCGCCCCCCGGACGGGACGGTGCGGCGCGGCGGGGGTTGGGCTTTGTTGGAGTTGGAGGCGGAGGCAGCCTCCTTTTATAGAGCAGAAGTCCCTCGTTCCCTCATCAATCTCTGTTGCTACGTCTTTGGTTCGTTTCTCTTTAATGCTCAATTAAAATTAATACACATGTTCCATTTTTTATCACATATTTTTTGCCACTTACAATTTAATAATTATATTATATCCGACTAGAGAATTAATTGAATTCTATATAGGGGCATACTTTCCGTCATGGGTAAATGTGGATTACAAACGTGGGAAGACATATTACCTGTCATGCTCGTTTGGCCAACTTAGGAGACCAAGATTAGGGATGGCAGCAGGTAAGCAGGGGCCATCACCGTGACCCAAAAATTACATGATCCCTATCCCCGCTGTTAGGGATGGTATTTCCTCGTCCTCGTTTGAGTGACAGAATCCATCCCTCCAAATCAGGCATAGTCAAGAAGGAGGCAGTGACCTGTTGCTGCTCCCACCAAAGCACGATGGCTTGACGAATATTGCGGAGGAAGGAATGTGGCACCACCGTAGGGAGAGAGCTGAGGAGGAGGCTTGTGATGGCGTTAGGCAGGGATGCAATATATGTGGATTTGACATTTTGTCACTCTCGGGATTTGCGATTCACTTTTTTTGCCACCCCTTCTCGCTAGCACGTGGAGTTATCTATGTCAACGGCAGTGGACCAGGGTGGCAAATGTCAATGAGGGCAGTAGTGAGAGAGGGAAGAAGAGAGCAGAAGTGGTTGACGGCTGACAGAGTGAGAAGGACATAGGGTTAGCGTTATGGACCTATGGTGGCAAGGGTGGCCGGGTGGCTTCTCGGACCAAAATGGGTTGTGGGGACAGACGGGGTGAGCCATAGAATAAATTGTATTGGGTTAAGAGCATACTAAGATAGGCCAAAATTTTGGCGCTGCATTCCCATCCTCGGTTGGACGAAAATTTTCCCGTCCTCGCCCCTCTCCATCCGATAGGGATGGTTTTGGGAATGGCATCAAGGCAATGGCTTGGATGCATATAAATAATTACTTTTAAATATGACTTTGTTGCAAGATAGTGTGTGTGTCATTGTTATGCTCAGATCATCCACTATATATGTTTAGAGGCAATTTAAGCTAGGACTCATGTTGTCCTCTAAGCCTTGGAGGCCTTACCTGCATTGCTTAGAGATTGCTACATAATATAAAATGAGGCCCATAATTATACTAAAAAATTGAATTTAGTATGTACTTTTACTCATGTGTGGAGCTATTGTAGTATTCTTTTTAGTTTATAAGGTGGAAATTTATTCTTTTCGTACAAGTCAAACGCTTTAACGTTTGGTAGCCATTTTTTAGGTCTTACTATTTCTTCTTAAAGCTCTCAAAACCATTTTTTCTATAATTTTTTGATCCCTCAAATGTCCTTATCGAAGAGCTACAAATTTACAGTTTATAAGCAAGCACAGGTTATAAGCTGAAAAGAACACTGCCAAATGGCCCATTTATGTTTAGAGATTGCACCAAACAATTATAACCGATAGCTATTATTTAGATAATTTATGCAACACGAGGACAAATAGCCTATAATCATCAGAGGCAGCCTTCCTTAGATGTAGGTAGGTTTATAGGACCGCACTGTGGATGCCTGCACATAGTGAGTTTGATAGTTTATTTGTCGGAGAAGAGCGGAGAATAGAAATTCAATAATAATGTATGGTAAAAGAGGCCTAGATTTTAATTATAAAACCACGTACAATACATCGCTGCATGTAAGGACTTATCAAGGTCCGGAGAATTTCATTGTGGGAAAGGTGTTATATATAATCTAGTAATAAGAATATCGAATATTTGCTCCTATTAACCAAGTTGCAGGTGATGGAAAAAGCAGGACAAGTAGGTACAGTTAATTGTACATCAAGAAGATGGCTCGTCTCTCGTGAGCCATAGCCACTCTAGCACTAAAATTTATATATATATATATATATATATATATATATATATATATATATATATATATATATATATATATATATATATATATATATATACATGTTAATCATGAATGCCACTTTGTTTAAGATATTGAGACTAGCTAATAGCTAGTGCGTCCCTACAAAATGGCCTTATAGAGCAGTGTGGTAGATAAGATAATCAGCGTGTCCAAGAAACTTTTGTTTTCTTGTGTGTTTATCAGTGAAGTGGTGCTGCGAAAGTTGCCGGCGGAAAAGCAGAGATCTCAAAAGTTGACCTACTTGTGAGGTTTCTCCGCGATTGAATTGTTCCTTTTTTTTTGGATAAAGATTGAATTGTTCATTGATGCATAATGCTGATGGCATATATGTTGATTTGACCCGCGTTGCGTGATACGAATTTCCGAGCAGCTTCCTTGCAATCAAGGCAGGCAGCTGTACCCAAATTGTTATACAAACATTCATCATATTTGATAGGATGATCTAGACGAGCTGTTACCCCGGCGGGCCAGTCTTCTTCTGGGGCATCTCCAGCAGAGCCTCTGAGACAGAATCTTCTCTATATTTAGAATCTCACGTTCTCCAGCAGATTCTCTATTCTAATCTCTAAATTTAGAGTTTTTCTCTCCCAGCCTCTAAATTTGGAGGCTCTCTATATCAATCTCTATAGTTTCTTTGGATAGAGGTTCTGCTAGAGAGAATGAAAATATAAAGAGTAAATAGTAATTTAAAAGGAGTGTATAGAGATTCGATTTCAGATGCTCTAACTCCATGTATACCTGCCAAGGGCCAAGATTCGGGTTTGATTGGGATGTAAAATGTAACGAAGCTGCCTATGGAAGAAGATGGCCAATGGTGGGACGACAGCGATAGCCCGCCCAGCACATGTGCTCTACTGCTTTCAACCACACAATGACAACCTACTAGTCTTGACTACATAGAGACAGACGCTGCACTGCTCTGCTAGGACGACATGATCTTGGTAGGATCTCTCAAATTGAAGGCTGACCCACCCAGCAATTCCTAGTACAGTACACATACTGCAGAGTTTTTTTTTAAACGAAACTTATGAACATAGTCTTGATATATAGCACACCATATTAATTCTACCATCAAACCTAAATGAGTGAAATAAACAACCTCACTCCCACCACTAAGGCTATAAACTCGTCTACAGCTGCAGAGTATGTTGTCATGGGCTAAGCTTATTATTAATTCTATTATTTAAAAAACTTATTTGTTACAAAATTGAACTTCGAGAGCTTCTAAAAGATGTTTGGAGAAACCGAGCCACTCTCTTAAGACTTGCTTTTAAGAAATGGCTTTAAGATTAAAAAAGGAGAATAAATCAAAATATCTAGATTTTCAAGACGTAGATAAAACAAATAACCTGTAAGGAACATAGAGTACTAGGATGCTTGTGCATGCCTGTGGCATTGCAATCTGGAAGCAAGCCAAATTACCATTACATGCAATGCAGTTGCAATTGCTGCAGCAGCTGCAGTTCCACTGGAAGAGTTGAGGGCAGAATCAAGCAGAGAGACCTGGTAGCTATCCATCAGAGTTGTCTATCTACTCGCTGCCTTGCGTAGTTGGAATGCTGCCAGATGCTCCATCACCGGAATCATCAAATCAATCAAGAGGGAGCACGGTCTCGTTTTTATTAGCCTAAATTAAAATTAAAAGCTATGTCCGATAATTTATTATTTTTTAAAGCCAAATTTTATAATACTTTGCAAGCCATTTTTTAAAGGTTTTTAATGATTCTTCTTAAAGCTTCCAAAACCATTGTTTTATAATTTTTTGGGCTCTTCAAGCTCTCTATTGAGGGCCCACAACTTTTAAAAATTATAATCTATAGCTAGGTTAAGCTAAAAAGAACAAAGCATATCAGTGTTGACCCGGCTGTTGTCTTCGTCTCTGGTGTGGCCTCCGGGCTGCCGGAGGGGGAGGTCAACGGCGGAGAGACGCCGGTGGATGTATAGTAATAGTAGTAGGGTTGTGGTTAGGGTTTACTTGATAGCCAATAAAGGCCTCTCTGTCCTGTCGGGAGGAGGATCTATCAAAGCCTCGGTGTGGGTCCAGATCGGCGCGGCAGCGATGTCATGCTGTTCCAAGCTTCAGGCTAGAGGCAGGCCATCAAACCTGAGCTTTCAGATCTAGGCGAGTGCTTCGGCCTAGGCTCTAGGAGGCATGGCGACGACGTTGTGCTTCTTCGAGCTTCTGGTTGGAGGCGGTCCTTCAATTCGGAGTCTCTAGATCTGGCTAAGTAAGTCTTTTGGGTTAGGAAAGGGGGGAGATCTTCTTGGTCTTGGTGTTCTGGCTAGTTCCTAAGACAACAACCTCGGCGAGATGACGGTGGTCTCCTAAATTGCTTCATCGGCCTCGTCTTCTTTATCAACCTCGAGTTGGATCTACAGGCTGCCACGATTACTCCTTGATTTTGATCTTTCGAATCCGCTTCCCTATGTGGATGAGCCTGGAGAAGACGATGTTGAGAACGGCGATGGATTCTGACGGCTCTGGTCTTGCCGACGGTTGCAGGAGAAGGAACGGAGGATGCTTACGACTTTTAGCACATAGACCTTTTCTGGTTGTATTGGTGATTTTGTTGTGGCACAGGGGTCCTTGTATCAAAGGGAATATGGCCTTTTAATGAATTTTTGTCCCTTTCTAAAAAAACATAGGGGAGCAGCCATATATATACTATTACTTGAAAAACCATAATAAAATAAAGAGAAAATTACACTATTGCCCTCCTAAATTTGTAGCGAAGCCTCACTTAGCCCTTTGAACTATAAATTTACTTTTTTTTTTTGCCCCTTGAACTTGTATTCATTTGCACCATAGCCCCAAAATCGTTATTATTAAATGCTAAAGTTGTCGTTAGTTTTTTGTTAATTTATGAAGTGGTTGCCATGTATGCGGTTTTTTAATGAGATGACATCCACATTACCTTCCTCACCCTCTCATAAAAAAAGTTCAACTTTGATTTTTTTTTAAAAAATCAACTTCAATATTTTTTCAAAAAACAACATTTCATTAAAATTTTTTAAATTTCAACTTTGATTTTTTAAAAAATTGGAATTCAAAATTTTAAAATTTCTAATTGAAGGTATTTTGAATTTTTGAAAATTTCAAAGTTTAGAAATTTTGAAATATGAATTTTCACATTTGAATGTATCAAAAATTCCAAAAATTTAATTTGAAAAAACAAAATAAAAGTTCAAACCCAAATAAATTTAGAATTTATTGAAAATTTTGAAATTTTGAATTACAGAGTTTAAATTTGAATGTATCAAAAATTTCAAAACTTTAATCTTTTCTAGTTGAATTTTGGAAATTGAATTTTTTCCAGAGAGAGGAAGAGAGGTGATGTGGATGTCATGTCATTAAAAAAAAGCACGCGTGGCAACTAGGTAAGCAATTAACGGAAAACTAACAGCCACATTAGCATTGAATGGTATTCCTAACGGGTTTAGGTTGTGATGCAAACAGATATAAACTTAAGGGGCTAAAAAAAAAGGTAAATTTTAAGTTTAAAGGGTAATTGAGACTTTGCTACAAGTTGAGAAGGCAACATGCCTGAACCACATGGCATTGGGATTATACTATTGAGCAACAGCATGTAGAAGTGGGCAGGATTCGTGCAGCGCAAATGAAGGGAAAGACTTCCTTTGTAATCGTGTTCCTGGCCGAAAGCGCATGATTCGTGCTGCTGCCATTTTGGATGGCTGCCCTGCCATGAATCATCCATCCATCCATCCATCTGTAGGATCTCATCTCAACAATTGTAAAGATGATGAATACACAAGAAACAATTCTTGTGATAATACATAGGTTATGTTTTTTGACAATGAGAAGCTGGTACGTACATGGTTAGTAGCAAGTAGCAGATTATTCAGAGCAGAGCTGGTGATGAGTACACTTGGCTGCAAATGCAATGGCAATTGCAATTGCAATGCAGGCCGGCCTTCGTATCGTAATTCTTTGCTTCATTTCGACCTCATAAACAATGCAATGCAGCCCAGCAAGTTGAAGTACTCAATCCATAATTGGTGGAAGACGCACACGCAGCTGAGGGAAGGAGGAGGCCCATCATCAATCTTCCATCTTTTTTTTTTTGCTTAATTATGATGGGTACTACTGGAACCACTCAATCTCTGTTTGTTTTCACATGCTCCCGCCAAATCCGATCTATTTTCGGTTTTGCTTCATGGAAGTCGTCGCCCTACCTACAAGGGGAAGGGGATAGGGCAGACCATTTCAATTCAACGGCAGGAGTTGCCGGAGACGGTAAAGAATGTAGGTAGGGAACCTTGTCGGAGAAAGAAGACATTGATTGCTCGCCGAAGAAGATGAAGAAACAGTGGCATCTGAGAAGGGGAGGGGGCAGTTGTAAGGGTATCTTCAACAGCATGCCCAAGCCTCATGTCCTATTACTGTAGCAAACAGTGATAGGGCATGGAATAGAAAAAGAAGAGTGTAGGAATAGTGATAGGGCAGTTGTTGGGGAGGTAAATAGGGATGGGGCAGCCCTATTTAGTAAGGTGTCACGTGAATAGGGATGGGACTAAAGAGAAATAGGGCAAACTGCTGGGGATGCCCTAACACTCCAATTTTTATTAAGCAAAAATAAAAATTGGACTGTTTTTAATTTTAAAATATTAAGAAAGGAATTACTAAAATCAAGTATTAATTAAAGCCTAAGGTTTTTAGTTTTTGCAAATTTCGAAATATCAAGAAAATTTTAAATAATATGTAAACTCAACCTTTGAACATGTTTCTAAATTTTACAAATTAATTACTACCCAACCCCTGTTAATAAATGGATTAAATAATAGAAAAAAATAAAAAGAGAAAAACAAGAAAAGAAAAAGGAAATCAAACACCTCTCTTGGCCCATCCCTCGTCTCCCCACGCCTCCCTCCTAGGCCACCTCCATGCCTCTCTTCACATGTTATTGCAATATTTGTAAAAGGTGCTTTTGGTAAAAAAAAAAGGCATTGAGAAGAATGGCGGGATTGTCATACTTTTTTTTGTCCTTCCCTTAAGGATATCCCCAAATTTTCTTTCGAGTCAATAGCAATGCAATGCAACCCGGATATATCCATATATTTAGCGGTCACCATATTATTATAAGATCTGGATTCACTTGCGAGGAAGATAATGAAGCACCATATAGTATTCATCGTTGGCTCGATGGCTTGATACTGACATGTATGTTATTCATTTAGATAAGCAATATTGCTCAAAAGCTGATTTTAATTTTTTTTTCCGATAAGCAGCTTTGAAAAGGCACAGTAGCGAAATGGGAGAAGAGAATCTGTAGCAGTATATGCCATTGGCCATTGCCTAGCACCGGGGTGGGGTGACCATAACGCGTAACGACGGAGCCAATTCCTGCAATCCACCGACCAACCGCCACGAGAGCCAGCCTAGGGTTCCATCCATGGACGGCGGCGACTCCGGCGGCGGCGCTGCGGCGGCCGCCAAGTGGCGGACCGACGCCTCCCGGGCCTTCCAGTACTACCTCGACCGCTCTACCCCGCACGCCTCCGGCCGCTGGCTCGGCACGCTCGCCGTCGCCGCCATCTACGCCCTCAGGGTCTACATGATCCAGGGCTTCTACATCGTCACCTACGGCCTCGGGATCTACCTCCTCAACCTCCTCATCGGCTTCCTCTCCCCCATGGTCGACCCCGAGCTCGACCCCTCCGCCGCCGCTGACGGCCCCGCCCTCCCCACCCGCGGATCCGACGAGTTCAAGCCCTTCATCAGGCGCCTACCCGAGTTCAAGTTCTGGTACGTACGCCATGCGTCCCACCCAGATCGAGATCCACCTCCCCTCCCCCAGATCTGCTCTACCGCCCGTGATCTGCCTACCTCAGCTTTACATCGTCCAGATCGCCGCCTTCCTAGATCCTGTCCTGACGATGCCATCTCATAGCTCGGATTAATTGGACACCCCGTCACTCGCGGACTAGCTATACCAGCTCTTCTGTTCTCATCTACTCCTTATACTATCTTGTCTTGTTAACAAAAATGAGCAATTTTTTTTATTTTAATTATGCATCGTGAACCAACCATGGCATGCCATTTCGAATCAGATTATAGCAAGCTGGCTGCTCATGCAGTTCCTTCTGCTCTGGCTGTTCACATACTGATGAGTGATGAGCGGCAACTTGTATTGATTACTAATGAAAGAATACGGCTTCATCACAGCTGCTATACTGTAAAATCAAAGGGCCGAAAGTTCGCAAACTTGTGGTATTCTTAATTTCCAAGCTAACTGCCATGTAATTGGTCACACAGTCCTTGTTGATCAGTGTTAAAGCGTGCTTTATTCTAATTTAACTGCATAGGGAAGAAGTGTTATGCAAACCAGCTCAAGTGTGGGCGCTAGCATTCCAAATTGTCCACATTATAGGACCTGGTATTCCCTTGGACTAGTCCACACTCCACAAGCAACCCAACGGTCTTGAATTCTGTCGTTACCTCCCAAACTGCATCTAAGTTGCCTGAAGAATAAACCACTCATAACATGTTCTTCGATTTCACCAGATCATTCCTTGGAGATCCCAATGGGTGAGGTTGTAAACAGTGGTTTCTTTAGTGCGGTGGTACTAGTTAATAACAGAGCGATTGCATCTTCTGGTACACCTCATAAACAGCGACCTATGATCAGCTAGGTTGATGAAATTGCTCTATGCACTTCTCATGTCCTTGTTGCAGGGGGTTCTATGTTGCAAATTTACGACCTTGTGACCTTCCTCTGTAACATCCTTGTGTGCATGTGTTTTCTTATATCAACATGACTGGTTGTTTGGCAGAGACCTCCTAGCTGTATGCAATGGATCTGATGTTACCTAACTATATTATGAGTCACTTCCCTTTTAGTCGTTTTACCCATTTTATAGGTTGAGTGTTTCCTACCTTTTCATATAACTTTGTAAAGTTGTCATGGTATATTTTGCGTTAGGTCATATTTGAAGCGTTTTTGTTTTGATTAGAATCAAATAGCAACCAAAGTTTTATGAAATTTGCAGTAATTTTTGTAGGAGCTTTATTTGTTTATTCCCTCCCTTAGTTAATAGTTCATCATCACTAATGGTAGAGTTTGCCTGTTCTCTGACAGTTTGCACCCATTGTGTGCCATGGAACAGTCACTAGACGCTAGGTTTCCTTGAGAAAATGCTATCAGTAGCATGCACTAACTGGTAAATTGTACGTAATGCTTATCTATGTGTGTAATGCATATAGATTTATGTTTCAGTCTTTCAGATATGCATATTGCAAATTTAGATATGGTTTAACATATTCTTTTCAAAAAAAGATACAGTTCAACATACGAAGTCTAAAAGACAAATGTAATTGCTCTTTTTTTCAGTATTTTATTTTATGAGCTAGTTCCTTTCTTTCAATAAATCTTAAAATTGTGCTGGTAGTTTCAAACCGATATATCCATAATTTCCATTTGGCTATCTTTCAGGTATGCAATCACAAAAGCTTTTGTTATAGCTTTTGTGATGACTTTCTTCTCTGTATTTGATGTTCCTGTCTTCTGGCCTATACTTCTCTGCTACTGGATTGTTCTTTTTGTTCTCACGATGAAGCGCCAGATTCTGCACATGATCAAATACAAATATGTGCCCTTCAGTATCGGGAAGCAGGTTAGTGTCCTGTGTCGGCTGTTAAAATTATGTGTTTATGTTTGCTTGTATTTTGAAGGTCAATTGTTGTGGGTTTGATGGATGCATGTTAACCAGTTACACATAGTGAAAATCTACAAATCAATGGCATTAAGCTATCTATTCAAGCTTGGGGTCCTTTAGATGTCCTCAGTTAGATGTGTGCATCAACTTCTCTCTTTTTTTGTTTAATTTGGCATTGTTCAATCAAGTGTCGGTCATTATTTCATTTCTCATAATTTGTTTCGATTGTGTTGGTTAGAAATATGGCGGGAAGAAGAGTGGCGCAAGCAGCAGTTCATCGAAAGACTGATTGCCAACCTACCCTGGCAGGAAAATGAAAAGGGACGACAAGATACAGCTGATAATGTTTCATGTGCTAAATACCAAGTGTAATACTTCATTCATGTCTAGAGCTAGAACTTAGAAGGATGAATATTCACTTCAGTTCTGACTTTGGGGTCACGGTTTAATTTGGCGTTGTGCTAGGGCGCTTTCTTCTATGCGTACATAGTGTCATTCTTTACACCAAATATTGCCGCCCTGGTTGAGTTGTTTTGTTGGGCAGCAGCAGGCGTATCATGTATCTGCATGAATGCAACTGGCAAGTAGTGTCTCTCTCACATGATCCTACGCTATTTGCATCTGCTGGCAACGCCGCCTGGATCTGATGAATTTTAACGAGACGAAGGCGCATTGCAACATCATAGGTAACTTTGCTGTGCAGCTTGAGGAGCGCATTGAATCAAAATTCAGCCCACGTCTGGTTTGCACATGTAGAAGTATCCCGGAAATCTGTGCCTGTCGCTTCCTCTGTCTTCTAAGGTCCTTAGCCATCTCTCTAAGAAAATAGACATGCATTTGAAGCTGGGCTTGTAAGTTGACTTGGCTGATCTTGAGGGGGGAGCAAACTGCGTTGCCTGGGAGTAGCTTTGCTAGGTTTTGCTTTGGTTTTGTTCATATTGACGGGAGACAATCTTATTATTTGGCAACAAGATAGCCTTGACGGAGAGCAAGCTAGTAGCCAGGCGGTGGTTTTCCTTCCCAATGGGGACAATGAAAATGGTTTTGGTTATAAAGCCCACCACTCGGAGGTGGTTTATAGCTGTTAGTTTGAATTGTCGGATTGTACAGATTCCTCGGAAAAGATAACCTCGACGGCTTAGAAATAGAATGCGCCAAAAGTGCTTGGTGATAAATTTTTCTTTTTCATGTGGAAGCATAAATCAAGGTCTAGTTCTCTAGGTCTTATTTGCTTAGGCTTATCTTATTATTTGCTTTATCTGCAAATTTCAGATAGGGCAAAGATCTGGCAAATGAAGCTCCCGAACAAAATTAAATTTGGTGTGGAGACTCGTAACTAACGGTCTGCCTCTAGGATGGGACCTTAACAGAAAAGGGTCATATACATCCTGGATGAGATCCGGAAGCAAGAGAAGAACACACAAATCCAGGCTCTCGCCGTGATGTGGTTTTGGTGGTTCTAAAGAAACAAGCTTGTCCAGGAGAACAAAAGTATTCAGCTAAATGAGATCCTTCACCAACTTGCTGTGAAAACATTTGAATTCTTGGGTGGCCAGGAGAAGGAAGTTGAACAAAGACATGCAACCAGGGCAAATTTTTGGCAAGCACCAGAGGAAGGGGTGATCAAGATAAGAGGGTAGGCGGCTACAGATTACCATGATGGCAGCAACATCTTAATGCAGCCCAGTAGCCCACACCGAAGCGTTGGCATTTTTTTCAAAAATTGCAGAGACTTTTTTTTTGCAAAAGACCATGTGAGAGAGGTTGTGGCCTGTGCATGAATCTCGGTAGGCGACCAAGGGCCGAGGTAAATTCAACTCCTTGTAGAAGCGTGGACATATTTCTAAAACAAAGGGGTAGAGAGCAGGCACATACATAGATAGGTCGCGGAGATTACAAGTTTGCAATGCATGCATGATCTGGCTGGCAAACAAATATATATAACAAGATATATAGCATGGCCGATCGATCACCAGTTAATCAAGATGAACATTGATTATTGGCATCGTCCATGCATGCGTTTATCTCGGACATATAGAGATTAATAATCTGGAATGACAGTGCGATGCAGCTGAGCAGGCGCGTATATATTGATCGAGATTCAGAGGAGCCTGTTGAGGTAGTCGTCGACGGTGGTGTATTTGACGTCGGGATACAGGTCGGTGGCCTCCACCCCGGACGAGGACGACGCCCTGACCTGCTCTCCCTGGATGTAGGACGCGTGCGCGATGGCCACCAAGAAGTTGAACGGAACCGGCGCCTCCGCGATGTGCTTGACGACGGCGTCCTCGGGGACGTACACCCTCTCCAGCGTCTTGCCGGTCTTCTTCTCCCAGAGCGACACCAGCTGGTTGTGCGACAGCGTGTTGGCCGGCGGCCTGATGTACACCGTCTTCCCCTCCGCCCGGGGGTCCTCCGCCGCCCTCACCGTGTACTCCCCGATGTCCGCCTCCTCCACGAACACCACCTTGGTGTTGCCGTCGCCCAGGATGAGCACCTTCTCCGTGGGCGGCGCCGGCGACAGCGTCTGCCCGATGGTCGGCAGCGAGTACCCGGCGAAGTAGTTGGCCACCACGTACGTGTAGGGGATGCCCTCCGCCTCCAGAGCGCGCCGGATGCCGACCTTCACCGCGAACACGGACTTCATCGGCTCCAAGGCGTTGGTGAAGTCCACGTCCAGCCCGAACTCCGAAGGGAAGAACCTCTGCGTTGCGTTTGCGTGCATCCATATGTTGGTGCAGCAGGTGGTAGGTAGCTCGCTCGCAAGAAAAATTAAGAGAATGCATGAAACCTAAACCTTGACGTTGCCGGCCTCCTTGATGGCGGCGATGAGGTTGGTCTGGTCGGCGATCTGGAAGGCGCCGAGCGTGGAGATGACGACGTCGACGGCCTTGACGGCGGCAAGGAGGGAGGCGTGGTCGTAGAGGTCGCCCTTGAGGAGCGTGACGCCGGAGTCGAGGAAGGAGCGGAGCAGCTGCGCCTTGGGCGGGTCGGAGGGGGCGGTGTCCCGGACGAGGGCGAAGGTGGGGTGGCCCAGCCGCGCGCTCGCCGCCACCACGTGCCTCCCGACGTACCCCGTGCCGCCCACCACCAGGATCTTGCTCCTCGCCTCGCCGCCTGCAGACGCCATCGATCTAAGCCACTGATCGCGGCTTGCTAATAATATGGATCGATCGAGTAGAGCTCAGTGTCACTACATTTTAATACTACTACGCGCGCCAGCAGGTAGTTCTCCGTGGTCACTTCATTTTCGGTTCTGGTTGTGGCTTCGACAGGACGGATTGGTCCAAGTACACATTTTACGCAAAGAAAATTGATTATATATCCCAAAGTCAAAGCGCCTGTCCTTCAACTCATGGATATTGAATATATCCCCCACGGTTGAGAGCACAATTAATTTGAGTTTTTCCAGTAAACCTTGTCATTCATCCCAAACGACAAGATCTTTCTACACTACCGCACTATCGTCAGAACATTGATAGCTTGTTTGGTTGCCCTGACGAGGCTCGGCCAGGCCCGCATGAGCCGATTTCTTCGTGTTTGTTTCGGGCTGAGCTCTGTAGCTGCAAAAACCCAAGGAAATGTGGGAATCAACCGTTTTCCTAGGGCCAGGCTCGAGCGGGCGCAGAAGCAGCACTTGGGAGCACGAGCAATGGATGCGCGGAGCCAGAGCACGGCAAGGCCATGGCGGCACTGCATTTCTCAGGTTCCCTCCATGTGTTCGATGATATGCACTGGCATTCGGTGTGCGGCCATGACGTCGTGGCCATGATGTCTAGAGTGCATCCAAGACGTGTTCAATGAAATACCAAGATGTGAATGCAAGTCCAAACACACCCAACGAAAACACAAGCTCCCTCCGGTCAAGCTTACTTGATGCAATCATGCAAACAATCAAACAAGAGCACATGAAGCCCTCAAAAAAAAAAAAACAAGAGCACATGAATGAGCTTAGACTGGTTGCCACCGGCCTAGCTGACTCCGTGTGAGCCAGGCTCTACAGCAACCAAACACGCTATGAGTGACTAAAAATTTTACATGGCCGGGTGACTGAAAGGAATCGGATGTCCAAGAGGGGGGTGAATTGGGCTTTTAGAAATTTTAAGTTCTAATTCAAATTTTAGTCTTGAGATCAAAACCCTGCGAAAACTTTAGAACAAATGGGTTTTGATCACAAGGGCAATTAACCAATTGAGTTATCTAGGTGCACAAGTAATTACCCTAAGACAATATTGCAATCCTAATATGATGAGCAAGCAAATTAAAGATCATAAGCAAGCAATCAATTTCAAATCATACACAATGATCTCAAGCTGAATATAAATGGCACAAAGAGAAGATGAGACACAAAGGCTTTTTACTGAGGTTCGAATATCATCTCTACCTCCTCGTTGAAGCACTCCTCGTTCTCGGGAGTATCGCTTCTAGCCTCAGCACGTCACATGCGCCAAGGCCATCCACTCGGGGTAGTCGTTCACCGCTCCGGCAAGGTAGACTCCCAAAACCTTGTACACACCATGACACCACCGAGACTTCCATAAGACTCCTCCTTGGAAGCTCACCAGTACACTTCCTCCACAGCCGTCTAGGAGCACCAAGCTCCAAGAGTCACAAGCCTGAAGGGAGGCTTGATCGCACCCGATCAACCCCAATGTGATGCACACCACCACCTAGGCTTCACTCACAAAGTCACAATGTTCTAAGGAGACACACTTCCAAAACCCACCAAAAATACTTCCAAGGCTAGTACATATGAAGTAGGGAGCTCAGCTGCCCCAAGGAACCCAAAATCCCAGGTATATGTACCTCACGACTCAAAAACCACCCGTTAGGAAAACAACAAGCCGAAAAATACATACGGTGGACCGGTCCGTCAATATGGCGGACCGTCCGCCACACACACATGACGGACCGCCCGTCGCAATGCCGAACCGTCCGACATGGCTAAAACCCCGCGCAGCACACGAAAAACACACTGTTCGGCCAAACCGGTCCGTCGCATGGTGGACCACCACGACGGACCGTCCGTCACACATAGACAGCCCGACAGACTCCAGTAAAACGGCCATAACTCCTAACTCCAGACTCGGAATTCAGTGATATTGAACTCTACGAAAAGGTAAGAACGAGGGCTACACACTCCACAAGGTCACACCACCTCAAACCCAAATGAGAGGTGCAGAAGACCTAGGGAAACCAAAGCTACCTCCAAAACTTATCCCCAACCCTCTACCACCTCTCTCTCGCTCAACACTCCTCTAAAACTCTTGACACCTCACACTACCCCAAGAGCACGCCACTGGACCCGAGGTCTGACAACACCCGACCGGGGTGCCGGACCCGCTCCCACAGCGTTAGACGGATGGTCTGGCTCCTAACTGGACGGTCCGGTTTACAAACCAAGCCAAACCCTAGCTCACCCAAGCCACCAAAGACCACCCCCCATGCACACCTAGAACCTATACTAAGGCTTCTACGACCTGGGAGAACAAATCTAAGGTGCATCACAAAAGGATAACATCGATCCAATCAAACCACCGATCCGGACCTCCCTTGATAATACGGCAATCTATTATAGCAACGCGGTCTTCCAACCACACATCAAAATCGGCAAAAGACTAGAAAACATCCTCAGCCCTATGCTAGCAATACCTTTGCCTTGCATATCCCCTTGAAGCTTGATGTCCTTCATCAATGCCTTCAAGTCCGCTTCAACGCTCCATGCATCCTCCCAATGCATCATGCATGATGACCTTCACCACACGATCGATGACGTCTTCGTTTTGTCAACCTCGACTCGATCACCTCATGAGACTCTCGTTTTATCGACTTTGACAATCGCCTGCCCCCGACGATCTCAAATCGATCTTTGACTTAGTTCTCAACTCTTGATGACACCCCATCTTGTTGACCTCGACTTGACCGTCATCTTCCAACTCATCTTGGTCATCAAGCACATAACCTCCGGGACCTAATTCTCTTCACACACTCAAGAAAGACATTAGTCCCAAAACTCAATGTAAAGGTTAGGTTTGATATTCATGCACAATTAAGCATCACAAGTGTTTTATAGTAAAGCTCAATATAGATGAAAACACTTGTTATATGATATCTCTCTAATATGCATTGTATGATGAGAAAATATTAGAACTAAATACACATGAGAGAAAGATGCCAAAAGATATTTATGCTAAGTACCAAAGCAAGGCAATTAATCAAAGTAATTCAATCTCCAACTTCACTAAATGTGCACATGGATGAATATATGAGGGAAGCACACATGTACTTTATAATTCAAGATAAGTAAAGTTATTGATCCAATAAGAGAGGTAATTAAGAGCATGGATTAATATAGGAGACAACATATTATACATGATAAACATCACTTAATATGTGCATGTGAGAATATACATGACAAGCATACATGCACGAATATAATTTATGACATGGAGAAGTCTATCGAGTGAAGCAACTAAGGATCATTAAAACATAGTATATAAGAGCAAAGATCCCAAAGTACAACATATACAATGAATTCCTAGTGTATTTATGCTCAAATAAATATGGCACGAAGTAAAGAGTATAAATTCAATCAACTAATGTTAGTGCTTGCATAAAAGAAATACACTAATAAATATGAGTGAGAAGCCGGATTGCATACCTTGACTTTGCTAATTCATCCCATTTGTATATGTGAGACTAAATGAGTCAATTAATCAAATTGTTAGTCTCATAGGATAATTACAAAGAGACATACCTTGCAAGGATGAATAGCTTATCCAATTGACACAAAGAATTCCTCTATTAGAATGAGATTAGAATAAACTTAGCGAGAAGCACATTAGTCTCATAGCAATAAACATCATATTAGAGATTTGTCATTTGTTAAGCACTAAATCAAGCATTATCATTAAACACGTTTATCATTAATCACCAAAATCACACAAGGGCTACATTGAACTTATACTAATTTTCAAAGGTTTGACCACACTCTCTTAGATCGACATGTTTTGTCGTTGAATTAACACTATTAAGTCTGAGTTTATGTAAGGTTGTGGCCTGTGCCCATGCATCGATCCCAAAGGCCAGTGTGTGCACTAGCTAGGTGCGCAGATGGAGTTACTCGTGTGGTACGTATGGAACGTCCTCCAAGTCCAATGCTAGCTAGCGTGCTGCTTTATCGCATTTTTGAGTGGCCAAAAGTAGTGTTTCACATGATACAGGGTAAAAAGGTCTTCAGCCTAGGATGAATGATAAAATTTGATCAAAAACTCAAAAAATGATTTAATCAACTATATTCTCAATTTTGAGGTGTATAAATTGAAGAGTAAACTGTGTTGCATCTCAAATTTGGGGCATATATATATATAATCGAGTTGCTCTGCGTGGCTATCTTAACTCTCTTCCTCCCTCTCTCATGTTGATATATTACTGATAGTAATTAAGGTAAGGTAAAGATGCATGCAGCATCACAGCAGCGTCCTTGTGACGTAATCCGAGATAGCTACGGTGTCTCTCAATCTATTGTAGGTGCGCGCGGTTGGTGAAGCAACGCAATCTCGATCGTCTCGCCCACCAGCAGCAACAGTAGATCTAAGATGCATGGTAGCTGCTGCGTGCTTAATTTCAGTGCACCTGGACGCGATTAGTGCCCATCAACGATGGACCTGGACATGTTGTGTACGTGCCCATCGCCGTATCTATCAATCCAATATAAATTAAACCGGGTACAATAATTAACAATACGTGTAATCACGCGCTCTCTCCTAGTACAATAGGAAAAGTTTAAGTCCTTTTTTATTACAGTACTTTAGTAGGAAAGGGCCTTTTTTTTTTTATTCGAGTACTTTGGTCTTCGCCCTGTTTTGATTTTAATTAGATCCCTCAACGGGTAAAATCAGACTCAGTGGTTAGTTGACCCGTTGAACAGTGATTTTGGCCCGTTTTTTCTAACATGGCAGTGGATAAAAATCGTCAT
This sequence comes from Olyra latifolia, assembly GCA_036346145.1. NCBI lineage: Eukaryota > Viridiplantae > Streptophyta > Magnoliopsida > Poales > Poaceae > Olyra > Olyra latifolia. The sequence goes on along the minus strand of CM070528.1, from coordinate 54,541,735 downwards.
ATAGATTGCCACATGGACAACCACCCAGCCAAAATCACTATTTAATTGATCAAGGGACCATTTATATCCGATTTTATTAATTAAGAAACCAAGTTAACCTGATTTTGGTTGTCAGGGAGCACATCGGGATTGAAGCGAGGGTTCACTGACCGAAATAACTTTTTCACAAAGGTCTGGGTCAGTGGTCAGCTGGCAAGTTAATTCATCACCTAAAGTCCTGCCTGCGCTCGCTTTGCTTGCACAATCATACATCTGCGTCAGCATGTGTTGTTGCTTTGCCCTTTAAATACAAACTACGGCTGGTTTGTTTGGTGGTTAGATGACGTATGCAATGCAAACACATACTAAATCAAATAAGGGGAAAAGAAAACACTAGTATTTACGGTTGATAATCTCCTTTTTCTTCTGTCAACCCAGTCCGGGAAATATATTAATTTCATGTATACTTATCCGTTGCCAATGGCATATACTCTTGATCCTTTGCCTATTCTCAGAACTTATCTGTCTGTCATCGACTTATCTCTTGTAAGAATTGAGAATTTTCCGAGGTGGCCTCGAGAGTCGGATGTCCTTGGTTTTTAGGATTTAGGGAGCTTTTAGACATGCCTACGAGATAAAAAAAATGGATTCAAAAAGTTATAAAAAAGTCAAAAAAGTCGATAATTTGACTTATTTCGTGTCTTATCTGACTTATATTGACTTATTTGATTTTTTTTTATTATTTTTGAATCCTTTTTTTTTTATCTCGTAGACGTGTCTAAAAGCTTCCTAAATCCTAAAAACCAAGGGCATCCGACTCTCGATGCCACCTCAGAAAATTTTCAAAGTTACGAGATAAGTCAGATTAGCAGATTAGATAAGTTGGAAGAACAGATACTTATACACGCCTGAACAGATTCAACTCACTAGCCATAATCTTATTTCTGTCATATTTTAAACCCTGTTGTGCACCTAACGCCATCACCAACGATTAATATGCGCGAAGATAAAAATTGCAAGGAGGAAAATCAACCGGCCAAACGTTGTATGCTAAACTCACTTGTATCAGCAATATATCTTTCAGTTGTCATACTAGAGAAACATTGGAGTTTACTGTTGAATGGACACGCACGATGATTCAATACCAACTAATGTGTTCTTTTCAGCGTTTGAGTTTGCGTTTGCTTATAAACTAGAAATTTGTTATTTTTGTATAAGTCAAACGCTTTGACGTTTGGTAGCCAATTTTTATAGGTCTTTATTTCTTCTTAAAGTTCTCAAAACTATTTTTTCTATATTTTTTGATCCCTATGTCCTTACCTAGGAGTTACAAATTTTCAGCTTATAAGCAAACGCAAACGCTGAAAAGAACACGGCCTAAGAGTAAATATAAGCTTAATTTCCCACAGAGAGAGAAATCGAGGCTTCGTATAATAAGTTTGGCGAGGAGTGATCAGGCAAAATGCACTATTGCAAATTGAAAGCAAGTATGAACTGAGCCTGAATCGAGAATGCAGCGTGTGTGTGATTCTGACCGACAATTCCTTGTCGATCCAAGAACACAAGTACCTGTTAGATTGATCTTGCGGGAATCTTGGATCCGAGATCCGAGCTTTCCTCCCATTTCGCGCCCTGATCGGGGGCGCAACTAACCGCAATGGTTGTGGCCCTCCGTCGCACCACGCGTATATAAAAAGGGGTCGAGGGCCAGCTCACGAACCAACATTCGCCGGCTTCACTTCGCCCCTACAACCCTAAGACGACCGATCTCTCTAGCGCGTGGGAAGTGACGGGAAGGCCGCCACCTCTTCTTCACCGCCACTGCGTCACCTTCACCGACGGCAATGGCGTCTTCCTCGAGCTCCAATCCCGGAGGTAAACCCTAAGTACCGCATCTAGGTGTTTGTTTAGACACTAAGATCCTATTTAGATCCAACAATGGTATCAGAGCCAGGTCGATGTGCCTAACTCTAACCCTAGATGAAGAACACCTTCGGGTTTGTGTCTTCCCGAGCCTAGAATCCTCTACATCTCGGGCAAGAACTCGTTCGCAGCAAGTAGAAGGAGGGGAAGGACATAATAAGTTCTTGGATCAAAACCCTAGAAAAAGGAAACCCCCCAAATCGGCCAAATCAACCCCCGAAATCACAAGAATCCGAGCCAAAGAAAAAGGAAAAGAAAGAAGAGGGGAGTCCCTAACCGGGCTCACCGTGCTCGTCGTCGCCGACGAGGAAGAAGCCGCCGCCGCCGCCTTCCGCTCCTCACCACGGCGCGCTGGCGCACGCTGCTTAGGGCACCGCCATTGGGCCACTCGACGGGCGGCGTCCACACTTGGTGACGGCGCAGCCACCGCAAGAGGGCTGCGGTCTTGCCGCCGCTCCTCCACCTCTCTCTCGCTCTCGCCCGTGCTATTGCTCCAACGCGCGCCGGCCGCGTCGGGTGGAGGAGGAGGAAGAATGAGTTAGGGTTTCGGGGGAGGGGGCGCCGCGCCGGTTTTTTCGCCGCTGGAGATGATCCCAGCCGTCGATTCCAATCGGACGGCGCAGAAGTGGGAAGGCTCTGCCTGGCCGCTTTACCCAAAGGGAAGGAGCTTTGCCGACCAGGCCCAGTTGTTGGCCGTGTGGTCATGGTAGCGAGTAAGGCCAGAAAAGGCCGGCTTCGGCCGGGTTGAGCCCATGAACAGTGGGAAAAAATTCATTTTCTTTTGCCCTGTTTTATGGTATTTTCACATATGTTTTTATATATAATGTGTAAGTTTGTATTTGCTGCGTATAATTAGTTTAAGCACTAAATTAAGTCATTTTTTCCGCTGCTAAGTTTAAGTTTATTTTTCTGATTAAATTGGACCCAACGTGAAAATTTAATTAGAAAAATTGTATTAAGTCTCTATTTATTGTGGATATTTTATCTTCTGACCAACGTTGATGATAAAATTTTTCCACAATAATTAAGTTTATTTTGTGGTTCTGTTCTAATTCTGCCCAACGGTGTTTTAGAAGTAAAACATTTTATTTAAGAGCATGTTTTAATTGAACCAACGTTGAATTAATTCATGCACTTTTGTTTAAGTATACTGATTAATTTGTATTTACTTTCTGAAGCTCCAAATACTTCAAATGTCCTGAGTCTGATCTTTGCGATTGAGCCCCTGAATGGGGGGAATTATCCCTCGTGGAGGGAGAAGATTGAGATGGCACTTGCCCTCTCAGACATTGATTATGCAATCATGCATGATCGTCCCACAGAACCCGAAACCATCCCTGATGGTCAACCGGGTGCAGATAATAATGCAACTAGAAGAATGGCATACGACATAGAGCGTGTGAAGTGGGAAAATTCTAATAGAAAGTGCATGATGGTGATTAAAAACTCCGTCGTGCAAGCTATAAGGGGTGCCATCAAAGAATGTGATAGTGCTAAGGAATACCTTAGCAAAATTCAGAGTCAGTTCACTGGCTCTACTAAGATGTATGCAAGCTCTCTTATCCAGAAGCTTGCAAATGAGAAATATGATGGGCAAAGTAACATCAGAGAGCACATTCTAAAGATCAGCAACATAGCCACTAAGCTTAAGTCCATGGAAATAGAAATATCAGAAGGTTATTTAGTGCAATTTATCATGAATTCCTTACCAAAGGAATAAGAGACTTTTGCAGTAAATTACAACTCCATGAATGAAAAGTGGAGTATAGAAAAGTTGATGGCTATGTGCGCTCAAGAACAAGAAAGGCTTAGAGCTCAAGCCCCTGACTCTGTGAATCAAGTCAAGTCCCCAAATAAGCAAAAGGGCAATTTTCAGAGCAAGTCTAAGCCTTCTTTTAAGAATAAAGGCAAACCCCAGAATAAGAAATTTCCCCCTGGCCAGAAGCCTCAGGAAGGCAAAGGCAAAGCTCCAGCAGAGGTGGACAAGAACACATGTAGACACTGCCTTCAGAAGGGACACTACATGAAGGACTGTGTTCAGTTCCTCAAATGGCTGAACAAGAATGGGATTCCATACGAAGAGGATGCTGAGAAGAGGGGAAAGAAGCATTAGAGTTGCCAACGGCGTCGAGGTTGAAGTTGAAGCCATCGGAGAACTCCCTTTAGAATTAGACAATGGTTTCATTCTTCATTTACATAATGTATTATTTGTACCCTCCATGAGGAGGAATTTGATTTCAGTATCCTGTTTAGATGATGATGGCTATGCATGTCATTTTAGGAATAAGAAATGTTTGATTCAGTTCAACGATGTTGATGTTGGTCTTGCTATCAATAAAGACAGGCTTTATTTAGTTTCCCAAAGAAATGATGTGAATGTTGTTAATGCCTCTTCATCTGTGAATGAATGTAATAAGCGTAAAAGAAATGAAAGTGAGACGTCTTCGAAATTATGGCACTGTCGCTTAGGCCATATTTCGAGGGGGAGGATTGAGAGATTAATCAAAGAAGAAATTCTCCACACGTTAGACTTCTCAGATTCAGAACATTGCATTGATTGCATTAAGGGCAAATATGCTAAGCAAATTAAGAAGAATGCCAAACGAAGCACAGGAATTTTAGAAATTATTCACACAGACATCTGTGGTCCTTTTCCTGTGAAGACAGTGAATGGTTTTGATTCATTCATAACATTTACCGATGATTTTTCGCGTTATGGCTATATCTATCCAATTAAAGAGCAATTAGAAGCATTAGATAAGTTTAATATATTTAAGGCTGAAGTTGAAAATCAGCATGATCTAAAGATTAAAGTAGTAAGATCAGACCGTGGAGGGGAGTACTACGGTAGACATACCCCTTATGGCCAAGTTCCTGGACCTTTTGCAAGGTACTTACAGGATAATGGTATAGTAGCCCAGTATTCTACACCGGGCGAACCTCAGCAAAATGGAGTAGCTGAAAGGCGAAACCGCACATTAATGGATATGGTACGAAGTATGATAAGTTACTCCACTTTACCGATTAGTTTATGGATGGAGGCATTAAAAACCGCTGCCCATATTCTTAATCCGGTTCCCAGTAAGTCGGTGCCTAAAACACCATATGAGTTATGGACTGGGAGGAAGCCCACTCTAAATTATTTACATGTGTGGGGCTGTCCAGCTGAGGCTAAAGTATTTAATCCAAATATTGGAAAGTTAGATGCTAAGACCGTCAGTTGCCATTTCATTGGCTATCCTGAAAGATCAAAAGGGTACTGTTTCTATTGTCCTGACAGACAAACTAAGTTTGTAGAAACAAGACACGCTGTGTTCTTAGAAGAAGAAATGATCAGGGGGAGCATGGTACCCCGAGAAATAAGCCTTGAGGAGAAGCGGATCTTTGCCCCGACTCCGATGATTCAAGAGCCTATTTTCTCGATACCTGTTGTTGTTGCACCTCTAGTTGTTGCAACACCTGCTGTTAGTTCTCCTAGTACAGCCATTAATGTACCTGAGGCTCCTCCTGTTGTGGAGCCCTAAGATTCTATTGCTGCTGCACCTGAAGAACCTCTTAGGAGGTCACAACGAACCAGGAAATCAGCTATTTCTGCTGACTATGAAGTTTACACAAGTGAAGAATTAGAAATGGAGGGTGATCCCACCTCTTTTGAGGAAGCTATGAGAAGTCCCCATTCATCTGAGTGGTTTGTAGCCATAAAAGATGAAATAAAGTCCATGAGCACAAATAAAGTATGGGACTTAGAAGAAATTTCTAAAGGAGCCAAAACAGTAGGCTGTAAATGGGTCTACAAAACTAAGCGTGACTCTAGAGGGAATCTTAAAAGATTCAAAACAAGGCTTGTGGCAAAAGGCTTCACTCAGAGAGAAGGAACAGATTATAATGAGACTTTCTCACCCGTCTCAACAAAGGATTCTTTTAAAATCGTTATGGCGCTTGTAGCACATTATGATTTAGAATTACATCAGATGGATGTTAAGACGGCGTTCCTTAACGGGGATCTATATGAAAATGTATACATGGCTCAGCCCAAAGGTTTTGTCATGGAAGGGAAAGAAAACATGGGATGCCGATTGAACAAATCCATCTATGGACTAAAGCAAGCGTCTAGACAGTGGTACCTTAAGTTTGATGAGATTATAAGAAGTTTTGATTTTAAGAAAAATGAGGAGGATAATTGCATCTATGCTAAGTTTAAGAATGGAAAATTTATTTTCCTAGTCCTGTATGTAGATGACATCCTGCTGGCAAGCAGCGATAAAAATCTACTTCTGGAAACTAAGAACTTCTTGTCCTCAAATTTTGAGATGAAGGATCTCGGTGAGGCATCTTATGTCTTAGGAATTGAGATTCATCGAGATAGAACTAAAGGGGTATTAGGCCTATCACAAAAGGCATACTTAGAAAAGGTTCTAAAGAAATATAGTATGCATCAGTGTAAGGCTTCGCCTGCCCCAATAGTCAAGGGTGATAAGTTTGGGAATTTTCAATGTCCCAGGAACCAATATGAGATCGATCAAATGAAATCGGTTCCATACGCTTCAGCTGTCGGAAGAATAATGTATGCTCAAGTATGTACTCATACGACTTAGCATTTGTAGCGGGATGCTTGGCGATATCACCAAATCCAGAATAGATCCTTTGGAAAGTCATTAAGAAAGCCTTGCGGTATTTGCAAGGAACTAAAGGCCTCATGTTAACGTATAAAAAGTCGAGTGCCCTCGAAATTGTGGGTTACTCTGACGCAGATTTTGCGGGGTGTGTAGACACTAAGAAATCCACGTCAGGCTATGTATTCACACTCGCAAGGGGAGCTATTTCGTGAAAAAGCTCCAAGCAAATAGTCACTGCATCGTCGACAATGAAAGCTGAGTTTGTAGCTTGTTATGAGGCAACCGGGCAGGCACTATGGCTTAAGAAATTTGTACCCGGATTAAGAGTGGTGGACAGCATTGAAAGACCACTCACATTATACTGCGACAATGAGCCAGCAGTATTTTACTCCTATAACAACAAGTCAAGTGGTGCTGCCAAACACATTGACATTAAGTTTTATGTTGTGAATGAGAAAATCCAGGATCAAACCATAAAGATTGAGCATATTAGTACCAAGCGAATGCTTGCGGATCCGCTAACTAAGGGCTTACCACCATATGTGTTCAGAGAGCACGTAGCCGGCATGGGTTTATTAGAAAGCCTGTGATTCTGGATATAAAGGGGTCAAATAAGCAACAATCTCCCATAAGACTAAGTTTCCGTTTTGAGATAGAAAGGTGTATTATAGTCATTGAGTTCAATAGCACGTAACTAGCTATTGTAACCCCTTGGTCTTGGTGCACTGATCTATTGAAAAGCGGGATTAAGTTAAGTTGTTTAGTTTCAAGATCAAGGGGGAGAATGTTAGATTGATCTTGTGGGAATCTCGGATCCGAGATCAGAGCTTTCCCCCCATTTCGCGCCCTGATCGGGGGCGCAACTAACCGCAATGGTTGTGGCCCCCTGTCACACCACGCGTATATAAAAGGGGGTCGAGGGCTGGCTCGCGAACCAACGTTCGCCGGCTTCACCTCGCCCCTACAACCCTAAGACGACCGATCTTTCTAGCGCGTGGAAAGTGACGGGAAGGCCGCCACCTCTTCTTCACCGCCACTGCGTCACCTTCACCGACGGCAATGGCGTCTTCCTCAAGCTCCAATCCCGGAGGTAAACCCTAAGTACCGCATCTAGATGTTTGTTTAGACACTAAGATCCTATTTAGATCCAACAGTACCAAGTCCCCGGGTTTGGACTTTGGATTACAAGCAGTCAGACTAGTAGATTCCCTAATCTTCTGACAACTTATATCTGAGAAAGAATATTGGTGTCCATGTCAGGAGCAGACGCTAGGGCTGAAAATAGCTTCACATTGCTTACAAGTGCATCTAGCAGATCTCCTAGCAAAAATTCAAAGCACCGGAATACTGTCACTTCATTCAGAATACCAGAGACCACAATCATGTTCCATCAGCAATACTAGAAGTTTTGATGCATATATAGGAATTAGATCTTCATCATGTGCACATGAAGGATATATCGGAAGGAAATAATTCTGTGAGATTGTTTCAAATCAGCAATTGTTTGTTCATCACAGTTTGAAGAATCATTGAAGATCAGAGTCTTCACATCAGAGTATCAGACAGTACTCCAAACACAGGAATCTGCGTTTTTGACCTTGTATAAGATGGATAAGCTTGAATATTTTATGTTCATGACATACAACAGAAGGCTCCTCCTTAGCTGCAACAAGAACTCACAACTAGGATGTAAACGGAGCGGATAATTTCCGACCGACCGACCGACCGACCGAATCAGTTTGGATAGTGATTTGGATAATTATACGGATATCCTTTTTTTTGCGGATATGGATACAGATATGGATACTGGGTGCCGGATACGGATAATGCAGACATTATCCGACAGATAATATCCGAAGAAAAATATGGATAATATTATCCAAATCCATTCTAGGGGCTATGGGGCCTGTCAGCCTACCGAGCGACCCACAAGAGTCCAGCAAACCACGATACTCTCCAGGCCTAGGCCACCGCACCAATCACCATCCCACAACACCAAGAACATGAACAAAACTCAAGAAGCAAGACTGATGTGTGTGACCCTTATTCTGCCATGTTAATCTGATATTACTCTATGCTTTCAAAATTATTTTCTTTAACTTAATTAGCAGTACGCAGTGGGCAGCGCTATACTGCTATATCTCTTCATTGGTAAAATTGTTCACTCCAAGACATATATTGATTCTTTTTTCTAGCATGTGTTTTCGAATAAGCGTATTATCCGAGGAAATATCCGTTCCAACTAATATCCGATCTGATATTATCCGTATTCCTATCCGACACTATCCATATTCGTATCCGACACTATCCGTATCCGATCCGTATTCGAAAAAAAAAAAATGGATACAGATACAATATTAATGATATCCGACCGTATCTGATCTGTTTACATCCCTACTCACAACGATGCCATTGGGAAATTATCCTGAGCCTGGACAATAAGGTAAATAACCAGTCAGAGCCAAGATTTGTTTAGCAAATACATTGAGCAATGCAGACTGTAGACCCAGGTGGAGCGTCAGAATTACGTTGAGTTTTTTTTTATATACTGCAGTGCAGTTATGCAATGGACATATAGTCTCCATTATTTCTCATCAAGGTGTGTCCAAATAGTTACAGATCATACCTGAATTGGTTTCTCCAGAATCTTCATAAGATTTGCCAACTGAAGCAATAAATATCTCGTCACAAGCCACTACTCTGTGATTAAGGATGTGCTCCCAAGAAGGTGAGGTATAACAGGAAGCAAATGAATTGTGCTCTTTGGATGAGCTCGTGCAGTTAAGGCAATGATGTTTGACACCCCTGACCTGTTGTATACCACTGGACACACTGAAGAATGCCTGGGACCAAAGAAGAAACCAACTGCATAAATGCTTCTGTGCACTGATGAATGAACCCTTCCTTCTCCTTTCCTAATCTATCAACTGCTGATAATAATTCTTATATTTGAAAAGAAATGAGAAAACCACCTTCAACTGTTCTTGCAAAGAAGAGCAACAAATAAAAGGGTTTTCCCACACAGGATATCACTTCCCTGTTCTATCAGAGAAATGAGTCCAGGGACCAATTGTTTCTCCTCTGTTAGTGACAGACCACAATACCTTTGGTACTGGCCAAACCCAGCTAGTGGGCAACACTTGCACTGCTCTATCGTTTGAAGGAGATTATTGGCCATTGATTTTCTTTGGTATCTTGATCATGCTAAGTGAAAGGGTATTGTAGTCTTTTCCTCTTCTACGGTTTCCATCTAATGTACTATAAAAATATACTAAGTTTATCATGTTTGCCCCTTAAACCATCTCATAGTGCATTTAAAATTCCTAAAGTAGCCAGCTCTACATCAAGGACAGTGGAGTAGCGTATCAGCAATCGCATAAAAGTGAAGCAATTTGAACACACAAGGCTGAAGTTTTTGACAGTCAAAGCATATTTATGGGCAGCAACATGATTGGGCCATTATTTGGAGCATCGGAGTTCATGCTCAACATCTCCAGGTATCTAATGACATTCTGTTTCTCTGAAACCTGAAAGTTTTCACTTAAAACTTTAACGTTTCTGACTATTGAAAGCATTCGTCTGTTCCCATGGTAACATATTGTGTCAGATTTCTATCTATTATAGTCACCTCTTAAAACAATAACAGTGATGCCTTTGGCTAAAGTAAGCACCCTATAAAAAAAGCCGTACGTCCTGCCTCGCGCAGGCATGCAGAGACGGAGGAAATTCCATCACACAGATTGGTCTGTTCGGAGGCAACAGGCAGATCCATGGGTAAGGATGGCAATCGGGTTGGGTCCCTCCGGGTCCAACTGAATTGGACTCGGACCCAAGACCCGACCGATATACCCGGACCCGGACCTGATTCCATTCACAGGTCCAAATTTGGACCCATACCCGGACCCGACGGGTACCCGAGACCCATTGGGTACCCGAGACCCGAAACAATCTGAGCAATTTTAGCAGTATCAATGTGGCGGTGGAAGAAATGTGGAAAAAGGGTAGGGTTTGGGTTAGATTGGCTTATATATCATGTATCATGGGTCCACATGTCAGTTTATTTCGGGTACCCACGGGTATAAAAATGGATCCATACCTGACCCGGGACCCGGACCCGGACCCAAGAAAAAATACCCGTGGGTCTGAAATCGGACCCGGACCCATGGGTATTATTGCCATCCCTATCCATGGGAGGCAGACGGTGGAAAATACAATACGGAGAGGAATAGACGGAGACCCGGGGGAAGGATCACATCTACGCGGTTTTCAGGAGGTCCAGGCAGAGACTCGGGCACGAAGTCCAAGGAGAGCAGAGGGCAGATTCCACCAGACCGGAGCACACATACCATTGCCGATAAGGATGACAAATGGGGTCCTCTGTTGTTGAGCCCACAGACGTGGTGGTGCTGCTGCGACGAATCCAAGAGCCGCTGCCCGAGACCGTAATAAAATCAACAAGAGAAGACGTATATGGATGCATGGCTCATGCACTAACACGTCACTAATCAACTATGTACTGATATGGAGCTGTTGCTAGACTATCACCAAACCTGTACACGATGTTTACTTGCGCTGAGTTGCTGCTGTGGAGTGGAGCTACTGCAGGAAAAGCTAACGATGTTACACGTTGCCAGGAAGCCGTTGTGGAGAAGACAATTCTGAGAACACGAAACTAATTTCTCATCAATAATTCAACGTTGGCGAGTTTCCCGGATGACCATCTCCGGCCACACTACATAAAACATCAACATCTATTGTGATGATCAAAATCACCTCAACGTCTACATCTAAAAATTGACACTTGTGAATACTCTCGACGACACCAGTAAAGTCACCAACTTCAACTCTCAGCCAAGTGCAGAGCCATGCACCTCATACAACACAAATTTCAACGTGTCGTTTGACGAAACAAGATCAAACGACACGGGCGGGCGGAGCCAAGCAAATAATGGCTCCGCTAGGCATCACGTGGGTCCAATCTACCCCACGTGTTCTGCCGTCGCCACATCGATCTACACTAACAAGCACAGTGATCCACGAGGCGAAGAGAAGAAGAAGATGACCAAGCAGCTTAATCGGAGGTGTTCCGTGTGTTTAATTCGTGGATGTAATTAACTGGGATTTCTTCCGAGGCCCCAGGATCAAGAACCCCCACAATCGTCAAGATAAAAGTGTACAGCGCACATTCTTTCAACAGGAATCTGTATTTTATTGCAATAATAGAATATCAGCTTTCCTGTCTCTTCCTTTCTTTGTGTATTTCTATACACTGGCACGCCTGCAAAAATCTTTTCTTTTAAATTTTCCGTGCTAACAGTTGTCCATAATGAAAATCATTTGACACACAATAACAGTCGATATGAGACTAGTGCTGGAAAAAAGATAACAGTTTTCAGACTAGTGCAAGACAAATGTTTCAAAAAAGGTGCAACAAGCATATCAGTTTAATAGGTTTTTCTTTTCTTTTCTTTTTACATCACCTTTCTTATTTACACAAAGCAACCTCTTTATTTGAAATGACAAGTCAAGAAAAATGTATAAAATTTAACTGGAAGTTTTAAGTGCGCATATTATCGTCAAGCCTTGTAAAATTGAATCGACAGTATCATAAAGCATTCTATTTAGATACACTGTAAACATTCTAGGCCATGACATAAATTAATGATCCATTGACACTAGAGTAACCTGATACGAGCGGATTCGGGGTGAACCAGCTCGTACCGACGGGCGCCCGGCCGGAGGCCGGATCGCAAGTCGCTCGACGACAACGATGAAGTCGTCGCGGCGGTGAGCGCCTTGAGTTTGGCTGTTTTAAGAGCCACCGCCTGAAACTAGTTTTGCGGCATCAAGCAAGCATGCCATTCTGCTTTTTATTCCTCCTTTTATTCTCTGGTTACAATTAACGCAACTCAACCTGACTCCCAACGCTGCGCGTAACTCACGCTAACACTCTCCCTAAACTTAGCACACACTCCTTAACCACACCACGCAGCTAACAAGCCGCCATGCATGGTACTGTTCACATGGCTGCATGGATTATCCGGCCAGACCACGCACTGCATCAATCTCGCGTGCGGTTGTTGTTGCAGCCGCCGTCTTTGCCCTAGCTTCCACGGTCAGCTCCTCCTCAGATCGCGCCGCGTCCAGCTCCTCCTCAGCTCGTGCTACCGTTGCCGCTTCATCCAGCCGCAGCTTCTTCCTTCGACGCACATAGACTCGATCCAATGTACGAGCCATATCATTACTCCCTCCCTTAACAACAAGCTTTCCCTTAAGCTTGCAATCTGGGAAGGACCGCCGAAATGCAACAGCATCCATCCAAGTGGTTTCTTCTGCGGACTCCCCCGCCCAATGTATTAGAAGCTGGCGCTTGCCATTATCGAAGCGCTGAGCCAGGATAAGATGAGGTTCGGGCTGCGCTGGCTCCGAAGATGGGTTGACGTCGGGGGCAGGTCACCTGGCTGCATCCTTAGGCCCTGTTCTTTTGGGCTTATCTAATCTGACTTATCTCAAATTTCGAGAATTTCCAGAGGTGGCCTCGAGAGTCGGATGGCCTTGATTTTTAGGATTTAGGGAGCTTTTAGACTCGCTTACGAGATTAAAAAAAGGATTCAAAAGTAATAAAAAAAGTCAGATAAGTCAATATTAGTCAGATAAGTCAGACTTATTTCATAACTTATCTGACTAATATTGACTTATCTGACTTTTTTTAATTACTTTTTAAATTCTTTTTTTTTATCTCGTAGACAAGTCTAAAGCTCCCTAAATCCTAAAAATCAAGGCCATCCGACTCTCGAGGCCACCTCGAGAAATTCTCGAAGTTCGAGATAAGTCAGATTAGATAAGCCCAAAAGAACAGGGCCTTAAACTCCTTTAGCAAAGAGACATGAAATACATTATGAATACGCGCCGATGCCGGTAACCTCAGGCGATAGGCCACACGACCCACGTGGGCCTCAACTTGGAACGGACCATAAAACTTTGGCGCCAACTTGGACTGTTTACTAGCACGCACAGAGCTTTGACAATGTTTCTGAAGTTTGAGCCACACCTATGCGCCGACCATGAATTCCACCTCGCGATGACTCTTGTCATACCGTTGCTTCATCCAGTTTTGTGCTTCAAGAAGGTCTTTGTCTCGCTTGAAAGGCGAACTCATCTCGATTCACCAAGGCACAATCCACGGAATCAATGACAGTGGTGCCCTGCTGATATGGTGCCAAAGGGGGTGGATTCCGGCCATACACCAACTCAAAAGGGGTCATTCTATGGGCAGTGTGGAAGGAAGTATTGTAGCAAAACTCTGCCCACGAAACCCATTGCGCCCAAGAAGATGGGTTAGCACCAGCCAAGCAACGAAGATACATTTCTATGGTGCGGTTGACCACCTCCGTCTGCCCATCCATCTGCCATGGACATGAGCAAAGCAGTGCCACTCCTCTTGAATAAATCTTGCCAGAAGGCGCTAAGGAACACCGGGTCCCGATCAGACACAATAGACTTCGGAATTCCGTGTAGATGCACCACATGTTCAAAGAACACCTTCACCATCGTTAGGGCTGATAACGGTCTTGATAGCGGAATAAAATGGCCATATTTCGACAAACGGTCCACCACTACCAGAAGAATGGTCTTGCCCTGAGACTTTGGCAAATCAGTGATGAAATCCATAGATATATCAGCCCAAACTTGATGTGGTACCGGAAGTGGCTGTAGAAGCCCAGCAGGGGACAAGGTGCTGGTTTTGCTCTTCTGACATACCTCACACTGGCTTACATATCGTTCCACTGACTCTCGCTGTTTTTCCCAACAGTATGCTGCCTGAAGCCGGTGTAGCGTCTTCTGAACTCCCTTATGAGTGAGATCATAGATGGAGGCAATGATTTTCTCCACTAATGGCGAGGAGGCAGGCACCACCAAGCGATTATCTCGGTACACCTGCCCATCCCGTACTTCCCAGCACCCGCGTGTTGCTCTAGTCCCCTGTGGCCCCGGCTGGGTTTCCTCGACCCTGGCCACCGTGACTGGCGTGCTTGCGAGACCCTCTGGCGATCTGGTTGCTGCTGACTCTGTACCAGCTTCCACAAGCTTCGTTGTGCCACCCCATTTGTTGACCAGGCGACCAACCTCCGGGTCTCGGCGCAGGAAGTCGTTCCACTAAGCCCGTGTAACGTCCTGTGGGCTTGAAACAGCAGCACACTGTGGCTCTCAGCATGCACTTTGGAGAGGGCATCGGCCGCCAAGTTGTGGCGACCTGGCTTGTATTCCACCTAAAAATCAAATCCCATAAGTTTACTGAGCCAATGCTGCTAAGGTGGAGTGATGAGGGCCTGCTCCAGGAGGAACTTGAGGCTGCCATGGTCCGTGCGCATGGTGAAGGAATGCCCCCACAGATAGGGCCTCCAATGTCGCACTGCCTTAGACAGCCCAATGAGCTCGCGCTCATAGGCCGCCAGCTTCATGTGTCGGTCCGCTAATCTGCGGCTGAAGTAGGCTATGGGATGGCCATGTTGTTGAAGCACTGCCCCAATGCCTGTTCCGGAGGCGTCGCACTCCACCACGAACGGTGATGTGAAATCTGGCATTTGCAGGACCGGAGCGGACACCAGGACCTCCTTGAGACGGTGGAAGGCCTTCTCAGCCTCTCCATCTATAAATTTTGAACCCTAGGGATGTCTATAACTACATTGCTTATACAACTTTCTTGCAATAAGATGAAAATGCTATACATGATTATAGAATTTTACCATAATTTCACATAAATGCAAGTGTGTGGCTTGGTAAAATACAGCATCGGGGGAGATGCCAGGGATTGAGATGTGTTTTCTACTCTTCCCTTAAAATGTTCTGACTAGGGAGGACCCGATTGTCGG
Source organism: Olyra latifolia (assembly GCA_036346145.1). Lineage (NCBI taxonomy): Eukaryota > Viridiplantae > Streptophyta > Magnoliopsida > Poales > Poaceae > Olyra > Olyra latifolia. Next base: position 54,526,344 of record CM070528.1, on the reverse strand, counting down.
TATAGTGTAGGGTATGTACGGTTTCGGGTTGGCGCTAATATCCCTCCCCTAATCTAACGACTGCTCTTCCTATGATCCTACGAACTGAGACTATAGCCTTAGGTTCCGTTATGGGACGGACCTGGCTTATTAAGCTTAAATCTCTAGTAGCTACTTGTTGGTGGCGATATCCTTGTAGACATTTGGGTTGTACGGATAGGGAGGATGTATCCCCATTAGTCAGCACCTTGGACCTCGCTCCCTCGGTCTTCTTGTACAACGTGAAGACCTGGGCCGTGGGCCGATCTTCCACAGGGGGCCCAGGGATGATTCACAAAGCAAGTGCTATTAGGGCTTTCAGCCCAAACGGCTTTGTGGTTCGCACCGTTAGCATGATACCTCCTGAGGGTAAAGTGTACACACTCTGCATAGTTAAAAGTATTATGATAGTCGTGCTCACGGTTAAGAGCATGCGAAGTGACTGATCATATGGTAGATTCTTCTTTTCAAAAACAGGTTTTTGTGTGAGTAAGAATTTTGCAGACGGAATTGCAAAACTGGATTGGTAAAGGAAAAACTCTTTCAAACGGTTTGGTTTACCGCAACAGTTTAAAAAACTGTTTTTCCTTCTCTTAAGATAAAAATTTGGAAATTTGGCTTTCTGCAAATTATTCCAAACCTACCATTGTATCGAACCCTATTCCGTACTTATTTCCTTGACTTGCATAGTCCAATAGTACTCACCCCTTGCTATTTCCCCATTTATCTTTTTAAACTTCAGTCGAGGGACAGTTCGCGAAAGACTCGCAGTATGGCGATGCCGATGCTGACTACGAGGCAGATGACTACGAGAACTTTCCGAAAGACTAAGGTCGTTTCCTACTGCCTGCCTATCTGTCTGTGGAGGAATAGTAGTAATTGTCTAGTGGCACGCGTGTGCTAGTGTATGTGGACCCTATGTTATATTCTGATAAACTCTGATTCGTGACCTGCGTATCGCCATGTTTGTATTGGACTGGGGTTATGTCCCTACTATGTAATAATTTATTTCAATTGGTAATGTATTATTCTGTTTGGACTGTGCGTACTAACTGTTAATCCTTGGGACTAGTACGGAATGCACAGAGGAATTCGGTCTCTTTTGACCAGGTCCCGACATTATCTCTAACATAGACGACTTATCCCCCAAAAAAATCTATAAGAACATTATTCTTATCCCAAAGGATCCCCTTAACTAAGGCAGTGTTTCTTTCGGCGGTTGCGGTTGCGTTTAAGCTGAGAATTTGTAACTCCTCGATTAGGACCTCTGAGGGATCAAAAAATTATAGAAAAAATGGTTTTGAGAGCTTTGAGAAGAAATAGTAAGATCTACAAAAATTGGCTACCAAACGTTAAAGCGTTTTACTTGTAAAAAATAACAAATTTTCAGCTTATAAGCAAACGCAAAAAGAAACACACCCTAATTGGGCTAGTACTCTCATGTCATATCTCCTAAGGATTACTGCTACTCCCGTGTGAACATCTTCGGTAGACTGAACACCCACCTGGTTATATCCAGAATTCCAGAGTGGGCATCCAAGAGGCTCAATACACAGTGACAAGCTGTCAAATCTACCAGTAGGTCAGCTATCGGCATTGAATACTCGTCCTTTGGAGTAGCAATATTCAAGTTTCTGAAGTCAACACATAACCGCTGACTTTCCATTCTTTTTAATCACTGGTACAGTATTGGACAACCATTCTTTGCATTGGGCTGGTACAGTACTTGGCTGACTTGAGGCGTTGGAAATGAATAATGCTAAGCCACTCATTCTCTGCTTTCGCTCATGCACCAGTGCCCTGATGGATACTGTGCTACTATTCGGCAGTACTGAAGGATGGTGTCTACCAACTGTGAACATGCAGGGACATTCATTTATGACCAAGGGTAGAAATATTGGCGGAAACCAGCCAGACCTGCCTTGACTGGGAAGAAAAATCAGTCTGAAAAGCTCCAATTTTAAATTTTGAGTTTAAAATTTCATAGCTGCAAACATCCGGTAGAAAAGCAGTTACCGGCCAGTACCAACCGCAGTCCCAATATTTTTTCTGTAACTGGTTTTTGAATCCTTGTTTATTACCAGAGGAAGCACATATTAGTCATTTGACAAGGATGAAATTTGCAAAGACAAAAGATTGTTGGATCTTCAAATAGAAATAGCATACCACGTGTAGGTCATATTTACCACCAATAACAAGGGAACGCTGGTAACCCTGAAGTGCTAGACTTAAGAACTTGTCTCGATCATCCTAACAAGAAGTTTAAGTTTAGAAAATGTTTAAAATGCACACTGAGTGGAATGAATATTGCATGGAATGCATTGCATAGCAATTAGCATGCACCACTAAACTGTAAAGCTATATTGTAGGTCTCTTCGATATTCAGTGTTCAAATTATTTAACACCATAATACATGAATGAGTGAATCTTATCGGGCACTACCATCCCAGCTATAAAAAAACGCATAACAAACTGGTCAGAAAAATCCCAAACTCGCCAATAAACTCCATGGATGTGGTACATGTAATGTACACATGTACGGAAATTTTCAAGGTCCAATTCATCTGTACTGTAGAGGTCTAAAAAAATTGAAAAGCGGCACAAGAGAATAGTGCATGATGCCATGCTTGTCCCTTTTTTTGGTGCTCCATGGCTCAGAAGTGGTATACGAAGTGAAGACTGAAGAGTGGATAAACCATATTTGCGCACCTGAAGAGTGAAGATTTGGTAGATTTGGCAGATTTGGATTTGGTAAATTAACATAAAATTTGGCAGATTTGGTATACGAAGTGAAGACTGAAGAGTGGATAAACCATATATGCGCACCTGAATCTTCTGTGCTTCTTCTCTGTCAAGTGCAAGTTGTTTCTGCAATTCTTGGATTTTTACTGAGTAATCAGTCTTTTCACCCTGAAAATTTAAGAATTAGTATGTGAGTTACCAAGAACAGAAGAGTTGCCATTTCTGGACACCCTCAAAAGTTGCAGTGGTCTGCTTGCCTTAGATGAGCTTTTGAGTCTTTTAATCAGTGTTTCCAACTCCCTAGTCTGCATTAAACAGAAACTGTATTAAGAGAAATACAGTCTGAAGCCAAATACTGATGGCACTGTCAATACTTGATTGGTTACCTTGTAATTCCTTAACCGCAGAGCTGCCTGCCATTCATTGGATGAAAGTCTTTCCTCATAGCTTTTGAATAAACTGTCCGTGTAATGTGCTAGATGAAAATATGCTCGACACTGTCTGGACATGTACTTTTTTCCTGAGCTCTTGTGAGATTCAGTAAGATCCACAGAATGTCTCAAGTAATCCTCAATGATAGTTCTTGAGCTGCAAAATAATTATTAAGAACATTCATATTATGAAACACGTTAAGTGGAAATAAGTTCTTGATATAAAAAACATACGCAAGGCCTATAATATAAATGGTTACTTGCTCGATCTTGTTTCAGCCAACCACTTGCCAACTAATCGGTAGACATCTGATATATCTTTCTTATCAGGATGGTTCTGTAGTATGTATTTCCCAAGATTAATAGCCACATCATGCTGCCCTTGAGCCCTCAGCAGTTTAGCTTCTTCAAGCTAGAGAGTGAAAGAATGCAGGATTATCAGAATATGAACTTCAATTGATCAGACTACAAATAATTCAGCACAAAGAAGTAAATATATAAAACCAAATGTTGTAATATTAATGTAAAAATTGGGAAAATAGCAAGATAGAACTTCTAATTTGGTTATAGCTTCAAACTCTTGACTATGAAGGATAGATTAAAAGCACAATGGCTAGTTCAGCTCAAAAGAAACTGCAGTTCTGAAAAAATTCCAAAATCAGCAAATAACACTACTAACAGCATAAATATATACTGTAGAATTTCTAACTACAATTTAGTAGAGAACACGGTCCTAAAATTTGCTAACAAACTGCTAATTAGCTGACCAACGCAGGGTTGCAGTAGCAAGAACAACTCTATATCCAATCTGGAAAGTATTTCAGGCCCATTTTGAAAGCAGGAATTCCACATGGATTTTGTAGGAAACAGAGCAGTTCCTCTAGAAGACTAGAACTCCTAAGAAAATCATTTGTTCCAAATAGGACCACAGTATTAAAAAGTTATCAACAGAATCCAAGGAAAACACATGCATGGGAAAGGCTGCATGCACAACAGGTCATTTAAAGTTATGATGTTGTACTACTGCAATAGGCACACAAGTAATAGGAGTGCATTTCGTCCGATGTTTACTGTCTCCAACATAATGTATGTTTTAATACCTTGTACCCAAAACTCATACGACTTGTATATAATATAATGGTTCACTTCGGTTTTCTAAAATGGTCTTCTAAAAATGAAATAAGAGACTGGATAGCAGCTCTCACAAATGCTCTGTGCCTCTGGCAGAGTCAAATTTCTTGAATTGCTCCTGGTTTTTTTTAAAAGGATTATAAATAATTTTACCAAAGCAAACTAGCTAAGTGACATGAAACCAGCAGTTGGATAATAGATAGGTAATATAAGTACCTTTGACAGGAAATAAGTATTTGGCATAACTTGCTGATCTCTGTGACAACAAAGTTCTTTGAGTTCATATAAAGCAGCCGCAGCCAAAGAAAACCTTAATCCCTGAGCCCAGAAAAAGGATCAAAATGAACTAAACAGATGAATATGAAACAGTGCCCACAGTTAAAAAACAGTGAGATAACCTTCCGGAGTGAAGAAGCAGATTGAAATAAATGTTCAATGAGATGCTCTTCACAGCCTAAAATCTTAAGGAGGGCATGTCTGAATGCTAGAAAAGGTTCAAAAAGATCAAGGTTACGTTTTGTTTGACACAGCATGAAGTTCGACTCTTTTATTCAGCAACTCCAACTACAACAAAAACAAGTTAAGAAAACTGAAAGTTAACCAGGAACACTGTTGTCTGAAAATCTGAATATAAAAAGAACTGCATACAATTGAAACAAAAGAATGAGTGAACTATTTGAAATATTATATATGGCCATGATTTAAGAGAGAAGTGAGTGGAACCTGATTCCTTGTAGGGACAGTAGGCATGGGAGAAAATTCCTTGATTCCAACATAACATTTTGATGTTTGATTGTCACAAAAATTCCAACGTATAGTAAGATGATCTAGCATCTAGAGATAATAACCAAAAAATTAATAATGTACCTGATGCTACCCAACAACATGTAAATCATCACGGATCCAAAAAACATGTAAATCATCATAAGATAAGAAGCCAGTACCTGTAATTTGAGAACGGTAGAATGGATGTATTTTGTGCTCTCCTTGATAGCACTTGAAAGTGCCAACACAAGATCCTAGAAGTGGATAAAGTAATTATTTAGTTACATTCTTAACAAATTCAACTGAGGGAAGTGATCCATGGAAAGAAATTAATGTGAAAAGTACCATCTTGGAGTGAGATAGTTTCACATCGAACTCCTCAGAATCACCATTCTTCAGAGCACGTAAGCGGCTGACTCATGCATAAGTAAAACAACAATATATGAGAAGTAAGTAAAGAAGTTCTAAAGGTCAGATCAAAATGGAGGAATGAAATTAATAAATCTAATGACTTTGAGCTATTTCAATGGAAACCAAAACTATTTCAATGGAAGCCTTGTTTTGTTTTTCCGGTGTGTGAAGCAAAACTAATTTTGCATGTATTTCCACGACCCAGTCAGCTTCTGTGCTCACAGAAGTAGATTGTTTGAACTGAGCAGTTAACTTTTCTTTGTAACCCAAGAATCAACTAACTGAATTTCATATGCATATTTGAAGAACACTTTCATGCAAATAAAATCAAGGATCAAGCTCTCAAATTGGCAAGTCTGTATCACTTTAGATAAAAGTAAATTATACCCAAACTCTGGCACAGGTTTTCTGAAATAGTTTGTGGAGGATGATGCTTAAACATTTGAGATCCTAAGAAGAAGAAAAGGCATTGAATACATGATAAGAATAGTGCAATTATATTTTCCATAGATAATATGCATCTAATATCAGTAAATTTAACCACAGATCCTTGAATTTATCTAGTTATGTCAGTTACCCATGCCACAGGGTCCTTAATTTCAATTTTAATGTAGCAGGTCCTTGAACTTCCTTAATAATTAACCATGCCTATATCAGAATATTGCTGAGGATACTTAAGCTTTGCTTTCAGCTACGAACATGTGCATAATGCTGATACGTGAGTAAAGAGTAAATGGAAATTATTGACCTGTGCAAGTTTTCATTGAAAAGACAGTAACTTTGGGAATGTGTTGAAGGCTGAGAAGAATGTGGAATGGAAAAGGAAAAATCCCAGTTTCCTGTCCTCCAAGCAGCTTCATACTGCAAGATAGATGATAAAACATATAATAAACTACTGGAAAATTGTAGCAATGTAACTACTCGAAAATTGTAGCAATGTAACTATCTGAAATATACAATATTAACTTGTATATCAATGAACTCTGAATCCTGTTCAAGACACGCTTTTTGGTTGGTTAAACTTTGGCAATAGAAATCAAGCACATGACTACATCCAGTTTTCTGCAAAGATCTCATCAGACCTTTGTGCATTTTCCTATTCAATATCTTCTCTTCTGCTTTAGAAGACACAGCCAATGGTCTGGTCAGCGCTTTCTCAGTCAAACTGTCAAAAATTTTCTTTGCAGTTGATCTCACAAGTAAATCATAATATTCAAGAGCACTACTCCAATCACCCTCATGCTCATATCTGATGATTGAGAAGTTATCTGTTCAAGATACAGCATGAAAAACAAGCAAGTCTAACATACATAACTTTCAGATTTTCAGATCTTAACAATAAATCTGATGGGTCGAAAGTTGAAACAATAAATCTGATGCAAAATCTCAACCAATCCATTGCTTAAATAACTTTGCCTTTTAAGTCGCAAGTTGCAATTATGTCATGTTACGTGGTGATGGATGGAGCCATTAATGTGCCAGCGAAAATGTACTGTTACCATTTAAAGAACAATTGGAGTTGATAAAAAAAAAAGAATCCACACAAAATTAATCAACAACAAAAATGCGAACGAAAAGTTTGTGAATAACCTCGTTGGCCAGTGTAATTCCATAGATACTGTCTGGTTCATTCATGTGAGTAAATGCAGCAACCAATAGACGAATCTGTGGTGGCAACTGAAAAGAGAAAGAAATACAAATTGACACGACTGAAGGCATAATGATAGAGCTTAACCAGACACAAAGACCTTAAGCAACAGTTCAAATAAAAAGAGGACTAACCGACTCTTCCACATCCTAGGCCATAACATAAATTAATGAGCCATTGACACTAGAGTAACCACAATACGAAACCGGGACATCTCAAGGGACAATAAAAGTGCAAATTTCATTGACACAATAGCATTGCGTATGGATTGGCTGTCACAAAACAAAAATTTTGGAGTCTACCACACCAGAGTGGCTAAAAGACCCCAACCTCGCTTGTACAATAGAGCCTAAAATACAACAGTACGATCAACCTCACCGCACAAATCTTCATAAATTGGCATGAATTACCGATAAAGATGGGTTCCCCTAAGCCTAATTCCCAGGCTGCCTCCGCTGCTTCTTCTTCATCATATGCTCTACTAGCTCTATATCGCCATCATTACTGTCACCTCTCCTTCTCTTGCTTTTCCTCTTCTTGTCACTTCCCAAATCACCTTCATTAGCATTTCTTCCCTTCTTGTCCTCTTCCTGTTCCGCGTGCTTGTTTTTCTTTCTTTTATTCTCCTTGCTAGTAGTTCCTTGTACAGTGACACCATCCTTGATCATTATTTTGTCAACCTCCCTGGCACCCCTTGCTTCCTCTTCCTGTTTGATGTGTTTCTTCTTGTTCTTCTTCTTCCAGTTGCTACCCTTGTTGATTTCTTCTTCTGACTGGAAGGCTTGCAAACCACCATCAGGAGCTTTCATCGTCTCCTTGTGTTGTACATTCTCCATTTCATCTTCCTCTTCCACATGCTTCTCCTCCTTCTTCGTCCTCCTCTTCTCACTTGCAGGACTGTTCTCCTCCTCCGGATTCCTCCCCCCGCCATGGTTGCTGGCGCGCAGCAGCTTTACGTGCTTCTCATCGCCCTCGAAGGTGGCGCCCTGGTGCTGGAGCCTCCGGAGGTCGCGGCGGAAGATGTGGTGGTCGTTGGTGGCGTCGGTGGCGGTGCGGAGGTAGGTGGCAGCATCGGAGGAGGGGAGGTGGGATGCGGCGGAGTCGGCGAAGAGGGCGAGGATGCGGGCGGCCTTGGCGAGGGAGCAGGACTTGGAGGAGAGGACGGCGCCGGTGAACGCCCTCATCGCCGCCGCCGCTAGGGTTTTAGGCGCGCGGGGGAAGCGGAGAGTTGTGGATTTCTATTGGGTTCGTAGCGCGTTGGTAACAGTAACACTAAGCGTGCCAGCCGTCGGACGTCCGATGGAAAAGTATTTTACACTGCATGCTACTAAAGCCCTATTCTTTTGGGCTTATCTACTCTGACTTATCTCCAACTTCAAGAATTTCTCGAGGTGGCCTTGAGAGTCGGATGGCCATGAAATTTAGGATTTAGGGAGCTTTTAGACTCGCCTACGAGATAAAAATAAAACGGATTCAAAAAGTAATTAAAAAAGTCAGATGAGTTAATATTAGTCAGATAAGTCACAAAATTATCTGACTAATATTAGTCAAAATTTTTGTGACTTATCTGACTAATATTAACTCATCTGACTTTTTTAATTATTTTTGAATCCGTTTTTATTTTTATCTCGTAGACGAGTCTAAAAACTCCCTAAATCCTAAATTTCATGGCCATCCGACTCTCGAGGCCACCTCGGAAAATTCTCGAAGTTAGAGATAAAACTGATAAGTCAGAGCTCATAAGCCCAAAAGAACACCCCCTAAGTGTACGTGGTGCTTATGGCACATATTTGTTAGAAAAAATTTTACGATACGTTGGAATGAAATCAGATCCCAAGCGAAAAATCGGACTTTCTCTCGCCCTCCTCTGAAATACGCAGCTTGCACTGTTGGAGCATGTGCACATAACGTATGAAACATCGGCAAATAACTGATGAAACATGGCGAGATAAAAATGAAAGCTTGTAAAAAAAACTTATAAATAGAAGTGAAGTGCTTTTGAATTGTAGTGAAAATAGGTCATGTTAGGGATTGGGTGATCAATCCCAAGAAAAAATTAATTTTTTTTTGGCGAAACATTAGAACATGGGCGATGTACTGATAGAAAATTGTCGAAGAACTAATGGAATATAGAATAAGTATTGACAAATCATCGAAGCAAAATGTTTCCGCAATACATAGATGTTTCACCCCATACAACCAAAATGTTCCGTTAGAGCAAACGCAGAGTTTCATCAGACAAAACCCAAATGTTCTAAAGGGGCAAAAACGTGATATTGTTTCTTACTGATAAAACATGCACATTGATATAATGGAACATGTGAAATGAACTAACGGAACATGTATATTGTAGTACTGGAACATGAACATTTACCTATTGAAACAAAGCGTAGTATATTATACTGGTGAAACATGCACATTTAACCAATGAAACATAAGAAATATACTATTGGAACATGCATATTGTGCTACAATTTGAAAAATTTTTATTTTTGTACAAGTCATACGTTGTAACATTTTGTAGTGATTTTTATGGGGCTTTTAGTGGTTCTTTTTAAAGATCTCAAAACTATTTTTAATATTTTTTTAATATTTCTATGCCGTTCTCAATTTTTTAGATTTTAATCTCAGCTAGCTTTTTACCCTAGAGAAACAAGGCCATGTTGGGCTGGACAAAATGCACGCATCTGAGCGTGCTCAAACGCCTGATGGTCAGCACTTCCGAGCATGGCATCATATCTCGTGCACATGGGGTATCTGTACATATGTGGTGTACACCAACTAACAAATGTCACCAAAAATTCTAAAAAATGTCCACATGTACTTCTAATCTTACTCCAGCTATGTATAAAATTTCAAGTTTAGATTCATTATATTTTAGTGTAACAAAAAAGAGAAAAATCTGACACTTTTAAGAGTATAAATTTGTTAGAATTTTCTCTTTTTGCTGCTCTTTATGTATAATGAATCTGAACTTAAAATTTTATACATAGGTGGAGTAAGATTAGAAGTACATGTAGAAATTTTTTGTGACATTTGTTAGTTGGTGTGTACCACATATGCATAGATGTCCTATGTGCACAAGATATGCTGCCTCTGAGCATATATGGGTGATGTCTGGGATCGAACGTGCGATCCTAGCGTCCGATCCTGGCAATTCATCAGACACTCGCTTGCCCCGCTTTCTCGTTTTCGTCTAGGACACCCGATGGTCAGCACTTCCGAGCATATATATGGGTGGTGCCTGGGATCGGACGTCCGATCCTAGCGATTTATCGGACGCTCGCTTGCCCCACTTTCTCGCTGTCGTCTAGAACATGCAGCTTGAACTGTTGGAGCATGCGCACATAACGTATGAAACATCGGCAAATAACTGATGGAACATGGCGCTGTATAGATGAAACATGGCGAAATAAAAATGAAAGCTTACAAAAAACCGATAAATAGAAGTGAAGTGATCATGAATTATGGTGAAAATGGGTCATGCTAAAGATCGACTAACCCTAAGAAAAAAATCGAACACTTTTTTCAAAACATAGGCGATGTACTAATAGAACATAGGCGATATCCTGATGGAACATTGTTGAAGAACTGATGGAACATTGTCGAAAAACTGATAGAACACGAGCAAAGTATTAATGAAACATCGAAGAAAATGTAGGTTTTTTTTTAAAAAAAAATCAGATGATCTGCATGTTCCGCTAGAACATGAGCATTGTACCGATGGAACATAAGCGATGTACTAATGGAACATGCATATTGCCCTGTTGAAACAAGTGTAGTATATTGAAGAAATATGTACATTGACCAAATGGAACATTCGAAATAAACTAACGAACATCCATATTGCTGAGGTGGGCGCGCGACGTAACCGGTGACGAAGGCTGGGATGCAGGAGGCAGCGTCCTCAACTGGAATATGTTAATTTCTTGGCACTCTCAACCATGGTTACACTTATCGTTTTGCATGCAAAAATCGACCCCCGGCGATTTTCGATTTGCCGCGGCAAATCGTGATTTATCGAGCAAAATTTGAGATTTGAATCTCAAATTGCTTGCCGATAGTGCAAAAACTGATCGATATCTCGGCAAATCGAACGTAATTCGCTGCAAATCGAGCCGGCAAATCGCGGCAAATCGTTCAATCGGCAAATCGACGGAATTTTTCGGCAAATCGAAGGAATTTGTGGGCAAATCGGTTGGTTTTACCGACAAACCGAATGGGTGTGATAAAATGGTAAAAAAAAATATGGTGCGAAAAATGGTAAAAATTAATTTAAAAATATGAAAATGGTTAGGGAATGAGTTTTTGTAATTATGTAACATTTAAGAAAAATTTGAAATTATTGAAAAAATCGAGTTGAAACTTTGTATAGTGCGGAAAAATGGTAAAAATTGATTTAAAATTATGTAAATGGTAGGCATGACTTTTGGTTATTATTTAACATTTAGGCAACATTGAAAATTATGTAAAATGTTAGGAAATGACACCTTTTGGCATGACCTTCGAGATGACACAACATAGGAAATGATTTTTTTTGAAAATTTCGGCATGACCTTTGCTAAATTCGTATCTATTTCACGTATCTATTTCACGAAACAATTCATTGCATACATAAATTCATATATACATATGAGTCATACGATATGAAAGTGGAGTAGTGGTTCACGTGGGAGGAGCTCTCGTGGGAAAATGCAACGGGCAATGCACAGAGTATGCAATAATGATGATTCACGGGACAACAGTCTACGAACAATATATTTTCCTTTTTTCACGATTTCAATTCAAATTTCCTCGTGATTCCGATGCTGTTTTTGATTTTTCTTTTCACCATTGCCTTCATACAGGCTTATAGAATTTTTGAGAATTTTTTGGGATTTTATTTCAATTTTTAAATTCAAATCAAAATTTTGGGCCATCCCTTTTTTAATTTGTCATGATTTCAATTCAAATTTGCTCACGAATCCGGCTTTGTTTTTGATTTTTTTTTCACCATTGTGTTTATAAATGGATTTACAATTTTTACGAATTTTATCAGATTTTTCTTTAATTTTTCAAATTCAAATCACATTTTGAATTTGCCTCACGATTTGCCGTTGCCGAACCCGCTCGGCACGTCGATTTGCCGCGGCAAATCGTCAGCAAGCCGCGGCAAATGGAACCTTGCTCTCTGCATGTGTTCATTCATATTTGCATTCAAGCACATATATATATATATATATATATATATATATATATATATATATATATATATATATATATATATATATATATATATATATATATATATATATATAGAATAATACATAAGGCTTGATGATTCATTACCACTAGATATGCTTTGAGATTCGTGTTGTTTGATTATTATACTTTCATATACCCACTAAAGAAAATATTTGAGACAACAAACTCCGAAAAAAGTTGAATTAAACTTCTGTTTGAACTACATTTAACTATACTTCAAACTAGTTTAAATTGAGTTCAAATTTAATTTTTTTGGAGTATCATATTTGAAATACTTTTTTTAGTGGATATGTGAAGATATACACGTTGAACATCACGAATCTCAATGCACATCATAGGTTTTTGAATCATGGAGCCTAGGCTCCATGGAGCCCCAAACTGGCTTCATATATATATATATATATATATATATGATGTGCATTGAGATTCGTGATGTTTGATGTGTATATCTTCATATATCCACTAAAAAAGTATTTCAAATATGAAACTCTAAAAAAATTAAATTCAAACTCAGTTTAAACTAGTTTGAAGTATAGTTAAATGTAGTTCAAACTAAAGTTTAACTTAACTTTTTTCGGAGTTTGATGTCTCAAATATTTTCTTTAGTGAGTATATGAAAGTATAATAACCAAACAACACAAATCTCATATCACATCTAGTGGTAACGAATCATGGAGGCTCATGTATTATTCCTTATGTATTATGGAAACATTATCATGGAGCCTGGGGTGCAGGAGCAGGAGTGGGGTTGCTGCCTTTGTGCTGCTGCTTGAGGGTGAGGTGCACCCCGGGGTTGGCGCCGCTGCAGGAGCTGTGCAGCAGCAGCGAGTTGTTGATCACCTGCACGTTGCTGTTGATCAGCGCCGTCGTCGTCGTCGTCATCCCCTCGCCGCCATCCAGCCTATGGCCGTGCCGCTCCTTATTCTTGCTGCTCTTGGCGTGGATCTTCATGGACGAGCCCTTGTTCTCGCCGGCCAGCGTGATGACGCTCACCCCGGAGCCAGAGGAGGCGACGCCCGCCTTCATATCCTTGCCCTGCTCGCCGCTCTTTCTCTTCTTGGCCACCTCCTTGTCTTTAGGCTTGGAGGCTGCAGCCTGTGGCTGTGGGATGACGACGACGTCCTTCTGCTTAGGCGCAGACTGATCATTGGTCATCGTCATCGTCGTCCCTGCCCCAGTACCGCTGCTGAGATGATTGTTGCTTCAGTTTATAGCAAATCAGCATGTGATGATGAGAGGTGATGTGCAGTGCAAGCTGGGCATCCGATTCTTGCAATCGTCTGCACACCTACAACACACATGCTTCCTTCCTTCCCTCCCTCCCTTATCTTGGAATATTACTTCACCATGGACCGCTGCTTAACTTACTTCCCGATGCCTTTCACCGCTACTATTTTTCTTCATAAAAGAAACAGGCAACATGACAAAAGGGTTTGGAATTTCATCACTTTATTCTCTTCACAGTTAACAACGGCTTGCTGCTCTGCTGCGGGCATGTTCCAGCAGCTGCTGCTTTCATCAAACGCACGAATCCAGCCTATCCTTCCAGTACAAAACATCTTGCAAAATATGCAAGTGCCGAATTATTATATTGCTATTCTTCAACTCACAAACCAACGAATTAAAGGGCTCTTTTTCTATCATGCTACGCTACCAAATACTAATATCTGATGTTGATATCACTATCGCATCCGCTTCTCCCAGTCCCACATCAATGTATGCAATTTAGGTTTAGCATTGCAAATTCTACAACTGCGGTGTTAAACCCAACCATTCTACATAAACTGCATCCGTATGACACACACAATTAAGAAAGCACAGGATTCTAATGCTCATACGAGGGTCTCAATATAAAATGCACAATGCAGCGACGACTACCATTCACATGAGTTCCAAATTGCAGCTGCTCAACTGGCCACCGCATCTAATTTATCATAAAATGAAAATTAGCAGCTAGCATTGACAGACATAATAGACCATACCATCATTAACTAAATATAAGTCAGAACCATAAATCCATAAAGCAGAGCTAAGGATGAGTACTGGTAGAAGGCCCACTTAGCATTTTGTCAACTTTTGCCAGAAGGCCTTGCATTTCTCCCACAAGGTTTTCTGAGACAGGCTTCACTCCATCTGATGAGGCAGCCTTCTTCAGAGATGAATGGCCGGTCAGGGATGAAATCATTTTCTCAAGGTTTTTTCTGATATCCACAAGCGGAGGTTTCAAAGCAGGTGAAGGCGGAGACACGCTCAGCTTGATTGGAGGAGGATAATCAAGCCTTAGTTCGGCGAACGGAGATCCAAACATACCAAGAAGCTCGCTTTTGTAGGCTGTCTCAGCTTCTTTGCTTTTTCCAAACACAACACGTGCACTGCGGGTATCTTTCCTGACCTCAGTCTCAGACTCAATCACGAAGCCAAACTTGCCAAACGTGGAGAGTAGTTCCTCTTTGGAAGGGACAACAACACCATTTTTAAAGTTCAACAGGACAGCTCCTGGACTTCCAAAGTGTTGTGTGGCTTTCTTCTTCCTTTTCGTAGGGGAAGAATTAGCTAGATCAGGGCAGGCGCCGTTAGTAGCTTCACCAGAGGAATGATTTGCAATAGCACCATCGGCTGTCTTCTTCTGGTTAGGTTGTTCACCCTTTTGACCCTCATCTGTGAGCACATGGCTTGTTGAGATCACATCTGTGCCATTAGTGACCTCCACTTTTTTATGCATTTCTGGCACCATTGCTTCCAGAGAAGCGTAGGAGGACTCTTGCACAGTACGAACTTCCACACTTGCGTGGCCTTTATTTTTATCTGCTGGCTGACATGTGTCTCCATGCGTAGGAAGCGATCCGCTTCTAACAGAAACATCTACAACAACATTTTGCTCACTTGTATCTACAGGTACATCAATTCCCGACTCTGCTGGTTCCATCGGAACGCTTCTAACAGGCACATCTGTGATAACACGCTGCACATGCATATCTACCTGCATACCAGTTTCTGGCTTTGTTGCTTCCACCATACCCTCATCATTCTTGTATGCACATTGGTCAGGTAAAGTATCACCAGTATCCACTGGTGTCTGCAAAACAGACCCACCATTTGCTTGGCCTTGCTCCTGTCCTAGCTTTGTTGCTCCAGACTCTGCAGCTGAAATAGGACTTTTAAACACCAACATGTTCTTCGCATCCTGAGTCATAGCTCCAATGCCCCTTGCACTACCTCCTGCAGTCATTAGGCTTCTTATATCTTCTGCTTTCACTTGCCTGATAGGAATAGCAGGGGTAATTGATATGCCAGGAGTGGCAGCAGGAGAGGTCTTCTCTCCTTTCCTCCTTTTGACAGAAGAACCACCACTCCCATCTTGATCCTTCTTTCTACCCCTTTTCAATGCACACTTGCCTTGTTTCAGAGTAGCACATGAACCAGAAACCAAACCTGAATCGTCTGCACCAGCTTTTGCAAAGACATTCTTCTCAGCTGGGCATTCATGCATCTTGTAGGATCCATAATCAGCACCATTGACAAACACTGAGCTTCTAAAGAAACCAAGAAATCCAATTGCAGCCTTGGGAAACCGACCCCTATGGAAGATATCCTTCCCGAAGCTGCTCACCAACAACAAGACCTCTGGCGCACCAACATTGTCTGGCAAGGCCTTCTTGTCATCCTGAGAAACGTTGGGCAGCAATTCCTTTGGCGAATCAGCCGCCTTCTGAACAAGCGAGATCCCACCCAAGTTGGTGTACGGTGGTGACAGGTATTTGCTCTTCTTCCGCTCACGCTTGCCCGACAAACCTGGCCCAGTGCCACTGTCATTCTTCATGTTCTCGCCCTCCCCTGCATCAAGCTCCTCCATGAGGGAGGCGACGCTACGCTTCTTTTGCATGGGTGTCTCCTGTGGTCTCTCCAATGCCTTGTCGCCGTCGTCGCCGGCACCCCAATCTTTGTCTTCTCCAGCAGGCACGTCAAGATCAATCTTGTCCACGAGATCGTCGACTGGACGGCGCGGGTAGTAACCCGCGCCAGCCGGACCCCAACCCTGAGCGAGCGCGCGGACCCAGCTCTTGAGCCTGGCGCGGTCCACCAGGCCGACGGACGAGACGTCGAGCGCGGCGCCGCGAAGGGAAGCGAGGAAGTCCGATGGTGGCAGGTTGGCGACGGCGACGGTGCCGCTGGTCTCCGAGGGAGACGGGGCCCGCGCGCAGGCGCAGGTGAGGTCGTTGTGGAGGAGCGCGACGGCGTAGGCGTGCGCCTCCTCGACGGCGGCGACGAAGACGCGGGCGCGGCTTTGGCGGGCCATAGCGTCGGCGGCGGGGTCGGCGAAGGGCCTGAGTTGGGTGGCGCGGCGAGTGTCGTCATGAGCGTCGCCGAAGCAGGAGACGAGGGAGGCGGCTCGCAGGCGCGCGGGCCACCAGTGGTGGCGACCCTTGGCCTTGGCCCAGACGAGCTCCCCGGCAGCTAGGGTTTGGGGACCGCCACCGGCTCCGGGGGTCAGGGTTTCCATGAGCGGAGGTGGAGTGGAAGTGGAAGGAAGGGAAGCCCTAGCGAAACAAAGGGAAGGAGGGGAACAGGAACGGGAATGGAAATAGGATCGAATCGGAATGGCAAGAGGGAGGGGGAGGGGGCATGGAATGGGAATGGGAATGATTGATTGGGGAAGGCGAAGGGACGGGCGGGGATGGGGTTGGCTACTGGCAAGTGCAAGGCCGCGGCGGCGATTGCGGCTTCTTCCCCGACTCCGGAGGCCGCGCCGCCACTCTCACTCACTCTCACACTCACACTCACACTCACTGCAGGGCACGGCTGGACTGCTCTCTCCTCTCCTTTGCGTGCAGCTACAGCCGGTCGGTCAAAAGGGCCAAATTGGAAAACCACTTCCAAGTGAAGACAAGATATCATTTTACTAATAATTTTCAAAAAGAAACATTTTAGCTCTTGTATCATGCATCATGCCTTTTTAACTTTGCCCAAAAAAAAGCCATTTATTAGTTGTCATCGCATTGCCTAAACCAGCATTATTCAATTTTCTAAACTGGCTCAAACAACATTATTCATTTTTCTTTATCATTTTTACCTATAATAAAAAATCTTTTAAAATTTGACAGCTATCCTTCACCACAGCTATCGTCCTCGCCACACAAATTTTATCGCCTTCTGTTCTAGTTGTACACATAGAAAAGAAAATTGGTATTGTTTTTACATTGTAACAAAAACTCAAAATATATTGGTTGCTACTAAAGGAGGCAATGAGGCTGTTGGTGTTTGGTTGTGTGAATCACTTGATGGCAACCAAAAAGAAGAGGGGCTAAGACCATCTCCAAGGGATTCTCGTTCCTGGTCTCGTTTCCATCACGAAGGAAATCTCGTTACGCTCCAATAGATTCCCTTCATCGTTTTCTTTTGAAAGGGATTATCTTTTTATACCCTTTGAGAAATAATTCTGTGTCCTTTTTCTATATGATTCTTTTTCTAAGGGATGTTGTGAAAGATGGTCAAAAATAAAGTAAACGAATATAGAGAAGAGAACAAAATGAAGGAAAAATTGTCAGGGATGATCAAATGGGGACCGGACCTACATGTTTGATGACACTCCAAATCCAGAGGTTTAGCTAGTGCGGGGTCTATGAACAAATATGGATCGGCACACAGAGTGGATATCATAACCTCATCATATTACTTGTTGTAGCTTGTCCGTCGGTGCTTGCAGAGTTGTTGATGCATGTCATCTTGGAGTTGAACTCGCTCGACGCCATGACACCATTCATGTTTGGTACGTGCGATATTTGCCAGCCAAAGACCAGAGTGTCACTAGTGTGTGCTCATATCGATCCATGTCCAAGAGTATTTTCTAAAGCAGGCATGCTCGGTCAGTGCAGCCAACACCCCTCCGTTCCAATCCAAACACTTCTTACTTTCCGAAAGAAACTTAATTACACATGTTTAATAAATGCAATATTAATACAAACTATCATGTTAATAAAAAAAAGGAACTCTTCTATATATCACACTGAAAGTACTAGCGCGTGCATGTCTTTGTTCATTTTGACAAATCCTTTGGTTTTGAACCTGCAAGCTCAAAACACAGCAGCAGTAAGAAATGAGTAATCACCAAACGGGCCAACCAGGTCAAATAGGAACCGGGCCAATCCGGTTCGTTCGGATCAATAAGCAAACCGGACCTGGACTCAGTCCCTAGTCCGTTAGCCCGGTTGGCTCGGTTCACATAGTAACCGGGCCTGAAACGAACCGGCCCGAACAGGTGTGGAGGCAACCAGCGATGCTGTGCTGGCTGCTTCGTGTGTCCACCCACCCACCCCCTCCCAAACCCAGCCCAGCCCAGCCCAGTAGGCACCGGGCGATTCCAAACCCTCGCTCGCTCGCTCGCTCGCGGACAGTCAGAGCACACGCCGGCCGCCGCTGGCCGTCACCGGAGAAGGAAGAAGGGCAAAGAGCAGCCATGGAGGAAGCGGTGCGGCTGGACCTCGACAAGCTTCCCATCAAGCGCCTCGAGGCCATAGACGAGGCAGGCAACGAGCACTACCCGCCGTAAGCCGCATCCACCCCTTCCCTCCTCTCGCCTCTCTCGATTCGCTTCACTTGTGCTCTGTGCTGCGACCACAGGGACACCAGCAGCGAGGAGCAGCGCCTCGCCGCCATCCGCCGCATCGATTTCTCCTGGGTCATCGAAAAGGACGCCAAGAAGGCCAAGAAGGCCGCCGACGATACCGCCCAGCAGGCATGGCCGTGGCAGGGCCTCGTGGAGAACCTGCAGCAGGCGCAGCAGGAGCTCTCTGTCGTCATCGACCTCATCAGCACGGTCAGTACACCCACACACGCACTGATCCGCTCGCTCCCTGTTAATCTTTATAACTCACGAGAGGCAATGATAACGCAGGTTGAAGCCAATGACGCCGTGGCAGTCGCGACGACACAGAAGCCCAAGTCGCTGCCAAACGAAACCCTAGTTGACATGGCGGTCTCTGCCGCCACCAAGCTCCAGCGCCTACGGGTATGTTCTGCAGCCCCCGTACTAGAGTATTTCCACCCAATTAGCACTACATCTTAGAGCCAAGGTATCACATTCATCTGCTAATTAAGAAAATGGGACTTAAAAGGAACTCTAATAATATAAAAACGCCTGTATTTTTATACCATAGATTTTATCATTGCTCCAGCTGCGATCTTTATTTATATCTGCTGGCATCTCTCAGCATTTGTCTAGGTATTTCAAACAGTCAGCCAAGACGATGGAACAGCAGTTTCAAAAGGAGGCTAGGTTCTATGGCTCATTAATCAGGTACGTCTTGTTGCAGGAATTGTGAAACTTGAATATCACTTCAGTGATGATTGCGCCATTAGCGGCATTGGTTGCTTGGCAGATTGCAGCAGAACTGGAAAGTGAAGAAGCAACGGTTTGGTGCAACTGGCCCCGGAAGTGAGGGCTTCATGTTTGATCTAGCTGACAGTTCTCATTTAGATGCAGCAGCAATACCCCCATTGTCATCATTGTTTTTAGTTCCAATCGATCAAGACTCATCCGGCACTTTGTCTGTACAAGTTCCACAAAAGGCTTGTCGTTTCTTGAGCCTTCAATTTCGTGGGGACAGTGCCAGTAATGCGGAAAACTATGCTTGCAAAATGAAAGCAGGCATCTCAAGCATCACTTCTGCAGCAGAAAACGATGCTTCGGAGAATGATGATGTCAATAAGTCTGTCAAACATACAAATTCCATTCTTCGTAATATCCACAAGTCAATATTTGAGGAACAGGTTGGTTTTATGCCTATGAGTTACTGCAAAATGCTCCTCTCTCTAACTAGAGTGCCATGGAAAAGTATTGTATATCATGTGATAGCATCTTGCCCTCTTTGCTTGTCATTGTTTATGTCTATCTTCTTGCGCTTAGCTTAGTGTATGCCTTTGTAGGTATTTGATATGGTGACCCGTGAGACATTTATCCAACCACAAGGCATTAATGTAACTGGGATGCGTGAGGATTTTCTCCAATTGGCAATTGGCCAGGAATGTTCGTTGTGCCTTTCGCTTGCACATTCTGGACAGGACAGTGACTCAGAAATGATAGGCAATGAAGATCATACTAATTCGGTTGATTCTTCAAGCCTTGTGTTAGCCACTGTCAATGGGAAGCACGAGCCTTTTAAAAGTGACTTGTCAGGGTCCCCTAACCCCAAAAGTCTGAAAATTTACTTGCTGCATATGTTTCATGAGAACACTCTTAGGAAAGTCAGGGACAAATCTCGTAATGCTGTTCGCTATCAGAATCCTGCTCCGGTTGCTAGTGTTGATTGTGGCCTGCTAGGTCATTTCTGCATGACAGTGGCCCATAGGATATTTTATAACAAAGTACACTTGGAGCTGGAGAGTGTGGTATGACTAATATCTCCCTGTTGATTAATGCAATATAATTTGAGTGTAGTTTGGCATTCTAATTTCTTTCACTAATGCAGGTTAGCAGGGTTCCTTATCTCCATCTTAGGTCTCTTCCTACGTGGCATTCTAGAACTTCTTCCTGGTCTCTCTGCTTGAAAGTCCCACAGCGTATACTGGTTGCTGATCGGCTGATGAAGCCTTCAGATAATCATGAACCTAAGTACAAATCCAGGTCACAGTTCAACACAAAGGTAATCTTGAAAGATGGCCAAATTAGTTTGATGGGCGAAGGCTCTCCAAGCATTGCTGGATCATTATCTGGGAAGCCCTCTGATGGGTATTTGATAAACAGTTACAATTGTGACTTGGAAGACCTACCAACGATGCTCCTGCAGCAGGTGAACTTGCAATAAAACCTTTGACCATTTGTTGCTAAATAGGCCTTATATGGAATTTTTAACATTGTTGCTATTGGAATTATTTATGATCCAGAAGATCCATGGAACATATAGTAGTTCATATTTTGCCAGAATAATGCATGCACCACTGACTATTTTCTTATATTGTAATCAAAACTTACTGCATGCAAATGCCCTATGCATGAATGCAGTGTTCATTTCCTGCACATCATTACTTTATGTTCCATGCTTCTTGGGAGAATCTTCCACCATGTCCATCTACCCATACGAATAGCTTGTCAAAATAGTTGAAGCACATTTGGCATGAATGTTGAGTTCAACATGAAATCAGACAAAAAGCATTCTAGGGTCATTGCCATTCATCTATATTTTAGAAGTTTATATTATTCCACTATAAGAAAAGGTCTGGAAGGTAGAAAACATTATGAAACACAAAGCTGAAATCATTTTGCACAGTGCAATAAAAGGAGTAAGATGTTTATGCTTTAGCAGAAGGCTTCATGGTTGGAGCTTACATTTGTCTAGTTGATCTAAATGGGTAAGCGAGCCTGCTATTTAAGTACTCTCTGAGCTTCCGTCAATGCATACTTGTTTATTCCTACCTACAATCGGATGTTGGAACGAGTTATGTGAAGCATGCGTATGTGACTAGAGTGGATGCACCGACTGGTGTCTTCTTCACAGTGGTTTGATTATTTGACTGAGCACCAATCAAAATAAGAGAAGGGCTTATGATTTCTTTCAGATGGTTAGATTGGTTTACAAATGTATATGCTATGATACTTGGTTTTTGTAAGCTGATAATTAGCTTTGCAATATAATCAGTCCTTAAATGCTGCTTTGTCACCTGCTTCATCAGTAGATTTTGACCACATGTTTGCATCTGCAGGTTGCCAGCCAAGTAATCCACTGGCTTCATGAGGAAGCTCTGGTTCTCGGGATGAACGTGACTAGAGATTTCCTGTGCCTTTACTTTGATCTTGACCAAGGCGAAACACTTGGCCTGGTGGCACATGTTGACCCAGACGACGCCTATGGATGCATTTCTTGGTACCTAACTGTTGATCATCCAACGGAGGACGGGAAGATATCAACAGATAATCCTGAGTTAGAGAAGCGTAGGTTCCTGGGGTATCTGTCGCTTGAAGTGTTGTACTCTACCCTGATGGACCTGATAAACTTGTGTAGCGCTGGTATCCACCACTAAGATGTACTATGTTATTCCCATGTTGTCTTGTTTAGGTTCATGACATATGTAATATATTACCCTGTTGTTTAGGGCAATCACATGTAACATTCTTGCATGATATGCATATGCTTAGGTGAATGAAATGATGGGTTCTCTGGGAGCACTTGATGCCAGACATGTTGTGTCTGTGTGTATCTTCGTATGAAACACTTGATCAAAACAGACGGAGCGAGTGATTGGTGATCTTTCCTTACAAAAAGTGATTGGCGATCTGATCTTTGTTGTAGTTTCTTTCTCAGTGAAGGCAACATGTGCTGATAATTTGCAGGTCTTTTTTTGCATAAGCAATTCCTTTTGAAGAACTTGGCATATTTAAGGGTAAATTGTGTACATGCCACTTCGAAGTTGCTATATTGTAGAAATATCATCGCAGAGTCGATATTTGCTTAGATACCATTATAAAGTTGGATTCCTTTTAAATATGCCATTACAAGCGTTGTTGGATTTATTTTGACCAAAATACTCTCATTTTTCTTTCTCCATCCCTCCTATCTCTCTCTCCCTCCTCCGGTCGGCCCCCTCCTCCCTCCCTTCTTGCACAGTTGTCGACCACTCCGTCTCCCATCGACCTCCTTTCCCTCCTTCTCCACGCGTAGTCGTTCCGAGATGCACCGTCATCCTCCTCATCCCTAGGCCGCACCGCTCGACTCTAGCTCGCCTTGTCGTCCACCTCGCCTCCAGCTCGTGCCACCTCGCTTCTAGGCCGCGCCGTCCGTCCATCGAACCGTCTCTAGGTTGTCGGAATCGGTGAAGAAGTGGAAGAGAAGAGGGCGAAGAGGCTAATGGCATATTAGAGGTAAATTTGAATAGGACAGGGGGCGCAAAAAAATCGTGGTGGCATATTTGAAAGGAATCCAGATTTATAAGACATAATTTAATTTTTGCCACTGTAAAGAATGCCATTCTAATATTTGCCACTCCCCATGTCAATAACATGTAAGTCATAGGGCCACATGTCATTGACTCATGAGTGGCAAATATTAAATTGTCACACCTTTGAGAGTGGCAAATAATAGAATGCCCTGATTTATAATGATATTTGAGCAAATACTAACTTCACGATGACATTTATGAGATATAGCAACTTCGCAGTGGCATGGATGCAATTTACCCATATTTAATTACTTAAATTAACTCAGATACATTTAGCAATCAACAAACAAATAGGTAGAACAGTTGTATTGCACATTAGGGGTAAAAAATGCAAAAGAAATATTTAGCATACATGACAATATCTTTTTTCTAGACAAATCAATTTGTTCACACTACAGAGAACATTTTGAAGTTGCACCTGAAATCTTCTATGCATAGAGAGGACCGAGAGTAGGTGCTAACACACTTGAAGCTTGCAATTAATAAGAAGTGACAGGGTTGGAGGGTATTTTCGGAATCACTCCTTCGTTCTTTCCCGCGGGTTTTTCCCGATTACTTCCCCGAGCAAGCCATCTTTACTCAGCGCTCGAGCAAGGGTCTACCTTGCTCGGAGGGGGACTCGGGCCATTCCCGTCCCGACCGAACGTCGGATTCATGCATCTCGCTTTCCACCCCCCGTAATAAATGTTCTGACGTCCACACGACTATTACGTCTTATCACTGATATCGAAGACCGTGGCTACCGGATCGGGTCTTGTTCTACTATTTTCGTTCCCCTGTTTCGTCATCACGAATGACGGTGAGGACTGTTCCCGTACGACGCACCCAAGGACGGCCTTCGGACCACTGGATATTGGGCTGTACGCTTACTAGCATATGGTTCATACCCATGTATAAATAGGTTACATTGATGTACAAGAGCATGAGGACTCTTAGTATACACACATACGAGAGCTTCGGCCGATGCAAGAGCGAGTTGAAGCTCCCGTCTCCCTCCCGAGAAGCCTGAGCCCTCCTTTGCTAGGAAGGCTCGGGATCCCCTTTGTAATCTTTTCCTGTGTTCCCCTGAATACAGATCATTGGACGTAGGGCTGTTACCTCCCCCTGAGGGGCCCGAACCAGGCTAAAACCCCCTCTCTCCCATTTACGCTTGTCTGATTGAGTTCGCCTCTTCGAACGACCCTGAGGCTGCAGGGAAGAGGTCGGTTGATCCTTACACTCAACAAGTAAGCTCGGCACGTGGGAGTTCCGCAGTCCCAACCGTCAACAAGAAGCATTGTAAAAATTCTTGAGGCACACCTTCTGTCCTTCTCTGGCGTGGTGGATGCCAGCCGACCGGCCGAAAACAAGGTAGGTGGTGGCGGCGGCACGCAAGGGGCTCATTCTAGGGATGAAGCGGCGTGAGAGATGGCTAACTGGGCTAATTGAAGACACGTGTATTTATTAATCGTCATTTGGGAAAAACAGATTATTTTAAATGGGCAAAGTGGAGAATAATGGATTATACTTGGGTTAATTGGATAGATGCCACCGCATAACTTCGAAATTCAAGATATGTTACTGTTTCTTTCATATCTGTAAATTTATTATGAAACCACGAAAATTAGATCTATGCTACTATGCGAATCTTAAAGCATCTTTTAGACGTATATGAAGTCTGTATTTACGTATTTGATGTTTTTGTCCTTATCATCTACCTCTCATCTTCCTTCCTCCCCTTCTTTCTTTTTCGCTCTCTTCCTCATACCTGTCTTCTTTCTTCCTCTCCTTGTCCAGTGCTGAAGCTGATGGCCATGGAGGCCCCCATGGCACCGGCAACGGCCATGGTGGCCTATGCTCACGAAGGAGTTGTACTCTTGGGGCGGCACAGATTCGGGCTCAACCTCGGGCTCGCTGGAGCGAAGCGGCGTGGAGGAAGGAGTAGAGGAGAGGGAGGAGGAGGGAGAGGAGGGGCGTCACGACTCGACTGAAGATGCCGGAGTTGGGGATGATAGTGCCGAGTCTGGCTGCAGCGGGGTAGGCTAAGGTTTAGAGACAGTGACGCCGACGGTAGCAGGGTAGACAGAATCTAAGGCATTGCCAGGTCTAGGGATGACGGCGCCAACGGCGACCGGAGATGCCGGATCTAGGGATGGTGGCGGCGGGTCCGACTATGTTGGGTTAGACAGAGGCCAAGATAGCGCTGACCATCCCTGGATCCGCCAGAGAAAGAATAAGGTGGAGGGAAGGAGGAAGAAGAGGGAGAGAAAAAGATTGACACAAAATTGTTCAGTTTCATCAAAAATTGCCATGTGGCGTGCGGAGTGATATATTTTTATTTTTATGGTTTCATAATAGTAAATTAATATATCCAATTTCAAAGGTGTGCAGTGACATTTATCCAATTAACCTGTTACATTTCTCCAGGGAATAAGATATAATAGATTTTCTTCTCCTTTTCCACGGGCGTCCTTGCGGTCTTGAACCCCCAAAGCCCAAAACCTCTCCTCCTCCATCGCCGCCGCCGAGGCCTCCGCCGCCCATGTCCTCCGCCGCCTGTCCACTCGAACCCTAATCCTAAGCCACTTTCATCGCCATCGCCATGGCGACCTCGCGCGACGTCGAGGAAGTCGTGCAGAAGCTCTCCTCAGACCGTGCGAGAGTCCGCGATGTGAGCGCTAGGGCGCTTCGAACTGACTAGAATGGAATCAATCAACTCCATAGACCATAGCATAGCTGAATCGCGCTTGGTTCCATGCAGGAAGGGGTGAAGCTGCTGGGCACGTGGCTGCAGGGCGACCGCGCCCTCACCTTCTGCCGCCTCCTCGCCCGCAACACCGCCAACATCAAGCCCGGCCACCTCACAGGATGTCAGTCACACCGCGCCCGCCGTCTCCCGATTCCGATCCTTGCATTGCTTCACCGTTATATCCTTCTCTGCAGCTGTCACGTGGCCGTTCATCATCTTGGCGGTTGCCAAGTGCGTCATCTTGGACATCTCTGCCAAGAAGCGTGGCACCACCAAGAGCGCCGCTGCCAGGATGCTCCGCGTCGCCGTCCAATGCGCCGAGGACGTCAGGCTCTCAGGTCATTTTTGGTTTCAAGGCCTTTCGTGAACCAAACTTTGCAATGCCCTACTGTTTGCAGCTCTTTTATGTCTTGTACTGCTGGGTGAAACTGAAATGTCACTAGGAGGTGCAGGTTCATTGATGACATGGCCGTAATTCAGTAAATGAGATAATGGTGTTATGCTGCTTGTCATATTTATCTACCTTACAAAATCAGCAAGGAGACATTGATTCTCCTCGCACATCAAACATCACTTCTAAATAAAACCATTTCACTAACCTGATGGAGCGCACCTGACGTTTCCTGATCATGCTACAACGTTCCTGAGCAAAGATTTAATGTCGCTTGTTTGGACCATTTTAAGAATGAGTCATATCAGAAAATGTACCGAAATCCAAAAAGGATACTGAAAAACGATGCTTATAATGTTTTGGTTTGGCTCCATCACAAACAGAGGATGTAACCTCCTTTGGATATGCAAGTAGACATGCCACACTTACTTCGGCATTCCACTGCTTATGTTCTCTGAAGTGTCAAATAACATATATAACAAAATCATACTATTCTTTAACATTGAGAAGCGACAAATTAATGCTATGATATCCAGTTTAGGATAATTTTGAAATTCTCCTCTACACATGTTCTTGCTAATGATAATAACGGCGTAGCCTAATAGTGTCGTAATCATGGTAAATATCACATATTCTGCCATTTGTTCTTGTTCATACATTTTATGATAATTGTTAGCTAGATAGTAGGTAATATATGTTGGTTTCATGGGTTGCATAATTCTGGTAAATTCTAGATATAGTTGTATGTGTTTCCACCTGCCAGCATTATGTTCCTTTTTATCCATATGCCTTCTGTGCACACAGTTTTTCAATTGCTTTTAAGTGGAATATATGGTGCATGCCATTCAAGAAGAGGTTCATTGTCCTTGCAGGACACTCCTTACTTTTGATTTCAATTGCTAAGCAACTTTTCAGTCATATCTGGGAGGTCATAAAAGATGCTCCCAACTTTCAGTTAGAGTACAGTGTAGTTCTTAGGCAGCTTTTAACAGTTAAGGAGTACCGGTATCAGATGAAACCTCGAATATATAGCAGTGAGTTGCACTACCAATCATCCTTATTTTTCATATATCATAACACTCTTATGCTCCATTCTTAGAATCCATATGTTCATCAGATTTTGTAGCACTATACGTGAAGAAGGTTGCAGTTAGTTTTGATGCAAAATTGAGCAATCAGGCCAGCTCCAAGGAGGAATCCTTCCGCTGTACATCAACACTTCATGTTCTACTTGAATGTCCACCTGGTGATTACCCTGATATCATGAGGGAGGAGGTTGTTAATGGATTTTGTGCAATCTTTTCGCATATTAGGTACTTAGTCTGTTTGACTCTCCTGTTGAACCCCTTTACATCCTAAGAAGAATGGCTTGGATGTTTTACAACATTGCCTCCTATTACTTTTCCAAGTTTCATATTAAATAAATTTATTTTGTGGAATCAGGGAGGAGGGAAAGCTGACTCGTAAGCTTATGGAATGCATTAACACTTTTTTACTGAAGGACGGGCCAAACCTTGGATACAAATCTGCGGAGATCCATAATGCAGTTAAAGGTTTTATATTCCATTCTTGGCTGACAACTCATGATCGGGCCTTGAAGGTTCTTACGGCCTAATTTGCACTATTGTAACTCCATTACATTATTTTGCTGAGAGATTTGTTGCAATTTTTATGTTTTTGTGAAACTGTTGCTGCTTCCAGAGTTTGTTCATCACCTATTCAAAGGTTCAGCTGAAGCTTGCTAAGGTTATTTCAGAGGTTTTGGAAAAACTTCTTGATGCCATCATCAAGGAACTAGACCAAAATATTAACACTGGAACGGGTTTACTATGGTAATGCTACTGTTCTGTTATTGACAGTGTTTTATGATTTCAAGTTTGTCACTGGTTAAATTCAATAAATGTAGGTGTGAGGCACCTCGAGATGAGAAAGCTGGGTCCTTGAGATGCTTCCAGGAAGAATTGATGGATCTGTCTGCTACTGCTTTTTATCTGGTATCAGATCTGCAAACACCTCCACATTTATAGCCACCAACTTTAACTTAAGGTTTCATATATTTTTTAGTTAAGAAATATTTCTTTCTTGCTCAATAACAACTACAGTTGACATTGAGACACACATTTAGGCCTACAAATGCACACCAGAGACACCAAATAGGGAGAAAAGATTAAAAACTGAGCATGATATGACCCTCATCATGAACAACCTGTTGAAAGGATCTCTGCTGTGGTAAGTTTTATATGCATCATTTATCTCCTTCAAATAAATCATCATTATCTTTTTATCGGATATCTCAACTGTGTTTCCTCAAATATGGTTCCAGCCAGATTTGAAAACTGTTACATGTGCAGTTACTTAGTTAAGATTCAAGAACCTCTTCTATTACTAATAAGCATGCCTGATCTTGTATATTTTTCCATGCCTCTACTTGCTTTGTTCTAATTTGAGCAACCAAGGAAATATATCTATTTTCACCTTAATATTAGGGTCTAACTGTATAAAATTAGTCAAAATGTAATTGCCTTTATTTGTAATGTACCGATCACCGATACCACCTCTTTGAGCAATTAATAGTTAGTATGGTCTGTCAAACTATGTGGAGTTTGTGTGATGACAAAAGTGTATTATGGCACAAAGGAGAACATACAATTCTTAACTTGTATTTGTGTAGACCATAAATGTTTTGTTATTCAGTTCCCCTTGGAACATGTCGTTTGATGTGAACAGATGTAGCTCTTGTCAATCTCCCTTACCTGTGTTAAGTCTCTTCATTTCCATACGTTACTACCTATATCCCTGTAACATAAATGTTCTTGGAGGTTTGTATGATATAATATGCGCTGGAAATTTCCATAATTTCCCGATGTGCTTGTTATTTCTTGCCTGCACCTTATAATTTATAACACTGCTGTTAGGTTTGTATTAATCTACAGTAACACTTGTCACAAGCGTTCTCTGCAGTTAAACCATAAACAGTATTTCTTGGTAAACACAAGGACCAATGCAACCTTTATTGATTGGTGTTTGATTTTGTGTACATTTTATTATCTTTATTTTTCACAGGAGCGGTACTATTTGTTTTCTTATTCACAATTATGGACATCGATTGGAAAATTCTTTGTTGATCAGTTGGTTTGAAGTGACCTGTAAAGCTTTGAAAAGGTAACTGTCATAGGTTTTGGTTAATATAAGTTAAATAGAGTACCAATTCTGCTTTAGCTTCTGCTATGTTATGCCTTTTTTTTTGTATATATGTCTGCTGTTACATTGTTGTGTTTTTCAGGCATAGTTTTCATATTCTAGATATGCAGTTGCACATGCAACTGATATACCTTGTGAATAAGAGTTTGGGGCTTTATGGTAAAGGCAATTACACAGTTGTTATCAATGTTAGGATGATAAAGAGAAGAATAATTAATTCTGCATATGTGCACGGATAGTTTTATGTTGCTACTAAAGCTGGATGTGTATAATATCACTTTTCTTTCTGCTCAACACTAAGATAAAATTCATGGAGGTGGCACTAACATTTTGTACCACTGAACTCATGGCCTACAATTTTTGAAATTCATGGAGTTCAATTTTTTACATGATTTATTAATCACTATTATGTCGTTATTAGTTGCTCATGTTCTCTTGTTCATTTATCCATAGAATGTTTGTGATTTACTACCCTTATTCCCTTTCTGTGACTTATGATTCATTGAATTTTATGTTTATCCAGTGTCTTGAGCAATGCAAGTGCTATACGGTTTCAGGATTCACTGCTTTGGCTTACCAGGTTTGTTTGTTGGTACCTTTCCTTTTTTTCTTGGTTTTTTTTGGGGGGAGGGGGATGTGTTCAGACATCTGGTGTTGGTGGATAAAACTGTAATACACTATTTTACTATATATTTAGAATATGAACAAAGCAAGTTACATGGTGTTCAGTTGATTCCTTCAGTTCACTACTGCAGTCTTTTGTACCTTCTGTGTCTGACTAGTTAGTGCAAGTGCTTACTTATCATCATTAATCTTGACAGGGCACTCAAGGAGTTCTCGGCAGTGCTCGTAATGAATGCTAGGGAGGCACCACAAATTTTGTTAACAAAAGATGAGGTTGAATTTTCAAATCCATCATTTCTTTTGGGAAATCCTGTTTGCAGTACATTCTTGGTACTTACCTTTATTTCTGTGATGTTATTTTAAAAAGCGATATGTGACGTAACTTTTGATTAATTAGCTTGAGGCAACAGAGGATCCACCTCTATCACATACCGTCCCCATAATAATTTGGTCTCACCATTTCTTGTTTGTATCTTTCAATTGAGAACATTAAAAAGGAATAATAGGGCTATATTTGTTGAAAGATATCTACTTAACAGGACTGCAATGAAACTCCTCATGAGATTGGATTTAGCAGGTATACCCTGGGAAGTTCTCTTTCTAGATGACAGGAAAAAATGCTTCTCTATATATTTTGTTCTGGAAAGGATTAAGGATCAAGTTTTTCTCATCTCATAATACTGTAGAAGCTCCATCTGTATATCTTCTTCAGCTATCTCATAAGTAACAGAAGTGCTAGTTGTCATGTATCATCTTCAGCCATCTCATAATATAATGAAAGTGCTAGTACCTAGTAGCCATCTTTATATCCTCTTAAGTCTTTCCCTTGATTTCAGATCTAGTTGAAATATCATCGTCCATTGCTTGTCTCAATGCCAGTGAAATTGTGGAGATTTATAGTACAACAATGGGGCACCTACTATTCTCTATGTTGCTGTGAATGGCTTATATCCTAAGTTTCTCTTGTTGATGGAGGTCCAAGAAGCCGAAAATTGCTGTGCTTAGATATCTCCGCTAGCATGTGAAACCACCACATCACTGTATCTATATATCTATCTGGTGCATAAAATAAACACGATTTTCTTGTTTCTTTTTTCCTTTGAACCTGCATGGGGTGGGTGGGTGCCCATTTCCCTGCAAGGATCTGTACTGTTTATCCCTTCTTTTGAAATCATTCATCACTTGATGCACCCTTTAATTTGTGTAGAAAATATACGTTAGATGCTAGTATTTTTCAACTGCCTCGTTTCAAATGTGAACAACCAATTTGTACCAGCTTTAGTTCAGCATATCACTTTTACAGCTTAGGTCTGTTAACAACCTTTTTTTGCACTGTCATTGAACTGTTGTTATTTGTGGCTGTCAGCTTGTTGAAACCTGAAATACAGCACCCCTTTATTTTTAGATCCTTCAATGATTGTGCCAGACATGTCTTGTCACTATTGTACAAAGTAAACGTATATTGTTGATAATTTTATTCCATATATGACGCAATCAATTACCTGTTTATTTGCAGATGTCAATTGTTGAAGGGTATTGGCAAGATATCTGGAATTCCCTTATTCACGCACTTCCTTTGTTTAGCACTACAGCTCTAGTTGTGAGTACCTGTAAATTAATTTATTTGACACTGTTAAATTGAATTATCAATTAAAGAACAGTATAAGGCAACTCCCAAGTCCTTTTGAAAAATGGACCCACCTGGAAACTATTTGCAGGAACGGCCACTTTCCTCAGCCCTAGCACGAATGGTGTTGATGATCAACTATTTGAGTGCATAGTGACACTTCCACAACATTGCTTTAGAGTTGCTTTTTGTACTTATTATAGAAGTAGTGTGTTTGAGATATAATAAGAGTCCATATATATTTATGGATAGATTAGTTAGAGATAGAATCCTTACCTTATATGGCTCTCCGTTGTACCCTATATATATAAGCCCTCGGCCTACAGATCAATACAAGTGCTTTTCATAACATAGAGTTCTGCATGCAGAAGTCTTACAATAGCAGTATTCTGTTTGGGCCTTGGGGTTATCGCCTGCCCTTCTTGCAACATAAGCTTTAACTTGTGTGTACATCTATCTACATTTTGCAGGCTGATTCAGCTCTGAGTTTGTTGGGTGGAATGATCTTGCGAGTGAGCTTCTTATCCTCAATTATTATACATGTCATGTGCTACATATCCTTTGGATAGCTTCTAGCTAGCTTTAGTTCTTTCTAAACATCTATGATTTTTTCTTGATTTCCTTATTTCAGGACCAAGTCAATACATCAGTTGTGTCGGAAGATACATGGGACTTGCAAATATTTAAACAATTGCCATCATTGTATGCCTTCTTTTATCATAACTCGATCAATTTAAATCCTGCCTCTGTTTCTTCAATAAAAGTATTTTACCTGCTATTTGTTAGTTCAAATTTGCATGCTTTGCTTCTAAATTGATGGAGTTCAATTATCAGCTGACCTAGATATTACTCATACTTGTGTAGAGCGACCAGTTTCATGTTGTGTATGTAACTGTCACTAAAGAAATTTGATATGTAGCAATTGTAAAATATCAGTCATTCTGTTGTATTTGTAGCTATTATTTAAAAAGTTTGAAGTGCATTATAGGGGATTAGGAGTTTTTTTTTGAAAAATTGGAAGAGAATTTTCATACGATACATTTGAATGTTGAAATTTTCTAGCTACACTGGAATATTTAAGAAGGTCAAAACCTACATCAAAATTCTGAACTTGCTGTGATTGTGGTTTTGCTGCACAAAAAAAAGAGAGCAATGACTGCAATTTGTGTTAAAGAATTGCTTGTGCAGCATGGTTTCCTTGCTAGCTGAAGTCATATTAGTGCCAGTGGTGCCATAATTGGGCTATTTATTAATCTATTTTCTTTTATTCTGTTATGTCCTTGTGTTGTTGCCTAACCTTTAGTTGAATATCATTGGGCCTGTAGTTATTTGCGAGATTCCTGCTACTTGTGAGTTAAATTCTTGAGCTGTCATTTGGGTTATCGTGCAAGTTATTCTTACATTTTTTTTGCTCCTGTTTCATGCTCTAGGTCTGCTTTGTACTTCATTGCTTGTTACTTCTCAAGGATAGGTTTTCAGGTACTTTCCTGTTTGGTACTACTTTTACTATATAGGGTCTCTATGAATGGGACCAACTTGACCAATCCATATGGACAAAAATTGCATAGTAATTGTTACCACAAATGCTTCTGCAACTTTTCTTCTATTTATGAGTATTATAAGGTTTCTTATATCTTAAAAGACCTAATTAAACTAGACTCAGCAGGACTGGACAAAAAAGAGAACATTGTGAGATCTTTTCCCAATTCACTAGGTTTGGTTGGCATCCAAATTGTTCTAGTTGATTTGCTTGCTTGGCTGAATCTGTCCTTCCCAATCGAAGTTCTAATTGTTTATATCTTGGTTTATGCATAATCCAGCAATCTCATAAACACATTTTTTTGGGAAAAAAATAAGTTGGCCTTTTAAAAAAACTACTGTGTGTATTTGTTGCATGAATGGTTATAGAATCCTGCACCTTACCTGCAGAGTTGACCAAATTGTTCACATTTTCCCATACTTCTTGATTGAAATTGAAAGAGAGCAAAACTGCTCCTGAGCTCTTTATAATCTCCTTGCTTGCCAAACTTAAGTCTTGACATGATGATTGTAAAATAACAGAATGTTATAATAATGTGGATCAATGTACCAACTGAAAATTAAATATGCTTAAAATTCAGTCATATTACCTGCTTAGTTAAGTGTCATTGATTGCTGGCAACTGCTTTCTTATTATATTATTTTATTTGAAATATGCTGAAAGCACGGTTTTGTTCTTTGGCTGATTTCACACAGGGTGATTTATTCAACTCTATATTTGTTCGAAAGAATCTGCTAAGATCAACTTTGGAGTTAGTTCAGTCAAAGGTGGTCTTTTCATATTTAACCGAGCAATCTTTTGTTATTCAAGTTTTATATACTTCTCGTTTCAGATATTATCAAAATTTGCCTCTTCTCCATTTTTGTGGACTGATGAGTAATTTTATCCTTGAAAGATCGTAGCTTCTGGTTTGACCTCTTTGATATTCTAGAATGTGGACACATGGTTGTCAATGGTGATTGATAACTAAGCTTTATGCACCAACCAACATTTAGACCACATGGGGACAAGCTATTGGTATTAGCATAAAAAGTGACTTCTTTTGACATTTTTATGTCTTACTCCCTCTAGCTCTCAAAAACATGACGTTTGGGATATATGCAAGTCAAATTTTTAACACTTTATCGATGAATATCTTTTGAATTATTTCAAAAAGCACTTTCATAATAATATAATATCATAGTTTTATTGAATTATATATATAAATTGCAATAGTAATTAGTAGTCAATGTTGTATTTCGGAGACCGAGTCAATGTCGAAAACATCATTTTTTTTTGTGAACTGGAGGGAGTATATAGTTATATTCTTTCAGATTTTTTCTTAAATATATACAGTAGTGGACTTTGTAATTCATTGTAACTTAGCTTCTGCATTGAAGGGTGCAATGTTCTTAACTAATTGATCTTTTTAAAAAAAAGTTGATTGGTTCATTGCTACGGATAAAAGACTACTCCAATACAGATTACGGATAGATGATCTAATTATTTACACAATGGCATGGTTATTTATGTCTACCTGATCTGTTTTTCAATTAGTTCGTTCTTCATACAAGTTCTCCAAGATGTTATTTTATAGTATTGCACTGTGGTGTGTATATGTTTACTATGCACTATGAAAGTAAATATACTGTTGCTATTTGTTTAGCACTATGTTGAACTAGAAAGCAAAATGGACTTTGAAATTCATTATTCATGCATGTATTTGCCTCTGTGGTTAGTTTGCTTATCTATTTGCTTGTGCATATTATATTATTATGCATCACTATATGCATTTCTAAACTTCCTGTTTTGAATGAGTCATCCATGTAAAATTTTCCTTGATATACAGAAGCTCAATTACTGCTATATTTTTTATGGCAGGAATTCTCTCTTTTGAATAAGCACAATGTTGTGATGATTCCTGAAGCCATTTTTTCTCTCTGTGCTGGTTTTTCATCATCAGCTACTAACTCAGCAGATACATCACGACTGTTTGGTGAATGTAAAAACTTCTCCACGGTATTGTGCTAATTAGTTGTCACATGGTTGTACAAGTTGGAACTGAATCTTTCGAAACATTTCTATCTGGTGAGATTGTATTAATTCAGTTTTTGTTAGTTGGCACTCGAGGATGAGGACTGGGTTCTCAATGACAAACTAGGCTACTCTGTGGAAGCTTTATCACAAATCAGTTTTGAAAGTGCTACTAAGGTGCTTTCCTCTTAGGTCCTTAGTCCTTAATTGTTTTCCCTCTGCTTAGTTTTAAGCCTGAGCATGCGGCAATTTTTTTTTTCTGTGATGGGTTTTCTAATCCAACAGATCAAGGTATGTCTTGCAAACATGGAAACTTTCTTATGAAACCCATCTGATTTCACAGGCAATTTAAAATTATTTTTAGTTAACAGGCATGCAAAACCTAATCTCAATTCTCATTGGGAAGCACTACATGACTAGAAATGGAATCCTGAAACTGCTGGATCAATGGAATTTAATGAAGGATTAAGCAAATTTTGAATTTCATGCAATTTTTTTACAACAACTGCATGCTGGATCCCAAAACATTTTTTTCACATTACAATGTTCTTTTACTTACACTTCGGCAATGGGGCTGCTGGGATTCAAATAGATACATGCTCACATGTAACATGAGCGCATTTTGGTTTCATACTGTGGAACTTTGTTGGGAGATGGAGTTAGCTGGTCTTTTGCTGAATCTAGTGCAGACTAAGAAATTTAATATGGAAAATGGGTACTTAAAAAAGTTTCACCAATGTTGGAATAATGTTGGATTTTGGAGGATGGAGTAAATAAAATCTGAAAAATCACTGTGATATTTGTTTCCAAATTTCAGAGACTAGCAATACCTAGTTTTGTAGGGACAATTTATATTTATTGCTTCCATTGATGATGGTCACAAAAGGTTCTTTGTTTGTTAAACAGGCTGTGTCTGACAAATGCAACCGTGCACACCTTCCTGGGCATGTCCAGCAACTGTTGCTCCTTGAGCTTATGGAGTTCACCAAAGGATTTTTGACCTCAAATGAACAGTTTGAAAAAGTGGACTTATCTAATCTTGTATATGTTTGCTCTCTTCTCTGCAATCTAATTCATTGCGCACTATTGTCAAGGTATTTATTTTCTAGGCATATGTACTTGTCTCCGTCACATTTATAATCAATCAGTGGCACAGCATCAACATCTTTCTAGCAATTTTTGACTGAAATAAGATTATGATCCACATCTTAATAATTAGTGTTGTCTTTAATTGATGATGATGTAATTGTACCTTCTCCCTCACTCTCTAAGAGTCTATTGTGATTCTACTTTGTCATATTTTAATCAATAGTGGAGTTATGATTGCTTTCATGTGGTACTAGTGTTGGATATGTAACCCCTGGACTGATCGTGGTGTCCCATCTGTCCCAAGTGGTGTTTTGGTGATGTGATTACTGATTAGTCTCACATTGATTTCCTAAAGTGAGTTGTTGTAGCATATAATCCCTGCCGTGTCCAAAGGTAGTACCTTTCCATTAATTGTTTTACATGAAGAGAAAACAGAAGTGCAAGTGGAGTGCTGTGTGTGCATGGGTCCGCTACACAGTGGGCAGGACACAGAGTGGATTTTGGACCCAGGATGTCATAGGATACTAGGATTATATATACAGTTACCTTTTGATTCCCAATAACATATGCTCCTTATTTCAATGTTGCCTGATGAAATTTCTTTTTGTTGATACTGTTGAAGTATAAGTGAATGACCCTCCTTCCCTCATCAGCTTAGGCTTTCGGGTGAACTGGCTTGTGAGTTGCATGCACCGATCAGTTCACTCAAAAGCCTCTTCAATAGATACTTCTTCATATTGCAATTATCTTATAGTACCTCTGCTAGAAATATGCAAACTTGATTGTTTTTCCTTAAAATTACCTGCAGATTATGTTTAACACCAGTTTAGCATTGAGGCGTTGATGTGCTGTGGAATCAGTTAATTTCAGATGATCTTTGCCGAAACTAATAAAATATCTGTTGCAGCTTTAAGTATAATAAAAATGATTTGAAATGACTGCCTATGCCAACTGAATCCTTGAGTATTTGAATCTGTAATCATGTTCTATTGATTATATATTATCATAGTACCAAGTATCAACTGCTCCTATAATTTTTCTATAACCCTATAATCCTTCTGTTATTCTGTAATTTTTTCAGGGCTATGGAAGAAAAATCTCCATTTCTGCAAGCAGTATTTGATCATGTATCTAATATTATAAAATATATTGTGTCGATGGTTATGAAGACGTGTGATGAACTTTCTCATGGTCTTACTAATGTAGGCTCTGCATTTGATACAACTGGCTCTGCATTATCCTCATTTCAGAGCTTCCTGTCTTCTCCAATTTTCGGTCAGCAGGAAGTTAGTAACAGAATTAGTTCTGTGCTTATCAAAGCTGTTACCGAATTGGTTGATGAACTCCTGGTGGCAATCTCGCAGCTGTTTTCTCGCCTTTCTACTTGTATGAACAATTTTGATGATGATAATGCTAGTAACATGCTGCCGATATCTTGTATCAACTTGTCGGATGACCTAAATCTTCTTGTTGACAACAAAAGTAGTGTTGTTGATATGGACCTCGATGCGCCTGACTCTGGTGAAGTAGATGCCGTCACAGCTAGTGCAAGTGGAAGTATGGGTATCTCATCACGCCCTTTGGAGTGGAAGATAGAATTAATTTGTGTCATTTCAACCTTTTTCTCAGCGTCTCCACTTCATACATGGGAAATCTTGTGCAACTTAGTGGAGAAAGAAAGCGAGGTCAAGGTACAAATTTGCAATAACATCTGCTTAATATTCCTTTTTGTTTCTTTTTTTTTACTTCATAATTGTAATATTTTATTTCCTTTTGTAGGTTTGCCAGGCTATCTTGCTTAATCTTTGTCAAAATATCCCTGCTTCATCTAAAAGTTTATCTTCTGTGGTATTGTCTGACATATGTTTAAATTAATTACAATTCCAATTGTGCTTGTGCTACCAGCCTTACGATTTAGTACACCCAAGTTTTTATGTGATTTCGACCTTTTGGCTTTCACCATCCAGGTCCATCTGATAGTTGATGTAAGGGATAAATGTGCAAGTTCGCTACTTGGGTCTGCAGACTGGTTAGCACATATCGATGCTTTGTTAAGAACTTTTATAGCTACCCATGGCGTTGGGCAAAACACTGATGGAAAGCTACAGGCATGTAAAGTGGTTCCGAATGAGGTTGATATTTGACATACGATGAATACATGTCCTTTGTCCTTTTTATTTTCTGCCAACTCCTGCTCTTAATTTTATGGCTTGTGTCCTGAGATACAATAATTTTAATATTTTTTAGTGAGTGAACATCAGTTTTACTCTTGGTATAAATGTTGCATTTCATAAAAGTTTCTGCTATTGGAATCAAATTCCTCAACTGAAGCCATTAAAAATCTGGCAATCACAATCAATCATGTTATCCATGGTATTGTCATTTCCTTTTTAGTAAAACATATGCTGATCAAGGACACATTTGCACCAATTTTGTAAGGTAGAATTTCAACCGAATGTGTTGCCTTTTTTCCAAAAATTTTCTTGTGATCTGCAAACTTGGTCAATGTTTGGTAGGTTTTTGAATACCAACTTCAACTTTTAATGTTTTGTGCTTGCTGCATGCTTGCCTGCACTTCTTTATGCAGTCAATAGCCTTGATTATTCGTGTTTAGTGATAACTGCTACATATGCTCCCACTATCTGCAGAACCAGGATATTCTATTAGACTTGGTAAATAAGGCTACTGAGATCAGTTTCGCTGATTGGTTTTTCCGCATCAAGCTAATTGATTGTATTTCTCACTTTATTTACCTGTTCCCCGATGCTGCCCAGGTGATCTATATATTCCTTTTCTGTTATCAAATCCACTTCAATGTATGGGGATGTATATTTATTGTAAATACATCATTCTGGTTGCAGGATGTAATTGGACATTTGCTTAACATGCTGCATGATACTGATTATCGTGTCAGGTTGTATCTGGCTAGAAAAATATTTGTGCTATTCCAAATATGGGATGGGCATAATGAATTGTTTCGTGATGTTTGGTAAGTTTTTGATTTCTGTGATCAAATAATGTTTTGAGTTGAATTTCTTTGGCTAAACCAGATAGTTTACCCCTAATTTCCTGCACATACGGGTTTTCTTGTGTTTTTATTCCCTGACTTATGGGTGTACATCATGAAGTCATGATTGGCGTTTAAATTAACTACTAAGTATGATAATTTACTTACTAATTACAAATATTCTGTTAATATCAGCTCAAATATTGGTGCCAAGATGGTGCAGTTCTCCAATGATATTCCAGTGAAAGCTAGAGAAGTCTTAGCTATTGGTCCACAATCTGTTCCTGTCATTGAAACCGCTCTCATTACACTTGGTCATTTGTCTGTGCATAGTGAGGATGTTGAAGTTGAGGTATGTCCTGAGTACCAACTATTATTTTGAAACAAGATTATCTACTTATGTTCTATCAGGTCTAGTTGATTGTTACAGGGTAGCTGTGTGGCTTGTTGATACCCACCTTCGTTTTGTGCGAATTACTAGGATGCATGTATAAGGAAAATTTTGCTTATCCTCTACATATCTTTCCAACGACCCTTCGAAATATTGAGAATAGTTAGGTGTAAATAATATTATTTCACTTATTTTACTGATGTTATCTAGTTGCTGTCTGTAAAAGCCTACATGGTTGTATACACCAGATATGCTGGCCATACATTTGTTACCCCCAATTTCCTCTCTGTGCTGCTGCTTTTCAGTACTTTCTCAATCCATCTGATCCCTGAACCCACTTATTCATGCGTCATGCTGCTGTTGCTCCACCTTCCTCTCTGTGCAGGATTGCTAGCACTGCTGAACCTAGTTTTAACTTGTACAGCATCTGGTCTATGGATTAAGCTTTACCTCCAATTTTTTCTGGTAGAACGTGTTCATCTTAGTTTTCCGCACTACCGTCGTCTCACTTGTTATGGTTGCAGCTTGAGACTAAATGGGCCCAAAATGGACTATATGTACATGTACATATCCAGGAGAGAGGGCAAAAATGCAAAAAACCCCTATACATTGTCTACTTTAACACCACCTCAAACTCATGGTGGATCTACAACACTGAATTTGGAGAGATGACAATCATGCTGCACTCTAATCTGTGCCTTCGTGAAGAAGTCGGCAATATGATCCGATGGCACATGACGAATAGCAACCACCTGATCCTGGACCTGATACCTGACATAGAAAGCATCAACGCCAATGTGTTTGGTGAGCTTGTGCTTCACCGAATCCCGAGCAATGCTGATGGCGCAAGTACTGTCAGAGTAGACGGTCGTAGGAACGGAAGGTGGAACATCAAGGTCTGCTACAAGCCACCGAAGCTAGGTCACCTTAGTCGTCACTGAAGCAAGTGCACGTAGCTCAGCCTCGTACTGGAACGAGAGACAGCCGTCTGTCGCTTGGTCTTCCAAGAGATCAAGGAAGCACCATGAAAGACATTGTAGGCAGAGAGGGACTTGTGATCAGAAGGATCATTAGCCCAAGTAGCATCAGAGAAGGCTTGGAGCCGTAAAGAGCTGGAGCTCGAGAAAAAGAGACGACGGTCAATGGTTCCCATAAGGTACCGGAGGACACGAAGGAGGTGACTGTAGTGGATCTAAGTGGGAGAAGACACAAAGTGACTAAGAATGTGAATAACATGAGAGATGTCAGGGCGAGTAATGTCAACGTAAACAAGACTCCCAACCAGATGGCAGTAGCGGGTAGGATCCGCAAGAGGACGACCGTCAGTGGGACGGAGTTGAAGGTATAGCTCCATTGGAGTGTCAGCAATGCGCTGATCGGTGAGACAAGCACAAGCAAGCAGATCCTGGATATACTTTCGCTGGGAGAGAAAGAAACCCTTAGGTGTGGAAGTGAAACCCTTAGGTGTGGAAGTAACCTCAATCCCAAGGAAGTAGCTAAGAGGACTGAGATCAGACATCTGGAGCTATTCACTGAGACGGGCCTTAACAAAGGCAATAAACTGAGGGTCATCTCAAGTGATGAGCATGTCATCCACGTAGAGAAGAAGAGTCCGACCTCAAGAAGTGTGAACAAAGAGAGCTGGGTCATGTTGGCTAGCAACAAAGCTAGCAACAGCGGCAACAGAGGTAAAGCTCTCAAACCAAGCACGGGGGGCCTGTTTAAGCTCATAGAGGGAGTGACAAAGACAACTCACATGATCATCTGGCACAGCGTAGCCCGGAGGTGGGTGCATGTGGACCTCCTCACGTAGCTCACCATGAGGAAACACATTCTTCACATCAAGCTAGGAGATGGTCCACCGACGAACGGAGGCAACGGCCACAAGAGTGTGAACGGTGGTGCGATGGGCAACAGGAGCAAAGGTCTCCTCAAAGTCACGACTACACTCTTGCTGAAAGCCACGAGCCACAAGACGTGCCTTATGGCACTCAAGAGAACCGTCAGAGCGAGTCTTGATCTTGTAAACCCATTTACACGTAATAGGAGTAAGAGCAGGTGGACAGGGAACAAGGTCCTAGGTGCCGGTACGCTCAAGAGCAGCGATCTCGGCCATAGCATACTGCCATTCAGGATGAGTGATAGTATCATGATAGGAAGTAGGCTCAAAAGGAGTGGAGACCGGATCATCAGAGCCGTAGGGGGCAGATGAGGAATCGTGTTATGATCACGAAGAGCGTACCGAGGTAGAGGGCTAGGAGAGGACCCTGGAGAAGGAGCAGGCCCTAGCAAGGAGGGAGAAGGAGGCTCAGAAGCAGGAGGAACCGGAGAAGGAGGACCCAACATGGAAGAGGGGGTAGGAGGACGGCGAGTGTAGTGAAAACGAATAGCAGGACGAGGAAAAACGTGGAAGGGCAAGAAAGGAGAGGTAGGGAAGTCGAAGCAGAAGGTTGGGAAATAGGAGAAGGTAAGGAAGACAAATCTGGTGTAGAAGAAGGTAAAGAGAGTGGCAAGGATGAGGAAAGCGGTGGAATGGAAAAGGACTCGAGGAGGGTGAGGAAGGAGATAGACTTAGAAGGGAAAGGAGAGCTAGAGGAAACGGGGGAACGGAACTTGTCAAAGAAAAGGCAAGACTCATCAAAGGTGATGTTGCGTGAGACTTGAATCTGTTGACCAACAAGATCCTAACAGCAAAAGCCCTTGCGCTCAGAGTCATAGCCAAGGCACACGAAGCAGACTGAGCAGTCAGCTTCGTTTGCTCACGAGGCTGAAGAAACACATAGACAACACACCTAAAGGCACGAAGATGACTGTACTAAGCAAAACTACCAAAGAGCCGCTCGACAGGATGGCACCCTAAAGAGTAGTAGAGGGCTGAAGGTTGATGAGATAGATAGCGATGGAAACGCCCTTAGCCTAGAACTATGGTGGCATAGATGCAGAAATCATCATAGCTCGAGCGGTCTCAAGAAGGTGATGGTGCTTACGCTCAACAACACCATTCTGAGTATGCGCACCCATACAGGAGTACTGAGAAAGAGTATCCTGTTCCTGGAGAAACTGGTGAAGAGGAGCGGACAAGTACTCGCCAGCAGAGTCAGCATGAAACACACGGATATGCGAGTCGAACTAAGTGCGAACCATGGCAGCAAAAACTGATAGGCAGCTAATACCCGGTGACGAGACTTCAGGAAATAGATCTAGGTGAAGCAAGAGAAATCAATGAAAATCACATACCATCGATGACCCTTTTTCGAAACGAAGGGAGCAGGACCCATATATCAGAGTGGACCAAATCAAAAGGAGTCGAAACAGAAGCACTAGTTGGACACGGCAGCTGTAGCTATTTGCCATGTTATAGCCCTAACAAGAAAGGGAGGTGTCACCAGAAACCTTCCCAAGAATACCATGACTCATCAAAGAAGACGGGACCCAGACATGTGACCTAGATGATGATGCCACCGAGCAAAACTAACGGAAGTGGTGGCGGCGAAGGCAGTGGCATCAGTAGTGGTGGACTATTTGCTGCTGGAGGTAGCAGTGGAAGCGGAAGCGGAAGGAAGACGAAGCCAGTCGAGCTTCCACAGACACGGGGAGTCACGGGATCTCCAGCCAGTACCAACTAGGTTCCCTGTGCTGCGGTCCTGGATAGAACAAGAGTCAGACTTGAGGATAATACGAAAACCATGGTCAGTGAACTGGATAGCAGAGATCGGCTGCATATCAAGACAAGGAACATGTGAAACAGAGGGAACATGAAATGAAGAAGTGTGAAGAGTGCCCAGCCCAGCAACTAAAAGGGGTGTACCGTCAGCCGTCTTGATGGACATAGGAGTGACTGAGGAGCACAAGGATGCAAGGTGAGTAGGATCAGGTGTCATGTGGAAGGAAGCTCCAGAATCAAGGTACCATGGAGACGGGATACTTGAGGAGCTGAGTGGTAGTGTGAGCAAGCTAGAGGCCACCGAGAGTCGGTGACTCCATCTGTTGAGTCGACTCTGAGCCTAGTCAGGTGGGTGAGTGTGGCACCACCTGCACCAGCAGCTCCAAAGGTGCTAGAGGT
Organism: Olyra latifolia; assembly: GCA_036346145.1. NCBI lineage: Eukaryota > Viridiplantae > Streptophyta > Magnoliopsida > Poales > Poaceae > Olyra > Olyra latifolia. Next base: position 54,482,351 of record CM070528.1, on the reverse strand, counting down.
ACCACCACTGGCCTTCTAGAGGCACTTCCTGCATTGCTGGATGGTGTGGCCGGTCTTCTTGCAGTCGTTGCAGCGAACCACTGCAACAGCAGCGGTGGCACCCTCCTCCTGGCAGCCAAGCCTCCTGCTGGTGCGGGGAGAGTGGGAGCTGTGGCGACAGCAGAGCAACAGGTGCTGCATGGGAAGAAGCTGTGGTAGCGCTTAGCACGGTCGAGGATGATGAAAGAACACAAAGACGAGTCTCCTCAGCACGGACGTGAGTGAGAGCCTCAACCAGTGAGGGTTGCGGCGAGCAAACAAGCAGTTGAGCACGAAGCGGCTCAAACTTAGGATGAAGGCGGCTGAGGAACTCAGACTCGAGCGCCAGTCCAATGGTCCCGGATGCGGATAGGTCGGGTCTGGGGTCGGCTCGAGGGAATTGAGCTGATGACAGACGTCGCTAAAATGGTGGAAGAAGGCATCGATCGAGTCGTCTTTCTTTGGAGGAGGTCGCCAACCGCAGTTCTTTGGGTGGTCTTGAGCTGTACATGCTCCCACATCGCTTGAGAAGATGGCAAGGTACATAGATCTAGAGCAAGATCGAGCCTCATGCTGTCGGAGATGACAGCAACAACTCGAGCCTCATCTACACGCCAGGCCTCAACATTAGGCATGGGCTACATAGGGAGCTAGGCACGGTAGGCGGCAGAGTCGCACCGGTGAGGTGGTCCCAGAGACACTGGCTATCGAGGCACGCACGAAGCATAGTGGCCTACTCTCGAAAGTTGGTGCCGTCAAACACCACTGGCGAAAGAGACATTGGACCCATCGAATGATGAGAAGCAGCCATTGTTGAGGATAGCAGCTAGGCGTCCGCCAGTGGCGATTGTCTGATGACGAGGCACTGGCGGCGATGCTCTCGGTCGATTGACGGCGGCACGGCGGACAACGGCAGGCGACGACGGCGGCGTGCAACACCGACTGAGGAGGGGCGGCGATAGCGGCTTTCTTGGCGGCGGCGGCGTGAACAGCGGAGGCTCGCGTGTGGCCTGCGCTAGAGGCGTCGCGGTCTTGGGGAAGGCGGCGTGGCGGCGGCGGCGGCCATGGATAGCGGAGGAGGTGCGCGTCCCGTCGCTGGAGGCGCGTGGCACGCTGTGTGGGAACCAGCGACAGCGGCCCCCCATGGACGTCGGCGCGTGGCGTGCAGGATGAGATGAGACGGGGTGGTGGGCAGAGTAGAGGAGAGGAAGATGGGGGGGGGGGTCGCCGGTGAGGACCACAGCGATGGCGGCGTGGCTCGCCGGCGGCTGCAAGATGGAGGGAGAGGGAAACCCTAACCCTAGCATGTTACCTTGTTATGGTTGCAGCTTGAGATTAGATGGGCCTAAAATGGGCTATATGTACATGTACAGGAGAGGGCAAAAATGCAGAAAAGCCCCAATACATTGTCTACTTTAACATCACTGGCTTCGGATTATTTACTGTTAACTGATCTGAACTCAAGTTATGCAACATAATTATGTCCTTTTCACTTTGTATGTTGCAGTGTGCATTCATGATTTCTGCTGTTGCTGCTATAGAGCCTTCTCAGCGGTACACCAAATGAACTGTTTGTGCTGACTTGTGGAAATGTTATTTGGCTCATTCATTATTTTCATGCTACTTCATTTTCAGAGAATTGGCTTATGCTTTGTTTGATTCTATCTCAAGGAGGCTCAGTTACACCTCACGAAGTAAGGTGAGTGGACATTCTCATAGTGTACCATTTCTCTAGGCTGCTTCTTGGAGTATGGTGAGTATGTCAATTGAGTCTGAAATAACTAGTTTATTCAATTTATCGTAAAAAGAGAATGACTTAGTTATGACAAATTAAAATTTGTGTAGTATTTGGACCAATTGATGGGTCCAATCCTTTTCCGGTGGGTTGCTTGTGAGGTGAGCCTAGTTTCGCTTGTTGAGGTAATGTTCTTGTCTACTGCTTTTTACAATTCAATAATTCTCAATATGATTCCAATATCTCCATAGCATCTCAATATGATTTCAATGACCCCATACCCACAGACAGAATGCCACCAAATGATGCCACTGACAGGTTAAGGAAAAATTATTGTGAGAAAATTCAATGGATTCAGAAAATTATATGTACTCAAATTTGAAAGTGAATTTTAAAAATTTTGGGATGTAATTTTTTTTTAAAAAATATTAATGCCTCATGAAAATGAGATAAAAACTGGAAAATAGAGAAAATTATGAAATTTGGACAGCAAGTAAAACATGATTTTACATAAATTTCGAAATTTGAATTACTCAATTGGAGTTAAAATGTAAGAGATAAAATGTTTCAAAGTTTTAAACCCAGAAATTTTGAAAGGGGTATTTTGGGCATTAATGGTAGGGATGCAAACAGATCGGATACGGTCGGATGGTCGGATAGCAGTGATATTGTATCCGTATCCATATTTATTTTTTGGATACGGATCGGATACGGATAGTATCGAATATGGATACGGACACGGATGGTGTCGGATACGGACACAGATAGTGTCGGGTACGGACACGGATAGCTTGGATACAGACACGGACACTATAGGTTCGGATATTGTTTGGAACGGATAATTCCTTAGATAATACGCAAAATACAGAATTTCAAAGGAAGCATCAAATATTTAAAGTACGCATAAATATTTAATACACAAGAAACATGCAATCTTGTAGACACTAGCACGACGGTGCGGTGAAGACATGAAGCACCAGCACTCCAGCAGCCCAGCTAATTGGAACGGTTCGGCCTGAACAGTGAGTAGTTTGGCCTAAGGTCCTAAGCACCACCAAGTCCACCAGTGCGGTTCGGTCTGAGCACTATAGCAGATAGTAGTGCTGTACAAAGCAGTTTTTGAGTAGTAGTACAAAATAGTTTTTGAGTAGTAGTAGTACAAAGTAGTCGAAACGGATCAGACTGAGCACTGTAGCAGATAATGGCTGGTGGGTGGGCTTAGCTTTGAGATGATTCGGATAATATCCATCAGATATTATCCATATTTTTCTTCGGATACTATACTACGGATATTATTCGCATTATCCGTATCCGTATCTGCATCCGTATCCGCAAAAAACAGCAGGATATCCGTATAAATATCCAAACCACTATCCTTATTGGTTCGGTCGGTCGGTCGGAAATTATCCGCTCTGTTTGCATCCCTAATTAATGGAGCTTTCTAATGGCTGAATCTAACGGAGTTGACGAAAGTGGCATATAGAGAAAGAAGTCCATGCGACAAGGGCAAAATTTGATGGTTGATTGTGGATTTGGCTAAGTTTTTGTGGCAAATTTGGAATTCTCTCCTCTCTCTTTATTGATACATCATACATGAAGTGTCATCACTGATGCTAGAACAAATCTCACATTCCCAACTTCCCACAATACCATATTCATCCATGGGTTTCACTGATACATAGCTTTGCCATTTGTCATCTGATATGTTTTGCTACGCGGCAGCCTAGGAGCTAGGCACCATCTAACGCGTGGGCTGCCGCTGGCTGCCTAGTGCTTTCTAGAACACTGTATATGTTACTAACCTACAGAAGTCTCATCTGCACCCAGTTTTTCCTGACTGCACTTATTTTCTATGTGGTCTATTGATGTTTTGTTTCCTTTGTTTTTTATTTTTTTAGAGAAATCCCGTTTATTATTTTTAGAGAAACAAGTTATCTATAATTAATCCCATGCAATTTGTCCATAGCTGGTATTTTTTTTCATCTGTTGGCCTATTACCGTATCAATGAATTAATCATTTATGTTTCACTGCATTTTTTAAGGTGCAAGAGATGTTTGGTTTTAAATCAGCAGAACCAAAGAACTTTGTTGAACATTGCTGCTCATGGCTTCTTTCTTTCCTTGTTGTCAAGGGTGATACTACTGATCTTAATTGGATATCAAAGGTAATGTTCACTGTTATTCTGAAAAATGGTAGCCTTAATGTTGATGGTTACTTTTTTTTTTCGGTTTGCTGCCACAGTGTGTTCCCAAAATTTTAATAAAAAATACTGCATGTAGAATTCTGTACATGAAATTACAGTTTTTTTACTTAAAATTGTCAAAAGACCAAAACCCTGGGACCCTGGGTTAAATGCTATGGTTCTAACTCCTTAAAGCAAGGTGCATAGACACATTTTTGTTTTTGTTTGACAATGAACCTTGCTATTTATCTTAGGGTTAGCATCTCGATCAAAGCACCTTTATAGTGCAAAGTTGCACAAACTGCAAGGTACCACTACCATAAAATATTCAAGTTTTTGAAGTATTAAATATATTATATGACTGAATCGGTAACACTATTCTACACTCAAGAGAATCTGCGCCCCTAAAATAACTATAAACTACAATATGAATAACTATACTTCTTGCAATGATTAACTATTGATTGCTGCGCTGAAAAAACTCTGCATGATGTAGCGATCGATAGTTAATCATTGTAAGAATTATAGCTATTCGTAGTGTAGTTTATAGTTATTTTTAGGGGCGTAGAATAATTATTCTACACTTAGTGTAGAATAGTAAAGCTAATGACTGAATTTCATTTTCTTGCTCTTTCTAGAATATGAGATATACAAATTAAAGGCTAGTTCAGCAAAATTCTCGTCTCAATAATTTTCTCATTTTCCTCTAAATTCGTTTAGACTTATTTTTTTTTCCTCTGATTTTTTTTTTATTTCTTCATTCTAGAATGAGTTAGAGCATTTAATTTGGTCATGCTGTACAACATATCAACATTAGCTTTCCGTAAAGGATAACATAACAAATACTGTCATTATTTTTAGTTTCAAAAATTCTATGGTATTTTTTATAGTACTTCATACAGCTTTAGTTTTGCTAAAAAAACAACTTTAGATTGTCTGGTATTCTCTCTATGCTCTAATATTTCTCTTTTTTATATGTTTATCACTCAGATTGTATCGCAACCTTTGTCCGCCATTATCAAGGTATATTTTGTTCCGATCTTTGGATTGTCCATTGCTGCCAGATGTGCCACAGGGCCAGAGAAGGACTTGGCGGAAACCGTTCTTTGTGAATCACTTTTGCAGCTTGGTGAAATTTCTGAGCTTGAGCGTGACGATCTCATTAAAAAACATATGGTATACATTCTAAGGATAACATTTTCCTTTCAATCTGCGTGCACTGTTTGCTGTTCCTTTGTGTCCTTATAATTTATCTAATGTTTGTCATCTAGTTCATTTACTTTTCCTTTGCCAATAAGCCTTTTAAATAACTAAATATGGACCCGTCTGTAGCATTACATTACATACTGAACACTAAAGTGGTGTTATTTAGGCTTCTTTTCTTTTTGTTATTTTGGTGTCGTGACTCATGTTGTGCCATGTGTGGTAGTTATGGACTAGACCTGGGCATTTCCAGGCAGGCCCAGCTTGGCCCGGATAGCCCAGTCTTGCCATATTTCTGCATCTGGTAAGATTTTATTATCAGTTAACCAGTTAACATCCGGCGTATCCAAATATCTATTGTCTCATTCATATTTGATAACATCCAGATTTATATTCATATCTGACCTGAATCCATGAAAAACATAAGTGATGTAAGGCTAATGTCTGACCATATTTGATCCAATCACACCCTAGTTTGTGTCCACATTCCACAACATAGATGTATTGGTGTGTTACTGTTAAGGTCATTTAAGGAAAAGGAAAATTCATTGCATCTGAATTTGCACCTAGACACAGGAATAAACAAAAAAAGATGGGTAATTTCTGCAGGCTACAAATTGTATCTATTGCTAATAGATTCTTGACCCCTTATTATCATTCTTGATTCTGATATTTGGCTTTTCTTATTCTTTTGTAATTGCCTGGTGTAGTTACTTTATAATATGTGATGCTTGAAAGCAGTTGTGAACTTTTGTTCCTTGCCACACTCATTCTTTTCCTACCTTTAGGTTTCCATTGTTGGCTTTTTGCTCTCAATTTCATCATGTGCTCGTCAGCCAGAGATGCCATACTTTTCCAGGGAGATAGTAGCACTCTCAGTCAAAACAGTTGTTGACGGATTTGTGGATATAATGTATATTCTTATTTTTTATTTATGCTATGCATTTCTGATGAGTACATGTTGACGGAACAGCATCAATTTTTATTATATTTGACATTTCAGGGATGACAATTTGGCTGACGCAGTTGTTATTGATAAAATTAATATATTCCGTGCTGACAGAGTTTTTAAGGTATTCTGTTTTGTTGCATGTTTATCTGATTTATGAATTCAAGTACTGCAAACTAGAATATCTTTCTAGCCCTACTTGACTGCAGTGCTATCCAATATGATGGATGGATAGTCAGGATGCTTTGGATCCACCAGACAAAATGTTCCATATTATTGATAAAATTTGATTTATTTTTATGTTGTGTAGATTGTAGATATAAATAGTGCATAGTTCTTCTATTTTCAGATTTAAATACTAAAAATATTATGTTTTTTGTTAGAAAGATAAATCGTTCTTGCCTAAAATTTTATTGTTTATTGGACATTTTCATAGGGTGTTTGCCTTTCTCTTCCATTTCTTCTTTCTCACACACGCGTGGACAATACAAATTAAGTTGTGCAACAAAAAAAGGTTTAGAGTTACAATAGCATGACAAGTATTCCTTTAGGGCTTGTTTGGAGGAGTGGGGATTAGTCCCTGGTTCTATGCCTATCCAAACAAGCCTATTTGGCTGCCTATCCAAACAAGCTTGTTTGGATGAGTGGGGATTAGTCCCTTGTTCCCTGCCTATCCAAACAAGCCCTTATGAAAATAACAAGTGATATGTGCATGTCTACAGGTGCTCATGAACAATATAAGAACCAATGAACATTAATTTGGTCTAATCTATGTATTGCTTCTTGCTTGTTATGTGGTTTTGACCAAGTAACATGGTCTTGCTCAATGTATTGCAGTTTCTGTTGGCAATACATCAACAAGTTGCAGATGCAAGCCATCCTAGGCACATGGGTCATCGGCTTTGTGCGATTGAGGTTTTGATAGATATACTTGGGCACAGAGTGGTTCTTTATAGCACTTGCTTGTGAGTGGGTTTTCAGTTTCCTTTTTAAACCATTGTTGCATCAGTTAATTCTTAGATGTCTACCAGTTTGGAGCAGAATATAATGTAGCCCTTTGGAATATCGCAACAACCCGATTTTAGACATGTTCTGAGCACAAAAATGTATACCTCAGGACAAATAGCTTGCATTATAGTGGCACTAATCTTTTTTAGGAGTTAAATTCCTATCTTAGGCTAGATGTTGGTGCCTGTAAGCCCGTGCTGCTATCTGGGCTTTAATTTAAGCACTAATTTGTATTTATTTATTTGTTAAAATAAAAATACAGACAGAGGCCTGTTAGCACATGGACCAATCACACTTCCTTTTGAGCATATCCCATGATCATGGATCCTGCTTTTTATTTGTGTGTAGGCTTCTTTTTCAAATGTATGTGCAATTCTGGATGATTACGGCTATGCATCATAATTCATGTTTTATACTATTTATTTAAATTGTATCATCTGTTGGAGAAAAACTGTGGGTTTATCTGCTCGTGTTAATTAGTTAATCTAAACATTGGAGCGATTGCATTTTTCGACTGCAGCTATATTATCTGTATAGTTGGGAATTATATCTGGAGGCAACCATTGCAAGACCTATGCTGCAATATTTTATCTAAGTTGTTGGCTGCTTTCAATGCAAACTCTTCTTCAGAAGTTGTTTCTGCTCTTGGCAATCAGCTGCAGGTTGTTTCCACAAATAGTTCTCTGAAAGTTATTTCTAGTAGTTCTGTTCACTTATTCTTTTCACATGGACTGATACAGCTTTTAGTTCCAAAATTGGTCACTTGTTGCCTACCTACTGAAAAAGAAGGAAGAACTGCTATTGCAGATTCATCGACGATTCTATCTTTGCTTCGTCAATTGACAATAGATGCTGATCCATTGCTTTATGATTACATAAGGGTATGCTTCATCTCACTCTGTATCTAATTTAATTTGGACTGGTATTTGTATATTATTCTTTTGATTACCCTCATGATCTTTTTCTCCATGTATTTATTTTGTTCTTGATGGTCTTAAAAGGATTTGGAGCCACTTCCTGATCTTGATTGCTTGAAAGATATACAAGTATTCCACGCCTTACTTTCTGACTCCTATACTTCAAGGGACCAGTTTTTAAAGGTTCATATTTTTGTTATTTTTTATTTCTATTGTTGTTTTTTAATATTTATTATGGGCTAATGTATTAATTTTGAATCCCTGTAGTTTGTTAACAGGGCTCCTCATTTGCCTCCAGAACTTTTTCTGTTGAGGTAATTTTTTTTATTTGTATCTGAAGTGCCTTTTATTTTTTTGAACTCTATATCTGAAGTGCCTTTTAACATGGTTTTTCTGTTAAATGTGGGAAGACCCAGTACATGTGAAATAAGTTAGTTTAGACCATTGTGACATTGTATCATGTTTTCCTTTTGATTTTTTTTATTGTTCTAATATCACTTCTTTCATTTTGTTCCTCTACCTTTTAGTCTTCGTATGCATCACAAGAAGTTATTATTGGGAGAAATTATCTGTAGAGGCGACATATCTTTGGATCATGCAGACATAGTTAGCTGCTGGCGCAGCGACCCAGATGTCATTTCTGCTGTATGGACTCTTGTCGACCATTGTTGCTCATCATCTGTTGCAAATGAAGCTTCTTCGGTTCTTGCCGATTTCATCTCTAGGGTGTGCTTTCAGTCTTCACTCTTTGGTATGCTCCACTATGATGTTGACATGTATTTCTCTTGTCAATCACATTCTCTTTAACAACAATGCAGGCTGGTATATCTGATGCACATCAAGTAATATTCCAAGTGCCAATTCGTACTCAAAAGCATCCCTTACAACTGCACAGTCACTGCACTTCCAAGGAAAATAATTTGTGCTCAGACTATGGTATTTCTGATGATATCTTGGTTGAGCTTCTGAAACTCTTGAAGACTTATTTATCAGATGAGTCTGTTGAAATAATAGATGTTACTTCACGAACATTAAGGGTAATTTATTTGTTACTATGTTCTTTATCTTTTAATTTCACCACAGGGTGCACTTGTTCACATTTGCAAAATATTCCCTGTACCTCTGTTTTTGACTCCTTATGTAGATGGAACACAATTTAAATGTTCTATTAATTATAATTGGGTTTTAGAGTTTGAAATTGCAGGATGAATGGCTTTTGAATGTCCTAGAAGGCTAGATGTAAGCTATATTCTTAGGGATGATGCAATTCCTTTTTTTTGTTTTAAATGAACAGGGAATTCTGTCAACATCAAGGGGCCTCAATGCTCTGCAGTGTCTTGATTCTCTTGATAGGTCTTTGCTGATGGTATATATAAAGCACTATGCATTCATGTGTTCATTTTTTGTATCATTCGGTTTATCTCTTCCCTGATTCAAGTTTACTTTGCAGGTTCATTCAAGAGGCATAAACATTCAAGAACAAAAACTTTTGGGCATGGAAAAGTATTCTGATGGTGAGTGATAGCTTATAATCTTAATAAGTTGTTGATCTGCATTTTCCCTAATTTCTTGCATGCCATCCAGTTTTAAAACTGTAAATTTGTACGGATATATTCAAAAGGAATTTTATTTTCTTTCTTTGCTTCATTGCCCTGTAGCCTGCAGGAATTGTTATTGATAGTCAACTCTGCTATGTAAATAGTGGGCAATACATTTCTACTAAATGGATGTCTTGACGACCCATGCGACATTCACCAAAATAAATTTTGCATTCATAAATTGTGAATTTCTAGTTTTATTAAGATAACCAGATGGTTTAAGTACATATGTGTATATTATTATTTAAGTCAGTGCAGAAGACAGGGTGCAGGCATTCAAATTTATCTTATAGAGTGAAATACTTCTGATGCTGGCTTTTTGGCTGCAGGTTTAGGCTAGGTGGTACCTGCTAAGTGAATGAATGAGTTAGATGTATTGCAATAGCCCTAAGGACAATATGTAGAGTCCATGGAACACACACTACTAAACCCTAGAACAGTAGGGAAATACCACAAATACCCTTGACAGTACCCATTTTTTTTTACCTCAACTCCAGCAGAGACTAAAGCTGGCCACAGGTTGCGCTAGAAGTTCAGAACTTCAAAAAAAAGTTTCTCGTCCTCCATTGGTTTCCAGTTTGTAAATGCTACATGATTTTTAATATCGGAAATTACCTGGGCTGTAGAGGGAGGGAGGAAGAGAAGTGTATGTTAGAACATTCCAAAATGTCTAATGTACAAGTCAAATTCATGATTAAATTCATTCATACCGCTGAGCAGCAAAGAATAAGCACTGCATCGCGCACTGCTTTTTTTTTTTGTGATTCCCTACACTCTGCAGAACTAACAAATTAGATCCCGGAATGTTGTATGTACATGACATTAATGCCATGCATCTATTATGAATATTTTCTGAATTTGGAGCACTGCATCCTGTACTTTTCAAAAATAGGGGGCTGTAGTGCGACGGTCATTAACGAGTATTTGCATTGTTGTGGTGCCGTCACAAATTAATTCAAATCATTTTTTTTATTTAAACTTTGGTTGGATAGTCTCGCTTGAAGATTCAGATATCTGGCAAACTGATGGTCGGACTTACAAGCAATGGTTATGCACCCTAGCGAGTGCACTCATTTGTCATTGTGATGACACCATCTTGAGGTATCATTTTCAACTGAAAGATACAACATTAATCAAAGCTTAACACTGATACTCTTAAAGCACTCGTTACATCTTGAGCTGGTTGACAATAATGTTATTCTTATAGACTTTGTAGAAGTCTTGTTTTCCTCAAAGTTGAGGCTGCTGAGCTTTTGCTTGCAAGTGCTCTCGTGAACATTGCTGGCAATATGGATTCTAATAGCAACATATGCGGATTAATTTCAACAAAGGTTTGTTCGACTCTGAATTTTCTTGTTGCTTGAAGGATGCATTCTAATATTATTCTCAATCAAGTCATGACTTGCACTATGCTTGTAGGTTGAGAAAATAATTTTTTGCGACTCCAATCATTTGATGAAATCAGTTAATCTGTTTTTGGATGCACTGAATGTTCTCAGAACTTTTTATGTTGCTGAAAAAGCCAGAACTAGCCCTTCTAATACTATCAAGGTACATTACTATTTGTTTCTTATCAAGTGGCACTACAATATATTGTATCGCATTTGGTGTTGCACTCATTCTCAAGCAGTGGTTACCATTGGTTTATCAGACCATAGTTGCATGTGAAATGCAAACATATACATGTACTTCTATCAGAAACACCTAGCGCTTAATTTTTAACTTTTTATCATGAGACACGCTTAATGTTATTGACATCATTATTCTATGATAAGGATGTAATGTGGTTGGTTACTCTTGAAACTTGTTTAATTTATAAACATTCTCTTCTTGGCTGCCTCACAATGTAATGTTGATCATATGGTCAACACATACCCTTTTCTTGGGAATGTTGCTAGTTAACTTTCTAAAATTGCAACATATCATAGTGTGCCATTCCATTGTCTTCCAGCTTAAATGATTTAACGATGACACTGCATGTGAATGTGCATAAATCAGCATACAATTGCCATGTGGCGGTCTCATTAAACTGTATTTTCTAACAACTCTGTCTGTCAGAAAAGGAACATATGTAGTTTATCATAAGCCAAGAGGCAGATGTTATTTGTAAATCTAATGATGTTGTTACAAACTCAGTCTAGAATGCCTAATTACTTTTTTGTCATGGTAATGTCGTGCGCTTAATATACTTGTCTCTGTCTATTTGTACTTTTGAACTGCGCGTTGAAATTCTTAGGATGGTAGATCCGTTAGATCCAAAAGTCGATCACCAACAACAACCCCATCATCTTCATGGAAGAAGGTATTCTACTCTACTATTTTTCTTTTCCAATTCTGTGTAATCCTTGCTACATTTATTTGGGAATTCTGTGCATGTTCCTCTAGATTGTGGTATACCGTTTGTTTTTTTGGGTTAACTGTTGCTGTTGCACTCACATTAATGTCTAATGACTGCGTGATGCAACTATATTGGCATAGAAGAATAGTAGGCCACTGTGGCACTGAGTCTCAATCTTTTTTTTTTTGAAATTGTTGTTTTAACAAAATTTAGGGCACTCGATTCAGGGGATATACTTTGCTGCAGAAAGTGTGACAGCCAACATGATTGTGGCATCATGGCAGTTACATTTTTTGACATTACTTGTGATCACTAAATTAATATGCATCTGGTTATGTGCACTCCATTGAATACTTGAGTTTTGATGTTGTTGACAAATGATTTTTGCATTTAGCATTTTCTGAATAGTCAATCCAGGCCCTTTTTCAGTTATTTGTTAGGCTTTTAGATGTTCTCATCTCATGAGATAGATTCTTGTGCCCTGGTAAAAGGATTGGCTATTTGCTGTAGGTTTCTTTTGCATGTAATGGAGCACTAATCTTCTATACTCTTCTATTTTCATGTGGTTTGTTGGAATATGTGAACTTCTCAATCTTTTATGTGGTTTATTGGAATTTGTGAACTTCTCAATGTTTTATGAGCTTGAGTGCGTTGATTGTACCTAGGGAGAATTTCTGCAGCTGATGTCCACTTTCTAACATGTCGTTTTCTTCAGGTGTACTGGCTTTCAGTTGATTATCTTGTAACCGCCAGATCTGCTAATGTAAGTGTGCTACCTTTTCTGCAGTTATAAATGTTCCATCTACATGTTCATTATGTTGTTTGTTTGTTTGTTTCTTATGTCATATGCCAAGTTCAATAAATTATAGTTTTCTTGGTTATGAATAGCACTTGTATATTGATCTAGAGCCAAAAGGCCGGTATATATAGAGGTGCAAGAAAAGACTGTAAGGCAAAAACTGTCTCGAACACTCCCCTCAAAGGCAAGGCGTTTGCAATAGCGTTGCATTAGAAAGAAGGTACGCTAATAAAAAAATGGACCCCCCAGGGTCAAATGCAAAGCGTATGCAATAGCATTGCAATCGAAAAGGGATACACTAATGAAAAGGAAAAACCAAAATCGGAGTCTTGGTAATGTTGTCGTTGTGTGCAGCTCTCATAGAATATATAAAGATCCATAAAATTAGCTCTTCGCAATCTGGTTTGTGCAACAGCCAAGAAAGCGCATGCTGCAAATGCAAAGTCGCACCAAAAGGATAGAAACATAGCAACGCAGTTAGTAGCCCAAGAGATGGAGCTGCAGAAGGAAAGTGCAGCAGCTCAAAGGCAACAAATGCAGCCATGCAAGAAGAAAGGAGATAACAAAGCTGGATAATGGACAAATATTTGAGGACTTGCAGAGCACAGATGAACTAAATGACAAAGGACAAGTGATAGAAAAGAAAGGTGGAAGAAGACATGCAGCAGCAAAGAAGCAGATGCCGGTCTAACTTCGAGACAGGACAACGAGCAGCGGCAGTGTTATGGGGAAAAGCAGGATAAGCCAGCTCAAGGGAATACGGGATCATGGAGCAAGTGCAACCCTAACCTTAACCTTGTTCTGATACCATGTTATGAATAACACTTGTATTGATCCAGAGGCCAAAAGCCTGTATATATAGAGGTACAAGGAAATCCCGTGTAAGGGAAAGACTCTATAACTGTATCTCTAACATTCTTGATGTCTAGTCACCTTCTGTTTCAATTACGTTTGGAACTAGAGTTCATATTCTTATTCTCGTTTCAAGCCTTATCTGGGTTGATAGAATCTCTGTGCTGTTCTGCATGGGTTTTGGGATCAGGTTTTTCCCTTTCCCCTGTAACCGATTGTCCCTGATCCTATTCCCATCAGTATCTCATCACTCCCAGTGGTGTCTAACAAGAAATAACTTGGAGCAACAATCAACTATGAAGATATCTTGGCCATGGAAATGCTTGCTGTGCCTAATATTTCTTGGGCATGCACTTTTTTTGGACCTTGTAGCTCTGGTGATTGAAAGACCTGTAGCCTCAAATGTGCCTTTTTGCCCTTTGACTGTATTGATTGTGCCTTTCTACTGGATCGTTGCAGCGCTGCTCATGTGACTTTGCGACACTAATGTATGTTGAACTTTGGTGTGAGGAACAATTCAATAGGCTGGCATTAGGACCTCCAGATTTTTCACAGGAAGAGTCGGTTAGTCCTCTTTTCATTTGAACTGTAGCTTAAGGTCTGTGTCTCTGGTTTAGCTCTATCATTATGCCTTCAGTCGTGTCAATTTCTATTTCTTTCTCTTTTCAGTTGCCACCATATATTCGTCTATTGGTTGCTGCATTTACTCATATGAATGAGCCAGACAGTATCTACGGAATTACACTGGCCAATGAGGTTATTCACAAACTTTTCGTTTGTATTTTTGTTGTTGGTTAATTTTGTGTGGATTCCCTTTTTTTATCAACTCCAATTGTTCTTTAAATGGTAACAGTACATTTTCACTGGCACATTAATGGCTCCATCCATCACCACGTAACATGACATAATTGCAACTTGCGAGTTAAAAGGCTAAGTTATTTAAGCAATGGATTGGTTGAGATTTTGAATCAGATTTATTGTTTCAACTTTCAACCCATCAGATTTATTGTTAAGATCTGAAATCTGAAAGTTATGTATCTTAGACTTGCTTGTTTTTCATGCTGCATCTTGAACAGATAACTTCTCAAATCATCAGATATGAGCATGAGGGTGATTGGAGTAGTGCTCTTGAATATTATGATTTACTTGTGAGATCAACTGCAAAGAAAAATTTTGACAGTTTGACTGAGAAAGCGCTGACCGGACCATTGGCTGTGTCTTCTAAAGCAGAAGAGAAGATATTGAATAGGAAAATGCACAAAGGTCTGATGAGATCTTTGCAGAAAACTGGATGTAGTCATGTGCTTGATTTCTATTGCCAAGGTTTAACCAACCAAAAAGCATGTCTTGAACAGGATTCAGAGTTCATTGATATACAAGTTAGTATTGTATATTTCAGATAGTTACATTGCTACAATTTTCCAGTAGTTTATTTTATGTTTTATTATCTATCTCGCAGTATGAAGCTGCTTGGAGGGCAGGAAACTGGGATTTTTCCTTTTTCATTCCACATTCTTCTCAGCCTTCAACACATTCCCAAAGTTACTGTCTTTTCAATGAAAACTTGCACAGGTCAATAATTTCCATTTACTTACTCACGTATCAGCATTATGCACATATTCGTAGCTGAAAGCAAAGCTTAAGTATCCTCAGCAATATTCTGATATAGGCATGGTTAATTATTAAGGAAGTTCAAGGACCTGCTACAATAAAATTGAAATTAAGGACCCTGTGGCATGGGTAACTGACATAACTAGATAAATTCAAGGATCTGTGGTTAAATTTGTTACCTTTGGAGAGGAGATACCGTGAACAGTAGCACTAGATGTGAATATATACTGAGAATATGGGCCACAAGGCCTGGACCACTATGGGCCTAGATATATATCCTTAACAAAATTTACTGATATTAGATGCATATTATCTATGGAAAATACAATTGCACTATTCTTATCATGTATTCAATGCCTTTTCTTCTTCTTAGGATCTCAAATGTTTAAGCATCATCATCCATAAACTATTTCAGAAACCTGTGCCAGATTTGGGTATAATTTACTTTTATCTAAAGTGATACAGACTTGCCAATTTGAGAGCTTGATCCTTGATTTTATTTGCATGAAAATGTTCTTCAAATATGCATATGAAATTCAGTTAGTTGATTCTTGGGTTACAAAGAAAAGTTAACTGCTGAGTTCAAACAATCTACTTCTGTGAGCACAGAAGCTGACTGGGTCGTGGAAATACATGCAAAATTAGTTTTGCTTCACACACCAGAAAAAACAAAACAAGGCTTCCGTTGAAATAGTTTTGGTTTCCATTGAAATAGCTCGAAGTCATTAGATTTATTAATTTCATTTCTCCATTTTGATCTGACATTTAGAACTTCTTTACCTACTTCTCATATATTGTTGTTTTACTTATGCATGAGTCAGCTGCTTACGTGCTTTGAAGAATGGTGATTCTGAGGAGTTCCATGTGAAACTATCTCACTCCAAGATGGTAATTTTCACATTAATTTCTTTCCATGGATCACTTCCCTCGGTTGAATTTGTTAAGAATGTAACTAAATAATTACTCTATCCACTTCTAGGATCTTGTGTTGGCACTTTCAAGTGCTAGCAAGGAGAGCACAAAATACATCCATTCTACCGTTCTCAAATTACAGGTACTGGCTTATTATCTTATGATGATTTACATGTTTTTTGGAACCGTGATGATTTACATGTTGTTGGGTAGCATCAGGTACATTATTATTTTTTTTGGTTATTATCTCTAGATGCTAGATCATCTTACTATGGTGTGGGGCCTACGTTGGAATTTTTGTCACAATCAAACATCAAAATGTTATGTTGGAATCAAGGAATTTTCTCCCACGCCTACTGTCCCTACAAGGAATCAGGTTCCACTCACTTCTCTCCTAAATTGTGGCCATATATAATATTTCAAATAGTTCACTCATTCTTTTGTTTCAATTGTATGCAGTTCTTTTTATATTCAGATTTTCGGACAACAGTGTTCCTGGTTAACTTTCAGTTTTCTTAACTTGTTTTTGTTGTAGTTGGAGTTGCTGAATAAAGAGTGGAACTTCATGCTGTGTCAGACAAAACGTAACCTTGATCTTTTTGAACCTTTTCTAGCATTCAGACATGCCCTCCTTAAGATTTTAGGCTGTGAAGAGCATCTCATTGAACATTTATTTCAATCTGCTTCTTCACTCCGGAAGGTTATCTCACTGTTTTTTAACTGTGGGTACTGTTTCATATTCATCTGTTTAGTTCATTTTGATTCTTTTTCTGGGTTCAGGGATTAAGGTTTCCTTTGGCTGCGGCTGCTTTATATGAACTCAAAGAACTTTGTTGTCACAGAGATCAGCAAGTTATGCCAAATACTTATTTCCTGTCAAAGGTACATATATTACCTATCTATTATCCTACTGCTGGTTTCATGTCACTATTATTTGAGCTCTCCTAAGTCCATACACATATTTCTGTTCTTTCTGACATTATTTGGATAGGAAGTAGTCAGTTATAGCTAGTTTGCTTTGGTAAAATTATTTATAATCCTTTTAAAAAAAACCAGGAGCAATTCAAGAAATTTGACTCTGCCAGAGGCACAGAGCATTTGTGAGAGCTGCTATCCAGTCTCTTATTTCATTCTTAGAAGACCATTTTAGAAAACCAAAGTGAACCATTATATTATATACAAGTCGTATGAGTTTTGAGTACAAGGTATTAAAAATATACATTATGTTGGAGACAGTAAACATCGGACGAAATGCACTCCTATTACTTGTGTGCCTATTACAGTAGTACAACATCATAACTTTAAATGACCTGTGGTGCATGCAGCCTTTCCCATGCATGCGTTTTCCTTGGATTCTGTTGATAACTTTTTAATACTGTGGTCCTATTTGGAACAAATGATTTTCTTAGGATTTCTAGTCTTCTAGAGGAACTGCTCTGTTTCCTACAAAATCCACGTGGAATTCCTGCTTTCAAAATGGGCCTGATACTTTCCAGATTGGATATAGAGTGTTCTTGCTACTGCAACCCTGCATTGGTTAGCTAATTAGCAGTTTCTTAGCAAATTTTAGGACCGTGTTCTCTACTAAATTGTAGTTAGAAATTCTACAACATATATTTATGCTGTTAGTAGTGTTATATGATGATTTTGGAATTTTTTCAGAACTGCAGTTTCTTTTGAGCTGAACTAGCCATTGTGCTTTTAATCTATCCTTCATAGTCAAGAGTTTGAAGCTATAACCAAATTAGAAGTTCTATCTTGCTATTTTCCCAATTTTTACATTAATATTACAACATTTGGTTTATATATTTACTTCTTTGTGCTGAATTATTTGTAGTCTGATCAATTGAAGTTCATATTCTGATAATCCTGCATTCTTTCACTCTCTAGCTTGAAGAAGCTAAACTGCTGAGGGCTCAAGGGCAGCATGATGTGGCTATTAATCTTGGGAAATACATACTACAGAACCATCCTGATAAGAAAGATATATCAGATGTCTACCGATTAGTTGGCAAGTGGTTGGCTGAAACAAGATCGAGCAAGTAACCATTTATATTATAGGCCTTGCATATTTTTTTTATATCAAGAACTTATTTCCACTTAAATGTTTCATACTATGTTCTTAATAATTATTTTGTAGCTCAAGAACTATCATTGAGGATTACTTAAGACATTCTGTGGATCTTACTGAATTTCACAAGAGCTCAGGAAAAAAGTACATGTCCAGACAGTGTCGAGCATATTTCCATCTAGCACATTACACGGACAGTTTATTCAAAAGCTATGAGGAAAGACTTTCATCCAATGAATGGCAGGCAGCTCTGCGGTTAAGGAATTACAAGGTAACCAATCAAGTATTGACAGTGCCATCAGTATTTGGCATCAGACTGTATTTCTCTTAATACAGTTTCTGTTTAATGCAGACTAGGGAGTTGGAAACACTGATTAAAAGACTCAAAAGCTCATCTAAGGCAAGCAGACCACTGCAACTTCTGAGGGTGTCCAGAAATGGCAACTCTTCTGTTCTTGGTAACTCACATACTAATTCTTAAATTTTCAGGGTGAAAAGACTGATTACTCAGTAAAAATCCAAGAATTGCAGAAACAACTGGCATTTGACAGAGAAGAAGCACAGAAGATTCAGGTGCGCATATATGGTTTATCCACTCTTCAGTCTTCCTTCGTATACCAAATCTGCCAAATTTTATGATAATTTTTCTGAGCCATGGAGCACCAAAAAAAGGGACAAGCATGGCATCATGCACTATTCTCTTGTGCCGCTTTTCAATTTTTTTGACCTCTACAGTACAGATGAATTGGACCTTGAAAATTTCCGTGTATGTGTAACATTACATGTACCACATCCATGGAGTTTATTGGCGATTTTGGGATTTTTCTGACCAGTTTGTTATGCGTTTTTTTATAGCTGGGATGGTAGTGCCCATAAGATTCACTCATTCATGTATTATGGTGTTAAATAATTTGAACACTGAATATCGAAGAGACCTACAATATAGCTTTACAGTTTAGTGGTGCATGCTAATTGCTATGTAATGCATTCCATGCAATATTCATTCCACTCAGTGTGCATTTTGAACATTTTCTAAACATAAACTTCTTATTAGGATGATCGAGACAAGTTCTTAAGTCTAGCACTTCAGGGCTACCAGCGTTCCCTCGTTATTGGTGGTAAATATGACCTACACGTGGTATGCTATTTCTATTTGAAGATCCAACAATCTTTTGTCTTTGCAAATTTCATCCTTGCCAAATGACTAATATGTGCTTCCTCTGGTAATAAACAAGGATTCAAAAACCAGTTACAGAAAAAATATTGGGACTGTGGTTGGTACTGGCCGGTAACTGCTTTTCTACCGGATGTTTGCAGCTATGAAATTTTAAACTCAAAATTTAAAATTGGAGCTTTTCAGACTGATTTTTCTACCCAGTCAAGGCAGGTTTGGCTGGTTTCCGCCAATATTTCTACCCTTGGTCATAAATGAATGTCCCTGCATGTTCACAGTTGGTAGACACCATCCTTCAGTACTGCCGAATAGTAGCACAGTATCCATCAGGGCACTGGTGCATGTACAGATGTACTCACCATGCACCCATGCCAAAGAGAGTTGTCTTGTCAACATATATCTGTGTACAAGACTACCAATATTAAATGAAAAAAAATCATTTTGACGAGCCTCAGCCAACTTTCAGAATGGCTTTGATATTTTCAGACTTATTCTGAAAAGAGTGTCATTTTATGATAGCGCAATACCTTATTCCTATATTATTATTTTCTTTCTCATGTTTCGTGTTATGGTGTTGACACTGCACGTGAACAGTTCGGAGTTACTATAGCAGCATCAAGCTATAGCACAGCACTCAGCAGCAGTAATCCTTAGGAGATTAGTTATGACATGAGAGTACTAGCCCAATTAGTTAAGGGGATCATTTGGGATATTTTTCTCAAAAAAATCCTTTGGGATAAGAATAATGTCCTTATAGATTTTTTGGGGGGGATAATTTGTTTATGTTGGAGATATAATTAGAGTCCTAGAGCATTTAGTGATAATATTAGGGTCCTTGCCCGGCTTTCCTGTTTTATCTAGGCTTTTCACTGTATCCTACATATATAGGCCTTTGGCCTACAGTTCAATACATCTATTCATAACATGGTACCCTGTTTGAAATCCTAGCCGCTGACGTCTTCCGCTGCTGCTGCCGCTGCTCGCCCAAGTAGCACAGCCGCTTCGTGCCACTGCTCGTCATCTGCAGCTTTGCCAGTCCAAATCCACGCTTCTGCTTGTCGTTGATCTGCTCCGCCCAGTGCTGTTCTGGCTGCCACCTGCTCTGCTCGTGGGTCGCCACCGCCAATAGATCCACCGCTTCTCCATAGCGCCACCCCCTGGCTGTTGCTGTTGCTTGCTGGATCTGCGAGGCCACCAAGCTCTGCCCCGTTGCGCCCGGATCCGCAGTGCTCCAGCTGCCGTCTCGTGCATTTGTTGCTGCTTCACTCATGGAGTAGCTCGTCATTTGCTTCCTCTCATTGTGGGCTGCAGTTTAGTTGCCTATTGGTTTGAGGCTAGTGATATGGATGTTCTTTTTCGTATAATCTCGTTCCCGGCCTTGAGCCTGAACGAGAGACAGTGGAGGGCAACGCCGGAAGTCGGCGTCGACCTATGGTAACGGTAGAGGCTAAACGGAGCCACCGTCCAGTTGTCGATGGCAGTGCCTGCTAATTGGATTTTTCTTGGCAACAAAACGTGCCAATACTTCTTTTCTCCTTACTATTTATAGAGGTGCCCGTAGGCTTCATCTGACCTGAATACAGTAGAAGATAAGTACGAATTCTAATAAGAATAGGACTCTTACTAAGGATAACTTATATTTCCTAAAATCTCTCCTAGCCACCAGCCTCCTTAGCTGGATCGGCCAACTTATGTTCTTGCCAAAGCCCAGTCCGGCTCCGCCACCGAAGCAGGCCCAATTCTATGGCGCCGGACATACACCCTGTCCGCAGCCCTAACAACACTCCCCCCCTCGACACCAAGCTTGTCCTCAAGCTTGAAATCAGGATATGAGCGACGAAGCACATCCATCCATGTAGCCTCCTCCGGCTGTCCCATCCAATGAACTAACAACTAGCGACAGCCCTGGACAAAACGCTGCTGCAGCACCCTGTATGGCTGAATCACAGTCGCACCCTCCGAAAAAGAAAGATCCAAAGGCAATGGTGGAGGTTCCTCAGGAGGATTGCCCTGGAACGGTTTTAGTAGAGAAACGTGAAACACATCATGTAGCCGAGCTGTGGCAGGAAGCTCCAGACGATAAGCCACTGAGCCCACTCGCCCGACCACCCGGTAAGGACCAAAAAACCGAGGAGAAAGCTTGTGGGGAGCCCTGGGTCGAAGAGACAATTGGCGATGGCGTTGGAGACGAAGCCACATCTAGGAACACACCGAAAATTCCAGCTCCCGATGGCGGGCATCATAATACTGCTTCATGCGGTTCTAGGCATTGAAGAGATGATGACGTGCTTGTGCCAATAAAGCACTACGATCAACCAATTGACAATCCACAGCATCAATTGACGTAGCACCCTCAGAGTATGGAAGTAAACTTGGAGGATGCTGACCATAAACCAACTCAAAGGGAGTGAGACGTAAAGCAGAGTGATAGGAGGAATTGTAGCAAAATTCCGCCCATGGCAACCACCTAACCCAAGTGGAAGGGTTATCGCCGGCCAAACACTGTAGTTACATCTCAATCGTTGTGTTAACGACCTCAGTCTGACCATCTGTCTGCGGATCATATGCTGAAGAAGTGAGCGGACTGGTCCCACAGTGTTTAAAAAGGCTTTGCCAAAAAGCATTGGTGAAAATGGGATCCCCGTCGGAGACAATTGATTCAGGCATACCATGAAGTCGAACCACCTGGTCAAAGAAGATATCCGCAACCACTGGCGTCGAAGAGGGACGGCGTATAGCAATAAAGTGGCTACATTTGGACAGTCTATCGACCACCACTAAAATAGCTGTTTTGCCCTCAGATTTGGGAAGAGAAGTGATAAAATCCATGGAAACATCAGCCCAAATCTGTTGGGGAATCGGCAGCAGTTGAAGAAGTCCTGCCGGGGCGAGAGTACTAGCTTTATGAGCCTGACAAATTGGACAGCGTCGAATGAATTCCTCAACCGAACGCCTAAGACCCTCCCAGAAGAAAAATTGCTTGATACGGTGAACTGTCTTATGGACTCCTTCATGAGTCATGTCATGGAAAGCGGCAACAACTGAATTGCATAACGAAGAGGTGGTCGGAATGACAAGACGTCCTGAATAATACAGTAATCCTTCCTTAACCGACCATGGTGTGGAAGAACCTGACCCTTCCTCAGTTAGGGTCGCGCACCGTCTCTGGACTTTCGGGTCGGTTCGTAATGCGGAATACCAGGCTTCCCAAATTGAACCGATCGGCACTGAAATGGCGTTACAAGCCGCCCGGCCTTCAAAGGCACGTGACAGAGCATCCGTGGCCCGGTTAGAGCGTCCCGGCCGATATTCCACAGTAAAATCAAATCCCATCAACTTACTCAACCAGTGTTGTTGTGGCGGCGTAACCAAAGCATGCTCCAATAAGTACTTGAGACTAGCGTGATCCGTGCGGACTAGGAACGGTCTTCCCCATAAATAGGGTCGCCAGTGCCGAATAGCTTTGGAAAGACCAATGAGCTCACGCTCATAAGCCGCCAATTTGACATGGCGATCAACAAGGTGACGGCTGTAGAAAGCAACCGGATGCCCTTCCTGTTGCAGAACCGCGCCCACCCCTTAACCTGATGCATCACATTCCACCACAAAAGGGATGTCGAAATCCGGTAATCGCAGGACGGGGGCTGAAAGGAGGGCGTCCTTGAGTCTCTGGAAGGCTTCATCAGCCTCGACAGTCCACTTGAAAGCTTGTCGTCAAAGCAATGAGGTCAAAGGTTCAGTAATAGCGGCATAGCCCTTGATAAAACGGCGATAGTACCCGGCGAGCCCCAAGAAGCTCCCCGATGCGCTTGCCGAGGTGAAGTGCGCATCGGGCCACATCCTGCACTTTGGCGGGGTTTGCTGAGACCCCCTCCGCCGTGATGATATGGCCTAAATATTTGACCTCAGGACACGTGAAAGAGCACTTTTTCTTCTTAAGATATAGTTTGTGTTGACGAAGCCGTTCAAGAACCCGTCGAAGATGTAAGAGATGCTCTTCACGTGTCGTGCTGTATATGAGAATATCGTCGAAGAATACCA
This sequence comes from Olyra latifolia, assembly GCA_036346145.1. Taxonomy (NCBI): domain Eukaryota; kingdom Viridiplantae; phylum Streptophyta; class Magnoliopsida; order Poales; family Poaceae; genus Olyra; species Olyra latifolia. Next base: position 54,458,942 of record CM070528.1, on the reverse strand, counting down.
ATACAAACTTCCGGAGAAATTCAGCAAGGACCTCATTCATTAGCGCCTGGAATGTAGACGGTGCATTGCAAAGACCAAAAGGCATAACAAGAAATTCGTAATGGCCATGATGCATTCGGAAAGCCGTCTTCTCCACATCTTCTCCCCGCATCCGTATTTGATGATACCTGGAACGCAGATCGAGCTTGGAGAAGAATTTTGCACAGTGCAACTCATCAAAAAGCTCTTCGGCCACAAGAATCGGAAACTTATCCTTGATGGTCTTTGCATTAAGAGCCCTGTAGTCCACGCAAAAACGCCAAGTGCCATCCTCTTTCATCACCAACAGGACCGAAGAAAAGGGTGATCTGCTCGGTCTAATAAGCCCTTGTGCCAGCATCTCCGCGCACTGTTTCTCAATCTCATCCTTCTGACGATACGGGTACCGACGATACGGGTACCGATAAGGCCGAACGACCACCGGATCTGTGCCGTCTGCTAGCACAATGCGATGGTCGCAGTCGCGCGGCGGCGGTAAACCCTGAGACTCCTGGAAAAGGTCGCTGAATTCGGCCAAGAGAGCTACCTCCTTATCAACAGCAGCCTCTAATTGGTGGACCTGAGCGTCTGCCGCCGAAATCTGGCCTTGGAGGGTGATCTGCTGCCTTGCTGCATCAAAGGTCATGCGACGCTCATCGAAATTCCACCGAATGTCCCCTAGGGTTTGAAGCCACTGCACCCCCAACACCACATCGAAACCCTAGAGGGGAATGACAAAGAAGGGTGTGCAAAACTAGTGGGAGTCCACCGAGAAAATACCCTGAGCAATTTGGCCTAAACACGGGAGCTCATCGCCGTTGGCCACGCGCACCCTCTGGTTCCTGCCTGGTTTCTAAAGCGCCCCAACACGGTTGGCGGCATGGTTGCTTAAGAAATTGTGTGTGCTGCCGCTGTCGATCAGCCCCACAAATTGGTGGCCGCCCATGGATAAAGTGACCTGCATCGTGTTTCCACCTCTCAACCCCTGCACAGCCATGGCCGATAGTGAGGCCGGCTGAAACCACGCTGCCCTCGATCTTTGCGGTCGTCGTTGCGGTTTGTGCCCATGGTCGCGGCGGTGTCCCTGAAGGAGGTGGCGGTCTCCCCGTGCAGCCCACCGGTCCGCTTGAATAGGGCGCTGAGGAGGTCGGCGAGATTCGAGGCAGAGCCGAGCCCCCCCGATAGGAATACGACTGTGCCGCCTTTGCGATCCAAACGTCCTCCCGACGTTCTACCTCTCAAGCCAGCCCAACCGCGTCTGCGAGGTCGCGGGGTTGATCCCGACGAACTTCTGCCATCAGCGTTGCTGATAAACCCGTCGTGAAGAGCTCCACCTGGTCGCCCTTCCTCACCCCCGAGGTACGAGCGAGGAGTCGTTGAAACTCCCGCGCGTAATCCTCCACCCTTCCATCGCCCTGCTTAAGGTTTGCTAGGTCCCCGAGGGGCCCTGCCGAAGAATACCGGGAGAACCTCTGAAGGAAGGTCTCAAAGAATTCCTCCGACCCGATATCCTTGTCTTCCAACTCCCAATTGTCAAGCACCTCTTGCGCTTCCCCCTCAGGTGGACGCCAGCCATCTTGACGTATTTTGATTTTGGAACTTGGTAAAGCTTCCCAAAACGTTCACACTGCTTAAGCCACAGCAAGAGATCTTCAGTGCCGTCATAGATCGGAAGCTCATACCGTGGAGCCCGTGGTGCCCAGTGATGGTCCTGACGACCTCCACGAGCTGGCACCGGATCTCCTTCGTCCTCCTCGCTGACCCTTCCTCCATGGCGCAGCAGCGACGCCGAATTCCACGCCGCTTCCTTCTCGTCCACCAATGACTTCGCTTCTTTGGTGCTTTCCCAGTACGCGGATTAGGTCTTCCAGTTTTTTCTCTAGTGCTGAGAATCTCCTATTGGTGGCGGCTTCCTTCTGTTCCATGGTGGCCCTTAACTTGGCGAGCCCCCGTTCGATTCCCGCGGTTCGATCTTCAGATTGCGTCATGGTAGGATCGCTTGGCTCTGATACCAATTGATATGGATGTTCTTTTTCGTATAATCTCGTTCCCGGCCTTGAGCCTGAACGAGAGACAGTGGAGGGCAACGCCGGAAGTCGACGTCGACCTATGGTAACGGTAGAGGCTAAACGGAGCCACCGGCCAGTTGTCGATGGCAGCGCCTGCTAATTGGATTTTTCTTGGCAACAAAACGTGCCAATACTTCTTTTCTCCTTACTATTTATAGAGGTGCCCGTAGGCTTACATCTGACCTGAATACAGTAGAAGATAAGTACGAATTCTAATAGGAATAGGACTTACTAAGGATAACTTATATTTCCTAAAATCTCTCCTAGCCGCCAGCCTCCTTAGCTGGATCGGCCAACTTATGCTGCTGCCCAGGCCCAGGCCCGGCCTGCCCAGCCCGAGGCAGCTCAATTCTATGGCGCCGGATATACACCCTGTCCGCAGCCCTAACAGCTAGCCTGGCCATGGCTCTATGCATAGTATTTGAGGGGGTTGTTAGAGATATAATTAGAGTCCTAGAGTAATTAGGGATAGTATTAGAGTCCTTGCCCTATACGGGCTTATCTGCCTCATCTAGGCTTTCCATTGTGTCCTATATATACAGGCCCTTGGCCTACAGTTCAATACATCTCATAACAGTTTAATACTAGAGATAAGCTGTTTCTTAGAGATGAGCAATGAATAAACCAGCTAGCCTCTAGTCTTCCTCTTATAAAATCAGGCCTTAGAACCTTTCTACCATACAGGAAGGAGTCCTAACTGTTGCTACATGAGGTCTAGCGCCCTACCCATCCTCGGATCCATACCTAACAATCTTTACCACAACATTTTGAGTGGATCTCTAATAGTATCATGTCTTCCGTGTCGTTATTGTTCATTGCTGGCTCTATGTCATCACAATTGTTTTTTTTGGTGTGAATATTCTTGATACTATTTGCTCAATTCTTAATACGATAGAACTTTTACCTTTTTGCTGTGTGCTGTGTTTGTACGTTTAATATTGTTTGCAGCAGTGCTAAACATTTTTGTTCAGGTTTTCCGGATGGTCTCACTGTGGTTTAGTCTTTTCTCAAGAGAGCAAGTTGTGAAAGCAATGATTAAAACAACAAAAGAGGTCATCTTTTGAGTTTCATTTCTTGAGTTTCTTTATACTTTTGGTTAATTTTCTTGGTAAAAAAAAAAAACTTTTTTGTTCTGCAGGTCCAAACTTACAAGTTCATACCATTGGTCTATCAGATTGCCTCTAGACTTGGAAGCTCAAAAGATGCTCAGGGGTCAACAAACTTCCAGGTATACATAAATATCATTGAGAGCTTTTTCTTCTCTAGGTAATTACAACTCTTTCAAATAACACCATTGTTTTCCCTAGCAGAATGCATTAGCTTCTCTTTTGAAGAAAATGGCTATTGATCATCCATATCATACAATATTTCAGGTATTATAGCTGCAGACCATTTATATATGGAAAGAATTATGATCAAATTCTACTTCCATGTTTTTCACATTGTTCTTTTTGTTGTGGTGTTGAACTAATGATATGTTGGAAATTGGAATATTGGACCCATAGTTTGTCAGCAGAATGGCTGTAACAATCTGATAGCCTGGTCAGTAATGTACCATGGTGATGCACTGTAGGTGGGACAGAAGAGGGATGGGATTGGGGAACCTGTGAATCGATGTGTGCTTTGTGGGATCGCTCATAGGAGAGGAAAAGCAGGCAAGGGGGTGATTTGCAAAAGTTAGAGGCATACAGCGCTGTAGGAGGTGAGGCGGGAAAATGCTCCCTATGCTTGTGGCTCCATTAGATCTTGATTTGGTGGATGAGATGTGCTGTGTGCATGTGTACATGGAGAGCCTTGTGTACATTGGATACGTTGCCAAGGCGACCTCAGAGGCGGCAGCTTCTTGGTCAGAGCATGGCAACAGTGTTGGAAATGGGAGAGAGTGATGGAGGCAGGGGCCTGGAGCAAGGTGACGTGCCGGAGGTGGGACAGAGAGGGATAAGATTGGGGACGCCAGGGAACCCGTGAGTCGCTGTGTGCCTTGTGGGATCGCTCAGGGAGAGGAAAAGCAGGCAGGGGGTGTTTTGCAAAAAGTATAGCGCTGTAGAAAGTGAGCCAAGCGGTTTTTTTTCACAAAAATGCTCCCCATGCTTGTGCTCCGTTAGATCTTGATCTGGTGGATGAGATGGGTTGTGCACATGTGTACATGGAGAGCCCTGTGTACACTGGATACGTTGCCTTACCTTTGGACGAAGCGAGGCTAAAAATCCAAGAGTGGTGTTATGCATGCGTGAGGGCTAGGCTCTATGCGATTTTGGGCCAGGGTGTTACAATGAAACCATTTCCTACCCCCTGTTTATATTAGATGTGAACCTTTGGTTGACTGTATGACTAATAATGCTCATTTGCACTGGCTGCAACTAGCCGCATGCAATTAGCACAAATGAGAAAAGTGTAAGATATATATGTATATGGGCTGTATATGGGCCTTAGGTCTTTTTTGTTGTATCTGGGCTTTCCTCTTTTACCCCTTCTACTGTGTATATATATACTGGCCTTTTGGCCTCAGTTGTATAGATGTTGCTATTCATGACATGGTATCAAAGTACATAGCTGGGGTTAGGGTTTTCTCTCCTCAAGCCTGAGCACGTTGATCTGCCGCGCCGTTGCTGCTTATCTTTTGAAGTGCCGCCGGCACTCGTTGTGGGATCATCGTGGGCTGCCGCCGACGCTGCCGCTGCTGCGATCGCCATTGCCGCGCCGCCGCCATGCTTTCGTCGTGGGCCGTCGTTATCATTATTCTTCCGCCGTCACACTTCGTCGTTGCGGGCTGTGAAAGCTTCTTCTTCTTTCGCCACCGCCGCCCGCTCTTGTTGCTTGATCGGCGCCGTTGTCACGGCCGGGGTCATCGTCGCTCAGTGCCGCTCGCCGTTGTCGCCAATAGTGTGATCGTTGCCGCCGCCTCTCTCCATTGCCGCCATCGATCCACCGCGATCCGTCGCTTTGCCTCGACATACCACGCAAGACCGCGTCGCCAGACAGTGGAGCTTGTCGTAGCGTCCCTGGCCACCGGAGCTTGTCGCCACGGTCATTGCCCCAGTAGGCTTCTCTGTCGTCGGTGAGTGCAAGGACTTTGGCAGGTTACTCTTACTAGTAGTACTTAGGTACTGCTAGTACGGAAAAAAAGAGCAAAAAAAAGGCGTCGGGCACCGTTTTAGTTCCCCGTTGCCTGGTGCTTTTCTCTGGTCTCAACTATTAGGATTGGGCTCTCCACATGCGTCTTCACATGCGTGGTCAGCGTCTTTAGGATTTTCTCACCGGCGAGCTCTCTTGTCTGCCGCGTCCTAATCCTCCTGTGCTGCCTGCTCCAAAACCCGATGATGATGATGCTGCTAAGAAGAAGGCCTCTGATGATCATAAGGAGGCTATGGAGTCTTATCGGTCTCAGTTTGCTGCCTACAAGTTTTGGTGTGATGAGAATGCTCGTGTCTCTGCTATTTTGGTTGCTAGCATGGAGGTACATCTCACTGGCGAGGTGGTTTCTTTGGCGATTGCACAGTTGATGTGGGCACATCTTCGTGATCGTTACGAGCCTACCGGTGACTCGTAGCATCTTGCGGTTGTGCGACAGGAGCAGTCACTTCAGTAGGGTGACTCTACAGTGGATGAGGCCTATGCTTAGTTTTCTTCGGTGTGGCGTGAGCTTGACTTGCTTGATGCAATGGAAGTACTTGCTGAACAAGATACTCAGACTTGTGCATGCTATCGATGCACGCGGTCTCGCTTGGAGTTTCGTGGCCTCTACGACTTCCTCACATGGCTTCATCTTAAGTTTGAGCAAATCCGTGCTTAGCTTCTTGCCTGCCATCCACGTCTTTTTGTTGGAGGCTCTTGCTGCTCTTTGTACAAAGGAGACTCGTCTGCGTGGTGCGGGCCTGCTGACTTCCCCGTTGGTCTTTGCTCTTGGTCCGCCGGCTTCGATACCTGCTGGTACTCGTACTACACCACCAATTTCGCCGTCTTCTGGAGTGATGACGAAGGCCGGTCTTCATTGCACTTACTGTGACAAAGATGGTCATGTGGAACAGTTCTGCTATCGGAAGAAAAAGGATCTTGCTTGTTGTCGTCCACCCAAGGGCATTGTTGCATCAGTTCCAGGAGACTCAGACACTTCTTCCTTTTCCAAGCGCGGCCCTGACACTTTTGCTGAGATTCTTATGCTATTGCGTCGCATGGCTGCTTCTACACCGATAGGTTCTGCTGGCTCTACGTTGGAGTCTTCTGCTGAGAGACCACCTTCCTCTGCTCCAGGTACATCACCATAGATTCTTGACTCATGTGCTTCCTTTCATATGACATTTGACTCTACCTATCTCACTTCCATCAATCCATTGACCACTCCTTTAATTGTTCAAACAGCATATGGTATCTTTCTTTTTGTCACAGGGCGAGGTACTCTTCTGTCTTCTTCTTTTCATGTTCCCACAGTTTCTCATGTTCCCAAACTAACCATGCAGCTTATATTTGCCGGCCAACTTACTGATCATGGCTGTTGTGTGATTCTCGATACTAATTCTTGTTCTATTCAGGATTGTCGCACGGGTCTTCTAGTTGGTACTGGCCCTCGGCGCCGTGATTCGCAACGTCTCTGGGAGCTTGACTGGTTTCTTCTTCTTTCTGCTGCTCCTGCCAGTCTCTTCGTCTCCGCTGTTTCCTCTATGGCTCCTTTTGCGCAATGGCATCATCGTTTGGGACATCTTTGTGGTTCGCGTCTGTCATCTTTAGTTTGTCGTGATTTGTTAGGGCATGTGTCTGGTGATGTCTCTTTAGATTGTGCGGGTTGTACCCTTGGCAAGCAGGTGCAACTCCTCTATCCTTCCAGTGAGTCGATGTTAGCTCGTCTGTTTGATCTTGTTCATTCTGATGTCTGAGTCTAGCCCCCTTTGTTTCTCAAGATGATCATAAATACTATGTTATTTTTGTAGCTGATTTTTCTCGGCACACCTGGATATGTTTCATGTCTTCTCGTAGTGAGGTTTTATCCATTTATAAATATTTTGCCACCATGATTCATACTCAGTTTGACTCTATTATTCATGTCTTTCGAGCTGACTCTGCAGGGGAATATCTATATGGGGCTCTTCGCAGATTTTTTACAGAGCAGGGCACTTTTCGTTCTCTTGTCCTGGCGCTCACGCTCAAAATGGTGTTGCTGAGTGCAAACATCGATATCTTCTTGAAACTGCTCGTGCGCTCATGATTGCCTCGTCTGTTCCACCTCATTTCTAGGCTGAGGCTGTTTTTGCTGCTTGCTATCTTATCAATCTTTAGCCTTCTTCTGCCCTGAAAGGTGGTATTCTAGGAGAGCGTCTCCTAGGGCACACACCAGACTATTCTGGTCTTCGCTCTTTTGGGTGCGTGTGCTTTGTTCTTCTTGCTCCACGTGAACGCACTAAGCTGACTGCTCAGTTGGTTGAGTGTGTTTTTCTAGGGTATAGTGCTGAGCACAAGGGATATCGTTGTTGGGATCCTGTTGGTCGCCGGATGAGGATTTCTTGGGATGTTACCTTTAATGAGTCTCGTCCTTTTTATTCTCGTCCTTCTTCTCCAGCTTCTACTATAGAGTCCCTCTCTTTTTTAACTTTCCCTGACACTCCTATTGCACTATACATCCTCATCTTGTGTCTCCTTCCTCTCCAGAGCCTCCTTCATCCCCTTCTGATTCTACCTCTCTAGATTCTCCTTCGTCTCCCTATGTATCTCCTCCACCTCTACTAGTTCGTTTTGCTTCTCCTTTTCCTATTGTCTACACTCGTCATCATCAGCCAGTTGAGGACCCTCCTGCTACCTCATCTCCTTCCAATGAGACAGCTTCTACCTCTCCTAGATATGCTCTTCGTGTCGTCGATCCATTCGGACTTCTGAGCATTTTGGCTTTGCTGGAGCCACTCTTGCTGAACCGCCCTCTTATCGTGATGCTGCTGTTCATCCCAAGTGGTAGCATGCGATGGCCGAGGAACTTGCTGCTGTTGAGCGTACTAGCACTTGGGAGATTGTGCCTCTTCTGACGCTAGTCCCATCACTTGCAAGTGGGTCTATAGGGTTAAGACTTGCTCTGGTGGTTCTCTCGAGCGTTACAAAGCTCGTCTTGTGGCTCGTGGATTTCAGCAGGAGCATGGTGTTAACTATGATGAGACCTATGCTTTTGTGGCTCATATGACCACTATTAAGACTCTTTGATGTGGTCTCTATTCGTAAGTGTCCTATCTATCAGCTTGATATTCAAAATGCCTTTCTTAATGGGGAGCTGTATGAAAAAGTTTTTATGCGGCCTCCGCCGAGGTATTTTGTTTCTGAGGGTATGGTTCTTCGCCTACGTCGTGCTCTGTATGGGCTTAAACAAGCTCCCTGGGCATGGTTTTAGCGTTTTTCTTCCGTGGTCACTGTTGCTGGCTTTTCTGTTAGTGGTCATGATCTTGCGCTGTTTGTTCACACCTTGCCTCGTGGTCGCCTTCTTCTTCTGCTCTACATCGATGACATGATCATTACAGGTGATGATTCATCCTACATTGAATTTGTCAAGACTCGTCTCAATGAGCAGTTTCGTATGTCTAATTTGAGTCTTATTCTTTTTTTCTTGGGATCGAGGTTATCTCCACACCAAAGGGCATCTTTTTGTCCTAAGAGAAGTATATTGGGGATCTTCTTGATCGGGCTTCTTTTACTGATCACCGGACGGCTGACACTCTCATGGAGCTTAATCTTCAGCTTCGACTCATCGATAGGAACCTCTTTCGGATCCTACTCGGTATCGTCACCTCGTTGGTAGTCTTGTCTACCTTGGTATCACTCATCCTGATATCTACTATGTTGTTCATATTTTTGAGTCAGTTTGTATCTGCTCCTACTTAGCTCCACTATAGTCATCTTCGTGTTTTGCGCTATTTGCGTGGCACTATCTCGTCTTTTCTTTCCTAGCTCCAACTCTTTGCAGCTTCATGCTTACTCTGATGCTACCTAGGCTGGGAATCCTTCTGATCGCCGGTCTCTGTCTATTGTGTTTTTCTTGGTGATTCTCTCATTACTTGGAAGACTAAAAAGCAGAAGGCAGTTTCTCATTCGAGTGCAGAGGCCGAGTTGCGTGCTATGGTTCTTTTGACGGCAGAGGTTACTTGGCTGTGTTGGTTACTTGAGGACTTAGGTGTTTCTGTTACTACGCCGACTTCTTTTTTGTCTGACAGCATAGGAGCTATTGGTATTGCTCGTGATTTGGTGAAGCATGAGCTCACCAAGCATATTGGTGTTGATGCTTCCTACATGAGGTTATAGGTTCAGACGCAGGTTGTGGCTCTTCAGCATGTGCCTTTAGAGATACGGCTGGCAAATTTCTTCACGAAGGCACAGACTAGACAGCGGCATAGTTTTTGTCCCTCCAAACTCAGTGTTATTGAGCCACCATGAGTTTGAGGGGGGGTGTTAGATATATATGTATATGGGCGCTAGGTCTTTTCTGTTGTATTTGGGCTTTCCTCTTTTGCCCCTTGTACTGTGTATGTATATACTAGCCTTTTGGCCTCAGATGTATAGATGTCGCTATTCATGACAAAAAGCAATCCATACATCATGCATGGTCGAATTAGATTTGCAATACTTACAAGGGACAATGAGAGGGTGCCATAAAATGTGTCCAGACTTGATTGGAAATTTGAAATGATAAAAACGCACATCTCAGTACACTCACTTGGAATACAACACGTTTTTCACCAGTAAACCTAGTTAATATATGTAGCAACTCCAGAACATATTCGTTAATTTCATATTCTTTGATGGCATTTTGTAGAATTTGGAACAAGCACTTTTTTCTGTTTTAAGTGTCTTGATTCTTTGGTCCTTAGCTTTTTGCTCTAGCAAATGGTGACCGTGTCAAAGACAAGCAAAGGAGTAGAAGTTCTTTTGTTGTAGATACGGACAAGAAGCTTGCTGCTGAAAATCTATTGAAGGAGCTATGTACTTGTCATGGAGCTTTGATTCGTCAGGTTTGCCACTTACAGTTATCGATTCTTATCCCTGAAGGAGATCAAATGCATTTGCTGTTGGAAGATATTCGTTATGATGTTCATTTTCACATCTTATAGATGAAACAAATGGTTGAGATCTACATTAAATTAGCTGAACTAGAGACCAAGAAGGAGGTTAGTCATCTTTTTAATCCGTGATTTGTAAGAGAATTTTATCACTATTCTCCATGTTGACATACTAATTTCATCTATATTTTTGTCAGGACACTAACAAAAAGATTCCACTACCCAGGGAGGTCCGCAGCATTTGTCAGCTTGAACTTGTAAGGGGATTTTTTTAAATGAAAACTGCTTTTATGATTTTTTGTACTTTTAGATGGAAATAAAAAGTTATAGTGTTGGAAAATAAAGCAGGTTTTTGCTACTGGTGGTGCTTCCTAGGACCTATCCAGTTTTGTCTGAGTGATAACTTGTTGGAACTTGGAAGAACTAAATTACTTTGTTCTTTTGACCTCTGAAGTTTTAGTATCTTTGCTTTGAAAAAATTAAGAAGGCAATTTACATTATTCACAATAATTTGATGCATATAACATTTGTTTTCTTCTCTTCCCTTCATTATCATTACTCTTTTTTTTTTTGGTTTCATCAGGTTCCTGTTGTGACTGCTACTATTCCAGTTGACCCTAATTGTCGGTATGAAGAAGGTTCCTTTCCACATTTCAATGGGCTGGCAGATTCTATTACGTAAGTTAGCTTTAGTTTTACGCATTGTTTTCTGTGAAGTTTGACTTTTCATCTTCAATGACTGTTGGAAGTCTTCCTTCATGGCAGGATAATGAATGGAATTAATGCTCCCAAAGTCATCGAATGCATTGGCTCAGATGGTAACAAATACCGCCAACTTGCAAAATCTGGAAATGATGACCTGCGACAAGATGCTGTATGTTCCTATTCATTTTAAGCATGCGATTCTTTTACATCATTTGGCATATAGGGTTTGACAGCTACCAAGTACTAAAGCTGTAACTGCACTTTTTGTAGTTCTTTCAACCTTCTAACGAAAGAAATGTACAGTAATATTATATTCCATGATTCGATTTGTCTAGTTATGTACTCCTACTGCCACAGATGACTTACTGAATTGTTATTAAACAACCAGTGCAATTAGTATTAACAAAACAGATGACTCACTAATGTTTAATTACAATTTAGAGCACTGGTTGTTTCCTATCATAAGTTATACTTTAATTAGGGAAAAAAAGCAGCAGGATTTTATATTTTAGAAAACAGTATATTTTTACATGGTATCAAAGTCTTCTTACAGTGTAACTATGAGACATTGAGTATAGAATGAGGGATTCTATTGCTAGATATATTCATATATACTAGTCTCATGTTATTAGACTTGGCCAAAATGAAAAATTAGTTACATTATGTACAATTAGCCTACCCTGCAATGTAATATAATGCTGTGTGGTAATGTTCTGTTAAAAAAGATGATGTGTGATGATGCCAATTGAGTTGAATCGGGAGAGAAGATTTCAGGTGTATGTTGCTAGAATACGAGAACCTATTTTATGCAACATCATATCTTTGGAACGAGTAAGTAGTATTGGCATATAAATTTGCAGGTGATGGAGCAATTTTTCAGTTTGGTAAATATGTTCTTGCAAAATCACAGAGATACTTCTGAAAGGAGGTTGAGAATTCGTACATACAAGGTACAGTTCAGTGGATGCCATAAATTTAGTCAAATCATCCTCATCTATCTTAAAGTTTTCACCATGCCCATTTTGTAACGTAAGACAAATTTCTTAGGTTGTTCCCTTCACCCCAAGTGCTGGTGTTGTTGAATGGGTAAATAGGACTGTTCCACTTGGTGAATATCTCTTAGGGAGGTACGTTGCACACATGATTCCATTTATTATATGTAAAATACATTCTGAGTGCTTTACATTTATAAGACTTCATTTCATTGGTTTATACAGCACTAGAAATGGTGGAGCACATGGACGATATGGAACTGGAGACTGGACATTTCTTCAATGTAGAGAGTACATGATGAGTGTATGTTCACATGTGAAGCTTTTTTATATATATTTTTATTATAGGTTATTATGAGTTTATCTCCACTTTAAAAGCATTTCTGTTCTTTGTAGGAAAAAGACAAGAGGAGGGCGTTTCTCAAAGTCTGCAACAACTTTAGGTCTTTCGTTTGTTCTCTTATCTTCATTTTCTGATAGACCAATATATAAACATATTCGAACATGCAGAAAAGGAAATTTTGTTTATTTTGCTTACTTTTCCCTTGTCCTGTAATAACCAGGCCTGTGATGCACCACTTCTTTCTTGAGAGATTCTTGCGGCCTGCGGATTGGTTCCAAAGTAGACTTGCTTACACAAGAAGTGTGGCAGCGAGTTCAATGGTAATTAATTTTAGTTAATGAACATCTAATTGAAGTCATTTATCTGGGTCTGTACTGACCATTGAGGAATGCATTCAGTTAATCAAAATGTGTTGAATATTAATTTTGTGGGTTCAGGTAGGATACATTGTGGGACTTGGAGATCGTCATTCCATGAATATTCTCATTGATCAAGACACAGCTGAGGTTGTACACATTGATCTTGGTGTTGCATTTGAACAAGGTCTCATGCTTAAAACACCTGAACGGGTATGTATTCCTTAATTTGTGTAATGTTTGCTACTTCCACTGTATGCAGATCATTTATCAGCATGAATTAAGTTTATACCTGTACTTGTAGGTTCCATTTAGGCTGACGAGGGATATTATAGACGGCATGGGTGCTACTGGTATTGAAGGTGTATTTAGAAGATGTTGTGAGAAAACTCTTTCTGTCATGAGGGCAAATAAAGAGGCATTGCTGACCATTATTGAAGTATGTCTATTATCGAAAGGTTTTTGTAAAATCAAAAGGCGAGTCAATATTTCAATTTCCTTGATAACGGATTTAATATGTCAGGTTTTCATCCATGATCCTCTATACAAATGGGCCCTTTCACCGCTGAAAGCTTTACAGCGTCAGAAGGTAACTAAACGATATATTCTTGTATCAAAATCTAAATGATATTCCAAGTATGTTTTTTATAACTTATATATGCTTTTGCAGGAAACTGATGATACTGACTCATGCTTGGATGACTCCCAAGAGGCTTATGAGGGCAACAAGGATGCAGCCCGTGCTATGCTCCGTGTTAAACAGAAATTGGATGGCTATGAGGATGGGGAAATGAGAAGCGTACAGGGGCAGGTAGGTAACCCTCTTGGTGGTGGCGACGCTTCTGAAAAAAATTGTGTTAAGATGTTTGTTCTTTGTCCATGCAAATCATTCATTTGCTTATCTTTTATGCCTGTATTCAGGTCCAACAACTCGTACAGGACGCAGTGGATGTCGACCGGCTGTGCCAAATGTTTCCAGGGTGGGGTGCTTGGTTGTAAGCACCATTAAAATAGATGGAAATTTTGAATCTAGATAATCTTTGGGAAGGGAAGCCTTGCAATAATCCATCCTACAAATAGCTGTAGGATAATGTAATTGTTCTCTCATGGCACAATAAGGGCGGGGCCCCGACGTGTACGGCTTGTCAGTCTGTCATTCTTGTTTCTTCATGGAGGAAGAAAGGGTGTAATAACTCGTGATCGGACGAAAGGTGTGACATTTTCCTGAATGGGTCCCTCTGCCTCTGCGTTTGTTTTGTTGCACATTTTCATGCCAGGAATCATGTGTATTAAACGAGCCAGAATTGTGAGTGCCAGCGCTGCGATTACTCGAATCCATGCCAGGAACCAAATTAAACGAGCAAAGCCAAAAATCTGTGCTGCAAGCTGCCAGCGCTGCATTTACCTGAGCTGTATCTACGCTTTGTTTAGATGCTATGGAATCCAACTCAGGAATGAATGTCGTGGGTCGGTTGCCTTTTGAGCAGGTATCAGATTCGGGCGGAATGGTGGAGCATATGTGCATCTTATATATACTATTATCAAATTCAGCTGAGCTCTCTCTCGAGGCAGTTGTATGCTCTCATGTCGGTGGTAAACAGCAACTAGTGATTCCACTTGTGGTCGGTGTACGGTTTTTATTACAATATTGTGAGGATCATACGTGAGTCTGGTAACTTCATTTGATTACAATATCGCAGCTTATCCTTGCCTTTTCACTTCAGCGTAACACGGTAGTATTACCCCGAGAGAGAGAGAGAGCATAACAATATTAGAGCACGTTGGAAAGGAATGTTCTGGATTCTTCCCTAAACTTTTTTTTTTTTGCTTGAATCGTCAAAATTTATATGCAACACACGATTTATTCATTGAAAGACATGACTTGCATTCAGGAAGGCCTGGAATCCTCATCTAACTTGGCTTCAGAATGACTAGTGGCCTGGGAATGGTGCACGTGTGGTGTCATTGCCCGCTGTACGTAACGCCATGGTCATGGTATGTATGCAGCGTTGCATATACCTAGCTAGTTATGCAGGCACAGGGCTGAGGCCAGACGATGGTTGTAGGCTGGCCGCGTACTTCCGCGCCCACAGATCATAGTGTATGATCTCCTCAAGCGACGGGCTTGTTACCAGCTCATTCTGATGCGCGTCGCATGTAAGCTCCACCACCTTGAAGATGTCCAAGTAGCTGATCCTGCAGAAATAACAAAGCGAGCAGTGGATTACTGATATGCCTCTCTAAGTTTATATGACGGCAGCAACAAAATGTATGATTGGAAAGAAATAGGCAGCAGAAACATTTCTCCACTTTGAGCTGGTTCAGTAGCATTATCTACTTTTGATCAAAGTTCAAATCTGTCATTCTATTGTACTCCCTACTTGAAATAAGGGAGAACTGCTAGTCATTCACGTTTTTTTCAGGCAGAGAAAAACCATCCTGTGTCAGTTTGATAGAGCAATATTTAAATCAGGGATGCTAGTTTAGATCAATATGCTTCAGGGTACTAATAAATCCATGATATAGGTTACACCCAAAAGGCCCTTGGGAATATTAGCTTTCAAGACGAGCATTCACCTTTCAATTCACACTTTCCAAAGTGCAAGAGATACACATGGACTTTGGTTGATACTGGAGTATTTCTTTTTATCGCATTGATGCAATTGGCAGAAAATAATTCTCCTTAAAAATTGCAGAACATAGTTGCGTAAACCAAATCAGAATATGGAGTCCACTATGCAATGCTTTGTCTATAATATAAGAGGGAAAAGGGTCATACTTTTCATCAATGAACAACTCCACTGCCTTCTCATTAGCAGCACTCAGAACTCCTGTCATGGTGCCCCCAGCTCTCCCAGCTGCGTAGGCAAGATCCATCGATGGGTATTTCACATTGTCAGGAGCTTTGAATGTCAGTGAACCCAGCCTGCATTGTTCAACAGTGCAATTAAACTTTGGTGTGCTGAAAAAGGTTTAATCTGCTGAAAAAGGTTTAATCTGGTACAGTACTTATAGTTTGGGAGGTTTGGTTGGGTATAATTTCTTAAGTATATTAGCCCTTTGTTCTTTCAAAATCCTATAAATGAAACGGTGCGCCTCCGTAACAACCTGGGCATGATGAAGGCACCAGCGGTAACTATGTGGGTATTGCTTGTAACCAACCAAAGACATGGGTCTTAACCTAATAGTTCAACTTTATATAAGATAAAATCATTTTGGACTGAGTTCAGGACAGTGTGCAAGTTTGATAGTTTTATGGAATCTTGGTTGTGTGGTTTCACATGCTTAAACATTATAGAGGTGGCTACCATACTGTTTTCTGGTTGAAAATTGAAACCATCCTCAGATCCATGCTAAACTCACATGAATGCTCACATTGACAGATTGACTGCAGAACCAGGTGCCCCAGACCTAAACACAACTATCAAGCTTACCCATAAACCTCAGAGGGTTTTGACTTATGACACAGAATGTGGTACCGCAGCAAGAAAAATAAGCCTGTTTCTTGGATGCCATTCTTGAACACTGCAAAATTAGCATAGCAGTTCAGGGGAAGAACTTACTTGCAAAGATCTAGCCGGGGCCAGGTGACCTCGGAGCAATAGATTCTGTCTGGCCAAGATAAGGTGTATAGGATAGGTAACCGCATATCTGGCCATCCCAATTGGGCCAAGACAGATGAATCCTGAGGAAACAAAACTTCATGAGTACTGAGAGTTAAGCCGTATGTGAACTAGTGATGGATCATTTTAGCATGCTATAACCTAAAGGACCTGAAAAAAAACATGAATCTGAGATTCTGCTCAGATGTTCTGTGTGCACTAATGCAAGAGAAATAAAAGAAAAAACATACCATATCAGGATTAACCATGCACGTATTACAGTTTAGGAAGCACAATACATGAGCAGAATCCCTTGATATTTGCTTTTTTAATAAAACAGAAAACCATGTTGTATGACTCACCTGGGTTTCAACCATAGAGTGTATGATAGACTGTGGGTGAATCACAATCTCAATGTTATCATATTCAGCACCAAATAAATAATGTGCTTCAATAACTTCTAAACCCTGCAAAAATGAGTTAGTCACTTTGCTTAATACAACTGAATAAGATTTCAGTAAATTTCAGAAATTTTGAGGAAACTATTAACACCTTGTTGAATAACGTAGCTGAATCTACTGTGATCTTCTTCCCCATGTTCCAGTTTGGGTGCTTTAAAGCATCAGCAACTTTTACATCTTTCAGCCTGTCAACTGGCCAGTCCCTGTCATCATCAACTGATATGAGATGGAGTCTAATGCTTCCAGAAGTACAACATATGACACATATGACAGTAGACTTACCTGAAAGCACCACCTGATGCAGTCAGAATAATGCGACGAAGTGCACCTTCAGACAAACCTTGTATACACTAGGATAGGAGAAGCAAAACTCTGAATCAGCATAAAACATACTGCAACGTTGTTTCAGGTATCAAAGATAAAACCACCAGTGTATGAGAGTTTGTTTCATCACACAATACCATGCACACACCGAACCATCCCAACCTTACACTGAATTTGCATCATGATGAAACAAATAACTGCAGTAGCAAGTAATTATTTTCTGTGATACCTGAAATATTGCAGAGTGCTCAGAATCAGCAGGAAGTATTTTCACTTTGTGTCTGTGTGCAAGGGGAAGCACAAAAGGACCACCTGCAATAAGTGTCTCTTTGTTTGCCAATGCTATATCTTTCCCAGCTTCAATTGCAGCAACTGTGGGCTGGCAGAACAAAGAAAAAAAAGTAAGGGGGTCAGCAAGTTGTGCCAGACTAACTGGTAATTTAGTTTGTATTCATAGATAACTTCAACAAGCATCCTTTAATGTGGCTACAACTCATTCACTTACAGGAACCTAAAGTGAAGAAAAAGTAAAAATTACAATTGAGGTCAAACTTTCTGGAAATGTATAGGATTGCTATTAAGCAGGCTGAATTAGCACCATCAAGGCATTATGGGTCTCCTGATATTCTAGTATAATCCACATAAGAGGCCATGGACCAAGGTCCTCAAAAGATAAGAATATGATATTTGATAGGTGTACCACTACGAACTGTGTTACTATAAGAACTTAAATACTGAAAATAGTCAAATTGCCTGGGGCGTTTTTAGTAGATAATCCTTAGCTCAGCAATAAATTTAATTCTGCATGAGTCCATCCAATTCTATCGTACACTTCCCTATAAAAAATAGTGCATACCCTCATGTAGGCAAATGATGTGTGTGATTGATATTCCATGTGGTACAGTACTATAGTCCTTATGATCATGTACTTGAATGGCTTAGTGCTTTGGTGAGAAAAATATAATAGATATAACATTCAAGCACATCTCTCTTCATTTCTGTGCCCGCTAAATTCTTGAAAATACTTGAGAAGCATCAGTGCAACAGTAGATTTTTGTAACACTAAACAACTAATATAAAAGAAAGAAAGCACAAAGAAAAATATGAAATAAAAAATGGAATTACCTTCAGTCCTGCACACCCTACTATCCCAGTAACAACTGTGACTGCATCTGGGTGGCGAGCAACCTATAATTGAAGAGTTTAATATTTGCAAAGCTTTGGGCAAAGCACTAATTATTCAAACATATAGGATCATAGGAAATGCCTTACCTCTATGACACCTTGCTCCCCAGGAATAATATCTGGCTTCTCTTCACAATCGGCTAACGCTTCCTTTAGCTCATCAACTAATGACTCATTTCTAACAGCAACCAGCTTTGGTTTGAATGTTTTCACCTGGTAATTTAGATTGTAGCTTGCTTTCAGTTAATGTTCAAATGGGTGCATAATTGTCTTATAATTTCACAAAAAAAAAAGAAGGAAAGGAAGAGCCTACTAACAAGATCGTTGTACCTGATCAGCTAGAAGAGTCACATTAGAGCCAGCAGCAAGAGCAACAACTCTGAATTTATCGGGATTCTCTGCAACTATGTCCAATGTCTTTTTAAGTTATGCAAAAGATAACACAACAAGCACTATGTTAATACTAACCGAATAGTCCATGTAAGACATGCTATTTAATTTGAAAAACAACACTTATGAGTAGATAAATAGGCCAACTAGTTCTTGCATACAAACAGATGCACCAATTAACCAAAGGTTTGATGTATCAACAATCAACAGTATTTGCAAAAATAGTAAAGTATGGATTATCCCCTTACCTGTGTCCCTATGGAGCCTGTTGAACCAACAATCGAGATAGGCTTTGGTCCATCCCATGACCTCCTACCAGGTTCAGCAGCAGCTCGACCAGGCCATGCTGGCGGTGGAGCCTGCTGCATTGAACAGCACGTCCTTCTCAGTGAAATTGCTCTTTTGCCCCTCCTTTGAAATGTGAAGTCCACTACAATTAAGACAGCACATTAAGATCAGAAAGCAACGCTAGTTATCAAAGTTCAAGCTAGAATTAAGCGACTATAGTCAAGAAACAAGGCTGCCTTGGACCCTCACAAAATGCATGCTACCGCATAACTGCAATATGCTGAAGTAATATGCTAAAGTAATAGGACAAATTATTTAAAACCCTGGGTCATTGCGCCCAATCTTGGCCCCTTAAGTGGACAGATTGCTTGTTTGCTGGTTTATGAGAACTCCTCGTTCATGTGCACCAACCATTAACCTAAGATCACGTCAAACGACAGCAGTGCAAATTCCTCATGACAATATCACTTCAGTAGAAAGTAGAAACTAAATTGGAATCTACCCAGAATATATTCTAGGAACATTGATATTCCAAAGATTGAAGTAGCAAACGACAAGATAAGTTTCAGATATTTCAGAATTTAATGCACCCAGTTGATTACAAGAGAAGGAGATTCCATACACGTCATGCTGACAACAGCCAAGGTTTTAGATCAATAAAAACGTTGCATAAATTCTGGGGAAATCTTCCTTTGTATCCGTGCAAGAGGAAATTCTGCCCTTTATCTCAACGAATGGAATTCTAACTTTTTGTGAGAACCCGAAAAAATTATACCCTTTAAGATGTCGAAATCAAAACAGTTAGGCATCTGAGTTTGCAACTTTACAATGACTACATCCTCAATATTCTCCCAAAGTTGCAGTTCCCATGCACTGTGCAAAACAAGAGGCGACCGCGAAAACAATTTTAAGAGAAACTAAAACTTGGGGGGGCGATCTTTTCTCAAAGGGACAAAAACTGGAGCCAATCCAATCCAAATGTTCAATAAAGCTAACAATAATTCCTAATAGCACAAGCCGCATGGAAGCACAGCTCGAACGGCCTCGATATCCTTGCAGAGTGACATTAAAAACTGGCAACCTATATCAGTGCAATTATCTTGGAACACATGATTTACTAATGACTAAAGGGATCAAAGAAAGTGAAGACGGCCGATCAAAGAAACAAGAATGGAACAACAAGGCACCAAAATAGCAAAGCAAGAATATCAAACCAGAAAACAAGCAGAAAAGCTCATACACCGATCGGGGAAGGAAAACCCCCCGCCGGAAGTGGAAAAAATCCAACCTTTGAGCTGGTTGAAAGGCCCCCTGCTGGAATCCAGGAAAGAGACGGTGGCCAGCTCCCCGGGGAAAGAAACCTTGAGCGCCATCTCAGGCAATGGGCGTGGTAGAGAGGGAGAGGTGGAGGTGGAGGTGGAGGTAGTGGTGTGCTGATGGCAGAGGCAGAGGGAGGGAGACGAGTTGTATAAAAACAGAAAAGAGGGGAAGGGAGAGGAGAGGAGCGGAGGAAAATGGGTGGAGATAAGACGAGATGGGAATCTGACACTCCTATGGACGCCACTGGGAAGTGCCGATGCTTCTGCTGCACCTATGCTAATCCTAATCCTAGTCCTAGTCCTAATCCTAATCCTAGCCCCCCTCCTCCTCTCTCTGTCTGACTGTTTTGTAATTGTTTTCTTCTTGTTTATGCCCTGGTTGCATGGTTTTTGATAATATTTTTTGGTTATTTGCATATTATGTTTCTCACTTGGAAATGTAAATTACGTTGTTTGGATGGCACCTGCTGACAGTAGGGTAGGGCATGGCATGCGCAGACATTTTTGGCTTCAGCCCTTGCCTGTTGTGGCTATGTACAAGTATGCAGTACAATGCTAGAATCTCGTCGTGCCTCATAAATAGTCGTATGGCTGGTGCTGGAGACCCAAATCATAAATTTTATTCCCAACTGTAAATAGCTTGGTCCTTGGACATGACAGAATAACACAAGCGCATTTCCTAGTCCTACGTGTAGTTGGCTCCAAGAGATGGAGTGTGACGTATCAGCCCACGCTAATTTTTTGCTCTATATCTACTTATTTACTTGCACCAACATAATGTTTAAATACAAACATGCCATGATTTTAAAATTGAGAATATACCTCTCCAAAGAATGTCACTCTAGGATTTGATACTAAAAAGGTTGACCCTTAGGATTTGCCACTCCAATCAAATATCACATTAGGATTTATCACTTCGGCTATTTTTCTCATCTAAGTGGCCAAATTGTCCTTGGTTGGCCGAAAGAGAGAGGGGAGCTGGTGTGGTGACCGGCCGGAGGTAGGAAGAAGAACTGAATGAAGTCTATAGCGTCAACGACGATGGCGGTGTCCAGCAAGCAGTGAGGCACGACCAGCGGCGTGGACTTAGTGCCGCCGACCTTAGCCACCCATGCTCTTCCCAATGCCTAAAGTTTGGTCGTGGAGCCCTCCGAGCTCATCAGTTTACCATCACGCCCCGCCGGAGCTTTGCCACTTGCACTTGGTACTCGGCCACTAGAATCGATACCATAAATGTCGTTCGGTTACAAAACTGATTCGAGAGCCACACCGCTAGGGGTGTAAACGGAGCTGATAATTTTAGACCGACCGACCGACCGAATCAGTTTAGATAGTGATTTAGATAATTATACGGATATCCGGTTTTTTTCGGATATGGATACAGATAATGCGGACATTATCCGACGGATAATATCCAAAGAAAAATATAGATAATATCCGATGGATATGATCCGAATCCATTCTAGGGGCTATGGCGCCTGCCAGCCTACCGGGCGGCCCACAAGAGTCTAGCAAACCACGATACTCTCCAGACCCAGGCCACCGCACCAATCACCATCCCACCAACACCAAGAACATGTAGAAAACTCAAGAAGCAAGAATAATATGTGTGTCCCTTGTTCTACCATGTTAATATGATATTACTCCATGGTTTCAAAATTATTTTCTTTAACTTAATTAGTAGTACGCAGTGGGCAGCGCTATACTGCTATATCTCTTCATTGGTAAAATTATTCACTCCAAGACATATATTGATTCTTTTTTCTAGCATGTGTTTTCGAATAAGCGTATTATCCGAGGAAATATCCGTTCTGACCAATATCCGATCTGAAATTATCCGCATTCATATCTGACACTATCTGTATTCGTATCCGACACTATCCGTGTCCGTATCCATATCCGACACTATCCGTGTCCGATACGTATTTTAAAAAAATATAGATACAGATACAATATTAATGATATCCGACCGTATCCGATCCGTTTACATCCCTACACACCGCTGAGCCGTCGCCTCCGTCATCCCTGAGTCGTCCCTCCCTTCTCCTCTAACTAGTCAAGGGCAGTTTGGTCGCTGCGATGAAAAAAAGGCCAAAGTGGCAAATCCTAAAATGACTTTTTTTTATATAGTGGCATATCCTCAATTTTGTATGGTTAAAAAAAGTGAATACATCAACTGTGCCTTGTTGCGAGGCCAGAGGTGGGCCCGGGGACGCGAGGCACGCTAGAGAAAAATAATTGGGGCGGCAGCGGGCGCTTGACACATGCATGGTTGAATATTCACTTACCAGTCGTTTGCTCTGCAGGTGAAAGGCGTGGTCGGCCTCAAGCAACAACGTGTATGTGTATGTGTATGTGTATGCATCTTCTTCCACCTTTGATTTGGCTCGGGGCACGTCTGCTTGATGTGCTGATTGATTGGGGGCACCGAAAAAAAGGTCATCTTTTCTTTCGAGCTGGTACTGCATGCTAGAGGGAGGCTGCCTGACTGACCATCAATCGCACCTAGTATATACGTCGTCGCACGCATCTGCTCTGGTCTGCCACGAGGTTGAGATTTCTGAGCATGAGGCTGAGCACATGTTCTGAACGTCGGCTTCACGTGCTGCGACCCATGCGTCAACTTATTAATGGTCAGAAAATCACTATGAATTTGGAATTTCTGATCCACGAGTTTAGAAAAAACAAAACAAAAAACCTTGTCCGTCGCCTGCCCGCTTTGGCTTCGACTGCTCCAGGTTGCCGCACGGCCTCTAGTGCTGCCGTGTGCTCTCCTGCACACACATGTGCATGTACATGTACATGGCAAGCTGAAGCAACTCCTCTGCACGCTGCTGGATCCCTTCCTTCCTTTCCTGGGATCTGCTCTGCAACCTCCGCCGCCTTCACTGCCCGTGCTGTGGCTGCTCGGTTTTGCTAGTGCTGATAGCAACTCAAGAGCATCTCATCAAGCCTCTAGCAGAGCCTCTAGAACTCTAAAATATTCTCTAAATTTAGAGTTTCTCTCTCTCGGCTTCCAAAGTTGGAGGCTCTCTATAGTTTCTCTAGATAAAGGTTCTGCTAGAAATAATAAAAATATAAAGAATAAATAGTGATTTAGAAGGAGCATATAGAGACCCGATTTTAGAGCATTTGCTGGAGATGCTCTTAGCAGTTCTAATGCTGCCATGGTCAAGTGAAAAAAACAGCAACATACCAAAAAAAATCCTCTTTTCTTGACCTCTACATGCCTCTGCAGTTATCGTAGATCTTAGAGTTTGATCGGCTTTTTCTCTTCCGCTACCACTGGCGTTCTCTCTGTCTCTACTTTTCTGTTGCATACATGTTCGGTCTTTCTTTTAGGGTTTTCTAGTCTGGTTTCGTTGCGTCCACCCGAGTCCTCCATTTTACTTTGTCTTTGAATTTGTCTATATCATATCTCCACAAATTTGTGTCCATCATCTAGCTTCGTGTGCTTTCTTTTGTTTGGCTGCAATTCTGCCTTCTTCTTTGAGCCGTTATGTTTTCTTTTGCACTGTCGTCTCATAGGCTACAACCTGTGTTGTTGGATAGGACACCACTTTCTGGATTTTGACATACGTTTGTAACCGCATGTTATGATGACCATGACGACATTTGCAAGACTTGGACTTTGGATTTTTTTTTTATTAAATGTAATACTATTGCATACGCCTTCTATTTGAGGGGTACTTTTCTTTCTAGTTTATTATCTTTCAAATGCAGCGCTATTGCATACGCTTTGCATTTAAGAAGAGAGATGTTAGAGATATATTAGGATATCATATTAGAATAGTATTAAAGTCCTTATCTTATCTAGGTTTTCCATGCTCCCTATATATATAGAGGCTCTTTGACCTACAGATTGATATACATCTCAATATCTCATGTTCATAATACCAACTTTGTAATGGTACGTACCAAACAAAGGAAGACACAAACGTCATAATATTTTTATGTTCACACAAAGTAGATTAATGAAATATAGAGAATAATAATCGTAATTCCGCTTTTCTGTACACGTACAGTTTAATTATAGCTACGCGGATGCAACAATCAAAGCAGCATTCCGGTGTGCCAAAAATTCACTGAAAAGAAGCCTCCGACCCTTGTTCAGTGTCACTGCTGCCTGCATTGGCCGTGGTGCGCGGCTACTCGCCACCCTCCATCTACTCATTGGCGGCCTCCGACGATCCCGGAACATCGCCTCGACCGTGGTCTGCCTTGGAAGGACCTCGGCGCCAGATGGCGGCCATGCCCTCCGACAAGATGACGCCGCAACAGCTGCAGGGACCCAATGACGCTGAATGGACTCTCCTCTGCAACCGTGGCTGGCTGGGGAGCATCCCCGTCACTGCCGCCCCCGCCGTGGTGATACGGAGAGCCGTAGTAGCTGCCTCGGGTACCAGGGCCCCATCTGTCGTTGCTCATCTGGGGCTGGAATCCATACCCAGGCCTCTGCACCCGCTGCTGCAACCACACAACATCAAATTTAAGCATGATTTTCACTTGTCCTCGGCTTGCCCCCTTGCCATTGGGCAACCTTTGGTTAAACAATAAGAGGCATAATTCTAGCACCACTACACTCTTTTAGGCAGCTACGTCGGACAGGTTTATGTATGCATGCCACTCAACACCGATATGCTGCTATATTGAGCGAACGGACAGGAGCGCTGCCATTCCATTAAAGTAGATAAGAAGTCAACACCGTACAAATAAGAGAAGGTGGGGGCAGGGGGAAGCAGGAGGGTTGAGGGGAGGTTAGAGACTAATTAGAAACGATGCAGGGGGGGAACACCCCGCCCCAAAGCCTCACGTCCTCTCTGATCCTTTGAACTAGAGAAAACCAGCCAAGACTCTCTTGAAGGATATGCTGCTATAAGAATACAGTTACAGCCTACTGTAGCGCTATCCCGCAATAGCCTACCTCAGCGTAAGATCTTGAGAACGATCCAGATGTAGGTTCTGCAGCTAATGGTGTGGACGAATACCTCCCTGTTCAAAGATAACCCACGAGTGAAGAAGTAAATAAGTCTCAAGGCATAGATAAATTGAGTAAAAGAACAGAGTAGGTTTGTCTTCTTTGGTGGCCATGGAGTTGACGGCTCAATACAGATCCTTACCTGAGTCAAAATCCGCATTTGGTGGTGTGGCGTACACATTAGTTTGCTACAGATAGAAATACTGTGTAAGATATAAGAATATAATCGGAAGTTTGAAAATACAAGCATCAAGGATTAATGACTATCAGTCATACCTGAGAACCTCTCCATGAATTGTTACTTGGCCCTATTCAAACAAGGCAACAATAATGTGGTGAGATTTATTACTAAAATGAATCCTACAACCTAGTACTCTATAAGTCCTTATGCAGATGGTTCAGCACAGCGAGGGCTCAGGTGAGAAATATCATCGCAATTTGCAGAATGATAAGCCCTGAGTGACAACTTAAGGAAACCTGAAGAATACATATGTTTTGATTCTAACCATTCCATGGTGAAGGTTGAACATGCTCTTCGAATCGATTGTATTGCGAAGACCGGTTCTCCCTACTATGGTTTAAGGACTCGCTCAAGGATTTAAACACCTCTGCTTGTGAATCAATTGCTTGTGCTATCTTTATAAGTATCTTCTTATCTGCTAACAAGAGAGAATAATTGAGATAGTCAAATCCGAATGATATTAGCTATTGTACATTTGTGCCCCTAAACTACCAAGAAATGTTCTGAAACCTTCATCCTTTGAAGTAAGCAGTTCTTGGTTTGTTTTAGCGATGGCAGAAACAGCTGATGTAGAAGCTTTCATAGCTTCTATAATTTCTTCATAAAGCTTGGATCTAAGTTCATCATCTGCACTTTCATCTCCTTCGGCAACAACTCTACAAGTCCAAGCTTTCAGCCTAGGAAGAAACAATTTCTGTGCAAAAATAAACACAAACAAAGTAAATCTCTTCAGTACTCAACGAAAAGTATGATAATTTGCAGAAAACACCAGATATACCTTGACGATAACGGCAGCACTAGCCCCAAATCCAACAAAAACGCCTACACCAAGCAGTGTATTGAACCAGCTAAACTGCGGCTGCGGTTGTGTCTGAGGGACGATATGACCAGCATTAACAGAACCAGTTACTGCTTGTGGTTGCGGTGATTGAACTGCTGTGTAAGATTGAACCCCAACAGATTGATTTGGGTTGATTACTGGAAGCAAGGAAAACAAGATAGCTTATAAGTGTTCAAGCTAACAAATGCAATACATTTCTCAGTTGGTGGTAAGATTTTCATTACAAACTTTGAAGCCTAGGAATACACTGTCATTGAAGTAAAAAAAAATATATATGTTATAGTTCGATATAAAGATACAATAGCATAATATTATTTGTTATTTGAAATTAGTATCAACAGAACTATATGATATGAAGACAATGAGAAAGCTCGATCAAATAATACAAATACTGGATGTTGTGTCCAAGGTAACCAGCAAAAGTGTACTGATGATTGGGCTGAACATAATAAGAAGATCCAATCAGTGAAGAAAGACCATATCTTAGGAAGACAGTGAAACCATTGTAACCCGTTACTTCGCTGGCTCTAAATGTTCACCGTGTAGATAAACAAACTACCTTGCTGTGAACCAACAGCTGCAGCATCTGTACTATTTGGCTGTGGGTCCTACAAGACGTTAAGTAAGCTACTTCAGTAACTCTTAATCCTCTCATCGTTGAGATAAAGTGATGAAAATCCATGTAGAGGTCGCAGGAAGAAAAAATCTTACAGGAACCCGGCGAAAGGCCTCATCGATTTCTTCCTTCGTGAGCCCTTTCTTTTCCAGGAAAGAGCGCCTGTAATATACTGGAGAACCCTTCACTTTTGGATGTTCAAGAAATTTGACAGCGCTTTGTATGTAATCCTCACGCATTGACTGTGGAACTTGAATTACCAGATTGTCTGAGGACCCGCTTCCGCCAGAAGCATCTGGAGCATTAGGAAATAAGAATATAGAGCTTCATTATCAGAAGAGTGGAAGTGTGAACAGATGAGAAGTAATAATTTCTCCAGTAGCATTTTGACCCCAAAAAAATTTTTAAAAAAAGGTTCCTAGACTTAAGAAAATAGCAGCACATCTTTAACTAGAAACAAAAATGCGAGGCAGCAGGTCCGAGCCTCCGAATCTGATTACTAGAATTTCGCAGTAGCAAGAAAATATACCACCCAAGAAATCAGAATCGATCCCTAGGCCCTAGCATGCGCATCGAATCTGGGGCTCTTTCCGGAGGGCAACACGCAGACGCGGTACCAACCAAATCGACCGGTTCTTTAGTTTAACCCCCCGACTGGACTCTGGAGTGATTCCCCGTCGAAGCGAATCCATACCAAACTGCTGTTACTTGATTAACGCCAGTGCAAGAAATAAAAGTGTCAAGTTTGTGTAAAGAGTAGGAAGATTTCGACTCGACTGATTATGGGAGACGTATGGAAGGGGGAAAGAAAAATCTGACCTTGCGGCGAGGAACTGGGAGATTGCGCGGCCATAGGAGAGGAGTTGGCTCACCGTCGCATGGATGAGGAAATCAAGAAAGGAGATGACGAGTTGACGACGACTGCAGGTGCAGGTGGTACAGTGTGACGCTCGAGGAGAGGAACACAACATACACACGTCATCACATAGGATGGGCGCAGATAACCGAATATGTGATTATGTATATATTCCGATTCCGATTCCGGGTACATATTCTAATTCTTCGAAATTACCTATGTGAAGACAGACATCCGATTAAGTTTAATTCAACCTTTAATTACTACTCCACTGGCTAACATCCCAAGACTGCTTTCGTGTTTTGTTTTAGATTCGAGCTAGACGGTTTTGCATCGAATTCAGATTGTTTTCCTTTTCAGCGAAGAAAAGCCGTCATGCTACCAGTCGGATCAAACCTGCGTCTTTACTTGGGACGCTCGTTCAAACCATGCATAATGCACCGCAGATATGACGAGAACCGAAAGCAAGAAGCAGACACGCAAATGGCAATCCTGATCCAGGAAGAGCTCGATTATAATACAATCACATGGGCTCATTCATCGTCCATCACTCCAAGCAAATGACATGCATCCAAAGATAATCACCAGAAACTGCTTGCCATCTTCTACAAACTAAAGGCACCAACGATAAACCAAAAAAAGAAGTAAATCATAGCAAGCCTTAATGCCGCATAATAGAGGGCCGGCGCATCGAGCAAGAAGAAGCTCAAAATAAAGTGCATATCATACACAGTGAAGATGAACAGGGGCCATCAGACTTTGAGAGACGATGCAGATCGTCGGATGGTTATGCAGCGAGGGAAGCACCGGAGAAGGCTCTGCTGGTGGTGGTGGTGCAGCGGGGGCGGTATGTATGACAAGAAGAAGGATGGGTCCTCGTCGAAGGCTTCTCTGTAGCTCTCAAGGATGGCGACGATGTCGTCAAACTGAGGCCTTTTGTCTGGGTTGGTTGCCCAGCACTGGGTTATCAGATGGCTTATTGCCACAGGGCACGAATGAGGCAGTGGTGGCCTAGCATCCTGCAAAACAACAGACTCCTCAATGAAGGCCAGCAGAAAATACAACTAGAAAAGCTAATGAGTTTGGCACAGTGACAGAGCACGATGAAATTACACTTCCCAAAGCATACACCAACGCATATGTGCGTAAAGATACATGGAGTGTCAAGAACAATACCTTGAGAGCAACAGCTACAGCAGCCTGCTCAGGAGTCATCTCGCTGAAAGGAACCAAAGCAGTAAAAATCTCCCACACGACAATTCCAAAGCTGTAAACATCAACCTTTCTAGTATGATTTTTCTCTTTGATCATCTCTGGAGCCATCCACCTATATGTGCCTGTAAACCCCTTACCGCTTCCACACTGCGATTCTAAACACGAAATCCCGAAATCTGCCACTTTGACTGACATATCTTCCCCCAGAAGTATATTCTCCGACTTCAGGTCTCTATGAAGTATACCCTGCGAGTGTAGGTAGCTCATTCCACGAGCTATATCTAACGCTAATTTCAGCACTAACTCAATGGGAACTGAATAAGGCTCTTGCTGATGTAGATACTTCCTAAGGGAACCCCCTGCCATGTATTCAGTGATGATACAGAATACTGGTGGTTTCTTACATGCTGCAACAAACTGCAAGAATAGCATAT
Source organism: Olyra latifolia (assembly GCA_036346145.1). Classification (NCBI taxonomy): domain Eukaryota; kingdom Viridiplantae; phylum Streptophyta; class Magnoliopsida; order Poales; family Poaceae; genus Olyra; species Olyra latifolia. The sequence continues at coordinate 54,429,685 of CM070528.1, read as the reverse complement.
TCGATCACATTCCACGTAGAGAGCAAAATGACTTGACATGATTAACTAGCTATAAGCATTTCTTTCATTTTGAACCGAACATGGATCATAAAAAACATTGTTTATGACTTTTTTTTTACTGACAGATGTTTACAGCACACCATGGCACCATACAAAATCTTTTACAAGAGGGAAATACTGTGATAATGTTTAAAAGTTTTCTATGTTCGTACGGTGAAAAAAGAGTCTCAATTAAGGTCCTAACTCCCCAACCTTCCGAACTTTTCGTAAGTGTTGTCAATCACACATATCAGATACTTGTGCCAAATGTTTATAACTTTCTTTTTTAGCGCAAAATGTTTAGAACTTTCTCCTACATTATGCTTAATCAGAATGTAAGTGTACTTTCCTATTGATCAAAAATAACTTTTCTGAATAATTAAATGAAGGGTTCTTCAGAAAAGAGAACAAATGAAGTACATAGATTGGTGCAAAGACAACGCAGCAATATATTTGGCCTCGACAGCATGCTACTATTGAGGATGCAACATATGAAAACAATAGCACAAAAGAAACAAATAAATGTTAACTTGCAAGCTTCAAAACTAATGTAAGAGTTTTGATGATAGATTCACTAAGAGAAGCTTCTTCCAGAGCTTTGCTAGCCATTGCGAAACATGGATGCGTGCAGGTTGTATAATAGCACTTTATTTTCCTAGCTTACTCAATTCCAGTTGATTCAGTAATGCAACATTTTCTATTTGACTTGTGGGGTTGAGTGAGCCAGGTAGGCACTAAAATCAGAAAGATGTTTATCTCTACCTGAACTGTCGCCCTCTGAGTCGATTATCATTATTTAATTACTATAAGATGCACTTTCCTCTGCTATGAAAGCAGGTAAGATTGGATGTCATACACAATCCACCACCCTCTTTAAATAGGAATAGCATCTTTTGCATAACTTCTCAACCAAATAATTAATGTTATCTCCTATGGTGCTGTAGATGACATGAACTCATCAAGCATAGGATAACAACCAAATTACAACCATTGGCTTATGGCTCTCTTTACCCAACTTCACCAATGAAGCTAATTCATATCCTACCGTAACACAAGTGCTATGGACAATGACTGAACTAAACAAATAGTCTGATTTACCACCATCAACTCCATCAAAGAAACAGAGAGCTTTTCTAAGACTACCTTTAGTGAATCATCTATCTAAAATCATTTGCTGAGCTTACAGATTTTTAGATGTGCTTGTCATTCACACTGTACAAACAGGAAGCTCTAGTAAGTAATACAGGATCAAACTGATGGTACACAAAAAAAAAAAAAGGATCTAACTAACATCACTATACAAAAGTATAAAGTGCTATTACCAACTAAAAGCACTCCACTTGATGGATGGGAAGGGTGAGAGTATAAGTGGAGGATAACAAAGTAGGGAGAAAACTCTCCTGTTTAAATATTTGTTCCATCAGAATTTATAGATGTCTCAGATTTCGCTATCTCAAACGTCAATTACATACCATCACAGGAGAAGTTTCTCTGCCATGTTCACACCCTCTTCCTCAGGTTGTAGTACAAAGAGGCATGAATCATCATCTCACTCTGACTTTATCTTCTATTCATAGTTTGGTTCCATTCTTCAGTCCAACCGAAACAAACTAAGAAATCATAAAGTTTCAACCTTTAACGTGAAGATTGGTTAGACTAACAAATCCTAGAGCCTACCGCACACATGGGTACAGATACAGGAACTAGAATGTGAGACAACCAATTTAGATTAAAAGGCCAATTTAAGCAAATAATAACCCAACAACTCATCTGATGCAGACAAAACTAAGAACCCAAAAACCTCTCTCTTTTTTTTTGGCAAAATTCACTAGGTTGGGAAACAGATCATCTAGATTCTGGAGGGTAACAGAACTATACAAGCTATACGATCGCATAGTCAATCCACTAATAGCCGGGACCAGGATGCATCACAGACAAAAATTTATTTCCACTGGGCTGGACGAACTGCAAAAACATTTGTTCCATGCAGAAGATACAGAGTCCCCACTGGATTCACAAGAATGGCCAATTATTCATCGCACTAGAGTACTAGGCGGCAAAGAGATATGACCCGGAGATGCTAAGAACATGCTTATCTCATATTTTTCGCACAGCAGCACCGCAAGTCCGGAACAAATTTATCTAATCGGTAACAAGAACAATTGCGAGGTAAAAGTAGAAGAAGAGGGGGAGGTTTGTACCGAGATGATGTTGGGGTGGCGGAGGCGGAGGAGGAGGGCGACCTCGGAGGCGAACTGGCGCTCGAGCTCGGCGGCGAGGGCGGCGTCCTCCTCGGGCTGGCTGACCATCTTGATGGCCACCTCGCGGCCGCCATACCTGCCGGAGTAGACGCGGCTGTGCCTGCCCGATGCGAACTTGCTCCGGACCTCCAGCTTGGACAGGTCGGCGCTCCACAGCTCCTCGCCGCCGCCCCGGATCCTGGCGCCCGGCGGAGCGACCAGGTACTTGGACCACGACACCGCCTTCTTGTACTCCCCCAGCGACAGCCGCCGCTCAAGCCTCTTCCCCTGCCCGCCATTACCGCCGGCCTGCTTGAAGCATTGCAGGTTCTTCATCTCCTACCGCGGTTCCGTCTGCTTGCCCTCAAGATGGCGGCTTTCTCACCGCTTATGGCGCAGAAAGAAGTTTGGATCTTCAATGCCCAAAGAATCGCTCTTGGGATCGTGGCGAGGTTTTTTCGTACGTTAGAAAAGCTTCGAAAATCTAAAGCTCATGGCAGAAAAAAGGCAAGAGTTTGGGACGAAAAGATTGGATCTTTGATATGCTTGGCCCTACATTTGTGTGTTGGGCCGCGAGAGATTCATTGACGATCCGGAGAATCAAGAAACGATGAGCCTGGAAAGGAAAGAATCAGAAGTGGGTGCTGCGAAGCCGGATAATTTGGGATCACTGAGGAGGAGAGTGATGGGTTTGGTGGTGGTTCTGGAGAGAGAGGGAGAGCGGTGAGCAGCACCAGGCGCCAGCACAGGCAGAGAGAGAGAGAGAGAGTAACATGCGATGCAGAGAGAGAGAGGATGAGTTTGTTTCGGCGCAGATAAGAGATGATGATGAAGTGACAGTGACAGTGACAGTGTTGAGGCTGAAACAAACAAACAGAGATGAAACTGGGCCAGAATCAAAACCCAACCGCAGCAGCAGGACACGCTCGTACGTACGGTCATACAGCTCCCACTTGTTCATGCAGCAGCATCCTGAATTAGGCCCTGTTTGGATCAGCTAGAGATTATAAATCTCTAGCTGATCCAAACATGTCAGTTTATTGTCCAACTTTTTATTAGCTAACTATCAGATTATTATAATCTAATAAGCTGGAAGGACCCAGCTAATAGCAACTAATAGATATGAGAATTACCATCTACCATATATTTTCTCTAGTATTTACCCACCATTGCCATCCCCTTCCTTTCCCCATTTTTTTTAGCATGAGAGAAATAAGAGAAGGGTAGCATGGTCAATATACATTAGCAAATAATTATCCAACTACCTATAAGCTGATGTATCCAAACACCTCCTAGCTTTTTTTTAGCTAGCTTTTTTTTAGCCAGCTTTTTATTAGCTAAAGCTTATTATAATCTCTAGCTGATCTAAATAGGGCCTTAATTCCTGATCCCCCGACATTCCACTCTGCTCAGTTAGTGAGGCATGCGATGCTTTAATAACATATCTATGGTCCGATTCGTCCCTCTAGCCATCATGAAAGTTGCTCTATAGTTTTGTCATCATGAAAGTTGCTCTATAGTTTGTCATCCGGCGAAATAACGGTGACAGCGTACTGCGGGTCAAAGGTGAAAAGCAGCACTAATTTGGATGATTAGCATTATATCATGTTATCAAAGAACCAAGTGAATCTAGCACTTTTTTTTCCCTCTAAAACCCTAGCTTGGAGAAAAACACTGGCGCTCCGTAACGTTTTAGTGCCTGTTTCCAAGGCAGGACTCAAAATAAGAGAGGAAGGACGACACAAGAGATGTGCTAGATTACAGTAACAAAATAGGTCTAGTTCTATTTGCTTATTGGCTGGAAAGATGGATTTTGAGAGCTGGAGATGCCAGAGCATATTGTGTTCTGTTTTAGCTCTTGGGAGTACTAGAACAACATGCATGCGTACGTTTGCTTGACTCCTTTACGTACCGTGATCATTGATTACATTCGTAGCAAGTCCAAGAGCCCCAATCAGGATGGATATTTTTCTTTAATTTCCTTCCTAGATTAGTGACCCATTGGCTATTGCTTTCAATAAGACAACTTTGATTTAGCGAGGGAATCTTGGTTTTACAGCACTCCAATAGCTATCGTAGAATGAGTCATTCCGCGTCTTTTCTACATCACTCCAAATGTGCCAAGAAAACTAAACAATTCCAAGAAAAATACAATCGCAAAATCTACACAAATATCGTCACTCCCAATCTGTGAATGGTGGGAGTCAAAGTATAGTCACGAGACAGAGAGACAAATTTATGTCTCACCACTAGGCTCTCATACAGTTACGGATTTGTTTACTAGTTATAAAAAACCACAAATTTATTTGCTAAAAAAACCACAAATTTACCTATTGTAATAGCATTTTGTATTATTTTTTAAAAGGACTGCGTACCTATCATGCATGTAGCCGTTATCTTTTTTTTATATATAAATTCCTATGCTCCTGGAAACTTTAACTTGATGGTTTGCTTTCAGTAATCGAGACAAATATCTTGCCGTCAAAAATAAGACTTTTTCTCCAGTGGTAAAAACCAATTTAAAACTAGGAATCATAGTTTGGCATATAGATTTCTCAACAAAAAAAAGTATAAAGATAAGAACAAATTAAGGTGTTTGTAATTTCAACACCGAGTTGTCCAACATTTTTTTTTCTTCTTGATGTTACCACCGCTGATGTTCTGGAACATAAGGTGTCATGTTGTTGCTGAGAGAGCTCGATCAAAACCAATCTTGCTAACAAAAGTAGAAAATTCATCGCATGCATGATAGGAAATATATAATGTTTAATTTTTAATTGAGGACATCCTTTGAAATCACATAAAATTTATTTTATTAAAAATGAAACCTAATTTGGTCTGATCTCTACGTAATGAGAGGTAGAAAGCCTTTAATTAACATGCAACACGCCACATCGATCCTAAGAATTGAAGCTAGGCGTGGGTGAGAATGAACAACCTCACTTCCGCCACTAGGCTGAGCCTTTCTGCTTGAAATCATTAATGACAAATATATTTTAATAAATGTATAAAAATATGAAAAAGTAAATAAATATTTATATATAATGTCTCTAATCCCCCCCTATAAAAAAACCCTTTTATGATTTATAAATAAGGGAAAATAGAACCAGGACTTCAATACCTTAGATGCCAAAGTCATGAATTTGTCATTTGAAATGCCGAATTTGAGTGATATATTTGCAAATGCCTGGTCTATTTGCGATATAGATATGAAACGGCACGTACAGGCACTACCAGTAATTTGGCCTTCACAAGCGGTTCCAAACCACTTTTACAAGCAGTTTTGAAACCGCTTGTAAGCAATCGCTTGTGATGCTCTCCGGGGTATCACAAGCGGTTTTATACCCGTTTGTAGTACTGCTGGGTACCGGTTAAAAAGAGAAATAATTTTTTGGGAGGAGTGGGATTCAAACCCAGGACCTCACTTTTCTCGTGACCCACGCCTCACCCTGCTAGCCAACTCATCCCACGCATGTTCTCTGATGAGATAAGGCAAGCTTTCCTTTTAGCATTTCAAAAACTGGACTTTTACAAGCGGTTCGGGACACGAACCCCTTGTAAAGGCTGGCTTTACAAGGGGTTTGTGTCCCGAACCGCTTGTAGAAGGTTCGTGTCCCGAACCCCTTATAAAACTTGTAGCCTTTACAAGGGGTTCGTGTCCCAAACCGCTTGTAGAACTTTTACAAGGGGTTCGAGACACGAACCCCTTGTAAAAGTCCTATCCTGGCTCAGTTTTTTAAACCGTTTGTGATGACACTATCACAAGGGGTTCGTAATGAACCCCTTGTGATGTGTCCCTTGTGATGCCTGTATCTCTAGTAGTGAGGTACAGGCCAGCAGGGGGATTCAGAAATCCAGGTTAGTTGGCACACGGTTAGGCCGGCCGGATGTCTCATACTAATTCATATGCTACCTAGTTACAACTGGCATTAATGGTTCAATATCCCATTGACGTTGATGCATGATTATATGCATCTATATATAGTTTCATATATGACACATGCACGGGATCTGATCATCTGATAGAAGAAGATTGTATCAAAATGATGCTCCATATATTGATTACTATTGCCTGTGCATCAGAATTAGCAAATTAAGGTATGCCTATATGTAATGATCTATCTAGAGATTAATGACAAAATTAAGGAACTGGGTCCGAGGCGGGCAGCATGCATGCATAAACATTATATAACATCCCCAGCATCATGTCATGTGCCTCCAACCAATCACATGCAAGAAACAAACATGCATACAGCACATATATTGTCAGCATCGTAGCTTTATTCTGGCTAATGATAAAGAAGAATATACTATTTAAAACAGAAAAACAGTACTCAAAATCATGAACCCCTGCTTATTTCCTCTTGTTAGGCGCGCGACAAATGAAATGAAAACAGTCGGCGTTTGCATCGATCGGCATCAGATCATGAGATAGACGTCTGGACGGAGGCATGGTTAGTTGCTGGGTAATAGCTAGCTATGCTGATGCTGGTGGAGATGTGCATTTGGCTGCTAGCTTTGCTTGCTTGCTTCATCGATCCTCCGGTGCGTGCTGAGTGTACCTGAAATTACTAAAAGCTAGCTAGTGACTCTCTCTTACATATCTCTCATCTCGATCGCTTTTGCCTATTCGTTTGTTTGGATGCACCAACAATTATACATCTTTTAGGTTAATTTTCACTCGTCAGCGGTGAGAGTAAATTGAAGGAGAAATTAAAGAAGTGTTTGCTGTTGCTACTTGATCCTGGCCGGGATTGGCGATATATGAAAAGCTACCGTAGATTATAATCTGAAAAGTTATAAGATCTCGATAGAGCCGGGGTTTAGACTGCTTAGAAAAAAATTGTTGAAGATTAATTGGTCTTTAGAGTTTTAAGAAAAAACATTAAGATCCTTTTTTTTAAAAAAAAAGTGGCTGTAAAGCATAAAGCATTTGGTTACTATAAAAAAGACAAAATTTCAACTGTAGATTAAATCTAGCTTAATGTAAGCTAAAAAGAACTAGACGGACGCAAACACAGGTTGTTCAGAACCCGGGACATGAGAAACAAGAAGCTAGGGAGCGAGCAATGGAGGTAGCGAAAAAGAGAAAATCCATGACAGATCAGCATACATGTGTAGTCGACAGCGGCAGTCTATATAGGGTGTTGTGTTGTGTTGGCTAGGCAAGGCAAAAATCTAATGTAAAAGCGCCGGCGATCCATGGTCTTTTGCCTTTGCCTTTTTGCCTTTTGTTATCCTTAATTTGAGATGCATGAGATGGACATGGACCCATATATCCAATCCAAGAGCTCACGGGATCCATCACAAAACCAAAAAAGACATTGTTTCCGTGCTTCTTTTGAGCCAACGCTCTGATCAGTCGGAGTGTACGTGTATATACACGCAAATTGATTCCTAACTAGCTACCTGTTGTATAATACAGTAGCGTTTAGTCCATCGCCAAGGTATGTACGTATATATATATATACCTAATTGCTTCTTTTCTTTTTCCTGTGCATGGATATCTATCTATTTATCTATGCTCATATCATATGTATCTATCTTATCTGTACATGCATGAATCTGAGATCTTTCTGTCTAGGTAGCAAGTAGTACTCTTGCCAAATTTATGGAGACAAGGCAACGCTCACGGGCTGCCAAATCGCCTCACCTCACGCAGCGGCCGCCTCTTCTCATCCACTTCTCCATCTCTCTGATCTCTAAGGCTAATGCACAAATTGTCCCAATGGGCCTCAATATTCGACGAGTGGCCCTGGCCGTCCAATCATCATCATCAAGGATCAGACGGAAAATCAGGACAGCATACATACGGACATACTTGCATGGGCCTAACGAAAGTCAAAAATAATTTTTAGGGGCCATGCAATTACGGAATGGTACCCAAATAAGATCTTGGAAAGATAGTTGGCTGGAACACACCATTCTAAAAAAATATATCCAAATATTTTCTCTATTGTCCGATACAACCATGTTACCACATCAGAGGTTTTAAATTCATCATCTATAACCTTAACCTTCCGCAGAGCCTTGGAGCCTTGGTTGGGCAGAAACTTGTGAAATGGAATACATTACAAGCTAGAGTTCAAAACACTTTTATGCTGAGAAACAAATATATTCCGCCGGAAGCTTCATAAGAATGGATGGTTCTCATCCCATTTTGCGTATTAAGCTTTGGTTAACCAAAATGTTCGGTACTCTAGTAAGATCCTTTGGAAACTCAAACTTCCTTCAAAGATTAAGGGCATGTTTGGTTGGCAGCTAAGTCTGCCACACCTATGTTTAGGCACACTAAGGTGGATTAGGCATGTGTTTGGTTTGCAGTCTAGTGTTAGGCGTGCCACAGAAGTTAGCCGACTTAGGGCCTGCTCGCCGTGGGAATTTCTCGCCGCACTTGCGGCGGCCGATTTGGCCGCCTCACTTTCACGCCGAAGCAAGCCAGCTAGCGAGCGTCGATTTGACCGTCGCTTGATTAATTAGGTCGGCGATCTTTGAATAATTAATTAGGAAGCGGCGTCATCGTCTTCGATTTGACCGTGACTTGATTAATTAGGTTGGCAATCTTTGAATAATTAATTTGACCGTGACTTGATTAATTAGTTTGGATGTTTATCAAAATTTTTTACTCTCGCAACCAAACACTCGCTACAAGTTTTTGCCTAGCCTAACATTAGTTGTGGCTGCGAACCAAACACCACTTAACTTTAGCCGAGTTAGCCAAGTTAGTCGTGCCACAAGCTGCTAAACTTAGTCTAGGCAACCTTAGTCACGAACCAAACAGGCCCTAAGAGCATGTTCGTTTTAACTTGACTTAGGCTTAAAACTTAAATCTAGTTGAATTGAAAAGTTAAACGTTTTGGTTTTTTGTCCATCTTTTTTTTTTATTATGAAGCCACCTTTAAAAGCTCTTACTAAACGAGGCGGGCCAGTTTCGAGGAGAAGATTCAAGAACCTCTTGAAGTCTAGCTTACATTTAGCTCAGCCATCTTATTCATTCTGCCACTCCGAACACTCTACAATTTTACTTTGGTATTTACATAGGAGAGTTATTTTAACCAAGGACAACCTAGCCAAACACAGATGGAAGGGAAATCATTAATGTTGTTTTTGTAAGTAATGAAACTATTCAACATTTATTCTTTAGTTGTCATTTACCTAGATTGGTCTGGTGTTTACTCAGTATAGCGCTAGGGTTGCTGTCTCCTACAAGTTTTAACCATATTAAAGAGGATCGGCTAGGTGAGATGAATGTTATATTGTTATACAAATGAAAAAAGTTTAGGTTGGGACTGCTGCCTTGTGTTGGGCATTTGGCTATGTCAAAATAATGTTGTATTTGACAAATGCCTGCAACATATGACTTTTCTATAGATTATTTTTAGGGGAGCCTACTAGGGTTGCATTAGTGAGCATTGCCGTAGAAGGAGCGTGACAAAGAAGAGATTAGCTAGGCGTGCCAAGCTATGGAGGTCTATGCTATGGATTTATTCAATAACCATGGGTGGGGGCTTAGACACTGATAGTTTTTTATTCTTTTGGTACTCCTTGATATTAATATTTATTGGGTATTGTAATGTGTTCTGAGGCAGCTGTATACATAGTGAGATGTAAAGATCAAGATCTTTTTTCCATTGAGAACAGAAATAACAACGATGAGATAAATAACGGTTAGGGATAAAGATTCGGCCAAGATGACCACAAATGCTTTAAGCACAACCTCAAAAGGCATACAAGCGGCTGTCACCCTCGTGCAACGTCCTCAAACCTTTAGGACTATTTTGGATATTTGCCCTATATGTACAAGAACCTAATGCTTACATAATACCTGGTTTGAATTTTACGTACTTTAGGGGATGTTTGGTTGCCGTATGAGCTCAGCCAGGCTGTATGAGCTCAGCTAGGCTGGTGGGAAACAGGCTGAGGTGATGCAAGGGGATGTTGTTTAGTTGAGTGTATAAGATTGAACTGGCTGCACAGAGATGTTGTTTGGTTGGCTACACTAGGAGAGAAGTGGGATGGACAAATTCAAAAGAGAAAAATTAAAAATAAAGAAAATAAAATCAAAAGTGAAAATAAAAAAAATTAAAAATACTGGAACAAAAATAAATTCAAAAATAAAAATAAAAATTCAAAAAACAAATACTAGAAAATCAATAAATTTGAAAACAAAAATAAAATTCAAAAAATTCTAAAATTTTTTCAATACCTTGTACTTCAATCTACGGTTCCATTTTTTTGTTTCATTGAATTTGGATATCGTTTAAATTTTAAATTTTTTTGAAAGAATGAAAAGTTGAAGTAGGAAGAACTGGAATAGAGTTGTTAGTTCTTGTTAGCGCTTGATCGCTAGTTAGTCGCCATCTTGTCTTGGCTCGTCACGGAACGGCCGTGGCTCACGTTCCCATGAGCCGAGCCAAAGACAAAGGAATTCGCATGGAGGAAGCCAGGCTGGGAAGCTCGTTCGGCCAACCAAACATCGGTTGGGTGGCTCGAGCGAGCTGGGCCAGGCCGAAGCCACCCAATCAAACACGCCCTTAATGATTATATTAATGCCTAAAAACAACTAGAATAATCATGCAGAAATATGTGAACTTTTGAGTGTGTGTGTTTAGCCAAAAGTTTTTCTCATGCATGTCATCCAGTCTAGGAGTGGCAAGGACTCCACTTTATAAAGTTGTCTCACTCCACATCTACCTTTCGTATGGTACTAAACCCAACATCAAGCATAAGTGGGCCTTTGTGATTAATTAGGTATTTTCCAGAAATTAAATGGACCAAGCCTACTAAAATCCAACATATCTTATGCTAAGCACACTTTGTCCTATTAGGACACCTTTTATTTATAGTTGAATACCCATGCTTTGCCACAAATAAACAGGAAAAACATACCAATTTTTGGTCCTTGAACTTTGGCACTTACCTCGATTTGGTCATTGAACTCTAAAACCAAACACATTTAGTCCGCCAACTCTCAAAACCGGACTTAACATGTCACTTGACGAGTCAAACCTAGCTTGTGGGTGGTTTTTGCCGACGTGGATGCTCATGTGACTGACGACGATGCATTTTAATGACGTGCGGCTGATCTGTAGGCGTCATTCTTAATGCTAGCCATATAGGCCGAATCAACCGGCCCGAATCGGGTGGCCCGGTACTGTTCACCGGGCCGCCCTGGTTCGGTTCGATTTCAAAACAAACCAAGCCGGCCCGGTTTGGCTTGGCAAACCATGCCTGGGCCTAACCCTCGACCCATCAGGCCGGTCCGATTCGGTTCGCATAGTAGCGGTCTGGTTCGTTACTATACAAACTGGGCTGGTCCGGCCCGGTTCGTTTGGCCCAGTGCTGTAGTAAGTTTGAATTTCAAACTCGCGACCACGCTACCGCCTGCGGCGACTAAGCGCCTGCGCACAGCGCACAAGACCAGCGCCGCCAAACCTTCACGCGTCGCTGCTCTGTGACCACCGCCGTGCCGTACCGCGCGTCGCCGTCAAGACGCGCCCCGCAAGCGTGCGGAGTTAAATGCGCCACGTGATAAAGCGCCGATAGGCACGCAATGAAAGCGAGCTTGGTTGGTTCGATTCGTTTCAAAAATAGCGTTTCTTTGACCGTTTGGATGAATATAGCCTTTTTTGACCGTTTGGAGCCTCGGAAAATAAAAAAATATGAAAAAATCCCAAATTTTTTCCCATAAATAGGCATGTATCCCCCCATCCAACCACACTTCTAACCTATTCTCTTCTCTGCATTGCGAGCTAAAAATTCAATTGTTCCTTGCGAATTTGGGCAAAGTTCGAAATATTTTGCAAAAAAATATTTCCAATTTTCAGATTTGGTAGAGTGAGGTTTGTATGGTTATAAGACAACAAAATTTTTAGTGTATTATTCATTCTTTAATTTATTTGTTCGATTGTTTTGCAGTTGCAGCTGTTCGAAATGACCAATGGAAATTCTCCATATGATGGATTTCATCTTAGCCATTTCGGTTTAAGACCGGAGGTCTATGAACAAATTAAGCATAGTTTGCCTGATCCGGATGTGCAAACTCGAACACAAGGACCCGGGGAAGTGCCGTATGGATCTTTCGGTTCAACTTGTGCTTCCGGCTCCGATATCGTCGGATCGATGCAGGCCCGAGTGAACCGGTCGGAGGCATAGGGGGATTACGACGAGTTAAAGCAACTTGTCAATGGGTGACAAGTGAGGTATGTAGCTAAATGTAAAATTTATGGACAGGAATTATCGGTGGCGATAGGATCGGGCACAGGACACCTGAAGAGGCATGATGTGGCGTGCAAGAAGAGGAAAGGCGTTCAAATGAGGCAATAGCAATTGAACTACAACCCTGACGGTACAATACGTAATTGGGACTACCATCCCGAGGTAGCTAGAGGGGCTTTGTGTCGTCTAATTGCTTCCGAAGATTTACCGTTAGGATTTGGTGAATCTCTTGCTTTTCAAGAATATATTAAAATAACTCATAATCATAGATTTTCTTTTGTTTCCCATCAGACAACAACTAGAGATTTAAAAAAATTATATAACACCAACAAGGCGAAATTAAAAGAACAGTTTAAGTTTTGCACATTTTCTATTCGTTAACGTCGAACATCTGGGCTGGTAGGGCTAGGTAAGATTATTTATGCGTTGTTGCTCATTATGTTAACCAAAACTGGGAAATAGAGAAAAAATAATTACGCTAAGACTTATAGATGGTAATCACACAGATGGGAATATAGCTGATATAATCATGAATGTTGTTCAGGAATTTGAAATAATGGTTAAGATTTTTTCGATTGCCTTAGATAATGCAACAGCTAATACTAGTACTATGAACATTTTGACACCTATGCTAGCTACATATGCTGAGTCTTTCTTAATGCATCAACGTTGTGCATGCTATATAATTAATCTAATTGTTAAAACTGGCTTAAAAAGATTGCAACCTCACCTTTAGACTATTTGGGATGCCATATCATTTTTAAATAGTTCTAATGTTAGAACTGCTGAATGAAAAAACTATTATCATGCCTCACAGATACGACCTAGGAAATTTGGTTTAGACATGCTTATTAGGTGGAATTTCACCTACCTTATGCTTTGGCATATATTACCATACAGACAAGTTTTAAAAGTTTTTATTAACACACAATATCAAACACGTGATGACACGCCACTTCTGACTCCTCAGGTTTGGTAAGTACTTACACATTTGCATTCATTTTTAGAGGTTTTCATGAAGCCACCCTCACCGCTTCTGTTGTGTATGAACCTACTTCTTGTTCTATTATTCAATGTATTTATCATATTTCTAATCATTTAAAGACATTTGAAAATGATGCTGTTTTATTTGATACAGTTAGTCATATGAAAGAGAAATATCTAAAATATTGAAAAGAACCTCCATATTTATATTGTTTTCCTTTTTTGTTAGACCCTAGGGCCAAACTTCCAGGACTAACTAATGTTCTAACACAACTTGGTGCTGCTAGTTGCATAGATTATTCTAACTATTTTTATCAGGTTAGAAGTAGACTAAATGACTTGTACAGAAAATATGAAGAAAAGTATACATGAGTTCGTCCACAACGGCCGCCACTAGTTCAACAGATAGGGAGAAAGATGTCCTTTTGTAAATCTGTCATGGGCAAGGACAGTTCAACTTCTTCGAGCACGATATCTCAGATCGCACTTGCACCATCACGCGGATCTGTTGATGAGCTTGCCTCATACCTGGCGAAGGACACCATCAACTTTCAGGAAGAGGAGTTCAATATTCTTCACATGGTGGCAACAGCATAATGGAACATATTCAGTGCTATCCATCCTAGCACGGGATATGTTAACTGTTCCAGTCTCCACGGTTTTCTCGGAGTTTGCTTTTAGTCTCACGAGGAGAATACTTGAGGAGAGCCAAACTTCCCTCCATAGCGATATGGTGGAAATACTACTAAGCACAAAGTACTAGGCGCTAGCAGAAAGACGACTCTAGAGCCACGCCGTCGACAAGCACAATCAAGAATTAGCGGCTGCATTTGGAGGTCCAGAGCTTGATGAAGAAGGCTCTTGAAATATTTTATTTGTATTGTAGAGCTTTAGGTTGTACTCTTTTTTCTTTGTTAAGGCTTCTCAACATTGAGTTTTTACTTGGCGGAGTTTTTAACGAGGCAGTCATGTACTATATCCGTAATAATGAAGCTCTTCAATACATTCCAAAGCTTTTTTCCTATTTTTGAAATTCTTTTAATTTTTCTCATGATTTTCGTTGCCATTTTTAAATTCCCTTAATTTTTCTAAATTTTTTCCTAGAACCGGGCCAACCAGCACCAACTGAGCCAACGGGCCAAACTAGAACCGAGCCAGCCCGGTTCGTTCGGTTCAGTAAGCGAACCGAACCTAGGCTCATCCTCTGGCTCGTTAGACCGGTTGGCCCGGTTCGCATAGTAATCAAGCCTGAAACGAACCAGGCCCAAACCGTGCTGAACCGGGCTGACCCGTTGGCCAGGTCTGGTCATCCTCTCTACCAAATCTCTCTTCCCTATCTCTCAATCTCTCTCTCTCTTTGACTCTCTCCCTCCTCTGGTGAGGTCGTTGTCACTGCCGACCCTATCTTCTCTGATTCCCCTCCTCCTCGTCTGAATGCCCTTTCCTTCCTCATTAGCTTCGACACCTGAGGCCACCACGCACTAGCAGCAGCACCATCACGCCACAGCACGGTGGAGAAATCGAGGACAGAGGTGGAGCTAGTCAGTCCATGGCCGAGGGCGGCCTCGGTGGACCCTGGTGCCATCGGCGGGCATCACGAATCAATGTCAAGTGGTGCGGAATCCAGTGGCGATGCCACGTGATGAGGATGGTGGAGATAGGGACTACGGCGTGCCAGAGGTGGCAAATGGTTAGGTGAGGGTGGCCGGCAAGGGATGATGGTGATGAAGGGCTACATTGCTCATCTCTTGGCAGCACCAGGTGGACCACTAGCAAGGAAGGATCGAAGGAGGAGACCACTACTAAAGGGAGATGGGCTGCTATCGACGGAGAAGGGAAGGTGGGCCATAGTGATGGAGAAGGGGGAGAGAGAGTGGCAATCTGGCTAACCCCTCGATTCGAGCCACCTCCCTTGTTCTCTCCTTAGTTCGACCACCATGGCTAGGTCGCCATGGGCCATGTCTGCCTGAGCTGAGGGTACTGACAGGCCACTGTGGATAGCCGATGTTGTTGCTCTGCTGCCAGAGCGTCGTCCCCGATCTGCATCCATGATGCAAAGTGTAAGGACAACGTGATCCATGAGAGAGGGAGAGGTTTAGAGAGAAAGGGAGCAGTCCAGAAGGGATTAAAAGAGAGGGAGTGATTTAGAGGGAGGAGAGGAGCACACGTGGATGCCACGTTAGCCAAAATTGCTTATGTAGACGCCATGTCAGGCAAACCTCCCTAAAACCATCTGTTTAACTGGTCAAGAGACCTAACATGTCCAGTTTTGAGAGTTTGAGGACTAATTATGTCTGGTTTTGAAGTTCAGTGACCAAATTGGATCAAGTGTGATAGTTCAGGGACCAAATCGTTACTTTTTCCAAAAAAAATATTATAGTACTTTTATTGTGCTATATTCTATATGTTTAGCTTACGCATTAACTCCGTTTTTACACTCGACTGCATTGTGTTCACATCCTAAGCTTAGAGTTCAGACTCGATTGCGCTATGCTTCTGCACCTTCGGCTCCGTTGCCTCAACTCCGCTTCATACTCAACTTTGTTTTGCTTCCATATATATTATGTGCTAAGATTCCTGAAATACATTGCACTAAGATAAGTAAGATAGATAAATATGATGATTTGATATATTTTGAGTTGATGGAAATCTTCCTAAAATATAACGTATTAAAATAAGAAAGCAAGTAAAATAAATCGAAAATATCTTTGTGATTTGCGGATCGTTGGATTGAAGGGTTGGAGCGTGGAGATGGATGACGCCTTGATCTAACAATTTGCATACACAGCTGGACGTGGAGATACACATGCATGGCATGGATGACAGATTTGATGCGAGGGATGTTAATTTATTTTACATATCAGTCATATTAATCACGTTCTCCATCATCTACTTGTAGTGCTAGGTAGGGATGAACATTTTAGGCATAATTAACCATCCATCATTCTCGCAAATCAAAGGCGGCAGCAGCAAGCATCCACAAGACATGCCAAAGCCGAGATGGAATATGCATGCATGTCAATGTCACGTTGGCATCACAAGTGAACCTATATATTCCACATGATCGAGCATCAGCACAGCAGTCGCATTACATTCTGTGTTGATGGACATGCACGGCCACTAGCTCTAGAAGAGAAGATAGATACACGTAACTATATGCCGTTGCATGATCAGCAAGGCCCTTTGGATGGATGGATCTTCCATCGCTGCCTTTGCCGATGATGTCGAGGGAGACGGTATGTTCAGCGCATATCCGATGCCACAAGATGCAGCCAATGATTTGTGTCGCAGCTGCTATCCGTCTGGGCATTTTGCTCCTCCTTTTAAAAGCAAAGATTTCATTTCGGATGGGAATTGCATCTGCTGATCTGCATATATCAGTTTGTTCTTGCTTTTTCAAACCGCTCCTTTTGACCGGGGCATCTAATCTCCCGCCATCTCTCCCTCTTTTTATGTAGTAGCTGAACTTTGTAATCTCATTGAAAAGTTTTTATCTTTTGCTCTGAAATAAAGAGAAGAGGATTCATCTTTGTTTTGATGCAGATTGATGATCACTCACTACTTTGCAGTCAGCTTTTTAAGAAAATAAATGGTGTGACAAGATGCAGTATTAGCTGAAGATGCATTTAGAGCTTTCAGGACAATACTTGAGAGGAAGCACTTGCAACAAGCAGACTTGCACATTGCAGCTGCAGATGAATTGAGGTTCTGGTGGTGTGCTTACGCAGGGACTCGTACGTACAGTAGAGAGCAATTACTCTGCCTTGTGTAGAGGTGGCCAAATGGGCCGGGCCAAGTGAGATAAACTGGATCTGTCCACACTGTTCATCACGGGCCAGCTAGCCGAACGAAATCTGGGCCGATACCTTGGCCTGCCGGCCTAGCCTGATTCGGTTCGACCTGATACTGTAGCCCACATATTTAATGAAATATATATTTATATGTTTATTTTCTTATGATATATAATTTATTTCTTTATTTTATAACACATACTTATTAAATATAATTATTTTGTTTGTTATATATTATTTTTAGGTTAAAATGGGTCGGCCCGCTTGTAACCGGGGTTCGGCCCGGTCACTATAAGAACCGTGCTTGGGCCGATACTCTAGCCCGCTGGCTCCTTAAGCCCGGTTCATCCAGCCCTGTTCATTGGCTGGCCACCTCTAGCGTTGTGCAGCAGTAGCTGATTGCAAGGTGAATATCAGTCACTGCTTTGTTGTGTAGAAAGCAACCAAAAAGAAAAAAAAAACACTAGCGCATTGATAAGATGCCTCGACAGTAGCGGTATTCTCGTTGTAACATTGCGTACCAAACACTTAAGAAAGGAGAGTTGTGCCGAAAACGAGAGTAAAGCACATGACGATTGACGACACTGTCAGGAATCGAGTATAAATAGGCATCCATGTCCACACTCGTTGTTGCAGATCGAACACTCCTGTTGCTGTCCTGTCCAATTAGAGCAGTGCAGGTCGCCATGGATAGCTCTGCAGATGCTCATAGGTTGAATCTTGATCTTGTCTCTGCTTATGCTGATGCTCATTTAGAACTGCCAAGCTGCAGTGTGTCAAATTCAGATGAGATCTGCGCAGTTTAATCTGTGAATTAAGCACGAGTAGTTTGGTTTGGTTGCAGCTGCCGGAACAAGTGCGCGGCGTGCTACCGGCAGTTCAACAGGAAGGAGCACCTGGTGGAGCACATGCGGGCGGCGCACCACTCCGCGCACGAGCCCCGCTGCGGCGTCTGCGATAAGCAGTGCCGCTCCCTCGAGGCGCTCCGCGACCACCTCGGCGGCTCCCTGCCCAAGGCCGACTGCGCCAGGGTCTTCGCCGAGCAGGGCTGCACCTACTGCCTCACCATCTTCCCCAGCGCCGGCGCCCTCCGAGCCCACCAGGCCACCTGCAGGCTCTCGCGCGCTCCGGTGCGTAACATATATGCAACCTTGTGACGTGAGCCATCCGTGCATGCTGACCAGTACATGCATGCCATTGCAGAGCATGACGAGCCGTCTGCCAAGAACGAATAATGGGGGAGGCACGGCCAGCGGCGATGGCGCGCTGGCGCTGGGCTGCAAGATGGTCGGCGGCGGGAGCGACGGGACTCTGGACGTGTGCGCGAGGGTGTGCGTGGTGGACGAGCAGGAGAGGATTCTGTTCGAGGCGTTCGTGAAGCCGCAGATCCCGGTGACGCACTACAGGTACGAGACGACGGGGATACGGCCGGAGCACCTGCGGGAGGGCAACGCGACGGCGGTGAAGCGGGCGCAGGAGCGGGTGCAGGAGCTGCTGCTCAACGGCGAGCAGCCGTGGAAGGTGCGGAGCACGAGGGGCCGGGCGAGGGTGCTGGTGGGGCACGGCCTCGACCACGACCTCGACGCCCTCGGGATGGATTACCCGGCGTACCTGAAGCGCGACACCGCCAACTACCCGCCGCTGATGAAGACGAGCAAGCTGAGCAACTCGCTCAGGTTCCTCACGCAGACCTACCTCGGCTACAACATCCAGACCGGGCACCAGCACCCCTACGAGGACTGCGTCGCCGCCATGCGCCTCTACCTCAGGATGCGCGCCCTGCACCACCCCAAGGACGCACCAGGCGGCGCCGCCGCCCATTCACCGCCGGCGACCTCCCCCGAGGCGTTCCCGTCGTGGAGGCAGCGGGAGCTGGAGGCCATGTCGCCGCAGGAGCTCCTGCAGCTGTCCAAGCCCGACTACTACTGCTGGTGCCTCGACGACTGACTGACCCAACAGCTAGCATGACGTACGGCATCGGCATGGACATGGATGCTGATGCCTGCCGCTCAACCTGACGTCTATATACAGTCAGCTATCGTCGCAAATATCTAGACTTGTGTTGAGAGAGATTCGGTGGGTCGATACGTGCGTGTATATGGATTTGTACGTGTGATGCGTCCATGTACACTAGAGTCATTCAGCATATAATGTATGAACAATTGCCGTATTTTTCATGCTTTTCTTCTAGTTTCTTTGTGTAAAACCCTTTAGCTTCTTAAAGCATGATTATCAAAAATCTTAAAACCACGTCTTAAAACTTAGGACGCAACTAGTTATCGACATACCGTGGTGCACTGTTCAGACGGTATAGCAAAATACTAGCCACTGCCACGCATTTTTCAAATGAAGCACCCCGCGCCTTGGCCTCGTCTGTTGCTAGGCAACGCTACCCATGGCCCCGCAACCTCATCATGCCCTTTTGCTCCAAATTTCTAGGTTTGTTCCTAATTCTCTATTATGTGGCTCCTATACAGTAGTATTTTTTTCTTTTATATAGGGGTTGTCCTCTCCGGCATATCTTCTTACCTTATCTGTTTATTTCCAAATAAAAAAGTCAAATGCTTTGTCTTTTGTAGTCTATTCTTTTTTTTCTCTTAAAGGTGTGTCTCAAAGCTCTTATAAACAAGTCAAATAAAATACACCGTACTTTCCAATATACCTCGAGAAAGTCTCGAAATTCAGCTTATAAGAACTTATAAGAAAATAAGAAGATAAGCTAAAGAGAACAATGAAATAATTTACTAGTTGATAACGATAATACATCGAGTTCCATCAAATATTATCCAAAAGGTTCATCCGGTATAGCGAGTTTCAAGTATCACGAGTTTTGGGTATCATTAAATTTCGGTTATTAGTGAGTTTGAACGATTAGAGAGTTTTAGGTGCCATCGTGTTTCAGATATCATCGTATATTAGGTTTCACTGAGTATCAGGTATGATCGAGTGTCAGGTATCATCGAGTTTCATGTATCATCCTATATCATATCATAGATTTGAAATATCATTGAGTTTTAAGTTTCATTAAGCATATATCATCGAGTTTCATATACCATCAAATATTAAGATCATGGAGTATCGAGGTATCATCGTGTATCATAGTATCGGTATCATCAAGTATCGGGTATTGTAGAGTTTTAGAGTATCGTTGAGATTTCAGGTATTGTGAAGTATCAGGGTATCGTCGACTATCATGGTATTGTAGAGTTTCGGGGAATCATTGAGTTTTTATGTGTCGCTGAATATCAGGTATTGTCAAATCTTAATGTTGACTTTCAGAATTATCAAAGTATCGTCGAGTATAAAAAATCGCCAAGTATCAAAAAATCATCAAGTAACAGGTGTCATCAAGTTTCAAGTCTAGGCGTCATTGAGTATCATGTGTCATTGAGTATAATCATTGAATATTGGATAACATCCAATATCAAGTATCATTTACTATCATGTATCGTCGAGTATAAAAGACCACTCAATATTGGGTTTCGTCGAGTATTGAGCTATCTTTAGATGTCGGACATCATTGAGTACCCGGTTATCGTCGAGTATCAGACATCATCAAGTATCGAGTATCTTCAAATTTTAAGTATCATCATTTATCATGCATTATCTAGTATCATGTGTCATCGAGCATTAGGTGTCATAAAGTATAAGATAGATATTGTCCAGTTTCATGTAGTTACAATCAAGAGTTTTATGTAGTTTCATTGAGTTTTATCAAGATTTAATCAAGAATTTCGTCAATTTTCAGAAGAGTGATCGGATTTCATTTTTTTATGAAAAAACACAAAAGGAGGGAGCGTGTCTACATTCTGTAACATCCATAAAAAATAAATAAAAGCAAACAGAAAATGGCAGTAAAAATCACATCAATGAAATATCTCCAAAATCTAAGGAGGACCACATCCACAATCTATTGAGAGAGCGGCGTCTGCGCTCCACTAAGGAATTCCCCGTCCTATCCACGCTGTCCACATGATTTCGAGATGCACGGTGGAGACCTGCCTCTCTGGCTTCCTTAACGGACGCCGTTTCGTCCGTTAACTTCACTCTGAGCTTCGCTCTGAGCTGCAGATCCCTTTTTCCTTTAGCTTCACTCTAAGCTACAGATCCTGCTCCACATGCTGCAGTGCTGCACTAATTTCTCATTCATCATCCAAGAATATTGGAAAATATTAAAGCTTCGTTTGAAGAACAAACACCGGACCAAAAATATTTATATGACAAAGAAACATTTTTCAACTGAAAAACTAATCAGATCGGAAACCATAAATTTAGGTAGGAGGAGGAAAAATCAGAAAATAAATTGCAGCGTTTGGATCTGGAGAGGAAGAATAAATCGTTTGGAAGAGGAAGAAGAAAGAGGACAACATTCACACCGGGAAAGAAAAATTCGATTTGTTCTATTGGATCGATGGCGATAGAAAAACTTTCTTCCTTTCCTGATTCTTTCAGGAAATGTTTAAAGAAAAAATGTTTAGAGAGAAACTGTGGATCTGACAAATAACGGAAAAAAACAAAACTAGATCTTTGGGAGAAAATCAAGGGATGGCAGCAAGGAAATTTTTTAGAGAAGAAAAAATTGGAGCAGTCCGTCCATCCATCCAGATCGAAGCAGCAAGGAAGGGAACGAACCTTCCAGGGGATTGCGGCTGCGGCGACGGATGGGAGGCGGCGACCCACTGGAAAACAAGATCGGGGCGCCACCGTTTTATCTCCTCTCCCGCGGCCCTCGTAACCGAAATCTCCCAACCGAAGCGGAACCGGATTGACGCCTCCAGAACCTTCCTCCCGTTGGCCCGGCGACCACCGCTCTCCTCGATCCTCGCCTAGATAAAAACACAGAGGCGACAAAGAAGGCGTGGAGCTCGAGGCGAGGTGGTTGGGGCGGCATAGCCATGGTCGGACCTAGAGAATGGGGAAGTGCGAGGAAGGAGAACGAGGAGGAGATGGAAGGAACGAGAATGCCGATGACGGGAGTGGAAAGGAATTGAGTAAATGGCGAAGCTCAGCAAAGTAACCTCCGTTTGCGCATATCTCGATGCACAACGAAGGGGCAGGATAGGACAGGGAATTCCATAGGTGAGCGTATATGTATTTTTGTACCTGAATTGGAGAGCTTCAAAGCTCATCGTCAGTTGCAGGAGCACTCGCACTGTTCTGCGTCGTCGCCGTCTGGAGTAGTGACACCAGCACCTCGCCGTCTTGGCAGAGATGGAGATGAAACAACGGGGAGAATAAACCATATGCATAGAGATATTATACCGTTAGAAAGGTTTTGAACAGTAAAGTATTTTTTTATTTTTATCCAAACTTAAGCCCAGGAATGACACGACGACAGAGCGCACTGTGGTAGCCTCCATCGTTGCTGTTGAATATGTTCATCCAATGAAGCCTTATTTGGAAAGCAGCGATTCCTTTCAACCCATATGGTTTGATAATGATTTTAGTTCAAAATCCTACCTATTTTATGGGGATTGAAGGGGATATTTGCTTTACAAACAAGTCCCGTTACCAGCTAAGAAATCCCAGCATACAGTACCCGCAAGGATTAATGACTTTCTTGGAAAAAAAATTCGAGTGTGTAATTATAAATTACCCGACGGTTATGGAAGAAACTGGAGGAGGACGTGATATGATGTGGCACCGAGCAAATGTGGCCAAACAGGCCTGGCTAAGTGGGACGAACCTGGCCGATCCGATTTGGTTTGTATAGTGATGGCTTGATCCGATACTGTAGGTTGCATATTTAATTAAATATATATCTATATATTTATTTTTTTATGATATATAATTTATTTTTATTTTATAACACATATTTATTAAATATAATTATTTTCTTATTTTCTACACGTTATTTTTAGGCTAAAATGAATCGACCTTCTTGTAATTAGGCCGATCTGGTTACTATGCGAATGGTGTTTGGCCGAGACCTTGATCCGTTGGCTTGTTGGGCTAGGTTTGTACAGTGAACCAGCCCAAACAGGCCTGGGCCCGGTTGTTCGTTGGCCACCTCTGGCACAGAGGGCAAGAGGTAAATTCCGGGGCCACCTCTGTGCTGTTGCTGTTCTCTCTTCGCCGTCGCCGCACACAACTCTACTCCACCGCCGCCCCCTCTCAACTCCGGCGGCCAAAAATGCCGCACCACCCCGCCTCCTCGCACCCTCCTCCGCCGCTCAAGCTCCTCACCCGCCGCCGCATAGTCGCCGCCTGCTCCGCCGTCGCGCTGCTCGCGGCCGCCGCGCTCCTCCTTGCTGCTCCCACCACCGAGGACCCCAGCCGCACCTACATCGTCGGTTCTCTCCTCGCAAGGCCCCGTGAGGAGCCCCAGGCGGCTGCAGCCCGGCGCTTCGCCTCGCCGTCGCCCGATGAGGCGCCACTTCCTTCCCTCGTCGAGGTTCGTATTCCGTTACACTTTTTTTAAAAGAAGATTTGAGCTTTCTGCGTTCGTTACGCGGATTGGGAAGAAATTTTGCGCCTTCATGTGTGAAACTGGTGGTTATTGCTGCTCAATGCTCATAGTTTCGTTTCAAACGTGGTCCAATTTGGTCGACTTGGACTACTGGAGAAATTTGATCGACTACTCCACTGCAAATGTAGCACCTTGCTATACTTGTCTTAACTATTTTTGCAGGTTTCAGTGCAATATATTTGAACCCTGTTCCAATAGCAATTGTATTAAATTCATTAATTTTTTGGGTAGTTCCAACGAATTTTAGTTCAGACTAATTTTACACGTGAAACAGGCAAGTGAGCTTCAGTTGGATCTGTGTGCATGAAATGAACTGGCTCTTTTGCAGACTAATTTATCATCTAGGACCGCACCTGCCCCCTACATGTTGTTGGTCCCTGCACCTTCGCCAATGGAGAATTTAGATGATGGTTCAATGGAAGAACCAGAACATCCCAAAATAAAGGTATGCATTGTTGCAAAATTTAACATTTCTTATAGGGACTATGGGTCGGCAAATTGCAGGTTATGACAGGCTCTACATCGTCCAGTTATGTGTTAGTTTCTTGTTAAATCTTAAACTGGGTGTACGAGCACATTAGAAAGAGTTTGCATGTCCTGATATGTATTATAATTGCAAGTAGGATATCCATATGTATGGTTTTTCATGGATTCTAATCAGAGATTACTGATACTTTAGGAAAATGTACTGAAGGAATCTACCCCTTTTCTCCACGAGGTATGTACCTATTTCTGGATAGACTTCCCTTTAGCAACTACGATTTTTCCGATTTTAACCTCCTTGCTTGCGAAGCCCATTTCTAGTGGTTCTCCTACAAGGAGCTCTGATGTCAGTGAAGAACATGACATGCATAGCCATGCAGTGCTGCCTCCAAGGCCAGAGGTTGATGCTTTACCTCTCTTATAATATGGTTTCAGTTATTCGTACTTGGAGTCAAAATAATGGTGAAAGTCTTTCTGCTGGCTTGTCAATTTTGCAGGCACCGCTTTGGTCAACAGCAGCCGATAAAGAGCTTATATATGCAAAGAAAGAGATTGCTAATGCACCATTGGTGTCCGATGACCCTGATCTGTATGCACCCCTGTTCCGGAATGTGTCTGTCTTTAAGAGGTAAGCCTCTGGTTTGGCTTCATGTTCTCTAGCTAACAATTGTTGTGGAGAGATTTCCTAGCCATGAAACATTAGATTAAATATCCCAAGTTACTATATGGTAAATGACACTCAACTCTCTTGTTCTCTCTCTTTGTGCACAAAAGAAATATATGTTTATACTGTTCACAAAAACAATGATCGCTTAAATGGAAATGTTTCATTTATTGAGTTACATGATATCTCATATTATCTGATTGGGATATGCCCCTATTACTATTCCTAAACCTTGTTGATTTAGTATCTCTCAATTATATTACTTGTGTGTCTCTTACTACTTCATTGTTTGACCTTGCTGTTTGTACCATGTAATTATTTCAGTGCAATTTTTCCACTTATCACCCCTTCTTGATATTATGTCACTGAAAATACTAAATAGAAGAAACTGTAATGATAACCTAAATATGTAATATGGTTCCTTTGTTTTATCATGCCACTGCTCCTTTGTTGGATTGTACTGTGGCTGTTTTAAGATGGCTTATTGGATGCTTTTAATTCATTCTTCCAGGAGTTATGAACTGATGGAAGGACTTCTTAAGGTATTCATATACCATGATGGAGCTAAACCTATTTTCCATTCACCCGAGTTGAAAGGCATTTATGCATCTGAGGGATGGTTTATGAAATTGATGGAGGGGAACCAGAAATTTGTTGTGAGAGATCCAAACAGAGCTCATTTATTCTATCTCCCCTATAGCTCTCGTCAGCTGGAGCATAATCTTTATGTGCCTGGATCAAATACAATTGAGCCATTGTCTATCTTTATAAAAAACTACATAGATATGATCTCTGCCAAGTTCCCGTATTGGAATCGGATGAAAGGATCAGATCATTTTTTTGTTGCTTGCCATGACTGGGTATGTTTTCATCCTTGCATATTGTCATATTTGAATAACCATCTAACATTAGAAATGTAGTTCATAGTAGTTTACTCGTTTTTTATCAGTGTGTTGGAGGGCAGAGATTTACAGATGAAAAAGCTAGTATTTTGTTCCTGTCTTTGGCTTTTTTTTTGTAGGGACCTTACACAACCAAATTGCATGACGAATTGCGAAAAAACACCATCAAAGCTCTCTGTAATGCAGATCTCTCAGAAAGAGTTTTCATCCGTGGAAGAGATGTGTCCCTTCCTGAAACATTTCTTAGATCACCAAGAAGACCTCAAAGAGAGATTGGTGGAAAACCAGCTGCACAGAGATCCATTCTTGCATTCTTTGCAGGGCAGATGCATGGTCGAGTTCGACCCATCCTTCTCCAATATTGGGGAGGTAAGGATGCAGATATGAGAATATATAGTCGATTGCCACACCGAATCAGTAGGAGGATGAGTTATGTTCAACATATGAAGTCGAGCAAGTACTGTATCTGTCCCATGG
Organism: Olyra latifolia; assembly: GCA_036346145.1. NCBI lineage: Eukaryota > Viridiplantae > Streptophyta > Magnoliopsida > Poales > Poaceae > Olyra > Olyra latifolia. The sequence continues at coordinate 54,403,418 of CM070528.1, read as the reverse complement.
GATATGAGGTAAACAGCCCACGGATAGTCGAAGCAATCTACTACGAGTGTGTTCCGGTAATAATTGCAGATAATTTTGTGCTCCCATTTGACGATGCACTCAATTGGAGTGCATTCTCTGTGGTTGTACCAGAAAAAGATGTACCAAAGCTGAAGGAGATCCTGTTGGAAATTCCTGAGAGTCAATACATAACACTGCAGTCAAATGTGAAAAGGGTGCAGAAGCATTTTCTATGGCATGCAAAGCCCATCAAGTATGACATGTTCTACATGATACTACATTCAGTTTGGTTTAGCAGGGTAAGTCAGGTGCAAATAGAGTAGCACTTGTCATCCATATGCCTGTAATTACATGTTGGCTGCTGTGCCGATTTGTTTTCTGGTAAGGTCTTGGTCTGAAGGAAGGAGCTATTGTATTCTCAGCTTTGTTCTTTGGAGAAGGCACTGAGTTGAGATGCTCGAACTGACCATAGAACCCTGACATATGCGAATCACCAATACCCATTTCCGAGACTGTTGCATTTAGTAGCGATTTAGAAGTTGCCACTTTCACATTGCTGATAATTTTCTGATCCAACGGCTTGTATCAGTTAGGTTAGGCGTGTTAGAGGGAACAGCTCAAGATAGTCCTGTGAGTCCTTTTTGTATGTATGAAATACTGTAATTTCTGTTCATCCTTTTTTGTATGATAAATGAGAACTGAAAACAAAGAGGGGGGAGCTGAATACTGTGACAACAACTGGTGCCTTCTATTTAGTGTTGAATGAAGTATATCCCGTGATCTCTGTCGCTGTTTGGTTCACGTTGTTAAAAGCATCTGTTCCGTACACTGGAAATAAATAGGCTCAAACATGACAGCCAAGCGTGGTCATTCTTATATTTCATTTTGAGCTTAATGGGTTTTGGCGTGATGGCCCTCACAGAAGCACAAATCCGTTGTTTGAGTTTAATGAGCTTTCAGGTGATGACCCCTGTTTTGAGTTTAAAAAACTCAAAATACTGTGTTCCTCATAGTATCTTCAGCAGATGCTTCAAAATCAGATCTTTATACACCCCTCGAAATCACTATTCGTTCTCTATATTTCCATTCTCTCCAACAAAACATTTAACCAGAAAAACTGTAAAGATTGATATGGAGAGCCTCTAAATTTAGAGGCTAGAAGAGAGAAACTCTAAATTTAGATACTGGTATAGAGACTCTGTTGTAGATGCTCTTGCAGACCCCTGTTTGAGTTTAAAGAACTCAGTTCTCTATGGATGGAGGTGATGACAAGTAGAGAGCAGGCGACGCAGGCGTTTTTTTGTCGCTGGTGCGGGTTAGCCGGGATTACTCGCCAGCGGCGACCTTCGGGTCATCGGAGTGGGCGTTGGAACGGCGGGCCATGCTGGCAGATGTATATTTTTTTTTCTCTTTTCATTATGTAGGGGTAGGATACGGTTCGTCATCAGTATCCTCTCTGGATCAGGCAACGGTTTGGCCTTCCTCGGCGAATTGGTTGATGTCGACGTGTTGGACAACGGCGGATCTGGCTGGAGGAGGTGTTGCTGTCGCTTTCGATCATGGAGCTGACGACGGTTGTGGTCCTCAATGGCTTCTTCCTTGACGGCGGTGGACCGGGTAGTTGAGGAGCGTCTTTCTCACAGGCGACGACGGTCTTGGCATGGTCGCTTCGGTCTCGTCACCGGCCCGTCGATGGTGGACTTGCAGAGTTGGGGCGGGGATATCCAACCCCACTGCTGCTGTCTTCTGCAGAGGCGGCGAGATGGCTCAACGTCTTCGTCTGCATCCTCCTCAGGAAGAGCGGCGGCGGCAGCCCTCCTTCCAATCGCCATTGGCGGGATGCCCATAAGCTACAGATCGATAGTGATAACCGCGGCGGTGAGCCCATCGTCTAGGCCTTCGTGCACCTCACTGTTTCAAAAACACAGAGTGGTAGATTGACCTTAGGGAATCGACTCCGGTGGAGATGCCGGCTGTTTTCTTGCAGCTCTCTGGCGGCGGAGGCCACTGCGGCAAGGGGCGACGAGTGGATTTTTGCAGATGGACTCTTGAAGCCGCACTTCATTTGTATTTACCTATTTGTAAGGGTTTTGTATGTAAAATGGTTTGTCCCTGATTAATATAATGCCCCTTATCAAAAAAATGTTTAAAAAACTCAATATATTGTGTTCTTTATAGAAGCACAAATCCGTTGTGGTCAACTAGTTAGGATACTTGTCCTACCTATGCGCAAATTGGTAGGCTTGCCAGGACCCCCAACTACGTAAAGCCCGCTCCACGAGTGGCCCAGGCGATACCTAGCTCTCACCCGATAGAGGGTTAAGAGTCTTGGCAATGGAACTTTTTTTTTTTGTTATTTGCTTGGATAGTTGGGGTAGTGCTAGGGATCGGACGTCCAATACTTTAGATAAAATTGAAAAATATACACAGCGAACAAGACAATAGTGCTTTCGAAACATTACAATAACAGGATCTGTCGGTGACATCTATGCCTCTCTCCTCCCCTCCCATGGCCTTCCTGCCCTATCCTCCATCACCGGCAATGCGACTCTGGTGAGGATCTGTCAAGGAAGCGGTCTGCATCCCTCGTATAAGATTGAAACATCGTCGAGCTACTAATGAAACATAGACAAAGTGCTGATGAAACATGCGACAAGTTTTGATGAAACATGGACAAAGTAATGGTGAAACATTCTGGGAACATAGTCATAATACTAATGAAACATATACAGAGTACTGATGAAACATGACAAAATTACTGATGAAACAACGTCGAAGCGATGTTCCTAAAGATATTTCACCTCTTACAGGCAAAATATTTCGTAAGAACAAACACCATGTTTCATAAGAGAAAATACCATATTTCAGCAGAGCGAACCCAATGTTTCACAAGCAAAAATAAAGTGTTCCACATACGGGTGTTTCACCAAAGCAAGCACCATCTTTCACCAAGCAAAACACAATGTTTCATACCTACCAGGGTAATGTTTCAAACTAAAATGTCATTCCTTCTTCTTCAACCTCGAGTCTCTTCTTCAAATCCGGTCATCTTCTCCTCCAAATCTTGCGAGGCCCCTCGCCACTGGCTCGTGCTCACCGGATTCCGGCCGCACGAGGTCCCCATATGAGGCGTAGAAATGGGGGATATGTTAGAGTATATGGTATAATCCGGAAGGTTCCGGCTATTATGGTAGGTTATTATATATTAGGATTGATTGATTATAATATCTCCGATATGATTCCATCTTTATCTTTGTGATCCAAGCCACCATGTACATATAAACGTCCACGAGACTCAATACAAATCATCCATTATTCACATATTCATCCTCTTTCATGGTATCAGAGCGGCATCGTTCTTGCACGAGGCTCAATACAAATCATCCATTATTCACATATTTATCCTCTTACATGGTATCAGAGCGGTATCATTCTTGATCCGCTGTCCACAATGCTTCCAACGCGTCGTCCTTAGGAGATGATCCTATCTCCATGATCTCTCCCGAGGGTCGCGTAACTCGTAGTTAGAGTCACCGATCATTAGATTGGTTTCGATTAGAGTTTTTACCGGTCATCTTAAGATCGGTTTTCTCTATGATCGCAAGATCAATTTTTCTAATCATAGATTGGTTTGCGTCGCCACGCCGACATGTTGATGGCTCCTCTGCTCTGGACGGAACCCGCTTGGTGACGACCTCTCTGGTGCCTCCTCCCCTACGACGACGACAACGACACACGGTGACCAGGCATGCTCATTGGTGGCCTACGCTCATTGTAGCTAGTCCGAGCACCCGTCTACCTATCGTCGTCACACTGGGTCATCGTCATTAGCCCCGTTGTCTGCCAGCCCGAGCCATCACAGCACCGAGAACAAGGTTGTCGTTGTGTTGCCTTCCTAGGCCACAACGCCGTGCACGGGCATCTTCATCAACGATGCACGGTGACCAGGCACGCTCATTGATGACCCCCCTCCTTTGCGGCTAGTCTGAGCACCCGTCTACCTGCCGTCGTCGGCTACAACTATGGACACCTCGTTCTTGGCTACCATCGACAAAAAAAGGGCTACCATCAATTTGAGCAATCCTGTTGGCTTTCTCTCTAGTCTGAGCGTATGCGATGCTCCCGCTACGACTTTGGGGATGTTAGAGTATATTGTATGATCCGGAAGGATCAACTATTATGATAGGATAGGTTATTTTAGGATTGATTGATTGTAATCCCTTTGATTTGATTTCATCTTTATCTGCAAGATTGCTTGTAATCAAAGTCACCATATACCTATATAAATATCCACGAGACTCAATACAAATCATCTATCGGAACATATTCATCCTCTTATAGGATAGAGAGAGAGGAAGAGAGATGGGGAGCCATATGAGAGAGAGGGCACGGGAGAGAGGGGCACGTAGTGGCGAGCGGTGGCGCCGGTGGCTGGCTGGCGAGCAGCGCAGCACGCTATTCGATGGATGAGATAGGTGAGGAGGCAAGGTTCAGATTGGGAAAGTATGCTCGGTGTTGGGGAAACTTCGCTGGATCCAGCACTTGAGGATGAATGGTGGTGGGGCTGCACACGTGCAGAGGCAGACCGCAATGTTAAGCGCGCGAGCGCTCTGGCAGGTCCAGCGTCCAACGTGAATCGAACGTATGTGTATGAGTATTTCTAATGTTTGGGACATTGGGTGTTTGGGTCCTGGTGAGGACAAGGTGATACTTCGTCAGTTCAACAACGTGGAAGTCTTCTATCCAGAATTCCATATCACAACTCAATACAATACAACATGTAGTCATTATTTATCGTCTTGTCAGTAGCATCAAGACAATACCAATGAGTTGCTTAAGGCTGACTTACTTCAGTGGACTCCATAAATTTGACTCGGTAAATCGTCCTTTTGCTTAGCTCAACAAATCTCCCTCCTCTATAGCAGGCTCAACAAATCACACTCGGTATCTTCTAAATTAATCATTTCTCTCAACTGTCATCAACTACCATGAACCTGCATGGTTTCCATTACAGTATATATACTATAATAATTATAGTATTCGAATGATTAGGTCACCACATATATGGCATAATTAAGTCACTACATACGTAGAGTAGCATACATATACTAGTACTGTAATTAGGTCACCACATAATTAAGTCACTACATGCATAGAGTAGCACAATTAGATCACCACATACATAGAGTACCACATACATAGATTATCATAATTAATTTACAAAGAGTACCACAGACTTATATTAAAACACATGTCACCAATTGCACTTAGGAGACCTATCACTCCCCCAGCTGTAGTAATCATATTCGTAGCACAAATTCTAGACATTAGAGCTATCGGAGTTCTACTCCAGATGGGGGTAGAAGATTTGGGGATTTGGTTAAGTGCTAAACACAATCTACAGCTAGGACACCAAATCTCAAATGTTTGTACAATCCCAATTTTGGTTCTAACTACCCTGGATCATCGCAACATATGAACCTATGGTAGGACAGTTGCCATTGCGTCCTTCCCCTCAACGTGGGGCTAGCCACACCGCCGGCAACTACATTGTCATCACATCGTGAGAAACTACATCACCGCCACCTTGCCCAAAACCCTAGTATGCATCGTTGCCACCCTGCCCAAAACCCTAATACAATCTCCAACAACTCTGCTAGAGTCTAGAGCGCCAAAGAAGCGCGTACCTTGGTTGGCGGAGTCTCCAGAATTTGAGAAGAGGGTCATCGGTGAACGAGGTTGTACCACGATACCGCTTTGTCTTCGTTGCTACCTGCCGCTTCGTCCTCGTCACAACGAGAGCTGTGGCCATTGGAGTCTCCACGCCACATAGTTGAGAGCCTCTCTCCTCTCGCTATCCCCCTCAATGACTATGTCGAGGCCCCTGGCGGGTGCCGCGACTCGCTATCCTGCCGCGCCTCGCCATTTTTAGCGAGCACGAGTATGATAGCGAGCCCGTTGGATTTAGCCTAGGGATGGGTTCTTTTCAGTTTATCTTATCCTACTTATTTGCCTTATCTCGTCGCTTCGAAAATTTTTCGAGATAGTCTCGAGAGCTGGATGGCCTTTAATTTTGGGGTTTAGAGAGCTTATAGACGCGTCTACTAGATAAAAAAACCGACTCAAAAAGTAATAAAAAAATTGAGATAAGTAGGATAAGTTGGCGCGTCTATAAGCTGTTTAGAGCTTATAGACACGCCTACTAGATAAAAAAACCGACTCAAAAAGTAATAAAAAATTGAGATAAGTAGGATAAACTTATCTCGTGTCTTATTTGACTTATCTCAATTTTTTATTACTTTTTAAGTCGGTTTTTTTATCTAGTAGGCGTGTCTATAAACTCTCTAAACCCCAAAATTGAAGGCCATCCGGCTCTCGAGGCTATCTTAAAAAATTCTCGAAGCGATGAGATAAGACAAATAAGTAGGATAAGATAAGCTGAAAAGAACCCACCCTAAGAGATAAACACTCTAACATCAACTGCATAAACTATTCACGCGGTAGGTGCAGATCCTCCCACAAATTTGCAGAGAGATGCATCCAACGCCTGAGCCGAACAATCCCCTTTAGCTCGTACCTCATAAACGTGATATGGAGGGTGGCATTGAGGATTCTCGTGGCTGTGATGAATTCCCTCCTCCTCGCAGCCAATCGCCCCACATCACAACGGTTCCCATCGCGTCGGCCGTGTCCGCGCAAGTCTGTGGGAGAATGATAAGGGTGAAAGAAAAATCCTAAACTCTTACTTCATGATAACCACACGGAAGATGTAGTCGACATAGCCTAATTGATCCTTGTCATTGGCAGGTGCCTCGTCGATGAAATTGTCAACATCGAGAAGAGGGTGGATAGAACCTGCTTGCTGTTCAGATGGTCGGCCATACCTTACAAACAAACGCACGTAATTGAAAAAAATGCAGACACAACCAAACAGTAAAGACAACAAACAATGGACAATAATACTATTGAAGTATGCCTATGCATACTTCAAAAACTTCTCAAATAATTAAATAAAGAGTGTGCATGAAGCTATAGACACTTTTGCTAGGAAGTTTTTAGAAACTAGTATTTAGTAATACTTTTATGGAAAAGATTAGAAAAATCACCAAATAAATACTATAGTAAGAAAGCTCTAAAATTTATATGTTTCATGATAAAGGGTGTAGAAGCAAGATCAGGGCTTGTCGAGAATCTAATGATCTCTTGCCTCTATAAATAAAGGGACATCCCTCCTCTTAGCATTACATGAAGATGAGAGTTATGGTAGAAGCTGTATGCTAGGGAGTTACAAGTAAGTGTGCAAGTTTCAACAAAGTATCATCTTGTAATTATAAGCCCTCTGGAGAGGCCTTGTTATTTTTAAGTGCTTAGTACATTATTGAGTAGTGATTTAATGTGAGCGGCTCCATTGCCTGAAATCATTAAGACCTTGATTCAACTTGAGTGACTCGTCTGCTCTGAACCATTCATACCTTCAACATATATGACTACATGAGCTACTCAGCCGCCCCGGAAATAGGAGTCTTAGCTTTAACGTGAGCGGCTCGGCCGCCACAAAGCAAAATTAGCGCACTAAGTAGAAATTTAAAGGTCAACCGAGTTTATATTTGGTGAAGCAATATGTGTAGGTATGCGTACACAAGTATATGTGCTGACTAACGTGTAGTGGTAATACCCAACTTGATAGTTGTCCAAGATGGGATATATCTTCCTCCATGAACGTTTCCGGGTTCATGAGGATGGCAAGAAGTTTCGACGTGTTCAGATGGCGTGTATGCTGCCACAATTCCTATAGGGTTCAGAACCTGTGATCCGCACCACCCTACGTACCAATCCATCTAATTGTAATTCCAACACGAGATGACAATACACAAACAGTACACACATACATGAAGCTCCATTCGAGGAAGCTAAGGGAGGTGAGAGGTGTTGGTCGGCAGCGGACAAGCGGCAATAAAACCAGGACCTGTCTGGGAAGGGTGTCGGCGAAGGGAGCTGAACTCGTGAGGCAGGGTTTTGAGAGGAGAAACCGTGGCATTATAAGTGAACTGGATGTGTTTGCTCGAAAAAATAGGTGGACTACGGTTTTGTTTGGCACAGCTATAGCTCCCAACTCTATCTCAGATTTAAAGTGTTAGAATTTTTGGGCTTGGCCCAATTAATTGCCAAATAATTTCTGGAAAATCTCAAAGGCCCATGTATGCATGAGACATGTGAACTCCTTTTAGTACCACATTGCTAGTTGGGAGTGGTATACACTAGTTTACATTGCTCGTTTTGCTGATGCGCTGAAGCCGGAGAAATTCGGTGGCGTAAATTTCAAGAGATGGCAGGTTAAAGTACAGCTGTGGCTGACTGCTATGAACGTGTACTGGGTTAAGGATGGCAAACCAGAGGGAACCCTAACTCCTGAAAAGGAGAAAGAGTTTCGGGAGGCCACAACCCTTTTCCTCGGTGCAGTTCTTAGTGTGCTCTCTGACCGTCTGTGTGATGTGTACCTGAACGTTACAGATGCGAAGGAGCTGTGGGATGTACTGAATAATAAATTCGGGGCATCTGACGCTGGCAGTGAACTGTATGTCATGGAGCAGTACCACGACTTCAAGATGGTTGATAACCGATCTGTTGTCGAGCAGGCTCATGAAATACTAGTCATTGTGAGAGAACTCGAACTCCTTCAGTGCAAATTACCCGACAAGTTTGTGGCTGGGGACATCATTGCCAAGTTGCCTCATTCATGGAGGAACTTTGCCACATCTCTGAAACATAAGAGACAAGATATCTCTGTTGAGGGGTTGATCGCGTCTCTAGATGTTGAGGAGAAAGCTCGGGCTAAAGATGCACATGGGAAAGGAGGCGAGGGACAGTCCAGCGCCAATTTTGTGCAACAGCCCAGCAAGAACAAAGGGAAGAACAAAGTCAAGCAAAACACTGCTTTTAAGAAGAAGAAGGTGAACAAGGATGAGATGCCCTGCTGGATTTGCGGTGAGATTGGGCACTGGGCTAAAAAGTGTCCAAACCGTAAAGACAAAAAGGATAATTCTGGACAAACTTCAAAGTCTGTAAATGTGACCATTGGCCATACTGAAGAGGGAACTGGCGGGTGTGTATTACCTCATCGTTTTTTCAAGAGTCGATCTCCGATTGGTGGATTGATATCGAGCTAATGTGCATGTGTGTCGACTTATCACTCGTTTCACTTCTTATCGAGCACTCGAGGTTCAACCGTTTTGATGGGGAACGGGACCAATGCTTCGTTCTTGGTGTTGGTACGATAGATCTGAAGTTTACTTGGGAAAAATCGTGCAATCAAGAACGTCAAAGATGTCCTTCAATCAATAAGAACACAGTTAGCGGGGCCCTTCTCTGCAGAGATGGGTTTAAAGTAGTGTTTGAGTCAAATAAGGTAGTCTTGTCTAAACATGGTTTGTTTATTGGCAAAGGCTATGAGCGCGGAGGCTTGTTCCGCTTTTCCCTTTCTGATAACTGTCATAAAGTTGTGAACCATATTTGTGACAATGTTGTTGAGAGTGAGGCTGATGTTTGGCACTCACGTTTATGTTATATTAATTTTGGTTCTATGTCTCGGCTTGTGAGTATGAATTTAATTCCAAAATTTCCCACTGTCAAAGGTTCTAAGCGCCAGACTTGTGTGCAAGCAAAGCAACCTCGTAAGCCTCACAAGGCTGCCGAGGAGAGAAACTTGGCACCTCTGGAGCTCATACATTCTGACATCTGTGAGATGAATGGTGTGTTGACAAAGGGTGGAAAGAGATATTTCATGACTCTGATCGATGATGCATCTAGATATTGCCATGTTTACTTGTTGAAAACTAAAGACGAGGCTCTAGACTTCTTTAAAATCTATAAAGCTGAGGTTGAAAACCAGTTAGATCGAAAAATCAAGAGACTTAGGTCGGATCGTGGAGGAGAGTATTTCTCTACTGAGTTTGACTTATTCTGCGAGGAACATGGAATTGTTCATGAAAGGACGCCTCCCTATTCGCCCCAATCAAACGGGGTCACCGAAAGAAAGAACCGCACTCTAACTGATTTGGTGAATGCCATGTTAGACACTGCGGGTTTATCTAAGGCATGGTGGGGGGAGGCCGTGTTGACTGCATGTCATGTCCTGAATAAGGTTCCTGCAAAGAATAAGGAGAAAACCCCATATGAAATATGGAAGGGGAGAAAGCCCTCACTTTCTTATTTGCGCACATGGGGTTGTTTGACAAAAGTCAATGTGTCAATCACAAAGAAGCGCAAACTTGGGCCTAAGACCGTAGATTGTGTCCATCTAGGATATGCACCTCGTAGCGTTGGCAGTAGATTCTTGGTAATAAGATCAGAGGTGCCCGACATATCTGTTGGGATGATCATGGAGTCTAATGATGCTACTTTCTTTGAGAACATCTTTCCTATGAAAAATGAGCATGGCAGTTCTACTAAAACTTCTGAGATAATTTCCGAACCAACCACTCAAATTGAATATCCTGAGTTAACACCTGAGGAAAAACCTGAGGAGGATGATAGTGAGGCTCCTAGAAGGAGCAAGAGACAAAGGACTGCAAAATCCTTTGGTGATGACTTCACTGTGTACCTCGTGGATGATACTCCCACGTCTATTTCAGAAGCCTTTGCATCCCCGGATGCGGACTACTGGAAGGAGGCGGTTCACAGCGAGATGGAATCCATTCTTGCGAACCAGACTTGGGAACTCACAGAGCTACCTTATGGTTGCAAACCTGTGGGGTGTAAGTGGATATTTAAGAAAAAGCTTAGGCCTGATGGTACTATTGAAAAGTATAAGGCTTGACTTGTGGCCAAGGGTTATACCCAAAAGGAAGGCGAAGATTTCTTTGATACCTATTCACCTGTGGCTAGATTGACTACAATTCGTGTACTACTTTTCTTGGCTGTCTCATATGGTCTTATTGTCCATCAAATGGATGTTAAGACAGCTTTCCTCAATGGAGAGTTGGACGAGGAAATCTATATGGATCAGCCTGATGGATTTGTAGTAGAAGGTCAAGAAGGCAAGGTGTATAAGTTATTGAAATCTTTGTATGGCCTGAAACAAGCTCCTAAGCAATGGCATGAGAAGTTTGACAGAACCTTAACTTCTGTGGGCTTTGTCATGAATGAGGCCGATAAATGTGTATACTATCGGTATGGTAGGGGCCAGGGCGTTATTTTGTGTCTCTATGTGGATGACATATTAATTTTTGGGACAAGTCTTGATGTGATTCTTGAGGTCAAGTCTTTCTTGTCTCAAAATTTTGATATGAAAGATCTGGGAGAGGTTGATGTAATCTTGAACATCAAGCTACTATCAAGCTACTCAAGGGTGAGGATGGGATCACTTTGTCATAGTCCCATTATGACAAAGTGATCCTAGCATTGTGCTTTGAAAGAACAAGAAAATCGCTAGAGATCAGCTAACTTATTCTCAAATCATCGGGTCACTCATGTACCTAGCCAGCGCTACAAGGCCAGACATCTCATTTGATGTCAGCAAGTTGAGCCGGTTTACTTCTAATCCGGGAGATGATCATTGGCGAGCACTCGAAAGAGTAATGCGCTACTTGAGAGGTACAACAGATTTTGGTTTGCACTATACAGGTTACCCAACAAATACCGAAGGGTATAGTGATTCCAATTGGATATCGGCCGATGAGATAAAAGCCACAAGTGGATATGTGTTCACTCTTGGTGGCGGAGCTGTCTCGTGGAGGTCTTGCAAACAGACTATCTTGACACGCTCAACAATGGAAGCAGAATTGACTGCTTTGGACACGGCCACTGTTGAAGCAGAGTGGTTGCGTGAACTCTTGTTGGACCTTCCAGTGGTTGAAAAGCCAATTCCGGCTATCCTTATGAACTGTGATAATCAAACGGTGATTGTCAAGGTGAATAGTTCTAAGGACAACATGAAGTCCTCAAGACATGTGAAAAGGCGTCTGAAATCTGTCAGGAAATTGAGAAACTCCGGAGTGATAGCACTGGATTATATCCAAACGGCTAAAAACCTGGCAGATCCTTTTACGAAGGGTTTATCACGGTGCGTGATAGACAATGCATCAAGGAAACTGGGTATGAGACCCACATGAGTTACACCATAGTGGTAACCCAGCCTATGTGATCGGAGATCCCGTGAATTAAGTCCTGGGAAAAACAAGCTATTGGTTAACTGGCTGAGAGTATAACCTGACCCGTTCCATGTGAGATGCAATACTCTCGAAATCTGTATGGCAGGTTGGCATTTGCCTTAATGTTGTTCTATTGGCTTTAATTAGCGAAGATGTCGTCCTACAGAGCATCTTGAAAGAACACACCTATATGAGCCCGACTGTTGGAAGTCGCAGTCTATGAGACATGGGTAATCTCTAGTAAGCTCATGAAGAGACCATGGAGTACGACGTATATGCTCCAACCACGGGGTAGCCTATTGGCAGCCAAGTATTAGTTGGCTTTGAGTGAAACTTGTTCACACAAAACTTGCAATTCAAGGCGTAGTCCATTGTCCAAGTTGTGGATAAGTGTAGCTTAAATGTCTAGGTGCAATTCAAGGCATAGTCCATTGTTACCGAAACACTGGTATATTAACAGTTTTGGGAACTGGCAAACTTAGATGGGACTTTGAGATCTGGTGGGGGATTGTTAGAATTTTTGGGCTTGGCTCAATTAATTGCCAAATAATTCCTGGAAAATCTCAAAGGCCCATGTATGCATGAGGCATGTGAACTTCTTTTAGTACCACATTGCTAGTTGGGAGTGGCATACACTAGTTTATATAGTGGAGTGTGCATTCCTTGCTAAACAAGTGTGTGGGAGAGAGGAAGCTCACACGCTTGCTGCTTCGCTTGCCTCGCCTGGCTTTGGCTCGGGCTCGGGCGGGCGGGCGGCGCAAGCGCACGCACTGCGTGAATGGTCCGCCGAAAACGGGCCCTTGTGCTTGCGCAGACGCGGCCTCCTTTTGCAGTTTATTTCTTTTGTTCTCCGGGTTTCTTGGCGGGTCAGATACGAGATATGGAAATCGTGTTGGACTCGATCGTGGGCTAATCGTGTTGGACACGGTCGTGGCCTGTTCCGCGGCATGCATATATATTTGAGCCGTCGCCGCCGCCAGGGATAGAAGAGAAAAACCTAGGTTTTTGCCAACTCTCAGAGCTGCGCCGCCGTTTGGTGATCCTCATCCGTCTTGCGCCGCGTGCCGCTGTTCGGGAGAAGCGGTCTCCGAACCGACGCCAAGAGCTCTGCCCGGTAGGCGAATCGGGTTTTTGGGAAGCGCGCCACGATCGCCGCCGCTTCTCCATCCGCTTCGCGAGGTCTACTTCCACTGCGTCGCCGCGATCCGCGTCGGCTACGTCTTCAGCAAGACGGCGTCCACCTCCGGAAATCAGAACCAGCCGCTGGTTCCGTACGGCGACGACAACCACGTCCAGTACGTGATTCGCTTCATTTCCCTTTCAATTATGTTGCTATTGAGCCTGCTGCTAGTGGGTATATCAGAGGGATATACGTGTAGTATTGCTGCATGTGTGTCTAGGATATGCACCTGTGATATTTATATGTTATTATCAATCTGTCAGACGTGGTGCATATTTTATCTCTTGATTGAATTAAACCTGAAAGTGCTAATTACTCCAACATAAAGTTTATAGGTTAAAATAAAGTGACTTAAGTTTATATTTTTAGTTTAAAATATAAATAAGATGACTCATCTAAACATCCTCAATGTACCCACAACTCTAGCTCCATGAATTTCTAGAGCTAGGAATATGGTGCTTCGGCAACTCCACTAATTTTGATGGAGCTAGAGCTGTGCCAAACGGAGCCTACATGTCATATACACCCGCCTCCGGAATGAAATTAATAAAAATATGTGATTAAAAGCGATATCATGGACAGTATATGCTCTCATTGTTAGTACGTTGGCAAAGGTAAGCCATACACCATGATCGCACTTCAGCTGACCAACTCATTTGCCAAAACAGCCTAATCAAAATATAAAGTCCGCGACACAAGTAATAATCAATACATTCACCATCAGCAATTATAGATTGATCCTTTAATTATCGGCAACAGTTTAGAGATGCTACATGATCTTCTTTCTGTTGGAGTCGATCTATCTGCTATGTAGTGTCACCTTTTGATCACACTTTATTCCCATAGAGGAAACACTAGCATACACCAAACTAGGTCTGATCAATGTACCAAATTCTCACCAAGAGCTTGAGAGTACACGTCGTCAAGTCATCGGGCTCCAAATGTGGTCTAGGGTTCTTACTGGACTTACTATGAATGAAAAGTTTGATCGGCAAAGAAATCGATGGTGCCAATAAGTGATGAGTGTAAAATAAATTACTATTGATAAAAAAAATATATATGTCATACCATCTACCTATAGGAAAATAACAATTACGCCTCTCATAAAAATATACACCCTTATAGTACATACACTACCATGTTAGTATAAAAAAAATGGAATCTAATCTAAGCCGCAAGATTGGGAGAAATGGATGGTCCAGATTCATTCATTTTAGTGTACCATAAAAGTTTCTAGATAATAAATGGAGGTAAAAATAGGATTAAAGTAAAGGATAGATAAAGTTTCCATGTGGAGGCAAGCTATGCAGTTTTGGACCATCATACTAGCAGAGCTGAGCATGAGTTGGGACTACCGGAGGCTTCAATAAGATATGTTCAGATTTGTTCTACATTTGGATCTATTCAATGAGTACTGCTATGCGGCCATATCTTCAATACACCTGTGTTTGGATTTGTTATGTTTCTCTTTATTAGCATGTCAGTTTGGGTTAATTTATTTTCCTTTTTTTTATTAGCTGTTGATAGGATTTGTTCATGTATAGATTCACACTACATTTGGATTTCAACTCCTTGTACACTAACATTTGCTGCAATCAGGATGATAGCTTCTTGGTGCTGACTAGTATCTGCTACATGTTTACTCTGCCACTAGTATTTGTTAACATTTGATACATCTGAAACTCTGAAGTGGGATATTGCTGTTGCGGTGTTGCTGTGCAACTTGTTCAGAATTGATGCCTTCTGAACTTAACTCTGCAGCTCTGCATCCCGAAAGTTGTGAACATTCTCTGGCACATATCTTGAGAATATGGCATGAGAATTATTAGTAGCTCACGGGTCGGCCAAGGTTCCCTCGAAGGAGAAAAAAAGAAGAGGATTCGACTCCTTATCCGAAACTATCCAAAAATATTGGATCTAAACCTATCTGTATCCGAACCGGAAATATCCGATCCTTTCTCAACTCTACTGTGGATCCACATGCCAACATAAAGAGAGAGTGTAGAATGAATGGTGCACTGGAGATCAAGATATTCTTCACTCAACTAGCGAGTTTATTATCTGGGGAATGGTGATATAACTCAGCAGTCAGCACTATAAATGTTTCAGAAAACAGTACACAAATTTCAGTGCAGACTACAGTCCTTGTTTCTTTGCCGATATTTGGGACATTGGATCCTCTTGTGACAAGGACAAGGTGGTAGTTACTTTAGTGAATTCAACAACGCGGAAGTCTTGTCTTGGCTTTCCAGAATTCCATCTCACATCACAATACAATATAGTTATAACATGTAGTCTTTATTTATCTTGTCTGTAGCATCGAGGCAATACCAAAACTCTTTTCCACTGTCATTTATTTATTTTTATTGAAAGAACAACGAAGAAACGACTGAAGGGTCTCATTCGCACCAAATATATCTATACTGTATCACTTGCACGCCTAATATTTTATATCGCATGGCACCACAATATCCCATTAAACCAAATAGGTCAGCTTTCTCTGTAACATCAAAAATGTTAGATTGATCGGGTCCTATCAATTATAATCCAGGCATCTCAGGATGCTCGCTTGACAATGGAAAAAGGCGCAGGTAACCGATTTGATCACTTGGAAATTTGGGTCAGCCTCTCTCTGCGTTCGTGCTCACTTGCATGCGAGAATTAGCTCATTTCAGCATAACCTCATCACTCTGGAAGTTTAAGCCGGTCAAAGAGAACCAAGAAGCTCTGCTCAGGCACACTGTACAGGAAACCAAGCTCCGCACCACCAAGATGTGGGATTGTGCTCTGCAAAGGAATCAACATGAAACGTCAAAGGGCAACCAAGCCAAATGAACTACAGCAAAATCATTATCAAGGATAAATTGCAGCTTTCCTGCTATGCTAGCATCTTCCATGCGGTTTATAATTTGCACAAAAAGGGCCTACAATGCTTCACTTTTGTTAGATTTAATCTTGAAGTGGTTAGGTTATTGAGTTCGTTTCGCATATGAGTTAGAGTTATAGTAGGATTTATCTCGTATGAGAGTCAAGGTCTTAGAGACAGAGTTTCCTTTCTAGATAAACAGTCCTATTTGATTTCATGTAAGCTTCAAGTAGGGGCTGTTCTCTTAGCTTATCTTATCTTCTTATTATCTGCTTATAAGCTGAACTTCAAAAGCTTCTTGAGATAAATTGGAAAGTCTGTTCTCCTTTGTTTGACTTGTTTATGAGAGCTCTAAGATGTGGTTTCGAGATAGAAGAAAAAGGACTTCAAAAGTCAAAGCGCTTAGAGTTTCGATTCGGTGATAAGTAGATAAAATAAGTAAATAAGCTAAAGAGAACAACCCCTTAATAAAAGGCTAGGGGCCAGACAAAAGTTGCACAAGTTGGCACCACCAAAAAGCAACGCGTGCATGACATATTTTTCTATCTGATCTATCGTTGTGCTTCTAAAGCAATCTGAGCATTCTCATGCATGAAGTGCAAGAACGTGCATGCATGAATCTCTTAGCCTAAGAGTTAGTGCTTTGGTTTCTTGCATTGCACGGGCACATGCAAGTAGAAGAAAAGAGAGAAGAGTGTCGGGGCCTGCTGTTGTGTGTTCACGGCAGACCAAAGGACGCCGGGGTAGCCAGGTCTCTGCGTGCCAGGTCGAGGTGAGACCAGCTACGGCAAGATCGATCCTAGAGAGCTAACAACATTCACCTTTAAAATATTGGATACTAATTTGGGACTAAAAATTTTAAACCATGTGGCACTCATGGGAGCATCAGCTTAAGTACCGATCTAGTGAAATGGGCTCATCTGTTCCATAGATGATCCAACAAGACAAACAGTGCTCTGTAAAGTGTAAAATAAGATGGGTGTTTTTTTAGCTATAACTCTTCTTATGATTTTTAATTTAAAGAGAATCCTTCCAGTGAAATACAACACTAGTGCTGTGTAAAGTGTAAAATAAGATGGATATTTTTTTAACTATAACTATTCTTATGATTTTTAATTTAAAGAGAATCCTTCCAGTGAAATACAACACTGTGGATCCAGAGGCCAACAGAAGTCAAGATAGTTTGTAGAATGAATGGTGCACTGGAGATTAAGATATTCTTCACTCAGCTAGCAAGTTTATTATCTGGGGGATAGTGATATAACTCAGCATTGTAAATGTTTCAAAAAAACAGTACAAATATTTCGGTGCAGACCACATTATGTGTTAAGGCATGTTAGTTAGATGTTATGTTCACATTGATCTAGTTATTTATCCATTTCAGGAGCAATACAGCAGGAGATACAAAGCAACAGTGTTGGATATTTTATTTTACCTTGCCATTGAGCACCAATAGCTCACCATCCACCCACCGAGGGTTTTTGAATCCAGGTTGTGCTATTCTCCCCTGACCTTTATAGCTGGCAATCTACAAATTTGAAAAAGAAAAAGATTTACAATTACAAATAAAAAAAATGCATGTAAATCATATGGCTCACGAGCATTGTGTTAATGTGCTTGGGAACAGAAGTTGCATGTGAAATCTATCTGAAAGCAGGTGATTTAAACTTGTCAGAATACAAACTAAATCATCATAGATACATGTTATACATACTAACATCCAAAGAGAAACATTAATTGAACAATCGGAACTGTAGACAAAATTACCACACCAAATTCCTCTGGGTATGCACCACGATTCTCAAGACGCTTGCCCTTCCCAATCTTAGCACGGAATGTTATCTGTGAAAAACTGCTATCAGTATAAATACAGCGCCAGTCTGTATATAAAAAATATAAAAACATCACAACAAAAAGGCTGCAAACCTGTCCAGCAGGGACACTCAGATCGCCAGTCAACTTCACTGCTTCAACATACTCGAAAAACTCCACCTCGTCTGTACTGTTCCAGTGGCCAAACTTCTGACGGAGCTGCACAACTTCCGGTCCATATGGACTAAATGCTCCCACATAGAGACCTACATGTACACAGTACACCAGGAATCCGCCTGTGACTCAGACTAAAAAAGTAACACACCATCAACTTAATTAAGCAGACATTACCATTAAATGGATCTGAGCCATTAGAGTCCGTAATGATCCGATTGAAAATGGTATTTTCAGTCAGCTTCACTCGAGCCTTGCTTAATGTAAGCTTTAAAAGCTCCTGAACTTCTTTATTTATCTGTAGTATATTGATCATTAATGTCGGTTAACTTGGTCACATGAACGAAACATGGTTTACAGAACTGGTAGCAATGGACAGTTAACAGTTGCCACCACAGATGAATCAAACTAGCCTAATGGGGATATCTGAAAGGAAAAGGTCCTTTTTTGGTCCCTCAACCATGACAACTGGCTGCTTTTTTGTCACAAAAAATAACCTTTTCTACATGAAATGAGTTATAAGCTGCACTGTTTTGAGTATTGACTACTGACCCATAATCACAAATACCATCCTATAGCCTCTGATAGTGCCAACTATCCAAGGAGGGAAAAAAATATTGAACACTAAATGGTGCTACTAGTAGTTCCTATTTTTTTCCCCAAAACAGTTCCAAATCAAAAGACCACCAAATTGGTGGAAGTGTGCAGTTAGTTCCTGGGGCTTCTCAGCTTTATACAAGATACTGATACAATAATAAATCATACTAAGAGCTTCTAGTTCCTAAATAAGCACATATAGTAACTACAAGTGCCAAAAAAACCCTTTCCAATGACAGGAGTGCCCTTAGTGCTTGGAAAAAGATTTTGTTAAAGAGATGATATGATTTCACCAAACTATGAACAGACTGTAATTTACTCAAGCATGTGTCATATTCGTTGATGCTCTAAGCTCCAGAGATATATATAGCTAAAAAAACGTCATTATTACCTTGGAAGAACTCTTGGTTGTACCCCATAACGCCTTTGCAACATCAGAGGGCATGAGTTCTGATGCTAATTTAGCAGCCATATCTGCAACCTTCTGCTTTGCGGCCTTTGTTTCAGCCAGATCTCGATCAGAACCTTTTCCAGGAATGTACAGTTCGAAAGAATCCTTCTCCAAATTATTTATTTCAGCAGGAACTCGTAGATAGGATTTTGCTCCACCATCCTCTTTATTATGAACCACTCCACTAATGAAAAGCTTCACCTCTGGACTTTTACTTTCTTCATTTGAGTCCGAATCTCCATCTGAAACATCTTCCTGCTGGAATTCCTCAGTAGTAGGCTCTTCCAATGAGTTCTCTGATGTGCTCTTCACATCCTCTTGTATTAATTCTTCTGATGAATCTGTAGCTAATTCAGTTTCCTCAGACACATCTACATTTATCACTTGAACTTTGAATTCAGGAATTCGAGACTTGAAAAAATTCAAAACGCTTTTCAACCCTTCAACGCTACTATCCTTTGTGCTTCCAACATCTTGTTCTTTCTCATCAACATCTTCATTTCCTTTTAATGTAGTTTCTGTATCTGTTTCTGCTGTAGTGCCTTGAGATATAGCATTAATTTCTAATGAACTTTCATTCTCTACCTTAACTGGGCCTTCTGTAGCTGTTGATGATACGGATGATGAACTTGAAGTTCCTTTTGTTGGTCGCAAGTGTACCACCTGTCTAAATTTTTTGTAAATACAGATATCACATATGGACATAACAGAGATTTTTGTTTTTTGCTTTACTGCACAAAAATTGCAATACATCAGTGCACCTGCATCGTATATGTCTCATCTTCGTCTCTGACAAGGAAAATTTCAAATAATGGAGTTCCTGAGGATGCAGTGACCAATTGCCTAAAAGAAGTAAGTATTCAGTAACTATTGATTATAGGATGTGTAGGCACTTGCCTGATTTTAAGGTAAGTTACAAATTGCGGGAAACACACCTTGGGCTGTAGCTCTTTGCGACATATCTCCCAACACCAGGGCTTATCTGTACAATTCTCCCAATCGAATCATCAGTGTCCTTAGCATACCCCACCCACCAACCTACCTGAAAAGGGAAAAGGTCAAAATGATCCCAGCCATATCCCTGTGGGGTGGCATCAAAAGTACATCTTCCTGCCACTTAATGAGCATTTCATAGTTTTGGCGAATTCAGGTATAACCATGGGGCAGTACTTCTTCATATATATATAGACACACACAACAAGAACTAGAAGTGACGGACAAGGGGAGGGGAATTATGGTCAGTCATGTCTTGTTATTGGACAGGTTGCCGTACAGTGTGATCTGCCATACAGATTAGCCTGATGAGCATGACCAAATTAGTGGTCTGCGATAGGATAGGAGGAGACATACCAAGCTGGTTCCGGCAAGCCTTGTCAACCTGGATGCGTCCTGATACCGCTGTTCCTCTATAGCACTCTGTGAGGATCGAGAGAAATGAAAACCCTAGGCAGGATTAGCAAAAGAAGAGAAGAATCGGGAATCGGGGGGGCAAACGAGGAGGGAAGAGACCTTGAGCTGGGACATGACGTGGGCGACGGCGTCGGTGCCGGTGGCCTCGAGGATGGCCCTCTTGAGCTTGGCGGCCTCGGCGAAGTCCTCGTTGTCGACGGCCTCCTCGAGCTGGAAGTTCAGGAGGGAGGCGTAGGTCTCGGCCTGGTCGACCTCAGCGAAGTGGCGGGTCCACCGGGTCCAGTCCCAGGTGGAGGGCGACGCGGAGGCGGTGCATCGGCAGGCGGCGGCGGAGGATGCGCGGCGGGCGGGGAGGTGCGCGGCGGAGGGCGGCGAGCGGCGGGAGACCGGGAGGGGAGGGCGGGCGCGCGGCCGCCGGCGTGGCGCACGCAGACATGGTGCGACCGTGCGGACAACGCAAGTGCAACGGGGAGGGAGAGAGAGGATAAGAGAGAGCAAGCATGGGTGTGATGTGATGTGAATGTGATGGCCATGGCCTGCAGGCCTCATGCCATCTGGCCCAAAAGTGGCTCTTGGCCCGCTCGGTCCAAGTCCAATCCAATACGAGCAACCAAACGGAGTCGTCCCAGATGGCCCACCGCACCTGACTTCCAGCCAGAGTTCCAAAATTCGATTTTAGGCCAAAAATCGGTCCGGCCCGATTTTCGATTTGCCGCAAATCGGTTGAAATTTGAGTTTTGAATTTTAAATCAACCGGAGGTTTAAAAAATCAGAAATCATTTTTTTCGATAAATCGGTTGATTTCTTCAATAAATCGACCGATTTCTTCGATAAATCGTTTGAAAACAAAAAATCGGTATTGAAATTTCGAAATCTCGAGCCAAACTTCGATAAATCGGTCGATTTCTTCGATAAATCGAAATCGCTTATTTTTTCAATAAATCGGTCGATTTCTTCGATAAATCATTTGAAAACAAAAAATCGGTATTGGAATTTCGAAATCTCGAGCCAAACTTCGATAAATCGGTCGATTTCTTCGATAAATCGACCGATTTCTTCGATAAATCGATCCAAACTGATTTTAAATTTTGAATCAAAATTTTGAATTTAATTCGTGATTTACCGTTATCGATCCGGCCCGATACCTCGATTTGCCGCGGCAAATCGCGGTTTGCCGTCAATAAGTTTAACCTTGCTTCCAGCACCAAACTCTCATAACTTTCCCCGGCCTCCTCTCTCCCTGTCGGGGTAATAGTCTTGGACGCATGTCCTCTGACGTAGGCTCACATATCAGTGATCCAAAGTCACTCTGACATACGTCAAAGGATACACGATCGATAGTGTTTGATCCTGTTCTAAAACGCTGACAAATTACTGTTAAATTTTGACCTCTTTTAAAAAGGAGTTTCGAAAAGCCAAAAATGATAACTAAAACAAGATATGAGAATGTTTATCTTGTAACTTCAAGATTTTTGAGAAACGGTGCTAAAAAAATCAAAGCATTCAAAAATATAATCAAATATTTGAAGGAAAAAACAACACAAAGCATGCTCGAAGTCTATCAGCCAAAGTTGCCACTGTCGATGAAGGAAATGGAGGTGATCATTGTATATTATTAGGGCTTGTTTGGGTGCGCTGGGGAAAAATCCTAAGGATTACCATCCCATAGGGGATGAATTCGTTATTTCACTTCCCTATGAATAAATTCCCTTATCTCTTCCATGGGATACTCATCCCCTCTTAAGTCTCAACCACTCCACTTTCTCATACACAATCAAAATAGCAAGAAACGGTGGCCGACGTTGGCAGGTAGCCATGGCGTTGCTTGTGACGGCGTGGCTACTCGTCTTTAAGAGTCCCTCGAGGGTGCCACCTCGCCTCTCCAGTTCCACCTCGCACCTTCAGTTCTACCTCACACAGCGTTGGAAGGTTGCCATGGCAGGTGCCCCAATGGAGAAGACTAGCAAGAAGCGGTGGTCGACTAGCAAAAATAACACGCAAGCAGCAGCATTAGTCCTAGATCAATCCGTTCGCAGGTGAAGCTAGGAGACTGACTGTCGACGAATTATGTCGGTAATATACTTTATAGGGCTATGCGTAAGACCGAAACCCGATGGTAACACATGAGACAGATTTATACAGGTTCGGGCCCTCTGCGGTGGAGGTAATACCCTACTCCTATGCTCGTGAATTATATTGAGGTTGATCTCGATGGATCAATATTGGGGATGGCTATGGATCGATGTGATCTCTCCTCCTACTATGATCTACCTTACCGAACTAGGGGCCCTGCCTCCCTTTATATAGTGGAGGGAGGTAGGGTTACAGATAAGTATCCTAGTTGGTTATGGAAACTGGAGATAGAGATAGGAAGTCTATCTCTATCCTTTCTTGTCGAGTACGTAAGCGTACCGGATTACAACTGTGCCTTTCTTGCGATACAAGTCGGGTCTTCATGCGGGGCAGGCCCGTCTTCTAGATGGTAGGCGTGACCTGCTCCGCAAGGTGGTCCGTCTAATTTCTTCGTAAGGGTACCCGGGGACCATGTTATCCACACCGACAAACCGGCTACCACCATGGTCCCCTAATCCATCCATTCGCGACAAGGGGCAACGGTAGGAGTGCAGGTGACGACGAGAGTAGTGGAGCGCATAACCTTATAGCTCATCACTGCTACCTTCGAGCCCGCCATCGTCGCCTCCTTGGCGGACTGGAGCCCGCCGATGTCACCTTGGATCCCTTCACTGCCATCTTGGTGCCCATCGATGCCGTCCTGGAGCCAGTTGAGGCCTTCCTAGAGCCTGCCACTGCCATTAGGGAGTCACTAAAGAGCGCACCTTCACGTCACAGGAAAGATGAAGAATTTTTTTCTCAAGCTTGAGAGGAGCTTTTTTCCTATCCGGGGATTAGGCGGGGTTAGGGTAAAATTTCCCCAAGGCATAGGACACCCAAACAGACGAAGAAAATTTCCATGGGGATAATCCCGCCCAGGGATTTGCACCCAGAAATTAGACTGGGATCCTAGTGGATCCCATGTCCCTCAAATAAGCCCTTATTGTTGGTGGAGGAGAAGCATTGGATCAAGCAGGTAGCATATGTTCAATATTACATGAAACACTAGTCGACCTAGGGTTCTTGTGTAGACTGCATGCTCTGCCCTTGCTTCCTCTATATAAAATGTCAAATATTCCAAGCAATGGCATATCCTATGTGTATGTAGACACCATCACGGTTTTATGTCCCTTTGTGCGCATGTATGTGAATTAAACTTTGTATATCACTAGCCAATGCACATTCAACATCACAACGTTATATGCAAACGAGCCCAAAACTCTAGGGATCTTCGACCACTTTTCAACTTAAGTCACTACAAACAATATCTCAATTCTTGAGTGATAGGCGACACCTCCACTCGTTTCTCTTCCTAATGACCTAAACTTACCTCGTGCGGTATAGATTTTGTTTGTACTAAACTACACTACCTATTCTCTTGCATTTTTTCATTGACCATATGTATTTATGTTAATATTAGCGTCCTATTATTGAGATTATTTATTTAAGATTACGCGAGGATCCATCTCTACTAATAAAAGCAGACAATGGTGATGGTAGGTTCTCTTGTCCTTTTTGCATATTACATTTTAGCCCTTTTGTTTTTAATTTCACATATAGGCCCTTGCTCTCTTGTCTTTTCTGCAAATTTACGTTTTACCCCTTTAGTTCCTAATTTCACACATAGGCCCCCTGCTTTTGTACTGTAGTGTCCATGCTTCCTTGCATTCTAGCCCCCTCCCGTTTCTCCATTTCACACATAGGCCCCTCGTTTTCTAGTATTTTAGACCCTCAACTTTCTTGATTTACAAATCTAGGATTTCACTATTTCCGTCGCGAAGCACACCTTGATTAAATAGGACCCTTATGGCTTCTTTTCGATCCCATCTCAAGATTCTCGATTGGAGGTGCGTATATCATGGCTGATTCTTGAGTGGCTCCTAATAAAAAGCTTGACATAGGAGGAGTGATGTTTCTAAGTAGGGAGCATATGCTCATATTCTCAATTGCAACTACATCATAATCTGATTTATACGTAATTGGTAACTTAAAAGGGGGTTAAATGGATATATATACCACCATAAAGTTGTGATATCAGAGAATTGTCGCTAAAAAGTATGATATTCTAACAAAGTCATCATGAAGTTGAAAAAAATTTATGCATGCCATTATAAAAACGTTAAAGACAATTGTTCCCTTAGAGAAAGGAGCTCCATGATCCTTCTTCCTCCCTCCTCCTTCTACCTCTACACAAGTCGGCCTCCACCACCTTCTCCATATTAGCCGTCCTCCACCACCTTCATCCTCCATTATCCCTCCATATTGGTCAGCCTTTCTGCCACTCTTGGCCTATGTCTACCCCTTTGCTGCTTGCAACACTATCACCTCCCTGATTTATACATAACTGGCAACTTAAAAGGGAGGTTAATTGGATATATATGCCACCATAGAGTTGTGATATCCGAGAATTACCATTAAAGAGTGTGATACCGCGAGAAATCCATCACGTGGTTGCAAAAAATTATATACATGCCATTATAAACTTCAAAGACAATCGTGCCCTTGATTCTTTCTTCCTCCTCCAACGAGAGAAAGGAGCCCCATGCCCCTTCTTTCTTCCTCCTCCTCCTACATTTGTACAGACCAACCTTCACCACTTTCCTCCACAATGGCCACCCTCCACCACTTTCATCGCCCCTTCTCCCTCTGCATTGGTCGGTCTCTACCGCACACTCCTAGCTTGTGTTTGTCCCTTTGTTGCTCGCAAAACTACCACCTCCCTGCCCTCCACCATGGAATATCCTCCTTTGTTGGTGGAGGAAGAGGGGTCTAGAAGCTCTGTCACTAGGTTCATCAAAACCTAGCATAGGAGGAGTACCACCGCAGATCTAGAGTGCCATCACCTTCATTGCGAGAGAGGATGTGCTTACTAGGAGTGGATCATGACTGTTGGGGAGGAGGTGTCAGAGCCCGGTTCTACTAAACCGAACCCCTCTGTGTTCTGTGTTAATAGTATGTGTCCCCAAGGATCAGTGCACGTACCCACAGTGAATAGAACACAGTATCATTGCCAATACTGCATTAACTAGAAAGTAAATCAGAGTGCTGCGGAGCAATAGATTACATTAGTTCATAGTATTAGGTCCTGACTAATGCAAATAACATGATAAACCAAAAGTGGCGACCCATCATGGCCACAGGCACACGCTGATCTGGGAAACAGCTAAAAGTCTGGATCCACCTCTGGGAAAATAGCAACGAAGTCTTGCGCGTCCTCGAACTCCTGACCTGCTCGCGATAGGAACAACCCCGCATGAAAGGCGGGGTTAGCACACAAATGCTAGCAAGTCTTTCCTGGGAAGGGCCAGGCTAAGGCTCATCCTAGGAAAGCTGAGGGTTATTTTGCATAAAAGCATTTAATCTAGAAGTATAAAAGCATTTAAAAAAACATGCAGAAATAAATAATTAATAATTCTCAAGATTGAATATACCAAAGTTCTCAGTCTCAGTATCTCCTATCTCGTGTCTCATATCTCATAATAATTCTCAGTGTCTCAGCACACTATCTCATTCTCAACAACTAAGAACAGCTAGCAGCGGCACACGGCCGGAAAAACCTTACCCGGGTCATATTAATTAAGGTGAAGCTACGTTGTAAGGAGCCACCAAGTCGCTCTTAACCGGGAGCATGACCATTCGAATAGGTTTACACTCTGCAGAGGTTGTACGCTTTACCTGCAAGATACAGTACCCTCCCGTCGAAAGGTACCGTAACAAAATCCATTAAAAGTCTAACCCCGGCCTTGCCACGGTAATACTTGATATTCACACAAGTACCCGGGGGCTTCGACCATACCTGATGTTCACACAGGTATCCCGAAGTTCCATCCCCCAGGCAATACACCGGCGATAACGCATCCCTCGGGACCTCACCCACGGTGCACGTACCGTGACAAACTCAACGTTATTCTCCCTCTAGATCAGGCTCGTCCCATACCGAGCTTGCGGTCGTACGGGGATATCTTGGTTAAACTCGGTACAATCGTCAGTCCTTATTCTCGGAGCGGCAGTCAAACACAAACCCAAGTCTCGTGCACGAAGGCACCCACCATACATTCCAACCGCTCCCGATCCCAGTTATTAGTTGGTCAAATTTTAATTAAAGGGTGATCAAGCCCACCATAACCAAGTTCACCAGTATCATTCTCCGATACACAATTCTCAAAATGAATATAATAATGATACAGCTGCGGGAGATCACTCCCCGATGTCTAACTAAGCATTGCTAAGCCAATTAAGATTTTAAAACAGTAGGACGGTATTTAATATAATTTATTCTAAGGTTTTTCATGGCAATGGGTGCATAACATATAAATGAACGGCATGCACTAGGAATTTCTAAAATAAATACGCATATTTTAATTAATTAGCAGTTTTGGTAAAATCTAGATATTAGGATTCTAGGAGAAAGACTTGCCGTGATTGAAGTCGTGCGGCTGCTCGGCTTGGTCTTCGGCTCCTGACACGAACTCGACCGGATCTAGCGATTGCAAACAACATTCATTCAACACATTGCATGAAAACATGCATGCAAAAATAAATGAATGCGCATGCATGAGTATGATAAAGTAATGCTTGCATTTGAGGAATGTATTTTTGAAAATTGCTTTTATTTCTAGGATGGCATAAACCATTAAAAGCAATTAGGTAAAACACTTTTTTTTGGATAGAAATTATCAAAAATATATTTTATAAACATGGGCTTACAAAATGAATAATTATTATCCTTATTATTTTGGAAATTTTATTTTATAATTTTAGAACTTGTATTTCATATGAAATGAAAATTAGCTAATAATGATATCTAACATACATATGTTCTTTTGAATAGAAAATACAGAAAATAACTAATTAATGAAAATGGATAAATATTGTTTTCATTTTATTTGAGAATTTCAGAAATTTATTTCTATTAAAAAGACACTAGCTACTACTATAATAATACGATATAATTAGTTGAATGCAATTAAATAAAACATTTTATTTGGAACTAATATTTTCTGAAAATAAAATAAAATAATTACACAATAATTGAATAAATATTACTGGAATTGATTTAGGAAATTTTTAAAAATAATTTTATCCTAAAAGAATAAGCATATATGATTAGGGCAATTAGGTAAATCTTTTCTTTTTATTAAAAATTTCTGTAAATAAACTAATTACATTTTAAACATTATTTTTATGTTTATTTATCATTTTCAGAAATATGAACTTATTTTAAAGGTATATATAAACAATTAAAACAATGTCAAAATGCACTTTCCTATAGTCTAAAATATGTAGAAAATAAAATATATTCAAAAAATTACACAAAATTTATGGGAGCTAGAAAACATCCCGATCTACCCACTGGAATAGGTTTCATCCAAAACGGATGAACGAGGAATTTTTGGTGGAGATCGGAAGGAGTGAAAAGAGTGGAGAGGGGGCTGTTCTTGCTGCGGTAGAATCCGACGAGGTCTTCGGCGAACAAAATCCTAACACTCAGTCAACCATTCTCCGACTGCTTGGTTGGGATGGATTCGTGACGAAGATAGCAAGGATGTCCTCGGACGGTTTGAGGAGATTCGCAGCGAAACAACGTTGAGGCGAGGAAAAGTAGAGACGACCAAGAATGGAGAGGCAGAGCTTCGGCGTTCGATTCCTGGAGCTACAAGCCTCGGATCTAGGAGTTCTTGGCAAAATAGAATCAAGAGAGGATCCTCTAGAACGTCCTTGAACAGTTTTTGAAATGGAGACTTACCCAATAGCGAGATTGAGAAAGAAGGAGTGGCCGGGCATTGGAGAAGAAAGGGGAGGCAGGGAGAGGCGCGGGCGACGGCGCTGGAGGAGGCGGTGGTGCCTGGCGATGGCGAGCTCTGTCGGCGATGGCAACAGATGCACATGCATGCACGCATAGGAGAAGAGGAGAAAGAGAGAAAGAAAAATGGGAAAGAAGAAGGAAGGAAGAAGAAAGGAGGAAGAAAGGAGGTGGCAGCGGTCGGTGGGGAGCTCATGGCGCGGCCAATCATGGCAGGCAAACAAGATGCATGCATATGCACATGCACATGCATGCACACGCAGATCTTGGGAAGGGAGGAGGTGAAGAGAAGAAGAGAGGAGGAGGAGGAGAGGAGAAAGGAGGAAGAAGGCGGAAGGAAGAGGTGGCCTCACCGGCGGCGGGGACTCCGTGAAGAGACTACAGGGGAGAGAGAAGTGGCCAGGGGAAGGTGAGGTGGCTGGTCAAGCTAGGGAAGAAGTGAAGGAGTGGATAAAGGAGAGAGAGAGGTAGAGTAAAGAAATAGGGAAGGGGTAAAAAGGGAAAAAGGGAAATTAGAGGGGTAGAAAAGGAAAAAGAAGGGTGAGGGGAGGGGTAAAAAGGAGAAATTAGGATTATTTTGTAAATAAACTTTTGAAATTGTGATATGCTCATTTGTAAAGTTTTTAAAATTTTAAAACTTTAATGCAGAAATGCAAAATGCAGATGAAATAATTTTATTTTATCTTTTTATTTTATTATTTTATTTTTTTTGAAAATGAGGATGTCACAAACCTCCCCCCTAAGAGGAATCTCGGCCCCGAGATTCGGAAGGGAACAGGTGGGGAAACTCTGCTCGCAGATCTTTTTCTCTTTCCCAAGTTGCCTCTTTATCTGAATGGTGACTCCACTGAACTTTGCAAAACTTTATCTTACGACTCCGGGTGCACCTTTCCGCTTCATCCAAAATCTTTACCGGGTATTCAACATTGGTCAAATCCTCCTGCAGATCCATGCTGTCCAACGGTGTTTGCTCTTCGGGCACACGCAGACACTTCCTTAACTGAGAGATATGGAACACACTGTGCACTTCAGACAACTGCGGCGGTAGCTCCAACTGATAAGCCACAGCTCCAACCTTTGCAAGAACACAGAACGGTCCAATATACCTTGGTGCTAACTTCCACTAACCCTGAATCGGCAGATACCTTTCCTCGGTGACACTTTCAGATAAACAAAATCATCCACCTCAAACTGCAAGTCGCGGCGACGATGATTTGCATAGCTCTTCTGTCTTGACTGTGCTGCCTTTAGTCGACTCTGAACCAGACGAACTTGCTTGTCGGCCTCTTGCAACATGTCCGGTCCAAACAGCTTGTTCTCACCTGTCTCTTCCCAAAATAGTGGTGTTCTGCACTTGCGACCATACAATGCCTCAAATGGTGACATTTGGATCTTGGATCGATAAATTGTTGTTATAAGAGAACTTCGATACGACAAACTTGTATCCCAATCGCTCTTATTTTCCAAGGCATAGGCTCAAGCATATCCTCCAATATCTGGTTTGTTCTCTCGGTCGACCATCGATTCGAGGGTGATAAGTCAGATCTTGAAATTCAACTTCGTGCCCAGTAACTTATGTAAACTCTGCCAAAATCTAGATATAAACTGAGAACCCCGATCTGAGACAATTCTCTTTGGGACTCTATGCAAACAGATAATCCTTGCCATATACAACTCTGCAAGTCGGTCACCGTTAAAAGCGGTCTTAACAGGTATGAAGTGTGCCACCTTGGTTAGCTGGTCCACAATTACCCAGATAGAATCAGAACCTGACTTAGTCCTCGGCAAACCAGTTATGAAATCCATGCCAATTTCTTCCCACTTCCATTCAGGAATCTTCAAGGGTTGCAGCAAACCGGCGGGGCGTTGATGTTCTGCTTTTACCTGCTGACAAATATGACACAAAGCAACATACTCTGCTATGTCTCTTTTCATACCAGTCCACCAATACTTCTCCCTTAGGTCAAGGTACATCTTGGTACTGCCTGGATGGATGGAAATAGCTGATTCATGTGCCTCCAAATTTTTAATGCATGCACAACTGCAGCTAATTCCAAATTATGAGTCGGATAATTCACCTTATGCGGCCTAAGTTGACGGGACGCATAGGCAACGACTCTTCCTTCTTGCATAAGCACATAACCAAGTCCATGCTTTGAGGCATCACAAAAGATCTCGAAATCCTTTTGATTATCCGGCAGAACAAGTACAGGTGCAGTGGTCAGACGCTTTTTCAATTCTTGGAAACTATTCTCACAAGATTCCGTCCATTCAAACCTCTTATCCTTCTTTAGCAGCTGAGTGAGGGGTTTCGCAATGCGCGAAAAATCTTCAATGAATCTCCGGTAATATCCGGCCATGCCAAGAAAACTTCTGACCTTTGTCACAGACTTCGGTGACTCCCAAACAAGTACTTCTTGCACCTTGCTAGGTTGCACTGCGACTCCGTCAGCTGCAATGACGTGTCCTAAGAAGAAGACTTCTTGCAACCAAAAGTCACACTTGCTGAATTTTGCATATAACTTATGCTCTCGAAGCTTCTCCATCACCAAACGAAGATGTTCGGCATGCTCTTCTTCACTTTTTGAGTAGACAAGAATATCATCAATGAATACCACCACAAACTTATCTAGATATTCCATAAATACTTTGTTCATCAGACTCATAAAGTGAGCAGGGGCGTTGGTCAAGCCAAAAGACATCACTATGTACTCATACAATCCATACCGAGTAGTGAAGGCGGTTTTCGGTATGTCTTCTTTTCTGATTTTTATCTGATGATAACCAGACCTCAAATCAATTTTTGAAAACACACAAGCTCTTTTCAACTGATCAAACAAATCATCAATATAGGGCAGAGGGTACTTGTTCTTAATGGTTACTTCATTCAATGACCGATAATCCACACACATACGCAAGGTATGATCCTTCTTCTTCACAAAAATCATCAATGCTCATGTCACTGCTCTGGGAGATCTCGCGAGGGATGGAGGGAGCTTGCGGCTTATAGAGGCATCGTTGGCACCAGGTGCTTTAGGCTGGAGTGGTGTGGAACGGCTAGCAACAACGTCCTGTGGTTGAGGTCATGGTGAGCTCATGGGATGGTGGTTGACTATGGAAGAAATGAGAAGGGAGAATGTAGAAGGGAGACAGTAGATTGGGCATAAAATTGGTGAATGGAGAAGTTAAAAATATGAGGAAGTGGCATATATAATTTTTCTGACTTTAATTTGGCATTCTTACCCTATTTTACTTTTAATGGTAATTCTTTAATATCATAACTCTATAGTGGCATATATCCATTAACCTAAAATAACATGTTTTATGAGTGAGCTATTGAAAGTGAGGAGTTTTAGTCCCTCCTGTTCTGCATATTTGCAAATATGCCCTGTGTTCTGCATATTTTTGTTTTCCCGAGCCTTTTGCATTTTACCTTTCGCTCCAGGCCTCTAGCATCATGGCTCGCTCATCAGCTGGCGTCATCGTCTTAGAGCATGGCTAATAATATAGTCCACTGCTGGCTATATATGGTTGCCATGTCATCTATAGCCATCTAAAAGTCCACCCATATAATAAGTTAGCTGTAGAAACAATCTACACATTAATAAATGGCCCACCCATCAATCCTCTCATCTTCTTTGGAATCAGATTATAAGCAAACTTTAGAAATGCCATCGAACAAGTTGTTCTTCTTCTCTCTCTTCCAACAAAGCAAAAATGTAACGTGACAACTCTTATGGCCCGCTTACGTCGCCTTATTATACTTCTCTTACGCGGTGCCCGTCGCCCGTCGCTCTCCTTCAATTCCGCACCACACCATCGCGGCTAGACCTAGGGTTTACAGATTCCAACCACACTCCTAGTCGTCTACTCGGTCTCCCCGGCCACGCCCACATGGACGACCTCGCTCGGGGGCTCGCCGCGGTCTCCGTCTCCGTCTCCGACCCCGCCGCTGCTTCCGACACCACCGACCACCTCCTCCACGTCATGAGCGCCGTCGAGGGCGCGGAGGCCACCATCCGCAACCAGGTAATCCCTTTACCTTCTCCTTCTCCTCCATCTCCTGCTGCTACTACCGCACCCGATTCCTGCGCTCCAATTCGCCATCACTGCTACTCGTGCGCGTGCTTTGCTCAATGTAATAACTGACTTTGGCGTCGCCTATTCTATTCTATTCTAGCTGCAAGAGAATAAGCGCCTCAAGGATGAACTGATGCAGAAAACACGGCAATTGCAGATGATTGTAAGCAAAAAATGTTTTTATTTTTTATTTTTTGCTGCATGCAGTACACCATGTTCTAATTACGTTGTTAATGTAACTAGAGCCACGCATATTGTTTTGGGATGTGCTCAGTATTTATTTATTGATTGATTTCAGAGGGAGGATGCAACATCCCAAACTTCTTTTCATGGAGCAGGTCATCACCCTGTTTCTGTTGCTAACAGGATGGACGGCCCAAAGTTATCTGACAGCAATTCATCAACAAATCCTCCAACCACATCCAACCTTCACCACAATGGAAGTTTGGAAGGTGGAGAGCCTTCTAGGGAAAGCATGAAACACAAGTACCTTGACAGTGGCCCTGCTAATGGAGGATTTAAAAGATCATCAGCAGAACCGGCTGCTGTGGAGAATGGTGGCCCATCACACTTCTCTACTCCATCGTCTCGTTCCCTTTCCCCAGCTAGGTAGCTCAGCACAATTGATGCTGCCTCACATTTCTGTCTTGGAATATAGGAATGAGCTTTTGGTTGCAATATTGTGATGAAAATAAAATATCCTTCCCTACAGGCATAGAAAAGAAGGAGAGTACAACTCTAGGCTCAATTTAACTGGACAGGGGTCACTGCCTGTTTCAGAGATGAACACAAACATATCCTGGAAGCAGGTCAGTATAGCTCGCTTACAACACCATATTCACATCTGCGATTTGCGGTTCCTAACAATATAATTCCCACGCAGGACCTTACTGTTAAGGTCAAAGAAAACGAAGAAGAGATTGCTCAATTAAGAAAGCATCTTGCTGATTACTCGGTGAAGGTGACTTTTCCTGTTCAAAGAAAAATTACTTTATTCCTGCTGTATCTTCCCTTCCTATATTGTACCTGACCTCAAACTATTCCTGACAGGAAGCGCAAATACTCGATGATAAATCTATGTTGGAAAAACGTATTGCTTATATGCGCCTTGTAATATATTTGCTTTATCTCATAATTCATGTGTCCCTTTGAGTGAGCATATATATCATGTTAACTTATAACAAAATTGTTTTCAGGCATTTGATCAGCAGCAACAAGATTTAGTTGACGCAGCATCAAAAGCTTTATTGTACAGGCAAGATATTATTGAGGAAAACATTCGTCTAACATATGCATTGCAGGTAGTTTTTTTTCAAAGAAGGTAGAAGCTCTACCGATTTGATTAAATGGAGGGTTAAGCAAATAGTACAAGTGTTGTTCTCATTTAGCGAAAACAATTAAGCCACAAAAAGCAATCAGAGGAGCTCAGTGCGCGGCCACTTTCATAGCTCATATAATGGTTCTGAATGGTCAATGAATTTTCTGTCATCTTTTGCATTCACGCAGTTGAAATCATCTCAAAATTGGGATTGGTGTTACCATATCCATTTGAAATTGCATAAGTTCATTTGTGTTCTATATGGATGAAGTTTCTTATGCATTTTTTTCATTGATAGTACTTTAACATCTTTCTGCAAAATGTCCAAAAGGTGTACACAAATGATCATAGCTTCTATAGTATCAGGTAATACCTTTACTGGAAATTTATGGTTGGTTTTGTCGTGGTTACTTGGGCTTGTGCCATGGAAATGCTACTCAAATTTCATGTAGGAATGCTACAGAGAGCTTTTTTTTATATATATAACCGAAGGAAAACTTTTCCCCAGAAAATAATTATGCATCTCTCGTCACGATAGTTGCATATATTTATGAGCATGTAATTTTAAACTTTTTAGTAACAGCTCCTTAGTGTGCTTGATTGATGGCTTTTTCTACCGTATGTCCTAACTTGAAGTACAAAAGGTAAATAGAGTGCCAATTTGTGCTGATACTTCTATGATTAAAAGATTACCATAAGATATACTAGGTCTTGGAGTTAGATTTGAGTGTTTCTTCCACTATCTTAGCTTCTTTGTGCACCTCAGTCATTTTATCTGGATAAGCTGTTAATTTCAGTTTTTCTTATGGAGTGTTCGTTGTTAGATGTAGTACAAAATAAATAAAAAAGATACTGAATTTTGCTTTTGTCACTGTGTAGGCTGCACGTCAAGAAAGATCAACTTTCATATCTTTTTTGTTGCCTCTTCTGTCTGAATATGACAACTTACAGCCTTCTGTTCTTGATGCTCAATCCATTGTTACTAGTTTGAAGGTATGCTCTGTTATCTGATATGCGCTGGTGTTTGGCAGGGCACTGTCATTTAGCAATTTTCATGTAAAACAAATTATTTACAGGAATCTATATTGTTATTGGAGTGCTAGGAGCAAAAAAGTTAAAATGTGAAATGTTATTAATTCCAGATAAAGAAAACATGTCATATTTTAACTAATTGACAATCAATTTGGGTATTCAGAACATGTGATTGAGTTGCTTCAGGTTTTGTGCCAACTGAGTTGGAGGCAGCAATTATCTAAGTTAACATTTTTCTAAATGTGTATCCCTTGCCATGTAGGTTTTGTTTAAGCATTTGCAGGAGCAACTTATTATTACTGAGGTGAGTCACAATAAGCTACTGTAAATATGCATTACTTTTAGGGCCACAATGTGTATAGTGTAGTCAATAGTGAGCTTGTCTTGCTTGCACAGCTTACTGCTGATATTTTTCTTACAGAACATTGAAGTTTCCTTGTGTGCAAACTTGGATGATGCAGGAGAAATTAAAGGAGTCACAGTATCAGATAACTCGATGGCAAACTGAATTGTCAAATAATATCAATCTTCCTGTACAGTCACTTAATGATCCTCTTGGGAAAGCATTGGTTACTTCAGTATGGATCTGTACTCCTTTGTCAGTACTCTTGCAACATATGCTTCCTCTAACTTCTTTACTTTCCCAGAGAAAAAGCAGCCTTGCTATTGTGCCCCAGACATCGTATCCTCACATACAATCTCCAATGTCTTCCCCTGTTCAAGCTAGAGGTGATTGGGGTGTATTAGGGAACAAAAACCGTCAAGTAAGTCAAAGTGAGGTTCCTGTAAGAAATGCTGATCACGATGACATGGGAAGGATCTCTCTTTCAAGCAGGTGGGGTCTCTTTTTTAAGAAATTAATAGTGTACCTTCCTACCTTACTTTTGGCTCTCTATCAGTGTGGTGGATGGCACTATAATTTCATGCGTAGGTTAGCCATACAAATGACTATACATATGCAAGTTGGCCAGCAAACATTTATTAGTAGCCATCACACAACCTGTTACTATTAATTGCTAAATTTGTACCCTTTATCACAAGTGAATTGGTTATATTTGTACCCTTTACAATCAATGAATTGCTTATGAGAGATGACACCTTTCTATGTGATATCAATTGAGGTAGGCAATCAGAGGGCAAAAAACAAAAAGGGGCCTAAAAGAAAAAAAATAAAGATCAAAGGACGAGGGACCAGGATTAGTTCAAGATGCAAGCGGTACATACTGTGGGCTTACCACACATTGCACACAATGACCTGATTCATTTATGCAAGCTATTGCAACAGCCTGCAAATGTATTATGCGGGAAATGTAACACCCACAAAACCCACATAAATGCCATTCAGAAATCATATTCAAACAACAAGTGAATCACATTCAAACAATGCCATGATCAGATCAAATTGGGGTGAATATCTTCTCTCAGAAATCACATTCTCCCCGCCGGATCCAGAGGATGGGACGCAAAATCCTCGGCTCAGAGCAGTCCGCTTCGTCGTTGAAGCCTCTAAGCCACTGCGGCACTCCCAGCTCGTCGCCCGGGAGTCGCGCCGCGAGCTGCTGCTGCCGTCGCTGGCTCGCCCCCGCATTGAATGCTCACCTCGCCCGACAATTGGGTGGAAGACTTTTGCAGAAGCAGCCCGCGCAGTGAGAAGTAGCCCTCCTACCGGCATTCACTCCAGCGCAGCTCGCGTAATGAAGCCCTGCCTTTACTCCGGCCCAACTACCGCGAGGAGGCGCTGCTTTAGGTGCTTGGCGCTGGATCACCTGGTGGCGGAGTGCAGAGATCCCATTCGCTACCGTTCGTGTTGGCGTAGCGAACACACTGCCGCTAGTTGCCGGTCCCCACGGCAGACCCCGCCCCACCTCCCTCAACCTCTCTCCCAACCACCCTGCCCCACCATGGCCCGCGAGCTAGGGCATGATGATCGCAGACACGAGCGCAAGTCCCTTAGCCTCCCGGGCGACCCCCTGCTCTATCCGCGTCGCTCACCAAGCTTCATCCTCGGCTTCGAGGTCATGGCGGTACACCTCGACATTCTGAACACCACCCGCTGTGTCGTCGCCAACCTCGCCGGCCGCAACCGCCTGGAGCCCGACATTGCCTTGGATGAGGCCCACATGGCCGTCATCAGCGCCTCTGGGGCTCCATGGCAAAGCATTGGCATCACCAAGCATTTCTCGGAGGACTTCCTCATCCGCTTCCCCTTGGTGGAATGCCGAAACGCGGCGCTAGAATGGGGACGCGCCGTCTACGGTGACACCACCTTGGAGCTCAAGCCTTGGAGGCTGTACCTCGCCCAAGAGGTGTCTCCGCTCCCCTTCTGGATGAGGCTGTGCTTGGAGAATGTCTCGCTCCATGCGTGGATGGAGAAGACAACCAAGAGCATCGTCGGCGGCTGTTGTACTCTTCAATGCATCGAAGAGAGGTTGCTGCGGAGGGAAGACACCTCCATGTTCAACGTGTGGGTCTGGGCGTCCAAGCCGGAGGACGTGCCTAAAGTGCACTACCTCGCCATCGCCACCAATCCTGTGAGCCAGAGCGTCCCGGAGGCCAAAGAAATCTCGACCTTTAAGGTCTTGCTGCACCTGGACGTTATCGAGGAGCACTCTAGCCCTCTGGGCAACATCCGACTCACCCAGCTTCCATGGCGCCTGGGCAAGGTCAACGGCGACGACCACGTCTTGCCGGCGCCGACCGCCCTCACCGCCGTGGCCCGAGCAGCGACGAGGACGACGAGGTGCCCCGCTGTGGCCGTGGCCGCTCTCGCTCCTAGGTTGCCCGCACCGTACTCCGCTCGGTCTAAATTAAGTGAACTGATATATGGGAGCCCACTTAATATGGGCTAAATTAAGTGGGCATGTGGACAATCTGTGCCCACTTTGATCCCTAGGATCATTCATTACTTAGTTGGTCAATCGCCACTATCAGGATAGGCTACGAAGAAAGGAAAAAAAGGAAAATAGGAAAGTAAAAAAGAAGGGAAGGGCTGGATAAACAAAAATACTAAAATAGACATGAACATTTCTGAAATTTGTTGTCAACACTCAACAGTGTTGAGCTAATGACAGACTGATTTATTGGATGATACATATTGGAAGGGTTATCATTGAATTCTTGCAATTTTTCTTGGATACGCTATAATTACGGAAACTTCAGGGATGCGTGAAATTATCATTGGTATGCTTTGCTTTTGTCGTTTATATTTTTATTTTGCTATTTTTGTATACTTTACCATTTTTGTGGAAGATTTAGCAAACCACTTCTGGTAGTCAGTAAACTTTCATTACTAATTTGATTGTGACTTCATGATTTGCAGCAACCAATTCAGGAAGGATGTTTCTGCTCAAGTATCTCAACACAATTCTCATGCTGTCCAGTTTGACTTCGACACCCAGTCTCAAAACCCACCATTCAAGGGCCTTAGTAGAAGTGATGTATTAGATGGCTCCAAGTATGCTGAAGCCCAACAAGCCCAAGAACATTCTGCTCAATGGGGTCCGGGAGACTCACCTAATTTGCCATCTGGCCTTGAGGATGCAAACCCTTCATATCCCTATCTTCCTACTGTTCTTGAGGAGCCTGGTTCTTCTTTCTCTGAAGGTGATTACTACTGTATTAAGTTCATTTTTGTATAATATTGCATTCAATCTGATGACAGATTATGAATATGCAGCTGCAGAGGATGATCCACTACCAAGCATATATGCGCTTCAAATCACAGGTGAAGCTTTTCCTGGACGAGAGCTTCAAGCAAGTGGACACTCCACCAATGGAACCACAAGTTGTAATTTTGAGGTGTGTCTCATTGTTCTTGTCAATCCACATTCTGAATGATGCAAAAAGTTTTCTATCTTATTTCATTCATATCAATTCAAACCTTCATACAATCTCATTTATTTTTGTATTTTTGTCTGTGTGCAGTGGGTGCGGCATTTAGAAGATGGCTCTGTAAATTTCATAGAAGGTACTATATTTTTTTATTACACATATGAAGTGAACTTATGCTCCATGACATTCTTCCTTACATTAGAATGCCATGATGTCTCAAGAAAGTTGCAATTATATTTTCTTCTTGGTGTAGGAGCAAGGCACTCTAACTATTTGGTTACTGCTGATGACGTGGACACTGTACTGGCCATTGAAGTCCAACCTCTTGATGACAGGCAAAGGAAGGTAATTATTTCGTCATATGCTGATCTTCATGATATGTGCTGTATTTTCCCAGTTCCCACACTTTTGGGAATTCTGGAGCTACCTATTTTTTGTGTTCCTTTGAAATGACATTAGGAAGAACACTAGCCGACTAGCAGCTTCATGATAGTGGTGAGAAGCAAGTCCATGATAGTTTATTTTCTGAAAATCTACGATAGTGCTTATGGTGTGTTTGGTTGGAGGGAATTAGGAGGGAAAGGGAATTCACAGAGGGGAAATAAACTCCCATGTTTGTTTAGAGGGAATAGGGAAAAGGATAGAGAATTCATAACGAAAATGAGGGGAGTTCAATTCTTGGGGGATCCCAGGTAAATGAACTCTCACCGTCTTCCTCTTCCTTTTCCCTTTCCCCAACCCAACTGATGCCAAACAGGCCCTTAATACTATCACAAAAAAAGATCTTTTAATGTCTGGAGAGACGAGCATTCCTTTGGAAAGGTCAAGAACAGATTAATGGTGGTCATTGCCTTGTAACCTGGGAAAAAGTTTGCATGCCGTTGGATTATGGGGGTCTTGGCATTCACAATTTAGCCAAGCTTGGTTGGGCCTTGCGGATGCGATGGTTATGGTTGCAGAAGACTCAACCTGATCGGCCTTGGGCTGGGCTTCAAATTCCTCTTCATCCTAATTCTTCTGCTCTTTTTAATATATCTGTAAAGACTCAGGTTGGGAATGGGCTCTCAACCAAGTTTTGGACTGATCGCTGGCTCCATGGTCAGTCAATAGCTGAAGTTGCTCCCTCTTTATTAGTTGTGGTGTCTAAGCATGCTATCAAGCACCGCACAGTGGCTCAAGCTCTATGTAATCGCCGTTGGATTCAGGATATCAAGGGTGGTCTTTCTGCAGCCATGCTAGTTGAATACTTGCATCTTTGGGATGATCTTCAAGGCGGCTCTTTGCAGCCAAGTGAACCGGATCATCATATTTGGGCGCACTCCTCTTTGGGCCAGTACTCTTCCAAGTCGGCTTACAAAGCCTTTTTTATTGGTGCTGTCCAATTTGAGCCTTGGAAAAGGGTATGGCGTTCTTGGGCCCCATTGAACTGCAAGTTTTTAATTTGGTTGGCCATCCACAATCGTTGTTGAACTTCTGATCGGTTGGCTTGTCGTGGTTTACCACACCCGGATCGTTGTCCTAATTGTGATCAAGAAGAGGAAACAGTGCAACATCTCCTCACATGATGTGTTTTCGCCCGGGAGGCGTGGTTTAATGTTTTATCAAGGGTTGGCTTGCAGCATGTCTCACCAGGGCGGCAGGACTTGATCTTGGTGGATTGGTGGCGGCAGGTGCATATGATTGTTGACAAGTCTAGGCGAAAAGGGTTTAATTTCTTAGTCATTCTAGTGGCT
The DNA here is from genome assembly GCA_036346145.1 of Olyra latifolia. NCBI lineage: Eukaryota > Viridiplantae > Streptophyta > Magnoliopsida > Poales > Poaceae > Olyra > Olyra latifolia. The sequence continues at coordinate 54,362,870 of CM070528.1, read as the reverse complement.
TGGTGGCTTTGGAAGCATCGTAATGCTTGTGTTATTAATGGGGCTTCTCCACGAGTCCTAGTGGCTGTGGAGAATATCTGTGATGAGGTTAATCTTTGGTGTATGGCAGGAGATAGGGCTCTTAGAGCTTTTTGGTTTTTTTAATTTGTATGTGTTGGGTGGTTGTCTTTCTTTTGGCGTGGGCATGAGTTTCTGTCTGTTTCTGTGCCTCCGTTTTGGAAGCACGCTCTTGATGCAATGATACGCAGTCCTCCTGCGTGTTCTAAAAAAAAATGTCTGGAGAGGTAGGTATTAGAGTGAGATAACATCCTCTGAAATCTGAGCCCTTAATTGATACAAGGATAACAAAAATGAGAATTTAGTTCAACATCTACCTTATACTTGATAGCAGTTAACCTGTTGGTTTTTTTTACGGTGTGGGAGTAACTACAGCTATGAGTAGATAGCATTTTCCATATATATTCAGATCAGATGGTAGCTCAGGGCATTATGATATCGATATTTCTCATGATAATCGATATGGATACCCTTTCTTTTCTTTTCCAATTTATATTTGTTGAGATCCAGAATGCCCAATCAATTTGAGACAAAGTCCCACCTGCGATTTTCTTAAATTTCTATATTTAAAATCACAAACATGTTATCTGAAATGAGTTCAGATATGCTGCACGGTTAAATTTGTTTCTCGAAAACTGATTTGGCACTATTACTTCTATTGTTAAATGTTTGGTTTTGTTTGAATCCTTCCTGTTTCTTTTGTAGGGGGAGTTTGTCAAAGTTTATGCTAACGAGCAAAGAAAAGTTACCTGTGGTGAGTATTCTGAATATGTCCTTTCATTGTGAAGAAATCAGTTACGCTATAGTGCTTCCAATGGCAAATCTGCTGCAGACACAGAAGAGAGGAGGGGGGGTGCATTCAGAACCTCAAACATTCTTTATGTACCATTGCTGTACACTTTAGACCTGCTTCCATTTGTGGTTCATATAACCCTCCTTGACTTGGGTCAGGGTGGCACCTCCACACCCTTGCTAGCATACTTTATAAAATCACCCCTTTTGTCATGAACAGGTGACGTTGCCTGATTTAGGGAGAAGAGATCATAGACTCGGAAGACTAGAGAATGATGTTATTTTTTGCTTAATTCTGAGATTATGTTGCTCCTCCTTATATACAGGACTGACTCTAATAGATAGACTATATCTTTATTCAAATCCTAACTAATCTAATAGGTAGCAACTAACCTAATCCCTAGCCACAGTAACGTGGGCCATTGTTCACGCATGAACAGTAGTTCCGGAACCCGACTAACATTGGGCTAAGCCCAAGCTTATGCCAGTTGGGCTCAGGGCGGCTAACGCCCATGACACCTTCATACACATATGTCATGTGGAGCTTGGCCCACATGCCACCGTGTTGCAAGGATCATGCTCATATATCATCTTATTGTTTCTAAACCAAAAGGCCGAGCCCCCACTCAAGATGGGATACACATGGCATGTCAAGTTAAATGGCCTTTTGTTCTTGCTTCGCTTAAAATGGTTATACTGTAGTTACGAAGTCTGGACCTTTAAGCATTATATGCTATTAATATACGTTGTAAACCTGGGACTAATCCCGCTACCACTCGCACTTAAGCACATGGGCTATCTCAAGTTTGGCTAAGGCTTTACATATAGAATGAGTTGCTAGTAACATTAACAGAAGTGAAGTTATTGCTGGGGAACTTTCAATTATAAAATAACAGTTCAACAACTGTTACAGAGGATCAATGATGTTCAAACACAATTGAAAACAGAGATACATACCTATTGTGTTACAATCATGCAGTGGCAGGGATCATATATATTAATTACTAAGTCAATATGCTGGTCAAGTTGATCTGCATTAAACTAGTATCGCATACTAACAGTATATTGGTCAGTGAGCGAATTGAAAGGCCTTTCCAATAGCAAATGTGAAGAATGGTTACTTCAGCATCATTCTGATGATGGAGCTTAGGATACAGACCCACTATACTAAAGAGAGTATTTTATCTATCTATATATCCTTAATTCTCAAAAAGCCAAAACAGTGGTACTTCCTGTTATTTTGGTTTAAGTATGTCAAGACATGCAAACATGTGATACTGATTTTCTGAATGAGCTTTGCTAGCAGCAGCATTGCATAATCTGTACTTATAATCCGAGTAACCACCTTTGATGCAGATCCTGAAACAAAGGAGCTTATTAGGAAAACTCTTGATATTGGGCATGTGTCGTACGAAGTCCAACTATCTGTAATGTTTTCTATACTTTACACTTATCCATCAAAGACATTCTTACTATCTTCTGACAACATGCAACTGTTTGAAATGGTACATCCTCTTATAACAGGTGAGATATTTAGACTGGGAACCTGCTGTTTTGGCAATAAAGAGAGAAGGTTACAGCATTAAATGTAGCGGTCAGCGTGGTGTTGTTCTCACAGAAAAATTTCAGCAAGCAACTGCTGTATGCTCCTCCTCTTTAGCACGAACTATTTTCAGGAAGTGAATCTAGATCTAAAATAGCCAATGAACTCTGTTAATTCCTTCAGTACCTAAGTAGCACACAGATTCCCTGAAAATGGGCTGAAGGAAAACCAGTGGTAATTTGGTGCTACCAGTGGTTACCTAGAATCCTGGAAGGAAAACCAGTGGTAGTTTGGTGCTACCATTGGTTACCTAGAATCCTGGACCAGGGAAGGATTTCTTATCCCAGATGGTTTCAAGATCTCAGATTTATCAGTCCAAGATCAAATGATCAATGAACTTTGTGTTGTTCTTTGTTATATAGATATATCTTGCACTATATGTTTAACAAAGAAGAAATGAACTATAAATAATTGGCCACAAACTGGCTGTTTCCAGAGTTTCTCTGGGAACAAGTGAGTTCTCTTCCAGCTTCCGGCTGGCTTCCGGTGGATTCTTCAAGTTTCACTGTAGATAAGGGTTTGTGTAGATAGATTACCATCCAAAACATGCTTGCACTAGCATCAGTGGTCTAGCAGTGAACCAGTGATGAGTTTTTAGAACTTTCTTCAGTACTCCCTTTGCAATTTCTGAATTCTGTTTTTTTTCTTATAAACTGTCATTTTATTCAATGGATTCATAAACCCCCTCCAGAAAATGTGGACAGAAGGATTTAAATGACTCATGCATTACTGAAATACCAATTACGTAGAATTATTTGTAGACAAATTATCTCTGTGTATTGTTGTTTTTTAAACTGTTTGCTTACTCTAGTATTTTTACTTTGAAATCATGCTTTTGATTTTACCTCAGTGCTGTATAATAAGAAATCCAAGCGTTAACAGGCTAACGCCGTTTTGCTTGGTATTTTGAAGTTTCTAGTTAGCGTTTCTTATACCTTTCAAGTTATGGCTTTAACACTGTTTTCCTTCTAACAGACTCGATTTGAACCTGTGCATTTTATATTGCTTGTTGAATGTGAGTTTGATTCACGGCAAAGTTTGTGCTGCCCTTTACAGATTAATATCCCATACGGGCGTCCAACAGAATTTTCAATTATGTCTGCCGAGGGTTTTGATTATAATCTAAAGCCGGCAGAAAACACATTGTGAGTATCGTATCTAGGCACTGTGTTTTCTTGTTTAGTTTCAACACATCAGGTAACAGTTGTAGTTATTAGATAATATGCACCAAGTAGATGCATATTTTTTATAGACTCCTAAATATTTTAGCAGCAGGGCTCTTTCCTACACCTTTACCTCAAACAGCCATACATGTCATTATTTATTTATATAACATACTGTTAAAAATCTGCTCACTTGTCTAATACTATTGAGCATCGAAAGCATGGCAACTGAGGACCCAGTTTCCTTCACAAGTACATATCTGGAAATTCTAATCAAACTTGAATTGAAATCTGTCCTTGGCTGCCAGAGTAGATCACTAGCTTGAATTGAAAACCTTGTCCTTGGCTGTCAGAATACTCCACTAGATCACCCTCTTATGCATTTTTTTATGACTATTGCTATGATGTTTGTTTTTTTATTACTGATGAGGTTATGCAGTACTATGACCAGCATAAATTATATATTGCTTATGTTGCTCCACATTTCAATTTTGCAGGCCACGGGATACAATTGTTATAGTATTAAAATTGTTCAGAATGATGGTATGGGTTCATTATCTATTGTACAAGGCATAGCATATTAGCATCCCCTTTATTATCTTTCTTTAACAATATCAAGTGGGCCATCATGAGGTGATGGCTCCCATTTTATTCTAGTCCATAACTGAGTATTGTTTGATGACTAGCTTGTTAATGGGCCTGCATTATCAACTTCAAAAAAAATTAGTTATAACATGGTTCTCACTGATAGTGTTGCATGTGGTTAAATCAATCTTATGTTTGGTTACCATATTCATGGTTGCCTTGCCTCTTTTGGCCAGGCTGTGGTTACCACTCTTTTCTTGCTAGCGCTCATAGAATCTGTGGCATATTGGATACTATTGGTGGGTAGCAACGTTCCCAGACAGCTATGGTGGTATCTGATCTAGTATCAGCCAAAACCCTACTAAAAGAAAGTGTGCTTTTAATCGTCAGCAATTGTTACAGAAAGATGGAACATGGCTTGCCCCTGTTGTCAAAATTCTGTTCTGTGTTATCCCTATACCAACATACTGGGTGGATGGTGGCTGGCAGGATTACCCCTTGTATTGTCATGCACCACTAGGCACATTTCCCACTCTTTCAATGCTAACGTGAAACATGTGCATTTTGCAGGCTGTTGAGAAGAGGAGAGGAAGGAAAAAGTTGCTTTTCTTCAAGTAGATTGAGCTCCACCATACTTGTAGTTATGCTTCTTGGGAGTGTATGTAAGATTGTGGGTGAGGTGTCATTGTTTCTGCTGTATGTATTGTGAAGGTACCTAGATGATTTTGTTGTAAGCAAATTAACCAAAGAAGCCAAAGTGAGTAGTAGTAGTTTTTAAAGAGAGTTCCATCATTGCAAGAGCAGGTCAGTGGAAATGTAATTTCCTTTACAAATAAAATGGCCCTGTAAAATTGTAGTGATTTATCATTACTTCACGGGTGAGGTGAGGTCCCTGTCTGCCGTCTGGTTCTGGTTGTGGTTCAAGCCCGACGTGGTGTGGTCCAGGATATGCTGTGCTGCGCTGTATGTCTGCGTCTCGTTTGTATGGTCCAGCCATAAGGCTCACTGATAATGAAACCGGCAAGACATTATAAGCGCCAAATGCCAGCATGCTGGGCCATCACCCATCCACGTTATTCGCTGCTCTACTGTAGTACTTGCCTGTTGTTTTACTTGGCATCTTTTCTTTTCTTCGGCTCTTTGGACAGCGCGTCTTATAGAGTGTTCTAGAAATTTGTAGTTCCTCGATATGCATATCTGAGGGATCAAAAAATTATAGAAAAAATGGTTTTGAGAGTTTTGAGAAGAAATAGTAAAACCTATAAAAATTGGCTACCAAACGTCAAATCGTTTAATTTATACGAAAATAATAAATTTTCAGCTTATAAACAAACGCAAATGCTGAAAAGAACACTACTTTAGATATCTAGGTAGTGTTTCTTTCGGCGTTTGCGATTGCGTTTGCTTATAAGATAGAAATTTGTTATTTTTGTATAAGTCAAACACTTTAATGTTTGGTAGCCAATTTTTATAGGTCTTACTACTTCTTCTCAAAGCTCTCAAAACTATTTTTCTATAATTTTTTGATCCCTCAAATGTCCTTATCAAGGAGTTACAAATTTTCAGTTTAAACGTAAACGCAACCGCTGAAAGAAACGCTGCCTAGTTGCAGTGGATTCCAAAGGCAAAACGTTTCCTTGTAGTTGCATTGCAATTGCGTAGGGCTAATAATGCCCTGCTGTGTCAGTTGCTCATAAGCTCAAACTTGGCTTAATTGCATGCTTTTTTTTTCTCTATTACACATAGGTGTCGCCTGTATCATCCTTTTCGCCGTCCTCATCCAACTGGTGTTGCTGGAGTTCCCACTTCCCAGTAATCCCATGGAGCGTACTCTGCAGCAGCTCCAATGCATGTGAACCCTTGATACTACTCACCTAGTTACCTGGCTAGCTAGTGTTTGTCTGTTTGTGCAGGCCTCTGCCTTAATTCATGCACGTGCGACACAGAATGCCCTAGAAAATGCCGGTAGGCGTCACACTCTGCTCCCCCATTTTTTTTTCCCGTTTCTCTGTTCGTACCGGTGCGTCATCCTGCATATGTACGTCATTCTGCATACGTGTCCGCATGGACGTGCGTTCTCTGCTATTGCCGTAACGCAGAGGTGCGTTTATATTATGTGAGGAGGGAGGAGAGATGAGAGATGAGATGTTCGTGATGGTGGATAGATGTAACAAATACGTAGTCTATTTGGTTGGTGTCTAACATTGTCACACCCTGATACGTTTTATGGTAGATAAGTTTGACCGAGTTAGACGTGCGTTTGGTTCATTGTCACACTTGTGGTAGGATTGATCTTTTTTTGTACGGGTTCCACATGCAAGTGACTCTTGAAAGTGTGACAAGATTCCTTTAAATAGGATAAAGTGTGACAAATAAATTTACGAATTAGACTTAAACGAGTTGGACAACTTAGATATGACAAATTTAACTAAATTTGATCCCAAACCAAACATGCCCCTGCAAACAATACTTACGGCAAGGATGTCTACCTTTTGTCCGTACATATGCCATCCTTATAATAATATATCCTCGCTCATCTCGCTCCATCTGTGGTGCGCTAGCTAGCTCATCCCATACTATACTCAAGACGTATTCATACATAAGACAGATGGAAGCGATGGCGAAGGGCACTGCTGCTGCTGGTGGCGGCGGGAGGAGGAGAAGCACGGCGATCAGCAGCGGCAGCGGCACGACGACGGGGACGACGCTGGAGAGGAAGGAGATCGAGCGCAAGAGGAGGCAACATATGAATGGCCTCTGCTTCAAGCTCGCCTCTCTCATCCCAAAGGAGCGCAAGCCCAAGGTACGTAGCTAGATATTATCTCCTTCTCCCTCATGCTAACATCATCTTACTTCTGGGAACTAAGGCTAATTAACAGGGCTCTAATTCATGAAAGCATGCATATCTAGTCTGTCCTTCACATCGCATGAAATGTTAATTAATCAAAATTAAGCTGCGCACTAACGTACGCCGAGTTCGCTAGGAGTTTTGGGTGTGTCGGTGCAGATATCACTCCTATGAAATGCAGCATTAATGAAACATTGATAAAACATTATCATGTACATTTGAAGCATTTTGTGCAGCGTCTGATACAATCGGTGTCTTCACGTACGGTATAGTCACTCCGATGTACTATATAATTGTATACGTAGGATACGATGAGCCAGATGGGCAGCCTGGACGAAGCGGCGGCATACATCAAGGACCTCAAGCAAACGGTGGACGACCTGCAGCGCAGGCGAAGCTCTGCACAACTCATGGCTGCCACAAGAGGAGGAGCTGCTGCTGCTGGTGCCGGCGGCGTCTCAGCGACGTCCTTGACGACGAGCAGCGGCGGCACGGGGTCAGAACTGGAAGCGGCCGAGCCGCCGGTGGTGGAGGCGCGGTACCACGACGAGGGGTCGAGCTCGAGCCTGGACGTGGCGCTGATATGCAGCGTGGAGAGGCCGTTCAGGCTCCACGAGGTGATCACCGTGCTGGAGGAAGAAGGCGCCGAGGTCCTCAGCGCAAACCTCTCCGTCGCCGGCCACAAAGTCTTCTACACGATTCACGCCCGGGTACGCTAGCTCTCTGCTTTCAGGATTAATTGATCATATATACCAAATGGAAATTTACTTCCAGCTAGTGTATGCTACAGCTCCACAAAAATTATAGGAACTTTATTATTGTATATTAATTAATATTACACGTTCAACTCCCGGGTAAGCTGAGCTCCATGCCAAATGGAGACTTCCAGCCAGTGTATGCTGGCGAGTAACGATCGAGCTCCACAAAAATTATATATGTATGTGTGTGTCTATATATATATATATAAAAAAAAAATGCTGTAGCATTTCTCGCCCTTATCTGTGTTTATAGGGATCGATGGTCCACAGGAAATACAGTAGCTAGGAAGTACATATAAGCTAAGGGTCTAGTAATATATACATAGTACATATACATGGTCGCAAAGTCTAGATTCCTCTTGCTATATATATATATAGCTAGGGCCATACATTCTTCCTCATCATCTTTTCTTCTTGGAATTTTTTCCTCTCTTTTAGTGGTGATTACAATTTATGTCAAAGAATCGTTTCTCCATTCTCGATGAGAGACGTACCACCCATTAATTGTCGTCTTCCTATATTGATTAATTTGTAATAAAACTTAAAGGAGTAGAGATTTGTTATATGTATAATTAACATAGTGCTAGCTTCCTGCTGATTGCTAATTTGCACTAATAGCTATATGTTCTTTGATGTTGGTAATTGAACTTCACTCAATTAGTAGTATGTGCGTGTGCTAATGTGCACGATTGCATTTGCTCCCTCTCTTAACTGCAGGCGTTTAGCTCAAGAATTGGCATAGAGGTTTCCAGGGTTTCCGAGAGACTAAGAGAACTGGTATAATATATATGACAAATCGATATACATTATATATGTGTATGTGCCTTTTCAGTTACTAATAGGGAAAAGGCATTACTATCCTATTAAAATGAAAGCGTTCTTTTCCATGCCCACCGATCCCCCAATTAACATGATGTATGAAAATTTTTTGTTCTTAATCATGTAGCTAAAACATTATTATACGTGTCATATAGCTTTTATAAGTTTGGTCAATTACCACAGCTTGGTAGCTAGCTAGAATTTGAAATATATTCCGTTGTAACCTCATGCGTGCGGATCGATCGACGCTCGCTAGGGTAGCTGTTTCAGGCTGTTGTTATTTATGGGCACTTCTTTCATATTATTTTTTTTCCTAGCCAGTTAGTAATTTGTTAGTTGACTGTATATATCTCTTTGTGTTCTATGTTTACCCATGGAGGTAACGAGCCAGCATTGTTCTTTCCAGCTTAAAATCCAATTAAAATCTATAACTTAAAATTTGTTATTTTTGTACGAGTTATACGCTGTAGCACTTTGTAGCTATTTTTAAAAACTTTTAGTGGTTTTTCTCAAAACTCATAAAACTATTTTGAATATATTTTTCAGTCTCTCTCAGACTCTTTTCGAGGACCCTCAACTTTTTATATTATAATCTACCATAGTTTTTCAGCCGCAAAGAATAATGCTTAGCCAAAAAAATCTCTATATACTATTAAAAAGATTACCGTGGCTTTTCATGGCAAGCACCCTCGTGTACTTGATCTCTTTGGCTACCTCCCACGCCTGCAGCACTATCTGATAAGCGTACATAGCTTGATTTAGATCCTTTGACATTACAACTAGTAATGCCAGAGAACTACAGTACGGTGACATTGCTGCACACTGCGTGTTGTCCGATCCAAAATAGACGAACAAGATTTGATGCTACGGTAGTATCAACAGTAAAATTGCTGCAGTAGAATTGTTACTGTTGCTGCCGTTGCTCTCTACCATTGCTCCTCGATCACAGCAGCTACGGTGCACATCTAACATGTCATGCAGCTTTGAGGGAGTGCGTGCGGCTAGTACTACGTATACAGGCTTTTCAAGCTACCGTAGTCCGCGGTGTGGTCGGAGAAACACCTAGCTGCGACTCTTCGCATGTAACTTGATCACACATCCATTAATTTGTTTCCGATTTCTCGCACCCAGGCCAGGAAAATTTTATTTTGAAGGAATTAATCAAAATCTTGCTCGTGCAGCCGCGTTAGGGTTACCTCTCCATCACATCTCTCCACGGTAGTGCCTGAGCCCCAAAACAATAACCCCTTCCCTATCGTCGCTTCCTTTCCCCGAGTCCCATTTGTCGCATGAACGCCACCCTTCCCAAAGTCCCTTTAGCCGCCGCCGTATGGCATACATTATTTGGAAAAATTACATATAAACATTCAACAATATTCTTGTAATCTCAATTTTAAAGAGAGTAATCTCACCGCCTCATGCAAGGCCACAAGGGGTTATAACACACTTGTATTCATGCAACCCACCGCGAACACCATCTATTTGAATCTAACCATCTCATCCAGTACTTGTAATGTAATCCACGTCTTATCCACCATCCGCAGAGTACCGTGGTTATTCATGAAAACCACCCTTAGATCATCTCCAACCATTTTCCCTTCATTTCATTCCCTTCCCCATTCCCTTACCGATCCACATTCCCTTTATTTCCCACCATCTCCAACAGCATCCCTTCGAAGGGAATCTTATAGGGAAAGGAGAGAGAATCCCTTCCTGGAGGGATTGGAGAGAGAAATCCCTTCGTGAAGGGATTGCTGAAGGGAATCCGTTGGAGCGCTGAAGGGAACGGAAATCCCTTCGTGAAGGGAACGGGAGGCACGAAGGGACACCTTTGGAGTTGGTCTTAGACCATCTCCAACCATTTTCCCTTAATTCATTTTATTCCTTTCCCCATTCCCTTCCCAATCCACATTCCCTTTATTTTCCATCATCTCCAATAGCTTCCCTTCAAAGGGAATAATATAGAGAAAGGAGAGAGAATCTCTTTCTGGAGGGATTGGAGAGAGAAATCTCTTCGCAAAGGAATTGCTGAAGGGAATTCGTTGGAGCGCTGAAGGGAACGAAATCCCTTCGTGAAGGAAACAAGAGCCGCGACAGGAGACGGTTAGAGATGGTCTTAGTTGTGTACTTGATATCTTCATCTATCCTCTTTTGACAAAGCGTAGCTTTATGGGACTGCGTGCAGACATTACTACGTGTGCGGTCATGTGTGTTGCCGCAGCGTACGTGGCACAATTTCTCTGTAGCGACGAGGCCCATGGAAACAAAAAAAACTGATCGTTTCCAGGTGGACCTAGCTGCCTCGCTCGTTTAGGGTCGTTGCCTCTCCCTCACACCTCTCCATCTGTAGCAGCGCAAACCCTTCTTCAGTCCCTCCCGTCAAGCAGATGACATGTATTATTTGGAAAATTTGCATATATATATATATATATATATATATATATATATATATATTTCGTATCACATTCTTGCAATCTCGCCACCTCATGCAAAGCCGCAAAGGATGACGTACTTGTATTCATGCAACTAACCAAACACCATCTATTTGAATCTAACCATCCCATACACTTTGAATGCAGTCAACCAAATAACATTGATCTCTTTACAATATAGCTAGCTCAGCTCGTACAGATAACCAAACACGCACCATCGATCACTTGCATCTCCTTAACCTAGCTTCCAACCAGCTTGCTTTTGGCTGAGGGAGCCCAACAACCAAACATGACCGTAGTAGTATTAATTTACTAACAGTGATTATTAATATTGGAGATGGCTAGCTATAGGGTCTACCGGGTACCATTAATATTCAGTTGCATAGCTACCTACCTCATCAGGAGTATCTCTCTGTTCTTCTTAGGCTTTTTGGAGGTCTTTGTGCAAGTAACAGGATTCTCCACGAACCTCAACAAGTACAAGGTTTACCCTATATGATGCGAAGGTCTAGGGACTGTTTCTTTGGACGGTTGCGGTTGCGTTTGTGTTTAAGATAGAAATTTATTATTTTCGTACAAGCCAAACGTTTTGACATTTCGTAACCAATTTTTATAGATCTTCCTATTTCTTCAACTAGCTCTCAAAACGATTTTTCTATAATTTTTCGATCCTTCGGATGTCCTTATCGAGGATCTATACATTTTCAGCTTAAACGCAACCGCAAACGCCCAAAGAAGTAGTCCCTAGATCACATTGATTAAATCCAGCAACAAGAAAGCATTTCCATTGAAAATCCCTCGGGCTACCGCTGCGCACCACAGGATGTAATGCTCAAAACCTCCTAGACATATTTTGGGCCACCGACATCCATATGTTACTTTGGACCTCCAACTTGACTGATTTGCTCCTCTTCCTTCTGGCAAATGGTTCAACCAACTATAGATTGCCAGAAATTTGCAGTATTCCTGTCTCTAAGGCTCTTGCATGGAAGGCCTCTGCTGAGAGCACAAGAATAGGTATTTTGGTTGGTTAGTACTCCAAAAGAAGATTATAACGGCCTAGATCCAAAAAAACTGTTCAACATCTGCTCATGCACTGCCCTTAATTTTACAAGGCAAATTTGGCTACATGTCTCTACTTGGACTAGCATATAATGCATGATAGATCTAAACATAGTGCTCGAGTTAACCTTTTTAGGCGAAGCAAAGCCGAAATCCCAAGTGCAGCTATGCATGCATAGGACGCCAGCCCTTTATGTGAGCTATGCTCTAAACAAATTTGGACCAAGGTGTTACAGACGGTATCATAGCATCAGCCCTCACTGTGTATGCACGTATATGCCTAGTGGCGCCGGCATATGGCACATGTGGACCCGAAGTGGTCACATGGCATGCAGGTATGGCATAGGGGCCAGCACTGCACACATGACCGTATACCAAGGGAGATTCTAAACATTTTCCATGTATACGGTGTGCTTAAAAGGGGTGAATGTAATACCCCGACCTAGTGATCGATGTGAGGTCGTGTGGCCTATGTGAATTTGGTAGGGTAGGAATAGCACTATCTTGCTAGTCCAGAGAGAATTGCATTAGCATATAATGCATGATAGATCCAAACATAGTACTAGGCTTAACCCTTTTTGGCGAAGCGAAGCCAAAAGTCCCAGAATGATGCTATGCATGCATGGGCCGACCCTAGGCTATTCTTTAAGAGAATTTGGGTCAAGGCGTTATAACAAAAACCCAATTTTTTAGTATCTCCTTAATGTAAATTTTTCTTTCCTGCTATTAGTGCAACTCCAACATACCCCATCCAAGCCCTATTTTGAGGATAGGGAGCCCCTATTTAATTTTATGATGAGTGCGGCCTTTGCACTTTTTTTTTTGAGAAAGGTACCGCATATTTCATTCCCACAAAGTCATATCCATTACAAACAAGTCCTTTGTAAAAAAAAAATTACATTCTCATCCTGAAAGGACCTATCTGCTAGACATAACACGATACTTCCCAAGATCCCATCGCCGGCGACATGCTTCAACACCGGCCGCGAAGACGACGCCACCAAGCTCACCTCCTCTTGGCCAGGCCACGAAGGGCGGGAGAACAGAACAACAAGTAAGACAAAGATGGCTATAAGCCTCCAAGGATTAAGCTCCAACACTGCCAAAAGAGAGGAAGGTGAAAGCAAGAGGATGGCGACTCCGCGCGCCGAGGTGAACCTCATCACCGACGAAGGACTCCAATCACATCCCCGGCACCCATCAACACAAAACAACCATCCCCAAACTGCCCATCTGTGAGGTCGACGCTGAACGATTAGAAGACCGGCCGGAGACAATCCCTCACCGAGGCCCTTCCTCATCCTCACCCGATCCAAACCCAGACCGGAGAGGTCTACCTTCAACTTCATCCCTATCAAGGCTTCGATGAAACTCACCTACATCGAAGACCTCCTTATTGATGCCGAAGAAGCTGCCCCCAGCAGCCAGACGACGAGCGCAAAAGAGCCGCTGGCGCCGCACCTGTCATGGGAGATGACGCCCATGAGCTCCACACATCCGCTTTCGCCCACGGCCAAAAATCCCTAAAGCCTACCTCAACCCTACTCCAAAACCTAATACTATGCAAGTCCCGGCCTAGATCCACCTCACCCTCACTCCGGCGCTGGCCCAAAGGCCACCGGCGGCGAAGGATCCGGCCGGATCTAAGCCGGACGGCACACACCTTTTTTGTCTCCGCCTCTACTCTCACAAGGATCGCCAAACGCAGTTGACTGCCCACTTGGCTACCTACGGCTTGTGCGCTTAGTGCGGCCTTTGCACTTGGAAAAGCAAATCCTTGTACTATCCTGTTGATCGTGCCCTTAATGATAAGCATAGCTAGCTCCTGCCATGTTTTGTGAAAAAATATACATCTGAAAACATTCATTCCCTGGTGCACAAGTCCTCCGTGTCTACAATAGAGTTGCCAGAATTGCTAGCCGTCCTCTTCCTTGAACAGTACTAGGGCTTATGCATCGCCAGAAATCACAACCGCGGAAGAGAGCAAGCAAAATTAAGGAGTTAAATTAAGCAGGCCTAGCTAGCTAATTTGCTAGTGCCTTGGTACCAGAATAAAGGTAGCTAGCTATATATTGCATCTTGTTAATTAATTATCCGATGGTAACACAGGAGACAGATTTATACAGGTTCGGGCCATCGAGGTGAGGTAGTACCCTACTCCTGTGCTCGTGGATTGTATTGGAGTTGATCTCGATGGATCAATGTTGAGGATGGCTATGGATCGATGTGATCTCTCCTCCTCCTCCTCTATGATCTACCTTACCGAACTAGGGGCCCCTGCCTCCTTTTATATAGTGGAGAGAGGTAGGGTTACAAATAAGTATCCTAGTTGTTTATGAAAACTGGGGATAGAGATAGGGAATCTATCTCTATCCTTTCTTCCTGAGTACGTAAACGTACCGGATTATAACTGTGCCTTTCTTGTGATACAAGTCGGGTCTTCATGCCGGGCAGGCCTGTCTTCTAGATGGTAGGTGTGACCCGCTCCGTGAGGTAGTCCGCCTAATTTGTCTCCGTAAGATATCCGGGGACCATGTTATCCACAGTAGCCCCCGAGTGCTTTACAACCGAGTTGATGCCGAGTGCTCCGACTGGAACCTTCTCTATGTCGAGTGCTCCATTGGCATGCAAGGAGGCTGTGAATGGCTCAAGAGAGCTTTGCAGGTTGAAATCTCCGAGTGACTCCTAGCCAATTTCTTGGAGTCCTGGAAGTCGGCGCGATGGTTGACGTCGCGGCGTGAGTAGAATGTCGACGCATAAGCGTTCTCGCCAAGTATGAGAAGTCGGGCGAGTAAATCAGCATGTTGTCCTCGGCAAGAATGCGAAAGCCGGCGTAGTAAGTCGGCGGCGGTTGTCCTCGGCCAAATGCGCGAGAACCCGGCGTATTAAGTCGGCGCGGTTGTCCTCGGTCAAGGCGCGAGAAGCCGCAAGTTGGGTGGCCGTCCTCGTCGTTCTTAGGAGCAGCGAGTCGGCGTAGGAGTCGACGTGGTTGTCCTCGGCAGCAGATCTTGAGAAGCCGAAGCCGTAGTTTGCGCCGGTATTGGCGCAAGCATGCAAATGAGCCATATAATGCACTCGTGGTCTTGGCGAGGCGTCTGTACCGTGATCGAAGTTGACGTAAGCATGGAGCCATGCCAGTGAAGATCGCGCTCGGGGCGCGGGTGTTGACACGTAATCGTGCCATGGACGGTGCTTGTAGCGTAAACACTTCCTTGAACCCTGTAAAATGTACATGTAGGATTTAGGCGATTCAATATGAAAACATTTGGTGGGATATAAAATCCGACTATCTTTATGTCTTGAAATAGCCATTTTTTATTTTTCTTACTTGATGATTTTTGTTAGTCCGAGTGGTTTTTCTTCCTTTTGTTATGCACTCTGCCCGACTAATCTAGCTCCCGAGCGTAGGGAGTTGGCACATGGCTTATCCTAGGCACGCGTTTGGGTGACGTAGAGTTTGCCGTGTTATGGGTTCAGAGTTTCACTACTCAGAATTATAGCGCACTGGGATTTCACTTAAATCACTAAGTAACAAAAGCAAAAAATAACTATGAAAAAGATGGGTGCACGCAAGTGCACACAATTATGTGTAGCCCCCCGACTTACTGCTTAGTTGGAATTCAACTAAGTAGCAAGTCAAGAAACAACTATGAAAAAGATAGGTGCACGTAAGTGCACACAATTATGTGTAGCCCCGACTTATTGCTTAGTTGGAATTCAACTAAGTAGCAAGTCAAGAAATAACACGAGTTTATATGTGAAAAGATTATGATGATGAAAAATTTAGCTGCTTTGCTGACGATGATGTCGTCCTTGCTTTTGAGCTTTTAGCCCCCGGGTGTATCACCTTTTAGGCTTGAAGCGCAGTCGTGGGCTTGTAGCCATGTCGAAGTTTGCGCTCGGGGCGCTGGCGTTGGCGTGAAGCCGTGCCGAGTTGACGTAGACATGCAGTCGAGCCGTATAATGCACTCGGGGTGCTGGCGTAGGCGTGTAGCTATGCCAAGGGTTGCGCTTAGGGCGCTGGCGTTGACGTGAAGCCATGCCGAGTTGACGAGGCGTCGCAATGAGCCGTATGATGCACTTTCGGTGCCGGGCGAGGCGTAAGCGTCTTGCGCGTGCAAGGTTGTGCTTTCGGTATTGGCGTTGGCGTGAAGCCGTCTTGAGTTGATGTAGACGTCTTGGAGCCGTATGATGCACGAGGTCTTTGGCGTGGCGTCTTGCAACCGCTATAAAATCATCTCGCATTATCCTACATTGTACCCTGTGGAGACAATGAAAAATACGTGTAGTAGAGAAAAAACTGGATTTAAAGCTGTGACGGACCAGATTCCGGTAAAAATTTACCAGAAAATATCCAGAATGCCAACTGTCCAGGATTTTAGTTGCATTCAAAAATAGTATAGCTTGCTTAATTAATTACATGTTACAAAATATTTTATAGCGGAAATGGAAATATAACCTGGTAATAAAAAGAAAATACATGTGCCCATATACCACAGGCAGAGTCTGAGCATAAGGTAAATCTTAGAAATCGATCCTACGCAAATCTTGTCTTCTTCATAAATGTGCATATCAGAGTATAAAGTGGATCCTGTAAAAAGAAATAAATTGCCCACATAACGTGGGTAAGTACTGATTGTACTTGCAGGTTTCTTGAAAGAATATCACTATTAATATATGACAACAGGATTCAAGGAATAGTAAGGCTTTATGGTGAATATGCAAATTTTAAACTTTAAAAGTCCTATCATTATTTTAAAATAATTAATAATAGAACAAATTCTATCATCTTTCTCCATCCTTACTCATTTGCAATCCAAACAACAATTTTTCATAAATTCATGGATTTTGGTAAATAAGAGAGGCATCACCCAGTTGACACAACTTCATATACCCGAAGTAAGGTCCATCGATGAATTTGTTATTAGCTCTGCAGAACCTATCTAGCTTTACCCATATAACAGCTCCTTATATGGATGGATGATAAATGTGTCATTCTTATTCATTTTAAATCCAAGTTTTTATAGAAGCAAACGATTTACGAATGACCTTATCATTCGCTGCCCTTGAGTGTTTCCACCAGCCATACCTGCTGCGACCTGGCCCAAGCCGGCAAAGATAACGATATTTCCGAATTTGCTTCTATATTTTATAGAGCAATGAATCCAGACTTTAACTCAACCAACCACTCAGCCTGGTGCCCTTGAGTGTTGCACCTTTTTCCCGGGGTGCCTTGCCCAAGCCGACAAAGTCATCTTTCCGAATTGCTCTATATAAATACAATCAACCTTCCATACTACAGCTCTTCCACAACAAATAAGTTATCTAATCTAACTTATTTGTACAGACCAATTCTCTATTCTTTACATGAGATAATCAAATTTTAATATTTTTGCCTACTCTAAGTTTTATCAGAGGTTGATTATTTTTAGGGTGGCTTTTAAAGGTATTGGGGTTTGGATAAAATTGTACTTGGAATGTATAAATAAATAACTAGAAAATATATGCAATAAATAATAAATAAAAGAAATGTAGGTATATCAAAATGCATCAAGGATAAGAAAACCTGCCTTAATTGAAGATCGGATCACACTTATTGAATTTTTAGGACATTTATGGCTAAAGCTTCCAGAGGGCGAATTTCGTCATCTATACGTTATAAAAAGAGAGAAACTTCAATAAATATCCAAATAAGAAGAGTCTTTAAATAAACAATAAAATAAAAAGGGTCTAGGTTAAAAGGTGATGGGCTGTACGATTTTCTAAAAGTTTAAAATATTTTCTAAAAGGAAAAAGGGTAGGGTTTTTGTGTAAAAATAGTTATTTTGAGTAGCATGATATTAAGGTTAGTGTACGGATTTGTTAATTTTGGGTGTTTAAAAATGTGGATCAATTGAGCTCTAGAGATCGGGGTCGACAACATTTCTCATGTTGGAGTTCCGAGATAGAGCTAATTGAGGGTAAAAAGAAGATTTTTCAAAAGTTATTCTTTTTACCACTTAAAAATACTTTAAATAAATCAAAAGAAAAGGGGTAGGAGTTTTGATTAAAAATGGGTACTTTGGGCAGTATAAGGCTATGGTTGAAGTAATTATTGTGGAGAGATTTTTATAATTTGTTTATGATGAATTGATATATATATAAAATTTTATTGGAACATTTCTAATTAACCTTATAGTGATAAAGAATTGATTTATGTAAATATTTATATAAAATTTATTAGGCAAAATCTTATATTAATTTTATTTTTAAGGAAAGTTTTAATTGGATTAAAGAGAGGGTTTTAAATTTAAATTTGAATTTTTATAAGGTTTAAAAATTTATAGATATTATTTCTAGATATAAAACATTATTTTAAGGAATTTTATATAGGAAGTTTTTATTAATTCTTCTTCTATATTTTCAATTAAATGTTTTAAAGAGAGAGTAAAAGGATTTATTTAGAGTTATTTTATTAGAAACATATAATATTTTATATTTTTTATATAATTATTTATTGTATTATAGATTTTATGAATTTTTGTAGAATTTATAAAAGTGATTTAATATTTTAAGTAAATTTAAACCGTATGGATGAAATTTAAAATAATTAAAAGAAAATTAAGTCCTTCTTGGGCTTTTGTTGGGCTTTTAGCCCAATTGCTTATAGCAATGCTTGGTGACAGTGCTCAACGTCTTTGAGGTCGACGAATGGGGCCGAATGGCGAAGGCTGCAATTTTGGCTCAGCGGTCGACGAAAGGGACCGATGTGTCGGTGAGAGAAGAAGGTAATTGAAAGGGGATTGGCGAGGAGGTCACCGGCGACGGCGGACGGCAGCCGGCGGCGAGGAATTGGCGGTGGTTAATCGAAATTGGGGCTATGGGAATGCTTTTGGTGAACTTTATGAGGTTTGAGATGGTTTGTGGTGCTCTGGCGGCAAGGTCATGGCGGCGACGAAATAGAGTAGTGGCGGCGGGGGTTCTCCGGTGAGCGATGGGGTTGATTGATGGTCTAGCTAAGTTCGTAGTAGGTAGTGGATGGTTTTGGGTGTAGGAATTAAAGGTTAAGGAGATCGAGCGGCGAGGGAGTCTCACGAGTTGAACATGACGACAAAGATCGGGGTGAATTGAAGGAGAGAAGGAAAAGAGAAATAGCTTGAAGAGTAGCTTATGATGTCGCAAGGTCGACAAGCGTGCTATTTATAGATGGCGGAGGTCGATTCGAGGGCGAAGCCGGAGCCAACGCGGCGAAATGGCGGAGAGCAATCCGCGGCGGATGGCGGCGAACATGGGTTGAGAAAGTGGTAGATAGGGTTCGGGCTGTCGAGGAGGCTCGATCCTTCAATACCACTATCGTGCGGAAGTTACAACGGCGGATGTGTCGTTTTCCCACGAATCGAGGCAGAGACGGCGGCACGGAGGTGGAGAAGAGAAGGCGATGGCGGCGGTTTTGGGGATGACGTGGTCAAGATCGGGGTGGTTGATTTGAAAATCAACGGTGAAGATTAGAAGAGATGAATCGGTATGGTGGTATAATCGGTGATCCGTTGGATCTTGATTCAATGGTCCAGAATCGTCACGGTTACTTATGGTTTAAGTGGAAGCGCATTTCCGTAAATGGAAATCGTATTCCTCGGTTTGCCTAAAAGGGAAGGTCTCATATTTAAATAGAAAAGGATTTTTCAGAATATATTTATAGTTTTGAAAATTCATAAAGAGTCAGTAGAAGCTCGAAAAAATATCAAATAAATTTCTAAAATTCATAAAAATGAGTAGAATTCAAATATGAAATAATATTTATTATTTTATGGGATTTGTATTTTAGAAAAAGAGAGACAGGGTTTTTTAGTAAATAAATAGGAGTTTGATTTAGAAAATTATTTAAAAATTAGAAATGGTTATAAAAATATATTTATGATTTTTGCAAAAAAATTTTATACTAAATTTGAAATTTTGGGTATGTTACAAGGCAATATGCATGATATCCAATTATGTATTTTTATTATCTCAAATTGTCGTCTTTTTATCTTTCCCATATTGATTTACACTTCTCCGAGTATGTTTAATTCCTTTTGTTAAGCACTCCGCCTAGCTCATCAAGTCCCTTAGCGTTAGGAGTTGGCGCGGAGCTCTGTCTCCGAACACGCGTCAGGAAACCCAAATTTTGCATAGGAATCAGAGTTTCACTACTCAGAATATGTGACACTCGGA
The DNA here is from genome assembly GCA_036346145.1 of Olyra latifolia. Lineage (NCBI taxonomy): Eukaryota > Viridiplantae > Streptophyta > Magnoliopsida > Poales > Poaceae > Olyra > Olyra latifolia. The sequence continues at coordinate 54,342,561 of CM070528.1, read as the reverse complement.
ATCGGTAAAAGTCAACATGGAAAAGGACAAAAGAAACTCGAAAAGAGATGTTATCTTTCTGTGATTGAATCTGTATTTTGCCCGAGTAGATTAGATCCTTTTACTAAGCACTCTGCCAAGCGCATCAAATTTCTTAGCGTTAGGAGTTGGCGCGGAGCTCTGTCTCCAAGAACGCAATCGGGAAGTATGAGTGTTGCATGGAGACAAGAGTTTCGTTACTCGGAACAATCAATACTTAGGCTCAACAAAAATTCAAAAAGAAAGATAACGATTGGGTGCAGATTGCACCTAATTAGGTGTAGCCCCCGACTTACTGGTTAGTCGGAATCCGACTATGTAGCAAGTCAAATCAATCTCAGTGAAAGAGAAGAAACGGGTGCATGATAGCGCACCTAATTAGGTGTAGCCCCCGACTTACTGCTTAGTTGGATATCAACTAAGTAGCAAGTCAGGAGATAAATTATAATGATGTAATTGAGTATAAAAATAGACAATCTTAGCCGTTGATTGTGTCGTCCTCACGTCCGAGTGAACGAGCCCCCGGTCATGTCACCTTGTCAGCGCGGCTGTCCTCGGCGTCGTGCGCGAGGAGCCGGTGGAAGGAGATCGGCGCAGCAGTCCTCGGCGTCATGCGTGAGAAGCCGTCTTAGAAAGTCAGCACGGCTGCCCTTGGCGTCGTGCGTGCGAGAAGCCGGCCTAAGGAAGTTGGCGCGGCTGTCCTCGGCGGCGTGCGTGCGGGAAGTCGGCCTAGAAAGTCGGCGCGGCTGTCCTCGGCGTCGTGCGTGAGAAACCGGCCTAAGGAGGTCTGGTATCCTCGGCGTCGTCTTGTGCGCTGAAAGCCAACTTAGGAAGTCGGACGGCCGTTTCGGGCGTCGTCGCGCGAGAAGCCGCTTAGGAAGTCGGCGCTGGTATATCCTCGGCGTCGTCTTGCGAGAAGCCGACCTAAGGAAGTCGGCGCGGCTGTTCTCGACGTCGTGCGCGAGAAGCCGGCCTAGGAAGTCGGCGGTCACGGTTTCGACCGAAATCTCTTCTATCATCACCATGGTGACGCCTCCCATCTTCTTCTTGCTCCCATCGCTGAGCTTCAATGTCTTGGCGAAGGTCGCGGTTTGTCGTTGTTGCCGGAGCAACGAGTGAGTGCGGCGGTAGTCGTTGTTGTCGTCGCCGCAAGTTGGAGGCGTAGGAGCCGTAAGCCGGGACGGCGTAGGAGCCTCGCCGTGATCTCCGGATGAGATCCGCTTTGTCGTCGAGGTCCTCCATGCCCTTGCTGAGGTGCACCAAGGATCACCGAGGTGCCGAGCGAAATTCACATCGAGCTCCATCTTCGCGCGGGATTCACGTCACCCCCGCGCAGTCTGTCTTCAAACGGTCGCCACGGTCACATCTGAACTCGGTTTTTGATGATCTTGGACTCGTTGGAAAGATAACGAGATAAGCTTTCCAACGTATTCGAAACACCTCAAAATTCCTTCCGAGTCAACGGGAAATCGCGACGCAAGTTCTGTCCAGATTCTGGACGCGAATAGATCGCATCTTCTTCTTACGGTCGCTTCGCGGTTGAAGTTGTCTTCCGATCGGATCTGATCCGATTCTTCGAGGGAAAGTTTGCCGAGGTTGTTGATGATGAAATCCAGGCCGGAAAACTTGGCCGAAGGTGAATTCGACGGCGCTGCCGCCGAGAGATGCCATCGAGTTTGATGAAGATGATCTTAGCGCTGCCCCTACCTGGCGCGCCAGCTGTCGACGAATTATGTCGGCAATATACTTTATGGGGCTATGCGTAAGACCGAAACCCGATGGTAACACAGGAGACAGATTTATACAGGTTCGGGCCCTCGAGGTGAGGTAATACCCTACTTCTGTGCTCGTGCATTGTATTGGAGTTGATCTCGATGGATCAATGTTAAGGATGGCTATGGATCGATGTGATCTCTCCTCCTCCTCCTCTATGATCTACCTTACTGAACTAGGGGCCCTTGCCTCCCTTTATATAGTGGAGAGATGTAGGGTTACAAATAAGTATCCTAATTGGTACTGGGGATAGAGATAGGAAGTCTATCTCTATCCTTTCTTGCCGAGTACGTAAACGTACCGGATTACAACCGTGTCTTTCTTGTAATACAAGTCGGGTCTTCATGCGGGACAGGCCTGTCTTCTAGATGGTAGGCGTGACTCGCTCTGTGAGGTAGTCCGCCTAATTTGTCTCCGTGAGATGTCCGGGGACCATATTATCCACAGACACCATCTATTTGAATCTAACCATCCCATCCACTTCTAATGCAGTCAACCAAACAACATTGATCTCTTCACAATCTAGCTAGCTCAGCTAGTATAGATAACCAAACACACACCATTGATCACTTGCATGTACTTAACCTGGCTTTCAACCAGATTGCTTCCGGCTAAGACCATCCGTAGCGGAAACCCTATATGGGTATAGAAATAGAGTTTTAGAGATAGAGTTTCTGGTGAAGGGAAGGAATCTTTTAGGGTGTAGTGTAAAGTGTGAAAAATTTTTAGAGTTATAGAGAGAGAAAATAGAGTAGAAGAGAGAGAAAATAGGGATAGAGTTTTTGGTGTGGATGCTCTAAGGGAGCCAAACAACCAAACATGCCAGTAGAAGTATTAATTTACTAATAGTACTCCCTCCATTCCATTTTATAAGGCATATTTTGACTTGAGAAAAGTCAAACTTTATAAATTTTGACCAACATTTAATCAAATTATGTGCATCTTCAGTGGATAAAAGTTATATCAACATGTTCACCTTTCAAATTGCTTTGAATACAATGTGATATTATAGAAATCGCCAATACATAATAAGAGAAATTAATGGTCAACGTTTGTCTTGGAAGACTTTTTGCAAGTCAAAATACGCTTTATATTTTGGAACAGAGGGAGTAATTATTAATATTGGAGATGGCCAGCTAGGGTCTACCAAGTATCATTAATTAATATTCAGTTGCATAGCTAGCAACCTCATCAGGAGCATCTCTCTGTTCTTCTTAGCCTTTTTTGGAGGTCTTTGTGCAAGTAACAGGATTGTCCACGAACCCCAACAAGTGCAAGGTTTACCCCATTCGGCGCGACGGTCTAGATCACCTTGATCAAATCCGGCAACAAGAAAGCACTTCTATTGAAAATCCCTCGGGCTACCGCTGCGCACCACAGGATTGAGAAAAACGCACATACAACCACTCATTGACAATTTTTGTGTTCATCTGCAAGAAAGCATTTCCATTGCCAAAAAGAAGAAGAAGAAGAAGTTTGTGTTCATCTGCAAGGTTGGAATGGCAAACTCATATCCTCTGCAGGAAGGTTAACGCTTTTGTACTCGGTTCTTTCATCCCTTCCAACTTACTTGCTAACAATTTTTCCAATCAAGAATGGGAGGTGACAATTCATTAATATTGATAGGCTCAGGCCGTCAGGTTCACGGTGGTCATTCCTTTGTTAATTGCTCCAAGATTTGTGGACCAAAAATATTAGGAGGGCCCTGCATGTGTTAAATTTGACCAAGCACTAAGGCTCTGTTCAGCTTATTTTATCTGATTTATTTGTCTTATTTAACTTTTTTCTAACTTCGAGAGCATCCCGAGATAACCTCGAGAATTAGATCCGCTTCGTTCGACTTTTGTTTTAAAGGTTTTAGACAAGTATTTGAGATAGAAAAAAAACGGATTCAAAAAATAAATTATTTTTATTTTAAACAAAAATAAGCCTCAACTCTAAATAAGATAAATAAGATCTTATAAGCTGATAAGAACGTAACCTAAGGCTGTGGTGGCTTTGGCTAGCTAGAATGGTCCATTAGTCATGCATGTACATTGGTTTTAATGCTTCCACAGAAGTCATCAGTGCACGTTGTCCAACTCCATTTGATGTAGTCTTGTTGTAGGGTTATTTGTTGTACGCAGCCATCATAGAGCTTCTCACGGTCATGTAATGCTCAAAAGAAATTCTTAAGGCCTGTTTAGAAGCATGGTATTTTTATGGTTTCTAGACAATACTATGGTTTAAGAGAATATCATGGTATTTTATACCATGAGGTGTTTAATTATTTCTAAAAAAAATTCTGCATTGAAAACCATGGTTTTGTCAACACTATGGTTTTTTTTGGAGAATTGTAAACTTCAGCCTGAGCTAAAGTTTTCACCACGCACTGGTAAAAGACTTGGCAAAACCATGGTATGTTATCCAAAAAACTTTATAGCCAAACAGTTTGTAGTTCTAAAAAATACCATGGTTTCAATGGAGTTAGGTAAGACCATAGTATTTATGTTAAAACAATTGACAAGTCTATATATTGCAAAAGCATGGTATTAGAAGACCTTGCATCCAAACAGGGCCTAAACCTCCTAGACATGATGTTTTGGGCCACCGACATCCATAAGTTGCTTTGGACCTCCAACTTGACTGATCTGCTCCGCTTCCTTCGTGCAAATGGTTCATCTAACTATAGATTGCCAGAAATTTGCAGTATTCCTGTCTCTAAGGCTCTTGCATGGAAGGCCTCTGCTGATGAGAGCACAAGAACAGGTATTTTGGTTGGTTAGTACTCCAAAAGAAGATTATAACGGCCTAGATCCAAAAAACTGTTCAACATCTGCTCGTGCACTGCCTTAATTTTACAAGGCAAATTTGGCTACATGTCTCTACTTGGACTAGCATATAATGCATGATGGATCTAAACATAGTACTCGAGTTAACCCTTTTAGGCGAAGTAAAGTCGAAATCCCAAAAATGCTGCTATGCATGCATAGGACGCCACCCCCTTATGTGAGCTATGCTCTAAACGAATTTGGACCAACGTGTTACATATGGTATTATAGCATCGACTCTCACTGTGTAGGCGCGTATATGCCTAGTGGCACCGACATATGGCACATGTGGACCCGAAGTGGTCGCACGGCATGCAGGTATGGCATTGGCATATGGGCCAGCACTGCATACATGACCGTATACCAAGGGAAGATTCTAAACATTTTCCATGTATATGGTGTGCTTAAAAGGGGTGAATGTAAAAGGAGAGGAAAAGAAAGAAGAAATGGACCTAGTGAGCTGCGAAGGGGACAAAAAAGGTGGAGAGCGTGAAGAGCGGCGATCGGCCTAGATCTAGCCGGCTCCCTCGTCGCCGCTATCCTTCGGGCAGCTCTATAGAGATTAAAAACTATCATGATAGCCATGCTCACGATCAAGAGCAGGCTTAGGCAGCTCTATGGTGTTAGTCTTATTTCTTTTAAATAATTAATCTGTGTAGTGCTAGGGCAGTGATTGCTAGGCTGGGAATGCCATCTTGGGTATCGTGTAGTGTTGGCAGCGAATGCCGATTCAGCTTATGCTGGAAAGGCATTATTTGAGTAAAAAGGGATCAACAATTGAATTTTTTTTAATACTGTTTATTACTAAAATGCTTGCAACTAATAGAAAACTGTTTTAGATGCTTTTACGTAAGTTAACTGTCCTTAATTTTTTTGTTAGCCTTGCATAATGCTTAAGGACTTAGCTTGCTGAGTATGTTGCACACTCATCCTCGTCTTTTATACGGGGCTATTCATTCCAACGAGCAGATATTGATCAGGAGAAGTATACCGACTACGAAGGAGACGTTAACGCAGACGATCCGGTCTACTAGAAGCGTACCCTAGTCTGATGCCTGTGACGGTTGACGGGACATCACGATGCGGTTATTTATGTTCTTCTGCTTGCTTTTTATACTCTGATACTGTAATAAGTGGTATTGAGTCCACAATACTGTATGATTATTTCAATTCAATAAAGCGTATGGTTTGATCGTCAGTTTATCCTGTGTGTACTAACTATGATCCATTGGAACTAGCACCGTAAACACAAAGGGTTCGATTTTGCAGAACGGTCCCGACACTTTCATGTAAGACAGAGAAATCAATGCGAAATAGAAATTCAGCGGAGCGAGTAAAGCGAGCGAGTGCCACAACTCTTGGCTAATGGATCAAAAGTCCTCTCGTCGTCGTCGAACACCTACGACCCTATCAGTGTGTCTCTATCACCATTGATCTTCCATCGCATCGTATGAAATGATACTAAATAATACGTCTGCCAGCCAGAACAGGTGTCCCCATGTGCAATAATTAATCGATACGTCAACATATATAGTGACAAGAGACAGATAGAAGAGAAGATAAGAATCTTTAGTTAATTAATTAATTAATTGGCAGAGTTAAAGGGCAACCGATAGATATATAAAATAATGGAGTGCGTGCATAGGAACGGACATATATATATATACAACTATTTCACATGGTGCATGTCAACTGTTTGGCATGCATGCAGAGCGGATTTGCTATAGTTAATTATACTATTTTATTTGTCCCCCTGCTGCTCTCTCAACCTCCACTCGTTTTCAACATGCCAATTTGACTTAGCATATAAAATAATTTTTTTTACCTCTACGGCAGTACGTACCTGTATTATGGCTGATTTTTCTTGCTCTCTACCCTCTCTTTTTAACAGCTGTTAGTTTCCAGATTGATCAACACATTATTATTTTGTTGCATCGGATCAGTCGCATTTACTGGATATATGCCACTTACAGCAACTTTAGCAGCTACTCTATCCTCTCACTTTATAATACTATTCACTACTCCCTCTATCTAATACTCTAAATTTTCTTCACATTTTACACAACACTCTAAAAGATTCCTTTCTCGCACTACTATTTATCCCGAGACAGATATAGAAGACTGCCCAGATGCTCTTAATACATACTGTATAAATCAGCTAGCATGAAGCTAGCTGGTGTGAATATACATAGAGATTATTCAATAGAGAGATTTTATCATTCTTAGAGAGTTACCAAACACACCCTTTAGTTAGCTGCAGACCGCAGTATACGCGATCGATGTCGCAAAATCTTCTAGAGGGAGCAATATAGCATATCTGCTGCTCAATCCGATCGATAGTTACATCCTTTTAATTAATTAGTGATTTGATCATATGTATCGATCTACTTGATCGCCATGAATTAAAAGATAATTGAGGAGCATATGCACTCTTCCGTTCGTCATCCGCGCACACACTGCTGGCGAAGCAACATATATACATGGATATATAAAGGTGAACGCCCATCGATCGATTGAGCACGTACGACATATATATATACAGTAATTAATTCATTAATTTGGTCAGAAATTATTACGGCCTGTTAATGGCGCCAACTTGATGTTCCCATTTGTTGGTCAACCTATCGATCGATGTCAAGCATTTTGTCCAAGTCATCGCATGTTCATATACTGTTAGAGCATCTCCAATGACACTAGTTATAAGAAATGACCATGTCATCTATAGATAGCATATAGACAACCTCTCCAATGGATTAGCTATAACATTGTCTATAATGTTAAATACTGGCCCACATGTAATAGATAATAAGTGCCTTGAAATCAGTTATAGTCTAGCCGTAAGTTAGTAGTCAGTCTATATCTCTCTCCTCCTTTTCTCTCTTCCACCTAAGCAAAATGCTGAGTTGACATCCTTATAGCTAGCTGAAATGGTACCATTGGAGATGCTCTTACGTGAAGTACCATTGTTGGATCAATCGAACCTAGCTGGCTAGGTGCATTAATTGGGGGAAGGCGAGTAGCTAGCTAGCGTCAGTAGGTACTAAGAGCATATGTAGCAGACATTTTATAATAATATTCATTCATCTGACTTTTAAGAGATAGAGTAGCTGCTGAAGGGAAGGAATTTTTTAGAGTGTAGTGTAAAGTGTGAAGAAATTTTAGAGGGATAGATAGAATGTGTAGGAAATAGTATTATAGTGTAGAAATTTGAAGTAGCTGGCAGAGATGCTGTAAGCGCGTGAGCTAAAAAATTGAGTAAATTGCACGAATGGTGAAAACTTGTTTGCATCGGTTTTTGTTTCGGTTGTCATTTTTTTAATTTGCATCTGTAGTACTCCAGTAAACAGGGTAGCTTAAAACCCTTGTTCTTTTTGCCTTAAATTAAAATTAAAAATTATAGCCAAAATTTTGTCATTTTTATACAAACCAAACGTTGTATCATTTTGTAATTATTTTTGTAAGGTTTATAACAGTTCTTCTCAAAACTCACAAAACCATTTTTTACAATATTTTAGGTTCTCGAAGTGTACTATTGAGGACTTACAACTTTTCCAGACTATAATCAAAAGCTGGATTAAGCTGTAAGAGCAAGACCAGCAGGTGCTATATTAGTATATTCTATCACTGTTGCTACTCTGCCTCAGTATCTATATCCATCCAGCAGAGTTTCTATGTCAGTCTCTAAATTTAGAGATTCTCTCTCCGAGTCTCTATATTCAGAGATTCTCTCTCTTGTCTTTATATTTTTTTTAGGACAGAGACTCTGCTAGATAGAATGAAAATATAGGGAATAAATAGTAGTTTAGAGAAGGGATATAGAGAGATCCGAATTTAGGGAAGCCGCTGATGATGCTCTAAAGGACAAGATGTAAGTTTTTCTTTAAAGGAAGGGTAGCCTAAGTTAGACATTGCTTTTTTATTTCAACTTTCACGTAGCCTGTTATTTCGATATTTTGTCGGCTCTTAGGTGAGACGGTGTTCTTTTACTGTAGCTGCGTACATCTCATACAACTCATGACATAGAGGGTGAAATGTTTGGGAACAACTGCGGTGTAATCAAGTTTTTGGTACGATTACTGTGCAATCAAACTAATCAAAGTCATAAAAAATTTTGAAAAAAAATTGTAGATGTATTTTTGTGCCTACTCTATCTATGTATAAAATTACAAGGTCAAATTCAATCTATGTTAAGAGTAAAAAAAAGAAATTTTTTGATAAATTTAAACTTACCAAATTTCTTAGAATTTTCTATTTTTTGTAACTCTTAACATAGGATGATTTTGATCTTGAAATTTTATATACAGGTGGATTAAACAATGAAGTACATCTACAATTTTTTTTCAAATTTTTTTATGACTTTAGTTAGTTTGATTGCTCGGTGATTGCATCCAAAACTTGATTGCATCGCAGTTGTTCCTGAAATATTTTTTCATCATCTAAAAAAGGTAAACTAGGTTCAAATATGCTTGGAGAAAGACAAAGAAATTTTTTAGGCCGTGCTCTCTTTTTGGCTATCTCCAACCGTATCCCGTCGTGGAGCACGTTTCCGTCACGAAGAGAATATTTTTTAAACGCTCCAACGGATTCCTTTCACCGTTTCAAAACCCGTCGTGGGGCACGTTTCCGTCACGAAGAGAATATTTTTTTAAACGCTCCAACGGATTCCTTTCATCGTTCCTTTTTTGAAGGGATTCTTTTTTTCATTCCCTCTAGAAAATGATTCTCTCTCCTTTCTCTATATCATTCTTTTCGAAGGGATGCTGTTGAAGATGATGACATATGAAGGAAATAAATATAGAAAAGGAAATGAAAAATAAAGAAAAAATGGTTGAAGATGGTGTTAGAGCATCTCCAATGGGACACCTCAGCTGGTTTTAAGAAATCCACCTCAGCTTTTTGCTTATGTGGAGGAGAGAAGGAGATGGGAGAGATAGAGGCTGCCTCTTAGTTAAGAGACAGGCTATAGCGGATTACAAGGTGGATGCACACCATTACATGTGGGTCTAAATTAATGTTAGAGATAATGTTATAGATAGCACCATTGGACATGTTAGCTATTTGTTATGTATAGATGACGTGACACTTTCTTATAACTAACACCGTTGGGTTGGAGATGCTCTTATGTCTCAACAGCTAGACACAAAAAAAGCATTTTGGCTGCTGGAAACGGAGTAATAAACGGACGCACGTAGGCGTAGCTGATGGCTTTATGTGGAAATGCGCGAAGACACGGTGACAGTGATAGACGCCCTCGCTATCCACCCACGTGGGCATTTAAAACTTTCTTCCATCGTGTCTCTCTCTCCAGCCCGAGTGCTAGTCCTTCATATATTTTTTTTTAGTTTTATTTTGAGATATGCCCTTTTCCCTTTTCCGATTTGCAAGATAGTGGCCAAGTGAGAATGTGTGGACTGACTCCCTGCACCATGGGGCATGGGTGTTCTCTACCTCTACCTGGATGGCAGGATTTCCGTCTGGCCTTATTTTAACATACTTGTCAGTGTCCACAGATCGAGCTTAGTGAAATGATATAGAGGTTTTAAACATGTGTGTAGACTTGTATATAGGGGCGCGAGGGACGTCGTGCTGGATAAGAAAAGAATATGTACTTGGAATTGATTTTTTTTTAGAAACAATTGGAATTGATTTGATTGCGTGAGAGAGGAATAAACAATGGGGGTGGGCCCCACACGAAAACACGTCTGTGACTGTGGGGTTGACCGCCCAGCAGTCGCGCTGTATAAATGCCAGCAGGGCTTGCTGTCAACACCCCCAACAAGCCCTTGCCCCTTGGACTTGAAACCAACCGCGTTTCTTTTCTTCCACCTCCGGATCCGTGAGGGATGAAGAGCAGGTACTGCAAGATGGAGAGGAAGGACGTGGAGAAGAACAGGAGGCTGCACATGAAGGGCCTCTGCCTCAAGCTCTCCTCCCTCATCCCCGCCGCATCGCCATCCACCTCCAAGGTAGCTTACCTGTTTCGTTCCTCAAGCTCTCTACTGTCTATTTAGGAATTCTCCCAAACGGCCAAATCCATGACCCTTTCTTTCTGGGTTCTTGCTACCTTCGTTTTTGTCTACTTTCTCTTCTTAGCTGAACAAAAAAACTGCAAGCTATAAATCTAGCAGACCAGAACAGGGTTTGGGAGGTTTTCTACGCGATGAAACTTATTATTCTTCATCTGTCTCCATCACTCGTTGCCTCGATCCCCGGAAATTACGCCACCCATTCATTCGCCCGTCTGTCTTTGTTTGTATGATTTTTTTTAATTATTTTCTCTAAAAGGACAGATGGTGAGGTACGAGTACAAATTAGCGATGTCTCTTTATCGGGCGGCACACAAATTTCATATTTGTAGGAGCAGATACGATCAACCTCCAAGAAGATAAAATTCTCGCTTTCGCTTTCGCTTTCACCACGTGCTGCTTTTCTCTGCTCACTGTCACTGCTGGCGTGGGCCTCCATGACAGAAACGCGTTGTCACGCACTCATCACCACTCACGTGCCGCATTCGGGTGGTAGCTGATAAAGGATTCCACTCATCACCACTCTTGGAACCCTTTTCCAAACAAAAGCTACCTATGCCTCTGCCCGCTAATCATGATTAGTACAAAGGACAGTGACATGATAGCTGCTGGTTAATTGACTGTGCGTGTGTGTGTTGCTGTTGCAGCAGGACGGCGTGACGCAGCTGGACCACCTGGACAACGCGGCGGCGTACATCAGGCAGCTCAAGGAGAGGATCCACCGGCTGAAGCAGAGGAAGGAAGCTCCCGACCACGGCCGTGCGAGCAATGGCGCGGCGCCGGAGGAGGCGGTGGTCGCCGGCGGCATGGGCGTGGGCGTGAGCATGCCGGTGATCGAGGTGCGGTACCAGGACGCGACGCTGGACGTGGTGCTGATCAGCAAGGTGGGCGAGCCGTTCAAGCTGCACCAGGTGATCGCCGTGCTGGAGCAGGAGGGCGCCGAGGTCGTCAACGCCACCTTCTCCGTCGTCGGCGACAAGATCTTCTACACCATCCACTCCCAGGCGCTCAGCGCCACCACCGGCCTCCAGCCCCACAGGCTACGGGATCTCCTCCTCCAACTCCACTGATCAATTCCATGACCAATCCACACGATTCGATTGAGCAGGCTGCCTTTGCAGTCACATCAGCTGCCTAATTTTTTTTCAGCACTGGGGCAGCTGCGATATCTCCATCTCCATCGCCTCTAATCTACGTCCTGTTTCTACGTGCTGTAATGAATGTATGACAAGGAACTGTCTCTTCAATATTATGAGTGGTTGATTGTGGCGCTGAACGTTACTCAATTATGGTGGATGTATACCAAGTCTTCCGGGTCAAGTCTCCTGTCAGATTATGAGTATACTAGTAGTCAAATAGTACTCTGTAATTCACAAGATTCATTCCAGCAGATATCAATAATGGCACTACACATCAGCTTTGCTTTTTTTTTTTTCTGACAACAATCACCTTTCGCCTCAAGTCAAAAATTCCTTTTTGGTAGGTGCCTGCAGTTTTCTTTTTGCTACTATCTTGCAACATACGTAAGAGCATCTCCAGCAGCTACTCTTTCCTCGTACTCTATAACACTATTCACTATTCCCTCTATCCAATACTCTAAATTTTCTTCACATTTTACACTATACTCTAAAAGATTCCTTCTTCGCACCAGCTACTCCATCACGAGTTACAGTATTATAGAGTACCTGCTCCAGAAGCAACCCAGCTGAATCTCTAAAAGTCAGTTCACTGTGCTCTTTCTCTACATCACTATTCATTTCTTATATTTTTTATCTCTCCAACAACATCTCAATCCACATAAATATATAGAGTGGGAGAGAGATTCTCTAAATATAGAAAAAGAGATAGGAAATCTCTAAATATAGGGAACAAGATAGAAATGATGCTGGAGTGATATAGAAAATGAGAATCCATAGATATAGAAAATATTTCCATTTAGGACTTTTATTAGTACTCTGTTGGATGCTCTAGCCGGCAAAAAAAAAAAAGCAACAATGTAGTCTCGGTTCTTTGCAACTGAAAAGTTACGGTAAATTATAACCTGAAAAGTGGAGGAGAGGCTTGAGGAGGCTGATTTTTTTCCAAAAAGGCGGGCTAAAAATATATTAAAAAATAGTGTTGTAAGTTTGAGAAGAACCACTAAAAACTTAAAAAAATAGGTACAAAGTGGTACAATGTACAGCTTCTATAAAAAAAACAACAAATTGTTAAGCTGTATATGTGCTGATTTTAAGTGGGAAAGAACCGACCGTAATCTTTTGTTTTTTTTTAAAAAAAAGGTAATCTCTTGGATGGTAAATCTGTTTTGTGTAGACAGATGAGTGGATAAGCATTGGTTGGTTCGTCTTTTGCGCCCCTCTCTTTCTCTGTGCTGGCCTGGGCTGCATCAGTTTCAGCCACGTTTCTGGACAAGAACATTTATCATTTTATTTATTAAGGTTCGTTGGCCCACGATGGCCCATAGATCCTAGTAAATTATTAACCGTGTACGCGCGCATAACCACGTGCTGGATTTGCTAGTGTGTGTTCCATATGGAGAATCTGATTCGAGTCCAATGATGAGACTGCACTAATTTTTCCTTGATGTGTACGTACATGTATATGTCTTGCGGGCTCCAGAGTCAAGATGCATCACCAACTTATTTTAAAGCTATTCACACTAATATGTTCCATGGAGACTTCCATTCGAGTCCACCGTGATACACCACTAATCTGCCATATGTAAATAAAAAGTCATTTTTTAATACGGTAAACTCTGACCTTCATCCTATTTTTATCCCTGAAAACTAAGTAAACCGAGTTAATTTGGCCGCCCAATTAGTATAAAACCAGACACGAATAGTCCCGTGACCAGCCAAAAGACGGTTTCGTGGACCGTTGCGCAGCCCACAACGTTCCGAATTCCTCTTCCGCGTCACCTCGTTGTCTTCTCCGAGGAATCTCACCTCCCAACCTTGTAATGAATCAGTAGCAAATTGCTCGATCCTGAAGCTGATTTGTGTTGTGCAGGAGAAGAGCAGTGAGCTGCACGGCTTCCCGACCAGTGTTTAGTCAGTGTAGTATACTGTATTAGTGCAAGTTCTTAAATCACTAGCCACAAGGGCACCGTTTCTTTTGCCGTTCGGCGGCGGTCGGCGGTTTGCTACAGTAAATTAAAAAAAATTTAATTATTTTTTAGGCTCATTACACTTTTTTTCAAAGACTTATAAATTTGCTACAGTAAAACCGCCAACCACCAGAAACCGCTGAAAGAAACAGAGCCAAGGTTACAAATAGGTGGGACCTCCTCTAGCCAAACACCAGCATGAGTGCCCTCAAAGTTTACATCTAATTTAAGAACTTTATGTGCAAGTGTGCAACTTTCTTACAAAGTCATGGCCAGTGCAAAACATTAACACAAGCAAAGGAATTACTCATCATGGATTTAGCTTCCCTGATTGACACAGCAGTAGAGAGGGAGAGAGAGAGCTGACTGGGCCTAGGGCCTAGTGAGCTGGGCTAGGCTCAGGCAAGCCTAGGGAAAATTGGAAAAAAATAGAAAATTTGAAAATAGGATTTTGAATTTTTGAAATAGTTATAGCTAGAAAAGAGCATAATTAGCTACAAAAGAGCATAATTAATTAATTATAACTATAATTGAATTTTGGAAAATCAAATTGAAAATAATAGATTCCAATTTTGATTAAGTTATAATTTGAATTTGCAATTATTGAATTAAATTTGATAGAAAAAGATGAAATTGCAATTTCCAGTTTGAATTTTGAATTTAGTGAAATCAGAAATTTTCAGATGGTAAATAGTAAATATAGGAAATGCAATTTAAATTTTAAATTTTGCAAAAGTTTAAAAAAGGACCCAAAATTAAGCTATTACAGCTGCCGTATTTCAATCCCTCTTTCGAGTTTTTAGGCTTAAGGAGAAAGCCCGGTCAAGCAACATTTCGCTTGAGCCTTGGGGGCTAGCTGTCAGGGATTGGATAAATACCCTGATGGCTAGGCCTTATGCGCGGCTCATCCCTAGAGTGCATACTCGGAAAGGGTAAAGTGAGTATGGTATGCTCGGTTCGGAGGCTCACATCAATACCCTAGCTTTGATGCTCGGGGGTGGGCTTTTTGCTTATAGGCCGATACACAAGTCATCCTAGGCCTTGAGCGGATACTTCAAGACATTGGCATGGCATCCCTAACCACCTTCGAAGTCCTTATATATCTAGAACATGAAGACTTTCGGATATGAATATGGACGTTTCTTGGGTGGTAAGTTAGTTATTTTTGGGTTGGTCGGGTAGGATTCTGTCTTATCTAGATAGTTTTTCGGATGAACAGTGTGTACTTTGTACTATAAATACCCCTAGGAGAGAGGGAGGATATCATCATGATCCACATTAGTAATCACAGCCGCAATAACATAAATGCATATGTGCGACTAGAGTATGGTAATTATTTATGGCGAATTGCATTGTATTCTGAAGAGGAGTGCTTTCGAAGCGAAGAAGGGCCAATCGAGAGGTCAAACAAAAAAAAAATGCAATGTGATATGGGCTTGTGG
The DNA here is from genome assembly GCA_036346145.1 of Olyra latifolia. Classification (NCBI taxonomy): domain Eukaryota; kingdom Viridiplantae; phylum Streptophyta; class Magnoliopsida; order Poales; family Poaceae; genus Olyra; species Olyra latifolia. The sequence continues at coordinate 54,327,386 of CM070528.1, read as the reverse complement.
CCCAGCTAGAAGGCATGACTGAAGAAAGAAAAAGATTAAGATGGGCTTATGATGAAAACGAAGCCCATGCTACAGAGCAGGGTGTCGTGGCCCAGGAAGGGGAGTAACAAGTGCGAGGACAAGGTGGTCATTTCTGTAGTGGAGTGGAGCGGAGCGGCTCGAGTCGACCGTTAAGCGGCCCCCAACGTTCCGAACTCTTCCTCCTCCGCATCTCTCCTCTTCTTCTCCGATGAATCTCACCTCTTCCTCTTCCTCTCGACCGTTGAGCAGCAACGGCTTCACCACCATCTCCACCTTCACCTTAACCTCATCCATTCTCATTGCTTACTTCCTTTTCTTCATCCTATTGCTTACTTCCACCACTCCATCCTCGTAAAATTCCATCCTTTTCTTCATCCGATTGCTTACTTCCAATCCTCCTCGTTCGGTACCAAGAACCTTTCTTTCTTGCGATTCCTCGTCCCTTCTCTTCTCCACCGGAGCGGAGAGAATCCATCCATCTAGAATGACGACGCTATCGGCCGGCGTCCTCCTCAAGCTCCTGGACGGCATGAAGACCGGCGCCGCCAAGCCCATCGGCGAGCACCGCACGCCCGTCCTGCAGGTCACCGACATCGTGCCCGCCGACCTCGACGAGAAGGACCTCTGGCCCAAGCACGGCCAGTTCTACGTCAAGGTCTCCGACTCCTCCCACTCCATCTACGCCACCCTCCCCCTCGCCCAGGCCGACCTCGTCCTCACCAACAAGCTCCAGCTCGGCCAGTTCGTCCACCTCGACCGCCTCGACCCCGGCTCCCCCGTCCCCGTCATCGTCGGCGCCAGGCCGCTCCCCGGACGCCACCCGCTCGTCGTCGGCACGCCCGACCCGGCCTCGCGGGCCAAGGCCGCCGCGCCACGGAGGGGCTCCTGGGGCCCCGAGAACCACGCCGGCGTTCTTGCGTCGCCAAAGTTCATCAAGCCCACCGCTCTCAACTTCGACGAGAGGACACCGGTCAAGGCCGCGCCGTCGCCGGCGCGGAGCACGGCGTCGATGAGGAAGAGCAGCAGCGTCCTCCCCAGGCTGACCAGGAGCAAGAGCTTTGTGGCAGACAACCCTCCTCCTCCTAAGATCCCCAAGAGCCCATTCCCAGCTGTAGGTGCACCTGAGCATCAAATGGAATTTCTCCTTGTGGAAATCAATGGCAAATTGCTCGATCCCAAAGCTGATTTGGAGATGTTTGTTGCGCAGGAGAAGAGCACAGTGAGCTGCACGGCTTCTCGAGTGATGAGCAGAAGAGGAGCCAAGGAGGAAGAGCCCTCCTCGCCTCCCTCCGACGATGAGCTCGGCAGCTCGGCGACATCCTCCAAGAAGAGACCATCCGCGACGGTGACTGCTCGCGTGCCGGTGCCAGGGAAGCTCAACACACTAGGCAAGGTATGATCCATCAGACCAGACAGCCACCATTAACGAAACTTTTTGTCTTGAATTGTGATTGATACCGGAACGTGTTCCAGGAAGCCATAGAGCAGAGGGAGCAGGCACAGAAGGCGGCCCTCGAGGCGCTGCGCAACGCCTCGGCCACGGAGAACGTAGTTAGGATCTACAAGTAAGCACGCCGGCCATTGTTGTTTGTGCCACTCATGGCGATCGAGCCATTTCTGATCCTTGCTCCTTTGCTGGGGGTGACAGGATGTTCTCTGAACTGAGCAAGACGGCGAGGCCGGACGCACCGGCTGCCTGTTTGGACAGCTTCCTCAGCTTCCACCAGGAGGCCGTGCAGGCCGTGACGGACATCGAGGCGATCCAGGCGGCCACCTCGATGGCCGCCGCCGTGGCGAGCGACGAGGCCGAGGAGCCGGCGGTCCTGCAGGAGATTGCCCAGAACAGGACGTCCGTGAGCGTGAGCTCATCCAAGAGGAGAGGAGGAGGCGTGTCCAAGTCGGTGTCTTTCGCGGCGGGCACGCTGGACGACGGCGGCAAGGGCGGCCGGGGTTGGAACGGTAGCAGAAAGTGCCTGGTGATTGGAGAGGAGGAGAAGAAATGCTCAGCTCCCTCTTCTGGTGCCGCTCTAGGGTCGTCGCTGAGACTGGCGAAGCAGATGCAGGCCGAGGTGGGGAGCTGGTTCATGGAGTTCGTGGAGGCGGCGCTGGAGACGGGGCTGAAGAAGAAGAGCAGCAGCAAGGTTGGCGGGGATGGGCGGAAGCAGCAGAGTAGCAGCAGCTGCTGCCCCCAGTCGCTGATAGTGAGAGTCATCAACTGGGTGGAGATGGAGCAGAGCAGCGGTAGTTACCCGAGAGCGGCCGCCATTGCTAGGAAGCTCAGGATTAAGGCCAAGAACCCTACTTGTTGATTCTCGCTTTGCTTTGCTTCCTGAGATTGAGATGAGATTTCAGGATTGATTTCCGACTTGTTCGAGGAAGGTGTAGTTTTATGACAAGACAAGATGAACACAACAAATTGCGGTGTTCTGTATCTGCTGTACTGATTGATGTAGTATTGATTGCTGTTGGGATTTCTTGTGATGGGCTGTCTAATTGAATGGGCCCCCAAATTCCCTTCCAGGCTCGTTGGGCCGAGCTTGCTTCAGCCGTGTCGTTTTCTTGACAGATGGACAGGAATATTCTTTTTCTTTCCTCCACTTCCCAGCCATTAAAGCAAGTTCCTAGTAAGCAACCGTTTTAGTTTTCCTTTTCAAAAGAAACCCTACTAGTTTTCAACGTGCCTGATGTTCCGCTGACGAGTGGGCCTCACCATCATCGGCCCCACATGTCATTGTCCTACAATTACAGCCACGTGGCCGAGACCGACAAGTCACGCAAACGGAAAGAAACGTAAGAACAATTACATTAATAAATTAAAGCCTAATTAATCTGCAGGATTCTAAAAACTTAGAGCATCTTTTACTGCTTCTCTAAATTCGGATCTCTATATCCCCTTCTTTGAACCACTATTTATTTCCTATATTTTTATCATCTCCAGCAGAGTCTCTATTCTCGAAAAGATATAGAGATAGAGAGAGAATATGTAAATACAGAGAGTCAGAGACTCGAAGAGAGAATATCTAAATTTAGGGACTGACATAAAGACTCTGCTGGAGTGATATAGAAACTGAGAGTCTCTAAATATAGAGAAGATTTCCTTTTAGAGACTCTGCTCTTAGAAATTAAAAAAAAAAGTAGGTTTGAGAAATCTAAATTTGTCAGAAGACTCCGCTGGAGTGATATAGAGACTGAGAGTTTCTAAATATAGAGAAAATTCTCTTTTAGAGACTCTGCCCTTAGAAATAAAAAAAAAGTACGTTTGAGAAATCTAAATTTGTCAGAATTGAAATTCACAAGCCTTCTCCTTCTCTTCGCCAAGTTCTACCCGCACCTTCCATTCCAGAATCCTCGGAGCGGAGCGGGGATGGGGGAGTACTGCGCCGCCGCCGCCGCCGCCCCGCGCTCTTCCCCGGCTCCGGCTCCGGCGCCCAACCGCCCCTACGGCACCTACGACCGTTGCTCGATCAAGCTCGTCTTCGATAACCTCCACGGCAGCATCTCGCTTGACCCGGTCGCTCCTCCCTTCCTCCCCTCTCTCCCCCTATCTCCTCCTCCTCCTCCACCTCTCCTGCTCCAATGTGTGGATGTGCTTCTAGTGCCTACCAGTTGTGTTTTTCCCCTTTCTATTTCGAGATTTGAATTTGACAGCTCCCTCTTCATGTGGTGCCGTCCTAGAGCATCAAGTGCTTATCATCATTACCTACGCATGCGCCTTTTTTTGTGTGTGATTTAACGATTAAACATGTGTCTTGTACCGAATAACTCATATTGTATTGTATGATGAGCCTTGCTTAATGCTTACCATTTTCTTGGTGCTTATGCCAACATGTTACTACGACTTCCCACTAATCGGACCACTATTGTAATCCAAATGCAAGTCATAACAAACTGTTTTTGCATTTCACATCACTATTTTTGGCACATGCTCTATTATGTGTGTGGTAGGAGAACAACCATTGGTGTACATGTGGCAAGTTTCCAAATGTCTTTATGATGTGGCTGCTGACTTAGTCTATGCTTGTTTACGCCTTGTATTTGGTCCCTTTCACTCCCCATTAGAGAGACTGGTATGCATATTATTTTTAAATTGCGTGGTTCAGAATTTGAATGGTCAGTGTATGATGACACTAGCATTGGAACCATTTCAGTGTTATCTGTTATAATAAATATGAGGATTTCATACTTCACATGAGAATGCTGTCAGGAATTTTATTTATTGTAGAGTCTGTCATGGTCATGTCTGAAGCCTTCGTTTTCATGCCGTTGACCAATTGGTCGATCTGTTACAAGTAGGAAATTGCCAGTGCTGTTTTCTTTTCCAAGAAAAGCTTCAACCTATCAACGTTTCAGTTCTATTACATCGTGGTCAGGTTGTTATCCTCTCTAATCATCATGGATACAACATTATACATACATTTATAAATTCAGGATGTGGAGTACTGGTGTATTGCTGGTTACTCGGGAACAGTCAGCCATTAGTCAATTTTTTGCTGTTTGAATTTGAATCTGTGTTCCATGCCTAGTACTTTCTCATTTCATACTGACAAATAGTTCATATCATTTACTGGTTCTTGAATTTGTCTACTGAGCTATCAAAGCTTTAAGTAACTTCTGCTGCTGAAACAATTCCCTTTTATAACTTTCTTTTACTCTGGTGTACAGTTGGCTCGCAAGTTTGTGGACACCGAGGAATTTCAGAGGTGACTTTGGTTCTACTAAATTATTGCTGCTTATTTGTCTATTCAACTTCCAGGGTGGCTTAATTATGATTTCATTTCATTTTATCATGTCATTCAGGTTGCGGGATCTAAAACAACTTGGTGCGTTCTCTTTGTTCTTACATCAGAACCATCTTGAAATTCTGTATTCTATCTTGCTGAAGTGTCAGAAATGAACTGGACCTCCATATCTCAATGTTGTCGTTTGCCTTAATTAAGAAAAACGAAGGGGTTCATAATGGTGTTTTGTCCCATAGAATTGGTTTTTTTTTCCACCATTGTTAATCACAAGCATGTATCCTGTTTGTAGATAGTAATTATTTGTCCAATACAATTCATGCTTATAATTAATGCTACCCTTAGCCAGGAGACCCGCGGTTGCATTTACTATTTACCAAATGAATAATGAAATGACCCAGATACAGTACTACTGAAATTTGGTGGGTTGACAGCTTTGTGCTACAGCATTCACTGTGATCTGTAGTTCAGTATATCATTAAGATGTGGGGATGTTTTCAAGTTGTTACTTCAAAGTAGAACACAACTGTGAGCTCTGTTCTTATGCGACTGAAATCCAATTTTAATGGACTTTACAGTTTAATTTGTACAGTTCTTAACTTCTTATGCTTTTCAGGTCTCACATATCTGGTATATCCAGGGGCCGTCCACACACGTTTTGAACATTCATTAGGTGTTTATTCACTAGCTGGGGAGGCTATGAACAATCTTCGTATGTACCAGGTTTGCACCATTCATCATAAATTGACTGATATACGGTCAAGTGATAGTCAAATTAGCTACAGGTGGAACTTGTGTAATTTTTATTCGACAGGGTGAAGAGCTTGGCATTGACCGCGTTGATGTACAAACAGTGACGCTCGCAGGTTAATGTACTCAACCATGGCCCGCTAAGTTTTGCGAATTTATGATTTTTATGGTAATTCTATTCAGGCCTTCTGCATGACATTGGACACGGCCCCTTCAGTCACTTGTTTGAGCATGAGTTTCTTCCTCGTGTTGATCCGGGATCAGCCTGGTAATTCTCTTTTCATATATGCTGTTAATTATCTTTTATTACTTTTAAAGTTCGTCACATATTCTCCATGGACCATATGTTTTATATTATTTGTCCCTAGTGAGAGAAGGTGCAAAGGCACTCCTTAAAAGGCAGAAAATGTAATGAATATTCTACTAGTGTCATTATTATTTTCTATGCATGCAGATTTGTGTTTGTTGCCTTTGTTGCTAAGATTCTGCCTGTTGACAACTCAACATCGCAGTTCCATGCTTGTCCATATCCAATTTCTGAGCCGGCATTTACCGTGCATGCTTGTTAGCACGTTAACATATCATGATCACTCCCCCACTTATCTGCATTTCTACATGCATGTTAAACTGTTAAAAACTAACCTGAGACTATGTTTGGTGCCTTCATTAAAAGTTTCTTATATTTTTTTACAGGTCCCATGAACATATGTCTGCACTGCTGCTAGACAACATTGTTGACAAGCACAGTATAGATATTGAAGCTGATTACCTCAAAATTGTCAAGGTAAGCTGCATTTTATTTTCAGCACTTGTATGGTGGTAGTAAAAATTGACATCCATCAGATTAACTGACTCTCCTCCATTAAAAAAGGAGCTTAGTGCTTCCTCTTGTGTAAGAATTTGAGAACTATGAATTTGGCCTTGAAATATTTTGACTTGTCCACCTTAATGGATTCAGTTTAAAATGCAATTTACAATTCCTTTCAATATATATAACTGTAGATTAAATGTGGACTTACACTCAGAAAAGAAAATCCTATAGAGGTTGGACATAGTTCAATTGCCTAGGGAATCACATATAGCTCACTATAGTACAGCACAATGAGTTGTTACAAGTTAATAAAATGTATTCTCATATCTTAAAAATGTTCCGCAGGAAATGATAATTGCCAGCTCTAAGTTTGCCACAACAAAAGTACATACCTTACTCTCTCCTACCGTCTTCATTTTCTGTCTTACTCGAAATAGATTGGCTTACTTTGATTGGATGAATAAAACTTGTTTCTTCAGAGTGCAAAGGAGAAGCATTTTCTTTATGATATTGTTGCTAATGGTCGCAGTGGTATAGATGTCGACAAGTAAGTGGGCTTCTTTATATTGAACTTTTTAACATTTTCTGCTATTGGCCCACAGTGGTTTCTACCATCATCCGGCAATGTCATAAGCTAGAGTAACTGTGCAGGTTTGACTACATTGGCCGTGATTGCAGAGCATGTGGTCTTGGGTGCAATTTCCAGTACTGGAGGTATTTTTTTCATTGTCAGCTTGTTAAATTCCTTCTTGCTTTTTACCCCATTGTTGAGAGTACAAGAATTAATATTACCAAACTTTGTAGAGAATCTAACATCTGCATGCTCTACATGGTGTGGAATTTCCTGTCAAGGTTGTTTGGACTAGAGATTTCTTAAGGAATGAAATAAAACTGGTTGCCAAGTTTATTAGTAATTGGTTTCTTTTGCATTTTATTTGAACGAACACTATGTAACGGCATAATTACTTGGCTAGTCCATCAACTTTTAGGCATTGAAATTTAAAATGCTAATTTTTTTTTTTGTGTAGAAACTCAATTTGACTCCTTTTTTTTACCCATATTTTAACTGCATTACCTTCTCTGCAGGCTCTTAAAAGGCATGCGAGTGATGGGCGATGAAATATGCTATCCTGCCAAAGATTGTAGGTGTATTATATAACCGGCCCCACCTGCTTATCTTTTATATCTGCTATTAATTTTCTTCTTTCAATATTGTTGAGATGTGACTTGTTATGTCTCATTGGGATGTATAGATCTGAGCATCCATAAATTGTTCTCAACACGTGCTGATCTGCACCGGACTGTCTATACCCATGCCAAAGTAAAGGTATGGGTTAATTACATTGCCTTCCTTTTTCTGCGGTTCCAACGTAGTGTTATCAAGTACACCAAATAAATGGCATGTTTACTTCACATCATATAACAATGCAAAAAAAAAAAAAAACGAGTAAGTTGTGCTTAGAGGCAATCTTTTTTATTCTAAATCAGTTGGGACCTGGGGCCACTGGCTGGGATTTCCTGCAATCAGTTGTAATTGATTGCTTGAACCAGGTTTTGCATCACCTATTTTGAAGGTTTATACTCTATAGCTCTATGGTGTTATATCACTAAGGTTTTTGATAAGCTGTGAAAGTATTTATGTTGATTTTTCATTTAGCTTTAAATAAAATGGTATTGTTACGGCAATCTCATTTAGGATGTCTATAAGTTTCATATATACCAAAAATCGGCATGCATATTTCCATTCTCCCTGTATGTATATAATAACCTATTTCTAACAAACTGCAATCATTAGGCTGTTGAACTGATGCTTGTGGACGCACTTGTTGAGGCCAATGATTACTTGGGGATATCTTTACATGCACAAGATCCTGAAGACTTTTGGAAGGTTCAGTGCTGCTATCTACAACAGTTTTTACTATATGTTTGTGGTTGTTTGTCCAGGCTATTCATCATTTCATCTTATGTCAACATCTCTTGAAATTCCAGTTAGATGACACGATCATTAAATTCATCGAATCTGCTCCCAACGATGAACTGAAGAAAGCAAAAGAAATCATCCAGCGTATTCGACGGAGAGAGCTCTACAAGGTAGGATGCCTTGTGGCCATCAATTTATTCTGTTCTTTTGTCTTGTGATTTACTGATTTGTCACAATCATCCCAGTGCTGTTGTGTTACAGTTTGTAAAATCAGATCTTGTGTTCAAGATATGAATCTGTTTGTTGCAGCATGCTTCTGCTATGGATATGGTAGTGATGCCAGCTTGTGTTAGGACAAACTAGATTACCTGTAAACATGTCTTACTAGTAGTTATTTGTTTTGTTAGAATAATTGGTACAAAATAGGTGAGGGATAGACCATTTTGAGTCTTGGGAGACATGTTTGTTGGCAGGGAAGTGTGATGTGCTTGAAAATGCTCATTGTATAGCATAAAACTGATAAATTATGCAGTGTGATATATCATGGAAGTTGCACTAGATTAACATTTAACTTTCGAGATTCCAAAACGAGTTTTTCTTGTCACGTGCTTACAAAATGCAGAGCATCTCATGTCATAGTTTTCTACTTATTGATTTATATAATGTTTCTTTTGTTAAGGGTACTGTAGTCATTTGTCTTATAAGTGGGTAGAATAGTCTTTTCCTCCTCTAGGGTTTCCCTCTTGTATTCTATATATTTGCCCCTTGGGCTGTCAATACAATCAACCATTCAAACACTACTCCCTCCATTCACATTAACATCTTTATGTGGAATATACTAATTATTCAATTTTCTTTGAGTTGCAGTTCTGCAATCAATATTCTGTTCCAAAGGACAAACTGGAGCATTTCAAGAATATAACTGCACAAGACATAGTTTGTTCACAGGTTCATGTGTACTTTGTTCAGTTGGGTTGAGTGCTATAGCTTGACCTCTCGGAAGAACAAAATTTTCATATTTTTCATGTTGCCTGTCTTCAGAAATCGTCTGTGCCGCTTCTGAAGGAAGAGGATGTTGCGGTTAGCAATGTTAAGATTGATTTGACACGTGGAAAAGATAATCCCCTTGAAAGGTTTTTGTTGTTTAATACTCTTTATACACTTTATCAATCTAGGATGGCAAATCAAAACTCTAACCAATTTGTTTCCTTTGCGTGCATGTCTACCATTCCCCAGTATCAAATTCTTCAAGGTAACTACTTGCTTTAGATAAGCCTTTAGCATCTTGAATTCTTGAACGTGATTGATCAAACCGTTAATTGGATGGATAATAGTTTCCATGCAGTACCATGAAAATGCACCCTCCCCCCCTCTGATTTATTTTCTGTTCCATCTGTTATTTTATGAATCCTTGATACTTGTGAGTTCTTGTTAGTGCTTACATGGTATTGATGAAACAATTTTAGTGACTATCTACCTGATTAAATGTGACAATTTATTGATTTAGGCAACTGTTGTATTGATTATATCATGTACAAGTTGTTCACATCCATGATCCATACATTTTATTTGGTCTTCTTGTAGTTTATGTGAGCTACAGAATTATTAATTTATTCAGTCCTTTGAAGTAGACAAAATTTCTCCATGATTTATATTATGTAGATGATTTGAGGGTTGAGATATCTCCATGATTCCCATCTGGTCTGAGTAAATTTTTTGTTGTACAAGGACTTTGGATGTGATGAGAAGTTCCCCATCACAGATGATCGGGTCAGCCACTTGCTACCTGCGTATAACCAAGACAGAATTGTCAGGGTCTATGCTAAGAAGCCCGAGCTGGTGAGTGACCAAACTAACATGCAGGCAGCTTCTTTACCATCAATTACTATCAGTTTCCTCATTATGTTAAATGTTAATCATCAAATCTTTGTTACAGGTTGAAGCGGTGTCAGAAGCCTTTGAGAACCTCCAGTTGAGAATGTATGGTGAGAAGACACAAGTGCATGATACGCCCAGGAAGCGCATTAGATTTAACTAGACAGTTATATGTCGCCAAATACCATCAGTGTTAGATAGTATACGTACGGCAAAGGAAAAACAACTTTACAAACTAGACTAGGAGAGAGCAACCTCTCTATATAGCATAGCGAAAGCATATGACATTTCCAGGTTTTGATTAGCTGCACGGGAAAGTGCTGGTAATTGTACAGGTGAAGACAAAACCAAGTACGCGGGATCGCTAGCTTATATCATGACGGAAGCGCCATCTGTACTTTGTGACCTACATGATGATGATGGTCATGAACAATGAACATATATGAGAAAACTTTTCTCGATGAGAATTGAGATTATGCGGTGCTGCGTGAAGTTACAGTTTATACTTAATGTCAAAGTAGTAGTATTTTTACACAACCAAATCCATCACTCCTGCTATCGCTCCTTATTACAATTGCCTTCAGCGAGTGGGGTTGACGCTTGACAGTTGTGCCTAGAGTCAAGCCGTCAATCATGCACACAACAATTCACGCGCAAGCCACCATTCTACGTGCATGCTTCTTCTCCCCTGCTGCTGCATGTACTACCTAGATTTTTCATGCTGCTTCACCATTCTGTAGTTTGTGTTTGGTTTGTTTCCAATGTTAGCCAGTAGGTGTCTTACCAAAGTTTGGCAAAGCAAGTTCGTTCTTTTGCCAATACTTGGTCAAACCTTCCATTGGCAAGCCAAATATTGGCAAGGTTTTTGGAGGCAATTTTTTGGGTTCAAACCGATGGTGGCAGATCAAAATGAGCCAACATGTCAACGGAGAACCAAAACAAGAGTCCTGGAGACAAAAGAAAACACCAAGTTTACTGAACGCTTTCTAATAACACCGGCAAGGAAGATGGAGACAACCTTTCCAGCATCACTTTACTTGTACCTGTGAGGCTGCCGCCTGCCAGTATTTATCTCGCTGTACCTTCTTCTGAAATTTGGCTAGGAGGTGTGTCATTCGGTGTTAGGACTTAAAAAAAAAAAGAAAAAGAAAAAAAAGTGAGCAGCGCACGGTACTCCTGTCTCGCTGTACGGCTGTAAACTCGTGCACAATTTTCTGCATCTAAAGAACTTGTAAAAAAGCTAGCACTATTTCAGTATTTTTTATGTTTGACATCTTTGTGCTCTGTTGAGCAACATGAAGAGCTCTAGGCTCGCAGAATCCGCTTCTTTTGGTTTCTCGCACCAAGCAGATGATTGATTTTATTTTGCAAGCCGCAGATGAACCGGCAGAGGAGGGAACCTCATGCCTCTCTCGGTGCTTATTTGAGAATGTCTTGGAAATCTGTCTAATGGAAATCTGCAGATCTTGTATCCGTGCTCGAGAGCTGCAAGAACATGATACTGTTGTAAATTATGCACATAATGAGCAAAATGACAGCAGAAATAATTCCAAAAATAGTAAATAGCAATATAATGTCATGGGAATTAAATATAATCACATTTGCTCTTAAAGACAGCATAAGAACAACTAGTAAAGTGATTATCCAGCAAATATCCATGACAAACAGTAAGGAAAACAGTAATAAAATCAGTAACTAGAACTCAGATTTTATTTGGAATGATTGCTCTCAGATTGCTAGAAAGGTTGCTAATTAAAATTAGCCGTCCAACCTCTAGATGGACAATATATATCACAGGTTATTCTCAGGAATACAACCCTAGAACAGTACTGCTCTTGCACAGAGAGAATGAACACAACACTATGCGTATAATATAGCAGTTGCACAATGCACCAGTAATAAACAGATCAACCTTTCAGTTCGGTCAGTCCTCAAACAGCCACAAACTGAGCCGAACAGCAGCACAAATGCACACTATATCAACTAGTATCAAGTTCATACAACCACACTAGTTCTCCAAATGTAGATATAAGTAGTGCAGCAGTAAATTGATCAATTAATTTATCTTCAAGTGCTGAATCATACACAATGTGCCAACAAAAGTAAGCTAAGAGCAGTACTATTTTAGGTCTAGCAAATGAACAGATTAACCATGCCTCAATCTAAGCAATCATCATCGAGCATTTTATATCCGAAGCCCATAGTATACTGCTCCCTAAATGAGATGAACTAGCCCCTTGTACAGGGTACAAGGTCCCCAAATCCAACTCAAATGGCACAGTATTTTCACAAATATAAGAGGGAATCGACGACTTCGATTAAGGCACCGGAACCGAGCCAAGAAGAAGGCAGGGCAAAGCGCGAGTAACTCGCTGTCCCAGAAACCAAATTGCCATGCTACACACGCAGCCACCGACAAGAAGGCCGGAGATACGATGCCGTCTCTCCCACCAAGGCCGAGGCCGCAATGGAAGACCGAGGAGCAGAGGAAGCAGCGCGGGACCCCAATGTCCACCTCGTGGCCACCGAGTATAGGAGTCGAAGAGGAGAAGGCAGCACCACCACCACCACTCCGGTGAGCAACAGCAGCCGGCAAACACCACAAGCACAGCGTGCCGCCAGCGAACAGCAGAGGAAGGAAGAAAAATGGGGAGAAGCTCAAAACTGCAGCCACACAAGAGGAGAATACGGGGAGATTAAGGCGTGGGAGGAGCACCGGACTGGATGAGAAGCCCGGAGACCGGGCCACGTCGCGCCGCAGCACGGACGCCGAGAAACCCGGCGCCGCCGCTCCTCATCGCCTCATGGGTGGAAACCCTAGCGACAATGAATAAATACCAAAGCCGCTCTCCAATAGCGTTCTTTGCTTGCCCCTTTGCTTTTGTGTCAAGCCGCATGGGCCAAAGCCCCCAAAGGCCCAAATGGCCCACTGCATATCGGGCAAAAGCCCCAACAGGTACCAGTCGTCAGGTGCTAGTGTGCAATCCGTGCCATGTGTAGGTAGGGGTGAAAACGGACCGGATCGGATCGGATCAGATATTGGTTGTACTATTTTCGTTTCCATATCTTTTTATGGATCCGGATCCGGGTACGGATCCTTCAAATACGAATACGAACCATCTCGAAAACAAAACCGGATGGAATACGAGTCGAATCGAATACGATCACAATTATTTTACTTGAATATTGTAACCCCACTATCCTGTCTATTCTCAATAAGCGTGTCAGAACAACACTAGCTATGTGTACCCCTCAAGTGCAAAGTTTATTTTGAGACGAACGGTAAGACAAAAATAATTTGGTAAATATAAACTGAACAAAAATACGTGTAGCTGTGTAGGTACCTCCCTGCATGGAGACGTAGCTAGCACACGACAGTTCCAGGCGGCAGCGCCGGAGAAAGCTGCATGGTCTATATATACCAGCCACCAGGCCAAGTTGGTCCAACCATTTCAGAAGTAGCTAGAGCTAAGATCTGCCTGCCTTGTGAGCTGCAACTCTCACAGAGCTAGCACACGTAACCTGCAATTCGCAGGAGAGCTAGCTGTGCCTGGGTCGGCAGCCGGCTCGTCTCGCGGCGGGTGGACGCAGCAAGACCGAGCAGCTGGGCCGCCTTTTACCCGGTCTCCGGCCGTACCAAGACGAATTTTTTTATATATATTTTTAATTTTTCGGAAATAAATAAATGCTTTTCACTTATAAAAAATTAAATAAATAGCCTCCCGTCGCCAGCCCATTAGACGAGAAGAATAAACTGCCCTCCGGTCGGGCGAAATTTTAAAAATCCGCCCAACGGACGGGCGGGCTTTGCACGCACCGGCCTACACGCGGGATGGGCCAAAACCCGCCCGACAGAAGGGCGAGTTTTGATAAACCGCCCACTTGTCGGGCGGGCTTTGCCCCCAGCGGCCCACTTGCGGGGTGGGCCAAAATTCGCCCTGCCGTTGGGCGATATTTATAATCCGCCCGCCTGTCGGGCGGGATTCTCCATTTTTTTTTGCCGATTTTTACAAAATCAGAATTTTTTTAATTTCATAATAAAATCACTAATGTGTCATAAAATAAAATTAAATAAATAGGGTCCCGATATCGTTTCAAAATATAGGTCATAAAAAGTGTACCGTATCGAAAGGCTCCGCCCCACCACAGCCCTGAGTCCTGACCTTTCCCACGGTGACAACGGCCGACCCCATGGAAAAATCAATAAAAAATATAATATATAAATCAAAATACCAAATTTGTTTGATTTGCAAAAAGAGATTGATCGATTTATTAATTCTATATTTTTAGTATGTTTTTCGGAAATAGGGTGTACCAAATTTGCGTGGTCCGAAATTCGGGTTTATGAAGGGAAAAATTTTGTTATTTTATATGAAAGGAGCTGACAATTTTAATTTTCATCTTTTCTATTATTAGATTTAAAAAGAAAAAATGTTCGTCATGTCACAAAGCATTCCTCGCATACCGGCAGTTATAGAGTTGAAGGTAGAGCGCTCTCAGGAAATTTTTATTGTCAGGATTACAAGGAAGTTCCTACTGAGTACAACGGGATATTTTCCCTTGCTAGTAGCATCAGATCCAGCTTCCTTTGCGCGACGTGCCCTCTCGTGCTTTCTCTCCCTTTTAGTCTCTCGTGCCTCAGCAGCCTGATGTTCAGCGTCATTTTGTCGCTTGCGGTACTCCCCTGCCAATGCTTGCGCTTCTCCTCTCGCTCCTCCTCATACTGGCGATGCCTGAACCACTGCCTCTTCCAACGGACCTCACGCTTGATGTATTTCTTGTTTTCCTCCGATTGCTCCGTGTCTAGCCACTGCCAGAAATCGCAGAGAGGTGGGGGAGACTATTTGTTCAACATAAGTTAGTACAGATCTATGTGCCATGTAGGTAGATATAATCATGCAGGATAGGGTGAGCAAGTACCTTTAGATGCTCACCAAAGGCAACCTTGGGTGGATCTTACTCGTAGTTCGCACACATGAAGAACCTCCTTCCGTAAGTATATGAGAAACCTTCGTCGGATTAAACAAACTTGCAAAGGTCACTGCATAAGCACATTGGAACATTGACTCCTTCTGGCACGATGGTGTTAAACTTGCTCCTCGGAGGAGTCTCAGAGCCGGAGGCTGCTGTTGCTCGTTACAAGAAGATTTGTCGAGTGTATGGGCCGGAGTAATATGCGAACCCTAATCCTAGTCAAAATATTACACTGCTATTTATCGTCTAAACCCTAACCCTAGCCTAAATATTACTCTGCTATTTGAAACCTAAAGTCTAACCCCTAGCATCAATTTACCCTGCTATTTCTAGCCTAAACTCTACACAAAATGTTACATACACTTAATTCACATGACTATCCTACCAAGTTTTATCAAATGAATTTATTATTACATAACGAAATTACCTGCGAAATCGAAGATTTGCTCGGCGTTTTTCTTCTCTCCCAACTTCCTCTCTCCCTCTCCTCTCCTCCTTCACAGCTTCAAATGGGAACAGTACGGGCAACCGGCGGCCGCGGGCCTTAAAAAGGCTGAAATTCGCTCGTTGGGCGGGCGGCCTTTCCCCGCCCTTCAAAGTTCGCCCATTGGGCGGGCGGATTATTTCCTGCCGCCAAAAGTCGCCCATTGGTCCGGCGGATTATTTAACTCGCCCTCCCGTCGGGCGGATTTTGGCCTATCCCCAGCGTGGGCCGGTATGTGCAAAGCCCGCCCATCCGTTGGACGGATTTTTGAAATCTCGCTCTACCGGAGGGCAGTTTATTCTTCTCGCCCAACAGGCTAGCGACGGGAGGTTATTTATTTAATTTTTGATAAATAAAAATCATTTATTTATTTCTAAAAAATAAAAAATAAAAAATCTACCAAGACCATGCAGTGGATGACGACGATCCATCGACCCATCGCCAGGCGCAAACGCGACAACCCGCTTGCCCACCACGGTCGCCACCTCACGTTGTCGTCTTGTCATGCGCTCGCTCCATGGCCCAAAAAATGTGTGATCATGGGCAGGACCATAGGCCTTCCGTATAGACCCAACTCAGAATATCCGGATCCGAGTCCAGTTCCATCGGATACCAGCCTACCGAATCAGAATCCGAGTCCGAGTCCGAGTTAAAATATCCGAGTCCGATCTGATCCGAAAAATTCCGGTCCAACCTGATACGAATCCGATTCCGACCGAACCGGACCGAAACTATCCGAACCAGGTTTCACCCCTATGTGTAGAACCTCGATTTGGATCTGGTTAGCAACTGTTCCTCGTCGAGTAATTTTAATCCTCTAGTTCCCAGCTCATGCTAGAATATGTTCTAGTCGGAAAAAATTGCTTTTTTGCCACTCTCCAAGAGTGGCTTCACTATTCTACCACTCTTCTCTCACTGACACATAGGATCATCTGTCTATGACAGTGGGTCAGAGTAGCTAAGTAGCAAAACGCTTCTAGTGGACAGTTACATGTCCCATGTCTTATGTTGTGCATATAGCTGTGATTTGAGATATGCATGCTTCTCACTCAATGATTATCATGTGGCTGGCCGGTCTAAGCAGAAATTGTTGCATCAGGATTTTGATGCAATGACAAAAGCAAGGCCTGGGTCAACAAAGCTTGTGCTGCTGTGGCCGGTGTTCCATCGTGTCATGTCCATCGGACCCATCGCAAAGCATCCGGCTTACTAGCTACAGCCAGTCAGACCCCAAATTTTGTACTCGGCTACCAGTAACCCCAAGCCATTTTTGCATCGCAGAAAAATCATTACTAGTTAGGTCGGCCACCTCAGGTTGGTTAGGAGCGTAGCTCAAACACAATAGTGCCACCAGCAACAAGCAACATCACTAGGTACTAGAAAAAATAATCATCATCATGCCCATCTGATTACCCAACCATCTATCCACTACATAACTGATGCCACTGTTGCTTTTAATGAAAACTACATATCTTCAATGGAAGAACGACGGTCAAAAAACTAGAGAGACCTATACCAACAGCAACAAATGATGATTAGTCAAATACGATCCTTCTACGACAAATGATGATTAGTCAAATATGATTAGTAAATAATATTGGTTAAACCTGAGCAAACAACATTTTCCCCATACATATATACACACAGCTGAGCTGACTGCGGTGGCCATATTTTGATGTATTTACCCTATATAGCTTCCCAGCTGTTATTGCAGAGGGCACTATGGTCTGGTGCAATCTGAGGGTTCTCCGTCTCCCACGGCTTCTGATTGCTGAAGCAAGGCAGCGCCAACCCAACCAGCATCTCCTGATTACATACAATGGCTGCAAAGCAGAAAAAATGGTATAATTACCTTGTTATACAATATTATGCAACGGGCTTTGTGTGAATAGCAAAGCATGCTAAGCACAGCCAGTGACTGCATGTGTGCCTTAACGATCGACCAGCCCAGCATCATCCATCAGACATGCTTGTCATTTATGCAAGCAAATATTTAGATATTTAGAGCAGCCTTATAGAATCATACTGCCATACAACTCAGCGAGAACCTTACTCCGGAATGAGCAGAACAGACCAGCAACTATAATAAAAAGGGCAGCGATCTAAGGATTAAACGATGCACAGATTTGGAATTAGTAGATTACCAATATTTTGTCGATGACCCTACTAAGGCTTGGATAGAAATCTATGAAAGCGCTGCAATTTCGTAGCATATACTTTTGAAGCCTGTGACTTGTCAGGCTCACAAGGTGAAAGTTTCCGCTTTCTTAACCGAAACAAGAAATCTTCAGTGTCAAGGACATACGAGACCTGCACATATAGGATCAAGAGATATACTTAAATTGCAGTAAAACTGAATGCGGCGGAATTCCTAATCAAACAAATATTCACACCTTAGAGGTCTTGCAGGATATCTTGCATTCAAGACCATTAGCAACTTTGATATCATCCATGGCCTTCAACGAATCTGAAGGTTCATCATTATTTGAATGTTTCCGTTTATTCCTGGGAAAATAGATTGAGGTCATGAAAAAACAGGGAAAACGAAAACAGGAGCTTTATTGTGGTTCTAGTGGGTCAGGGTGCATTACCTTCCAAGGAAGACACCCTCAGACAATTTCCTGTCTGAGATACTCGACAAATACTCGCTAAAAAGATATGATGAAAAATTTGGATCAATTGATACGGCAGTCACTTCAAGCTTTTCATGACCATATTCCATCAGCTGAATAGATAACCTTATGGGATTTGAGCACTGTAATTTGCAACAAAAACAGACCTTTATCATTCCATAGAAAGCAAAAGCACTTAGAATTATCAACATTGCAGTAGAAGTGAATCAGTTCTTTTGTAAAACACAAGAAACAGTGTTACTCTTTTAATAAATATAGAAAGAGGAAAACACAACCAACTATTAAGTAAGAAAACAGAATTCATTTTGCCTGCTTATCAGAATAAAGCTTACACATTCAAATCGGTATATGTTCTCGTCATGGAGGAGAACACGGGTATTTTCATGATAAACTAGATCAAAGAACCTCCCAGGAGATCTTGATTTTTCATATAAATAAAGTTGGAGCAGCTTGTTTTCCATTTCATCTGTTGCTATGGCTTGGAGCTGGTATCAGGAAAGTTGTAAGAATGACTGCTGCAGCCAACCCAAAGTAAATAACAAAACTACGAATGAGTCAACTTACCTGCTTCACGACTTTATATATCAGTTTATCTAAAGTGAAGAGAACATAGGACTGAGTCCCAATTATAGCACGGCAGTCATCCTCAAACTTGGTGTTGTCAGAAGAGCCATCAAGCAAATTGTACAGTGCAATCATGAACCTTCATTGAAATGACAGATCGATTATTTGTTGTATGTTTTGATAAGATACAGTATAACTGTTTAAACAATTCAGCACTTAGGAAAGCAATATTACTTTGCATAGAGATCAGGAGGATTTGTATCCTTAGAAGTTCTCCAATTCTTTTCAGCACTGGAAGAGTTGATCTTTGCTGAAAGTAGTCTTTCATACAAAATCTGCAATAAATACAAGTTTAGCAACCAAGAGCGAGTGCAAATACACAGGACCAAGACTACTGGAAAACTCACCTGGTGCAGCCTGAACAAGACGTAAAACGAATCATTTCCATAAAATATACGCGAAGATTTCTCTTCTCGATCATGTAAAGCTGTATGTACATGCTTGGCAAGTGGTTTTACTGAGTACAGAAAGCGCTCCGACAGCGGTAGTGATATTCCTCCTTCAATTTCATGTGCTTCAGTTGTTCCTTCTGCTTCACCCTCACTTTCAGCCTTTGCATCCTGATCATCATGATCGATATCTTCCTCTTCCTCATCGTGATCTTCACGAGAACACTCCTCAGCATCACCAGATTCACTCCCTGATGCATCTTCGCCGGCCTCAGAGGCATTTTCACTGTCCTCAGTAGACCTTTGAGCACTTTCCTCACCCTCACCCTCATCATCAGCATCAGCATCATTCTCACCGGCTGCCTCAGCACAAGATGGTTCCACTTCCCCAGGCCTACCCTGGAATGGTCTGCTTGCAGTACCTTCCTTTGCTTTAGATGCTCCATCTACAGCTCTATCTTCAAAAGGTGCAAAATTATCCTCTTCAAAATCTCCATTAGGTGATAATTCACCCTCTTCTCTTTCAACTTTTGAAACATTGTGGGATGTAGAAGCTTCATTAAATAGGCGCCCTTTATTACCCTCACTGGCTCCTCCATTTAAAGATGATCCTGGCCTGCCAGTCTCTCCCCCCTGTCAGAGAAAATAGAAACATATGAGCATGAGTTCTCGATGGGTTTGCAGGATGCATCACCGAGAAAAAAATGGATGCGTATTTCATCTTTTTATAAACAGATACAATTCAACACAAGCACAAGCATTCCAAGCATTGTCCTGGGGCAATGCACAGATAAAATGAGAGAGAGAAATAAGTAGACAACCCCAAAGAAACCCACTAACAAAAGAAGAAAATTCAGGCATGGCTCCTTTAAATAAAAAAAGAACTATCCAAGGATAATGTCTAACAGAAGCAGGAATTAAATTGATCTGGCAAAAGATTATATACCTCTACAGATGGTAATGTTTCATTGCCAGTCCTGGCTTCAGCAGCCATATCAACTGCAGCATGAGAACTTCTAGAAGTATTCAAACCTAGCACGCAAGACAAACTATAAGAATTGGCGAAAAGAAACCTAATTAAGTAATGAACTATGAAGAACATAAAATATCCAAGAAGCAGAAATCCAAACCTGATGCAGGTTCCAAGTTTGCCTTAGTGTTTTGTTCAGTCCTAGAAACAGGGTTCTCTGTTGATCTCTCAGTAGACACATTTTGGGTACTTGCTGCAGACATTTCATCCGTGGCGGAGGCAGCACCTAGCACTCTTCCATTTAGAGCAGCATTTGATGGTTCCTCACCTCTACGAACAGTTCGATCACTATCATGGAAACCATTGTGAGTATCTGCTGTGACTCCATTCACCAATCTGGCCAGAGCTGACGGTGCTTGTTCCTGTGGGATGCTTTCATCACCATGGCCTTGCTTGGCACCAGCCCCTGCTGCAGTAGTATTGTTTTCCCCAACAGTTGTAATACCAGATTTTGAAGTTCGAATCTTGGGCTTGATTAGGTCTGCATCTTCAGCACCGTGAATTCGAGGCTGAACACCCAAAATTGGCTCCAGAAAAGTTGTCCAAATTCTCATCACTTTCTCAAGTTGGTCCGAGGAACTGCAGACTTCTCCACAGGAGTACTTAATAATCTTATACAGGTCTTCATGGATGTTCAAGTCTACATACTCAAATGACATATTGGGTACTATAGGCCGCCTATTTCCAGCAGCAATAGCAAGGAGTACATCATCTTCCTTTCTTTTCTTCTCATTAATTTCTTTGATCTCAGTCAATAGAGCTACAAAGGGAATAAAAATAGTTTAGAACAGGCAATGCTGGAACAATCAGAAGAAAAATTTGCATGTAAAAAAGGTGTACATACATTTTGTGCTGAGGTTCTTCGTATCTTGCTGCTTGAAATAGAAACTGCGGTGGTCAAGTGACTTGTGATAATTTTTGGCATATATTTCAGCCCAAACCTTGTTAAAATCAGATCGGCACCTTGACCATTCCTCCTGCTTTTGTTTAAGCCTAGTTAAGATAACTGGCAATGCAACACTAGCATTTTTTCGAAGAACATCCATCACATCCAGACCATGGTCACCATATAACCGTTCAATGCACCTCATATTCAAAGCTGTCAGGCAGTGATGAACCCAAATTACAAAAAAAAAATATTGCTATACAAAAAGACAGTTAAGCTCCATTCAATTCAAGCATTACCAAAAATTATTGATATATATATTAAATGCAAATACATACGAGTTAAATGTTCATCAATGCGTATCGGGCTATCTGGTTTTACTGAGTTGTCTTGCATCTTTTCTATCAACTCTTCAACACGTTTAGTTGCTGCGTTAACTGATTCCAACAGCATATCCAACTCAAACCTGAAATAAGTCCAGACCAATTTGTAACCAGCAACAAGAGATTATCCAATGTAAACAGTAATTAAAGAGAATAATTATGAAAAAATATGCCGTTTATTAGTCATCCACCAAAACATTGCTCACTAGATGCTAAAGTTCCTGAATGAATGGCATCGTTGCAGAAAAACATTTAAAGTACTGTACATATCTCTACGATACACAACATATACGTAGCTTGGGATGGCAAATACTGGAACTAAGCATTATTTCCAAGTGAGCAAGACATACTACTACAAACTAGACGAGAACAGGAAACGAATAACATTGCAAACATAGATCTCCCAACAATGAAATGTGTAACATACCACATGCATGCATAAGCAGAACATAATTTTAGTACAGGTGCCTAATTAATCTTGAGGTTTGTGCAGGAAATTTGGTTTCTGATTTGATTAAAACCATTAGTATGAGTAAGCAGGCTAAAATTTCTCAGAATCAACTATCATCAAACAGCAAAGAAATTTCTGTGATTTAGCTCAGGTTTTTACTAATTCATTACTTATTAATAATTTCAACCAAGCATTTAGTATACACTTACTCAGCATGAAGGAAATGAGTATCGCTTTAAAAAGGCAAGGAAAGCACACCAGTCAAATATTCAATGAAGATTTAGAGTAATTCAACAACAAAAACATTTGGTGCATGAAATGTAATCTTGTCAGGGTCGTTGACTAAAAAAGAAAAAAAAAAACAGCCTATCAAAAAATTCCTTTCTCAAAACATATTTATCTTCTTAATTTTTATTTACCGTGAAATTGTCTAAGGCTACTTTCATCAAAGTGCAAAGCTACACCACATGGTATGGTTGAACTCAAATCTCATCATATACTCAACCTTTTTAAGCTCAAGTCCCAAAAAGATAAAGGTCTATGAAACAGCAGGTAAATATCATCTGTTACAAAGAAGAATCAGAACCTGTCATCTTCGCATCTAAATAAACTTTCTTCATACTGATTCTTTCGCATGTGCTTAAATGAATAGTCTTCACTTCCTGATGTCACTGATACCCAGTGGTCGTTAAGCACGGAGGCTCCAAGATCAGTTCTGTTGCTTGCGGGAGGCATTGGATACTGAAAACACGATTAAACCACATGCTATATGAAACAAATTACCAAAATAAATACAAGAGCTAAATTAGCTTACATTTTTGGGTAGAAGACGATAACTTGGAGTGCATCGCTGACAGTTTGAGAGATCAAGCTCTGATATTGGTTTGCATAGGTTATACTTTTCTTTGCTAGAGAATGCAGAAGGTTTGTGGCTAGCACCTTCCTTCGAATTAAATGTTGATCCTTGTCTTTCTCGTTCCTTTTCTCTCTCCTTTTCCCGATCTCTGTCCCTATCCTCCCTCTCGCGCTCTTTATCTCTTTCTTTATCCTCAGTTTTAACAAGCCGTCCAGTTTGCCCTTCATTCAAGATAATTAGGGTTAACAAGAAATTTTAAATGAAGTAAAAGGGGGATATAACAATTGATGCTAGTCACAACATACTTTTATTGAAGACACCAGCCAGAAAACCATCTGCAGGGAGAGACACAGATCATTCAGTGATAAAAATCACCAGATATAAAATCAATTAAGGAAACCTTGCAGGATGATCATTCCATATATATTATGTACGGAACCTACCTATATTTTCACAATGCTCTAAGAATTCATTAAACCCATCCATAAGATCTGGATAGTGTTGTAGTATATCGTTCACCTGTAAATTAGTAAGGATATCAATGATTAACATATCATTAAGTAAAACCAAAGAGGTAACCAAAATATTCTTACGCATATAGCGAAGCAATGTAGGTTTAAATATTGAATTAGCATAAATCTATATGAAACCCACCAAGTTCTTCAATTCACTCCTTGTAATAATCTCTTGGCTGTATATGTGAAGACATTTCAAAAATTCCTGGTAAGCATCATGTTCCAGCTTCTCCTTCACTCTCTCGCAGAAATGGAACTCTTGTGTGTATACACCTGATAGAGAACATGTGGATATAAGCAATCAACAAGTAGGAAGCAAACAAAGTTCTGGAGACAACAGGGTGATAAAGAGTAGTCAACAAACGGACTGTTCGGCAAAAATCGGGGACGGGAATGGACATCTAGAGAGGGTTTGTGCTGGTATGAGGCAAGAGAGTTTATTTTTAGACTCAATCCTCTATTTCACAAGAAAGATGAGACATTGTGAGGGATTGCTTTATAGTTTCTAAGATGTCTTAACAAAAGTTATGATGAAGGGTTCATTGCGCTCAAAAATGATGAAGGGTTCAGATTTATTTTCTTTCTCTAGACAACAATTAATCACGCTCACACACTGGTTTTAAAATGATGGGTTTTGGACCCTCAAAACTCCAATTCACATGCCCACCAAACAAACAAGTATAAACCTCACTCCTGAATTTCCATTTCCTCCGACCGATTCCCTCCAACCAAATAAACAGCATACAAAAGCACTAAGCAGACATGTTTGTGCATACAATTAACATGCCATAAGAAGACTGCACTGAAATGGAATTATGCAGCAGGTGTAGGTAATAAATCATGTATCTGTCAGGCACATGATCTATGGTCATGCAGCATCTAGATTTCATTTTTTAAAGGATAATATAAAGGTAAAGCAGCAAGTATGCTATACTGAGCAGAATAAATAATCGATATTCTAAGAGACTTACTCTTCAGGACATCCTTATTATCGTATGATGAGGCAGATACGCTATGTATGCCATGATTTTCAGGGGCCCCTCCCTGTTGTGACTCAGCACCTGTAGGGTCCTCCATCTTCCTTGGAAATGGTTTGCGCTTGCGCTGTCCAACATCCAGCTCCTTGCTGTCATGTTCACCATCTTTCTCATCTCTCTCATAATCTCTTCTATCCCTTTCCACCTTACGCTCCTTTTCCTTCTCAAGACGTCTTCTCTGGCGATCATGCTCCACATCAGGACGATCGACACTAAAGTCACGGTCAGCATGTGATGGGAAAGCCCTATCCTTCTGAGGAAAGAAGAATGGAAGACATGTCAGCTAACTTTAATTTATAGAGGTAGAAAATTTTACCTACTAGATAAAATGTACTAATCTCATGTTTGCCTCAGTCCGACCCAGTAGAACAAAAAAACATTAAAAGACCTTTGGTTCCATATTTACATAATAGAAGTAAAGGAGACTATTCACTTAGTAAAATGCAAAATTTAACAAGTGACACTACCGAAGAATAAAATGCAAAATTTAACAAGTGACACTACCGAAGAATTTTTCACCCACATGAAAGCAGTGGTGGATACACTCATTAACAAACCTCTACATGGCATATCCTGTTCATAATAATCGTCAGTCAGGTACTTCACAAGCTCTCAGGCACATGTTTAGGAGTGGAAAACATTCCTGTTTTACTTTTCCTTCGATTCATATCGCATATTGTATCAACAGTTTCCCCATAAGTGAAGCAAAAGTTATTCCAAAATCAGGTATCTTCCCTCATACTACATGATCTTATTTTCTAACCAGCCATGAGCCATTGAACTATTCGCTAACAAATATAGCTTCTTAAAACAGAGCGTGCCATTTATACCTTTTCATTATGAAGACTCCTACTAACAGGAGGCATTAGAGAAGTCCTGTCATCCCTCCTAACCAAACCACCTCTTGAAGAGGCCACCGCTTGCGAAGGCACAGATGTATCAGGCAAGAAGTGCTGGAATTCTTCGAGTAAATCTTTATGGTCATGAAAAAGCACAGCAACCTGCCCAAAGAAACACGCTAACCCACAATTCTAACGGAAGCATAGATATATAGAATAAAAGAAGTGCAAAAGAAGGAAAACAAAATGAACCTCGTGGTACACATCCTGGATAGACTTATTATCCTTGCGGTACATGTTGAGGATGTCTAAGAATGCCTTGTAGACATGCTCATCATGCTGGAACCGATTCTGTAGAAGGAAAGCACAAGTGTCATAAATCGTAACACATCAAACCATGGTCACATGATAGATCAGCCTATTGGTATAAAAGTGTATTTATGCCTTAATCTTGTTCACGAAATTGATGGCTTCCACGAAATCAACAGGCTTTTTCTCCTCCTGTAGCCTGATCGCATAGCCCTTGGGCAAGAAGGCGTTGAACCCAAGGATCAGCTCAGGGTACCCGTTGAACAGTGTCTTCACACGGATAATCACACCATTGGTATCAATCCTGCATCCAAAAGATTGCACCATGCCATAGTCTTAATACCTAGAATCTAGAGAGATTTGGCAAACGGTATGGATCGGATTGGGAAAAGGACCGGCATGGACCGACCTCTCGCTCTTGAAGTCGCGCATAACCTCAAGGAACTCCTCGTACTTCTCCCGCCTGTCCTGAAACTTATCCTTGACGGCCTTGAGGTAGACGAGCGCGTCGTTGGTCGTCAGCTTCTGGCCGGCCGACGCTGCACCACCGGCCGGCTGCTGCAGCTGCGCTGGGGGAGCAGGTGCAGCCTGAGGCGGCGGCGCCGCCGTTGCCGCCGACGCTGACCCTGCGAGAGGCATGTGCTGCGGCTGCGCCGCCCTACACCACAGAGAAAACACACCGTTAGATCCCAGGACAAAACCGTAAAAAAAAATCGCACGGAAAAGGTGGCGTTTTTTATCCGGCGGACTTCAAATTGGAACGAACGAACACAAATTCGGCAGTAAAAAAAGGAGAAATATCGCAAGCCAAACCCGAATTCCTGCCGCAGATACAAATATTTTCACTCTCTCGCCGACGCCATCAAACACGAAAACCCCAAAAAAATAAAAGCGAACGAAATTTTTTTTAAAATAAATTCAAACCGTACAAACGCACGTTTCGGGCACGAAGACGAAGAGGAACGGGACGCGAAGAGAAACGCGAACTCTACGGCACCGAGGAATCGAAGCGAGGAGGCGGCTACTCACGGATCGGATCGAGCAAGGTTGGGGCGCTTGAGCTGCGACCCCATGAGCGCCTCGTCCCTGGCGCTCCGCTTCATACCCCCATACACCAACCGCACCCTCCTCCTCGTCGCCCTCTCCGCACGCGAACCGAAAACCGAACGCCGATTCCCTCGCCGGCGCCTCCCTCCCTTGGCGGCGCCGCCGCCGATCGGCTGCGCCGGATCTGCCGGCCGCGAGCACACCAAGACCCGGACCACGCCGCCGAGGAGAGCGCGCGCGGCGGCCGGGGCGAGAGCGGAGAGCGGGAGGAAACTGGCAATCGGTTATGGTAAGGGCAGGGGAGGAGGAGGCGAGGCGAGGAGGAAGAAGAGGAGAAGCGAGGAGACGAGCAAGGGAACGGCTTTAAGAACGGGCGCACGCATCCGCTGAAAAGTTAAACCTACCTGGGTGAGGGGGCGCGGCCCGGGCCCGATCTGGACCGTCCAATGGTAGATAAGGGCCACGTGGACGGCGCGGATCGGCGGGTGTAGAGTGAGGCGATGGTTAGTGGCGGTGATCTCACCAGGTAGAGAAGAGCTGAGGCGTAGGAGAGATTTGGGATTGCGAGGTCTAGGGGCATGGTTGGTAATAAAATTTAGAGAATGAGAGAGGAGAGGTTAGCGGCAGCGTTGCGGTGTAGGAGATTTGGGATTGCCAAGTGTTGTTTCTTTTTACTATTTATCTTCTATTTATAAACCTAATTTATTATTCATCTCTACAACACCGACTCTATTTTCTCAGTCACTATATTTCTCTCTTATATTTTATTTATATCTTTATTTTAGTATTTATAACCCTATTTTTACAGTAATGTGAACATATACGGTAAAGATATAAGGCTACTATTGGAGATGCCCTTAGGGCATGTTTGGCAATAAATTTTGGAGAGCAATCTATTTTACAATAGATGAAGGTTGGTAATGTGCGTATACAAAACTATGATTTTGATAAACTCTATATGGAACTATAGCCTTTGTTGTTTTCATAGTTTTGTGGAAGTAAAACTTTGACCCAAGATAAAGGACAAATGAAATCACTATGAGGGTTGTATATTTCCATGGATGTTTTTTAGATAATGAATAAAATCCAGTTTCTACGTCTGAAGATATACACAGCCCCAACAATATTACAACAAGATTATTACAAAACCAAACTGTTTAAAAACCAAAGTAAAGGCCGGGTTTGAACAAAAAGATAACATCAAGACATATAAAGTCTATTATTAAAACGTCAGTCATGCTAATAGAAGATCATCATAGCCGCAACCTTTAATGTCTGGCTGACCTTATGAAAAGTGTCTCGGTCATCCTCCCTTTGCATCAATGCCCATTGCCACAACTAATCGGCTCCTCTGAATATGACCTACATGAGAGTAATATCTTTTCTCTGGTCAAAAACCATTTCATGGCGACAAAATCAAATAGCTCAAAAAATCGATGCCATGTCTATCAAAACATGTTTACTCAAACAAGCTTTCAAACCCGAAAGCCAACTAGAAATCATATGATTCATATTTTGCATGTGCGGAAAACCTAAGACAATTTGAATTAAACGCCAATTTAACCTATCTAGATGGCAATCTAAAAATAAATAAAAATGAAATCACTAATTTGTCACCAGTCAATGTTACGAAGATTTTGATGTGGAGGTGGAGCTACCAAAACTCTAAAAAGAAAACCACTGTTTCAATTAAAACAGTTATAAAACCGAACTTAAATTTATATCAAACACTGCAGTTTTTGTAGACCATGATAATTTCAAAAACTATATAGCTTTACCTCGAAACCGTAAAAATACTATGTTACCCAGCATGCCCTTAATCTGGGATTAGGGAAGGGGATTGGCGCTCGCGGGATCACATGTTAGTGCCCTGCAGCTTGACCTAGCCAGAGCATTTCTACGAGTACGAGTACATATTTTCAGTCGGATTTTGCCAAGTCTCATGCAGAGAAAAAAAGGGGAATAATCGTGGACGTTACAAAATGCGCATGGCTCATCGAACAAAAATATATCGCGAGGTACGCATGATTTAGAGGTCTAAATTTAAATTTCACGAAACCTCAATCGTTTTTTTTTTACAAAAGTTTGCCATTTTGCATAGCAATGGCATGAAAACCCGTTGAGTAATTTCTGTGGTATTTTAAAATTTTGAAAATCAAATTAAAATAGCAAAATTTCGTTGGAAAAAACCTAGTGACGACTTCAAAGTTCTAAAATTTGAATTTAAACAGATTTAAAGAGAATTTCAAGCAAAATTTCGATAATGATGGGGTGCGGATTTCAACAAAATGAAATATGAAACTGTGCATCATCCCGTACGAATGCTTAGCTACAATTGAACCCAGTTTATCAAGATCAGCACGTGCTTCTCCATTGCCTCTTGAGTTTACAAGTCCTAGCAATGATCAGCACATTTCTACAAGTCGACCCATCACTAATCCATCCAATCCACCTATATATATGTCTTATCTCATGTATCAGATTGGCTCGCCTCCAGAACCCAAAAAACAAAGGTTACGGTTCATTCTACCTGCTCAATGAAAAAGTATCGGATTAATACCTCCAAGCAAACGCCTAATACCATATTTCCAGTGACATGTTCAAGTCTCATCGCTTGCAACTTGCTCTAGTATAGTAGTATTCACTGGCTGTCTATAATAGTAACAGCCACCGACAGTTCAGCTCTGATATGGAGGTATTGTCATAGCAGGCAACTGTGAATTGTAATACCAGGAAAGTTAATGTTTGCAGCCTGCACCCCGCCAAACTGTGACTAAATTTTCTCTTGTGCTACCTGATGCCCAATGACACCGATTCCCTTCCAGACCGTTGCTCTACATATATACATATAAGACGATATTAATTACATTATTCATGGAATAAACAAGACGACACAATCTAAGCATATATCTATGGCGATGGTAATTGTATCATGCCGCCATTTTTTCACCAAGCGTTTGTTGAACAAACCACAGTACTGGGTTTCCAAGAGCTGGAATTAGGCTCACTGCAACCAATGGAACGGCGCACACAAAAACCCAGGGCCAAATGTTGTTTGCTGCTTGCTTTGTAGGCACAGGAGGTCTAAACTTTACAAGCTCTTCACACAAATCAGGGTGATTTCGAAACAGCAGTTGTAACTGGAGAACAAACAGAAGAAGGTCCATTGATCACTTCGCGAATCTGTTTTCTTAGATAATGGAATAAAATCTCATTTCACGATTCTGTTGAGAGGGATAGAATGCCATTCATACCTGTTGGTACGCCTCGAGCTGGGATAACTCCAGTCTGCCCAGAATGTCGAACAATGACAAATATAGCATGTAGTTACGGGCCTGACAAACAAGGAACTCATGATCAGAAGCATAAGCAAACAAGACATTAGACCAAACTTTTAGAATACCATATCCAACTAAAGAACTGAATTAGCCATTTAAATGTTATATTGCAAATTTAAATACTAAAGAAGAGTGCACTTCCTGATGAATTAGGACGAGAACTAAGTGCACTTCCTGATGAATTAGGACACAGTTGAGAACTAAGTAGCCTTTACTTCGAGACAAAAACAGTAGAATGAATTTCTGAACAAAAGGTCTGACTCAGCAAGAACAGGAACTTGGGTAATAATAAAATTTAGTTTTTTAATAGTGTAAAATCACCACAATAGTCTTTTCGAACTGAGCATCTCATGGCCTCGCATTTTTAACTTCCTGACTCCTCCCCCCCCCCCCAACACACCCCCACCCACACAGAACCGTTTCCAGGTTCCAGTTCCACCCCCACTGAACTGTTTGCAGGTTACTTGTATAGATATAGGAAATACAGGAAAGATTTGCGTACATAAATTACTTTTCCAAATGGGCTATCACACATCAGCGTATTGCAGACAGCAAGCAAGCTATAATTCTACCTGCTGTTCAATCACATCCCAAAGTATGGATTGTTCTCAATTTAACAAGCTGGGGGTATCCATCAAGATCTCACAAGATGGGAGTTCTTGCAAGCAGCAGGCATATATATGAAAAATATGAAACAAGAAAAATGAAGTATTAGGATTGCAAGCAGAGTAGTTGACAGCACCAGTCAGTTTATGATTCAGTAGACAGGTGAAGTAGTGATGCAAGATTGGCAATTTGGCAATATAATCATAGGTATGTAAATCATGCTCAGGAATAAATAAATAATTCGAACATTCAACTCACCTTGACTTTCTTGACAAATCTGAGGGAGTCTTCAAATGTTGGAGGCTCTGATCTAGATGTAAAGGCACCAAAGACCACCATCATCCTCGAGTCTGCCCTAAACATCTCATTTGCTCTAGACATAGTGCCTTCCTTCTCTCTGGTGCATAACAACCACCAATTACGATTTTTGCAGAAAGATATTCTTAGATAACAAGCAGTCTAAACTAAAACCAACAACTATTGCGCAATTTGGCCCTGAAGTGCAACCGCAACCAATAGAAAACCAGAGCAACATCAACCACCACAAAACGCCATCAAATCTTACAACCAACGTTGTTGAAATGATTATCCAAAAGCACCAGAATAGAGTGGAATATGAGTACATGCCAACAACCGCATCTGCTTTCCCATTTAATGGTGCAAGGGCATTAGGTTCATACACTCAAATCACGAATTAGCCTTGAGATGGGGAATGAACAGCTTAGCTAAAACGTATGGACCAAGTCACAACGCTGAAAACAGGACGAAGCAGCCCGAGAGACAGAAAAAGAAACCTCACAATAACTCATAAAAGAGGACTCTTGTAATCCATCGACGGGTTGAGGCCGTAGAAGATTGCAAGGAGAGGAAAAGAAATGTTGAGACAGCAAAAGAAGAAAAGCTACAACATTTATTTTGCTGTGGCCGCAAGGTCACGGCGCAGCATTTGCTACGGTTTGCAATGGAACGGAAGCTTCAGCTGAACCAGTGGCCCATAGGTATGCAAGGATTATTTAGGGTTCCAAATTCAAAATTGGGGAAAAATTCCTAAAAATAGTATAAGTGCTTTTGAGGCGTTTGCCATGGAAATTTTTTTCGGCCGAATTTGGATCAAATCCGAGCTCACCAAATTGGGGGAAAACCCCAAACACACAAGTACAGAGAGAGAGAGAGAGAGAGTGGGGAGGGAGAGAACCAGAGTGGAAGTGGCGCCTTGGCACTGGGATCCGCAGGAGGCGGCGGCCGGCAGCTCAGCTGGATGCCGACTTGCCGTCGTCGGTGGCTGTGGGGGCGACTGCGAATGATAAAGGTAGCAAGCAAGGGACGACTGGGAGTGACATGAGGAGAAATCTACCTCGCCCGCGAGGGAAACTCCCTGCAGGCGTCGCAGATCATTCCGGCCCACGACAGGCCCGGCCCAGCCACGTGAATGTGCGATGCTTCCTATAAGCTAATTAATTTTTTTTAAAAAAAAACTTCTATAAGCTAATTCCTTCGGTCCGTTATAAAACTTGAAACAGCTAGTTCGATTTTATTTTAAAAAGTAATTTGCTCAGTTCGTTCTAAAAAAAAAGAAAATCGGGTCTTGCGGCAAAATGATTTTCCTGGCTATCACCAGGGTTCACAAAACAGATGAAAACTATTGAGAGCACTATAATTTCCAAGCTAACCGACTTGTTTCGGTTCATCGTCTGACGGTAGAACCGATCCAAATTCGACGTGAACTGACCATTTTACTATGTAAACAAAAACCGCCGGTCTCTAAATGTCATTTTTTGGGTACAATAGTTTTACATAGAAAAACGACACCTTTTGTCCTCCGGTTCAAAATTAAGTGTGATAACACAAATATCTGTTATTAGAAGTCTTCAGTGGTAAGTGGTGAATGACGGTATGGTATTCATCTTCACCATTCATCTATCATCTAACGGTTTTATTTATTTATTTTACTTTCCTCTTTTACTATGTTGTATTTTAGAAAGTTTTTGATCTTGTTAGTATATACCAAATCATCCTATTTATTTAGGTTCCTTATTTCAGAGAATTGTGTTTTAGGAAACTTTTGACCAATTTAAGATATACCAAATTAATGGGTGCGAAAATATGACATAGTTGAGCGCGAAAAACATAGTGCAGGTTGCGAAAGCACTGCGAAATTGAGTGTGAAAGTGAAAACAAATCTAAGAGCATCTATAGCAGGTACTCTATAACACTGTTTATCTGATTTTTTAGGGATAAAGTAGCTGCTAGAGAGAAGAAATCTTTTAGAGTGTAGTGTAAAGTATGAATGAATTTTAGAGAGATGGATAAAGTGTATATAGAATAATGATATAGAGTAGAAATTTAAAGTAGCTGATGTAGATGCTCTAAGAGCATAGGTCACATAAATCAAATATGTTATTATGGAGTTCCTAGCAAAGTATAGAGCATCTAGCTAGTCTCTGTAATGTCTATGTGCTCCCTGTAACCCGTAATCATAAAATTGCTATTTTATCACCCTTCTCTTACTGACATGTGGAACCATATATGTCTTATAACAGTAGATCAGAGCCGTAAAATAACGAAATCCATCGTCGAGAGCGGCATATTTGCATAGCTCAAAATTTTTGAATCTCCGGCTCGCGGAGTCGCGGTTCCGCTCCCAAGTCAACCGCGACTCCCTCCGCCAATCCCCATGCCGCCATGCGCCCGCCGCTCCCCTTCCCCCAAATACTCTCTTCCACTCGAACTCGAGTCGACCCACACAACCCTAGAGCGCCGCCGCTGCACGGTCGCACTGCCCCCACCCCTCAAGCCCTAGCCAGATCTGTGCCACGCGCGACCGGCAGCCTTCACCACCGCAGGCGCCTCTGTGTCTTCGTCCTCGCCATTGCCGCCTGGACGCCGTGTCGTCACCACCGCAGGTGCCGCCACTCCCCTTCCCCTCTCCCAGGCGCCTCCTCCACAGCATCCAGTCCCGCCGCCCACGTTTCCACATCTGACCACCGCAGCGCCCCCTCCTCCCTCCACACCACCAGCGCCGCCGCCTCTGCGCACTGTTCGGTTCCTCATCC
Organism: Olyra latifolia; assembly: GCA_036346145.1. Lineage (NCBI taxonomy): Eukaryota > Viridiplantae > Streptophyta > Magnoliopsida > Poales > Poaceae > Olyra > Olyra latifolia. The sequence continues at coordinate 54,293,818 of CM070528.1, read as the reverse complement.
ACTGCTGAATCCACGACTGCCTGCACCAAAGCCGAGATCCCCACTGGTGCTGCCCGACCCTGCCTCCCGCCTGCTCCAACTCCGTCACTATCTGCTCGTGGAAAACCCAGGGAGCCCTTGAATCCACGAGCGCCGCCCAATCTCGTCGGTGAGGAGCACACCACCGCTGGAGCGAGCCCATACAACTGTTGCGGCCGCGGAAGCGACCCTATGGCCTTGGAGGATTGCAGCGCCTAGCCACTAGCCTCCCCGTCACATCCCAAGCATCGCTGAATCACTATGAGAGGTCAGATGCTGCTATACTGGTTGATACAAGTTCTCTGTGTAGCATAGCATATAATATTGTACATAAATAAACTGTGTCTAATGATATTCACTCTTGAATGATCTTTTTTTTAAAAAAAATCGTGCAGCACTGATAAGGAGTTGCATAAGTGCCAAGACAGGCTTTCCAATTTGAAATCTAAAGTAAAACAGATGGCGACAAGTTTCAACATGTCAAATGTCGCAAACAGGTGTGTTCTTCATATTAGTATCCTGCAATGCTCAGCTTCTTTTTGTGTGGAAAGGAAACCTTAGAGCTTTATTTGTTCCAAGTTTGATCAGATGATTATTATTGGAATCCTTTGTTACGGAGGATTTGTTTCGTCAGGGTAAGAAGGCAGCTGATGATATGAGCAGAGTTGCTGGTTTGGATAACCAAATGACTGTCAGCCTTCAGAGGCGAGTTATGAAAGGAACAAATATTTGATTTGTTATTGCTCCTCCTGTAGTGTTTTTTTTTAAAAAAAATTAACCTTGTGAACTGTGGAATCTAAATAAAAATACATGATTAGTTATTTGCGTCAAAGCACACCTAATAGATTTCATGTGGCCCGTTTCTTTTTTTTTTTGGGAGAAAATGTGGCCCGTTTCTTCACACTACTTCTATTTCGTTTGTTGGAAGGCGCACACACCCACATATGTATGTTTGTATTAATTTGTCTATTTTAACAATTTGCAGAACAAGGTAAGCTGGAAGAAACAGTTCTGAGCACAAAACATATTGCGTTAGCTGTCAATGAAGAACTTATCCTGAATACAATATTGATTGTTAGTTCCCCTAAAAGAGCCTTATGTATTTGTGTTTGTAAAACTGGATAACAACTGCACTCTTTATATTTGCAGGATGAACAAACTCCAGTCTTGAGGTTAGCCCTTTGTCCTCCTACACCCGAATTGTTTCTATACCACTAGAGATATTTTACTACTCGTTGATATAAATTGTTTCAAACTCACAAAATTGGAAAATTGACACAAACCTGTTTCACTCAGATGTGCCTTACCTACAAAGGGATCCAATACCACATGGTATTCAAGTTTGAACACTTGCAATTTACCTGGACGTGAAAGGGCAGAGAATTTATCGTTTAAAAAAGAAAGGTCAGAGAATTTTGTTTCGCCATACTTCTGACCTAATTGTAATCCGTTTAATCATATATTGCATTTACCTTACTGAAATTTAGGGGATAATCAAATGGCAAACTGAACAGTGTAGCACCCTTGATCTACAACAATCTTGTGTTTCTCAAAGATGGTTTGGTGTGTGGCAATGACCTTGTGCTACTCATCGGCGATTATGTACATGATTGTTGATAGGTGCCTCTTCACCATGAATGGGAGAAGATAGCAACCTACTCAATTGTTGCTCTCAAACAAATGTTGGGAAGGATGTTGGATCTGTGCCTTCTATTCCTTTGTACTCCCTCCATTTTCACAATCCGTACAGATGTTTACAATTGAAATAAAGTTTTATTAATAGTGCTCTAGGAAAATTCTTAATTTTATTGCACTTCACATATTTATATTAACACTGTGATTTTTGTGCTGTTCTCTTGCTTTGGTGTGTTGATACAATCTTTTGTGGCTTACTTGAATACATAATGTTCTGTATCGCTTTTTTGAGTTTTTGTTAGTTTTTATGGAAGTTTTCGTTAGTTTTGGTTGCAATGCATAGGCTCTTAGCTAGTAATAAAAGAAGAGGGCATAAAGAGGATGGAGTCTAGGCTGGACTGGGCCGGGCCGGCCACACTCGAGTCAAAGTCAACGTGCGTGCTAGGCTAGGCAGCCGTGTCCCACAATATCTCGCTGCTATCTTGTTCTCGCCAACACATCTGTGTTTGTTGCTGCTGCATGCCCTCCCGCCATTGCACTTTAGAATGAGTTGTAGGCTTGCAGCCGCTGCATGCATTCATATATAGAACAAGGGGATTGGGGGAGGAAGGGTGGGCACATCATAGAAGGAGGGCTCGCCGCCGTTTCTCCATCCTTGATGTTTGCATCTAGGGTAGCACATTAAAATCATTCCCCCCATAATCCACTATTAGGGTTTAATGTGGCTAGTAAGTTTATGCAAGTTATAGTTCAGCCACCGCTCTTGGTGAAGCTTACCGTCTCCACTCCTTGGCTCCTTCTCCTGCTCTGGCCTCACCAAGAGGTGAGAGGGAGGGGTCCTGTGCTCCTCCTCCCTCTATCCCCCTCCCTTTCTCTTTACTTTGCAATGGTGAACGCTCCTCCGTCTATTTGTCCGTCTTTGGTTCTATTGTTGGGCTGCTTTCGATGGGTGTCTCATTGGGAGTAGGGCAAAGGTGGCGTCATCCATCTGATTTGGTTTTAGGCGTCGGGGAATTTGGTTGATGGCGATGGTTCTAGCACCCAATCATGCGGTCAAGTCGTCTATGACGTAGTTGGCCGTTGGCACCGCAAAATCTGGTTAGCTGCGGCGGGTCCTGATCGCGTGTGGTTGGTCGTTGGGCTGCTTGTGGTGGCTATCACTTGATGTTTCGGTGAAGGCGACAACCATGTTCATGGGCGGTCGGGCCTTTGATCCCGTTGCTTGTGATAGTTATATCCTCAAGGTGCGGTGTGACAGCACCATCTTGGTAGCACCGGTGTTGCGTCCACATTAATCCGACTACTAGCTAGTTTTGAGGTAGGGTAGTACTCAACAAATTAAAGTGGCTTAAAAACTCATAATATACCTAAAACTGTCGCTGATGAGTGGTGAATGAAGACTAAACTATAGGGCACTGCCCTAGTAATTTAGCAGACCAATTGAGCACCGGTAACATGTTTTTTTTTCGCATGCAGAAGTACAAGTATAGTGTAATATCTGTTGGACTTTTATATGACTTTCAACATTATATAACATGATTTTCTTATTGTCTTAATGTGGAATTATTATTGGCATGTATTGTTGCATGTGGCGGAAAATATTTGGTACGAATATTCACTTGAGGAATTGATACTCGAGGTGCCGAGGATGGTTGTGCTGGAATACAGTAGAGGAATTAGATGAGATCCACTCTATTGGAATTTAACTTTTACGTACGTACATGTTTTACCCGGGTACAACACATGGCGGAATAGCTAGGTTTGTCTGACGGGATCGGTTCTGCAGACCGTTGACTTACATGATTAGGTTGGAATTGATCTTATATATACAATCTGATAATAGCGCATGACTCATACATGTGTGCTTGGGACTACTGTATTTTAAACTCGTGTAACTGACCTGTCGGATCGTGGTTGGTGGCATGGTTTAGGAGTTCCACGGTTTTTCGGAAATAGGTAAGCCGTATGTAACACCTGGAAGTGGAGTTTATAAATAGATCTCCACCCTCTAACCTCATTATGTAATTATGAGCGGCACCACAATAAAATAAAGGAACAAAGAGTAGACCAGATGGCTCATCTAAGAGCATTCGTAGCAGAAACCCTATAATAGTATAGAAATAGAGTTTTAGAGATAGAGTTTCTGGTGGAGGGAAGAAATCTTTTAGCGTGTAGTGTAAAGTGTGAAGGAATTTTAGAGCAATGAAGAGAGAAAATAGATATAGAGTTTTTGGTGTGGATACTCTAACCCTAACAATATCGAGACATGAAACATTATATATATTAGCTAGCATGCAGTCATGTCTTAGCTGGTACAATGTAAGATCCATGTTGACAGATTGACTGCCATGTTCCCTTAAATTGTTGTTTGGTGTACATAAATGTTAGTTACTGTTTAGGGCGTGCGTGCAACTGTGCAAGGATATATTTTTCTGGATTTCGTGGAGTGAGTCCAAACATGGAGCATCTGTACACGTTGATCTCCACGAGTATAAAAGGGCATATAGTGCATGTTTCCCGAAGGATCGAGTGGCTTAGCTTGTTCTGCTGCTGCGTTGAAATTATGAAATATGTGCTCAACTGATAACTTTTGTTGGAGAAAAAAAATATTTTTTTTTTATCTTGTATTAAGTTTAATTAAGACGAGTTTATTTGTTAACCCAATCTGGTAACCAAAGTTAACAGTCAGCTAAGAAACAACCTTCTCTCACTATTGGTATAATCTCCCTCAATATTTGGATCCTAACCGGCACGGGTCATTTGCAAGAGTCTACAGGATTCTCTAAACCGCTCGTTTCTCTCAGATGGTCTCCTTGCTAAGAAATCGATTCACGAGGTGACATAATCAAAAGGAAATGCCCACCAATCGCGAAAAGAGGATGAGTGGATGACGTGGGTACGAGAGTCATGTAGGCACTGACCGTTCCTCCTCTCACCATCTCCTCTCACTGCGCTATAAAGCAAGTTCACAGGCAGAGCAAGTGGGGGGCAGTCCACGACCTGGTTAATGACTCCACAAGTGTTAACCGACCTACCTTTTTAAATTCCCTGGGCGGAGGCTGCTTCGTTCGGGTGAATTAAGTTCCTAAAAATCCATGACACCGTTAACAGCTCTAAGAGCGTTAACCGTCGTTTGTCGTTAAATTCCCTAAACAGATGTTGTTCCATTCAGGTGAATTAAGTCTTGAAAATATTAATGACCACATCAATAGCTCCACAAGCATTAGTGGTCGTTCTTGCTAAATTCCTGAGCAAGATTCATTGGGGCGATCCTCGTTCCCTCTACCGATACCTTGGAATTTCAATTCCACAATACAGGTCGCATCTCGAGCAACGGTGGTCTCGCTCGGGCGAATTTCAATGTACCAAAGCCGCTACGTCAACAATCAACATCAACTTTGGTGATCAAGATGATATCAATGTCCACGTCCAAGACCAGACGCAAGAACACCTCCGGTGATGCAAGCGAAACCATCAACTTTGAATCCAAGCAAAGTGCTAGCCGTGCATTATATCCAACTATAGTTACTCTAACATGGGGTTTGACGTAACAAGATTAAACAACACAGACGGGTGGAGCCAACATTCAATAGCTACGCTAGGCGTCGTATGGGCCCTAGCTACCCCATGCGTTCTGTTATCATCAACTTCAACATCCGTCTACACCAACATACATAGTGAATCACAAAGCAAAGACAAGAAGAAGATAACAATGCAACTTAATCAGAGGTGGTTCACGTGTGTCGCGGACATAATTAAATGGTTATCCTCTCGAGGCCCTAGGAACTAGAACCTCTACATCACTGGATCAGATACTTAGCCCATAGGCTATGGTCGCAAATCCTTGAGGATCTGTACTTTATTGTTTAAATAAAATAACAATATTCTTGAATTTTTTTTCTTTTATGTACTTAGTACACTAGCACGCCCACATTTTCCTCGTTGTCCGCATCAGGACAAATTTGTGGCAAACAACTTTGATCATTTTGATTAGTGGTTTTGAAAACTCAAAATCGATAATCAAAGCTGGATTTGAAAATATTTATCTTACGTCTTCGAGATTTTCAAAAAACGCTATAAAAAAGTCAAAACACTAAAAGATAATTAAATAATTAAAAAAAGATGTGCAAAACATGCTCCGCAAAGGAGCAAGGTTCATTGCATACTTGGCGCTTCAGGTGCTAGCTGAAGAATCGGTTTGTTGGGAGCATACTAGAAGCAAAGCTAGCGCGCTCCACTTTGAGGGACAGATTTTAGTTTAGCTATTCTTTTTTTTAGAACAAGCTATTAATGGATAGGAATCCGCTCCATCGATCATCCATTGCATATATGCTTGCTGCAGGGTAGGAGCTTGTATGTCATCATGCATGACAAATCTTATCTTCAACACACGTTTGCATGTTTTGATCATATAGCATCGCATACGTTAACTTCTGGAACTTTTGGGAAAATAACAAGAACATTTCTTTGTTATTCCAAAACTACTGCAGGTGCTCCATTGAGCATTGCTGATGCATGCATGCAGATCTGCTGAAATATTATTTAATTAGTCTCCAGGAAAAAATGATCGCCGTTCCTTTTTGGCATCAAGGAATCTATAGGCGCATCAATTAATTGCTCATTAGTACGACTGTTCTCCTCAACTTAACTTATCTACTACTTATTTGTTTATCTTCTAACTTTTGAAAGCTTTCTGACGTGGTCTTGAGAGACAGGTCTGCTTCGTTTTACTTATTTTTTAAAAGCTTTTAGATACACATTCGAGATGGAAAAAAGACTCAAAACATGAATCCCTGTTCTCCCAACTTGGCTTATCTAACTTATTTGCTTATTTAACTTATCTCCGTTTTGAAAAGACAAATATTTTTTAGTCTATTTTTTCTATATTCGAGGCATGTCTCAAAGCTATAAAAAATAAGTCAAACAAAGCGAACTCTCGAGGACACCTTGGGAAGCTCTCGAAGTTAAAAAGATAAGTCAGATAAGAAAGCTTGGGAGAATAGGGCCGCAAAAGTATTTGCCTTTCTGAAACGAGAAGTCACGTGAGCAGAAGCAAGAATCCACTTAAAATCTAACTCACCTTATAGCACCTCTCTTAGAGCATCCACAGTGATTTTGCCTCTAAGCTATGATCTGCAATGCTTAGTGTGCAGTAGCCTTTCATCCTCACACACTATCCAAAAAGGGTTAACCTCAAGTGCTACAATTTGAGACAATAAGGTTTATAACTAGTGCAACCCAAGATTAATCCAATAATATGATACTAGAGAGCATGACACTATAGAGCACGTGCATATGGAGGCATATATGTATGGTGTTAAAACAAATTTGGGCCATCCCTTGATAGATGAGCCTTTTTACGGTGCTTTGTACCTTGTGATACCTTGAAAACGAGCTATCCATCATGCTAGATCCAGTGGCTCTCAAGAGATGGTACCTCCTAGTATCGGCTCTTCTTCCTTAGAGGTACTACTGTATAAAGGCAACTTTACTAATTTCTCACTCTCACCTTCTCTCCCTAAACTCTCTTTGCCTCACTTTTCTCTTTCACTGCCAGCCTCCGCCCGCTGCCACCATGCCATGCTGCTGCTACCCGCCTATGCCACACTGCATTGCTGCTGGACCGCCCACACAGCTCACGCACGAGAGAACAATTAGCACATCGACGGCTAGCGTTTAGGGAGAGGGAAAGAAAGGGGGTAATACCTCTTTTTTTTACCGGCATGGCAAGAGCGCTGCCTTTTCAATTAGCAAAGATGCATGGGAAAGAGGTAATTGCTAAAATGTGAAATCTACCTCCAGCTCCCACATGGTACATTGAGGTATTGATACTTTGTGGTATCTTTGGATGGAATGTAAAATTCCTCTCGTGGGAGAGGAGAAAATTTATTCAGGGAATTCGTGTGGGACGCTGACAAGGCAAGGTGGCATCGTCTTTCCTATCCATCGCTCTCCGATCCCTGCCTAGCTATCTGAAACAATCCAGCAGCTGCATACAACAAATATAGGTGTGCGTAGTGCATGCATGCTCATCTTATCTTGTGACCGAATTCGGAGCACATGTACTACGCATCTACTTGCTCAGGAGCATCAGAATGATTCACAATAATACAGCTCTAGCTCTAACCCATACACTCGTGGCATCCATCATCCATGCATATGAAATAAAAAAAAACTAATTAAAAACCAGCTAGATAATATATAACTGAATTGAACAAATCAAGCTAGGCTAGCAAGCTTGATTTTCTAAAACAGACTGATTGATTCGATGCATGCTAGCTTCCATGGCCACAGTGAGCTACATTTGTGCATGCGAGTGCTGTACTGTCCCTAATGTGAGAATGAGATGCATGCGTCGATCATTTCTTTTTGCTTGCATGAAAGCTAGCGCTTCTTTATCTGTTAATTCTAGTCCTGAATGGAATTGAAATTCAGCATATTATTGGTGAGGTATGTAGCCTGAAGCATGGGAGAATCCAATACCCGAATCCGAATGAAACTGAATGAAGATGAGATGACGTTGCATTCAGAAAGATTGGCTGCAAGGAAAGGAATATATATAGCATTATTTGAGCAAGCAATGCAACTGATTATTAGCTTTATTATGATTAACTCGATGGTTACAGCACAGTGGAGCTGATTGATCGAGAGAGTGCCGACAACATTGAACCACGTAGGAGCAGTTGACGTGAAGTAGACCTGAGCAAAAGTCAAGAGTATTAGACAAGTCGAGCTAGTACGTCTTGCTCTTGTAGAAAACCTTATTTATTCGGCATTTCGATCACAGTAAGTCTAGATTAATATTGATGGACACAAGGACAAGAAACGAAAAAACTGTCAATACGTACACACTGAATTGTTCTGCCTAAAGAGAAATTTTACAGCACAGTAAAAATAAATTAATGTCAGTCGTTTATTCCTCTCGATCAAATGGTTTAGATTGATTTTAATTTATTTACACTACCATGATAGTATTTATACTGCATAAATAATATTTTTAAAAAATTTGTATGAGGGATGCCCTCTAAAAACAAGGTGTTAGATTAAAATGTACTACCACTCTATTATATTTTTGTTACGCATAGTAAAAAAATTGCAAGAACAGCTAGCAAAAGCAACATAAATACCTGACCTGACACACACGGAAAGGCAAATTGAAAAGGTAGAGCTGAAGATGAAGTGGAAATATGAGCAATATCACACTAAAACTAGCTATACAGCAGCTCTACTTCAGTTCCTTTTTATACCTGTCAGCTAAACCGAAATGGAATTGCCGGTACATGGGAAAGTTGTCAGTGACAAGCAAACACTGTACAGTGCGAGGGCGAGCACACGACATGCAGATATCAATGCTACTCATCTAAATTGAATACACTTCAACATCTCAATGACTGAACTGAACTCCAACTTTTTTATTCGATCGGAACCAACCGGCAATCATTTGATACCTGTCCTATGATCTGGAAACTGAAAACGGAGTATACAGGATATATATTTGCTATACAGATATTATCATAATACTGAAAAGAAAAGGATAATAACTCAATGAGGGTGATTTTATTGTCCTTTGCTACTATCAAGAGATATATCAATCATATCTAATCGTTCATCCGCTAACATTAGAATTGGAATAAATATTTTCTCCTTCTTGTTCTCTCTCTAAGAGGTGCCTACGATGGCCGGCGGTGGCACACATGCAGACGAAGGCGTGTGGTCGGGCCGAGTGGCGGCATGATTGGGAGCAAGCTTGTTACATGGGATATATATAAACTCACGCCAAGTACGCCCGTAGGACTCGGGACTCTGCATTGCCAACAGCCTAACCGGTTCCTACGGTACTTGAAGACTCGATCCTACTACTCAGCAACGGGTCTGAGCTTCACCACATGTTAGCCTTGCTAACTAACTGACCCCTAGTATAACTTGTTGGGAAACCACACCGGCCACGCGTCGGCTTGGGCCGTGCGGGCGCCGCAGGTGGAGACCACATGTAGACGTGTCGAACACTATGCAGGCACTATATAAAGGAGAGGAATCTCTCTATTGTAAACAGATCAATAATAACAATAAAGATTTCTCCCCTCTACATCTGTGCCCATCTACTTTCTGGCATTGTTCTCATTCTCTGTCTACGACTTACGTGCGAATCAACAATCTCGGACAACACCCGGTAGCGTGATTGTTTAACACGTTATCAACACGAAGCTATAAGGAACCACAAGCCACCGGAGATTGAACAACGATGACCGAACGACTACGTCAACGATCTATCGGCATTGACTCGTCATCACGCCGGCAAGTCTAGACAGGACCAGCCAATCTGTCCTACGCGACAGTCGTCGAATCCCTATTTCGCTCCATGAAGACCGAAGGTATTAAATTGAATCGAATTCACGAACTCATGGATTGATCTATTAGATCAAAGGGGTTTTTGTATCTATTGAACCGGCCGGCCGCTGGCCTCGCCGCCTGCCACACGCGCCCTCGTCGTGAGTGATCTCGCGGTGCATGACCTCGTCGTCACGCGCGACCGCAGCGCCACGCGCCCTACGCCGTCGCGTGTCTCGTCCGGCCACCGCGCGGCCTTGCCTAGTGCCGCCTCCTCGCCTGCACTGGGGTCACCTAGGCTGACCGCCGCAACGCGCAGCCTGTCCCATGCACGCCCGCCGCCACGCGATACTGCTTGGGCTAAGCGGAACAAAAAGGGTTTTCATGAGATGGTAAATGAAAACGATTAGCCCCACACGAGGTTTGGAAATAAGTGATTGTCTGATAATGAGCAAGGAATATACGTCTTTCTGCTAAAGAGGATCTATTAAACTCATAATTCATTAGATCCTTGTTATCAATGTCAACTAGGTATCATAAGTAAATGGATCCCGGTTGTTCAATCCTTTAATAACCAAGGCCATTCTTTGCTAAAGAGAAATGATCACTATGAGTCAGACTCAATAGAATTGGATCCATTCCAAATAGCAAGAATTAGGATTCTTGATCCTCTCAATCTCTCTTTCAATTTGAGGATCCAGAGAGGTGTTTTCATAGTCATCTCCGAATATTTTTGATTTCATTTTTCTATGATATGTCTTTCTATATGAAAATTGGTAAATTTATGATGTACGATGATCCCTGTTAAGCATCCATGGCTGAATGGTTAAAGCGCCTAACTCATAATTGGTAACTCTGCGGGTTCAATTCCTGCTGGATGCAAGCGAACAGGAATGTTCCATAATACAGTCTATTGGAACGGGCTCTCTATCCATGGAATCTCATCCATCATCCATACCACCACCACAGCGAACAGCTATGGGCTCTCTCCGGAGGCCAGGGATATACTTTGATTATGTTCGCACGGAAAAATAATTTTTGCAGGTGTGCCAGTGTATATAAAATACACAAAAGAAAGAAAGGAACAGGAACGCTTATATTTCACTATTTCAACAAAATACAGATCCCTGTAGATAGTTTGCGCGCTGTAGACATCTGTCTTGACGATCGTGGAAATTCTGGATCCTAGGGCCTCGGGAGGACTCCCAGTTAATTACATCCGCGAGCTGACACACGAAACACCTCCGATTAAGCTGCTTAGTCATCTTCTTCTCATCTTCGTCTCGTGGATCACCGTGCTTGTTGGTATACGTCGATGTGGTAGCGGTAGAACGCATGGGGGTAGATTTGGGCCCATGCGATGCCTAGCGTAGCCGTTGATTGTTTGGCTGCGCTCGCCCGTGTCGTCTGATTTTGTTTTATCAAACGACATGCTGGAATTTGTAGTTGAATGGATTGCATGGCTCTGCACTTGGCTTGGATTTGAAGTTGATAATTAGCTGGAGTCATCAGAAGTATCCTCGTACATCGAGTCTTGGACGTGGATTTTGATGGCTTTTGATCATCGAAGTTGATGTTGATTTTTGATGTAGTGCGTCTTGAAGTGATTTGTTCGGGAAACTCGCCGAACATTGAATTGTTGGAAGAGCGGTTGTTGTTCGACTGTTCGGGAAAACCCTTGAACATTGAATTGTTGATGAGCAGAGCATCCGAGAAAAACCCTCCGAACGTTGAGTTTGTTGAAGTGAGAGAAACAAGGTGTCGAAATTTCTTCGAGCGGAACGAGGTTGCTTAGGTTGAGACTGTGCATGGAAGCATCGTGGAATCTCCTGGCAGAGTGGCTCCAGCTTATAGTACTTAGGCTAGCTGTTCCATTTCAGGCATCTTGACATCGAACAGCAGTTTCCTGAAAGTTTTTGGCAACGTTACAACGTCGGCACGGCAATGACTGCAGCAGCTGATCGTCATCTCGGCAAGTTAGCATATGAGTTCAACAGCGCCCCTGCAGCGACTATGACAGTAGCTGGTTGTTGTCATCTTGGCGTCCTTGACATCATCAGTTTCAAATTCCCCTCTCTATATTAATCTTTTTTTATTACTTTGTATCAGTACATGGCTGATTAGTCTCACATGGGTGCATGAGCCATGCATGTACGAGGACCATTACGTGAGTATCCTTGATACACTTTGCTTCCATGCAGGTGTACTCTTCCCTTTCTAGACCTTTGTTTTGAATCGATCTGGACCTGAAAGAGAGGGATCGAGCAGTGGTGGAGTCACCTGCGCGGCGTTGTGCACGGCGGCCAAGGCGGCGGTGGCCGGCGGTGTGCACAAGCGGGGGCGGCACGGTAAAAACGGCGCCAGGCGTGCAAACAGGCGCAGCCACAAACACGCAGGTGCAGGCCGGATGGCGCTGCGTGGTGAGAAGACTGGACGGGCCTGCGGGCGGCGTCATGGTGGCATGGCAATGCTAGAGCAGGGCGGCACGGCGTGGGGCGTCCAAGCAAGCATGGCGGAGAGGCGGAGACCTGGGCGATTGGGCGCGTGGCGTCCTGAGACACGGCACCGAGGTGTGGGGAGGCGCATCCGGGCTCGCGGAGGTGAGTCGTGGGGTCGAGCCCACAATGGCTAGGCCGACACCGGATGGCCCGGCGCGAGGCCAGGCGGGCAAGGCGTCTAGGCACAAGCCAGGCGCGCGGCGCCCTGGGCCGCGGTGGTGGAGTGTAAGCAGGCGAGCATGGGGCGGTGTCCTAGCGCGGAAGGCCGAACCGGGCGAGGTCACGGCGGTGACGCGCGGGCGACGGCGGCGCTGGCGGCCGGGCCTGGCGCGGGCACGGCGGCGCGGCGGGGCCGGTGGTCCAGGCGGCCGAGGGGTCTCCCTTTTACCATACTGGGAACATCCTTCGTGACTCAGCTCTAGTCCTTGGACCAGTATGCTAGAGCACACGTTTACATAGCTGGATCATTTCATACGTCGTATTCAATACCAAAATATTACATTGTCAGAGTACAAGTTCAAATTCGTACATTGGCGATTAATACAACAAGTCCAAAAGAGGCAACTAAGTACATAAATCCAGCGGAAGATTTAAAACCAAAAGCCTCCAGCAGCTATGTAAACTGTAAACGACTGGAGAGAACCACTAAACGCTAGCCTGACCGCCATCTTTGGGGACATCGTCTTCATGGCAATCGTAGTCGCCGAGTCCATCATCTAAAAGAGTAAATATGCGAGAGTGAGTGCTCAATTCAACTGCACTCGCGAGTCAACTCCTAGCCTAATACATGTGTTTATAGGGGCCTCAAGGAAAGGCTGGGGGTTGTTTTATTTACGGAAAGACAATTTTAAAGATTAAGTATATTTATATGTCAAATCCTATGACTTAGCTATTTCCAAGAACATTTTCAGAGATAAGAAGTAATTGCTTCAAAGGGGGTTTGTATCCAGGCCGATCCGCGGCCTTACCAAATTAAACATAGATAAGGAGCATACATCGGGAACGAACCAGCTCCTACCCGCTTGTATGAGATCCGGCCAAGGCTTACCCGCTTGTACAAGATCCAAAGACGGATACAAACCCTACGCTTATGCCCTTAGTCTATTACCAGTTCCCAATCCGCATGACCCAGAGACGAATCCGCTCCTACCCGCTTGCACAAGATCCGGCCAAAGCCTACCCGCTTATACAAGATCCGGAGACGGAAACGAATCCTACCACATGCTCTTGGTCTATTGCCAGTTCCAAATCAGCATGACCCAGAGACGAATCCACTCCTACCCGCTTGTAAAAGATCCGGCCAAAGCCTACCCGCTTGTACAAGATGCGGAGTCGGATACGAATCCTACCACATGCCCTTGATCCATTGCCAGTTTCCATTCCTACCCTTCCTTGTACGAGATCCGGCCAAGGCCTACCTGCTTGTATAAGCACCGGAGATGGAAATGCCTCAATCACCATACATGACACTGCTAGCAGGCCTCAATAACATTCTCATAATCATAAGTTGAATTATGTCATGTCCGGTGGACGATAGCCCACCATTCGGGTATCTATACCCAAAAGAAATCATATTAAAACCTAAGCCAGATCTAAGCAAGTTTTAACTAGACTTTTTGTCTAAACAGATGTAATTATCCTAGGGTTATCCAAGGGATCATGATAATCAAAATCATCATGTGGAGTATTCACAAGTAATTCAAATAACAGGCATGTTATAACATGATTAAAGCAACAGGTATTTATCTAGGGTTTTGCATTTAATATACTGATAGTCATATACTTATGCACACACGCTTTTGATAATTTAAAGCAAAATATATTTATAAAACTGGGATCAATATGCATTAGGGTAGTTGGCTCGCCTGCATCGAGAGCCGCGGGGTCGATGGTGTCGGGATCGAAGTCGGGATCTGCGACCGGGTCGTCTAACCCTTGATCAACAATGTCGGTATCTATTCGGTTGCAGATAAATACCAAGTAAATAAACAAGAAAGGTAGCATGGGTGCATATGATGCATGCTTCTAATGCAAGTGTCACCGATTTACACTGTGGGTCCTTATTGGTGGTTTCTATTATTATTTTCCTACTTATCGAGGAAGTTCCATGAGCTTGGGTTAGGTATATCATCTTATCACAAAGGTGAGGTGGTGCTGTTCTTAGTCGAAGGTGCTCATATTATTAGTGTTGAGGTTCTGCCCACATATGTGTGTGTGTATATATATATCGGGTTGTGTATACAACCTTTAAGTTCATTTTATCTATCTATTTATCCTATCACTTTTTAATACCAAAATTGTGATGTCTAACAATTTTGTCATGTCCAAAATGTTATTTCTGTCCTATAAGAATATTCTCATAATTTTTGGGCTACTGAAGCTATTTTATTTACTATATATAGTTTCAGGTATTCTCTGTTTGCTAGAAAATACCATCCTTGCTACTGTTATATTTTTCTAGAGCAACATAAATGTGTTGCATGTGTAATTCTATTTTTCTTAGGTTCAGAATGTCCTAACACATTTTTGGGTGTTTTTACACGATTTTTGGAACTCATATACTATATGTAATAAATGGATTACATACACTGGATTTTCTAAAATCATAAAAGTTAGAGAAATCCGTGCCACAGTGTTGGGCCGGCCCAACTAGCGGGGCCTGTTCAGCATCTGAGGTGAAAGCGGGTTCGGGGTGCTACGCTAGCCCTAAGAGGAAGGCGTATTTCTTGAAAGTGCGCTTACACTTAAACTGACGGTGGGATCGTGGCCCCACGGTCAACAAGACGCCTGACGGTGGCTCTCGACCATCCGCCCGACATGCGGGTCCGCGTCACGAGGCTTAGCTGGGCGGCGGCGGCGGTGGGGGATTTTCCCACTGCGTGAGTTCTAGCGAGCTACTCCGGCGAGAAATCTCCACGGCTACGCGCGGTTTTATGTTCTACAACCAACGCTCATCGATTCTACAAGCCTAGGCGCATCTACGGGTGAGGTATTAGATCATGAGTCGGCCTGGAGTGGCGGTGCGACGAGCGGTGGCGGAGGAGCAGCTCGGGAATCGCGATTCCGGCTAACCGGAGGCGGCGCGAGCTCGGGGGTGCTTCGGTGAGGGACTAGGGGACTAGTGGAGCTCACCGGTGGTCACAGGAGAGAAGGAGATGCCGTGGAGCGGGATGTCGACGCACGGGCGGCGATGGCCGGAGCAGAGCTTCACGCGGCCAGGTGGCTCTGGTGATCCCTGGGCAAAAGCAAGCACGGGAAATGATGTGCGAGGATGGTGTGATGCTTACGGCGAAACGGATTGGCTTGGGGACTCACCAGTGACGAGCAATCGAGAAGGGCACGGTGTAGAACAAGAGTGAAAGAGAGAGCGAGGCGGGGGAACAGGGCTTGTACTACGGGCTGCGGGCGTGGCCGAGGGGCAATGGTGGGAGAACGGAGCTCACAAGCTGGCTCGTTATAGCCTCAATGCGCACCGTCCCAAGGCGTGGTGATGCGATGGGGCGGCAATGGCGTCTTGCAGGCGGCAGCGCGCGGTGGCAGGCGCGAGCCGTGGATCGCCGAAGCTCCCCACGCTGGCTCGCACGCGATCCTTTGCGTGATTTGGCTCTTGCCAAAACACGATCGAAGCGGCGACGGCCAATGGCAAAAGCGCGACCGGTGCCACAACCCTAATTTGGTCGGGACGGCCGGTTGGTCCGAGCACCGGGGAGCGCGAGGAGAGATGGCGTCTTGGCAGCGTGACAAGAAGGCAAGCGGTCGGCCAAGACGCGATCGAGACCGGCGGCGATGGCGGGCATCTCACACCACGCGGCGCCGGCGTACGGGCGTGGTGGGGAAGGGGAGAGAGAAACAAAGAGATTGGTTGGGAGCGAGAGAGTGTGGGAGGCCGAGCTGAGCGGGAGGAGGAGCAAGGGGCTCGGCTCGCTCAGTTGAGCCAGGGAGCAAGGGAGAGGCGGCTGGCACGAGCTTGTGGACCTGGGCCCGGTCCAGGATAATAGGAAAAATGGATCCTATACGGCCCTAGAGCCCCATTTTAAATATTATTTACCCTAGGCAATTTAGTAAATTTCGTTTGATTAAATGGTTCTATGTTTAGTTAGTTATTTTTTTTATGCTAAGCTTAAGCCTATATGCATGATCATGATTATGCATTTGTTTTCATAACCCAACCCAAAGCTATTACTTTAGCCCAGGTTTTAAAAATAGGGTGTTACAGCGGCCCGGCGGGGCCAAGGCCCAGGCGACGCGGCAGGGCCAAGACCTAGGCGACCGAGTGGCACGGTGGGGCCAGACAACGGCGGCTACGAGGGCGCGCGGCGGTGAACACGGTGGCCTGGGGCGGCGGCCCGTGGGTGACGGCGCCAAGCTCGCTGGAAGTGGCGGGCGCGGAGGCCAGGATGAAGGCAGAGGCGGCGGCGGCCATAGTGCGGCGGCGTGGCGGCCTAAGGGCGGCAGCGCGGCGGGAACTAGAGGATGGGGAAGATGGCCAGGGTCGAAGCATCGCGGCACGAGCCAGAGCGGCGGCCAAGGCAACGGGAAGAAGTAATGGTGGCGGCGCGGTGGCCAGAGGACGACAGCGTGGCGGCCAGATGGCGGTGGGACAGCGGCCACATGGCGGCGTGATAGAACCATGGCGGCAACGCAGCGGCCAGAAGGCGGCGGCCTGAGCCGGGGCGGCACGGTGAAGAGCAGCGCGCAGCGCGGTCAGTGGAGCGGCGGCGCAGCGGCCTGGGCCGGGGTGGTGCGGTGTGGCGCGGCGCGCAGCGTGGGCCCCCAACGGCCGGCGCCGGTGCCCGGTAGCGCGATGAGCTAGGCGTGGCTTGGGCACGGGTCAAAGAAACAGCCGGAGTAGATGGGAAAAAGAGATAGGCAAGAGGCGTGGGGAGCCAGTGAAAAGGGGGAGAGAGAAGCAAGGAGGAAGAGAGAGAGATTAGGAGGAAGTGAAAAGAGAGGCAGGACGGGAAAAGCAAAGGCTGCCTCCCTTGACCCGTGAGCTGCTCACCTTTTTGATTTCCTCAGGATACGTGCCCTGCTTTGGTCTCGTTGTCCTTGTGAATCAGCCTCCGGGTCTCCTCTCCGATCTCATTTTTCTCTCCGCCTCCGTCTATCGTATGAATTCCGTCTGTGCGTATGCGTGCCCCCGACTTGATGCAATCTGCGTGCGTGCGCGAGGCAGGGGCCTCGACCAGCTTTTATAGGGGTTTAAGGGATAGGGATGGAGATGAGAGATAGAGTTAGAGATAGAGACGAGATTAGATAGGAATTAGCAACAAACTTTATCTCTTATCTCTTTTCTCTCATTTTTTGCAGATGAATATAATTTCATTTTAAATTAAAAACAAAATTAATTATTATCTTTATTTTTTTATATTCAACAGATTATGAGACAGTGTCCATAACAAGTATTTATAACCCTCGACTGGTAATTTGCATACCGTCTGTTTCGCTGATTGCATCTTTGACGAGGATAATTTCCTGTCATTAGGGGGAGATAAAAAACCCTTAACAGAAGAATGCCGGAAAATCATCTGGCAAGCCACAGGCATTCCCGCGCATGATCCCTATACTAGAGAAGCAAATGAAGAGGCCCGAAAAATCCTCGATTTACAGAAATTAGCAAATGAACTGTCCAATCACTTTTGTGATTTGAAGGGTGTGATTAAGTTGTATGTACCTGCGTGCAATGCACCAGATAGAGTAGAAGTGCCAAAGACAATTATGAGCACCCCTCAACCTATTTAGAGGCCTAAAAAAGGATGGTAGATCTGGTTTTTCAGCCCCCTAGTATCAGGAGTCGTCTGGGTAAAAAGAGGAATGAGAGCTTATCACAGCCAGTCACGAAAGTGCCCCAAAAGAAAAAGAAGGGGAACCGGTTGAGAACTTACAAATCTGATAAGAAGCAGCCTACTAGCGAGGCGCTTCCAAATTTGAATATACCGGTAATAATAGAAGAAGAAGAAGACGATAGAAATGTAAATGCACACATCGGCAACAATAAGCTAAAGAAACTTGTTCCCGTGATGGGAAATAGCGTTGAAGAGCAAGTAGAAATGCACGAAGCACCCCATGACGAAATGGCCATAAACTTTGTAGAATCAGGAAAAATAATGAATAGAGCAACAGCCAGTGTCGACATATACTTTGCTAAAATGATTATTGAGCGAATAGATCCCGATCCAGAGCCGACATCTCTTCTGAGCATAAGCATTGACCAGATTGGGTGGAATGAAAGAAGGCAATCACCGCAGAACTAATCTCACTGAACAAAAGAGAAGTGTTTGGGCCTGTGTGTCTCACACCTTCCCATGTACGTCCTGTGGAATATAAATGGGTCTTTGTTTGAAAGAAAAATGAAAATAATGTAGTGGTACGGTACAAAGCTAGGCTGGCAGCTCAAGGTTTCACTCAGCGCCAAGGCGTTGATTATGAAAAAACCTATTTTCCGGTCATGGGTGGTATAACCTTTAGATATCTCATCTCAGTGGCAGTGAATATGAACTTAAAAATGAAACCGATGGATGTGGTCACGGCTTACCTTTACGGTAATCTGAACTCTGAATTGTACATGAAATTATCTGATGGCATGCTAACCCCGAATAAAGAGAAGAAGAAATTATATTGTGTAAAATTATAGAAATCCTTATATGGATTAAAGCAGTCAGAAAGAATGTGGTATAATCGCTTGAGCGAGTTCTTGAGCAATGAAAACTATACGAATAATGAAGATTGTCCATGCGTTTTTATACAATGATCCCAAGATGGATTTTGTATAATCTCTATATACGTGGATGATTTGAATATTACTCATCACTAATTCACGTGCTACTAATTATTACTGATTCCTAATCAGTAACTAAATAGCTTAGTTACAAGATTATTCCAATTACGACAAGACTTGCAGTGGCAACAGGTTGTCGGTTTGGCTTGGGTACCTTGAGAGATAGCGCTAGGACAAAAAATAGGATAGGGAAAAAAAGAGGAAAGTAATTTTTATTGTACCTTCAAAGATATAGCGTGCTTGGAACCTTGAGAAAGACTGAGAAAGTGAGTTAGGACAACGAATGGGAGAGGGAAAAAAGGAAAGTATTTTTTATTGTACCTTCAAAGATATATAGTGGTGAGGTCTTGTGAGCCATTTGATTAAGTCAAATGAATGACCATCATTCAAGATGTCAAGAGATAAGAACTACTATAAAACATCTCACTCAATAAATAACTACCAAACTAGTTGAAGGGGAAGTATCCAAATTAAAATAACTAGATATCAAACTAGCTGAAGGAGAAGCATCAAAATCAACATCCCAAGGAAATCTATGCAGAGTGGCAAGTAGTGGATGCCTGACGATGATTTATTTTCCCAAGGTTTTATTCTGAAAGGCAGACAACTGTATCACAAGATAGTTATGGCCACCATGCAAATTAAACAAGCAAAACTGTCGAGGTTATTGCATCATGTTCTATATACATCGCTCGACATATGGGAAAGCTAGCTATTAATCATGCAACACGATTGAGGTTATTGCAATCATATGCTTGAAGCACTATCTGCCAATTCGGAGTGTGCTAAAATGCATTGGCTTGAGGTTGGGGAACACAAATGGACCGACATCAAGTAGGGATGTAAGTGGCTACAGATGTCCGTGAAGCTGCATTGCCCGTCCATGAGAAAACAACAAAGTGGATTTTGTGGATAGACGCAACAGTGAAGCGGACTGGCTCCTCTATCCCGCGTAGTCCACGCAGCCTCGTTTAGCCAACGCTGGCCTTCTCACCGCCTCAGGAAAAGCTTTACAAGAGAAGGCGTATTGCAAGATATTCCTTATGTCCATAACCTCACCATCTTCAATATGATTTTATCAGTTGACATGTTGAAATCATAATTAAAAGAATGCCCATATGAAGAAGAACTAGTCCATATACTCATCAACAGAAAACAACTTCAAAGAGATACTCGACAATAGATAACAACTGCAGATGGTGGAGTACACCAATATTAGGCATCATCGCGTGACTTCATCGATCCTGAGGAACTAAACAAGCTCAAAGTACTTACTTATATATGTAGATGTAGAATTTGTGTCTACTCCTGAACACCTGAAGAAGAGACGAACTATATTTCCTTCTGGTTTGCACAACTATGGACAATTTTGCCTTATAGCTATTAACAGATGCTTCAATAATGCAATTTTACTTCTGAGATTCAAATATGAGCTCTCTTCCTCCATGTGTTGATCACTTGCTGTAGAGGTTTGTGGCTGGCCGGCGGCTACCGCCTAAGCCGCATGATTAATTAGTGGCCGGATGTCTTAGTCCACCAGATGTAATGTGGCCGGTGTGGACAGTCCGTGAACATTTCCACTTATATCTCTACGTCGAGCACTCCATCGTACGTGTCTAGTCTTCCCAAAATCGACGTCACTAGCTACCTAGGGAATTGTTGATATACTCCTTGTCGACGATTTGCGTCGGCAATGTATTTTAGGGGACGATGCGAAAGATCACAACTACGATGGTAGCACAGGGAGCCGAATTTATACAGGTTCGGGCCCTCGAGGGGAGGTAATACCCTACTCCTGTGCTCGTGGATTGTATTATGGTGGATGTTGATGATGATTGTAAGATGTGGGATTGGATCTCGAACTAGGGGCCCCGGACCCCCTTTATATAGTGCAGGGGGTCGGGTTACAGATAGAATCCCTAATCCGCGTATGGAAGATACAGATATAACCGATTCGGCTACGCCTATATCCATGTATTTGAGTAGGAAACGAATTGGTTTCCTTGTAGATCTTCTCAAGTCGTGCCAGCCTCCAAGCCTGCCTTCTGGAAGGCCCAATTGACTCGGCCCAAGGAGGTGGTACGTCTAGTAGTATATCTTCGGATACCCAGGGCCCATGTTTTCCACACTCCTCCAAATAAAAAGAGATCCAACTATTTCTTTCAAAATATTAATATGACTTAATATGCACTGCACAAAGAATATGTACCCAGAAAATTGTTGATATACTCTCCAAATAAAAAGAGAGCTAACTATTTCTTTCAAAATACTAATACCGCTTAATCTGCACTGCACAGAGAATATTCTCTAATGTAAGCGAGCAAGGAGATTTGTGTCAAAGTTTCATGGACTTTTTGTATATATACAAGGAGTTGTAGTCATCATATTGGCCATGGTAAAATCGGCTTGCCCTACCACGCCAAGCATCGGTGGCACCGTCATGCGTGCAGTGCATGTATGCTGTTCCATACTTGACGCTTTGACTTGAAATGAACTTTGTGCCAATGTATGGCTCGCTTCTGATGTATTGCATGTGTTGGCGTTGTCAGTGTGAGAGAAGATCAGAGGAAAGTGTCAATGACGTACCATTTGTGTCCTTGTTGTGGCTCGCTCGTTTAGCGGTGTTACTCCTGCTCAATCAGAGAATTGGGAAGTAGCATGTGCGTATTGCTTTGTCATGGTTGAAATTATGAAATTTATGAGGATATGTTGCTCAATTTTTTATTGAATATGCCTATGTCGATGGCACCTGTTGGCCACGAACAGTCCACTAGAGTGGACATTCTCGTGGGCTATTAGAAAAAAGAGAAGTTCCAAAGAGTTAGCCATGGGTGAGGCAATAGACCGTGGATGATCTCCTGACATAAACGATATCACAGACTATTGGTCTAGAAGGCATGCAATCAACCAGATGTAATGCAAGGCGAACGACCTGCCCGACATGGACGCTCTACATAGCCCTAACGACGTGCAGGTGCTCTGCCTCGAATGGATGGTGCACCCCTAAATCTATTTTTTGTGCTTTGTGTCTATCCATTATAGTTGAATTGTGAGGGTGCTATATATAGCACATAACCGTCTTCCTAGTAAAGGTTAAGGACCTATTGCACATCCTTTGGTAGAGACCATGAGAGCACCTATTAGCATAGGTTTTCAATCCTTTTGGGTGATCTCTTAAGTGATTGAAGCCTATATTGTATGCTTGATCCATGGCAATCAAGATTATATTGAGCTAGTTAGTCTTGGAGTTTGAAGACTTCTATATGGTCTTTAAGGCATTGGGCTTAGAGGCACTTGTAGGAATCATTGGACGATTATGAAGGGTTGGAGTCACTACTACAAAAGAGCTAATTTGTGCCGATTCTAAACCGGTCATTTGTGCCGGTTTTTGAACCGACACATAGTAACAGGTACTGATGTGCCCCAAACCAACACAGATGACCTATTTATCTGTGTCGGTTTATGACTAGAATCGACATAAATATTTTTAAAGTATTTTTTAGTTTGCTAACCTAGCGCCATTGCACTAAGTTAATTAGCTCCTACATCCTACAGTTAGAAGTAGGGGTCATCGTTGTCGTTGGTCCCGATCGGACAAATACACTCCTGACGCGCACTTGGCACTCAGCGAAGCGATCCCCAAGCGCACGAGGGGATGACCTTACAGAGAGCGATACTAGATGTGAATGTTAGAACGCTTTGTGTAGAAAAATGGTGCTCTGGCTCTTACGGGGGCTCGTCCTCCCCCTTATATAGGCGAGCCAGCTTTACAGTCTATGAAGGACTAAAACGCTCCCAATAAGAGGCAATACTAAGGGCATCATGGTCCAATGAGGAGCAAATGACCTCGGTGCCCTTGCTTTTTCTTCTTTATTGGGGCACCGAAGTCATTTATCATTACAATGTGAGAAGGGTGGACCAAAGTGCCCCTCCACTATCTTACTAATGCAGGGCTACAAGAGTGATTTACACAGAGGAGGCGGTTATGACCTGCCCCCCTAGAGGAAGGGCCCAATGATTATTATCCCGACACTTGGCGGACCCTATTGTACTGTTTGTCCCCCTAGCTTTTTTGTGGATCCCAAGTTGATCTCTTTCCTCGAGCAGGACCATGCATTGGCTGAGGCATACATTCCCTTCTGTCTTTGCCTCATCGCTCTGGCACAGCCTCGGCGGGGCAGTGGCACCAGGGGTCCTTGCCTCGCTCTGCCTTCCCAAGCGGTAGTCATTGCTTCGCCTAGCCCATCCAATATCTGCGAGGCAATAGTGACGGTGCTGCCTCCCGCCACGTTGTACCTCTGCTTTGCCCGGTTGAGCCCTTGGTCATCATGTCGCAAGGGGTGGGTGTATTCCCCCTGCAACAGTTGTCGTCGTCCTCCTCCTTCTTCTCCTTGTTGCCGGACTCGAACAAGGAGTCACCCACGTTGGAGGATCTCAGGGGAGGCTTCTCGTTCCTATCGTCGTCATCATTAGATCATTGGATTTTGATGTGTTGCTCCTCCTCTGGCTTGTCATCGCCGTTATCATCCTCTTCCTCCTTATCGTAGTCCTTGTCCTCGACGGCGGCGACAGGATCACACACTAAAGGCGAAGAGCGTGGCAGTGACGGGACCATACACTAAAGATGGAGAGGCCATCGACGACGAAGAAGGTGGTTGACACCACTGCTTGGGAAACCGGAGAAGAGAGGCGAGATGAAGATAGGGCAACTTGATGGCAGCAGTGACACTGCCCTCCTCCTCGCCAGCCTCCAGTGCCGACGAGGACAACTCGCCGGCCTTCTTCTTGGAGCCTTGCAAAGACGATGGCGAAGATGAGGACAGCGACAATGACTGGGGCAGAGATGGTGAAACGGGCGGTGACGTCAACTAGGGCGACGAATGGGTCAAAGATGGCTATAGCGACCATGGCGAGGCAGGCGGCGACGACTAGCAAGGCAGAGACGACCGTAGCAACCATTGTGAGGCGATCGGTGATACCGACTGGGATGACGAGACGAGTGGTGACAAGTACAGTGGATCGAAGTTGGAGAAGGATGGCGGCGATCATGAAGTTGGAGTAAAGTGGAGTTAGATGAATCTGCGAGTATATAGAGTAAGAGAATGCCAAGCAGTTTTGCATGCGAAACACATTGGGAGGCGAAACTTTATATGTGCCAGTTCTAATTACTAACTGGCATAGATATCAACACGTCAGGAGACAAACCATTATATGTGTCAGTTCTAATTGCTAACCAGCATAGATGATGTGAGCATTTGTGATAGTTATTAAATAGAACTGACATAGATATATAGGTAAGTATAACATGTTTTGGTGTAGTGAGTCTACCTATCCGAAGCTAACAAGGACTACCTTGAGTGATGGCTTGAGAACGTGGATGAGTATTGAGCTAGAGTGATACTCATGAGGTAGTGCTCCAACAAGGACCAGTGGAGAGCGTTGACTCTCCGATACCTTTGAAATACATCTTTTGCATCTCATCATTTTCGTATTTATTTCTAGTAATTCTTGCTTTATATTGCTCTATTCTTGCTTGTTAGCTTATCTTATAGTAGAAAGTTTTAATCTTGCTAATTGTCCACTTAAACCAAAAAAATATATAAAGAGCCAATTTACCCCATATTGGTCATAGTTAGGATCCTTTCGACCCTAAGATGTAGGTTCTATGGGTCCAACATGCACTATATTGGGTCTTACCCAATGACGCCAGCCTGAATCGTGATTGATCTTCACTGCCAATCACCACGTTGAGCTCCATCATGTTTGTTTCCTCGTCATCCTTGCTGTAGCCACTACTGGCCTTCCCTAGCTAGGCCACCAGCCTCAACACCATCATGTTGTCGCCAAGACTATCACCTAAGCCATTGCCACTCCTGCACGCACAATAGCCACGTCGTTGTTTCTACTGCACTGACTACTTCTCCTACCTCTAGCCCTCACGCTCCTGGCTTCCTGTGGGCCCGAAGTCCCGACGCACTCTTGAGATTGTGCATGCCCCAAGTTCCCGTCACTACAACTCCTGCATGCACAACAAAGCAGACCTCAAGTCCCCTATCGTCGCTACTCTTGCACCCACAGCAACCACACCGATGTCGTCTACTGCTTGAAGTGCTTCTCCTACTTCCAACCTCCGTGCTGTTGGCTCTGCACAAGCCCTCAAGTCCCTCGACTGCTTTTTTGACCTCAAACCCCACACTCCTAGCTCCCCATAGACCTCCAAGTCCATTGAGCACTTACAAATCCTCCTTCGCCGTCGCAACCACTTGCTCACCCCGCTTCTATGTCTCCCTCTCCAGTGTCATCTTCGACTTCTCCTAGCCATAATCCACCTCGAATAAACCCACCTCATTGAGCACACTGTCCATGATCGCGTCACATGCTTCTCCTACCTCCAACCCTCGTGATCCTGGCTACGCATAGTCCCCAAGTCCCCGAGCTCATGTAGATCCTCCTCTGCCGCCTCAACCGCCCACTTGGCTTCCCTCTCTGACACCGACTTTGTCTTCTTCAAGTCACAATCCTTCTCTAGCAGGCCTACCCCATCGAGTTCAAGACCACATTGCATGCTTCTCCTACCTCTAGTCCCCACGCTTCTAGCTATACGTAGGCCCTAAGTTTCTCGAGTTCATGCAGATCTCCGCCAACTCGAACCGCTCGCTCGCCCGCATCTATATCTCCCACTATGGCATCGATTTCGTCTTATTTGAGACACAGCTTGACGTACCCTTGCTGCCACTGTATCCGGGTCTTCCATGGTAGTCCAACGTTAGAAGTAGCCTGTGCTTCCTAGCTCCGAGAAGGCCACGACACTCCTCACCGAGTCACCGATTACACCTACCACCACCTCGCCCCCCTCGCGGCCATCTCTATCGCCCTAAACTAAAACCAGGGCTTGCCTAAGGGTCTGTGCGAGCCGTGCGATCGCATAGGGCCCCTAAACTGAGAGGGTCTATTAAACCCATCTCATGAGCACAATATAATATGTCTTTTAGCCTATTTCGTACAGCCCAGATGCACATATATTGTTTAGCTAGGATGTTTCATTTCCAAACCATTTCAAACTTTATTTTATTTTTACACCATTTTGGGCCCTATTTAGCTTTTGTGTCTCTTATAATATTATTTTTTTACTCCCATTTTAAATTTTGTTCTCATTACACACCAGGGTCGCAAAATGCTAGGATCGGCCCCAACTAAAATAATACCGCCCAACAATGGAGACCTCTCCTTTGTTTACGATTTTTGGTTTCAATCCAAACAACACATTTTTGTCAATGAATTGGTCATGCACTACTTAATGGCATTCCAGGCAATCACATTTTGTGCAAGCGAGGAGTCTAGCAGGGAGATCCGCTCTCACCGTATTTATTTTCCATTACGGCGGATATTCTCCAAGACTTTGTGAATGATGCCCATTCGAAAGGCCTCCAGCATCCTCCTATGTTAATGCCACCAGGTGTGAAAAGGATCGAAGGCCTAGAGGGGGGGGAATAGGCCTAATTACAACTTTTTAAGTTTTCTAGGTTTAGTAAAATTTAAGACAAATTAACACTAAAACAAAGACCTATTCTAAGCAAAGCTGACACAAGACATACACGGGAACTATATCGGCGATAGCATCACAACCATTGTATGAACATGAATAGAATACAAGAAATTAAAGGAGCACAAGGGACAAAGGATATTTTTATCCCGAGGTTCGGAGACGAACTCCTACTCCCCGTTGAGGAAACCCTCGACAAACGAAGGCCGGTTCTCAAATCGAACCTAGTCCTCTTCTCCACTCGTGGTAGTCGTCATCCGGCAGTCGACTCAACCTTCACACCGTGTCGAGTGCTCCCACACGCCTTGGTGAGCTACTCGACCACACCACCCCGACGACACACGCCGGGTGGGAGACACACTCCCAAGGGTAACAAGCCCAAGACGATTTAACCCGCAACTCCGAATCCCCGAAGAAGCACGACCGGAAGATCGAAGAACACCGGAAGAACCAAAATCACACTCACACGGGCTTGAGAGGCTCAAGAACTTACCTAGCAAGAGTAATACCAAATGCTCGAGCTCAATTCTCTCTCAGACACACTCCCTTAAATCCTGACGAGGATACGGGAGGAATATTCCCTCAGATTCCCCGAGGTGGGAGGATCCTCACAAACCGGATCATTCGCCTGGGAACAGCAGACAGTCTCCCCCTAAACCTAACCTGCTCCCTCACCAGCCCAGGTGGAGGGGTTCACACTTCGACCAGATACCATCGGGACAAGACTTTGACCGTCCCCGACGAAGGCTGAACTCCCCGACAAACGCACTACAAAGAAAACACCTAGAAACCCTCCTCACAAACCAACCAGACACCATGGCCGGACAGTCGGGTAATGACCGACCAAGGCCGGGCTACACTCCTCACCAAGTCGCTCTTCTCCCAAAACCCTCATGACGGATCTCGCCAGGGGTCGGACACATCGCCGGACAATCCGGCATGGGCTATCCGGACAGGCCGGCACCACTGTCTACCCCAAAGCACCGCCTCAACCATCGGGGGAACCACCTTGACCGGACACACCGACCAGACAGTCCGGCCCACCGTCCGCTGACGATCGAAACTTCATTGTTCTATCTCAAATAAATCGGGCGGACCCCCAACCAGACGGTCCGAACCTTGTCCAGTTAGGGGCTGACCCCTGCTGCCAACACTCCCAAGCTCTAGACCACACCTAGAGACACTCCTAAGCCAGAAACAAGAGAAAGGACAGATGTGCTTCATGGGAAATTGGAAATGCACGGGTAACATCACCATCGAGCCCCCCTCAGAACAGCGTCAAGAAAGCCAGAAAAAGAAAACCTAGGCTAAGGATAGACCCACACACTTCCCGGTCTATCCTCTAAATCATCCTTAGCCTTGATTGCATCGACGAAGATCATTTAAAACAGTGGGGGGTCCAAGATAACCAAAATACCCAAAGTTGGCAGGAAATGGCGTCCAGATGTAGCTTCACTTGAGATGACCGATCAACAATCATCAAAATCAATAAAAGCCCATGGGGATCTTGATCCTTACAAGGTGTGGACTTTCTTATATTTCAGTACGCGGATTATACTATTATCTTTATTAAGGCATCTCAATTCAGTGCGTTCTTCTTGAAATCTCTATTACATGCCTTTGGAAAGTTTTCGGGGTTGCAAGTTAATTACAACAAATATGTCATTTTGCCTATCTCTACGAATGACGAATTAACTTCTCACATAGTGGCTATCCTTGGTTTTGAAGTTGGAACTTTCCCTATTCAATACTTGGGACTCCCACTATCTACTAATCGACCGACAAGAGATGTTTTTGCTCCCCTTTTGAGCCACATAGATAAGAGACTGGCGGGATGGCAAGCACGTTTTTTGAGTTTTGAGGGCGGATTAATACTTGTCAATGCAGTGCTCTACTCCATTCCGACCTACACTCTATGTTTCCTCAAGTTGCTAGCTAGCGTAATTAAAGAAATAGACAAGCTACAACAGAATTTCTTGTGGCATAGTAATGGATCATATAAACCCAGCAACAATCTTGTTGCTTGGGAAAAAAAATATTTGTAAACCTAAGAAGCAAGGAGGGTTAGGCATTATCAATTTGTCTACTCAAAATGAGGGCATGTTACTCAAGTTTCTTCATAAGTGTTTTTATCGTTTTGACACCCCTTGGGTGCATTGGACTTGGCAAGTCCTCTATCCCTGCTCTCTTCCTCATAATGTTGTCCCCAAGAGAGGTTTTTGGTGGCGAGATATCTTAAAACTTATGCCGAAGTACTCAGCTATTTGCTCTTGTGTCATGGGGGAGGCCAAGGAGCTTAGGTTTTGGGAGGACCCATAGCATGGTGCGGCTCTAGCCAAACAACTCCCTAAATTCTTTGTTGTATGTAACTGCAAGAAATCAACCATCCACGCATTCTTCTCTGCCATTATACAGCAACATGGGGATCTGTTTGTGCCAACGACATGGAGTCACCAGGGTCTGCAAGAACAGCATATCTTCTATGCGTTGTTTGATGGCTTGACCTTTGATCAATGTGGTGACTCCTGAAACTACATTTAGAAAAACAACACATACACCTCCAGCAGATATTACAAACACACCACAACCAACAATTTGCCTTTTAATGTTTATAGAATTATTTGGAAGAGCAAGAGTTAGCTTAAGCATAAGCTATTTTTATGGTTGGTTTTGCTTCATCGATTGAATTTGCGAAGCCTAGCTTCTTCGTCGAAAAGGTATTTGGAATGGATGTGTAGCTTGCTCTCTTTGTCAGACAAATACCGAAGAAACTTTGCTGCACGTGGTCATCCAATGCCCTGCTGAGGAAGTCATTTGGTCTCTTTTGAAGCTTTCTATTCCATTGATATCTCAAGATTGGACTGCTATGATCAAAGCTTTCTCTCAAGCTATTATTGAGGTCCGGCCTTTCTACAAGAAGATATTCTCTCTTTTGCTGGCATATTTGGCTGTGAAGAAATGATAAGATTTTCAACTCAAATTTGCAACCTATGTCGATCACAGTCTCCAAGGTTCGCTCGTCGATACAACTTCTTCATGCTAGAGAGAGTGATTCCTATGGTGGAGCCATTACCCAGTGGCTTTGTATATTAGAGCCTCATTGATTTTATGTCATTTTCTCTTTCTTGTTTTCATTTTCATTTCCTTTTTTTTTTGTTCTGACTTAGATCTTGTACACTTCTTTTGAGCAATATATGACTGTGGAAAACCCCACAGTCTTTTTCTAAAAAGAAATGTTTATACACAGAATTGTCCGTGACCAATTTTTGGCATGGTCACTTGGTGCTTCAAACCGCTTCAAACCAAACACACTCTGCATCTCCTTGCTCCTATGCCCCCTTCCTTCTGTCTTCTTGGTTGTAAGGAGTCACCATCGAATGGTCAGCCAGCATGCATTGACCTCAGGTCTACTTTAACTGTCTCGATCTAGCTAGCGTCCCCCCCTTTTTTTTCATACTTAGGTTGCAAACTGTCCGATAAGACATACGTAATGATCTAGTTTTGGACTAATAAAGATCGATGCGTACGTTCGTACGCGTGTCGTGCCCTTGCATGCTTGCTGCTCGCCGCTCATTCCACGTCGATTAATCTTTGGCTGCACTTGTTCCAGCGAGTCGATCTCTCGATCGTATCACGCATGGTGACGACATGGTGGAATCTGACATCCAGAGCATTAACTTTGGAGGCTAACTGGAGTAGTACGTACGTACTCTCTCTCTCAGTTAGCAGTTGGTTAGGGTTAGCTAGTACCGGTGGGCTCAACAAACATAATACTCCCTCCGTTTCATAATAGTTATAATTCCAACTAAATACATACAAAATAAGGAGACGCGAAAATGACATCTTTCACCCTCATTTAACGAAAGATAATGAACAGACGGCTAAATAGATAATTGCGTTGATGAAGCTAAGACAGCCATATTAAATTTAAAATTGCATTGAAATGTGAGAACTACAACTATTTTAATATAAATTTTGAATGCTAAAACTACAGCCATCGTAAACGGAGGGAGTACATGCAGCAGCTAGCTGGTACGTACGGATTCCCGCCCTGGCCGATCGAATATACGCAACAGAACAGATCGAATTTAAGATCGATACATATCTATCGCATACGTGCAATGAGACAAATAAATATCTAAGAGTATCAACAAGTTCATTAATTAATTAAGTACTGTACCATTCTTAATTTTCATAGTTTCATGCATATGCATGAGCGCTAGCTACGTACATGCATGCATGCAGACATATTTTTATGACATCTGTGCAAGAGTAACACGCATGCGCAAGAAGAATCACAAGCCAACCGATCGATCGATATGTGCCGATTGTTCGCGCCTCTTTTGGAAGACCAATTACAATAATACACAGACATGTTGTGTTTTTGCCACCGCTGGTCTTATATATTGGCGATGCGTACGTGCATGCAAATATATATAAAAGCAAGCAAATTAAATGCACTTGTACACTACACATCTTTTTGCCTTGCTAGCTAGCTAGCTTCCCAAGATAATCTTTCATCTAAAAAGCTCAGATTAAAGGCGCGCGAGGAGCTTTTTTCTTTCTTTATGTTCAAGTAGTGGGCGTTTCTTTCGATTCTCTCTCTCCTCTTGGCTCTTCTTTCTTAGAGACAATAATGGAGTACGGCTTAAACTTCTTTCCATCTTGATCGAGATCTCATGTCGATCGACGTGTTGTGACTGGAGACTTGCACTAATTATATATATTGCTACTTTGCTAGCTAGCTAGATGTTCATGCAGATATATGCGCGATTCCCGGCTCCATGCATGCATGATCATTTTTCACGGTGAGAAAAAGTTAATTAACTCGCTATTGCATGAATTATATATCAAGCCAGCTAGCTAGTGCATATCTGTGGCTCTTCTAACTTAGGCCCCTGTACATTATTCAGCCTTCCAAGTGTCCAAGGGCCGTCTTTTCAGTTGCTAGCTTAGGGGCGTCATGTCATGTACTACATGTATACCTAGGCAGTGTTTCTTTCGGTTGTTGCGGTTGCGTTTGCTTATAAGCTAGAAATTTGTAACTCCTCGATAAGGACATCCGAGGGATCAAAAAATTATAGAAAAATGGTTTTGAGAGCTTTGAGAAGGAACAGTAAAACCTACAAAAATTGGCTACCAAATGTCAATTGTTTGATTTGTACAGAAATAACAAATTTTCAGTTTATAAGCAAACGCAAACGCAAAAGCTAAAAGAAACACTACCCTAGCTAAGTAAACTCAACGCACAATGCATGCTCTCATGCACACGTACGCACGTGGAACCATGAATTAATTGCCCTCTTTAAATTGGCCCACCGTGAAATAATTAATTAGTTCCCACTTCCCAGACGTATATGTTTTGTTGTAAATCGACTGTGTGTTTCAGGCTAAGTGCATATGCTTTTGAACCCAGACGCCTCATAGACCGCGTCTTATAGGTCTGTTCTAAAGTAAACACACTTTGTTTAATTAGTAAATTTTACAGACACGTATCATAACGAACAGTACCAATTCACACATATATGCTAGCTCGTAATGCATGAATACCAAATCCACTTGGAATCGGGGGGACCCTGTTCTTTATCGATCCTTTGTCGTGTAGAACTACAATTAATCGGAGTACTAATTAATTTGAAAATTGTCTTGTCGATCCAGGACGAACCATGCATGCACATTCAAAAGTAACTATATATACATGTTACGGGTACTATTCCATCGGTCTTCCATAAACTTGTTTGGTTTCTGCAGTCTTGTTTGTTACTCCTGGAATATATGCTGCACCAGTGTGAAGATATTACATATATACTCAAGGCATCTCATCTGTACTTCTCTTTAATGATCTTCCTATTTACTTTTATATATGTTTGCAACAACATATATACTATAATGTATAATGATCTAATAAACATGGATAAAATTGAATTACTGAACTTGACAGCAGAACCAAGATAATTGAATTAGTATCGCATCCATGTTAGCTGGACCGCTACACTTAGCGTGTTCGGACCTCATGTCGTTGGGCTGCTACACCCACACCACATGCAGTGGACAAAGGTCTCGTGGGCCATCTCCTCCCAAAAAGCTCTCAATGAGAGGGTACTCCCTAACCCTTAAAAACTATGATCTGCCCCTCCTGACTTCCGATGTGGGACTATTCCCAACAATACAAAATCCCAAATTTAGATATATGCCTTCTACAACACCATTAATAGATTGTAACGCCATTGCTAGCTTATCCAAGACTAGAAAGACAGACAATGCAGTCTCCCTATGCCTCCCTAGGTTTCCTCTACTCGGCGGCTCGTCTTTGTCCTTTGGAGAACTTTACTCCTAGGGGACAGTGGGTGGAATCTAGACGTAGACAATGTAGGGTGGCACGTGGACGAGCATGGCAGTTGAGGATGGCCCGGATCTGGCCGTGATAGGGGCTAATGCGTTGGATTTGGTAGCGCTGAGGCCTCATCGGTTCTATGGAGGAGAAGCTTGGTGTCGAGGACGATCATGGCGATTGGACTAGATCTAGACGTGACGAAAGCTAAGGCGTCAGATCTAGCGGTGTTGAGGTTTCATCGGTTCTTGTTGTTTGTTGAAGCGGTGAAGGAGGAGCCGACGCTGAGGACAACCATGGCTATTGATGATGGGACAGATCTGGCCACGACAGATCTGAGACATCAAATTTGGCAGCATTGAGGCCTTGTCAGCTCTTGGCTAGAGCGTGGAGGAGGAGCCCACGCTCCTGCCAGAAGCTAGAGCCTCCATGGTTGGGTCGGATGCGGCCGGATCTATCACCAAGTGGATCTATCGATACCGCGATGTGACATCGACTAGTGACACCATTGATTGATAGGGCATGATGAGGTTATGCACAACCTGCTGTCATCTCCATCGTCTCAATTAGGACAGTCTTGGAGTGTAGGTGAGGGCACGGCTGTATCCAAGCAACCACAGCAAGGGCACTACCAGATAGGGCCCACATGGTCACACCTTGTGGAGCAGTACTGCCAACTTGCCCCATTTAGCAATGGGTGGTTAGGGTTTCCCACCCTAGTCCTCGTTGACGTCTCCATTTCTTTGAGATACTGATATCGTCGGTTTAGCACCGACCATCATCGTCGCCTTGGTCACAGTTGGGACCAACATGGTGTGTAGGCAAGGGCGTCACCACCACATACGAGTACAACCGCACACACAGGGGTGCCACCACATTGAGTTGTCACCTTGTGGAGAGGCTATGGTAGTCTCTGCCACCTTGACACCATGTCACCATTACTGTCAGGCATCGCCACTTCTGGACAGGGTAGTTGAGCCACAGGCCTAGATGTCATTGACTGCTACGCAGGCTCCATATTTTTTTAGAGGAGCCTACTAGTTGTGTCATTGGGTATTGATTCAAAAGGAGGAAGTAATTAAGAGAGGAGATACTCAAGGCTAACCTTTCATTGGAGGCTACCGCTTTAGGATTCTTCGCCATTGTTGGGTGGAGATTAATAACAACCTTTTCTTTTCCCCTGTTTTCCCCTTTTATGTCTGTTGTTTAGCCATGACTTTGTTTTATTTCCATTATCTAAAAAAGAGGCTTATCCAAGGCGATAGTTTAGTCCTTTTCCTTTTTGGTTGTCTCTTACTTTACTGTAGCTTCTTGGATTGCCTGCCTCCTTGGTGTTTGGTGTATTGAGACTGGTGTAGAAAGTCTTATTTAGTTGAGTCATTCCTTTCAGTTGGGCTAAACTTTGTGTTGTCAACTCTCTAGGAATTGATGTTTGTATCATCTTCTTATTTAGAAAAAAGAGTGTAAAAATTGAATTATTAATAATGTTTTACAGGTTGTTTTTAGAGGGACCTAAACATTGGCCGCACTATTGCAGCATAAGGATGAAAGGGAGGAATTGGCCAATGTGTGCCAAGCATTGGAGATTATCGCCATGACCATGTTTGCAAATCATGGATGGAAATTTTGTAATAGGATTAGCGATATTTAAGTTTTGTCTCTTTCGCCTCTTGCTCAAGAATTTTTATTGCACATTGTAAGATGGTCCATGGTTTGGCAGCCGCCTGCATCCCATAGGGTGCAGAGGTTGGAATTTTATTGCATTATCTAAAAAACAACAATATATATAATTACAGTGAGTGTGCTGATGACAAATGGGAAAAAAAAAGTAGAAACTGGATAATTAGGTCCTAGCTACTTTTATATCAGCTGCAAGTTTCTTGATTGAGTACTTGTGCTCTACACCTATACATACCCAAATAATGCTGTCTGGACCAATCGATAGGGTTACTGATCGAGCACCATGCAATCAACATGAAAGAGGCCCACCCGGCCACTAGCTAATCTCCTCCTTTGCTACCACTTCTCCACTCATATTGATCACCATGCATATATATATATATATATATATATGCACCTGATTTCTCTTCTTCCTCCTAACTAGCTGCTGCATGCATCTCTAGAACAACACATACACACGCCTTCTTCTTCCCCATTCCTCTCTCTCTCTCTCTCTCTCTCCTCATCCCTCCTGGAACTGGAATCTAATCTAGCAGCGTTACCAGCAAGTGGTGGGCGGCCGGCCTGGGGAGATCAGGTTCCCATGCTACATCACCAAGAAGCCTAGAACATAGTATATCTCCGAATGTGCTGTCTCCCAATACCTGCAAAGCGATTATTCCCTCTCACCAGCTGCTATATAAGCATCGCCATATGGCTCCCCCTCCCAACACCCACCAGAGCTAGCTGTCTAGATCGATCGGTCATCGTTCGTGTTGTATTAACATAACCTAATTACCATGGTGAAGTTCTCCAAGCAGTTTGAAGGGCAGCTTGTCCCTGAGTGGAAGCATGCCTTTGTGGACTATCGCTTGCTCAAAAAGGATCTTAAGAGGATGCAGCATGCCCTTGGCCATGACCATTGCCAGGGCCTAACCAAACCAAGCCAAAACGCTCAACAACAGCAGCCATCATCTTTGTTTCATTGGCTCTTACACAAGCTGCCTTTCTTTGGCTCCAATGCAGCAAAGGATCATGGCGTCATACAAGTACAGACCATACATGCATACTGATACAATTGCACCCTAGCTTACACTAGTTGCGTGCATGCATTCTTGTACATATATACAGTACTCCCTGAGTAATTAATATTGTGTATACGCATGCATGTTTGACATATATAGGTGCACCGGAAGCTGACCAGCTCGGCGAGCAGGGGGGACGTGTACGAGACCGAGCTGCTGGAGCAGTTCATCGACACCGACGCGGCGAGGGAGTTCTTCGCGAGGCTGGACGCGCAGCTCAACAAGGTGAACCAGTTCTACAAGGGCAAGGAGAAGGAGTTCCTGGAGAGAGGGGCGTCCCTGAGGAAGCAGATGGAGATACTCGTCCAGCTCAAGGCGGCTATGCACCCCGGCGGCGGCGGCGAGGACCCCTCCGTGTCTTGCTCCGGTGAGCTAAGCTCCATCACTGATCGATCATGGTGTCGATATATCTGCATGCTTTTAGCTCATGGCATGCAGCTGGTGCTAGGCGCTAGGCTAGTAGTGTCGCGTGCATGTTGTGGGCGGTGGTGACATGATCGGAGAAAGAGAGGTGTGAGATGTCGTCGCGTAGGCTCGCAACTAAGCAGCAAGTGTGGGTGGTGAGGTCCATGTCGAATGTTCTGGAGGTGTGGTCTGAGCAACTAGTCACTAACCCCTGCCTGCCCGGGAATATCCCCCTCTTTTCTAATGTGTGGATATCTTTAACTTTCTCTGCATTTGGCACACCACCATACAGATTAGCATCTTATCATCTTACTTTACTACCGCATCCGCTAATTAACATCAATCACTATAAATAATTCTTCTTTAGTTTTACAATTCTGCATTGTTCACAAGTAGTATACATATCTGTGAAAAATCAATGTTCTATATGCCAATGCTTCCCTTGATTCCCAAAATTAAGCAAGATGCTGGTTTTCATACATCTATATACGTTAAAATCATGACAGCTGAGTAGAATCTATTCCTTCACACACAAAAAAAACTATTTTACCTGATATCTTCTTTTTTGCACTTGAAAACAGAGGAGGACTCCACAAGGTATGTGACAACAGGAGCAGCAGACATGGAGCAGAGCCAGCAAGAAGAAACCATCCTGACCTGCAGAGACCCCGACACGGCTCAAGAAGACCAGCCTCCGATTTCACAGGGCCTAGAAGTTTCTGGAAGCTTCGCGAGGTCCGCCTCGGAGCTCAGGAGCCTAGGGAGGTCGAGCAGCAGCTGCCAGATGAAGAACCTGAAGATCAGCATCCCCCTGACAACCCCCTCGAGGACCATCTCAGCACTGACGGACCTAGTACGGGACGACCTCATCAGCCAGTCCAAGAAATACAGCAATGGCTCTGATGGGAGCGTGAGCAAGCAGAGCATGATCAGCAAGACGAAGCTGCGGCATGCGGAGAAGATGATCAAGGGAGCCTTCGTTGAGCTCTACAAAGGTCTAGGCTACCTTACAACGTACCGGTGAGTGAAGAACCAAAACTTTTGCGTTCAGAAATGCAAGCTAGGATTCTTCTGTTCTTGTGTTATTCTGCTTCGTTTGATAACATGGCTAGGATTAGTTTCCAACATTTTCCTTACAATGAGAAAAAATAAGTCAAAAAAAAGCAGATACATGAGTCCTATTTTTTAAGTATGAATGGGGTCTTTTGGCAAAATGAAAAAAGATGATAGTAGAAAAGCAGGGTTGTAATAATGGGCTCAAAAAATTTATTTTTTTAAGACGCACCCAAAGTCCCAAACTACTATTATAGACTATTCATTTTGCTTGATAATAGTGTAGAGAAATAGAGAACTCTTCCTCCTAGGGGTTAAGACGATAAATATACCTAAACCATATACGTACGTTCGATTCAATAGTGTAGAGAATTCTTACACCTGGTGTACCATACAAGTGCTCAAAAGATATAGGGAAAACCGATAGAAGCGATTATCGGATTTTATCGGTCGGTAATATTTCAAACAATCATTTGAATTCACAAATTTTATTGGCGATAAGTGGGCAAAAAGTATCAGAAAATAGTCTTATTTTTTTTAGACAAAACTTGGGCAAAATCGATTCAATTAGACATTTCAAACCGGTTTGATACCTGGCGCTAGAGTAGAATCAACGCTGGCATGGTGAGTCACGCTAGCACCATGCAACAAAGATGATACAGTGACTAACGAGAAAGTAGAGATCAGACGGTAGTGCATGCCGAGTATAATGATATACATACAAGGAGATCAAAGTTATTAACATATCTTTCCGATTAGACTAGTGCAAATAGCCAACATCCATATGGCTACATACTAGAAAAAGAATTATCCTTCTAATTGGACATAAATTATATTAGAGGTTACACTCTGCTCGTTATTTGGTAGTTGAATTGTTGGAGTGACCTGGGCTACAACATATCTGCAGGAACCTGAACATGATGGCATTTGTAAAGATCTTGAAAAAGTTTGAGAAAGTGAGCGGCAAACAGGTGCTGTCCATATACCTCAAGGTGGTGGAGAGCTCCTACTTCAACAGCTCCGACGAGGCATGCATTCAGACATACACGTACCCATCTGTTAATTTGTTGGATGATCTCCATGGCCATCTTGGAGAGGATGCACATGCAGCGCCACCACCTGTGAAAACCCTAGCGAAATTAAAGAAGCTCACTTGCTCGCTCACTGCAGGCTCTGAAGCTGATGGACGAGGTGGAGGACACCTTCGTGAGGCACTTGGCCGGCAACAACAAGCGGAAGGCCATCATGTACCTCAGGCCGGCGCAGCGGAAGGAGTCGCACACCGTCACCTTCTTCATCGGTTCGTAAACACTTGAGATTGGAACGGAATGGACATGCACGTACATGTATATACATTAATCTGCTCAATCGCCTGACATGACCTGCATGCACGCAGGGCTCCTGACTGGGTGCTTCGTGGCGCTGTTCATGGGCTACTGCATCATGGCGCACATGGCCGGGATGTACACGCAGCGCCGCGACTCCATCTACATGGAAACCGTCTACCCGGTGCTCAGGTCAGTGCGCTGCTTCATGGTGTTTAGCACTTAGCAGCAAGCAAGATGGATTCCTGATGCGTCCGTGAACCGTGTCGTGCAGCATGTTCAGCCTCATGTTCCTGCACCTGTTCCTGTACGGGTGCAACATGGTGGCGTGGAGGAAGACGCGCATCAACTACAGCTTCATCTTCGAGTTCGCGCCCACCCGGGAGCTCAAGTACCGCGACGTCTTCCTCATCTGCACCGCGTCCATGGCCGTCGTCGTCGGCGTCATGTTCGCGCACCTCTCCCTCGTCGTCAGGGGCTACCACGCCTCGCCCCATGTCCAGACCATCCCCGGCATCTTGCTTTTGGTGAGTCACATGCTTCCTGATCAATTGTTCATTTGTATGTCCTCACAATATTGTGGCTCAAGAATCCAGCAACATATATGATGCTTCTTCTTCTTCGGCTATATATTGAGAATGAGAATCATGGAATGAGTTTTTGCATCTCTCCACGTACGTACGTATAGGTGTTTCTGCTGCTGCTCTTCTGCCCGTTGGACGTCGTGTATCGCTCCAGTCGGCTTCAGTTCCTCAAGATACTGAGGAACATTGTTCTGTCACCGCTCTACAAGGTGCGTACATATGAGCCTTTGCAATTAATCATCCTAGTACAGGGTTTGTTCGAACCAAATTGGACGTTGCTAATGCTGGTTTCTGCATGTTCTGCAGGTTGTGATGGTGGACTTCTTCATGGCTGATCAGCTGTGCAGCCAGGTACTAGTTAAACAAGCTGATCTCTCTGTCAGTCCTAACATCCATTCAATGGAAATCTTAAAAATAATGTGATAAAATTTCTCAGGTTCCGATGCTGAGAAGCCTAGAGTATGTGGCCTGCTACTACATCAGCGGAAGCTACAGGACACAGGAGTACGGCTACTGCATCAACACCAAGCATATCAGAGACCTGGCCTATGCTGTCTCCTTCTTGCCCTACTACTGGAGAGCCATGCAGGTCAAGTTTCACCACTCAATTGCATTCCCAGTATTAAGTTTCAACTACACAAACCGCAATCATAATCGATCAGTATTTTTTATGAAATGGAGTGAATTCCGATTCTTGATCAAACTGCCGGGTTGCACGCAAGTGCAGTCTGTTCTGAACTCCTCAACTTCTGCAATGTCTAAAGATTTTCGTGCATGCAATGTTCAGTGCGCAAGGAGGTGGTTTGACGAGGGGGACACAAGCCACCTTGCGAACCTGGGCAAGTACGTCTCCGCCATGCTCGCCGCCGGCGCCAAAGTGGCCTACGAGAAGGACAAGAGCCTGGGGTCACTCTGGCTCCTCGTCGTCGTGTCGAGCACCGCAACGGTGTACCAGCTGTACTGGGACTTTGTCAAGGACTGGGGCTTGCTCCAGCCCAATTCCAAGAACCCATGGCTGAGGAACGAGCTCGTCCTTAAGAGGAAATTTATATACTACTTGTCCATGGTATGTTCATCAGTTCATCCCCATTCAGAGCAGTGTATAAAGAGAGGAGAGCCCAAATGGGGTCCTTTGCACTGCAGAACAATCAGACTGCATGTTCACACCAAGCTGATTCCAATCGACAGAGCTGACGCTCTGAATAAAACCTCGATGATGCGCAAGAAATTAATATTCATCTTTGATTTATCGATCGCACATCCTAGATGGGCGGACGTGCAGTTTGTTCTGCATGCGCCAGCAACGAATCCTCTTAATTCCCATACAATTGAACCAAAGATCGCTCAATTGTTTCATCATGTTCTTGTCTGAACTTTTGCAGGGACTGAACTTTGTACTGAGGCTTGCATGGCTACAGACGGTAATCCATCCAAACTTGGGGAGTTTGGACTCTAGGGTCACTTCCTTCTTTCTCGCGGCCCTGGAGGTGATCCGGCGAGGGCACTGGAATTTCTATAGGTAAAAGGAATATTTCATAGCTGAACAGGAGCGTGCATGTTAGGATTCAGGGAAGGAATTGATTGGGAGTCTGAGACCATGTCATGGATTTTTTTCAGGTTGGAGAACGAGCATCTGAACAACGCAGGCAAGTTTAGGGCGGTTAAGACGGTTCCACTGCCTTTTCACGAAGTGGACGAGGACTAATGTATTACTGAATGATCATCACCTGACCATGAATAACTAGATCGGAGTACTTGTTTCTTCACCATTCTGATGAATTTTTTTGTGGGTGAACAACTCGAGAGGTGGAGAGTAAAGTTCAGTGACTCAAGTACTTTGCTCTTCTTCTGATATTGTACACAGCGAATTCATTCCTAGATGCATCAAGGTGTAAATAAGAGGCATCGTGTTATATATATCCACACACTTCTCTGTTTGTTCTTGGTTTTTTTTTTGTTTTGTTCCACGATGGGGTTAGGTTCTGAACGAATCTACATTTCTATTCCTTTTGTGCGACCAAATAGTACCATATTTTATTTCAAGATTGAAAAAAATATATATGCATGCCAAACATGTAAAAAAATTATTACAAGCCACAAACAAATGATTCCTACGACAAATGCCGCCGATATTCTCACCAGTCTAGTGATGGATCATATGGAAATACAACAAGAACACCAGAGGAACTAATTAGAGCATGATCAGCTGATACATGAATGGATCTCTCTACCACGCTAGTGACAGCAAAAGAGCAACCATGACAGTCTGTACGACGATCCCCCATTGCCCGTACTGCCGGCTGCTTCCATTCTGCATCAAGAACCAAAAACATTTGTCAGAGCTTCATTTCTCAGTCGTTCTTTCTCCCAAAAAACATTTTTTTTGGTCAGCACTTGATTTTCCATTAGGTCTCTCTGCGAAAAAATGGAGCTGATTTATCCTTTTAGTAGTATTTAAAAAATTGAATTTTTCACCAAATTGCAACCCTGGATATTACACTGAATGGAAAAGATTCTAGCTTGTTTAGGGCATCTCGAGCAAAACTTCTAAAATCGGTCCTGTATACGTATATCCCCTTTAAATCACTATTCGCTCTCTATGTTTCCATCCTCTCCAGCAGAATCTTTATTCAGAAAAACTATAAAGGTTGATATAGAGAGCCTCCAAATTTAGAGGCTGGGAAAGAAAAGCTATAAATTTAGAGACTGAGATAGAGACTCTGCTGGAGGACGATAGATTCTAAATATAGAGAAGATTCTATTTTAAAGACTCTGCGGAAGATGCTCTTAATAGTATATTGGCACATTACCAGGTCCGATGCTGACGGTGCTGGGCCGGACGCGTCCACCTCACGATCGGCCGGCGACGGCGCGGCAGGCGCCGGCGGGCTCAACGGTTCCGGTGCGGGCGCGGACGCCTTCTTGCCGCGCTGCTTCTTCTTCTTGTGCTTGTTCTTGCTCTTTGACGGAGCCTCCGCTGGAGGCAACGTTGCGGGCGCTTCGGCCACCGGCGGAGGCGTCGCGGCTGGAGGCAGCACTGCGGGCGCCTCAGCTGGGGCAGCCACTGGTGGTGGCGTCGCGGGAGGAGGCGACACCGGCGGGGTCGCCACAGGCGCTGGCGTCGCCGGCGGGGGCGTCACGGGAGGAGGCGTCACCGGCGGGGGCGTCACTGGCGCTGGCGTCTTCGGTGGGGTCTTCGGAGGCGGCTTGGCTGGCGCGACCGCGGGCGCGACCGGTGGCGGCTTGGCTGGCGCGACCGGCGGCGGCTTGGCCGGTGCAACGGGGGTGGTGGTGGGGGCCGGCGTTGTGGGCGGGGGCGGAGACGCGGCAGGCGCAGCGGCGGGGGACTGCGCGAGTGCGGCGGCGAGCTGGAGCGCGAGGAGCGCGGCGAGCACGGGGAGGCGGCGGCATTGCGGAAGCAGCTGCGCCATGATCGATGCTGCTGCTGAAGCTTGAAGATGCAGTGCAGATGGCGAGGGCAAGTGAGAGGAGGAGTGAGTATATAGCCATGCATTGCATATGAGGTAGTGAGGTGAGCTGAGGTGTGGAGGTTGCGTCGTCGATCGTAGCTTGGGGATGAAGGGAGTTGGTTGGGTGCGACGCGACGCGAAAGCTGCGTGACACCATGAACATGAACAACCAACCAACGTTGTGCTTGCTCTGCTTGGGCTTGTACAGTGCACACTGACCAAACCGACTTGTGTCCCATCTCCATTTCTTCTTAATTTCTTTCTTCCTTTCTGACCAAACACGAAAGCGCAGGTAGCTCGCTAATCATTGATCGATCCAGCTCGATTTTAGCTTTGCGATGAAATCAAAAACCCTTTTTTTGCATTGGGTGACTTGATATGTGATCATACATCGATCAGAGCGGATCTCCCAGCTAGGTAGCTAAAGGGCACAGTGACAAGAGGCTGCCTCTCTGCTCATCACTTGCATCTCACGACTGAAGAGATGCAAATTCTTTCGTACTACGCGTTGGGCTGAATAAACTAGCGGCTGCTGTTAGTCGATCTTATGGTTTGGTGAAGGTAAGAGGTGACATGTCACCCACAACAATGTGTATATTTCCATACTATCGCTTCGTCTGCACGGAAACATTAGAGGCAGAGAGAGAGACTAACATGGTACTACTACCACCAAATCTATTTATGGACAATGCCCTGCAGTGCTATGTATCTTGACTGCCCATCTAGCAAGCCAACTAATCCTTTTAGAAACAAATTAAAATGCATTGATTCTTGTGATATATAATTACATCAACTTCAATGGCGTATCCAGGGATTAAACTTTGGGAGTGCCCTATCAAAGCATGTCGCAACCGCCGTTTATCGCTCCTCCACAGCTGTGAGCCATCCGTCTGC
Organism: Olyra latifolia; assembly: GCA_036346145.1. Taxonomy (NCBI): domain Eukaryota; kingdom Viridiplantae; phylum Streptophyta; class Magnoliopsida; order Poales; family Poaceae; genus Olyra; species Olyra latifolia. The sequence goes on along the minus strand of CM070528.1, from coordinate 54,250,212 downwards.
CCCTACCACGCCACGTGGACAACACCAATTGCCTATACAACGTCCTTATCACGGTTGGATGACCCGCCATGCTAGCTGCTGCTACTCCGCAAGCAACTTGACTTGCCCCACTATATTACTTGGGCTCAAAGCATCCGTCGTAGCAAGCACTGTATAACACCGTTTATTTAGCTTTTTAGGGATAGAGTAGTTACTGGAGGGAAGCAATCTTTTAGAGTACTGTATAAAGTGTGAAAGAATTTTAGAGAGATAGATAGAGTGCGTAGAAAATAGTGTAATAGAGTAGAAATTTGAAATAGTTAATGTGGACGCTCTAATGCGCCGTAGGCAGTTGGGAGAGCATAGTTGAATAGGGCTGCCTGGGGAATACAGTCAAATTAGGAAACTGAAGTTTAGCAAAATGGTTGGCAGTGGCAAACTGAAAAATGATTAGTACAGGCAAATAAGGACAATGAAATTAGAAAATGGTTGGCACAAGAAAATAGAAGCACTGAAATTAAAAAAAATGGTAGAAGGGGGAATAAACACTAACGAAGTTAAAAAGGAAATAGAAGCGCCGATGAAGAAGCACTAGAGGAGTGAAGCAGGAAAGAAGCACTAAAAATATGTGAAAAAGAAAATCCCTGCGTCTCGTATAAATCGCCTGCAGGCTATTAGCAAGGAGACTTACCAACTGACCTATACATACATCATTACAAAGCTTAATTGCGGTTTCCAAGAATTTTGGGGAGCCGGGCATACCCGGCACCCCTGCATCCACCCATGCGGATCGGATTTCAATGGGATCAAACATGAGAGCATATCTCTAAGAGCATGTACAATGGTTGAGACAGCTGCTGTCTCTAACTATTGCCATGTCACCTAGAGATAATGCTAGAGACAACATATACAATGGTAGAGATGGTTGCACGCTTTTATAGGCAGTTTTTTTAGACACAAAGTTTCTTAATTCTCATATAGAGTCGACTCTTGCATTGGAGACGGCTTAAATATTTATGCATACTCTCTCTCCTCCACATCATCACATGTCCTACATAGCAATTCTTAGAGACTGCTTATAGATAGCTGACGTGGACCATTGTACATGCTCTAAACACTCTCTCCTATTGAGAGACAGTTTCTAAGCACTATATTGTATGGTACTCTCTCTAAGCCAGATGCTACCCCAAACCTCTAAACATTTCTTCTCTGCAACACCCCACATGTAAGTTAAAACAGATGATAAATTATATTTTCTTTATTTAATTGTTTTAAAGCTCTAGGTTAATTAGAAAATACTTTCTAATTATTTTAATTTTAGAAAAATTATAAAATTAATTTATTTCATTTATTAGATAGAAATTAAAGTATTTTAAACTCACCAAATTTTTAGGATGTTACAAAACCCAACCTGACCGATGGTGCCATGGCCCGCCCCGGACCTAAGAGAGGAGGAGGTGGCTGAGTTGTTGACTGTCATGGGTAGGAGGATGAGCCCACCCGGCCGTCACTGCCACCATGGGCAGGCGTTGTCATGGAGAGGTATCGTGGAGAGCCCGTTGTCGGTCCCATCGCCGCCTGACCCTCCTGTCGCCAATCCTGGCCTGTCGGGATCTTCGTCATCACCATGCTCATCGACGAGCGCACACCCAGTCAAGCTCGCTGTGGATCTTAGCATACTGGCGTTGTGGTCGTCATGGAGTTAGGTGGATTGGGTCAAGGTAGGGGCGGCAGAGTGGTTTGACGGTTTGGGGGCGGCGGAGTGGTTTGAGACTTTGAGGTGCCATGGGGAGGGAGGGAGAGAGAGAGGGAGAGTGACGGCGGGGCGCGGTGTGGTCTGTGGCTATGGGAAGGGTAGGAACTGAGAGAGGCGAGGGTTTATGTTGGGTAGTGGTGGCCGTAGGATTTTAATCCTACGGTGTACTAGTAGAGGGCAGAGTGGGATGGGTTGGGTAGGTGCAAACCCGGACCTGACCTAAGTGGAACCGAGGACCGACCCAAATTCCACCCGGTGTCAAGTCGGGTTGGGACTCGACGGATCCGGTTAGCATATAGATCTCTGTTTTAGAGGCAACCTGAGGATCCCACCTTAGAGGCAGAGGAGTGTGAAAGCTAATAGCACGTTCGAAGTTACTGAGTTAAATGAATAAGCTGGTTGAGCTAAAGTGGGCTGAATATTAAGCTGGATTTTAAAAGGTTCTTGAATCTGCTTCTTGAAGCTGGTCTACTTTCTTTATGTTATTTTTTAGAGCTTATAGAGATGGCTTTATGATAGAAAAAAAACTAGACTAAAAAATCAATTGGTTTTCTATCAAATAAGTCTAAAATACTTTGAACATGCTGCAAGTAGTTTGCCGGTAGTTCAGGAGTGCTTCATAAAAGCACAAAAATGTACACGTGTGCGTGGCTAATTAGGATGGATCGGCACATGATCTGCGTGTGTAGATGGCAACCACGGATCGAAAAACTCATGCCCGAAGCTACTTCTAGATTCTGCGTAATAAAACGTCATAAATATGAGCTATAGTACTTCTGGATCCTAGGAGTCTCCTTTGTAGTCCCTGGTCGGAGCGGAGGTTATTGGACTGGTATAATTTAGGGTCCAATAGTACACGATTATGTTTGTTTGAGCTGAAAATCTGCGGTAGATTTATAATCTAAAAAGTTAAGAACTCTTGAAAAGAGACTAAAATATATATTAAAAAATATATTGAAATCTTTGAGAAGAATCAGTAAAAGTCCAAAAAAGACTGCAAAGTGTTACAGCGTATGATTTATATAAAAATAACAAATTTCAAAATATAGCTTGTAATCTAAGAAGAGGGCCACAATTGGAATACATCTCACTCAAGAGCAGGACAAGATTGTTTGGAAACATGTAAAGAATGATTAGCTCTTGGTTCGCTCAATGCTTATGACATTGGGGAACATAAATGTGATCGGTCGTGCCAAGTTAATCATGTGGGTATAACGGCTACTTGTAAAGAATGGTCAGTTCTCGGTTAGGGTTAAAGATTAAAAATAAGGTTCTTGTGGCAACAACGGCTACTTTATAGAACATTTGGTTATGTAGGAATGGTATGGTCTTTGATAAGTAAAAAGACATCTTGTTTTTACATTTTTTTTTTTAGGAGAACCCACTGGTTGCGCCATTGGACATGGTTGCAAATGGAGGACAGGTAAGAGAAAATTGTCTAGGCATGTCGCTCTCTTGAGGTTATCGTAATGACGTTCTTCTTCGACATAGCGTGTTTTTGCATTCTCACTATTAGGAAAATCACTTTATCGTTTCTATATTTTATGTGTTGATGTGAACTTGTATTGACCAGTTTATGTCCCTAGACGTTGATGTGGGAACTATTCTTTTACCTAAGGAAAAATGAGCTAAACGCTCGCCGATGAGAAAATCCGGAACCAGGTAATAATGACGGCTTTGATATTTCAACAAGAGAAAAGTCGAAACTGGCGCATCATGGTCTTTGTATTATTTTAGTGACATTTTAGATTTCAGACATTTCACATCTAATTGCCACTTGCTCGGTGACAGATGATTCAATAGGCTTTGTAAAATTTCTCAAAAAGAAAAGGCTTTGTAATCCAGTCGTGCAGCCACGGCATCTAAATGGGCCTTTAATCATGCTGAAATGATTTTCTTCTTTGTGGCAATGGTGATGGGCCGAATTATTACAGTCGTAGCCTGGCCGGCCTAGTTTTCGATGATAGAACGCAAGGAAGGCCCATATCAAGTTAGAATCCAAGCAAGGCCCGACACGGCACGGCAGCAGCCAGCAGCCAACATCGCTCGATCCAGTCGGAGTCGCTGCCGTGTACGCCTCCGCCTCCCCGATCCAAACCGCCGCCGACGACGACGAGCACAAGGATAGCTCCATGGCGCCGCCGGGTACCAGTGTCCCCGATGGCAGAGACGTGTGCATCGTCGGCGTCGCCCGCACGCCCATAGGCGCCCTGCTCGGCGCCCTCTCCTCCCTCCCCGCCACCAAGCTCGGCTCCCTCGCTATCCAGAGTAACAAGAATCCTCTTTGACTCCTCTAGTAAGAAATCATCCGCTGCTTGCGTGAATCCAATTAGGCGCTCTGCTCATGGTCTTCCCCTCCCAATCAGGCGCTCTCAGGAGGGCAAATGTGGAGCCTGCGCTGGTGCAGGAGGTGTTCATGGGCAACGTTCTCAGCGCCAACCTGGGCCAGGCACCGGCCAGGCAGGCCTCCCTGGGCGCCGGCTTACCCAACACCGTCCCCTGCACCACCGTCAACAAAGTCTGCTCCTCTGGGATGAAGGGTAATCCCTTCCCTCACCTGCAATTGCGCTCTACTTATCTTTTGTTCAAAACCGGCTCACCGCTACTCAGACACTTAATAACCGCTTCGCTTCTCTCAGCTGTCATGCTCGCTGCGCAGTCTATTCAGTTAGGGATCAACGATGTTGTTGTTGCCGGTGGCATGGAGAGCATGTCCAATGCCCCCAAATATGTGGCGGAAGCAAGGTCAATAGCCCTTTTCTTTTTCAAGTGATGCTGCGGCTTTCAGTGAAGCCCACAACCACTCTTGTAGTTGTAGCTTGGTTATAATAAGCTGTGAAACTAAAACACAGACGAGGATCGCGATTTGGGCATGATGTCCTCATCGACGGGATGCTCAAGGATGGCCTGTGGGATGTCTATAATGACTTCCATATGGGGATGTGTGCTGAGATCTGTGCAGAACAACACTCGATTACAAGGGAGGAGCAGGTGGTTTGTATTTCTGAGCTTTCTGAACAACCACATGACTGTATATGAGTATATCTATTTACCCATGAAATTTATAATTTTGGAAATAAAAATTGGTCCTTTTTTTCTAGGATTCTTATGCCATCCAGAGCAATGAACGTGGAATAGCAGCTCGAGACAGTGGCACATTTTCTTGGGAAATTACTCCTGTGCGTGCATGATTTTGATTCATCAAAAAGCTATTTTCCTGTATGTGGCATTGCCACTTTAGTACATGGTAGCAATTTCAAACATTTCTTGTTTCCCAGGTTGAAATTTCTTCTGGTAGAGGGAAACCACCAGTTGTGGTTGACAAAGATGAGAGTCTTGCAAAGGTAATCCAACAGTCTAACAAATATATGGATTACTTCTAATGAAAGAAGTTTCTCGTGTGCTATCTACATGTAGCAGACATGGTTTAAATTTTCTGTTGTGACAAAAGAACGCGCCAGCACAAGCTTAAATACATTCAAATTATAAATTGTGGCAATGGTAACCATCAACAAAACTTTTGTTTTCTTTGGAATTGACATGTTTTGTATGGTGATCCGTACACAGTTTGATCCAGTAAAACTGAGGAAACTTGGGCCGACTTTTAAGAAGAATGGTTCAGTAACTGCCGGCAATGCTTCTAGCATAAGGTTCACTCTTCTGTTAGTCTTGCTAGCTGTATACTATCTTTATAAAATGTTTCATAGCTGAAAACCTTGCAGAGTAATTGACATGCAACCAAAGTCCAGTATGGTATCATGTTCTGAAATAAAGTGTTGTAGCTTTATTAGTACATGATCACACTACGTCCTGTGCAACCAAACTAGTAAAGATCAGGAATATCCTAGATTGTACTGAAGCTAGATTATTTCAAAGTTTGAACCTGAAACTTTCTCTACTGTTAAGCTGCATTATGTTATTATTGTTTACTCAATGTATAGCTTTTATGCATTCTTATCTTCCAATCTATAGCGATGGTGCTGCTGCAATTGTGCTAGTCAGTCAAGAGAAAGCTAAGAAGCTTGGTCTTCAAGTTATTGCAAGGATCAGAGGGTACGCTGATGCTGCTCAGGTAACTCTTTACATTCCCCATCTTTCAATCAATGTCTGTCAAGCAAATGTCATGTTGAGAAGATTTTGACCGATTGTTCATATTAGGTAAATACCTATACTTGCATTGTCCTTTTTGGCTTTTCCCATGTGCCAAAATTCTCGACCTGGCATATCGTCTACTGGCTTCTTGGCTTATCTTGTAATTTTTCCTGTGTTATGCATTACATAATTCTGCTGTATTAACTCTTTACAAGCACAGGCACCTGAGCTATTTACGACAGCTCCTGCTCTTGCTATTCCGAAGGCAATATCAAATTCGGGTCTCCAAACATCACAGATAGATTACTATGAGATAAATGAGGCTTTCTCTGTGCGTTCTTGGCCCTATCAGTTGTAGTAGTAGGTAGACCTGAAGCATGAGGCTAAATTATGTGCTTCTGGACATTGGCAGGTTGTTGCATTAGCAAATCAGAGGCTTCTCGGTATCCCTTCTGTGAGTTACTAAATTTTTCTTTACTATACTTCAGAAAATAGGTATTCCTAAATAATCTCATAAATATTGATGTACATTTTACTGTTTTAGGGAAAACTAAATTTAAGTGGTGGCGCTGTTTCTCTAGGTCATCCTATTGGTTGCAGTGGTGCACGAATTATAGTCACTTTGCTCGGGGTATGCTTCCATCCTACAGAGTTAAACATAAAAAAATTGCATATGTTTATTAAAATGCAAGATTTGTCTTGGCTACAGCAGTACCATATACATAGATTCGTCTTTCTCAAGTCTCAACTCTCAACTACAGTGTTGGGTTACTCCCCATGTACATTTCATCGAAATTATTCAAAAAAAAATGCAATGGCATTATATTGACCATTTTTCTTGTCAACGTGAACTGCCAATATCACTTCCTTTGCACTTTAGTGTAGCTCTTAGAACTTTCATGTTATATGTTGTGTTTGTTGTTGTCCAGTCCAAGGCTACTATTGTTTCTTCTACTTAGTTGCATGTACAGTCGCATGTACTTCACGTTATTTTATCCTTAGCTATCATTATTTTTTCTAAAGGACCATCTTAATACAGTCGCATGTACTTCACATATTCAAGATGGTGCAGTTTATCTCTTTATTAAACTTTTTTTCCCCACAGATTCTTAGACAGAAACATGCAAAATTTGGGGTTGCCGGAGTTTGCAATGGTGGTGGTGGTGCTTCAGCCCTCATTTTAGAATTCATGTAAGTTCCTCCTGTATTCTTCAGAAAACAGAGCCTACAGCGATACTAACAATTCATGTGAAATTACCTGCTAGCGATACATTAAAAAAGAATCGTTAACTGGTAGAATCTTTGACACACTTTTTTCCTTCTGAATGCTTGTTATGTACATAGTTGTAGAAAAAAAAATGCTCGATTTTCAATCACTACCTTGCACCTTCTATTCATTGAATGAGAATGCAATAACCACCTGTAGTTACCTGAGCTATTTTCTTAATGAATGACTTCATGATGCAGGCAACCTTCATTGTATATGCATTCATCATTATGAAGACAGCATGATCAAATTAGCAAAAGCTGAACTGTAAAGTATGTTGTCTTTACTATATCTTTTGTGAACTTCAGAGAGGATTGATCAACGGTGTACAAGTAAGTATAAATTAAATATGGTTTAAAAACGATGTAAAATAAGATGACCATGTGCTATTCGCACTAGGCCTGATCCTGAACCTTGTATAGCAAGTATATCGAGCAAAGTATAGCAAGTATATCAATAAGATAACAGTTGGAAAGATGAATAATTTGCCATCTCTTCACCCATCTCTTTACCCTTGATAAATCTTCAGTCCTTGTAAATAATAATATATATTTTTTAGATAATGGAAAAAACTTTTGGCCTTGGCACCAATGGATGCACACACAGTCAAGAAACAATAGTTACGTGACTAAAAGCTGCAATGCATAGTGGATTCTGCTATCGCTATTGTAGGCTTTGACAACCTTCGATTCCCATTGCGTGGGCTGAAATTTTGAGCCTGTTTTTTCAGCGTTTGCGTTTACTTATAAGCTGAAATTTTGTTATTTTCGTATAAGCCAAACGCTTTGACGTTTGGTAGTCAATTTTTGTATGTCTTACAATTTCTTCTCAAAGCTCTTAAAACCTTTTTTTCTATAATTTTTGATTCCTCGAATGTCTCTATCGAGGAGCTACAAATTTTCAGCTTATAAGCAACAGCAACCGCCGAAAGGAACAGTCAAACAGGCTCTTTACCTTGATGGAGGGATGGTTACTCCCTCGAAAACAGCTGTTCTTTTCCATTAGACAAGATTTACAGGTTACTACCAATTACAGATTGCTGTAACTTACAATACTGTCATTCTCTTAAGTGCAACGATCCAATCTGGGACCGTACCATACTATTTTATTAATCATCAACGTTACTATTTGATAAAGTTGCTTATCCAATGGGAAAAGGTACAAATGATGATTGTGATGAGAAATTGTGAGCCCCTCAATGGTTCAGATGAGGTTAGGAGGCACGAGACGGCCCAGCACTACTGTAAACGAGTACGAACTCCCTACAATGATTAAACCCACACTGCAAAAATGGCTGCATAGGCGTGCAGCTGAAGCATCGCAGAATAACTGGATCACGTTCATAAATATACTCCATCTTGCAATTTGGAGGCCAGGTTGTTAGGGCAGCTGTCACATGCCTCTCCTGTGCTCCGTGGAGTAAACTCGATGCAAATTTTACATCGCAGGATTTATGCAGGACTCCAACCAGTGCCGGGCAGTGTGTTGTTGGTCCATTGCGGCGGTGTTCTTTTTTGTATTTTTTAAAGAGAAAATACATGAAAACCCTCTTTAGTTTCGGTCAGTTATCTGAAGACCCCTACAACTCGATTTACATCTAAATACCCTCTACAAGCGAGTACGGTGGACTAATAACCCTCTCAGTCTAGATTCCTCGCCACATGACAGCCACGCGTCTTTTCTTTTTCTTTTTCTCTTTTATTTTCTTTTTCTTCCTTTTTAATCCCCCGCTGTGAACCAATTCGGCTTGCTACATTGAAGAAAAGAAAAGGAAGAAAAAGAAAGACATGTGGCGCTGACGTGGTTGACATGTGGCAAGGAAATCGAGCTGAGGGGTTATTAATCCACCGTACTCACTTGTTCTTGATATTTGGCGAGTTGTAGCAAATCTTTAGATATAAATCGAGTTGTAGCTGATCTTTAAATAATTGGCCAAATCTAAAAGGGTTTTCAGATATTTTCTTTTTTGAAAAGATCTTTCCAGTAGTACGTGTCGAGTTGTTGCTTAGTCTAAGATTAAGTGTTTGTTCTCTCCTTGATGACAAAGCTCATGCGCCTGTTTTTCTTAAAAAAAAAGTACTTTGCTTCAAACAGAAAAATTCTGCACAAAACAGTTAGGATTTTCTGGTATTCTTGTGGGAAAAAACAGACTAATCTTACTTAAGAGAATTTACATACCTATTATGAGCACTCATTTTACTTGACCGAATACCTTAACGATTTCTTACCAAGTGCTAAGGAGGAATATTTACTTAGCTCAAAACATAGAAATTCTGCTGGAAAACAATAAGGCCCTGCTTGAAAGCATGGTATTTTTATGGTTTCTAGATAACACCATGGTTTAAGAGAATACCATGGTATTTTATATCATGAGGTGTATGGTTACTTCTCAAAAAACTCTACATTGAAAACCATGGTTTTGCCAATACCGTAGTTTTTTTGGAGCACTGTAAACTCTAGTCTGAGCTAAAGTTTTCACTGCGCGCTGGTAAAAAACTTGGCAAAACCATGATATATTATCCAAAAGACTTTGTAGCCAAACAATTTGTAGTTCCAACAAATACTATGGTTTCAGTGGAGTTAAGTAAAACCATGGTATTTATGCTAAAACAATTGGTAAACCTATGTATTGTAAAACCATGGTATTAAAAAACCTGCTTTCAAACAGGGCCTAAAGGGTATTGCTGGCGTTCTTTGGGGGGAAAAACACTAAAGTTACAGACCCTTACGGGAGTAGATTACCATGTGGGATGCGCACTAAGCACCATCATTGAGGCAACAGGAAAGTGTGCCGTGTCAGCCATGGCATTCATCACAAAACAAAATGGTGCTTCTCTTCCCATGTTGCTCTCAAGATTTCTCTTGAATGGCGCACATGACATGATCAGTTGGTGGCTTCCAGTTAAATCCCACGACCACGACCACGAGCATCTTCATCTTCTTTCTTTCGGGGCCAAATTGCCTCCCCAAGTCTGCAACCCATCTGTGAAGGAGGTGTACTGTCCCCTTTTTGTCCTCTCCAGGAATAACTAAACCGAGCCAACTTTATTTCAGTGGTTAATCGTGATTTTTGTAAAAAAAAATAGTCCAATAAACCTAGAAAATCTAGCAGCTAACTATTATGGTTTTTGCTCAAATGGTTTTCTGGTCATAGAGACAAGAAAAGAAAAATGAATTTTTATCGAATCAATAGAAGGAAGGATCCCTTACCTGATCTGAATTCTATCCTCCTTCAAATAAGATATGCTCTCAGTCTCTAGACTTCGTTATAATAACTGCCATTCGGTTTCGTAAACCCTAATCCCTTTTCGGAAGAAGGTGCCATGCCACGTTGGAGGGAGCGAATGGCGCACGAGACTGAGGCGTGTGTGTGCTGGTCCGTTGTTGGGCTAGTGGCGTGAGACCTGTTGCGTCAGACGGTTGTGAAGTAAAGAAAAAACTATTGAAGAAAACAAATCAGTTCATCCTCCTCTCTGTGTTTCCTTCCTCACCTATTGCTCTCCTTTCCCCTCTCATCTCAAATCCCCAAATCTTCTCTAACCTGTCTGGTGATCCGGCCGCGGTGGTGACACTTCCCCTTTCGTTCAATTCTTGGAAACAAAATAAGGATGCATAAGATTCACAATGCAATGTTCTAGGCAGTTCAGAACCGCTTGACCATGCCATTTCAGGCTAGGAGCTATACTGAGTCGACGTCACAAGCATCTCCTGTTTCCCACATTCTCTTCTCTCATTCATGTGCCACGCATAAGCTCACTTGGCCTCACTGTTGATGCAGACAATAATGTTGCGCATAATTCCTTGCCACTGTCAGCTCTAGATAGATGCATTTGCCCAGGATTCCAAAGAGGTCATATGCCCGAAAGATTGACATGATTTTATGGCCGCAAAGTCAAAAGAAACCAATTTATGAAAGCATTTTGTTGCCTTTCCTGTTAATTCTGAAGTACAATTAATTATAACAGTAGTGCTAAACCTCAAAACTCTAACTGTAATATTCCAAACGCATGGAAGGCAGCCAGCACGCTCAGATTACGTAGTCATAAGTTTATAACCAATGGAGCAGGCAATTAACTTGTGACTCAACACAACGGTTGTAAGCGAAGGTAAGTAACTTTTTGCTGTCAAATTTGCAGAATCAAAGCATGCCACAGCACATGATATGTTAGTAGATGATGATGGCCAAAACAGGTGAGAAGATTGATCCACTCAAAGAATTACATGAAATAAATTCAATACAATAATACGCTAGCTAATTCGACGATCATTACAAGTGCCTCGAACCAGAGGTATCAGCATCTCTACTCCGGCTGTTCCAGCTAGACTGGCTGAAATCTACTGTGAAATCATGGCTGCCAAATGCCATCCGCTGAAACAGTCTGATCTCTGCTGTATTAGCAACGTTGAACAGCTCGCTCTTACCTGGCTGAACACCATTGGTTAAATCGACATCAGCTAAGCTATCGAGGACACGCACCACCTGAGAGGAGGGAGGTGTTAAAAATGTCATGTTTGGTTCATTCGGATGGAATGTAATATCTGTCAATCTTATACCTGGCTCATGCGGGGCCTCCTGGATGCTGAGTGTCGAATGCAAGCTGCAGCAGCTTCAATCGTACGAAACATTTCGATTTCATTATAGTTCTTATTGAGCCTGGGGTCCACCAGCTCCCCTACATTGCCAGTCTCAAGTGCTTGCGTGAGCAATGGCCTAGCCTGCAAATAAACTGTGTTGTCAAGAAATTATCGTGCTTACCTACTTAAGATACAGTAAAATCCACAAATGACAGATCCACAATGTTCCAGTTTGATTTTACACTGCTGACTGACTACATGGGAATTGAAGAGATCAATGGCATACTGTGGTCAACTACAATGTTCAAGTATTAAAACTTTCATGTCGAAAATTATGGATGAATGAGCCTATTTGACTACTCAAATATGGAAATAGCTAAGCCTATGCCATGGCTAATTTTATGTTGCTTGTACAGGGGTGGAAATCTCATTAAGCATGCTTATACACGAGATTACTAATAGAGCATACCCACTCAACAAGGCTTTCATCACCCAATGGTTTTGATGCATCAACAGGCTTTCTACCAGTAATAAGCTCTAAGAGAACAACACCGAAAGAGAAGACATCAGATCTCTCGGTCAACTTTCCACTTGATGCATACTCTGGAGCCAGGTATCTAGTAAAAAAGAGAGAGTGTGTATGTGTCAGATTATAGGCAGATGTAAATTGTTCCTGTGGACTAGCCGGTATTTTACTTACCCAAAAGTTCCCATCACCCGTGTAGTTACATGAGTGACAGCGTCCATAGCTAGCCTTGCAAGACCAAAATCAGCAACCTAGCATATTGACAGCATGCGATCAGTATTATTTTCGCCCAAAAAAAACAGTGTGCTATTGGTGACAATAATTGTATTATAATGTATTCCCCAAGTTATGTAAATGGCATTCTTACCTGCGCTTCAAAGTTACTATCTAGCAAAATATTAGAGGATTTAATGTCTCGGTGGATTATTCGGGGATGACCTGACCAAAGAAAAGAAACAAGTAATGAGGATGTAAAAGTGCAAACTTTAAACATTAACACCATTGAAGGTAAATGAGTATAATAGACTCAAAGAGCATTACAATCTTCATGAAGATATGCTATCCCTCGGGCCGAGCCAGCTGCGATTTTAACCCTAGCTGACCATTCCAAAACCAGCATCCCACGTTCTATGATGGCAGATCAAAACAACAATTGTTCAGTCACAACTCAGACCTATGCACATGATCTTGTGCAATATGCCAAAGGCTAACAGCATACCATGAAGATGATAGTGCAGTGTGTTGTTAGGCACAAAATCATAGACAAGCAGTCTCTGGTCATCTGAAATGCAATACCCTACTAGGGAAACTAGATGGCGATGATGCACACGACTGATGATCTCCACCTCAGCATGGAACTCACGTTCCCCCTGACCACCACCATCTTTCAGTTTCTTAACCGCGACCAGTCTTCCATCGGAAAGGCAACCCTTGTACACAGACCCAAACCCACCTTCCCCTAGCAGGTTCTGAGCTGAAAAGGCATTTGTGATCTGGTATAATTCTTCATAGGTGAAAAACCGACAGTTGCCCATACTGAACTCTGGCATTGATTCTTTGTGGTCAGGACTCGCAACACTGTTAGTTTTAGTTGAATGCCCTGGCCAAAAGTGAGTTGTGCTTGCTCAGTTCAATACACTTAAAAATTAGTTCTAGCTGTCTGAGGTTGTGATATTGCTGCTGCACAAGTAGTTTATCAACTTACCTGACAATTGTGGAGAAGAGGCAGGTGAAGGCATCACAAAACCTGCATGGTAACCGGTCATTCTCCTCCGTTTCTTCTTGTACCAAAATGCAGCTCCTACCAAGCTAATCACAAGAACAGCAATGACTACGCCAATGCCTACTTTTGCACCAGATGTCATTCCACCACTGCTTACGGGGGAGCTCTTGTCCGGCAAGGTGGGACTCCATGACTTGCCAGAACCTGGGCTGCCAGTTCCACTTGTTGCTGGGCTGGCTGGATCAACTGCCGTAGCTGGGGCTGGCATTGGCGATGGGAGACCAGAGGCTGGTGCAGACGGCGTCACCACAGGCGGTGAGGGGCTAGTGGGAGAAGGGAGGGTAGGATCTCCAGAAGTTGGCGAGGGGCTAGTGGGCAAAGGTTTGATAGGATTTCCAGAAGGCGGTGGCGCCAAGGGTGGAGACCGTGGCTCAATTGTAGGCGTTTTCGGTGTTGGTGACCTCCGACGAGGTGGTGGAGGTGACTGCGCATCTGGCGGTGTGGTTGAGCGAGTAGGAGGTTTAGGCGGCGGCAAGTTGCTCTGGGATGGGGGTGGTGATGCGGCTGCAGGGGGAAGCAAAGGTGGCAACTTCGGAGGGTCAGCAGGAGTTGGTGGCGGCGGCACTGCAGTAGGTGGTGCGGGTGGCGGCAATGCGGCTGATGGGGTGGGTGGCGGAGAGGCAACGACCACTGGCGGTGGCGACACGGTGGCCGGAGGTGGCGTCAGAGAGGAGGGCGGTGGGGAAGCGGGCTGTGGAGGTGGCACGGATGCGGAGGGAAGGGGAGGGGACGCGGGCGGGGGAGCGGAAGAGGGGTCGGCCGGGGTGGCATTGGGCAGCGTCACTGGCGCGCGGGAGGTGGGCGTGGAAGTGTCAGGTGATGGAGTTGCGGTGGAAGGAGCGGCGGCCGAGGCCTTGGTGGTGCCCGGGGAGGGAGAAGGGGAGGACGCCATTGGAGTCTAGCACCAGAGTGTTGTCGCAGCTGCTATCCTCTTCTTGGAGATGAAAGGAATCGTTCCATATACCAAAATTGAGATATGATTTGGCATCAAATTACGCAGATTTGCACGGAAAGACAGCAAAATTCTTCCCTTGCCTTTTCCACTTGGCGGTGAAAGAAGGAATAAATGTCCCGTGAAAGAACGCGGAAGTGAAATACCAAGAAATCTCACCTCGAGAGCCGGGGGAAAAACTTGTGGCTGGACTGGAATCAGCAAGAACAGCACTGCATTCCCAAGAGCTAGCAGCTCTCTACAGCACCAGCAAAAACTGAGGAAAAACCAAACCTTTCTGGCAAAAACAGAGCCAAGATCCCACCTTTAAGACAGATTTGCCGAAAAAGAAGCAAGCAGAAGACCGGAATTCAGGAGAAATCTACTGAAGAAGCAGGAGCCAAGATGGGAGCTCGTCTCTCAGGGTTTGGAAGGCGGACGCGGTGGCTCTCTCAGATCCAGCAGTAAAGCGGTAGCAGCATTCAAGGCAGGAGTGGACAAAGGTAACTGCAAAAACACCGACGAAAGAGGGAATGATGAAGAAGAGAGAGACGCTCTCAATCCTTTCGATGCTAACTTCCCTTTTCCCTCTGTCGTCTCTCGCCTCCAATCTCACTCTAGTCCTTGCTTTCTTCTCCTCACTTGTGAACCTGCCTGCCTGTGACCGCGGCAGCCTGTAGAAGAAATCAGAAATCTCCCTCTCCCCTCGCTCCCACTAGGCCCGCCACCGCCGTGGTGAGTGATGAGTCTCCCTCTGTCTCTCACTGTAGAATCAACGGATTCATTCCACTCGGCTCGACTTGTGTGAGACAGACTGGTGAGATTAGATATGCTAATGCTAGGTTGGAAAATGACGCGCGTTGCGTAGATTATTGCAACGCGTGAAATTCTGCGCTTTACACAACCACCCCTTGCCTTTTGTGATTTAAAATGCCTCCTATGCGTCAACGTGGCTATTGTCTATGATGATTCATTCTTTATAACATTGTTCACCATGTACTTCTCATAAATATTATCTTCATCTTCTAAAATTTTTGTACACTTTACCCTATATTCTCTGAAACATTCGTTCCTCTGACAGCTCATTTATTCCTAAAAAATCAATTGAACATGCTTTGCAAGATCTACTAGAATGCTCTTATTATTGGGTTAATTTGATGCACACAACTACGAAAGTATATAGGGTGTGTTTGGTTTGTACCCCTGGGTGGCCATGCCAATGTATTGGTCATAGCCAATCCAGGGCATGACCTTTCATTGGTCAAAGTTGAGGTGTTTGGTTTGTAGTCTTCAAAAGGTGACCAATAAAAAACAAAAAAATTAAAAATTTAAAAAAATTAAAAATATTAAAAATGGGTTTCTTATGATTTTAGATGAATTATAAAATTTGTTTCATGCAATTTGGACACTATATGAAATATATACAAAAATGAGAAGTTTAATTGCAAAAAAAGAAAAAAGTTTAATTGCAAAAAAAGAAAAACCTATTTTTGCTGGTTACTAGTTCCGACTAGTTAGTCGGGCCCTGTGTCAGCCATAGCGCTGGCCCTTGACAGCGCACCAGCGTGGTGAAGAAATCGTACGCCCATGCCCACGCGTGGTGCGATGTTAAAATTTGGCTAGCCAAATTTTTTTCGTAAATCTTGCCAATCTTGACTACAAACCAAATGCTGGCCAAATAACAAAGGCACGACCAAAAATTGGTAAGGCAACTGAGGGTTACAAACCAAACATGCCCATAATTGTTACATGAAGTGATAACTTAAAGGGTATTATCCTTCTACTATTACCTTGGTCTCCGTATTGCTAGTCAATAAAAGCAATACCGCTATCTAATTTAGGCTAAAGGTATTATAACAAACAATTTTCATGTTTGTCTGAAATAAATCAAAAGGATTTCTTAGCAAGCAAGTATTTACTATCTCAAGGACTCTGAAGAAGTAAACACTGCTATCATGTAAACACAGCTATTTTTTTTTTTTTTTGGGGGGGGGATACAAAGAGGAGAGAGAAAGTGTTGCTAGTAGGTGAATGTTGTCCAGGATGTTAACTCTAAAAAGAGGAGAGAGAGAAAAAGTGTTGCTAGTAGGTGAACGTTGTCCAGGATGTTAACTCTATTTAAACCACTGTTTAGCATGGTTCCTCACTGCTCCTCCTACCATGGTGCACAGTGTACAGTTCACTTAATCCAAACCATAATTTTATTTTATCTTTACCCGAACACTTCCAAAGCAGGAGTTAAAAAAGATAAAGGGCTGTATGTTTGCCTTCTCAGCTTAGCTAGACTGAATGAGTTCAGCTATGCTGATGGGAGCAGGCTGAGATAATGCAAGAGGGTGTTGTTTGGTTGGTTGTATGAGATTGATCAGATTGCACAGAGATGTTGTTTGGTTGGCTGTATTAGGAGGGGAATATGATGGATAAATTTAAGAGAGAGAGAAATCAAAAACAAAGAAAATAAATTTATAAACAAAAATAAAAAATAAAAAAAAACTAGAACGAAAATAAATTCAAAAACAAATACTAGAAAAGCAATAAATTTAAAAACAAAAAAAACTGAAATTTTTCAAGACCTTGTACTTGAACCTACAATTCTATTTTTTTTGTCTCGTTGAATTTGGATGTGATTGAATTTTAAAACTTTTGTAAGATTGAAAAGGACTAGTAGCAAACTAGTAGTGGCTAGGCAGCGGGCCCATTCATCTCGCGTGTGCTCTCGTGAGCCTGGCCTGGCAGCTACGCTCATTTTGCTCGTATCCGGTGAGTCAGGCTAAAACAGTGAATTTGTATCTCCTGGATCTAGCTCCAGAGCTCACACAATTAACCAAACAACCAAACTCGGCATCCCATAAGCCAGACTAGGGTTGGTGCAGCCGACCAAACCGGCTTAAAGAGAATGAAGTGAGTAACCAACGTACTATCATTTTGGCTGATGCATGGGAATAGAATATTAATTGAAGCCGTTAGTATAAAAGAAGAGAAATACCTTTGGATTTTAGTTGCGCAGAACAGATGTGTGCACAATGCCTCGTTTTATGGGTCCGGCGCTACTGCTTGCTCCGAAATATTTGACCCGAAATCGAAATGTTCTGACTAATTTCAAGTCGGATTCGGCAGCTTGAGGTCAGGAGGACTCCTGTGCAACAGCAACGAAAATGTTGACATTTCTGTTTAAACATTTGTGTACTATCAGCTAGTCTCGAGTACATGTCTTAATTGAGTCTCATTATTTTCATGAAAAATGGCATGTTTAAAGATCGTCCTAGTTGCTTTGGTCAATGTTGTTGGTGTGCATCATAAATCAAACAGCTATTTAATTTAATTTTTTATCGGTTTCATGATTGGAGTACAATAGACTCGGGGTCCTCATGCAAATTGTAGCACGTTGTTTCAGAATAGTACTGCATTCAAGAACAATATCAGGCTCAAAGGATTCATTGGTTGAAGCTGAACACCGGCCTCCAAGTACTGCAGTTGTAGTATAGAAATTCATGTTGAGTTTTCTTCAAGTTGACTCCAAAGTCAACCCCCTCGTGGACCGAATAAGTAATCTATTCTGACATAAACTAGCTCATCACCCTAAGACTCTTGACTCATGGAGAAGACCTGCACCGGTAACAATGACCAGTTGAGTAAAAAAAATTCACATGCATGGAAGTGAATTGCGATTTCGTTGAACAGCCTTTTCATTTGTATACAGTATTCTCCGGTGACAAGTAGTACATGACTATCGTATTTCCGTGCAAGTTAAAGTTTACTAATTTTAGCTATCAACGTATTTTTAACTATCTAAACCTAGTACATAAAGTATTGTCTCAAAATACAGTTTCATAATATTTTTATAACAAAATTACAATAACAATAAGTAATGGTTAACGTTATGCGTCCAAAACACGAGTTATTTTCGATTGGACGGAGGCTGTACTAACATTGCAGAGGATGTGCTGGTCCTCGACCTCAAGTCCAAACTCAAAAACTGTTCAAGAGGTGGATTTAATTATTGGTTGATGGTACTGCATTCCGCATGGGACAGAGACGGCACGGCAACGCCAGCTCATCTCGGTTGACCATGGCCTCACTAAACAAGTGATGTTTTTCTGTCCTCATGCGTGCAATCTAACAGCTAATGTCCACATTGATCCAACACTTAGCACTCTTGCAATCATATCATGCATATATCGCGTAGCCTGATCGATGTGATTACGCTTCCTTCCTTGAGAGTGGAATCGATGTTAATCACTAATCTCTGTGACTGTGCGAAGAAATTGGGAGCTGTGCTGTGCGTACGTGTTGCGTTGCATGGGCAAGAAACTTCCTCCTTACAACCCACACAGTCACCGTTATAAACACAGTCAAAGGCTAACTTATATCATAAGGAAGTGAAATGAATAAAAATCGATTCAAGCGTTACTAACACGATTATTAAATTGCTATTCATTTCTGGCGAAGAAAGACAAAGTCACCGCCTCCAAAGAATGATGAGTGATGATCATTGTATCTTTATCATCATCCTTATATAGCAAGAAATACTAGTTCAGAGCATCATCCTTGCTGATCACCGTCAGGCAGGTCACGTAACCGAGTAAGTTGTTTCAGTTGAACCCTTCTTTTTTTAGGTTTTTTACGTTATACCACTGCCGATGTTCAGCTTCGCTAGAATGCCATTAAAAAGCCAGATATTCTGTTGATTCCATTATAAATTCTAAAATATCATAAACATGTTATTATAGACTTTTTTTGCCTAATACCATCTTCTAGTTTACATCTATTCTATGTATTCTCGCATCTTCTTCGTTGCTCCTTCACCTCTCTGCTCCTCGCCACCTCTTCTCCATAGGCGGCGGTCATGGTGGCGGGCGGAGAATGACAACGTTGAGGTGGCTGACAGAAGCCCGACTCGGTGCGCCAACTCCTCCCCTTACTTGAGCTAGCATGAGCCGGTGGTGCCAACCCTCTCCTCCCCTGCCAGCTTCGCGCATTTGCTGCCCTAGCTCCCCTCATGGCCCTTTCTAGAGAGACAAGGGGCAGCACATGGAAGCTAGGCTAGTGGCCAGAGTTGAGGAAGAAGGGGAGGTTAGGGGCTTAGATTCGGTGTGTAACAACCCAAATTTCAAAAAATTTTGAAAAAAATCCCAAATTAGAAACAAACTCAAAGTATTTACTATTTACCATCCAAAAAATTCAAAATTCAAACCACAATTTAATCAAATTCACCTAAAATTAAATTTAAAATTTTGTTGGGCTTCGCCCTTTGTGTGCAGCCCATCTAGGGCCCAACCCAGCCTATCCTTCTCTCCCTCTCCCTTCCTCCTCTGCCTCTGCCGCAACCCACACACAAGTTGGGTGCGCTCTGCACATGCCGCGCGCCTGTCCCATCGCGCCGCTCGCACTAGCAATGCTGGACCTATCACCCCTGTCCTGTCACCGCGCCGCTATAGACCTATGCCACGCAGTGCGCACCGCTCCCCAGCATCTCTCTGCGCCATTCCACGCCCTCAACCCCTTCCCTCCAGCCCAACGCCTGCAGGACGCCGTTCTCCACCCTAGTGATCTTCTCTTCCCCCTTATAGTCGCAACCCCAGCCCTAATTTCCCCTCCTCCCATTTTGCTGCTGCCAACCCCCAAATCATCCTTTTTCGTCTCTCTCATACCTTGGTAAGCCGCCGGTCGATTTCTCACATCCATCGCCTCTCTCAGGGTTGCATCTCATGATAGTGCTGTCAATTTTGTCCAGGGATCGTTGGAGCTCCCTGGCAGCGTGACCCCCTGTTTTGGCCACCGCCATCTAGGGGTGAAAACGGACCGGATCAGATATTGGTTGTACCAGTTTCGTTTCCGTATCATTTCACGGACTTGGATCCGGATACGGATCCTTCGAATATGAATACGAACCATCTCGAAAACGAAACCGGATCGAATACGAGTCGAATCAAATATGATCACAATTATTTTATCGGAACATTGTAACCCCACAAACTGTACGTCCCAAAAACTACCATAGCACATAAATAATTTAATTGACTAGAATATTAATAAGATTTAGACAAAATATGGTGTGATAATTATTCACGAATGAGCTGCTCAGCTGTGCTCCCTTAACTGAAATCGATACTTGTGCTTCTACCTCTACAGCATGCTGCTGCTTAGCCAGGAAAACCTCTAAACCTAATGGCTCAATGCAGCACAATACCATTCTATATCTTCAAAACCAGATCTGGAACAATGAACATTAAACTTAGATATGAAGGAAGATCTCTTAATTTTTGTGGCTATCATATTCTCAGTGACAGTGCCTAACCTATTCTCAGTGCATAATCTAAAAGGGAAATATCATTTATGCTATATATCAAACAAAAATGCATAATTATGAAAATACCAACCAGATCAGTTATGAACTGCCTAATGCCTAGAAACAATAGCATTCTCAGTGCATAATCCATTTCTTGATTCTTGCGGTGCATAATCCATAATTAGGGCGGCGACTTGAGAGTTGAGACTTGAGAGGGGAGAGAGAGGAGGGTAGGCGGGCTCACTGTCGGGCGTCAACAGGCGAGAGAGTCGTCAATGGCAAGAAGTCGAGCTAATCGCCGAGAAGGCAAGGACATAGCAGAGGCTCGCACAGTCATAGATTAGGGGGGAGGGTGGGGGATGGAGGGGCGCCCAAGACCGCGGTCCGTGAGGACAGAGCAGTCAGTAGAAGATTCGACCTCGGTGGCTCGGTAGATTGGGCTGCCATTGGAGAACCGGAGAAGTGGCAGCGCACCGACGGCGGCGAGTGGCGACCTCAATGGGCGGGCTGCAGGTGATAGCGGATGGCCGGATCGGCTAAGCAGACCGGCAACTTGACTCGGTGCCGCAGACCGCAGATCACCGCTGCGTGTAGGTCAAGGGTGGCGCCGGCGAGCGATGACCTCGATGGACGGGCCACGGGTGATGGCAGATGGCCGGATCGGCACCGTAGAC
Organism: Olyra latifolia; assembly: GCA_036346145.1. NCBI lineage: Eukaryota > Viridiplantae > Streptophyta > Magnoliopsida > Poales > Poaceae > Olyra > Olyra latifolia. The sequence goes on along the minus strand of CM070528.1, from coordinate 54,228,841 downwards.
CGGCAACTTGACTTGGCGTCGCAGACCGTGGATCCCCACTGTGTGTAGGTCAGGGATGGCGCCGCCGCTCGGCGCCTCCAGGTCGAGGTCAGGGGACTCAGGGCGTGGCATCGGGTAGACGCCGAGGCGTGTAGATGGGGATAGGCGACGTGAGCGAGCGCCGGGGTAGGGGCGCGCAGTGGGTGGTGAGCCGTGGGGACCGCATGGCGGAGGAAGACTTGCGGTGCAAGCTGCGGCGGGCAGTGGGCAAACGAACGGGCACTACCGCTGTACCACACTTGGGCTCGGAGCGTGGAAGCTGGACGCCAACCTGGAGGCTAGACTGCTAGGTTAGAGACTGGATTGGAGTCCTAACCGCTGCGGCCTGCAGCACTATATAGGTGGATCTAGGCTAGGCTGGATGTTGATGTTGGAATAAACTAGACCGACAGGGTTCAGATATCTACATAGGCCCAACTCGGAATATCCGGGTCCAAGTCCGGTTCCGTCGGATACTAGCCTACCGAATCCGAGTCTGAGTCCGAGTATAAATATCCGAGTCCGAGTAAAAATATCCGAGTCTGACTAGATCTGAAAAATTCCGGTCTGAGTTGGTTCGAATCCAATTCCGACCAGACCGGACCGAAACTATCCAAACTAGATTTCACTCTCCTACTGCCATCCCATGGTGACAGCTCATGTCCGGCCTTCCTCGAGCTCAGCACCACCTCAAGTAGACTCTTGATAGCCTCTAGATTCTCGATCCCTGGCGAATTGGTCGCTGTCCTCTCCATTCACCATAGCACCATGATACCGTAATTTACCACCGCCTGTGCCTATGGCGCTACCGATTTTGTTCACCACCGACGATGCTCCAGCCATCACATCCCAGCCCGTCGCTCGCTGATCCTATTCCGACCAGGTAGCTTTTAAATAGTGGACCGTAGCGCCACCAGTTCCACGCCGTAGGTCCGCCGGAGCTCGGCTAGGGCGTCGGGCAAAGCCGATGCCTCATTGGCATCACCCCGACATCGGCCTGCACTAATAAGCCACTGACACGCAGGACCCCTAGCACTGTGCTTAGATTTAAATCTCTCTCTCCCTCACAGATTAGTCTTGAATCACTGACATGTAGATCATGGTTTCACATGTCGGATTAAGTGGAAGCATATTTCTTCGGAATACGTCTTCTAGAGTTAATGGCGTAGTTTTGTATTAGGCATGGGAGCACCCTGACAGTGGGCCTTAAGGCCCACCTGTCAGTCGTTTGCGCCCACTTCCCAATAGGCCCCTGGCCTATTGATCGAGCGGCCATGAGCTAGCCGGTAACAGAGGTCAGCACGCTGCAGCATCTTGAAATGCATAGTAGTGTGCCAGGTATAAATAGTAGCAGACCGAGCCCAGTACTGTTTATTGGATTTTTGAATTTTTTATTTTTAGTAAATCCAGAAATAGAAAGTGAATTATTAAAAATAGTATAAGATACCCAAAAAATGTAGAAAAATTCTAGAAAATACTAGGTATAGTACTAGACCTAGGAAAAGTATAATAGTTTGGATTAAACTAAATCTTGTGCTCTAGAAGGATGGAAGAAGCTATTTGAACCATTTTCCCGATTAATATATTGCTAGAAATCAAATTAGCTTTATTATAAATATGTAGGGAACTCTATAAATTCCTAAATTTTCTCAGAAATTATTCCAACTTAGGAACAACTGGGAAAAAATATTAAGCCAATTATTAACTTTGTATAAATTACAAAATTAATGAAAACCTACGGGGCTATATAGAATTAATAACTATGGCACTTTAATTTATTCCAAAAATTATTTTACAGCATGGTATCTTTATTAAGGGTATTAATGACATATTCATGCATGGCATACGATGACACGTAGAAAATCTTGCCACCTTAATTAAGAGATGATATGCTAGGTGCGGTTAATCGTAAATAAGTCGTGCATCCATGTATCATCCCTTTCTGGACAAGGATGATGATTCGGTCTATGGCGGTCATGACAAAGTCTAGGATGGCCTTCTAATTGTTTGCAGGATTACATAGCTGTTGGATAATCTTTTGTTGTCTTTAAATTTTCCGCATTAACGTTGAACTTTGAACCTTCTTTTGTGATGTATTATGGGATTTGGTCTGATCGGCCATGTTGTAAACTATTCACCGAAAGACACTATTTTAGTTATGAAGTTGAGATTTCTCTATAACGCTTGTATGCAAATGAACCGACTATGTAATTATGTGCACTAGCCTACTGATCCAGGGACTAGTACAGGAATCACAACAGTCCTCAAAACGAGGGCTCACACGGTGGCTCCTGCAAATGGCCATGGTGGCATCGTCTCAAATCCGCTGCAAGCCAAGTGATGAGCTCGGATCCAACGCTAATGGTGATGACCAGCGACGGTGGGGGTTCAGCCTCACCCTTTCTCAGCGTGGCCCTACTTAGGTGCCTCAACTAGCTCTGGCAGCTTAGGGATGGAGGAGAATGAAGCAGATGAGAGCAGAAAAAAAAATTAACATTTTGCTACTCTTTAAAACAAGCTTTGCCATTTTGTCACTCTAACCCATTGTTATTGACACGTATGACCTTACATGTCAATGAGAAAGAGTGACAAATAAACAACGTGATAAAATATCACGGATTTGTAATGACATTTTTGTAAACATTCTATCTTTATAACATATGTGGGATATTGATTTTTTAATAATATTTTAATAAAGTTGAATTTTGTAGCGGCATGGACTAATGAAATATTTTTTCTTTTTTTTATGCAAAAACAATGCTGTACAGACTAGTGGGGAAAAAACAATGATGTGCAGACTAATGGGAAAAAAACGCAGCTTGTTCATCAAAAATTAATTGTCCTCACCAAAATTAACATTTGTCAATTGCCCATTGCTGCCTGAAAAAATGTCTAGCATAACAGGCAGGCCAGAGGCAAATTCAACTTGTCAATCATCTTGCAAAAACGAGGAAAGTAGCTAGGTAGATAAATTTGAGTTTGCTTTACTTCGGTTAGCCGGTGTTGCGCATCCCGGCGGCTATGCCGTTGATGGTGATGAGGAGCGCGTCGCGGAGCTTGTGGTTGTCGTCGTCCCGGCGCAGCCGCCGCAGCACCTCCACCTGCAGCATGTTCATGGGGTTGAGGTAGGGCAGCCTGCTCTCGATCAGCCGCCTCAAGCTGCGGTCGTTGGCCGACAGCTTGCTGTGCCCGCTCACCACCAGCACGCTGTTCTCCGTGCGCGCCAGCTCCCGCCGCAGCTCCGCCCCCAGCGCCCGCCTCTCCTTGGACACCAGCATCTCGTCGTAGTGCTTCGCCATGGGCGCGTCCGCCTTCGCCACCACCATCTCGATCAGGTCGATCGTCGACTGGAAGAAGGGCCACTCCCTGTACATCGCCTTCAGCTCCTCCGTGTGCCCCTTGTCGCTCGCGTCCTGCAGCCCCTTACCCACGCCCAGCCACGCCGGCAGCACCAGCCGCGTCTGCGTCCACGCGAACACCCACGGGATGGCGCGCAGGTTGTGGATGCCCGCCGTCGCCTTCCGCTTCGCCGGCCGGCTGCCGATGTTCAGGTACCCTAGCTCCGCCTGCGGCGTCGCCTCCTGGAAGTAGGTGATGAACTCCGGGTTCTCGTACACCGTGCTGCGGTAGTGCGCGCAGCTCACGCAGGAGATCTCCTCCATCAAATGCCGCCAGTTCGCGTCCCGAGGCGGCTGCGGTGGCCGCAGGGTGGCCAGCAGCACCGCCGTGGTGTAGATCTCCAGCTGCCGGACGGCGGTCTGCGGCAGCCCGAACTTGGCCTGCACCATCTCCCCTTGCTCCGTCGACCGGAGAGTTCCCATCACTGAACCAGGAGGCTGTGACTGAATGGCGAGATACGTCGGCCCTCCGCCACGGCCGATGCTTCCGCCGCGACCGTGGAAGAGCGTCACCTTGATCCCAAACTCGTTGCATGCCGCAACGACGTCTTCCTGAGCCTTGTACAGCTCCCATGCTGCCGTGAAACGGCCGGCGTCCTTGCCGGAATCCGAGTAACCCACCATAACCTGCAACGGTTGACACACTCTTCATGTTTCAGATGATTGTCGAAATGGAAATCAAGGTGGCAAAAAGTTCACACTTTCAGGCGCTAGCATTGCATTTTACCTCTTGGTGTCCGTTATGGTTCTCGATAACATGCTCTCTGTACCAGTCAATGGATAGTAACTTTCTGATTGCTGAGCCAGCTTCTCGTAAATCTTTCACGGTCTCGAACAAGGGAACAACTCTTAATCTGTTCACCGCCATAAATAAAGACAATATATCAGTGTCAAGCAGGTATAGTGGGCTTACTCATAGGGCAAAGTACAAGATCACAGTGTTCCAGTTCTCTGGTTAGCTTCAGTTTAGCCATCCAAGTATTCAATTCTGTTCTATAACTAGGCTCTCTATCAGTCTAACCATATGGGAAGTTGAGGTCAGCTTTGATGTTCATTGGTTCAATCATTATTACGAAAAGCTCTCAGGTTCATCACTTGATTTGATCATTCAGAAATTTAGACCAGTGGACTGAATTGAACACGACAAGAAATTTGTGGAGGAATTTTGTACTTATATCTGGATAATCATGCTTACGTTCCACCAGGACATGGCCTTCCTAGGTCCCCGCTAACTGTTAGTCTCGCGTCCTTCTGCAGCAGCTCAACAGCGAGGACATCACTTGCCTGAAAGGAAGGATTGCATGATGTTCAATAAACATAATGCTAAGATTATTATGGATATTCGATTTTTTCTTTTATTGTACTACATTATAGAAATGGTGTCTCTTCATACATTAGAGGCCATTGAAATCACATATGCTCCAAGTGAGTCGCTCCCTAATTCCGCAGCAACATGAAAGGTGTCGAGAACTTCTTTCACATCAGCAGCAACCTAAAAGACAGGAAAGGAAATACAAATGTAAATATTCCCACTCAGGTAAAAAACAGAACTGCTGTTCCTTTTTTCTCTTCTACTAAAAAAACAACCATAAATTCCCACCAATATATTCCTGTGCATCAAACTTTCAACCACTGGCTGCCCCACCGCTAATTTTTTATCGAAAATAAATATTTCTATAGTCAAGTCCATGTTGATGGATAGAGGGATATTAAAACTGGTGTTTGTGTGATCGTGTCTCAAAAGGCACTGCACAAATTAGTGCAATTAAAAAACAGTTAGCAGAGCAGTAACCATTTCGGCATTGGCTGAGGTACTATAGATCTTGGCTGAAGTAACTTGACCAGAAACATACTGCATAGGATAAACCAGCTGATTTCCAATAAAGTTTGATTGCTTTGATGGATTATAAGATTCCTCTTTCAGAAAAATATTCTAACGCAATGTTCCACTGGTAAGAATAATGTGAAGTCAACCAGATTGGGTGTTAGTGATACATAATTATATCAAAAAAGAGATGCATAATTATAGCCAGCTCAGAATAACTTCAAGAAACAAACTATCATTTAGTCCAGAAAAACCTACTATCTAAAGAAATAGTGTGTTTTGCTCCAAAAATAATAATAAAGAAATAGTGTGATTCTGTGCTTCTGGTTAAGTTAGCATTAGGATAGGAAAACTTGTTTACAAATGTAACTTACCTGTATGTATGGGGGAACTAGAGGACGCTTCCCTTTCAGTTCTCTAGTCAAGAAATCCAGCTTCTTTTCTTCATTCCACTCACTATAAACACCAAGATCCAAGTAAGAAGTGATGGCATCAAGTGTGTCTGTATGCCGGCCTGATTCCTGCAGCAATAAATACACGATTCTATCTATAAGCGCACTTTACCTAAGCTTTTCTGAAGTAACCAACAGGCAAAATAAAAAAGCGAGGAAACTCAACCAACAATAGTAAGCATTGTAGATACCTGGCGCACATCGAGCTTCATTAACACCATACCAAAGGTTGAAACCCTTCGTATCAGATCTGCTAACCGACCATCGGCAAGAATGCTAGATCCACACGATTGCTTCACAAAATAATTGAAGGTGTCAGCAGTACTCAGTATGAAAGGAAATAAAGAGCCCAATTTTACACGATTCCGTTACACTCAAATTCTTTATTTTTAAAATAAAAATCCATCACTCCACCAAAATTTTTAAATCTGAATTAACATTGATTTGTAGAGCTTTTATATAATGGATTGCATATAATATTGATTACCATTCTCATGACTAATCAGAATTTAAGCAGCAAATCAGAATTTAAGCAGCAAATACGTACAATGGCAATATTATAGGGAATATTAACAATATCTGTGTTAAATCATCAAACCTATTTTTTCTAGAATTGATACCCCATATGATAGTTGGTTCAAGTACTACATCATTCAAATGACCAACTGATTAACCGTGCATTTTGCCAACCGTACTCACTGAACTTTTTTTTTGACACAACAACCACAGTGGGAGAGGCTCCCATTATGGAACTCACTGAACTTATTGATAATGACTAACCAGTGATTCATAGCACAGGAGCAAGGGCTCCAAAAGCTGATCTGAAGTCTCGTAATATTCCTCAGAATCATAGTCACATGGCAGATCCTCAAGAAGCAGCTCAAGCCGTCGTTGTGTCTTCATCAGCTGATTACAGAAATATAAGGACAGTCAAATAAAACAATTCATTATGCAAATATAACAAATTAGTCATGTTTATACCTAGCATTGTTGTTTTAATTTAGCTCAAATTTTATCCTTTTATAGATTTTAGAGTATAAGGCCCTCCCTTTGAACAAAATGAGCATCACTGGTCTCATATTTTCAATTAGGAAGTGTCAAATACACTTAATTTGCCACGCAAGAGGGTTATTATCTTCTAAAGATTTTAGTAGTGGGGCGAATTTAATCTTGACGAAGATAATCAAACATTCCTTGAATTCACAATAGGTTTGATAAACCATAAATTATGGTTCTAACCTTTTGTTTCACATTACCAAGAACAACCCTATAAGGTGTAATTCCTGGTCTCTCTGATAGGCTTGGCTCTAGAAGCTTTCGGAAGCTTGACCGACCTATCTGAGATTCTGCGAACATCATCCTCCTTAGTTGACCACCACTTGGAGTTCGACTCATCTGTGATGATCCTACTGTAGGGTGACGATGACTAGGAGTTGGCAATGGACTGTCTTCACGCTTTTCTGTTGAATTTAGACCGCCCTGAAAAACACAAACAAATAGTTACCGCACAGGAAGAGCATAAGAGTTACATTGACATCTGTCTATCCATCTAGTGTTTGGTAAATCTAGACGAAAAACACACATTTGCCCAAAGAGGCCAGAATTTCTCCATGGCGCTTCTCTTTTCAATTCACGTCATTTCACAATATTAGTTTCAACAAAAATGTAGGCGTGTATTGGACCAACTGTGTCAATGCATTTTTATAATGGCATGTATCTAAATTTTCCTTTTATCAATGGTTGAGTGTTGCTCAACGAGCTTCATATAAAAAATATAGTAACACATGATATGAGACATCACAAAAGAAATAATTTTGTGCTCAAAAAACAAAAAAAATAATTGTTCTAACCTGACGATTTGGGTTCCATGGAAGTTTTACCATTCTGAATTTTGCTTCGCCATCATTACATTCTGCATCAAGTGTAAGTGCTCAAGTTTAGAGAATCATGTGAAGATAAGGACATGTATTAACAGAAGCCACTGCAAGGTTTTCATAGATTATGTAGCGACTAGCGAGAAACTGGTACTATTGCAGATGATACAGGACGTTAAATCCTTGCTGTGCAAGAGGCTTTTTGATGACCTGTTTCATATGATGATTGGCATCTGAAGAAGTTCTAAATAATGTGGTAAATAGCATAAGTCATACGCGCAAGCTTTTCTAAATATGGGCTGAGGGGTAGTGGAAGCTGTTGCAAAATGCTTAGGGTAGCAGATGCTGTTGCGGCTTACGATTTATTCTGGGAGTTGCTATCATATGTATTACCTAGGCTGCCAACATGCCATAGTTGTATGAGCAGAGGACACAATATGGAAATGCCAGTCCAGCATCTTTCCAAAAGTTTCAACATGGCATCATGAATGTAATATGGGAAAGTAAATAATTTTGTATATATTTACAGCTTATAACTTGAGTATGCTTACTTAAAATATTAATTATGAAAGCATATCAGGAAATGGAAAGGAGTTGACCTAACAGATTGGTGAAAGGAAAACATTTTCAGCAACCACAGGCTACACTTGCTGAACTATTAGGCTTCCAGACGGAAAACATGAGAGCGATTTACAAAATATAGGTAAAAGCATGTCAGTGCAGAGTCAAAAGAATGGTAACATGTTTAAATTTTTACAGAAGCAACAGCAATTCACGATCTAATAAAATTGCTGGTACGATGACCTAGTCTATACCAATGACAAAAAATTGTGAACTTGGGGAAAACACTTCTAAAATGGTGCATTGATGTAGCTGAACAAAAAAATCTACCTGTACATGATGGAAGATCAGCACCAGAAGGTAGCTGTGCAGGCAACGCCAAGCTATGCTGAATCTTTACACTGTTCGGAGGTCCTGTTTGGTTCCAGGTATTGCCCTTCAGGTCCTCAGATGCTGACTCTGCAGAGTCGATTGGACATATCAACAGAAAATCACCCAAAAAAAATTGTGAAATATGTATGTGCTATGGATTGAATTGGTGTAAAAGAAGTACAAGATTATCTCAACACCATGGGGATGTGTTCTTCAAACTAACTAGCGACATTTCCAACAGCGCCACAATAGATTGTGACAAGTCAGCTTCTGATGAAACTGGAATTGATCAAGAGTGGACAAACTATGAAAATAACCTTTGAGCAGGATTTCATTAGCTAAGATTGCAAGCTTTTCAGTGCATCTCTTGATGGATAGCTCAAAGCTGAGACTGTCTAATTCCCGAACATACAGGTCGATTGCCATCCACCGGGATAACAAGGAAACCTCCCTAGTTACCTGCAGCACAAAAATGGCAAACATACCAGTCTTCCTGATTGCATCAAACAACAGAAGCGAAAAACTCCATCACACTATTAACTGTACAAGACTAGTGAAAAAGAATCACCAAGCCATCAGTATCCTATTGTATAGATCTTACCTTTGATGTAACATTAGGATTCCCGTCTCGGTCACCACCCATCCATGAACCAAACTTGATTGGCGTGCAGGTTAGTGGAAGTGTCCTGCCAGTGTGCTACAGGCAAAGTATTAAAAGGAAAGGTTTAGACTTGCATGTGAAGGGGTCAAACATAAGCTAAATCTAACAAATACCAATTATTTTATCTGTACCTTCTTTAGTGCATTGCTAACACGACGAAGATAGTGTGGTATCGCTTTCCAGAGGGATTGCTCCACAATATGAAGGCCTATAATATTCCAAGGAAACAATTAGAAATCATCCATATAGAATCAATGAAAAATCAGAAGCCAGAATGCTTAAATTTCTTACCAGCCCTAGCTTCGTCGACTGGTGTAGGTTTATGGCGCCTCAACTCATCGGTCTGCCATATTGCTGTGATTTCCCTTACCTACATAATCAAAATTACAGTAAGTTGAGAACAGATAAGGAAAAGGGGATTGATAATGAAAAATATCAGTATGCAAATATTATGAAATCTGGAGTATACCAAATCTTCGATTAGCATTTCTTTATCCTCATGGCTAAGATCAGGGCGTTCATTAAACTCCAAAAGATGCTGCAGCACAATTCCATCAGTAATTGAAGAAACAGAAATAGTAAATACTTTTTTGAAGAAAAAGAAAAGGTAGGATTTTATAGTTTCTGTGAAGCAGAGCACTGCAATAGTACAACCCTCCATGAAGGAAAATGGGGGAGGTTGTAGTAAGAAACCATAGATAATTGGATATTAACTCACAGCTATCCTAAGGTGCTTGTATTGTAAAGTTCGCCTATTTATTTGAGTTGGATGCGCTGTCAGAACGATTTCAACTTCCTGTACAGGGGGAGACGGTTAGATATCAGCAAATTATGATCGTGCTTTGCATTCTTAAAAGCTACGACGTAGAAACGTTCGTTCTTCACATGAAAAAGTACCTGCTTGCAGACAGTGTCATAGAGTTCTTCTGGAGGAACACCACTTTGAATCAACTTGTCGAATATATCATCACATGATTTTGACAGATGCGCTACATCACGCGATTTACGAACCCTATGTAAAAGAGATAAATAAAAGGGAAAATAATAAAATGTTTAATTGTTCAGTGCATCATAACAACAAGTACAACACAGAACAGAATATTTCATGGTAAATTCAATGTAGTATGCCAAATTAGGTAAAGATTCAAGCTCAGGAGACAAAAGAACGAACAAGTAAAATTCATCCACAACATATGCTACTGCTACCGACGCTGAATCTTAAGCTTTTGCAAGGAGTCCTAATTATTGCAAAATATGTCAAGCTATTAGATCAGTTAATTAACACAATAAATACATCGCTCAATAGTGTTTGACGACAAAATATTCTGAGAGGCAGCCACTATCAAGGTAGCATGTGCAAGTCTAAGGGTCCTACAGTTAAAAGTGTCTGAGGAAGGTCACATGGAAACAATTGGTGATCCATTGGCTGACATTGCAATGTACTACTCACAGGTACGGCAATTCTTGGATTCCATATATGCTGAACAGAGCATGATCGTGCTCATCCCTTGTAGTTTCAATTTGAATTGCAACAACCTAGTACTGTAAATTAAGCATCAAATTGGTCGCCACACGCCTTTCAAATCATCCGCGCCAATATTACAACAATAGCAATAAGGCGTAGTGGATCTTAGCATGTGTAATTTTGGAATTGTGTGAGCCAAATGCAAACTTAAACATGAGAAATATGCTTGTGGTCCATCAAAAAATAAAAGGTTTGTGACTTGGTGGCCAGGTTAGAAATTTCTATCTAGGAGTAGTACATAAAAATGCATTGCAGGCACGCGCAATTTTAGAGAGAGAGAGAGAGAGTATAGGGCCATAGGGGTACACCACCTGTGGTATGTCTCAGCGATGCCCATGAGGTTGAGGTAGTGGGAGAAGGCGCGGGCGAGGCAGAGCGAGTCCTCGAGCGACATGGCGGACAGCTCCGCCTCCAGCTGGCGTTCGACGACGGCCGCCGTGTCCTCCATCCCGGCGGCGCGCATGGTGACGGCGCTCTGCAACATTACGCGTGCAGGAGAGGAGATGAGAGATGAATAAAATGGTCGTGAATGCGGCATTGGATGGATGAGGGAAGTTTACCTGGGCGAGGATTCGGTTGCGCTCAAGGAGGTGGATAAAGCGGGGGCCGAGCTCCCGGAGGAGGACGTCGTGGAGGAGGCTGCCGAGGAGGCGGCAGTCGTCCTCGAAGGCCTGGAAGGAGATCCCCTCCGCTATGTCGTCCGTCGTGTCCGTCATCCCTGCCTGCTCCTTCTTGCGCGCTCCGCTCCTCACGAGATGATCTCCCTGGGAGAGAGATTAGAGAGAGAGAGAGATGGAGGAGCTCGGCGTTGCGCGCGAGGAGGAGAAGGCGGAGGGCGCGGACAAGTGCGAACCGACGCGCGCAATCAGGGTATTATCTTTATTACTTTCCTTGGTGGCTGCGAACCAGGAGCTTGACTGATGCATCTGCTTTCGATAATTACTGGTGGCCGAATTTGCAATGGCGTACCATAAAGCCTTGATGGCTCAACGGCACGTAAGTACGTAACATAACCTCCTGTCATTTTTATCAAGCAACCATGCTATCAGGTGTAATCCAGATTACCTAATCTATCTATATATACTATTAAAAAAGTTTATAGTGGTGGTGGTGGTGTTATCAACTTTTGATCTACATCCTCTAATCTATTCAACGGCTCAGATCAAGTAAGTCATTAATTACTAAGGGCTCTCAAAAATAGGGATGGCAATGGGTACCTGAAACCCGATACCCGATGGGTATTTACTTTATTAGGGTACGGGTCTGATCCAATAATCATACACATGGGTACGTTAATGGGAAAAAACCGTCACCCATCGGGTATGCGCAGGTACGGGTATGGGGTACTGCCACTCGTATCCGTTTACTTGTACCCGTTTACCCGTGTAGCAAATGAACTTGTATTGTGTTATTTGTGTTGTTGGCTACTCATGGAGTTTGGACTATAGACTATGCTAGTATGTTGTATGCCAGTATGCCACTGGTGAATTGGTGAACCTATAGTGTACTGTGTTATTGGCTTATTGTCTTGTTAATTGTTATCTGTGTTGTCGGTTACTCGTATATGGTACTATGGTGTAAGGACTTTGGTCAATGGTGAATTGGTGATGAACATATAATCCTATATTGTGTTTGTGAATAAGTGTATTTGTGTTATTGTGCTGTTGGCTAGTGGCTACTCCTAGGTCATATTTGTGCTGTTATTTGTGAATGGTGATGAACTTGTATTGTGCATGTGGTCCTTGACACAACAGTAGTGCAGCATGTCACATACTCACGTAATCATATTTGATTTAGCGGGTGCGGGTGACCCATCGGGTGACATTTACCCAGTTGGGTCTGGGTAGCCGGTGTGGGTGACCCAACACCCGCTAGGTGATAGTCTGAGTAGCGGGTGCGGGTGACCCGGTAGGTGAAAGGGATCCAAAAGGGGACGGGTATGGGGGAGAAGTTCTACCCGTGGTCAGGTACGGGTGAATTAACGCGTGACTTTTCATCTAACAGGGACGGATATGGGGTGTCAATACCCAGCAGGTATGCACCCATTACCATCCCTACTCGAAAAGAGCCATTAATTACTGGATCCCTAAATTAGTGGAGACATAATTAACATGTCCATAATTGCTAGTTCCCTAAATTAGTGGAGACGTTAATTACCATGCCATTAATTACTAGATCCCTAAATTAGTGGAGACTTTAATTATAGGTAGCACACGATTGCAATTTCTATTTGCACAAACCATCTCTTTTTTCAAACGCCCAGATCTGGTGTGGTGGTCTTAATCTAGAGGCGACTCAAATGTCGATGACCTTTATGGCATATTTAGCAAAGGTCCAAGGATGGCTCCACTATGGTGTTCCGCGCTCCTTCGAGGGGCCTCGTCAATGTTGCCCACTTGTCCTACCCCCACCAGTGTCGCGTCTCCCTACGCGTTTCGCCCCACCCCGCGACGGTGACCACCTAGCCTCCGCACTGATAACCTTAGTTATTCTACCACCACTCACGATTTGTCCCGTAAATCTTTCCTTTTATTCATTGAGATAGGTTGAGTTGAAAGAACAAGTTGGCTGAGCTGGACATTATGATGGATTTTGAGATATATATGAACTATGTTCCATAAATATTTCCTTTTCTATACTATTAAAAAGAGTCTTGTGGTGGTGATGGTGTTATCAGCTTTTAATCTTCACCATACAATCTATTCAATGGTTTAAATATAATAGAGGTACTTTCTATTTATTTAGACTTGCTCTTCTTATTTTAGTACATTGTATTCTTGAAAGTTTTCAATCAACCTATCAAAATTCATCATATTTATCTAGCTTCCTTATTTTAATATATTGTATTTTTAGAAAACTTTCGATCAGATTAACATATATACCAATTAAAGGATAAAAAAAAACTATGCATTTAAGCGTTGAAGCAGAGTTTGAGAATACAAAAGCAAGACGTAATCAAGTGGAAAAGGCTGAAAGCAAAGCTAAAGTGTGGGCTAAATAAATCAAATATGACACAATAGATAGTAACATGATATTTATTCGTAGCAAAGCACGTGCGTTTAGTTATAACTTATAAATTACACCAAAGTCCCTAATTTAAAAATAAAATTACACGTACATCCACGCAGTGTTTATCTGCACCGCTATGGAAGCTAAGTCCCATTCTCAACACTTCAGCGATGAAGATGAAGAATACGAGGATACGCTGTGCCATTAAACCCCTCTCCGGCCAAACAAGATGGTAGGATAATTTCATATGTTGGGACGCCTCGTCTCATAAATCATCCTCTATAATTTCATATATTGCTCCGATTTATATTTTCCTTTCTTCCTTTGTAGTTCCGTTGAAACGTACGGGCATTGTACTAGTAGATCTAAAAATATGAGAACATGGAGACACATACGTGGAAGGAACTATCTTTCTTATTCGTATGATTTGTTATATCAAAAGGTGTGCTCTGAGATCGTGAGCATGTGAAGCACTGACTCTATTGTGTATGACGCCAAGGTGCAGTGGTCGAACGGCTCATAGGAGGACGACCATGACTATGGTGTCGAACTTTCCTCTCAGTCCGCTTTGTTTGATTGACCAGGTCCTGTAAAGTGTTATACAGGAACATCTCAACAAAATTGGAAATATCATCATTAAGTCCATGCAGAAACCTTGCCATCTTAGACTCTTCATCTTCATTAATTCTTGCACGAATCAAAAGGGTCTCCATTTCTTTATAATACTTATCAATGGTGCGTGATCTTTGAGTAAGGCGTTGTAGCCTATTACGGACTTCTCTCTGAGATTGGGATGGAACAAAGCGTCGTCTCATCACACACTTCATGTGCTCCCATGTGTTGATGTGATATAATCCTAATTAAAGTTGATTTTGCTGCACTTGATTCCACCACCAGGTGTGGAGGCCTAGGAGAGCGCTCTGCGGAGGCCCTGGCTGAAACTTCAACCTGAGGTAAGCACGGCTGGGCACCACCATTGAGGGTAGTCTAGGTCATACGCTCGCTGGACCAGAAATTCAGGAGGTATAGTTCACAACGGGATTGCCAAGTTCTGGAATAAGATGGCGGGTGTTTGAAGGGAGATCTGTGAAGGGGGACCAGAAGAGGCCCTTTGTTATGAGTTAGTGTTGGATGCGTCCGACACAACATGTGGCAATCACGCGGTAGTGCGGGTATGGAGGCCCAGTAGAGTGCTCTGCGGAGGCTTTAACTAAAGCTCCAACTCGAGGTAAGCGCAGTAGGGCGCCACCACCTGAGGGTGATCTAGGTCATGCGTTCGATGGACCGGCAATCTAGGAACGATGATCCACAACGGGATTCCCAAATCCCGAAATAAGATGGCGGATGTTTGGAGGAAGAATAGGAATGGTGGTTCCAGCAGAGTTTGTATTAGTCTAGTCGTACTATGGGATGGTACTGGGAATTAGACATGATTGATAGCTTGGAAATTCAACACTTTTATAATACTCTCTTTCCCAATAAAAGTGGCTAAGTGATAGGTTTATTACTATAATTATTTCCAAATGGAATTCTACAATAAACAAACCTTAGCCTTCTCTTGTAAACCTTTATCATTAAACGTATTAGGAAGATGTTAAATCGCAAGTACGGTTTGATTGCACACTTACTCTTGCACTCACTCATTTTTTACATGGAGATTCCCTAGAAGCATGCGTTTGAAGACGAAACTTAGGGCGTTCCTCCCAGCCTCTTGCAGTGATGCATAGCCGCGGGATTAAACTTTTGAAGACTTCCGCTTGTACTCTGGATTTTTCCTATGGGACTGTAATGACTTTTGGCCGTAGCGGGTGTATGTCGTAAAAACTATTCACCATAAGGCATTACTTTCGCTATTATCTAGTTTACTTTATCGTTTTATACTTATTCGATCCGGCTATATAATGGTGTGGACTAATCTACCGATCGAGGGACTAGTGCAGAGGGCCCCACATAGGATTCACATGGATTACAATTTTTTTGTTTGCTTCTAAATTTTATATGGTTTGGCAAACTTAATTTTGCACTGTCTATTTTAAAATAATTATTTTTGTTACCTATCTTTATTTTTAACTAGTTCCATAATAATAGAAGCCTAAAAAACCCCCCAAAAAGTAAAAGGCGGCCATTAGACAAGGTGTTCTTTGCAGCTTATATACTTATTTGCTTATATTTGTTTTCAAAATACAAACACTTTGGTTTTTTAGTCATTTTTTATCTGAAAGGTGCGTCACAAAAATCTAAAAAATAGGTTAAACAAAATGGACATGACTCTCGAGATACCTTAGGAAGCTCTCGAACTTTATGATATGCAAGTAAATAAGTAGATAAGATACAAGAAAATGAGCTGCAAAGTGCACCCCAGATCCTGCAGGCTACACAAAAAAATTTTATGTATGGGCTAAACAATTGTTTTTAATATTACATTATCTTGGTCCTGAACTGTAAATCTATTTTAATCTGTCTGGTGCGGTGCCCTTTGTGTGTTGACGACGTACTGTGGCTGTGTCGGTACGGTTGGAGGCACGCAGCACGCATGATGCACGTACATGTATCGCTGGGCATCGACATGGTTGCTTCTTCCTCACATACATAGCTGCTTCTCCTTACTACTAGCTAGTAGTACTAGTGCTTCAATTCGTCCTTCTAAAAAAAGTACTCCAATTCGTCCGTATTGCTAAACGTCGAGGGAAGTGTATCTCTTCTGGTTTTGTATATATAATTCTTTAAATGATAAAATAAAGGGACTAAATACCCCATTCATAATTAATCAAAAGGTTAAAAAGAATTCAGGCATCACACATCCTATTAGTACGCCACCATCCTACTAGTGGAAGAATGGTCTAGGCGAGACGATATGCTCCCTGCATGCACACAAAGAGAAGTGAAGATGATACTTCAACAGTGCAGCTTGCTTTGTATGGCATGCCGTGCATGGCCAATGCCCAGTGGGGATGTGAACTGCGCCTGTGATTCGATTGAAGATAATTTACATGCCAAATACGTAGTAGGGTAGGAGCATGAGTAAATTTTCCTCTGTTCAAAATGAGACGGAGAGAGAGAAAGGTTTCTCTCCCTTTCTATCTAGGGCATGATAGGAGAGTAGTACAATGCATGCCGAAAGAGTAAACCTATTAGAGCATTTTTCTAGCAGGTACTCTATGACACTGTTTATCTGATTTTTTAGGGATAAAGTAGCTGTTGTAGAAAAGAAATCTTTTAGAGCGTAATGTAAAGTGTGAAGGAATTTTAGAGGATAGATAGAGTGCGTAGAAAATAATGTTACAGAACAGAAATTTAACGTGGCCACTGGAGATGCTCTTACGGTGGTGCTGTGCATACAGAGAGAGACAGATACAGCGAGGCAGGGACGAGAAGAGTCGTGTGTAGCGCTCGCTTCTTCCTCACGTAGATAGCTGCTTCTCCTTATTACTACTAGTAGTACTAGTACTTCAATTCGTCCTTCAAAAAAAAGTACTCCAATTCGTCCATATCATATCGCTAAACGTCGAGGAAAGTATATATCTTCTGTCTTTGTATATATAACTAGATACGATTTCGCGCCATGGGCGACGGGCACAGATTAATCTAATTAATAAGTAATGTTGTTTAAGTTTCTTTGTTTCAAAGTTTGTATTTTTTGGAATTTTTTGATGGGCTAGAAAAAATAAAATGGAAAAAGGAAAAAGGCTACCGAAAATAGAAAAGGGAAAAAGTTTGGAATTTTTAAATGTCATAGAAAAAAGGAAATAGAAAGAAAAATGTGCTACAATAGGCAATGGAGTAATATTTTATTTTTTTGAAATTCTAAATAGCGGAGAAAATAAAGAAGAAAATTAAAAATAAAAAAGTAAACTTTTTACATGTCTTCCTTATGTAGCCATGGTTCCATTTTTGCAAGGTTTCTAGTTTTAAAATTTTTAAACAGCCTAACAAAAAAAAAGAAGAAAAATAAATAAAAACACAGTGCACTGCATTACTTAGGATTTGAACCCAGGACCTCTGCATTGAAATGCGCTACGCTAGCTTTGAAGCACTGGGCACGGAAATTTTTTTATACTAATGGCACAAACGGACGGGTGGATCTCATTTGGGCATACGATCGGACGGCCGGCGTCCTCGAGCCGACGTGGCCACGGGACAGGCCGCCTTTGCTACGCAATTTGTATAAGAGATAATTCTTTAAATGATGAAATAAAATTCCAGCCTCTTGATGTATACAACCACTTACACAGCCTGGAAGAGACTAAATACCCCGTTCATAATTAACCAAAAGGTTAAAAAAAATTTCAGACATCACACATCCTATTAGTATGCCACCGTCGTTATCGAGCAAATAACTTAATGGAACTTCATGGTAACTCCCTGGAAGGATTGGCAGGCCTTGAACATATCCTTCTCCTCTTTAGAAGCAATGTCCAATGGCGGAGCTAGTATGTGAAAATGATTTGCATAAAAGTAATATTCTTGTATTTGTGAAAAAGACCAAATCATTTTGACAAATCCATTTAACCCAAAACAATGTTGCACTTTGTAGATACATGCATGCACGATGGCATATCCTGTGACGTTCTCCAACTGGCCTGGGCCAGACGTGGCCAATGGGCTGGCCCAATTTGGCACGGTTTGGCCCTGATTACTATGTGAACCGGGCAACCGGGCTAACGGGCCAGGCTGAACCTAGGTTCAGTTCGCTTATAAAACCGAATGAACAAGGCCAGCCCGGTTCCTATTTGGCCTGACTAGCCTCTTTAGTGTTGGTTGGTCTAGTTCCAAAAAAAATTTAGAAAAATTAGGGGAATGTAAAAATGATCACGAAAAATTGGGAAAAAATATTTAAAATGCACTGAAGAGCTTTATTATTACGAATGTAGTACATGGCTGCCTCGTTAAAAACTCTGCCAAGTAAAAACTCAATGTTGAGAAAACCTTGGCAAAGAAAAACAAGTGCAACATAAAACTCTACAATACAAATAGAAATGTTTCAAGAGCCTTCTTCATTAAGTTCTAGGCCTCCGAAGCCATCAATTCTTGATTGTGCCTATCGACAACGAGGCTCTGGAGTTGTCTTTCTGCTAGCGCCCAGTCCTTCGTGGTCAATAGTATTTCCACCATGTCGCTATGGAGGAAAGTTTGCCTCTCCTCAAGTATTCTCCTCGCGAGACTGAAAGCGGACTCTGAGGAAACCGTGGAGATTAGAACAGTTAACACATTCCGTGCTAAGATGAATAGCACTGGATATGTTCCACTGTGCTGCTGCCACCATGTGAGAATATTGAACTCCTCGTCCTGGAAACCGACGGTGTCCTTCTCTAGATACGAGGCAAGCTCACCAACAAATCCATGTGATGGTGCAAACGCGGTCTGAGATGTCGTGCTCGAAGATGTTGAATTGTCCTTATTCATGACAAATTTTCAAAAGGACATCTTTCTCCCTATCTGTTGAACTAGTGGCGGCCGTTGTGGACGAACTCCTGCATACTTTTCTTTATATTTTTTTGTACAAATCATTTAGTCTACTTCTAATGTGATGAAAATAATTAGAGTAATCTATATCATTAGCAGCATCAAGTTGTGTTAGAACATTAGTTAGTCCTATAAGTTTGGCCCTAGGGTTTAACAAAAAGCAAAACAGTATAAATATGGAAGTTCTCTCCAATATTTTAGATATTTAGCTTTCATATAATTAACTGCATAAAAAATCATTATTTTTGAATGTCTTCAAATGATTGTAGTGTATAGTCAGGGTTGTATTTTACATATTTTACATTTAGCTACATACCTCACTTACCGCCTGTTGACAAGTTGCTTCAACTCGTCATAGTCTTCCTACACCTCCGACCGGTTCACTTGGGCCCGCTTCGATCCAATGGTATCGATGCCGGAAGCACAGGTTGAACCGGAAGATCCGTACGGTACTTCCCCGGTTCCTTATGAACCTATTTGGTCATCCCGAGGTTGTCTCGATCCGACACACCATGATCAATTGGTTCATAGTCCTCCGGTCTAAATCTAACTGGCTAAAATGAAATTCACCGTACGGAGAATTTCTATCGACCATTTCGAACAGCTGCAACTGCAAAGCAATTGAACAAATAAATTAAAGAATGAATAATACAACAAAAAAAATATTATTGTGACATAACCATACAAATCTCACGCTACCGAATCTGGAAATTGAAAATATTTTTTTGTAAAATATTTCAAACTTTACCTAAATTCGCAAGGAACAATTGAATTTTTAGCTTGCAATGCAGAGAAGAGAATAGGGTTAAAATTGTGGCTAGATGGGGAGAGGACGCATGCCTATTTATAGGAAAAAATCTAGAAATTTGTTTGAAATTTTTCTCTTTTTTTTCAGATTTTCTAAAGCTCCAAACGGTCAAAAAGGCTATATATTCATCCAAATGATTAAAAAAGGCTAATTTTCAAATAAATCAAACAAGTCAGTAGGCCGCTTCACACGCTGCCTTGCCGCCGCCTATCGGCGCTTCGGGTGGCGGCCTTGCCTAGCCTAGCTGCTGGGGTTGCAGGCATGGGCGCCGCTCATCTTGGCGTGCATTG
Organism: Olyra latifolia; assembly: GCA_036346145.1. Taxonomy (NCBI): domain Eukaryota; kingdom Viridiplantae; phylum Streptophyta; class Magnoliopsida; order Poales; family Poaceae; genus Olyra; species Olyra latifolia. The sequence goes on along the minus strand of CM070528.1, from coordinate 54,208,585 downwards.
TGTGCCCCGTGGGCACGGCACGTGGCCGTGGAGCAGCCGACGCATGGCCTCGGGCATGGGCATACGGGTGGATGCGAGCAGGAGTTCGAAATTCGAACTACTACATTAACCGGGTCAAACAAACTGGGCCACCACTATGCGAACCGAACCTTGTGAATAGTACCGGGCCGCCCGGTTCAGCCGGTTTGATTTGGCCTACATGGCCAGCCCTAGCGTGGGCCCACATACCAATGGAAGAATGGTCAGAGGTTATTTAGAGCATCCGTAGCAAGCACTCTATAACATTGTAATTCTGACTTTTTAGAATACAGTAGCTGATGGAGGGAAGGAATCTTTTAAAGTGTAATGTAAAATGTGAAGGAATTTTAGAGGGATGGATAGAGTTGACGCTAATAGTGTTTTGGAGGAGAAGATTTAGAGAAGCTGGTGTGGATGCTCTTATAGGATACGCTTCCTGCATGCATACATAGAGAAGGGAAGATGATAACTCAACAGTGCAGCTTGCTTTGTATTGCATGCCATGCATGGCCAATGGGGATGTGAACTGTGTCTGTGATTCGATTGAAGGTAATTTACATGCCAAATACGTAGAAGGGTAGGAGCATGAGTAAGGCACTGTTTCTTTCAGCGGTTTCTGGTGATTGGCGGTTGATGATTTTACTGTAGTAAATTTATAAGTCTTCGAAAAAAAGTATAATGAGTCTAAAAAGATAACAAAAAAAATTAAAAAAATTAAAATTTATTGTAGCAAACCGTCGACCGCCGAAAAACCGCCGAAAGAAACAGAACCTAAAATTTCCTCTGTTCAAAATGAGAGAGAGAGAGAGTGGTTTTTCTCCCTTTCTATCTAGGGCATGATAGGAGAGTAGTACAACTGTACAATGCATGCCGAAAGACTAACGCATGCAGACAGATACAGCGAGGCAGGGAGGAGAAGAGTCGTGTGTAGCGCTCGCTTTGGTCAGAGAAGAGGCAGAGGCAGAGGCAGAGGCAGACATTCATTGCTCTCCTGCCGCCTCTCAGTGACAGTGTACAATTATTGATGAGATACTCTTCTACACGATGCAGGTCCAGGCTACGGCTGCTCCAGCCTGCAAGCTTTTCAATGTCCTCTTCCTTCCTCTGCATCCGGATGCTGTTAAACTCCTGAGTCTGCGGGGGACCCGCACAGCCACCGCTGCCTTGCTACCATGCAATGCAATGCAGCTCGGAGCTCGCACAACACAGTGGATTCATCGTCATCCAGCCACGAGAGCACTCCTCTCTCTAACAGTGCGGATGCGGCAGTTGTTGGCTTCTTGCTCATCTTCGTCTTCCTTTTTCTTTCCTGCCTTGCTCATCCATCTTCTCGGCATTCTCTTCTCTTGTGTTGCTGCTGCTGCCATGCCATCCAATCCATCCCTGCTGCAGCCTGCACCCGCCAGGAACCACTTATTTTGTCTCTTTTGACGGCTACCATTGCAATTCCCTTTTAGAGCATCTATAGAAGAACATTTAAAGCAGAATCTTTTCTATATTTAGAGTCTTTCGTATTTTAGTAGAGTTTCTATCTCAGTCTCTAAATTTAGAGTTTTCCTCTCTTAGCATCTAAATTTGGAGACTCTCTATATCAACCTCTATAGTTTTTCTGAATAGAGGTTTTGCTGAAGAGGATGAAAATATAGAGAGTGAATAGTGATTTAGAGGAGATATATAGATGTCCGATTTTAGAGTTTTTACTGGAGATGCCCTTAGAATATCCACACCCGAAACCTTATCCCCACTACTCTAAAACACTATCAACTATAACTCTATCCATCCCCTAAAATTCCTTCACACTTTACATTATACCCTAAAAGATTCCTTCACTTCAGACATAAATACTATCCTCGACAAGTTAGCGCTACAGTATTTATAAGGTTTCTATTACGAATACTTTTAATAGTACCTATCAAATGTTGGACAAGATTGTCACAACTCACAGCAGTTCCAACGTTACGCACTCTGCCCTAGCATTGCATGCCCTTTTTTTTGGTTAATTGTGACGGAGTGCCGTGTCAGATAGTAATATATTTTCCTCACATTGACTAATTTTGCTAAATCAGATCAAGCCGAATTTGAAAAGCATGAAAAACGAAAACTTTAGGTACAATTAACAAGTGAAGCAATCTGTACTGTATCGTCACAGGTAAACTCTGAAAATGCCATTTCAGACTCGACTATGATTATTCAGGAAAGATGGCCAGTAGTAAATAAGTACAACCATGTTTTCCTCCTAGCGCAACCACACATAAAAACATGCACCAACATCACAGGAGACAGGCTGCAAAACATCAAAGCAAGCAAGATTGCGCCAAAAAAATGATTAGATAGAGAGGGCTGTTAACCATATATCCATTTCCTGCAACCATCACAGGAGAAACAGGCTAATTACACCAAAAGAACAAGCTACCTGTCACTAGTTCGCTACACACTTTCAGAACTCAGGCTAGTGTAATATTGTGGCGCACAGGCCACCCCAGATTCCTGCTTTCTTCTTCCCCATCATCTGATCAATAGAAACACAAAAAAAAGAGGCAAGAGAGAGAGAGAGAACACATGGAAACTAGTTGAGCTAACTAGAAGTTTCTTCATGTTCTTCTTCCATGGCATCTATCTGAACTTGTTGCCTATAAGAGCACCAACACAAGGAACGTGGCCACCATGCCCTGAACCAGCACCAAGTACCAGAAGCCACTGACCCTAGCTGCTGAGAAGCCATACGAAGAGGCCAGGAGGCTCGAGCTCGCCTCGGGCTTCCTCCCATCCACCTTGTCCCTCACACCAACACTGGGCTCCTGCACATCCTTGCACACCGCCACGCCGGCCGGCGCATGCGCCGCGTCCACCGCGACATTGTTGTAGCACAAGCCGGGGTTGTCCCAGGAGGCAAACCTCCTGCCCATCCGCTGGTAGAACCCAGACGAGAACTCCAGCATCCCCGTCAGATCGTTGCCGTTCAGATACAGTGCGCCGATGTTGGGCAGCTCGGCGAGCTTGGCGGGCACAATGCCGGTGAGACTGTTGTGATCAAGCGCCAAGAACCGCAGCCTGGTCAGAGCCGCCATGGACTCCGGTATGGTGCCAACCAGACCGAGCTTGGACAAGTCCAGTGTGGCGAGGTCAGCAAGCTTCTCCCAGCCAAACTGCATCAGGCTCCCTCCCAAGGGGTTGTTCGAGAGCAGCAGGTCCTGCAGTGACACCATGCCTTGCAAGAACTGACCCGGGAATCCCCCGGTGAAGCTGTTGTTCCTAAGGTCAAGCAGTGTGAGGTTCTTGAGGCCCCCGAGCTCCGGTGGGATGCTCCCTTGCAGGAGGTTGCTGCTGAGGTCCAGCTTGAGGAGCCCTTTCAGAGCACCTAGCGATGAAGGCAGAGACCCGGTTAGATAGTTCTTGCTCATGTCCATGATCAATAGCTTGTCGAGGCGGTGGTTACCAAGCGACGCAGGGATCTGCCCCGACAGCCCGTTCCCCGACAGCACAAGCCGCCTCAGCTTCAGCAATGCACCGAGCTCGGCAGGCACAGCTCCGGTCAGGTTGTTCTCGACGAGGACCAGAGACTGCAGGCTCGCAAGGCGGCCGAGGGAAGCCGGCACGACGCCGGCGAGGCCCGGGTTCGTTCGGAGCTCGAGCGTCTCGAGGCTCCCGGACAGCTTCTCCCAGCTGGTGGTTGGAATCGCTGTGGGGTTGGTCGCCGGGAAGCAATCGTACAGGGACAGGCTCTTGAGGCGCTTCAGATCGAACAGCTGGATGCTGAACTTGGCATCGGGAGCACACCGCAGTGAGTTGTCAAGAACTGGGCCAATGCTGATCACTGTTGGGTACCACAGACCATTGAAGAGATCACATGACACCCCCTGCAAAAAAAATTTGGCATCCAAGAACCAATTATTTCACAGGTTCTGTTTTGGACATTGCAGGCAGCATCAAAAGAAACTAAATGAGCTGAACCATTTGAATCTTTCTTTCTTTCTTTCTTTTGGACACAACTTAGCTGTTCAGCATTTACAGACAGTAAACAGAATTGGAGTGGCTACTAGTAATTAGTGGAGGAGTAAGAACAGACATGGAAGTATGAAGATACAGGTTTGGCTTCTGTAATTCTTGTACAGTAAGAAGGTAAATAATTGCAAGTAGGTGTAGCATAAAGATGTACTAAATGTGGAGTACTTGTGACTAGCAAGCGGTAACAATCGACCCAGAGCAAACAGCACTGATGTGAAAGTGAAACAGCACGAGAAACAGCTAATGCAGCAACACTGGAAAGCAAAAAGGAGAACAGCATATGGGATATTTCTTTTTAAGAAAACATGACATCTCAAATCAAGGACTCCTATCATGCGAGTGGAAAGTTGTTGTCCACAAGAGAACCTCCCATATTAGGTAAAGATCAAGAGACCGAGGGCTCAAACGGAGGTCTCACTCATCCAACAGTGAAGTAAATGTGCACCAAATCTTACCACATTCTACAGGCAACAGTCGAGGAGCAGGGCAGCACAGTGAACCGCAAGCAAAAGACAGAACGGATGGCTACAAAAAGAATCGCAAAAACTGAGCCGGTGGAGATGTGGTGCTGCTCAAATTTGAGATATTGTGAACATCTCATTTGGCATCCGATTTGAATTTGGACAGCAAAAGAAAAATGGAGCACCAAGATAGGAATACCGATAAGGAGAGCAGCTCGGACTCGGAGTGAAAGGGAAAAAAAGAAGAGATTTTGATGTGACTAGCATGGCCAGAAAGGAGAAAAAATATGGCATTTCCACCAAACAATGTGGTGGGAAGGAAGAACTAGAAAACAAAGGACGTGTAGCAATCTTGTACTCTAAATCCAAGAGGGGGTGTGTGTTTGCACCTGGATAGGAGACCAGCCACAGGGGTCGGGGTAGATGCCGGAGCCATTCCACCCCTTCCCTACGAAGCTCTCAATGGCGCCATACAGCGCCCTCCTCTCCTTCTCCTCCATTGGAGCCGCCGCCACCGGCACCGAGCCCTCGTCACCCCCTTCCCCTGAACAGCCATGCAAGAAGAGCAGGGCAAGAACCAGGAGCCGGCAAAGACGACGCCTCATCGCCGCCGCAACAGCAAGAAGGCAACAACCCCCTCCTCCTCCGCAGCTCCGCTCTACAAGACAAGACCTGCTCTGCTCGCTCGCCTATATAGCCATCCTTGTCCCTCTCTCCCTCCGCAATTGCTCTCCCTCTCTCGCAAGATGTGCCCTTTTAGGTGGCAAATAAATGTGGCTTTCGCTGTGCAGAGATGGCTGCAAGAACCCGAGACATTCCTATGCAAAGGCCGGCGCTGGGGATCCCAAGGCCAGGACACAGACGAACAAGAGCCACCGGCCGCCGGAGGCCCTTTGTTTTTGTAGGAGGGATTAGCAAAGGTGGATTGGATTGCAACCATAAACACACTGGTGAAAAGATGGCGGAGGGTACAAACCAAAGGAAACTCCCGATGGCCAAATGGAAATGGGTTTAGCAACCAGCATTCATCAGTGTGTGTGCGCGCCACGCCACCCTGCCTTTATACAGAGATCTGAAAAAGAAATGCGAGGGCGGCTGGGATGCCTCTACTCTACTCTGGTGTGTACCTGCTGCTCTGCATCTACCAGTCCAGTGAGGGTTTTCAAAACCAACCCCCCCAACAAAAAAAACCCTAAAAACCGGTAAAAAGGACAAAAAAAAAAGGATGAATTTGAAATCAAAGTTTGAAAAAAAAGGCTTTGGCACTATGTGGCCTAGTTTGGCACTAGGGCAGGCTGGCTCAGTTCATTGAGTAGCGCGGTGGCCCAATTCAACCTAGAGGGTTCAATCCGTTTGGCCACCTCTATTCACGTAGGATAAAAGATGATGTGAATGAGAGAGATGCACATTGAGAATTGAGCTTATCGAAGTAGATTATAGCATGAGGACCAATAGAAGTTCCGAGTGAATCATTTGTATATGATGTGGTATGTTAAGAAATGACTCATTGAAACCATGCACCGGGAGTGCTCTTAGACTTGCCATTCATTCTTTGCGATTCAACGGTTCAGACCACTTAGCCCACTTAATCTAGCTTAACCCAAATTTCGTGTTTGGTAATTAATCTAGTTAATCTAATGTGCTTGGATGGGTTAATGGGATAAATAGAAAGGGATAGTTAGTCCGCAATTAAATAGTGCTAGCCAGATTAATTTAATCATATTTAACTCCAAGGTGTTCGGCAGATTAAACCCCTAATCCACCCCTTAATCTCAAACAAACGATGTCTTATGATTTAAATATACTATATTTGAATGATATGAGTAATATAATTCTATTTATTAAACGGTTGGATCTAAATATATTGCCTTCCCAAGATGAGCCGTAAAAGAACTCTTTTTTTACACGATAAAAAGATGCTTCTCTAAATAACTGCTCCGACTTCTCTAAGAGCATCCCAACAGGTTTCTCATAATTCCATTCTATATTATATTATGCACCATATTCTCTAAAAGATTCTCTATATTTCCCAAAATTTTCTTCGCATTTTACACTATATTCTTCGAAACATTCATGCCTCTACCAACTTTCATATCTTTAAAAAGTCAAATCAACAGTAAAACGAGAAACCACTTAGAATGTTCTTAAAACGGGGTTTTCCAAACCAATTTTCAAAGCTCCCAAAATCTATCCAAATTAAATATTTGCTTATCCAAGCACTGTGATCCAGAGAACAAGACCACATACAACATAAGAGCATCCACACCAGAAGCTCTATCTCTATTTTCTCTCCCCATTACTCTAAAATTCCTTCACACTTTACACTATACCCTAAAAGATTCTTTTCCTTCACCAGAAACTCTATATGTAGAACTCTATTTCTATACTGCTATAGGGTTTCTGCTACGGATGCTCTTCTAAGTAGGGTGTAAATAAATACTAGTAGGTGGGTGCTTGTAAAAGGTGGCTGGCAGTGGGCCCAGGTAGCCGCTGCATTAGGATTATGGCACTTTGGCCTAGGTTTTAGGCCTGCGTGCTTCAGCCGCCCAAGGAAGCAAAAGCAGAGAGGAGAAAAGAGAGAGAGGAAGCAGATGATCACTTATTATTATGACTGATGAGAGCCGTTTTACTCCGTTCCGCTTTGCAGAAAGAGGCTGCAGCTACGAGCTACCTCACAGACTAGGAGGAGGTGGTAAATTCAATACGGCCGGCGACACAGACTGACGGCGGTGGCTGCTCCTCTCCACCCTACTGCTGTGCTAGTGGAGCCGAGAGCTCTAGCCGCTGCGATGCGAAGAAGAGAGAGGACAGGGTGCGCGTGAGCCACTGCCAAACTGCACGCCGCGTGCTTGTCGTTCTCCATCTCCGTCTCCATGGAGGCGAGCAGAGCAGCTGTTGGTGTTGGTGTTCGTGCTGTACCTGCCTGTTGCTGTTGCTCATGGCCGTAGCATGGGTCGCCGTCCTAGCTCCACGAACACCATCCTTCTCCGTGCATGCATCTTTGCTTGATCCTATATATACATAGATAATATATAGGTACGTTACGTACAGTGAGATTCCTCAGCTCGGCGCCTCGAGCCCAAAGCTCGAGTGTTTTGCATTGGTTGGTGTCTTGGTGATGATCTTCCCTCTCTCGGAACGTTTTGAACTGTACGGCTGAGCTGATGTTTTCAGCAGGCAGGACATGCATCCTTGCCGACGAGCAGCGAGCCAACAAACCACCTGCACCTGCACCTGCACCTGCACCGGTGTAAATCCATCTGGGGAAGAAAGCCAGGCAAAGGACGCTGCAATTGCATCCTGAAATCTGAGCTGGCCATCAGTGCTGCAGCAGCAGAAAGATTGCCTCAACTCAAACAAAGCACAGTAATTCATCTCATAGCATTACATATCTCACATTCTCAGCTCAGGTCTCGCTGCCTGCTTGCATTGCGGCAGATGAGATGAGATGCGGCGACTCATACTGATTGGTGGACGCTACAGTGGTCGCAAATCTAATTGGGATTTCAGACTTGATCCACGCAGGCGCAGGCACGTACGAAACCAACAACGCATCGCATTCGCATATGAGTCGGGCAGTACAGCTGCCTTTTAATTATATGATTGACTCTTGATGATACCCTCTGGCCTCTGCATGTCCCAGTGGGGCTCCTCCTGCCCATCATACCCAGGAAAGAGAGAGAGAGAGCAAGATCAACACAAAAGCAGAGAGCGCCACGCAGACGCACCACACACTTGTTCCATGACTCTACTTCCTGCAACTGCATCACTCGCCACCATAAAAAAAAAAAAATGATACTCCTCCACTACATTCTTGTTAGCATCTTCAGCAGCCACTTCAAATTTCTACTTTATAACGCTATTGCCTACATATTCTATCTATTTACTCTAAAATTCCTTCACACTTTACATTAGTGGTACACTCTAAAAATTCCTTTCCTCTAACAACTACTCTAACCCTAAAAAGTCAGATAAACAGTTGTCCCTCCGTCTCAAAATATAAGGCGCGCACGTATTTCAAGATTCAAACTTCATTAGCTTTGACCAATGATTTGTCTAACAATATATACATTTTATGATATAAAAAGGTATCATTAGTTTCATATTTGAAAGCATTTTCTAATGATCATAATTTTATTTCTATGTACGACATATTATAAGAGAAATTAAACATCAACGTATAGTTTTAAAGACCGAGCCAAATCAAATGTTCATCTTCCTTTCCTTTCTTTCCGTCAGTGCTAATGAAAGCTGACAGTTTTGCGTGCTTCCCAGTGGTACTAGGAGTAGCTACTTGCTTGCTGCATGGGCGAAATACGCAAGGTTTAGTTGGATCATGCAACAGCACAGTACAGCTGCCTGGCTCTTGAGCCTTGCACGCATTTGATTGTGTACTCCTCCCCTACTTGTTTTTCACCTGACAGTCACTTGCTGGTGAGTTTGGCATGATACAAAGTAGAAAGTAGACCAAGATGCTGTGCACCTGAAAAACAAGGGAGGATGGCCATTGTGTGTGCAGGATGGCTCTGGAATTGGGAGCAATCATCCATGCTGTACGGTTATCCTGGGTCCATTCCTAGCTACCTCTTTTTTATTTGTATGACAGATGAGCGGCACGGCACAGAGGTTACTGCTAGTACTGCTTGTGTACTAGAAGAGGATCATACTTAGCAAAGCTGTAGTTTGTAACTTCGTGCTATCTGAACAGCCAATTAAGACGATGGATTGATAAGCCACCAACCAACACCATCAGTCTTGCCCTGAACATTGTTCAAGGCTTATTTGCTGAGCTCCGTTTCGAAAATCCAAACGGTTTAATTTATGAAGCTAGTTTTTTTGTAAGCCCGAAACCGCTTCTCAACACTCTAAAAAAACAAGTCTAACCAAGTAGTAGTATATCTGAACAGCCAATTAATGTGAAAATCAGCAGACGAACACACGCGAGCACCTGGAACCCATGCGCACACACGAGAGCAATTCAGCGCATGCACAAGCAACAAACTCACGCGAGAAATTTGGTGCTGCTCAACAACAGCAGCGTTTTCTTCTTTACTTCTCTTACTCCACTAAAGAACTTAAGATAACAGATCACACGCACTGGTTTATATACACACGCAGCCACGAACTGCTAGCTAACAGCTCGTCCTTATCCCGTGACCTCGCACGCCTCCCGCGGAGTTCACGATCCGATTTCCACGCTCACCGCACCACGAAACATCCTGCATGCAAGCACGTCCAAACTGCACCTATTCTTTTGGATCTTGACCCATGCAGCTGCATGCGCAAATACTCTCCAAGGACTTAGCCAACTACTCAACTACATGCAAATACTGGTAAACTAAACGTGCACACTAAATAATGCGACCAACACATCTATCCAATATGCAAGACTCAATAAACCACTTCCAAGTCACGATTACTTCTAACAATTAAGACGATGGTTTCATAAGCCAGCAACCAACACCTTCAGTTGGAGGAGGGGTGAGAGTAGATGCCATGGCTGCAATGCAATGCTCACCAGATCGGATCAGATGAGATGAGATGGGGGGAGAGAGAGATGGTTTTGTTTGAGCGGTGGAGTGGAGCATGCACTGCAGGGGGACCATCCATGTAGGCATGAGGCATGCATGTGATTGAGGAGGAGGAGGGCCAGGCCCACAGGCCCATCCAAGATTTACAATCATTTTTGGGGGACCTCACCTCACTCAATTTGGCTTGGCCCATCACCCAGCTTTCAACGTGCCACCACTCCTTTATGCCATTAATCCTAATCCTTGTGCGTCCAGCTGAGCTAGTGTATATGCATGCATCGAGCAGCGATGGATCAATTGATAGCTAGTATATAGTATATACTCCATTGTGCATCCAGTCTCGGAATGTTCTATTCTTGCCTCGCTGCTTGCTGTACTGCTGCTCCGCTTCTGATGCCTCCTGTTCTCTTCACCGCTAGTAACAGAACATTCTCTGCTCAACGCGGCCTTGCTTAGTTAGCTTACATTACATGGCAATGCTGGAGCTTAGCTTACATTACGTCTCTCCCTGCCCCTCCTTCCTCCGCTCCGACCGACTGCCCTCTCACCGGAGAGGGCGCGGTGGTTGCCAGCTAGGCGTGCACATGGAGGGGAGAGGTGGAGGAAGAAGGACTCGATTATTTTTTAAAAAATTCTAGGAGCTTTTTTGCAGAATAGCATATGAGAGGAGTGAAGACGGAGTATGAATCTTCGAACGGATCCAATGATGTGAATGAGCCACATATACATAGAGGAATGAATCTCCGTTTAAAAAATGCATGCATGCATAAGAAAAAACAACATGCACGGTGTAGCATATCTTGCAGCTAGAGAGAGAGACGAGGTGATCAGCATATATATATCATCATGTATACTACGCCTGTACTTGCATATATATCACGACCACGTACGTAGAGGAGATGAAACCATGCACAAATCAAACAAAGATCACCGGGCTGGGTGCATGCAATGAATGGCATTGGCTGGGTGCATGGCAATGAATGACATTGTGGTCGTGCTCCATCGCCATGTCCTCCCCGGCGCCGGGTGCTCTAGCCGACTGACGCCGCCTTCATCCAGTCACATTTTTATTTTCACATGCACGCTCTCTTTTATCACTATGTGTTCGCACGGAAATTTGGATCGGTTAAACACACGTGAGCTTAGGGTTTTAAAACACCATCAGCACCGAGTTTTAGGATTCAGAGCCTATCAGCCGATTTAATCCTTCAATCATATCGGTAAAAAGAAACGTAATAAGCTTTAGATAGCCGATTAAAACTTAAGATAATGTGAACCTGCAACACTTTAGAACGATAAAAAAGAATAGCAGATTCAAGGATAACAAACTATTGGCTTAGATTAGATCTAAACTAATAATTTCAAAGGGTTAACAATCTACTACTAGCTGACTTAACATCATTGGAGATGTTGTTACAAGCCCTATTAGATTCTATAGGACTAAGGGGTGTTTCACTACTAGAGAACTGGCCTTTAATACCGGCTCATCAGTCCCGGTTAGGCATGAACCGTGACTGACATTCACAACAGTCCCGGTTGAACGTAAGTTGGGCCACGGATGGGATCGATCTGGTTGGAGACACCAACGGGATCGATCCAAAGACCATCAATCTGGTTTGTGTTATGAAACGGGACTGATGGTGCCCCCGACGGCTTGCAGTCGGGAATGGGGCACAATACCGGTCTGTGTGCCCAACCGGGATTAGTGTGCCATATTTGAACATCCCGTTGCAGGCGGGAAAGGGGGCACAATACCGGTCTGTATGTCTAACCGGGATTAGTATGATATTTGAACTCCTGTTGCAGGCGGGAAGGCGGTACAATCTCCAACCGGGATTACTATGCCATATTTCATCTTCCTTCTTCCTCTCGCAGTCTCCACTCTGCCCCACCAATAACAGTAGCGCCGACGGCCAAGAGCTTCAAGAAAGGAGAGGTGCTGCCAAAATTTCAAAATTTTGGTTATTTTTCTCCAAGCCAAGTTAATCAAGGTTAGTGCATCATTCCTTACTATATTGGATGCTCAATGGAGCTTCTTCTTTGCTTGAAAGATGAAGAAAATTTTATCTTTTGCCATGATCATTGAAAGATTATGAATGTAAAGATCTACCTCAATCTTTTGTGGGATTATGATGTATCTCGCATTGAAGGTGTAATCTAGGTTTTTGTCCCATTGATGGATGAAGAATTTTGAATCTAGACTTCGATTCATAGATTAATTCTTTTATGTAGGTTGCAATAACTTGTCAGGTATGAATACCGGAGTAAATAATCATTTTATAGAAAAAAAATTGTATGAAAATATAGTTCTTTACAAAATATGTAATGAGCTAAATTTATTTTAAGTTTATAGTTGGCTTTAAAATAAGAATTGCTATGAAAAATATTTGATGCACAACTTCGTCGGAGGCACTGCTAACTACACGAGAAAAGTGAACAATTTGGGGTAAGTATATGTAATTAGTACCTTACTAATGCCTACCTATTTCGGACATCGATCTTCTATAAATTCAAGGATTAATTAGTTAATTTTCCTAATTAAAAACAGGTTCCCCTAAAATTGGCGAAAAAAAGGTTTGGACAAAGGTCCGGAACTCTCGCCGGTGCGTGTCAAAGCAATACAAGAGCAACTCGTCGGCTTCATTTTTAATGAGGTCGTAAGTCTCACGGGCGAGCATTACCACCATATTTTTAATCATGTTGCGGAGTCGGAGCCGGCCAAAGAGACCGGTCAACCGTCAGGGTCGACATCTACGGCTACCAAGAGCAATGCACATAAAAGATCCCGATTAACAAAAATATGTATAATTATGTACATATGTGATACTTATATATAGGCTAGCTAGCTAGCTAGGTATTGTAATACATTTTTATTAGTTATAATTAAAGTTTTAATGAATGTCATTTGATTTAATTATCAGCTAATTGTGCATGATTAATTATATGGGTTTTAATTAATTGTGATTTAACACATGCATGCATAAAATAAAATAAATATAATAGCTAAGGACCACAGATAATAAAATAAATATAATAGGTAGGGGCGTGGCAGGCGTGTGAGGTGTGACATCACATGATCGCAGTCCCGGTTGGAGACATCAACCAGAACATAATAGTCCCGGTTGGAGACACCAACCGGGACTACTAGGCTCCTCCACCAATTCATATGGGGGCCTTAGTCTCGGCTCGTTGGAACCAGGACTGATGCTCAGGAGGCATCGATCCTCAGATATCGCCCCAGTTTAGGAACCGGATCAAGGCCGTTCAAACCAGATCAAGCCCGATTCCCCAGTAGTGTTTTAGTCCGGACAAAAAAAAAAAACAAGCAGACTCGAGTCGAATGGGCCTCTACACCCCTGCAGCACACCAATCCATGTGCCTACATGCGTATGCATTCAGTTTCCATAAGCTCTTTGCAAAGTTTAGTCCAAATGTATAATTGCTTACTAGCTCTAGATTGCGAAAGTTGAAGAGTTTCTAAACTTGGGCTGGGCTGGGCTCGATCGGAAAACAAACGAACCAGTATGCATGCGGCCAATATGTCTGTTTTTCTGGGCGAAATATGTGGTGCAAACCACTGTTTTGGTGCAAACCCATGAAAATTATACTTAAAAGTTTTATAAATTCGTAAAAACATTACTGGAGATAGGTCTTGACATGAACTATATTATCACCAAATCTCAATACCAAATTCAACTTCGTTTGGGAGCTATAAAAAAGACAAATTTTGAATGAATAGTTTCATGTCGCTGTTTGTTCAAAATTTAAACTTTTTTTATCTCTCAAACGAAGTTGAGTATGAACTTGAGATTTGGTGATAATATTGTTCATGACTATCTCTATCTCCAGTAATTTTTTCACGAATTTACAAAACTTTTAGGTATGATTTTCTGAGCATATATGATAGGGAATTTAACCAGATTTGCGCCAAGCAGAAATCCTTAATTAATTGGTGCAACATATCTTCCTGATGGAAAATTTGTTTCCCCTTAGCCAAGGATTTCTCTGTCCTATCTGTGGTCACACGTCAAGATCTCTGCACAACCTTCCCTCTCTCCCTCACATAGTTTTGTAAAAAGGCCCCTAGAATTTCAAAACAATAGCGCTCAAGTCCTTCTCTCTCCCTTTCCTTCCTTCCCCTCCACTTGGCCGAGCCGCAATGACCGTCTGCACAGCGCCGGGGCTAGGCCGAGCCGAGTCGAGTGGCGGTGGCTGACGTGGTGGCTCCTACGAGCGTCAGCGGGAGGTAGGTGGTCACCGGTGGCTGCATCCATAGGGAGGAGTTGGCTCGGGCGAGGTGGAGTGGAGGGGAGGAGAAGAGAGAGAGGAGGAAGAAGGATCCAATTGCTTTTGTTTCAAAATTTGGGGGAAGAGGAGGTTTGCAAAAGATCATGTAAAAGAGGATGTAGCTATACACGCATCTAGCCGCGCGACCAACGGCGGAGATAGGCCCGAGACCACCTGTGCGGAGGACAAAAGCTGCACTGCTTTTAGAGAGATGGAAAGAAACATTTTCTGCTGAGATTATTAGGAGTATTTGATGCTTGCTGCATTGGCAAGACTGCGTGGTGTGGCTTTTATGTCATTCTCGCTGTAGTTCCATACCATATGGTGCATTGGCAGCGCACCCTTTCCATCGTCCATTCATTCATTAACCTAATACTATTTGCATGGCACTCTGTCCGTGTGATTACTTTCCCATACGTACCGATGCTCTCGCACTCATCTTTGCTGTACGTAATAAGTGCATCAAAACGTCCTAATATCCTATTTCTCATGTTATAATTAACAGTATATATGTATATATCTGTGAGAAATCAAACAAGCCAGCAACAGTAGCTGGTCGGCTTGTGTGCACGCAACGCCAACGGCAATGGCGAGCGCTGCTGCAACCACGTCGTTCCAGGACCTCATGCCTCCTCGTGACCCACACCTCACCCAGCTAGCCAACTCACCCACGCGTGCTCTTTGATAGAGTAGGACAAAATTTCTTTTTAGCCTTTCGAAAACTAGGCGCTACTGGCGGTTCGTGTTCAACCGCTTGGTTTACTTTTTACAAGCGGTTCGTGTCCGAACCGCCAGTAACCCATTTCTGCAAGCGGTTCGTGTCCCCAACCGTTTGTAGAAATCTCATGTCGTCGGACATGAACCGCCAGAAATGGGTTTTCAAGCGGTTCGGGACACGAACCGCTTGTAGAAGTCCTTTTCTGCCCGTTGGTTTCAAAACGCTTGCATTTCTCAAACTACAAGTGACCAAAGTCAACCGCTTGTAATAGACCGTTTGTGAAACCCTTATATGTAGTAGTGGATCCCTTCCCGGCGCCGTTGCCGACGAGGATTCCATCGCTGGCGTCTGCAAAGATCTTAAGGCCGTGCTTCATGTAAGCAACGACAATTGCGTGCCGGTGCTGCGCGCCGACCCGCAGAGCTTCAAGGCCATCTCCGAGCTCGACTTCGCCGGCATCGCTCTCGACCTCGCCGTCGCCCAGGCCCAGGGCAGCGGCAAGGCCATCGCCGACAGGCTCGCCAGGTACGAGGGCACGCCGGAGGGCGAGGCGCTGCACGTGTGCGTCGGCGCCTACTTGGCCGCCGCCACCAGCCTCCAAACCGACGCGCGGGACAGTTTCCACTCGGGGAACTACGGCGGCGCGGCGCG
Organism: Olyra latifolia; assembly: GCA_036346145.1. NCBI lineage: Eukaryota > Viridiplantae > Streptophyta > Magnoliopsida > Poales > Poaceae > Olyra > Olyra latifolia. The sequence continues at coordinate 54,192,914 of CM070528.1, read as the reverse complement.
GCTGCTGGCGAGCGCGGAGGCCACCGGCGATGCGTGCGAGAAGGCGTTCGCCGACAGGAACGTCCGGTCCGTGGTGGCGGACGTCGACCGGATGATGAAGGACGTCTGCAGCGTCGCCCAAGACCTCATGGACCTGCTCCTCGCACTACAGCCTCCGGCGGCCGCCAAATCCCATTGACATGACAGACGTTTGCAATAAATTAATGACGTGTAATTAACATGCATGCATGCCGATATCCTCTCTGCTATATATGGCCTCTCCTGCGAGATCATCGCATTTAGATTGGAATCGAGCAATTAATGAGGGATTAGCTAGGGTTCTTCTTGCTTGCTCTGCTCATCCTCAAGCACACCACAATTAGAGACTAGAATCTTGGTGTAGGGGCGGTTGAACCCTCGCTCTGCAACAACTGCTCTCTTGTCGCCAATCAACTTGGCCACCCTGCAGCATCATCATATATGAACAGTCAGTTTCAATTTTTTAAAAAAGTTTCAAATTTTTCACACAGTGAATTATGCAGAGTGAGTAACAGTGTCTCCAAGTGGCAGGCACTGACCTGAAGTAGGGCGAGCCGGTGTTATCCTTGACGGTTGGCACGCCGGCGATCTTGCCCACCACGTCCATGCCGTCCACCACCCTCCCCACCACCAGCGCCGACGCATCCAGCTCCGGCACTTCGCTGGTCGCGATCACGAACTCCGTGCCGTTGGGCGCCACGCCCACCTCCTCCTGGTCGATCTCCAGCTTCCCGCCCCGAGCCACCAGCTTCGGCTTCCGCGGCGGCAGGCTCGGATCCCTCACCACGATCGACACCGCCCCCGCCGCGTGCAGTGTGCCCACGCCCGCGCCCCCGCATCGCGCGCGCACGGCGTCCATCTCCGCCGCCAGCCGGTCGGTCACCGCCGGGTTGGCCGCGTACGACACCACGCCGGCGTGCTGCACGTAGCCCGGCACGACCTTGACGAACTCCTTCCGCCGGTACCCGATGCCCTTGACGAGGGACAGGAACCGGGACGCGCCGGCTGGGGCCGCGTCGCCGAAGAGGCCGACGGTGATGCGGCCGGCCGGCTCGCCGCCGATGGACACGTCCAGGAAGGCCTTGGCCGTGACGGGGAGCTGGGCGACGCATGGCGCCGCGATGGCAGCGGCTTCCTGCGACCCGGGTGGTAACACAGGTGAGACGTTGAGGAGCCCCGGCGCGGCCACGATGGCAACGGCCGCGACTCGGCGACCGAGTTTTGGTGGCGGCGGCGATGGGTGGTGATGCGGAGGCGGAGACGGCAGCACTGCAGGCTTGGAGGTGTTGAGAATTTGGTGCGACATTGTTGCTGTCTCTATGATGCTAGCGATGTTGTTTCTTGGCGCCCAACGCCTGTGGGCGGATAAGTAATCTAATCCATGCTATACACCAAACGCAGCCTGCTGTCTCCATGGGACGGCCCACATAGCCTCAACTGACATGCCATCCTGCCTTAGAGTCTTGATACAGTCAGCCTAGGTATTCTCTAGCGTTTAAATTACTTGATTACTAGCCAAGTGTTCTGCTTTGCTGTTAGCAAATATCATATTACTTTCCACAGTGTCATATTTCATATGTTTTGCTCATGCACCTAGTTCTTTTTTTGCACATAACCGCGCTGTGCTTCCGCACCATTGGCTCACTGTTTGGCTCACGCTCTCAACTCCCCTTTCACACACCATTGCGTCGCGCTTTCCGCACCCTCGGCTCTGTTGCCTCAGCTTTGCTTCCAGGGGCCAATTGCGTCGTGGTCAATGCCCACACCGGAGAGGAGATGGAGCAGCATGGCGTCAACGCGAGAGTAAAAAGTGGTGGAGGGTGAGTGTCGGAGGTAGATTTTATAGAATGACATGAATGGTGGTAGAGGGCGATTTTATAGATGATATGTGGTTGGTAATTTTAATGGTGGTGGTGAGGGGTTTTATAGGATGACATAATTTTAGTGAAGTGTGATATCAATCATTACTCGCTATAAGAGACTTTTTAATAGTAAAGATTTGCTGGAACTCACTAAGAAAAGTGGTTTTGAGAACCCGAAACAAATAGTTGAAGCTGAATTTGAGAAAGTTTGTCTCATAACTTCAATGTTTTCGGGAGACGTCTTTGAAGCCAACGTTTAAAGAGAGAATAAATAATTTAAGCATAAGATGTTGAAAGGACACTGCCTCCATAAAAAATCTTTTATATATTGCTTTTGAGATGAATTTCATGCACAATATGTATGGTTGGTATCAAGACAAAGACATATATAGTGCGGTTAGATACCCCGATACATATATGGTTTGTATATAAACATAGAGTTGTACTTGTTCTATTACTCAATGATGAAAATATGATTGTATTTTCTCTACATTTCTATCCGAATCCGAATGAATTGGATCAGCATCTTTGGCATAAGAAAATTCCCAACATGGGCCCCAGTGCACCGGCCGGCCCAATCCCACATCATCCAGGCCGTTTAATACTCTACTCTCCACCTCCCAAAACTCCATCCAAACGACGCACACAACACAATCGGATCGGCCGCTTAGGGTTTCCTTCTCCCTCCTCTCGTCTCGCCCGCACCGCCTCGCGTCGCAAGCCCTAGCCCCGAACCCCGCGGCGGCCATGGCGGCGGAAGCGCCACCGTCGTCGTCGTCCTCCTCCTCCTCATCGGCCGCGCGGCAGCCGACCGCGGCTGGCTCCGGCGGCGGGGCGGCCTCACCGGAGTCATACATCGGGAGCCTCATCAGTCTGACCTCCAAGAGCGAGATCAGGTACGAGGGCATCCTCTACAACATCAACACCGAGGAGTCCAGCATCGGCTTGCGCAATGGTAATTCATTCCCCGCCCCGCTCCGCGCATCTTCTCAGATGCGCTTGTTTCACCCCTAGATTTGCTCCCCCTGGTGCTTCCGATCAGGCAAAACGTAGGCCCTAACCTTGCAGTGCGTCGGGAATGTAGGAAAATTCGAAAAAAAATCGGAGTTTTCCCTGATAGAATGACTGTGCCTTTTCGCTAATTTTTATTTCGAATTATTAAAGCTGTCCGTTGCATCTTCTGATACCTGAACGAAAATGTATCAATCCTGGATGTTTGCTTTGGCCGCTCAGCTATTGCTTTACATTGCGCATTGTTCGGTTCCACGCTTTGTTCGTGTTGCTCTTGTGATTTTACACATGTTTTTTTTGTCCTGTTTTGTAGTGCGATCGTTTGGAACCGAAGGGCGGAAGAAAGATGGAATGCAAATTCCTGCTAGCGACAAAGTTTACGAGTACATCCTCTTTAGGGGGAGTGATATCAAGGTATATGGCACTATGAATAAGGCCCTTCGTGTAATCTGAAGCTGTTGAAGCTTATTTTGCATGCTTGCACGAATACATGCTCTACATAATTCCTTAATATTAGTGGAGCCTGGTTTCCGCTTAGTGGGCTCACGTGCAGATTGATAGGACACTAGTTTTGGCTAATCTCTGTCTGCTCAGCAATTGATTTGCTTTACAAAATCTGGTATCCATGTGATTTATTTTTTTAATATCATGTCTTACCTGGGACCAATTGATTGACTTCTGCAGGATTTGCAAGTTAAGTCATCACCACCACCGCCACAACCAGCTTCCCTGCACAATGATCCGGCCATAATCCAGGTACCACTATGAAGCAAAAATTTGGAAGTTATTCCTTTAGAGCTGCCCAGCTCATGCAACCTTGTTCTGCAGTCACACTATTCTCAACCAGCATCGGCTTCTTCAAGTTTGCCTTCTGCTGGGAGTGCAGTTTTACCAGACCTCAGCTCCCAGGCTGCACAATATGGGCTTCAGAGGCCAACTTTTCAGAGCAATATTCCCCTGTATCAACCCGGGAGTGCTCTGTGGGGATCTTCTGCTCCTCCTCCTGCTGGAAATGCTTCAGCACCTTCCGTTCCACCAATGTACTGGCAGGGATACTATGCACCTTCAGGTGGGCTTCCACCTCATTTGCAGCAACCTCCTTTGGTCCAGCCCACTCCAGGATTATCTGTTCCACAGACTCTCCAATATCCGGGAATGAATCCTTCTTTACCATCTGGGCCACAAAAACCGTCTGAATTTCAGCTACCCTTTTTGCAACCACCTGTTATTAGTCAAGGACCTCAAGGTCCTTCCTCAGGTGTCCTGCCTGCTACAACAGCATCTGCTTCTGCTAGCTTGTTAGTTCCAGAGACTTCAAAGCCTCTGCTGCCAAACATGGGACTTTTGTTTACTCCACTGCCATCTCTTGGCGCCAATCTTCCTTCAGCTAGCCAGCCAACTCCCATGGTTGAAAACTTAACTTCTCTTGTTAGCAGTAAGACTGCCTCTGTTCCTGGCTCAACATTAGCATACCAAACAGTATCTCAGGCAATTTCTTCAAATACTGCCTCATCTAGCTCGGCCCAAATTGAGATGCCAGCACCTCCGGTGGCATCATCAGGTCAAATATTGCAGAATGCTCCATCCATACTTTCATCATCTCAGTCCATGCAGACACCTTTACAGATTAGTAGCAAAGATGTTAAGCCAGTTGACCCTAAATCAAGGGTCGCAGAACCATTGCTACCTGACCCACCGTCACGTGCTGTACCTGAAAATAAGGAACCTATACTGCCATTGCCAAAACAGACAACTCAAAAGGTATGCCAGCCATTTTATACTTGTCTTGTGCTTTGTAAGACAACTAATCATTTTTTGTGTGCATTATCATGTGTGCATTTTAGATACACACGTTACTTCTGAGTTATACTAGGAAATTATTGTGGTGATGAACTTAGTAGCGTAAGCCGTAAGGTTGCTTAATTTGGCTGATTAAAAAAAAGTTATAATCTGCTGGTTGCCCTTCTTTTTTTCTTTGGTTACTATTCTTAAACTGTTTTCCTGTGCCAGCACATGTTTAACTAGAAATTAGTGATAATAATATTTATTCTACTTAAAACAGCACAGATAATTTGAATTAAGACTAGTAAGATAAAATGAGTTGAATTCTTTTCTCCCTTTAAAAATAGGCACTTTGAAGGTAATACGAAGTATGATGCTGGCAACCTTGCATGCATCTTCCTAACCATCTATATTATTAATGCATAACTAAGAGTTCTGTTGCTTTTCTTTTACACCTTTTCTTATATAAAACTTGCTCATGAAATACCATTTTTTAATTAACATACCATAGCTCCTCTTAATATATTCCTTGCTTATCCCTTTAATTTTTCTACATTTGTTATTATAAAATGTCCTTCATTATGCTGTCTTATTCTTTCTTTTCAGTACAATGGAGCTGGTTCACACAGCCAACGCAACTTTAGGGGCCGTGGAAGGGGTAGAGGCACTGCGGTATGCTTCATACATTCCAGCATCTTTTTTTTTTTTGCATAAATTGTCATCTATACCTACCTATTTTCAGTTGCTTTCTAACTTCATTTCCTTTATATAACTTTGCAAGTCAGGGATCTGCTTGTTTTCTAATCTCTAATGAGAAGCAGATTTTAGAGATGCAAGATAAGACATATAGAGATTTTAGACATGTACCATGGTTTGTACAGATTCAGGGGGAGTTTTATCTTTTGAAGGAGTTTGTTTCAAGATTTTTTTTCCCTTGTTTTTATAAAGGTTCGGTGTGGGGGATAGAGGGGAAGGATAGACAACAGGTTGTGTTTTTTTTTTCTGTAGTGGTTCTATGTGGGAGATGACAATGGGAGAAAGGCATACTTAATATTTAACACCAATTCCCTGCTGTGTATTGTATAGATTTGTTAGGAGTGTCCATCCTGTTCATCTTCTATTATAAAGAGCCTCATTTCTTCTCCTTGTACCCCTCCCAACCACCCACCCACAAACTGTGAGGCGTACGACATGCTAATTCTTTGCAGAGGGTGTCTTGCATCATGTCTACCTGTTTTGTACAGTATATTATGAGATAACATGTAAAATACTTATTGAAAAAATATTCTGACCTTTTAGTTTCTTGTTCTGCAGTTCTCGCAGTGTGTAACCAAATTTACTGAAGAATTTGATTTCATGGCCATGAATGAGAAGTTTAACAAGGATGAAGTCTGGGGTCATCTTGGTAAGAAATCCCAGTTAAGGGATAGAGATGGTGAGCTGGGAGATGAAGTGTTTGATGAAGATCTGGAGGATGAGGAAACGGACAAATCAGAGTTGGCTGCTCAGGTTAGATGATCTCTGGCATTGTGTTGGACTTGGATGTATGGATGGTTTGCTTGTTGTGCCAAAAACCTAACCTGCCTTTCAACCTTTATGCAGCCTGTTTATGTCAAGGATGATTTTTTTGATTCCCTTTCTAGTGGATCATTTGGACGTGGAGGGCAAAATGGAAGGACAAAATTTTCAGAACAGAGGAAAATAGACACAGAGGTACATCAACCACCTTTTTTTTGTTGATACTGTATTGTCAATATGTTGCTGATTTTTTTTTTTGCAGACTTTTGGTGATTTTCCAAGGCATCGCCAGCAGCCCTACCGTGGTGGTACTCGTGGTTACCGTGGCGGTGGTCGTTCCCGTGGGTCATACTACAGTGGCAGAGGCTATGGAAACATGGGAAGGGGTGGCCAGGGAAACTCCTATCCACATGGCGGCTCCTATGGAAGAGGTTGATGATAGGAAGCAGGCATATTTACTACCCTTCATATTTGCTGGTGTTGTAGCCTTTTACCACAGTGCATCTCTCTTTACTATTCTGCAAATAAATGGAACTTAGTGTGCCCTTTGGGTGCTCCTTGTCCCAGCGGGGGCTGTAGGTTAGTCCTTCATGTGGTCATTATAATGCCCTGTGCTGTGTAGAGTTTTCAGTAGATGAGCAGTTGATGCCTTTGTAGGTATAAGCTGCTAACTGTGGCCCTTTAGAGTGCGTCGTGTTTGAGATTTAGTTGTATAGGCCGATCTCATTCATGGTACACAATGCTGGGCTTAACCCACCCAGTTTAGTTACTTTTGCCTTTTCTTAGACTAGCAGTGGTCTGTTCTCCACTGTGATGAAAGAGTGCAACTTTGATATAAAAAAGTACTCTTTACCATAAGCCATGAAGTGCGTCTCTAACACAAGTATTGGTGCTGGTTCAGATTATGTTTCTTTTAAAATCTTTAGTTTTCGTTCTTGCCATGTTTAGTGTTTTAATGGACACCTGGGGTGCTGCTGTGTTTGAGGTGTGTACCACATTTATAGTTGAATGGAACAGGGTAGTAGGACAATACTATTTGGTTGGTTGGCATGATGCTGTTTTACCTGCAATGGCAATGCACTGGAAGAGTAGACGCAGGCACGGGAAGGGCAAGCAAGGAAGGTTCACCGAAAGGCTGCACTATGCACGAGAAAGCAAGGCATGCCGATGTTGTTGCTCTTGTATTCGTCTTTGCTTCCAGACCAACAAACCTCACATGTTTAAAGTTATGACTAGTGTAATCAAATTCAGACCCGAGGGCAATAGATAGGTTGAGGAAAATGATTAGGAGTACTCTGTTTTTTTTTTTTCCATCCCTAGTGTTTTCGGGTCTTGACATATCTGATTTTGTATTGGGATCCGTTATTCATATTGCTCTTAAGTTTCCAAGGGCCTCTTTGATCACCAAAGTTCTAAAAACGCATATATAGAAAAAAAAAACACAAAATTGAGATGTCTAGACGTGTTGGATCCCCAAGGATTAAATTCCACAAGAATTCTTTGAGCATGGTGCTTGATTCCATCACAGGACAAAAATAGGAAATTTAAGAATAAATGCTAATTGAGATAGAGAATGGAGAGAGAGGTAGAGACAAATTGTATTGTAATTTTCCAAGGATTGTAAAGACGAGGTTATACCTCCTGCTTGAAATCCTCTAAAATTTGAAGGAAAAATTCCCATCCTATGTGATCCTTTGGAATAATCATACAAATCAATACATCAAATATGAAATTTTCGTTTGGACTAGAATCCTCAACTTTTCCTTCCCAATTCTTTTGAATCAAAGAGGCCCCAACTATGAGTGGCGAGAGACTGTCGACACATCGATTAAATTAAGGCTAGGTTTAGTTCATTGGAGGCAAGGATATACAGAAAAAATGTCAAGGAAGGTGAAGGACGGACAGTGGCAATGCAATGAGAAGGGTTAGGAGACGACGGTGGTTGCTAGAGATGAGAAACTAGGGCAGTGTAGGGGATTTCTTCCGAGAGAGAGCATAGCAAAGAGGATTGTAGCGAAATATCATTACTGTTTACGGAATGGATGAAGATCCTTTAAATATAAACCCAATATTAAGTATTCTAAAAGGGTTATTCATATAGCTCTGTACACCTACAGCTTTCAAATAAAAAGGAACAATGATACTATACCCGATCCCGAACTAGTATTTGCTTCGCAGCAAATGTTTCTGGCAAGAAGTTGGCAGCTGGGCACAGGGAATGATAACAAAGAACACACACGTATATGTAGGAGTGTTGAAATGTAGTGGTGCACACGGAGCTGGTCGGTCCACAAGCCCAGCGATTAATTATGGATGGACGCATACGCAGCTAGATGATGGAGACGATTGTGTCCCTAATTAACAATCCACTCTGAATTAAGTACACACACGTGGCTCCCAAGGAGAGAAGACAACAGTATGAACAAGGCAAAAGCTGTCAAGCAGGGCTCTCTTGTTGCTACCTCTGCTCCGCATGGTGTACCCATATGCATCATGCATCCTCTCTCAGATTGTCTGTTTTAAGCATGCTGATTAATCAAAATCAAAGCTGGTCTTGAGGTAGGATACAGTGCTCTGGATCGGTAATCGTAGTAAATTGGAACCATGGTTACTAGACTTGGCAGGTAGTTCTGATGGATTCAGAGTCAGATATTCAGACAAGGGTACAACAATCTGAAAAAGCTGCCATTACCAGACGTACGTCAAAAGTATGTGTTTTTCGTCCCGGACGAGAGGTTTTTAGTTTGGTTGGAATCTTTATGGACAAGTTGAAATCTTTGCAGGCAAACACATGCCGAATGAGAGAATGCTAAAAGAGTAATATTCTTTTAAGATGCTAGATAGGCTAGCCCATCTAAAACCCTTGAAACGAGCACGTCTATTATAATGGACAGACCTTTTTCTATTGGAGGGAAGGACAGACCGTCTTTTCACCATCTCCAAATGAGTCCGGTCCCTATTCTTGTTTCGGCTTGTTCCTTCAACGTTTTAACAGATTTTTTTCACCGTTCCTTTTTAAAAGGGATTCTCTTTTCTATTCCCTTTAGAAGGGATTCTCTCTCCTTTCTCTGTATAATTCTCTTTGAAGGGACACGGTTGGAGATAATAAAAAATAAAGAGAAAGAATATGAAAAAGAAAACGAAGAAGAGAACGAAATAAAGGAAAAATGGTTAGAAACGGCTTTTAAACTCTCTCGAATTGTAAACATCTCAGCTTAGCTCTGCAGCCACGGCGGAAGAAAACACGGCAAGCCAATAGAGTATAGTATTGTCCATTATAGCACAGTTTCTCGTCTATTATAAGTTTAGATTGACTGCTAGTAGCAGTAACATAAGCTGTGTTAGCAGCATGACATCAGTGGGCTAGCTGTGTTAAGCGGTTCCACCTAATTAATCAACTGCTACACTAGCTAAGACGACGACACAAGTACATTTCGTAAATCCATCAAACCAATAGTTAATGAAGGGCCGGTTTCATCTCACGCAAGCAAATGTGCTGTGAGTCTGACTGTCACCATGTCCTCTTCGCCTACATCACGATCCATCGATTTGCAATAGGGAATTGTTAAGATGGGGTAAAAAGATCCCTCTAAACTAGTGCCCTAATCCACTGCTAGCCCGTAACGCGTGACAAAGACCGCTTTGCTGTACTGTATGCACATGTACCGGTGGTGGTTAAACCAAAGACCTACCAATGCAAAGCTTATTCTTATGCCTACACATACATACGGCGTTTCTTTAAGGTCAGAGAGAGGAAAAAAAACTAAAAAAAAAAATTGTCGTAGGATACTAACAAATTTTCAGCTTATAAACAAACGCTGCTTATAAGTTGAAAAGAACACTACCTAAGAAAAATAAAATTGTCGTAGGATACTAGTGCTGCATACATATTGCTCCATGGTCGACATGTGAGTGACACCGGAGCAAGATAAGTGAAATTGCAATGCTCAAAACAATTTCTGCCAGAAAATTGAAGGCAACAGCAAAGAAAGCCAAGAACCTTATCAAAGCCATGACAAGTGCACAGCGGTCACCAATCCAATTCAATTCAATTATACTAGTTAGGAGAAAAGTATGTTTAACACATACAGCAATGGCCTAGGGGGACCTCCGTTGCGCGCGCTCTCTCTCTCTCTATCTCCTCTTGGTCCCATGCCATGAGGCCCATGACCTCCTCCTCATCGCTTTCTTTCTTTAACTCCTCTGCTCTAATCCTCCCTCCCCATCACACACAAGTGCAAAAGAAAGCAAATCAGACTGGCCAAGAAAGACTCGAGCTTTCGTGTGTTTATGGTCATGGTGATGGTACAATACCACCAGCAGCAGCAGCAGCTAGGGTGTTTTGATCGTTGAGAGGCACTGGCAGGCAGGGCAGTAGAGGTAATGGAGAGCCAGAGGGTGGTGGTGGTCGTGGAGGACGCGGCGGCCGCCCGCGCCGCGCTGCAGTGGGCCGTCCGCAACTTCATCCGCGGCGGCGACTCCATCACGCTGCTGCACGTCTGCCCGCCGGCCAGGTCGCGCCGGAAGCGGCGCAAGCTCCGGCTCGACGGCTTCCAGCTAGCCCTCGCCTTCATGGACCTCTGCAACGGCATCGCAGAGGCAAGCTACTACGCGTTTCTCCATCAAGGTCTTTTAATCGTGCTTAACTTGTTAGTCGTTACCAGTAAGTAGTACTCAACTATTCCAAGAATCAATCAGCATGATGGGCGTTTAATTGGTAGGTGTGGTAGAGCGCCAGGTCCCTATCCTAAATTTAATAGCATGTTTTCCTTAATCTGTGATCATGGTGTTGCTCCTGTATTCGTACAGCTGATTCTTAATCTTGGTGCGCCGTGTTTGATGGGAGTGTAGGCCAAGGTGGAGATTGTTGTGACGGAGGGGGAGCTCGGGGAGACGGTGGTGGCGACGGTGAACCAGCTCGGCGCGACCACGCTCGTCGTCGGCCTCCATGACAAGAGCTTCCTCTACAGGTGAGGTAATTCCATGGACAGATTCAGCTCACCATGAATTGCCTCAAACTCCCTGAATGTTTTTGTTTCAGGGCGCCAAGCCCGTATGTGAGAGTGAGGAGCCTTGGGTGCAGAGTTCTTGCCATCAGGCAGCATGCCACGGCACGGGATGGCTTCTTCAACGCTGAGCTCACGCAAATCGAGACCATAAGCTTGCAGTAAGTGGGCAGATACTTGCATCTCACTTGATTCCGGCCTTGTGCTCAAAGTTTCAAACGCCTACTGAATTGTATTAGCGTCGACAAATCGTCGAGGAAACCATCGGCAGCAGCCAATTGGTTAGCCTTGGATACCGGATTTGTCTGCTCTCATCAAGATTAGGTAACTAGGACAGCGTGCGATTGATTAAAATGCTGAACGAGCCTGGAGCCACGTACTTGGATTCCTCATGAGTTTCGCCTTTTTAAAAGAAATTTGCAGAAAGAGATCTTGTAACAGAGACTCAGTCACTCCCATACAAATGAAGCTTAAGCTTCTTTATTACAAAAAAAAAAAAATTATGCTCCGCCTGCGTATCTGTGTGGCTGTTGTTGATGATATGCAATGAAATTTTGCAGCATACCGCCGCCGAAGATCCCGTTCCCGATGTTCACTCTCCCGCTGGGCGTGATATGGAGAAGATCATCATCATCATCATCGAAGAGGAGAAAGTGAGGCATGACTCTTCACTGATTCGTCTGAAATTTGTCGAGAGAGCAGCGGATTCAGCAGCCGGGTACATACAGATACATACAGTTACAGTCTTACAGACAGAGATGGAGGGAGAGGATGAGTGAACCACTGGGCATGCTGACCTGTAGTAAGGACAGCACACATCACCAAGCTATGTGATTGGTTGCTTTGCTTCTGCAGTTGCACCTGGGCATGCAGAAATTAAGATAGCCTCAAGCTCCAGTCTTCTATAGTGAATGAATTTGCAAGCACATAGCATCCGGAAAACATGTGTACTGTTCCTCCAATTGTTTCTTTCTTATTGTCTCAAAGTTTTGACGTGCCATTTGTCTGGTGATCATATGACGAGACGGGAAAAAATCCAGCAAAATCGGGTGCAGGTTCTTCGCCTTTATTTATACTAAAATAAAGGTAGAGAGCAGTGTAGCTTAGTAGCCGTAGAAAAGGATAGTCCACGTCAACCCATGCAAAATCCGTGGTAGGTCGCGGAAATAGGATAGGTGATAGCATGGAAAGAAAATCGCTGATTTTCGGTGTTACCAGTTGGACCGGTAAGAAATATCGGTTAAAATTTTCGGTGCAATTAATTTAAACAAATTTTGGCGACTAAATCCGAATTTCGATGGGCAAAAGTTTGTAAATTGAAATTTCAATTTAAAAATTTTCTGGTAACCAGTGTTCTGCTTCACTCGCCCTCTCTCAGGTCCTAACCTCCTCCGACTCCTCGTCTGCGCCAGCACCGACCCTCTCCTCCCCCAAGGTCCTAGCCCTGTCTTTATCGGGACCAACCGCCACCTCCTGTTGGTGGCTCTTGCACGGTCTAACATAACATGACCTGGTGCTTACCGTGTCATGCCGTGGACCGGAGGCAAGGCATATGGTTCACTATGGCACGACATGAACAGCCGAATATATCAGTTAGACATGGCACGATGGTGCCCATGTCGTGCCTAGCCTAGAGGCCTGTTTGGCCAGGTCTAGAAAGGGAGTTACATTAAACTTTGAAAACATTAAACAATCCTAGCAGAATCTATAAAAATTTGATCCATGTCTCTAAATTACTATTCATGGCCTAGAGGCCTGTTTGGCCAAGTCTAGTGTTTTTATAAAAGGAATTGCATTTAACTTTGGAATCAACCCCAACAATCGAGTATCTATACCATTTTCTAAATCATTATTTGTTCCCTAAATTTCTATCCTCTCTTCCTCAAACAAACAAAATCTATCCTCTCGAGCGGCATCTTTATCCACGTAGATCTTGTACCCTTCTTTAAATCACTATTTCTTCCTATATTACTATCCTCTCCAGCAGAGATCTCCAATAAGAAGCCCTAACTACTTAGGCCTTGTTTGAAAGCAAAGTTTTAAAAAACCATAGTTTTAAGATACCATGATTTGTAAGTGTTATATACAAAAATACTATGGTTTTGCCAACCTCCACAAAACCATGGTATTTCTTGGAACTACAAAGTGTTTGGTTACAAAGTTATTTCTTATGAATAGTGATAGCAATGAGCCAAAACTTAGCTCAAAGTGGAGTTTCCAAAACTCCAAAAATACCATGGTTTTGGCAAAACCATGGTTTTTAAAGCAATGTTTTTTGCAGAGTTACCAAACACTTCATAGCTTTAGAAACCATGGTATTCTCCAAAACCATGGTTTTACCTAGAAACTATAAAAATACTTTGTTGCCAAACAGGGCCTTAGCCCTTTATGTGAATACTCAAATATGGGTACTCTACCCAAGGCCCTCTCCTATTTTGAGATTTTTTTTTTTCCAAAATAGGATTCCTTGTTGGAATGTTTTTTTTTTAAAAAAAAAATCCCTAAATTAAAATATAGATATCCATATAGGGCTCATAGTACATCCCGTATCATATAAAGGTCTATGATAAAACAGAAATTACAAGCACAACCTATTGCAAACTTCTTCAACTTCCGACCTCCTCTCTTGTGGAGCTCATGGTGCTGAGGGCCCAACTTTAATCCTCCTGCTAGAATAAGCGGTAGAGAATTTTAGTCTTGGAATTAGCAGCAGAGGATTGCAATATTGGATTGCGCAATATCCTAGGACAGAACCAAGACCGGCAAGGTCTAGTATTTATAGAAGGGAATCATACCAGAGCATTGAACACCAGGTTTTTTCTGGAAGTGAGGCTGGGCAGAGAGTCCAAGTAGTAGCAGGAAAGGAAGCCGGCTGGCTTGAGAGGCGAGCCGCTCTTGTATTGGCTAGTCCCAAATCCGAACCAACGAGGCAGGCGCAGCCACACAAACCCTTGCCCGCTCGCTCCATCGGCGCGGCGGCTGAGGGCCTCCCCCGCCCCCCTCCTCGGCTGCAAGTGGTGGCTCGGCTGGGGCTCTCCTCGCCGGCGCCGCTGCCCCCGCGCCGCGGATCCATCGGCTCCCGCCTCCCAAGGTACCACCCCCTCCCAGTCCCGGCTGCTTCTAGTTCTATAGATCCGCAAATTCAGAGACGCGAATCAGAACGATCGCTGCCCATGAATCAACATGAACCCGACGGACTCCGCATCTACCTATCCATCAAGATTCCCCCTTACGAACTAGCGCTTTATGCTTCTTTTTTTTTTTTTTTGCGAATCAATATCTGCAACTCATTATGCTAAAATGAAATGGTCGTCACAGATCATTCATCTCACTTCCCTCCTAAAAAATTCCTACCAGTATGTAGTTATGTAATCGATGCAAAATATGTGTATTACATGTGGGAAGCCAAACCAATTTCGGAAGATTTCATAATGTGCAGGCTGCAGCATTGACCCTTTATATCTCATCAAATTTTAATCTTGCCATACTGGCATTTTCTTGCAACAGATCGGTATGAAGAACGCAAGTCTCACTGATATGACTCTCTTGCCCAGCATAGAACCAATCTCCTCCGTGCCCGGAATGGCCTCCTCCTCCTCCTCCCCCAAGCCCAAGAAGAAGACCATGAAGTCTCTCTACCTCAAGTTCTTTGAGACTGCCCCCGACGGCAAGAACCGCATCTGCAAGCTCTGCAAGAAGAGCTACTGCCTCACCACTGCTACTGGTAACCATCACTTGCTCGCCTGCAATCCAATCCAAACATTCTTTTTTAATCTTACACGATAACAGTGAACAAAGGAAGATCCATGTTTATAGTCACTGGTTGCTATCAAATTAGTGCTCATGTCATTTCCAAAGATTCAATTTTTTCTTCATGATATATGCTCACTTGCTCACTGATCAAGTCCATCCAGTGGACAAAGGCAGTAACTATTTGCTAATTACCCTCTTTAAGTGTGAAGTGTACTAAACACCACGTCCACTAATATGCTACGTCTTTGTGTACAGGGAATCTGGGAAAGCATCTTAATAACCGCCACCCTGGCTATGCCCAACTTGCTGAGGGTGACCCTGCCCAGAGTACCATACTTGCCAGCATGTTTCCCAGAAACAAGAAAACTAATGCTCCAGTGCGAACTCGATCCCAAGCTCAAGTTCAAGTTCAAGCTCAGCCCCAAGTCCAAGCTGAAGCTCTAGCTCTAGCTAAAGTTCATCCCAAACCTAAAGCGAAACCAGCAATTGACGTCGACCATGTCAACTGGTTACTTCTTAGGTGGCTCATCGGCTCCTCCCTTCCACCTTCCACGCTGGAAGATAGTATGCTTATCGACAGTTGCAGGTATCTGAGCCCATCTGTCAAGCTTTGGCCAAAAGAAAAGGCTCAAGAAATTATCCTTCAAGTGTTCATGAGCATGAAGGAGGATGTCAAGGCTTCTCTGCAAAGTACCAGTTCCCGGCTTTCTATTACCCTGGACTTTTGGACTTCTTATGAGAAAATAGTATACATGTCTGTAAAGTGCCATTGGATCGATGAAAATTGGGTCTCACAGAAAGTTCTGCTTGATGTGTGCCGTATCCCGTACCCATCTACAGGCTCTGAGATTCTGCAGGTTTTAATGGATGTCTTGCAGACATTTAACATTGATTCAAAAATCCTTGCTTGCACACATAATAACAGCCAACATGCAATTCATGCTTGTCATGAGCTCCAGCAGGAGCTTAAATCCCGCAATCTCCCCTTCTGCTACATCCCCTGTGCTGCTCGGACACTTAAGATTATCATAGAAGATGGCGTGCAAAATGTGAAGCCAGTTTTGTCCAAGATTCGTGAATTTGTTCTTGAAACCAATTCAAGCCAGGAGATGATGGAGGATTTTAAGCACTGGACTGAAGTTTACCAAGAAGGCTCATGGAAACTCCCATTTGATCATTCAGCAAACTGGAATGGTGATTATAATATGCTTGATGTAGTAAAGAAGGTACTGTATGTTCCATACCTGTATTTCATTTTCCATCTTGGTCGGTAGTTCTATTGTTCACTCTTTTTTTTTAATTGTAAACCTTTAGGCCCCTAATGCAATAGATAACACCATCAAGAAGGTTGAAGAGATATTTGGACCACGGGACTGGGTTCTGAGTGCCAAAGAGAAGTCAGCGGTCAATTCATTGCACTCCTACCTCGAGCCGTTTTTCAAAACTACAACTAACCTCTGTAATTGCAAATTACCAACGGTTGGACTGGTTTTCTTCTTCATGGACCATGTCTTTGAGTTGATCAATGCCTGTCATGACAGCAGCCACCAGGAATGGCTGAAGAACATTGCCAGTGACATGTCAAAGACAGCCCATAACTTCACATCTGAAGCTTACAATATCTACACCTTCACAGCTGCAATTCTGGATCCAAGGATCAAAGGAGAGCTCATCCCTGAAACCCTCAACTCCACTAGCAATCTGGAGGATGCAAGGAACCATTTTGTCAAGGACTACAGCAGCAACTACCAGGTCGTTGGAAATGGCTACAGCACCCAAGACAGCACCGAGGATAGTGGCGCATTCTCCTTTGCTGAAGAGATAATTCGTAAACGCCGTCGTGTGAACATGAGCACTGCTGCTGATGAGCTCTCTCAGTATCTTGCGGAACCCCCTGCACCAATTTCCACTGATGCTCTTGAATGGTGGAGGGGGCATTCCTCCCGTTACCCGCGGCTCTCCTTGATGGCCCGTGATTTTTTGGCAATCCAAGGGACCTCACTGGATCCTGAAGAACTATTCACAAGCAAAGGGGACAGTATCCACAAACAGCAGTATTGCCTTCCTCTTAGTAACATCCAGGCTACAATGTGCATAAATTCGTGGATGCAAAGTGGGTATCGGTTCAATTTTCAGTCTACCATTATTGAGTTTGACAGATTGGTCGAATCTGCTACTACTACTGATGCTGTGGATGGCCTGGGTCTACTTCATGAATAAATGGTCAGAAATTCATAGCCATAGATTAGTTCTGTGGGTGCTGTTTCGTTTATCTTAGGTGCTCATGTAAACATATGAATGCCGGTTTTTAGTGGTCTCCCACAAAATCCGTGCTTTTAGAACCGTGATTTTAGGAATCTTGGAACTCAAGGTGATATGGAATTAGGGAGCAACAATGCACCTCAGGTTTGTTTCTTGCGAGCTGTCAAGGTAGTTCCATTTTTCCTTTTTTGTGATCAGGGTAGTCCTTAGGCTACTCTTGCCAGTAACTACATTGAGATGCTTTTGGCTGTTCACTGCAGTTCTTATTTTTAATGTTGTAGTTATTGTAGTACTACCACGGGTGGCAAAAGTATTTGTAGTTCGATTGGTAAATCGCCCAGAACTCAAGAGTAAAGTCCAAAATTATATCAATGGTAATACGTTGATATTGCAATTTTGGTAATACGTTGGTATTGCAATTTTTCAAGTCATTTCTCAGATTGTTTGCTGCTCCGATGCTGCAGTGCTCCTGCCAAAGAAAAAGGGAAATGGGAATCTGAGTAAAGAAAAATAGAAAAAAAGAATAGACGGGCATCTTCACACGTATGTGCATTAAATTCGTATGATTTTCTTGATTATTTTCCATTGCAAACAAAGAGAGAGCAACTTGAAGTTTGCATGTGAGGTAAGTAATGCTTCTCACGTCCTTGGTTTAGTTCAGTCTAATCTTTAATGGCAAGGGATGCCATGAACTCCTAGGCTTCTCCTCTTCTGATTTTAATTTAAGATTTGTTCTCAAAAGTCACATGGGATTGAAACTGAGAAACGAGAATACAATACATTATTAGATGGTGTGGAAGAATTCGTAGATTTTATTCTGCTGGAATGTGATCTCAAAAGGACAGAGTGCCATGCTCACAGAAACACACGACACACCCCTTGTTTTCCGGTTCCTTTTGGAGTCTTCGATATCACATTAGGTATAGAAACCTCAGCAACACAAAATTTCCAATGTTAATCCTTCAATTCCTCCTGATTTAGCTCTTTACAAAGTACTTTTTTTTTTCACGAAGGAGAGATGGAGTACGAGTATCAAGAAATGAACTCTGTTGTTTCTTCTTTTCAAATATTTCAAGCTTCATGGCCATAGATCATGCTTGAAACACCTATTTTGCTTGATATTTTCCCAAGGAAACACCAAGGCAGCTGAAAAATCACTGGCAAGTTGGAAGGCCAATAATGTTGCCTTCATTGATTTACTGAATATTGCCTGCACACATATCCTCATTCTGTGATTTGTTTTGACTTGTACAATGTATTGCATTGGACCCCATTGTCAAACAACTAAAGTAAAGGAGCTTTCACATGATGCAAACTTCTGATGGGACTATGGCTTTGCACGATCGATACCTAGAAACTTGTAGATCTTAGGACCACACGCTATTCTTTTTTTGAACCGAGAGGCAAGCGCTCTGCCAATTTTCATTAAGGGGAAAGAAATTGTACAAATTTACAGGGAGAGTGAGTTAGGGGGGGAAAGAAAAAGGAGGAGAAGAAGAGGACCAACTACAAGGCGGGGAACTATGCGGAGGCTTGCGGGCCCTCCGCGTGACCCCACAACAGAACATCCTCACGAATACGCTCAACGACACGCGAGGGGGAGAGACCCGAGTTCTGGAAGATACGCCTATTGCGTTCCTTCCAAATGTTCCAGATGGTATAGATGATGAGGCCATTAAACTCATGGGCGCTGGCCGGGCGGGAGGGAGGAGAGAGAGAGGACCACCAGTTGAGGAACTCCCGAGGTCCGATCTTGTGCACGGAGGAAGCCGGGAGAAGAGCTCTTTCTGCACCGGCCTAGAGAAGGGCACCAGAACACAGGTGATCCGCCGTCTCTAGGTGGAGGTGACACGATCGGCAGATGGGATTACTCGCCAACCTTTGACAAAGGGCGTCGGCGTGTTAATCTTCCCAAGGCTGCAGGACCAAGCGAAGAATTTGCATTTGTTCTCGAGATGGGCCTTCCAGATCACGGCGGCTGGTCAAAGGGATGGAGCCAAGAAATGAGCCTTATGGCCGAGCTAGAAGAGTAAACGCCTTGTTGTCCGAGTCCGAACGACCTCATCCTGCTTAGAGGATCAAGGGCGACGGATTGGAGAGCCGTCCAAAGGCGGGCAAAGTCAAGCAACCGCTCGGGGAGGCAATGTGATGGACGACACGGGCCCAAATACTGGTCACCACCGGTGTGCCACGACTTGTGCTCGACTCGGACGGACACGAAAGAGGCGGGGCACGAGGTGGCACGGGCCCGACCATGAAGCCACTTGTCATGCCAAAATCTGCAAGTCGGCCGTTCCTAGGGTAACCACGGTGGCAGCGGAAGAGGGAGCGGTCCGAGTCGTCGCAGGGATAGGGCAACCACCCACGGCTTGAGGGGGCAGTCCAAGCCAACCACACCAACAGAGTCAGAAGGCCTCGCCGAAGGAGGGTAGGTCAAGCACCCCAAGGCCCCCAGACTAAGGGGCGACAGACTGACCCCGCTAACTGAGAGCGACCTCTGGGCGCCCCGAACGCCTCAAAGGAAAGATCTTCGAGACGGTCAATCTTCTTGATCACCCATTTTGGAAGATGGAAGAGAGCGGCAAAAAGGTGGGGATCGCCGTGAGCACCGCCTTGACAAGGGTGAGGCGACCGCTTGAAAGGAGCCGCCTTGCCACAGGGGGCAATCTGTCTCGGATCTTGTCAACGAAGCGGCATCCAGAGGTTACGCCAAGCTTACGCCAAGTCAGAGGAGCCCGAGGTAGCGGCAAGGAAAAGACGCTCTAGAGCCCGGAAGTCTGCCAGTAGAAGCTGCGAGCAATTTCATCGCAGCTTGATTGGGTAAACCGCGACTTAGCGGGTTGACTTGCAGACTGAGGCCTGACCGGCGCCCAGAGAAGAAGGGTGGCCTGCAAATCCGCTCTCGTGGGCCGAGGAAGAGGCAGCATTGTCCGCGAAAAGGAGGCGCGGGCTTCGTGGTGTTGCAATTGATGGGCGAAGAATGCCTTCCTCGACCGCCAATTGAAGGATCTTGTTGGATGGGGTCGATGGCTAGAATGAACAACATAGGGGAGATGGGATCACCTTGCCTGACTCCCCTGTGATGAACAAGGCGAGGGCCTGGAGTACCATTGAGAAGGACGGCGGAAGAGGAAGTGCCGAGCAGAATCGCAATCCAATTCAACCAACGCTGCCCAAACCCGAGCTTAGAGAGAAGCTCCAGGAGGTAACCCCAGTGTAAAGAGTCGAAGGCTTTGGCGAAGTCGAGCTTGAGGAAGAGGGACGGGATTTTGCGTTTGTGTAAGTCCTTGACGACGGTCTGGACATAGAGGAAGTTGTCTGGATACATCTCCTCTTGATAAACGCGCTCTGGTCAGCAGGAGACCAAATTGCCCAAGAACGGGGCCACTGTTGGCGAGGAGCTTTGCGAAGATTTTACCCACACTATGGATCAGGCTGATGGGGCGAAAGTCCGAGAGATGCTGGCAGTCGGCCTTCTTGGGGAGAAGGACGATGTTGGAGGTGTTGAGGAGAGAGAAACAAGATCGGTCTTGCTCGTAGAGACGCTGGAAGATGGCTAGAAGGTCAAGCCGGATGATGTCCCAGCAGCATTGGAAGAAGGTCGCGGTGAAGCCATCGAGGCTGGCGCCTTGTCCTTAGGAAGGAGAAACCACACCAATTTCTTCCTCTGAGAAGGGGTCTTCCAGGGGGCTGAGGTCGAGGTGAGCGAAACCAAGGCGGTCCCAGTCCAGGGACCAAGGACGGTTAGGGGGGGGCCCGAGGTGCTCGGAAAAGAAACGGGCGCATTCAGCCATCTTGCCAGCCTCCGAGAAAACAGGGCCGGAGGGGGTTTGCAAGGAGTGAATGAACTTCTTCGACGCTCGGTGACTCGCTTGAAGATGGAAGAACTTGGTGTTGGCGTCGCCTCTCGATCCAATGGTCCGGCTCTCTGTCGGATGCGCTGCCTTTCCAGCGAGGCAAGACCGAGACAACGAGACTTGGCCAGAAGACGAAGCTCTCGTTCCCGGTCGGTGAGGGGGCGGATCTCTTGGGCGCAGTCCAGAAGCGAAGTGATCGCTTTGACTAAGGCCAGCTGGATGGCAAGATTGCCAATCTTCTCCTTGGCCCAGAAGAGAGCTTTGCATCCGAGAGAGCTTGGTGGAGGCGGCGGAAGGGGTTGAGATTAACAATCTCCCCACTCCAAGCGTTTTGGACAGTCTGGTGAAAGCCAGGCAAAGAGGGCCAAAAGTTCTCGAAGCGAAATTGTCGCCGGACACGGTGACCTGGGTCGCCTAAGAGGATAAGGGGGCAGTGATCCGAGATGAGGGAGGGGAGGGCTTGCAGGGTGGCAGTAGAGAAGCGGAGGTCCCAGGCGGTAGAGCAGAACATGCGATCAATACGGGAAAGGGTTGGTGAGGCCCTTTCGTTGCTCCAGGTGAAGCGGCGGCCCAGGAGGCTCAATTCTCGGAGGGTCAGCGAGTTGAGCGTGTTTCTGAAGGCATTCATGAGGGTAATGTCCACGTTGCTGTTGCTCTTGTCAGCTGCCTGGTAGATGAGGTTAAAGTCGCCGACTACAAGCCAGGGGAGATCCGGGTCAGTCGGCGCACAATTGATGAGCTCATTGAGGAAGAGGAGCTTATCCGCACGGACCTGTGGTCCATAGACCACCGTGAGCTGCCAGTAAAGACCTGAGGAGGAGGAGTGCACTCTGAGGGTGAGGCTGTGGCTGGTGATTTGGACGGAGTCTAGGGTAAAGAAGTTTTTGTTTGCCAAGACGAGGATGCCTCCGTGGGTGCCAGAGGCCGGGAGGAAGGCAAACCCATCGTCGAAGTCACGGCCGGCGCATTGGCAGGCTGTTTGGGCTGTGACCGCCTGCAGTTTGGTTTCTTGCAAGCAGACGATCGTTGCGCGCGTGGAGGACACGAGGTCGCGGAGGGCCGCACGACGAGCACCTGAGTTGAGCCCCCTGACATTCCAATCGAGGAGGCGGAGCTCTGAATCAGACATTAAAAGATGGGGGCGACGCAGGCCGGAAGGCCCAAACAGAGACACACAAAGCCAAGAGGCTACACTGAAGTAAAACCCAAGTAGGGCCAGTTTGCTGGTACAAGCCGCAGAGGCGCGCTGAACAGAAGCCTAGAGAAAAAACAGAGGGTCTCCAGGGGTCGAGTGGGATTGCTGGCCATCTGCGCCCGGCATGCCGCCGAGCCCGTCTTCTGGGAGAGTGCCGAGAGGGGAGACCGGGAGTGGAAGCTGGCTTGATGCAGTAGCGGTGGCGCCGACTTGGGGCAAAAGAGCTTGTCGGTGCCCCCAGCGAGCCGCTGTTGTGAGGGAGAAGCGTCTTCATGGGGCAAGGTCGGGCGCCGCCCGCTCCAGGGGCACCGGGCCGGTGGAGGCATCAGTGGCCTGGGAGCGACCACCCAGCAGCTCGGTCAGGGCCAGCACTGCATCGTCCGGTAGCGGAGCGCGAAGGAGGTTCTTGAGGGCGGGCAGTTCCTCGGCCGGCTTGATCCGGGAGCCCAGCCAAGGCGCCAGCTTCTTGGCGATGAGCCGTCGAGCCTTGTCTTCCGCCGGCAGCTTCGGCTGGTCCTTTGCCGCAAGCCTCAAACTGCGTCGCTCCCTGGTGGCTGCCGAAGTAGGGACCGCGCGGGGAGCCCGGCGCTTGAACACCTGGAGAATAGGCGGTTTGGCGGGGATGACGATAGAGCGCACGAAGGCAGAGCAGGGCGGGGAGGGTGGACGGTTGGAGGGTACCTCGGCGAGGGGAGCAGAGATGAGGACTGTCGCTGGGGCGGAGGCGCGCACTGAGCCCGCGCCGAGGGACGGAGCAGCACTGGTGGGGCGGTGAAGCTCCTGAGGGGGCGGGGGCGGTGGCGTCAGGTCTCCGGACGACAGCGCCTGCGGGGGGAGGACCTCACGAGATGGGGTCAGCGCCGGCGCCACAGGGCTGCTAGGACGATCAAGACGGCGCGCAGTGGCGCTGCAGGGCGCTCGATCAGGGGAGCCAGCCCGGGGCCGGCGAGGAGGCCTGCCGAGGAGGTAAGGTAGGTGCGGCACCCAAAATCCCAGGTGAGGAGGAACGGGATGGGGGGGCCCTGACCTTGAGGCGGCGGAGGGGGGCTTGGTGCAGGGACGGAGGCGGCGTCGGCGTCGGTCCATGCAGGGGTGAACCAACGAGACGCCACCCCTGGCGATCACGGGGAGGGAGGACCGACGCTGCTCGGCGGCTCGAAGCGGAGTCTCGCGGTGACGGGGCCGACCGAGAGCGGCCCTCGCCCACGGCCGAGAGGCTCAAGCACCGAGCTCACCACCCGGAGGCGCGAGGCGTGATCTTCTCCGACGGCGACTTCGCCATCATCCGCGTCGAGTCGACCTCCGGCGGTGCTGTGAAGAGGTCCCGGATGGCTTCACCATCAACCTTGCCGAGGGACCATTGCAGCTGGGTCACCCGAGGTGCAGCGTAGGGGCCTGTGGAATGATCTTCAATGGTGTCGAGGTGCACAAGGACCTGTAGGGATCGCCACCTTCTGAAGCGGCGCCACATCGCCGGGTTCTTCTGCGATGCTGAGGTAATGGACCTTGGCAATGTCGTCGGGGTTCGCCGACCAGGCCCAGACGTTGAGCGTCGCGGTGTGAAGCTAACCACGGCGAACAAAGGGGGGGTGAATGAGAGCCTCGAATTTTTACGGCCGTTCTTTTTCGAATTCACCGGCACCCCAAAATGTGAACAACTTGACAACTATGTGTACCCCTATCATGAATGAGAGTCATGGAATATGTGGGGATTTTTCACACACAATCCTGGTTGTCAAGTGTCCAAAAGAGAAGAATCAATTCAAACCTTACTTTAAGAAAGGGGATCAAGCCAAATAACCAAAGTGACTTTCAGAAAAGCAAAAAGCAGATTTGTTCTCACTTGGAGGAGATGGATGGTGGCTTTCTGGTGCTCATCAAATTTTGAGAATTTTTCTCCCTATTTCTCAATGGGTCGTGCACAACTTTACCAAAAATCATCTCAAAACTCCATGTAGATAAATCATGAAAATTCAAACATCACAAGCTGCTTTCTGGAAAGCAAAAAACAGAAACCCCAGAGTTTGTTTCCACTTGGAGCAGAGGGATGGTGGGTTTCTGGTGCTTCTCAATGTTTGGAAATTTTTCTTCCGATTAATCAATAAGTCATGAAGCACTCCACCAGAAATCTCCTCAAAAATACTTTTACAGAAAATATTAAAAATCAAAAACCACGAGTTGTCAAGAACATCGAGCAGAAAGTTTGGGGCTCGGTTTTCACCTCACTGCTCCCAAACGGTGCAAGAACAGGACTCCAATTTTTTCTAGTGAATAGATATATGAGTCACGCACCTTCTCCAATAAGAATCACTCAAAAAGGATGTTTCTAGATTTTTATAAAAATCAAACACTGCCTGCTGCGCGAAGAACAAGACAGGAACTTCAAGAACAGACTTGAGCCATCAAAGCATATAGAATAGAAAAGGAGGCACGGGAGTTTTTCAGGATGGCTCAAGATCGAAACAAGAACACACACAAATCCCACAAGATCATTTCACTCTACGGAATTTAAATGCTGAATTTAAATGCTGAAAGTAAGTGCAAGAACGATATAAAACGCCGATCTATTAGCTCATGAACGTAACTACAGATCGGGGACCCGGAGACGCAGCCCCCACACTCACACAGAGACACAGCTCCTCAACTCACACCTATGTTGGCTGGCTACAAATGGCTCAAGGACACCCTCCAAGTGAAGCCTTGGGGTCCTATTTATAGCCCAAGCCACACATTTGTGAAAACACCTTAGGGCGGCCGAAACCCCGAAAACACACTCCGGTCTCTCGCATGAATCTCAAGCATTGGCAACCACCTCCAGCGCTCCGATGTTCCCAAGACTTCGACGAGGTCGCGACGAGCGACGCCCAGGTTCGGGCGCCAAAAACCTCCACCGCAGACTCAGACCGGTCCTCCAGACCACCGCCACCACACTGGCCGGTTCTTTCATGACGCCAACCGCATTGAGACCATCACCGCGCACACGAGAACAACACGAACACAAGGAAACAAACCGATCTCCGATCGGGTTACGGTTCATCCGAGCATCAAGGAAAACAAAGAATGAGCACGACAGAAATCTGTGACGGACGACGTCCGGTGATCTAGGAGCGATTCGACTGAAACCAGAGGTTCCGTGGCCCGTTAAGCGCAACGCCTAAGTGCAAGCTCCAATTGCAGGGGTTCAAAACTTCGCAAGAATCAAATTTGAAACAAGCCAAATCAAAATTGGATTTGAATTTTGAATTTAAACGAAAACCACCACATGCTCATCACTCATGACTTCACACGCGGTCACCCTGCGGCTGGTGCAGTCCTCCTTGACGCATTGGAAGGCGCAAGCAGCGCCGATGACACTGATCACCGTCCTCTCCCCCCAAGCATGCAGGGGAATGTTCTCGAGGCAGAGACGGACGCGGAACCGTAGCGGTGCGGGGTCGTCGGCAGGCCGGGGGCGCCAAGGCTTGAATTCGAGCTCAAGAGCGCCCTGGGAGAAGCGGCCGCGGTCGACGGCGCGGCGGCGTCGCTCGGCATTGGGGAAGCGGACCAAGAAGTCTTCGGGGTGGTGGCGGCTCACGGAGAGGGACTCCCAGTTGGCCCCCGAGACGGCGACCGCGGCCATGTGGACGTCCTCCAAAGTGTGCTCCGAGTTGTGGTGGCGTCCGCCATGAAGCAGGACCAAGGCCCAACGCGCGTGGATATGCTTGAGGTCCTCGCGCATGTCCGCCGTCTCGGCAATGATGCTGCCGCCCCGGCGGGGGCGACGGGTGGGGTCGCCGTGGGCCGGCATGGGTCGGAGGAGTGGAGCTGGCGGAGAAGCAGAGGGGGACCCGGGGGGAGAGGAGCGACAGGCGGCCTCTTTATGCCCGTTGCGGAAGCAGCGTCGACAGCGCAGGGGGTCCCTGCAGGCGGCCACGAAGTGGTCGCTTCCGAGGCAGCGGAAGCAGCGTGAGGTGGTCGGAGTGAAGGCGATGTGACGCCGCTGGTTGAGGATCGCTGAGGATTGAAGACGGCCATGCTCCCGAGGAGGCGCGCGCGTTATCGAGGCGAAGGAAAGAGGAGCGGCGGAGGTCGGCGTGGCAGGGGAGGCAAATGGTGGTTTACTGCCACCACCAACCCGGCGCCAGGGTAAAGTCGGTGAGGGGAGTGAATGCAGGGGGGGAAGTCGTCGACCAGGTCGTTGGGGAACAGATGGAGGTGGGCCGGACTTGAAGGAAGGGTCGGGGTGGCGAAGCGGACAAGCCTCCGGGTCGGTTGGCGCAGATCTGGCGGGGAGTTGTGGTGGCCTGGCGGCGCTGGTGGAGGAGGCGGCGACGGCGAAGACGGAGGCGGGGAGGGCGGCGCCGGCGGTGGCGCTGGGTCCCGAGAGCAACCAGCGGAGGGAGTCGCTCGGGCGGAGGCAGGCTTGAGCGGCGGGGAGGCGGCGGCGAGGTGAGGGGCGGAGGCGTGGTGGTGGCGGCAAGCGCGGCGGCAAGGGGCGGAGGCGGCGGCGGGGGGGACGGGTTGCGGGAGCAGCTGGGCATAGGTGAGTCTTTGCTGCTCTTCCCTCTCTGTATCAGAATTGAACCACCACACGCTATTCTTATCTGCCTTTTATGAGAAACAAAATTGTTGGTGTTCTCTGGCCACCGACTATATGCATGACAGTGACACAACAAACAACATCTTCTCTCTTTTCCTGGCCATTGTCTCATGAAGTGATCTGTAGCATTTCAACAACATTGTTTATCGTATTCCGATCGATTATCTTGTGACAATAATTCAATGAAGATGTAAATGACTGTCAGTTGCGCAAAGCATCTGATGCTCCATCATCATGCAGTACTGTGATGGCCAGCTACAATGTTTTTGTCAAAATTATATCGCTAGAGTACACCGCACTGATAATCCCACTTTCAGACGGAGTTTCCCTTCAATTGATGATGATGATATGTTCCTTAATTCAGTTCTCAAGAAAAAAAAATGTTCTTGATCCAGCATTTCTATTATCTTGGACCAGCTTCTATGTGATTTACAAGAAAAAGATTGAGCAAAGTGCATCTTCACTACCTGTACTGTTCTCCCTCCAAATTCTTTCGCGTAACTTTAAAGTGTGACAAATTGCATCTTCACTTTATTGAAACATCATAGTATCATCAGGATCCTATAACTAGCAAATTCAGTCAGAGCTGTTTTCCATCTCCACTAATCATTCACCAATTGCCATTCTAGTTGCATTACAAAATTGTTTGACTTGGAGAAAAACACAAGTAGTTGCATGACCTCCGATCGATGATGCCACAATATCAATGTTGTAGCAGATAATTGATAGCGGACAGAATACATGCTCTGAATATGTGATAATATATCTTGTAATTAAGACCTCTGACAGATAATTGTGGAGTTGCTATTTAACTAGTCCAAATCGTGTAGTTCAGGTAGAGGTCAATCTTGATCTCCGAGGGAAAAGAAGAACAAGAAGAAAACATTACCACAATCGAGCATGCATGCTTCTCCCACCGCCCAAATGAAAATTTATTAATCACTTTGATATATTTCTGGAAGCTTCCCATGATCATTAAAGATTAATTTAGGATGACATTCTGCTTCAATAAGAAAATCCTATTTACTTGTACACGATCATGGGGAAATAAAATATTGCGTGCTATTGTTGGCTCTCTTCTGGGTCTAGAGTTTTTTTGGTTTTTTTTTTCTTAACCGATCATACTGTGGTTGCATCGATAAATTTCACTACATACAATGTATTGGATTTTGATCTACAGCCATGCGTACGTAGAATTTGCAGTGATCAGAACTTGAAAGAAGAAAGCTATAAGGCTGTTAGTTTGGGCAGTAGGCTGACAAATACCTACATCGATCTTGCTAAGGGTAAAAGTTCCAGATGACCGTGATACTATCAAATACATTCCTTAAGCAACAAACAAGAAGAAGTGATCTAGGAAAAAAAAGATTGAAGAAAATCCATTATGATTAAATTCCAACTCTAAATTCCAAATAACTGTCAAGAGCCTGTGCTCCCTTGCTTTGTGATACATGCATGGATCATCTAACATTTTAACCAACTTTAACCTTCTAAAGTTCAACACGGCTGCTTGCTTCACTTGTTAGGAAGCTGAGAAGACAAGATGGCGTCCAAAGCGTCCTTCACTTGGGAGAGCTCTGGTGCTTTCCCTCCTTGTGCAGGCCAGAACTCATCAGTAGCCAACACCTGCATGTGCATATACCAAATATACATGAATTAAGCAGCCAAACCATGCACACACTTATGCATACACTTGAGGATCTAAAATACACAGGTCAGGCTATAGAAGAATAGATTTTTTTAGGCTCAATAGATGAATTGAATTGACATGGTAGTCACACGTACCTTGACTTGTAGCTGGAGGAACTTGACATAGTTGATTGCCTTCTCAAGCATGGTGACCAAGTCCACCTACGCGAGTTAATTAGCAAGTTAATCTAAAAGAAAAATCAGATTGAAGCAAGCATAATATCATACACCATTTATGATAATATCGAACGCACCTTTGTGCCATTGGGCACGAGATCCTGCAGAACTTTGAGCCTCTCGCTGATGCGCTCTCTTCGGACCTAGACATGAACGATCGAACACCTTGGATTAAATCCAGTTTGATCAAAGCAACTATTCTGCTGCGCAAACAATTAATCTTCAATAATTAATGAAATTATAGAGAGAAACTATATATCTAATTGTGTGTAGCACCTTTGCAGCAACGCCTTGAGGGTCCTTAGTAGGAGCAGACTTGGCCTTGCTCTTCCTGCCTCCTGCGCACTGCTTCTTCCCCGCTCCTTGCGCCTCACCACTCTTCATGTAACGTCAAATTAGTTACTCTAATTCCACGATCAATTCAATCCATGCCTTGATTCAATCATGCACGAAAGTAATTAACCATATATATATGTGTGGCGATGGACAGATCTCATGGGCTATAGCTGGTTAATTACCGGGCACGCGCGCTTCTGCGCCGCCTTGGCTGGCGGCTTGACGTTGGTCTCCTGGACTTGTAGGCCGACGTCGACGGCCGAGCCTGGATTCACGAACCCGAACTTGGCCGACGCGCCGTGCTGGTGGTGGTCGACCATGCCGGCGGCTGCGTCCATCCAGAGCGCGCAGTCGTCGTCGCCGGCGGCGCTATAGGCCAGATGTTGGCCGCCGCTGCCGGCCTGCTCAAAGCTGAGCACCGACGAGCTGGAGCTGGAGCTGGAGCCCGACCCTCCGGACGCGCTGTACGCCCAGCCGTAGTAGTCGCACCCGCCTTTGAAGTTGTCGTCGAAGGCGAGCTGCGGCAGCGCGGCGGTGTCACCGTCACCGTCGCCGTCGACGACGACGCCGTGGTGGTAGCCGAAGAGCTCGAGCGACATGGAGGGCTCGTCGGTGTCGTACATAGACCGGAGCTGCTGCGCCTCCCGTGGCGACGAGCGCTTGCCTGCCTGAGCCATCAACTGGTTAACTAGCTAGCACTGTGCCACTCCAAATTGCTAGCTAGTGATGAACTGATGATATGTGGTGTGTTTAACTAGGAGACGAGTAGCTAGCTGCAGCGGGGAGCTGGCTAGGGTTTGTGCTCTTGCTAGCTCAACTCTCTCAATGCATGAAACGTGTAGAGAGTTGCTTATATAGAGGTGGTGTAAACAAGTACGGGGAGCTCAGCTGGTGTGATATTTTAGCGAGTTTTTGAGCTGGAAATGCAAGGATTAATATCAGGTAAATATATAATGTTACAATTATCTGTCTCTTGTGATCAAGGCAAGTGTGCATGTGTAAACTAGCTAGGGAGCCGCCGCACCATACGGTTGCTCCCATGTTCCTTCCATCCACTGCAAGCGCACCGTACTAATTCACGTGGCATTGATAGCCAACTTGATCTTGATGCTTCTTTACATTAAACACAAGCTAGCTTGGGGCATAGATGATCGATAAATCTCCTTTCTTTTTTTTTTTCTTTCAACATGATGTGTGACCTGCTTGGACCCAATAGATGATTAACTACTCTAAAAAGGAGTTAAAATGGTCGTTCCAGAAGCTGGATAGCATTATGCAAGGATATATAAATAGATAGATATATACAGTTGGCAAACCAAGGACTAACCCATAGAGAAGAGACCCATCCTTTTATATATATATATATATATATATATATATATATATATATATATATATATATATATAGGAAAGCAGTTCAAGGCTCCATATGCATTACCACTAGATGTGCTTTGAGATTCGTAATGTTTGATGTATACATCTTATATACCTACTAAATAAAATATTTGAGATGCCAAACTCCGAAAAAAATTAAATTCATCTTCAGTTTGAACTAGTTTAAACTAGTTTGAACTATATTTATATTAAATTTAAAAGTAGTTTAAATTGGAGTTAAATTTAATTTTTTTCGGAGTTTGACGTGTTAAATATTTTTTTTACTGGGTATATAAATATACAAATACTAAACATTACAAATCTCAAAGTGCATCTAGTGGCAATGGATCATGGAGCCTAGACTCCATGGAGCCTTATGTAATTTTCCATATATATATATATATATATATATATATATATATATATATATATAAATATAAAAGAGAGAGACGTACACACACAGCGGCTCCATGGAGATGAGCATGTGCTAGCTTTGGACGTACGTGCTCCCACGACATATGGAGTAGCAGTGGCAGTTCACCTTGCAGCAGCAGCAGCAGCAGCAGCAGTACGTGGCCTTTCACATAGTAATAAACAACTTCTCCTTGTGTTAGCCATGGCCATGCATATGATATATAAATGCACTGACGTGCGACGCAGTCGCGCAGCACCTACTCAGAGAAATACATATCGGAGACGACGTTCGACAACTATATTAAGGCATCTTCTCGTACGTACGTACACTCTCGGCTGGTGCATGCCTGTACTATTCCTTCCAAGTCTAATTAAGCTTCTTCATATCAGGATTAATATCGATATGACGCAATTAGGCAGCTAGGCATCTGCATATCCGATTAGTCTATAGCACAAAAAACCATTCTTTACAAGATAAGGCCGTTCACATGAAAGAAAAGAATAAATCCATTCTTCATGGTCGGGCGTATTTTGGTAGCTGTTCCAGTATATAGAGAAGGGAGATTTATGTAATGAAAGAGTTACTTGCTTTTTCAGCTATTTATAATTCGCGATTTAATAACGAAACGCGCTACTTCTAATATCAGGATTGCTAAAAAGAAAATTTGGAAAAAAGAACCCGTTGTATGGAAAATACTTCAAAAAGTTATGCAGAAACATCCTATGCTGTTTTATAGAGCACCTACCATGCATAGATTAGGTTGTGTTAATTAAACTCTAAACTAGTGGCTGTAGAAACTATGCATTATGATAATTGATCCCAGGGCTTTTTTGCTGACTCTCCCACCCGCCATTAAGGGTGCGTTTGGTTGCCCGTTTGTGCTCAGCCGGGCTCGCGTGAGCCAGGTAAATGTGCGTTTGGTTGCCCATTTGTTGCTCGGAGCCTGCATCCATAGATGCAAACAGTACCCCAGAGCCTGGCCCGCGGGAAACGGGGAAACGGCGCGGGCGGCCATTTCCGCAGAGCCAGGCTCGCGCCGGCCGCAATGCAGACTAACAACCTACTAACAACGCTACTGATAGATACTGTACACAACTTTTCAACCTTTTAAAAATGATTTAAAATTCAAACAACATCCAAATTCAATGAAACAAAAAAGATTGGAACCGTAGATTCAAGTACAAGGTATTAAAAAAATTTCAGATTTTTTTGAATTTTTATTTTTGTTTTCAATTTTATTGATTTTCTAGTATTTGGTTTTTTGTATTTGTATTTTTGTTTTTGAATTTATTGATTTTCTAGGATTTGTTTTTTCAATTTGTCCATCCCTATAGTATTGAGTTTGTCCATCCAATTTCCCTTCTAGTGCAGCCAACCAAACAACATCTCTCCACATCCTGTCCAACCTCATACAACCAACCAAACAACATCACTTTGCATCCACTCAGCCTGTCTCCACTCATACAGCCTGGCTGAGCTCATACGGCAACCAAACACACCCTAAGATACATGCCTGGGCAGCATTGAGCCATTGATAGATGAGGGAAGCACATGCAGCAGCTTAGTGCGACTCAGTGGAAACAGGACAGGCCAATCCTAACACAGACCACCATACACAAGCTACAAAGCCAGTTCCTAATGCCAGCATCATGCTCACGATGAACCACGCAATATGCAGTGCTGCAGAGTGGTATTCTTACATCATATATAGGCCCAGATTAGCCTTCCAGAAAAAAAAAAACTCTTCTTTTACCCATTCAGTACATTGGTGCACACAAGTAAATTGCACCCGATGCGGTGTTCATACCAAAATGCACATCCTAATCCATAAAAAATGGCACGAACATAAATTTGAAAATTAGACTCAAATTCCCAAGTTTAAGGCTTCCCTACAGGACAAGCCTAATGCCACTAGGTTACCATTGGGGCCTGTCTGGCCTAGTTTGAGCTTATGAAAAATAAACTAAGGGGTTGTTCTCTTCAGCTTATCTTTTTATCTTATCTATTTATTTTTGAATCGAAAAGTCGAACGCTTTATCTTTTGGAGTCCGTTCTTCTTTTTTTTTTGGGTACATCTCAAAGCTTTCAAAATTAAGTTAAACGAAATGCACCGAACTTTCTAAACTACCTTGAGAAGCTCTCAAAGTTCAGTTTATAAGCAAATAAGATAAGCTGAAGTGAACAGCCCTTAAAGCAGTTAAAAAGTAACAAATAGGTATCTTGTCCATGCTTAACATTATTCTAAACCCCTTCTATGGTAGAGTCAAAGCAAGTAAATGGGCCTCAAGTGTGCAG
The DNA here is from genome assembly GCA_036346145.1 of Olyra latifolia. Taxonomy (NCBI): domain Eukaryota; kingdom Viridiplantae; phylum Streptophyta; class Magnoliopsida; order Poales; family Poaceae; genus Olyra; species Olyra latifolia. Next base: position 54,159,785 of record CM070528.1, on the reverse strand, counting down.
GGGGTTCATGAATCATAAGTTGGGCTCAAAGAGCTTCAGGCTTATCTAGTATCAAACAACCATCCTAAAAGCTGTAAGCTTAATAGACCATGTTATAAAATAAGTCTAGTAGCCTACATTGGGTCAAACAGGCCCCAAAATCAAAATCATCACTGAGACAGAAACTTCATGAAGCAGAGTCTACATGAGACTAGATTACTGAAACTTTACTGAATAATACTTTCATGGGTTAAATCCCATATGTGGTAGCCTACATTTGGTTAAATCCGCAAAAATGATGACACATAAATAGAACAGGCGCAGTTGACATACTACATGCATGTTGGCGCACAATGTTTTCGGCGGCCAGCCTACTATGGCGCACAATGTAGGATTAATGCGTGAGACTGTCTCAAGTCTCAACACACAATCGAAGTGCCCACATAAACAGGAAGATGCAAAGGAAGCGAGCACTGATGAAACATCCATATAAGATGCACAATCTATTCTTTTTAAAAGACTTGTTGAAAATTCAGCTATGAGCAACAACTTTATTACTGCATACATGTTTCTGTCTGCAATTTGAAGCACTAAAATCAGGCCACACAAAACTACATGTGCTCATATCTTGGAGGTTACAACTGCTACATAAAGCATAAGAGGTACTCCCGTACTAACAACCTAGCACTCGTAGCAACATGAGCTTTCTTTAACAACATGAAGAAAGCTGGTAAATGTGACGGATGAAAATTTTACAAACAGCCACCACTTTAAGTTACCTACAAGAGTCTTCAAACACCTTGTTCTAAACTGCAATTATGAATCCCCATCTATTGAGGCAATCTGTCTGTCGAGCTCCTCGCCAGCCTTCTTCAGGAACTCATCCCAGCCACTCCCCTCCCCCCAATCCAGCATATCATATGGCACTGCTGTCATTAATCCTGGCCTCACTGCACCCTGCTGCATCACCACTCTAAATTCCACCTCCTTCCCTCTGCCCTCCTCCTCGAGCTCCTCCCATGTAAACAGCAGGGGCAAGGTATACCCGCCCCATGGATTGAAATCAATCAGCTTCACCCGCCCATCCGCTCGCACATACACATCAAATGTATAATTCTCTGAAGCAAATCGCTGCTCAATTACTTCTTCAAAAAAATCCTCAATCTTCGGTTGCACCTCAACACTCCACCCTGGCAATGATGGATAGTATGCTGATGGGTCTCTCTGGGACACAGCAGCCAGCCTCTTTGCCCGCACAAAGCAGCGGAACTCTGACTCAGGCCGGAGGCCTGGGTACCACTTGCGGAGCGCAAGGTAGTATTGGAACCCATCATCCACCCAAGTCAGCTCATTAGTTTCTTGTTCGACATCCTCTTCAGAAGCATCATGCGCATCACTCTGTGCAGCACTATGTTCCTCAGCTGTCTGCCTGGAATCACTCTGAGAAGCACCATCATTTTTACTCTCCTGGGCGTTTGGTTGATCACCAGTATGGACTTTCTGTTGATAAGTCTCCTCTTCACTACTGCCCTTAGCGTTTGGTTGAGCGCCACTCTCGTAGGCCTTTGGTCGAGCATCTTCCTTGGCACGACTTGCCTCTCTGGCATTCCGTCGAACACCATCTGTGCGCAGAAAGTCCTGGCAGGAGGGGCGCGCGGACACGAGGTCGTGGGTGACGCAGTCGGAGGAGCGGAGCAGCATGGCAACCTCGGCGAAGCAGGTGCAGCGGATGGTGGCGTCGGCGGACATGAAGGCGGCGTCCTTGGGCGCGCTCCAATTCAGCTTGGGGAGCGCGGCGCCGCCGAGGTCGGCGATGGCGGCGTCGATTGCGGCCTCGAGCTCCGGGAAGGCTGGCCTGAGCGGGCTGTCGTCGTAGTCATCGTCGGCGGAGCCAAAGAAGAGGTCGGAGTTGTCGCGGTCGAGGAGGGAGACGGGGTCGGGGTGGTGGGCGTGTGGTGGAGGGAAGGGGTGGCGGCCGGAGGTGAGGGCGGGGAGGAGGAAGGGAGGCGGCTCGGCGTCTTGGTCGGGGTAAGCGGGCTGGCCGGCGAGGTAGCGGATGAAGGCAGCGGGGAGGGGGATGATGGTGGTGGGGATGGTGTGGCGGCGGAACGCCGGGTACCACTCGTGGATCTGGCAACGGAGCAGCTCTTGGAGAAGCATCGCCGGGTGGTAGTGGTAGACTGGTAGGGTTGTGTTTCTGTGCTCGGGGGTGTTGGGATAAAAAAAAAAATAATAATTAATTGCGTTTTAATTTAAAACGTGATTAATTATCTCTGATAATCCCTATCTAATCCCGTTCCTATCCCTATGTCTATCTCGACTGGTTTATATCCCGCAACTCTATCCCCTAAATCTCGGATCTCCCGAGCTGCTTCGAAACACCCCTATAAAAGCCACCTCGTCTTCCTCCTCGCACATGTTTGGCAGCCGGTGGAAACACACACAAAAACACAGAGCTTTTGCAGGCACAGACCCACGGGCGGAGATTTCACGGAGCACACATACGCGCAGACGGAGGCGAAAAGCTGATCGGAGACGAAGAAAATCTACACACGCAAGACTAAAGCTGATCGGAGATCATCCATCACGGGAGACGAAAAGACTGATCGGAGGCCAGCAATAGCAAAGAAATCTACACACGCAAGGTGAAAAAGAAAAAGACAAAAGGAAAAAAGTTTTGCTCCTGGGTTGGCTTCCCTTGCACGTCTTCTTTTTCTACTGCATCTTCCTGTCTTCACTGCCACGCCCATGGGCGTGACCGTCCTCGTGGCCGCACCTCGGTGTCGCTGCGTCCCGGCGTTCCACGCCGCTGTTCTTCACGCCCACCGGCGCCACTCCGTCCGGCTCACTCGCCACACCGGCGCGCGCCAGTGATCGCGTCCTCCACACGCTTACGCTCGCCGTCTGCGACGCGCTTCCGTGCCGCCAAGCGTTGCCGACCGCCGCCGCTGCTCGCCGCTTCCTAACGCGCTTCGACTGCCGCCGCCGCCCATGTTGCGTCAACCGCCGCCGCCGTCTCGGTTGTTCAGCGTGCCGCTGCCGCCGCGCGCTTAGCGCGCCGACCGCCGCCGCTGTCTGGGCGCTCCCGTAGCTGCGCCGCCGTCAAGCTGAAACCCGCCGACGACCGCTGCAGCTGGCCGTTCAAGATTGCCATGTTCCGCGCCAATACGCCCGACCACCGCCAGCCTAGCGCCGCCGCTGTCCGCCGAAGGCGCTTATCACCGCCAAGACGCTGCCGACGCCATGGCCGTCGCGTGTGTTCGCCGTCCACAAGCCGTTCGCGTCTTCTGACTTCTACGCCGTCGCCGCGTGTCCCAAGGCCATCACCGCCTCGCCGGCGCGTTGCCCACACGCCCGCCGCGGGGCTCGACACCATGGTCGCCCTGGCGGTCTCGCCACGACGACGCCACACGCCAGTGTCCTCGACGCCGCCTCGACGCGCCCCCGACGTAGGCCTCGGCGCGTCCTCGACACGGGCCTCGCTCCCCCGGCTCTGCTGCCCCCAGTCCCAGCCTCTAGCTCCGACCTCCGGTGTCACTGCTCTAGACCACGCCCAGTATCGCGCTCTGCACCGCCTCTGGCTCCACTACGCTCACTCCCGTCCTCCAGCCTGGTCGGCCCCCATGACGCACCTCGTCGCACCTTCGACCCTGCCGCGATTCGGCACAGCATCTACCCTATCCTCTCCGTGCTCTACGCCCCAGGAGTTCCTCGCCGACGGAGCTACCGGCCCTTGCCATGCGCTCGCACACGCCGACTAAAAGGAGAGCATGTTCATGCGCGTGTGCATGGCCCATGCACGTGTACTGCATGTACTGCCCGAGAAACTGGACTAAGCAGAAGAACATGTTCTACATATATGTATGGCTCATGTACACGTATGTATGCATGTGTTAAATGGAGTTCTGGTTTCTGGCCTTTAAAACGAAGAACTGACACCAGCAAACCAAGTGGACGAAGCATCGAGGGGAAGCTATATTCAAAAGACCAGTTCATCAACAGTTCAAGCATTCGGCCAGTTGTTCGGATGATCAATCAATCAACCATTCAATGTCCGGTGTTCCGAGCAGCGGTTACCCCGTATGAAGAATTTCAGCACTCACTCACAATACATCTTTGGTGAGTTTCCCAAACAATTCCCTCAAGACGCAATATTAGTGTTCCACATAAAATATCAACATCTGTTTCGACGATCAAGAGAACTGTCAACATCCACATCCAAGACTGAATATGCAAGAACACTCCCGATAACGCCATCAAAGTCATCAAATTCAACTCCAAGCCAAGTGCGGAACCGTGCACCTCATCAACACACCAATTTCAACGTGGCGTTTGACGAAACAAGATCAAGCGACATGAGCGGGTGGAGCCAAACATACAACGGCTTCGCTAGGCATCACGTGGGCCCAAATCTACCCCACGTGTTCTGCCGTCGCCATATCAAACTACACCAACAAACACGGTGATTCGCGAAGCGAGGAGAAGAAGAAGATGATTCAGCAGCTTAATCGGAGGTGTTCCGCGTGTCACTCGCGGATGTAATTAACTGGGTGTCCTTCCGAGGCCCCAGGATTCAGAACCCCCACATCGTCAACAACGGAAGTCTACAGCGCGCAATCCTATCTACAGGAACTTGTATTTTGTTGTGATAATAAAATACTAGTTTTTCCTGTTCTTTCTTTCTTTTGTGTATTTTATATACACTGGCACGCCTGCAAAACCCTATTTTTTATAGAAATTTTCCGTGCTAACAGGGGGCAGCGGCGCACGGCGGCGACTGGGTAGGGCGGGAGGCTCTGGTTACTGGTTAGTGGTTAGTTCGTGCTGCGTATGCGCGTGCGCGTGTGGACTGTCACTGTGGCCTGTGACATGCGGGCTAACTACCATTTGAGCTGTAACCAGGTGGAGTTAAAGGCCCAATTACATATGGCCCCTCTCTCTACGCTGTATTTTTTTTTTTGGAATTAATCATCAGTCACCGGATGCAATGGAAGTGACGAGATAGATGGAAAGGAAGATTTGGATGCAGACTCTGACCTCCGTGCCAATAGCCGAGCCGTGCACGCGTGCAAACGGTGGCCTCACGCACACTTCAGTTCCCCCATTCTCGCGTCTTGGCTCGTTCTCCTCTTATCTCCATCGACACAACCGCTGACCGTCATTGCTCAGCGAGCCTTCTTCCTGTTGGTCTTCTTTCGTCGCCTACCGTGCCTCTCCCTCCAGTTCTTCTCTCGCGTAGCCCAGCTCTGTCTTCGTTCCCTCTCTCTGAAACCCTAGCCATCGCATCCCCCTCCGCTAGCTGGGCAGAGACGTTGTAGGGTCACCTTCCCCTTCGTCGACGACCACAGCCTCTCCCTCAACGCTAGTCTGTGCTCCTCTCAGCCGAGCCCTCTCAGTGTCACCCTGTTCTCCCCTCTTAGTACCACATGTGCCCTCTCGCTGCCAATACCCACATAAACATGGTAAATTGGCATTTCATTTTGCTATCTGGTTTGTCAAATTGTTTGACCAGATTCAATTGATTGGCATTGATTGATTTTTTTTTTCTTACTTGACATAGGCACTTGATGCATCCCTGAGATTTAGATATGCTAGAGAGCATAATTTGCCTATGACCAAGCTGCTAACTAATAGGATAGGGCATAAATTGTTTAACTCTAGAATTATGAACAAGGTTGAAGAGAGATGGCGGAATGAGAGGCTTCAATTGTCACCATGTAACTGAGATTGTCTGTGTATTTGATAAAAATGTACACGTGCATTCAATTGTCAGCATGTAACTGAAATTACCAGTGTGTATTTAAGGAAAACTTATGCATTTATTCAATTATCATTATGTAACTGAGTTTGTCAATCTGTATTTCAGAAAATGTATAACCGAACATTTTTGAAATAATGACAGTGCAACATACTTGAATAAATTGTCTATTTTATGAATGAATGGAAGTGGTGAAAAATGTTCATGTACACTGAATTACTGGACAACAACGTTGTCTTTATGCATGCATCGCATTGAGTACCTCCAGGTGAAAGTCTTGTAAAATTGTTTTTCCCTTGCACCTAAAACTGTCACTGAAGGCGACAATACAGTCATAGCAGAATCAATTACATGTCCATGACTATTGAAAATTGAAGTGCACAGAAGAGTGAAGAACAAGGCATGCACTTAAATAAAACAGAACTACATAACTTTCTGAACAGCTGAGAATAAGGCATACCTATAAATCTGAGATTTGTATGAATTTTGGTCCGTACATGTTGAATTTGCATGAATCAAAAGTTTATATGGACTTCAGTTGGAAAGCTTTAGATTCTTAACCTATAGGATTTGTGTGAATTTTGGTCTGTAACCAATAATGCAAGATCTTGTATGTGAATTCAGCACCGGAAGAGATTGTAAATCAAAATGTATTTAATTGGTATTGTATGTAACTGAGAATTAAACATTTTAGGACTGAAACATATGCATGTACCTGATGTATGCAATGCCCTGATATGCTTGTGCTACAAAAATAAAGACAATATATGAACTACATTTATCTGTATAAGTTGTGTGAATGAATTCGAAAATAATATTTGTTCTTTGCATGAGATATGTCTGGGCATGCTATAATAGATTTAAGAATTTTGTTTGGCTGAAAGAAAATTTTGGCGTCATGACAACAACAGACTGTATCTTCTAGCATCAAAGAAGTTGCTGCTATATAGTAGTTGCTGCCATGTAGCAGTTGACAAAATATGCACACTCTATTTTTTTCAAAAGTTCACAAATATGCACACTTTTTTTTTCAACATAGGAATCAATATTTTAATTAATGACATTTCAAGTTCTTATTGCTTTCCCTGTTCTCTGCTGACAAAATGTTGGAGACCGTTGTTACCATTTTAATAGGAGTTTACAACCCCTTTACGTTAGTTCCATCTTTCGAAGTAGGCATTCCCGGATTGATGATTGTGAAACCAGATCATGCTACATCACCGAACTATAACCTTGATAAATATGTTGTTCTTAGTGTCCTGAAAAATTTTACATGGTTATCCCAGTAGATTCAATGATGCACTGCCATGATGTCAAGTGATGATTGCTTGTAGTATTTGGCGAAATAAAGAACAAAAATCATGCGACATCGGCACTGCCTAGCGGTGGTGAGCGGCGACAGGGGAGTTAGGGATTTTTGAGTGACAAGGATTAGATCGAGAGATGAGAGGATAAGACGACGATGAAGGAGGAAGGGAGGTAGGTTTTTTTTTTTCTCACAATTTGACGCTATTGATCATGCCTTGGGGCGGGCGTGTGAGTGAAAAATTGCACCGCCCCGCAGCCTGTCACTGGATGGATTGGCATCGGCGTGCATGCTTGTGCTGATTGCAAGCTAGTCGCAGCCTTGGATACAAATGTGAAGACTCCAGATCATCAGGGTACACGTGGCAGGGCGCTCGGTGAAGGTGAGAGAGGTAGGCGCTACGTGTCGCCTCCATCTACCTAGGCTGCATGCATGCTGCCAATAATCCAATTATGGTACATGGCGTATATGCTTCTTTTCTCTCACCCTCTAGTATATACGTACGTCACGGCACGTTACAATTAAGCTAGGTAGCTGCAGGAAGAAGCACGCACCTGCAGGTGCAGGTAGCTAGAGAGAGGGGAGAGTGAGAGTGAGAGAGAGTAGAAGGAGAGTTCATATAAATATCTCGATCGGTGGATCATGGCGAGGTTCGTGGATCCGCTGGTGGTGGGGCGGGTGATCGGCGAGGTGGTGGATCTGTTCGTGCCCTCCATCTCCATGACCGTCGCCTACGCCGCCGCCAAGGACATCAGCAACGGCTGCCTCCTCAAGCCATCCATGGCCGCCGACCCGCCGCTCGTCCGCATCTCCGGCCGCCGCAACGACCTCTACACCCTGGTATATATATATATATATATATATATATATATATATATATATATATATATATATATATATATATATATATATATATATATATATATATATATATATCCTCAGCTAGCTTCTGCATGCGATGCGTCATATCGATCATATATATATCTATCTTGCTGCCTTTACTCGTGCATGCATGGTGATCGATGGCCCGTACTGCAGATCATGACGGACCCGGACGCGCCCAGCCCTAGCGACCCAACCATGAGAGAGTACCTCCACTGGTATGTATGTATGCATGATTTGGCACACAAACAAGTGTCAATTCTCTGTCCATCTCATTAATCCATATGCATGCATGCGTCCTTAATTTATATCTCCTCCCATCATTTCTAATTAATTCAGTTAATCCTACTATGTAATGCATGCAAGATCGATCGATGGCTGGATGAATGCATTTTTTGTTTAAGTTTGATGATATACGCATTGATCTTTTCTATATCCGTCCCGATCGAGATCGACCACTTACAAGTTAGATCTTTGTCTAATTAACGCAGGATAGTGGTTAACATACCGGGTGGAACAGACGCCAGTAAAGGTGAGTTATTGATCACTATACACATAGACTTCTAGCTAGCTTAATACTTGACGACATGGAGCTAGCTAATTGAGCATTCATATGCATGCGTTCGTGTCAATAATACTAAATTACTAATTAATTAATTTGTCCCCCAACCTTGCTGTGGCAGGGAACTAATTAATCCTTAGGCTGGTTTGAGTAATTAGGAAGAGAAAAACTAAGACATTTAGTACTATTATGGCAAGCTAAAATATGAAATAATCCTGAACGAACAATGTATATATATGTAAGGCACCTAAAAATAATCAAGATTGTGCATATCTGCAGTGTTAGTATATATATCTAATACTCCCTCCATATCCCAAAAACTTAACGTTTTGGTAATCGACATAGTCTTCGAAATACAATTCTGACCACTAGTTACTATTGTAATTTATTTATAAAATCCACTAAAATAGTGATAATATTATGAAAGAGTTTTTGAGAGGAATATTTGTATGATTTTTAAGTGCTGAATTTGACCTAAATTGTAAAAAAACTTCATAGATAAAGTTTTAAAACTTCGACTTACGCGTATCTCTTTTTGACTCGGACTCCTCCACTCCGGTCGTTGCTTTTCTTTCTGTAACTTTGAAAATAGCTGCTTTACCTTCAGCCACATGAATTCTCGATTTTTTTTTATTTAACGTCAAGTTTTTTTTGTGATATGGACATAGTAATACTTTTGTATATGCGTACACCTTGGAGTCTAGACCTAATTAAAATACAGAAGTATAGGTATTTCGTTCGATGCTGATGTTACATGACGACTACATGCAACGAATCTTTTTGATATGTATGTATGTCGTACGTACGTATCTCATCGAAACGGCCACCATACCTGGATGTGGTAGCAAAACTACAAAAAAAAAAAACTTCTTTCATATATACCAACGATATATGTCGATCTGTTATCCGATATATAAGTAGAAAAGAAGATAATATTAATTGTTGCACGTATATGTATGCGCGCAGCACGGATAGCTCTCAAAATTTTGGTACTGCTAGTCATTTTGCTTTGCCAGAGCCATCTCCGGCAGCTACTTCAAATTTTTACTCTATAACACTATTCCCTACGTACTCTATCTATCCTCTAAAATTTCTTTACACTTTACATTACACTCTAAAAGATTTATTCTCTCTAACAGCTACTCTATACCTAAAAAAAGTCAGATAAACAGTATTTTAGAGTGCGGAGATGCTCTCAATGGCATCTAGGCATGCATGCAGATGCGTGGCACAAACTCTCATGCGAGCATGCATGCAGCCGTCAGGCCAAGCTGGCAGCACACCTGTGACGCAGCGGCCTGCGCACGTGTCGGCGCCCATGCAGCCCAAGCGTTCGTGCACGGAGGCGTGGCACGTGTGCGTGTGCATGCGTCGACGCGTGTGAGCCGGGCCGTGCATGCACGCGTGCGGCGGTGCGGGCGATATGATCAGCGTACGTGCTGTGTACGCAGGCGAGGAGGTGGTGGCGTACATGGGGCCGCGGCCGCCGGTGGGCATCCACCGCTACGTGCTAGTGCTGTTCGAGCAGAAGACGCGCATCGCGGCGGCGGCGGCGCCGGCGCCGGAGGACCGCGCCAACTTCAACACGCGCGCCTTCGCTGCGCTGCAGGAGCTCGGCCTCCCCACCGCCGTCGTCTACTTCAACTCCCAGAAGGAGCCGGCCAACCGCCGCCGCTAGCTCATCATCGATCGACGACACGAACGCGCCTCCACCGTGCATGCAGCTCCGCCCACGATCGGTGATAAATAAACGTAGCTACTTATATATATATTTTCCATCTCCATCTCCATCTCTATCTCTTCTGTTTAAGTACTTAATTAGCTAGCTAGGTGTGTTTGCTGTACGTGTTGACCTAGCTCCTTAATTATGTAGAACTGTTAATTTCGAGGTTTGCAAACGTAAGTACGTACAATATATTTACGTGTGCCCATGCAGCTAGCTCGCGATTTGATCACCTCCATCATGTTTTACATGGTAGCTTCTTCTCTATTTGCCCTTTGCTTTGATAGTATAGTATAATATAATATATAGATGGATAGATTATTACTAGGTGTGCATTAAATCGACATGGATGCCGTTCCTTTTTCCTTCCTACCAAGTTACAATACAATATATACATCTGAATTTTCTTTAAGAAAGAACGCGAGAAAACAGAAATTAAGGCCTTCAGACTTTAGTTAGTTCACCCTGTGATCGGTCCTTCCGGCCCAGTTTGGATAGGACGGGCCCAACCCACCCAATCTGAGGCTAATCGGTTTCAGCAGCAGTTCTAAACGAACAAATACTCCCGTAGTCCCATAAATAAATAACAGAAGTGTGTTCCATCTTAAAAAAACAGAGGTGGCTAGTGTAACGCTTAGAGCATATACATTGCTCCACCTCAGCTGTTTATAAGTCGTCCATAAGATATATCATATAAAATAAAAGATGATGTGGATAAGAGAGAATACATATAGAGAATTGAGCCGTATGTAATTATATAGTGGACTATAGCACGGAAACCAAGATAAGGTGTAAGTGTAGACAAACTATCTAGAGAGAAGATGATTGTTTACATCTATTGCATGAGTTGTGTACAAGACCATATATAGATGACATGATAACTTGCTATAGACAACAACTATATGTAGCATTATACATGTCCTTAGAGGTCTTTCCCACAGCTAGCGCTATCATGTAGTTTAACTTGTGAGGTCATGTGAATACGAAATTAACACTAGAGGCAGCACCGAGAATCCCCCACAATACGTGAGAGTATACTGTTTAGAGACAGCTTTAGAGACTTCCCCCACAGTAGTATACTGCTTGGAGAGAGCCTGACAGACTTTTACCGTGGGTACTGCTCTAATTAAGGTATGCGCATGCATGCATGTATACTGAAATTCCTATATGCCTGTGCGATGATCTCATTCACATACGACGAATAAGCTGCGAGACGAACAGATCAGTAGGCATGAAAGCTACCAATCGATTATGTAGTACGAGTGACAAAAAAAGATTCGAAATCACAACAAGTAGAGTGGCGCACACGCTTGCGATAGGGAGGAAATTAAGCTCTACTTGTTCATTAGCTCTGCAAAATGGACGAGTTAATTAGACTAACGCAAACGAGCAAAGCAAGCCAAAAATGGAGCTAGCGCCGGTTCACGCGCCATGCCCTCGCAACTCAAACTGACAACTGCAACAGTGCAACTAGATGCGTATATAGATACCAAGAACAACACGCCCGCCAAAAGAGAAGATGAATTTTGTGGCAGAAATCTGCCAGCTAATTAACGTGGATCTGATCCTGATGGTGTTAGTTCTTGGCCGGCGGCGGCGATGGCGGTGGCGATGGGAGTAGCTGGTTGCCGTCGGAGTCGTAGGCGATGTGGCCGGAGAAATCGAGCGGGCGGCACTTGTCGCCCATCATGATGGTCTTCTTCCACAGGGCCTCCTCCCCCGCGGCCACGACCTCCTCTATCTCCTCCTCGTCGCCCCTCGGCGGAGACCGCCTGTTCCATGAGACCATCTTGGCCACGGCCGCCGCCTTGCCGCTGAGGCTGGCGATCAGCTGCTTCCCGCTGGCGCCGCCGCCCTGCAGCTGCGGCGCCGGGGACCCGCGCTGCTTCCACAGCCTGGTGCAGAGCGACACGACGACCGTGGCGACGACGAGGACGAGGACGAGGACGAGGAGGGGGGCGGTGGCGCGATGCTGCTCGGCCTCGGCCTGGACGGGTAGAGGCCTCGCCATGGCGCGCGGCAACTAGCAACTAGCTTGTGTGCTTGGACTCTCTCTCTGCAGCTAGTAGTGCCTGGCCGTATTGGCGGGGAAAGCAAAAGATGCGAGGAACATATAGAAAGGAGGATAGAAATGGAGACGAAAGGTAGCTACAAATTCAAATTCATGACATCACGTGTTCTTCTCCATCGATTTCGTTTCGCCGTGGTAGACACTTCGCGTTGACCGCAGCGCTCAAGTCGGTCTTCTCATCGGAGGGTAATTAATTTTGAGCCAGGCAGCGTGCCACGCGGCTCTGCTTCATTTGGCCCGAGTACGTACCCGACAACTCCTGTGGGAACGCCCAATGGGCACTTAAAAATGAAATTTGAGGATTAGGGTTAGGAGGTGAATAATCATAGGAAGAGCAATAATGAATATACAGAGTGATGGCTAAGAAATAGGGAGTGAACGGTGAATATAGAGAGTGAGATTTTGAACCGTGAAAATAGGGTTGTTGTTGAGAAAGCGAATAATTATGATAGAAAGAGCAACAATGATAGGGAGACAAAAGAAAAGTGAGAGAAGACCAGTGATAGGGCGAGAAAAATAGGGATAGTATTGGACATTCCTTAAAGTCCTAAGTGGTAACCCTCTTTGGTTTAAAAGGCAAGCCTTTTTGCTGCTTTCCGACTTTTGTACAGTAAAAAATCACAAAACCAAAACAGACAATTTGATTTTGAAGGCAACGCCCTGTTGAAACCAGTCTATCTGGCTTCTAGAAAACAATTCTCCATGCTTGAAGAATAATAGTTTAGCCACAGCAATTCCAAACAGGGACAAATGCCTACAGGGCTAGCTGCAAAGTTGTTTTAACTTAGAAACCAATTTTTTTTTTTGAACAGCTTGAAAGCTGTACCATGTATTAAGGCAGGAGAAAAATTACTGGAGAAAAAAATTACAGAAGCCCGAGGGCGAAAAGGCTAAAGGAGAACTGAAGAAACATTCTCAGGGAAAAAACTAGCAACACCCTCAGCTCCTGCCAAGGCCCATAATCTAGCACTGTCCTGGATTTTTTGAAACAACATAAGCAGCGGTAGGGGATTGTTGCTGAAAATGCGCCTATTACGCTCACACCATATCTCCCAGCAAGTAAGGATTAGAATGGAGTGGATTCCTTTTCTGTGGGGAGAAACCACTGAGGCTAAGCATTCCTCCCACCAGAACAATAGGTCCCATCCCGGCCTGCAAATGGTTGCACAACCAGTCCATCCAGCAATTTTCGCCTAGACAATATTAACAATGGGACATTGGGCGAACAAGTGCTTTGCCGAACCAAATTTAAAAGAGTGGATAACAAGTTAAAAAGTGGGCGGAAAAATATGGTTTGTATATTTTGGTGGACCAAGTTAATCATGCATGATACCGTCTCTTAAAGTCAATAGTAAATTATGACCGATCCCTTTGGTTAGAAAACACATATATCATTTTATATATTAACATGGTTTCTATAATAACACCTTCACATCTAAGTACTATTGCATTTTTTAAAATAAAAAACCTAGTAAAATTATGTATTTATATGTAGTTTTCGAGACGAATCTATACAAGATTTTCATTTGTCTAATCTAAATATTTAAAAAGATGTACTTAATAATTTTTAAAAATCTTGTTGCAGTTATCTGATCTCAAACTGACATGTATGCGTGACGCGATAGATGGAGTGCTTTTAGCGAGAAAATGCTAAAGATGAAAAAACCAGTCCCCTCTCCGGTTCCACGGTGCATGCTTCTCCGGCGACCCATAAGCCATAACCAACGTCTAGTGGGGCTTTTATGCAAAAAATGCCGGGAAACATTGAAATGTTTGTGCTGTCACATTAATTGGGCCGGCCTTGTTTCCCAGGCCGGTTAGGCTCAGGACTCCTCAAATTGTATATGGGCTAAAATGAACTGGACCTGCTAACTGGGCTCGATCAAGTGGGCTAACAGGTTTGCAATTAACAATGGGCTTCTACTGGCCTCACCTCCCTTGGGGATTCTTCCCTTGTCCATTTTACCCTGCTCCTTGAGACCAGCAGCGTCTTGCTGGGAGAGCCTTTTCTGGACAGGTTCATCGCCATGCCCATGCAACCAAACACGTACTAGTATGCGTTTCATCAAAGAAAACATATGCCAGTATCAATAGCCCATGGACCAGGTAATCCGTCAGACTCAGACCCTGTTTATTTAAGCTGTGGCTGTTTATGACTTTTGACTCTAGAGAGTCAGCTTTTGCAAAAGCAGTTTTTGCAAAATATGTATCTGTTTGGCAACCCAGCTTTTAGTTCTACTGTCCAAGTGGCTTTAAGGGAGGAGGAGCCGGCTGCGGCGGCGTCGAGGAAGGAGGAGGAGGCGGAGGCGGCATCGAGGGAGGAGGAGGCGGTGGGGGCGACATCGAAGGAGGAGGCAGCGGCGTCGAGGGAGGAGGTTCAATCCGCAAAAGCCACAAAATCTGGTGAAACTAGGCTTCTCGGTCCTAGTTGTAACGTGGTGTTTGGATGATTAGCTTTTGGAGAAGTAAAGTCTAGAGGCTGGTTCTTTGTTTGGACTTCTGGCTTCTACAGTTTAGAAACTAGTTAGAAGCCAAAACAAACAGGACCTCCGCATGTCAGGACGGCTTGGTGTTTCGTTCCCTCCTTTATGCAAAGTTTCAGGCCTGAACCCACTCTGAATTTCTGAGCAATATCAAGCACTGAGTTTTTTTTCTCCCTTTTTCTTTTGCCATTACATGGTTTTGGTTTTTAACCCTGATCCATGTTTTTTTTTTTGTGATGTGATGTAGTAGCTGACAACCACCGCACAAAGAGCAATCATCTGGAGGAGAAAAAAAAATGGAGAAACGCTTCTGAAATATTATGAATACTCATGTCAGGGTTGGTAAACGAGGAGTGTGCATGATGTGCAAGGAGATTGACGCTCAGTAAAAATTTAGAACATAAACTACTTCAGAAAAAGCACAGACCGAGAGACACTCGAGGCTTCAATCCCTTTTTAACTGACTGTCACACTCACATGACAAAAATGTGTCCATGCACGGATTCACCTCGGAGCTTAACTGTTACTTTCATGATAGTCGGGTAGCTCAAAACAGAGGAATGGAACAAAACTGGCAGCTATAGTTTCTCTTTCATGCTTATAGCAATCGCTTTATGCATATCCTAATCTCTGCACCACTGCAACGCTACATTCTGATTCTGCATTCAGGTTGGGTGTCTACTATCTACCACTACCATGGTACCATCCTAATTGAAAAATTGAAAAATGGTCCTGAATTTCTGCACCACTGCCACTGTGCCACACTACCATAGGACCATACCAATTGCAAAATGGTGCTGAATATCCCAAAAGGAAAGGAAAGGAAAAGAAAAGAAAAGAAAAGAAAAGAAAGGAATACTGCTGCCTGCAAGCCAAGATAAGGGGCACCCACACATGATACATGGACATGCTGTTGTCTATCCTGGAGAGGGAGGTTAGGGTAGGAGGATCACCAAATATACCCTCCAGTGGAAAAAGAGGTTGTTGCCCACTTGGCTTTCCTAGCCTGCATTATCAGCTGCCCTCCTGTTGGAATTGTACTCCTCCCAACTCTTCCAACCCTCTCTCTTTCAGCCATATTTTCTTTTCTCCTAACACAGTCTGTGTGAAGCACATCACCACTGATCAGTATTGGTGGCCAGTCCCCATCCTAGGCCTGCTTTCCTTTGTACCATCTTGCAAATGCTCCAAACCTTTGTACAATTTTTCTTCTGTTCATTAGGTTCAAATCAGTGTGCTTTGACATCACAACCAACCAATTCTCCCAGCTGATGGTGTACTGATGTTTCTTGACAGCAGGACCTTACAGTAACCTGGTCCCTTGAGCTCTCACTCTTTTTTTTTTTTTTGTGTAAACTTGGCTTCAGGCTCCTGGATTCCATGATTAGAAAAGGGACTCTGCTTTAAGCAGGGCCGGGGATGAGTAGGGAAGCAAAAGGCAATCTCTTTAATCTCCATGTCACTGATTGAGAGTTTGTTGAACAATGCTGACTTGTCTGTCAGTCCCTTGCTTCTCAAGTGACGGACCAAAGCATAAGGGGGCTCTTCATGGAGCACCACAGCCATTCAACTCACTAATTAATGAAGACTAGATAGGGTAGCTGCTTTTGTTTGCAGATCATTTACTGGAGCTAAATTGACATTTGGTAGACAGCATCTGTCATTAACGTTTCAGCACTTCATCAGTTGACCCCGTAGCGTCAAAATTTCTAGACCTGAAACACATCTTCTTACCCTGTCCACGCTCCATGGATGTCATTCTTGTCGCTGTCAATTAACAATGGCGAAACGTCTAATCTTTCGCGTGCAAGAAGATCTTGTAGCGTTGCAGTGAGACGCGCCACCGACACCCAGTTCGATCGTAACATCTCAACCTAACCAGAGCTCTAATTAGAAACTTACAGAACCTAAAACTCGCCGCTAACGGCTCGTAAGTTCTCATGATCATCGACGTCTCCCGGCAGCCGTCTCCATCTCCCAACTATTTAACCATGGACATGCCGGAGTTGGGACGTTTTGGACTACGGCCTCACCTCACAAGTCAGATTCCTGAAGAGACAGCGAGGATGCCATCTCTCCGGCCAATCTTGCTCGTCGCAGTCGTAGCATTGTGGTCGGCTGCCGGTGTGGTGGCCGACGACGACGCGCCGGGGATGACGCCGGCGACCGGCACGCAGTTTCCTTTCTGCCCGCCGCAGCCGTCCGGTGGCTCGATAGTGCCGTTCCCGTGGGCGCCGCCGCAGCCGTCCGGTGGCTCGACAGTGCCGTTCCCGTGGGCGCCGCCGCCGCCGATGGCGCTGTACCCTCAGGATCCGGGGTACTTCCCGTCGGTGGCATCACTGCCATGCCGTGCTAGGATGGCGGCGGCATGGCTGCCGATGGTCTCTGTGCTTTCTGCTTTCTTGGTGCTTTTGCAGTGAGACTGACTCACTGGTCTAGATGTATGTGTGATGACTGTGAGTGTGAGTTTGAGTTCAGATTACACACTGATCTCAATATTGCAGCTGGTGTGCTGCTGTGGTAAACTTATGTAGTATAATTCGGCCTTAATTCCATATATAGCTTTGAACAATCCAAGAAATGAGTTCCTCCTTGTTCTAGTAACTCTGCTCCATTTGTTCATAGAGATGAGATGCATGCCAGTTTGATTTTTGTATGACTGTGGCTTCATCAGATATTCAAATATATTGTTTGAATCATGCACTTATTCTTGGTACAGGGTTTTAATAATATCGTTTGACATTATCATCTCATACTTTCACATAAGAACCTGTTCTGTCAAAGATGGCTGCAGAGTAAAACCGGCCGTTTCCCAACGAGGAGAGATGGAACAGGAGCCCATGTGCTGTCAACTTTTGGGGAAACATTGGAATTGTTCCTTGAATTTGATTGATGTTTGTATAAACCGCTGTAGAGTGGTTTCCTTTCACGGTTCAGGTGAAAAAAAAATCTGAATAGGATGAAGAAAACAAGCTTGCAAGAAATTTATTCTCACGGTAGTTTATTGTAGCATGAATGTAAAGGTCTTTATTTTAGTTAGTTTGTTTGTTGCTATCAGCAGTTCTGCCTTTTTTGTACTATCAATTGGTCTATCCTGGTAGATGTATTTATATATAGGTCTAACATGGGCTTCCATTGTATATGGGGTTTCCTAATATACCTCTTTGTACATATATATACTGGTCTATTGACCCAGATGAATACGGACCAGGATGGTGACGAAGTCACGATGACTTCGACTGCATAGGAATGGAATCCGATGAATACACGTGTTATTGATAACATGGTATCGGAGCGTTTTAGGATTAGGGTTTGAGGCTCTCAACGGTGTTGCACTTGCGCTGTTTCTTCTCACGCTCTTCCAGATCGGGTTGTCGCTCGTGACGTCGGCTCGCCGCTATCGCTGTACTTGTCGCTATTGGTGCCGGCCACCGCTTCTTCGGTGGATCTGCTGCTCGCCGCCGACCTCTTCACCGTCGGCCGCTACTCCTCCCTGCCTCTGCGTAGGTTCACCGCCGCCGCGTTGGTACGCTGCCACCATGTCGGTCTGTTGCCACCGTCGCCGCCCTTGCCACCAACCCTCCGTCTCCGTCTTTAAGGATGGCGCAGATCTAGCCCCTGCGTTGGTGGTCTCCTCCACACCGCTGCTATCGTCGCTGCTGTCCCGTTGCCCCCATCGTCACCAAAGCCGCCGCCGCTCGTGGATCTCACTCGTGAAATCCAGGTTGTGGTGGCTTACGGAAGTAGTAGTACTACTTGGGTGGGTTTATAATAGTACTTCATACTAGCACTATCAGAAGCTGCAGCAGTGTAGTAAAAAAAAGAAAGAAAAACAGCAGTGTAGTAAAAAAGAAAGAAAAGAAAAGAAATATCATCGAGCACTGTTTCTGTACCTCACTGCCCGGTGATTTTTGCTAGTCTCAACTTTCAAGATTGGGCTCTTCACATGCGTCTTCATATGCGTGGTCAACGTCTTTGATATTTTCTCACCGGTGAGCTTCCATGTCCGCCGCATCCTGATCCCCCTGTGCTGCCCACTCTGAAGCCAGATGATGATGATCTTGCTAAGAAAAAGGCCTCTAGTGATCATAAGAGGCTATGGAGTCCTTTCGGTCTCAGTATACTGCCTACAAATTTTGATGTGATGAGAATGCTCGTGCCTCTACTATTTTGGTTGTTAGCATAGATGTGCATCTCACAGGCGAGGTGGTTTCGCTAGCTTTTGCACAATTAATGTGGTCACATCTTCGTGACCACTGTGAGCCTACTGATGACTCTCCGTATCTTGCTGTTGTATGACACGAGTAGTCATTGCAGCAGGGTGATTCTACAATGGATGGGCTTTATGCCCAATTTTTTCTTGGTGTGGCGTCAACTTGACTCTCTTGACATAGTGGATGTGATTTCTATACTAGATGATCATGACCGTTGGACTTGTGCTTCTGTCAGTGCTAGCGGTCTTGTTTGGAGCTTCGTCATATCTATGACTTCCTCACACGTCTTCGGCCAGAGTTTAAGTAGATTCGTGCTCAACTTCTTGCTCGGCACCCTCGTGAGTCGTGTCACCTTGCTGGAGTCTCTTGTTGCTCTTCGTACTAGGAGACTCGCCTTCGTGGTGCGGGTTTGGTTGCTTCTATGTTAGTTTTTGCTCTACGTACACCGACTTCGACACCTGTTGGTTCTCACACCGTGTCTTCATCAGTGCCGCCATATTTTGGAGTGACGACAAAGGCTAGACTTCATTGCAATTGTGACAAGGATGGTCACATGAAGAAGAAGAAAGATTTTTCTCATCGTCGGCCGCCCAAGGGCACTACAGCACCAGTCATAGGAGATTCAGATTCTTCTTCATAGCGCAGCCTTGACACTTCTGCTGAGATTCTCATGCTACTGCATCACATTGATGCCTTCATGCCAATAGGTTCTATTGGTTCTGCTTCCTAGTCTTCTAGTAAGAGACCACCAACTTCATCTCCAGATATATCACCATAGATACTCGACTTAGGTGCTTCTTTTCAGATGACACCAGATTCTTCCTACCTAACTTCCATCAGTCCTTTAACCATGCCGGTAACTGTTCAGATGGTAGATAGTACCTCTCTTCTTGTTACAGGACGAGGCACTATTTTGTCTTCTTTTTTCATGTTCCCATAGTCTCTCATGTCCCTAAACTTACCATGAAACTTATTTCCGCTGACCAGCTCACTGATCATGGTTGTTGTGTGATTCTCGATACCGACCCTTGTTATGTTTAGGATTGTTGCACGGGTATTTTGGTTGGTGCTGCCCTTTGCACCATGACTCCCAGCGTCTCTGGGAGGTTGACTGGCTTCATCTTCCTTTCGCTGCTTCAGCCAGTCTCTTCGTCTCCGCTGTTCCTTCATGGTGTCCTTTGCTCAGTGGCATCATCGTTTGGGACATATCTGTGGTTCGCATCTATCGTCTTTAGTTCATCCTAGTCTATTAGGGTCTGTGTCTGGTAATGTTTCTTTAGATTGTGCAGGTTGCAACCTTGGCAAACAGGTGCAACTTTCCTATCCTTCTAGTGAATCTGTGTGAGCACGTCTGTTTGATCTTGTTCATTCTGATGTCTAGGATTCGACCCTCTTTGTTTCAAAAGGTGGTCTATATCATTTTTATAGATGATTTCTCTCACCACACTTGGATATATTTTATATCTTCTTGTAGTAAGATTTTATCCATCTATAAGAATTTTTACACCATGATTCATACTCAGTTTAACTCTCTTATTCGTGTTTTTTGGGCTGACTCTGCGGGGGAGTATCTATCTGGGTCTCTTCGTGGTTTTCTTGCTGAGCAGGGCACTCTCTCTAAGTTCTCTTGTCCCCGCCTTTATGCTCAAAATGGTATTGCTGAGCAAAAACATCTTCATATTCTTGAAACCGCTCGTACTCTCTTGATTGCCTCTTCTGTTCCACCTCACTTTTGAGCTGAGGTTGTTTTTGCTGCTTGCTATCTCATCAATCTTCAGCCTTTTTCTATCCTTCAGGATGGTATTCCCATAGAACGTCTACATGGACACACAGCGGAATACTCTAGTCTTCATTCTTTTGAGTGTGCATGCTATGTTCTTCTTGCTCCACGTGAATGCACTAAGCTGATTGCATAATCAGTTGAATGTGTTTTTCTAGAATATAGTATTGAACATAAGGGATATTAGTGTTGGGATCCTGTTGTTCGACGGATGAGGATTTCTTAGGATGTTACTTTTGATGAGTCTCATCCTTTGTATCCTCGTCCTTCTTTTCCTACTCCAGCTTCTATTGTTGATCCCCTCTTCTTTTTGACTGTCGTTGCCACTCCTATCTCTACTATACAAATTCCACAGCATGTGTCTCCCTTACTTCCTGAGTCTACCACTCCTACTTCTCCTCTCACAGAGTCTCCCGTAGCTTCTTCCCTACCGGTTTTAGTTTCTCTTGTTCCCCCTTATCCTTTTTTACATCCATCAATTAGCAGTCGGTTAAGGATCCTCCTGCCATCTCATCTCCTTCTGATGAGCCAGCTTTTGCCTCTCTGTCATATGCTCTTTGTGATCGTCAATCCATTTAACCTCCTGAGCATTTTGGTTTTGCTGGTGCTGCGTTTTCGAAATCGGACTCTTATCGCGATGTTGTTGTTTACCTAAAATGGCAGCATGCAATGGCCGAGGAACTTGCTGCTTTTGAGCATATCGGCACTTGGGAGGTTGTGCCTCTTTCCTCTCATGCTTATTGAAAGTGCATCTAGGCTCCTAATTATTTTGGTGATTAATGACAACCGAACAAAGGGACTAATGAGTTTGTCAAAGATCTATTTAGGTTTTAGTCCAAGAGGAGCAAAAGTGAAGGATACGGGCCCCTCAATCAAACTAATCGGTTGTGAGAGGGTGTTCCGAATACTTGTAATTATTTTACTTTAAATTGAGTCTAAGGAAAGCCGTACTATAAAGAGGGATGTGGCAAAATCTGACTTTTAGACCCCCAAAGTGCTCAATAGATGAATCTTAGTGCATAGGGCAAGTCTCACACCACCACATTCTCAGTCCACAAAGTCTGGTATCAAACTGTCTGATGTCTAGTATCGGACTGTCCGATGTTGCATAGTCCAGGCTGTCCGATTTTTCAGAGTATGGGGTTCTCTGTCTGGAAATAAATTTTTGATCGGACTGTCCGATGTCCAATATCGGAGTATCGGACTGTCCGATATACATTAGTCTAGACTGTCCGATTTTTCAGAGTTCGGGGTTCTCTGTCTGAAATTGATTTCCAAATTGGACTGTCCGATGTTTATATCGGACTATCCGATGTGTGCACATCAGACTGTCCGAACTTCCAAAGTTGTGAGTTCTCTGTCCCGATTTATTATTTTGTTCAGACGTCCGATATTTGACATCGGACTGTCCGATGTTACACAGTTTTGAACCTAACGGGCAGATTTCCACCTAGGCCTATATATACCCTTTCACTCAGTCCGAGCTAGGGTTAGCAATTGCATTTATTCCACCAACCAGCCGCCACTAGCTCTTGCTCTCTCTCTCCTTAGCATTCAAAGCCTCCAATCACTCCCCTTTAATTCCTTAGCAAAATCAAGAGGGAAGGGTTAAGAGGTGAAGATCCGAGTGCATCTACGACTAGGGTTCAACCTTGAGCACTTGGGTCGTCTTCAAGCTCACACTCCGTCGATCTGTTACTCTTGGAGTTTGAGGGCTCCTAAACGGCTAAGAGTCTACCATGAGCCACCGGAGCTTAGTGTGGTGCGCCGTGGAAGTTTGTGAAGGCCGGTCTCCACCTCCGAAAGGGAAGGAACCACTGAGTAAACCAAGGGAGCTTTGTGCGGACTTGGTGAGAAAAAGGGTTGAGAGGAACCCGGGCTTAAGTGCAACCTAGCCTACCTCAACGGAGACGTAAGATCCCTTCAAGGATTTGAACTTTCGGAAAAATCGTTTGCTCACTTTGTCTCCTTTCTCTTTTTTGCCTTTTATCTAGATTTACTTCATTGTGAACCTTTGTTCTAGATCCTTGTGTTTTTCCTGTGCTGCTGGTATCTCTTAACATATTTGTTGTAGGAAGTCATCTTGGTTTGAAGGAGAAACTACTCAGATTTAAAATCCATAGTCAAGTGTTCCACAACATCGGAATGTCTGAAGTTGGTACATCGGACTGTCCGATATAATCTGCATCAGACTGTCCGACATTCCTTGGTGAAGTATTTTCCGCTTAACTCTGATTAAAATTTTACAACGCCTATTCACCCCCTCTAGGCGACATCCCGGTCCTTTCACTTGTCCCATCACGTGCAAATGGGTTTATAAGGTTAAGACTCGCTCTGATGGTTTTCTTGAGTGTTTTAAAGCTCGTCTTGTGACTCGTGGTTTTAGCAGGAGTATGGCCATGACTATGATGAAACTTATGTTCCTGTGGCTCATATTACCATTGTTCACACTCTTTTTGCTGTAGCATCTGTTCGTACGTGGTCTATCTACCAACTTGATGTCCGAAATGCCTTTCTTAATGGAGAGTTACATGAGGAGGTCTTCATGCAGCCTCCGCGAGGGTATTTTGTTCCTGAAGATATGGTTCTTCGCCTTCGTCGTGCTTTATATGGGCTGAAGCAAGATCTCTGGGTCTGGTTCCAGTGTTTTCCTTTGGTGGTCACTGCAGCAAGTTTTTCTGTTAGTGATCATGATCCAACGCTTTTTGTTCACACATTGTCTCATGGTCAAACTCTTCTTCTGCTCTATGTCGATGACATGATTATTACTGGTGCCGATCCACAGTACAATGATTTTGTCAAAGCTCGTCTTAATGAGTAGTTTCACATGTCTGATTTGGGCCATATTCGTTACTTCTTTGAGATTGAGTTTACTTCTACACTAGAAAGTTTCGTTTTGTCCTAAGAGAAGTATATTTAGGATCTTCTTGATTGGGCTTCTTTCACTGATCTTCGCACAGCTGAGACTCCAATGGAGCTTAATGTTCATGTTAGGCCCACTGATGGTGAACCTCTTCCGGATCCTACTCGGTAGCGTCACCTCATTGGTAGTCTTGTTTACCTTGGTGTCACTCGTCTTGATATCTTGTATGCTATTCATATCTTAAGCCAGTTTGTTTCTGCTCCCACTTAGCTCCACTATAGTGGTCTTCTTTGTGTTCTGCGATATCTTCATAGAACTATCTCTTGTCGTCTTTTCTTTCCACGCTCTAGCTCTTTACAACTTCATGCTTATTCTGATATTACCTGGGCTGGTGATCCCTCGGATCGTCGATCTCTTTCTGCCTATTGTGCTTTTCTTAGTGGTTCTCTTATTGCTTGGAAGACTAAAAAGCTAAAAACAGTTTCTCGTTCGGGTGCCGAGGCTGAGTTGCGAGGCATGACACTTTTGACGGCAGAGGCTACTTGGCTGCATTGGTTGCTTGAGGATTTTGGTGTTTTTTTCTCCACACTAACCCTCTCTTTTGTTTGACAACACAGGAGCTATTGGCATTGCCCATGATCCGGTGAAGCATGAGCTTACAAAGCATATTGGTGTTGATGCTTTCTATATGAGGTCACATATTTAGGAGAAGGTTATGACTCTTCAGTATGTGATTTCAGAGCTTCAGTTGGCTGACTTCTTCACAAAGACCTAAACAAGATAGCATCACAGCTTTTATCCCTCCAAACCTAGTGTTGTTGATCCGCAATAAGTTTGAGGGTATATTGCCCTTTTGGCTCAAGATGAGTATAAGTGCTATTTATAACATCTTCTTTATAAATTAGTTATGCTCTTACCATAAACCATGTGTGGGGAAAAGATTCGGGACTTTCAAGAGCAGGCTAGAAGTCTTTTTAGTGTTTTTGTACAAAAAGGCTGGTGTGATGTCTTTCAAGTAGCCAGTGGCCTATCCTCTCCTGATCTGATGTCACAGGACAAATACTGATTGTCGCTAACCGTAACAATAAGCTGGTTTCTCAGCTAAAATCTTGAGCTTTGTACCTCTTGATAGGCTGGTTTGGAAGTGACGTTTCGCATTTAGGATCACCACACATGTTTACTGTCTATTGTACAAGCTCCAACTACAATACTCATCTTACTGTTATTACTGTTATTACCTGTGGAATCAGACTGCAACTCTTCAGAGTCCAGAGAAATCTGTAGATAGAAATGAAAGCAATAAAGGCAAATTAGGAGCTCATTAAGGCCCAAAGACTAACAATAAATACAGGGAAATTATCAAGCACAGAAAATTATAAATGTTCATGACTAAAATCACAGTGTGTTTTTTCTCCCAAAGTACTAGTAGATCAGCTGCCATTTGTCAATCTGCACGGCGTCCACGAGTTTAGTAGCAGGAGCGTTTTCAGAAATGACATCACTAAAGCGCCAGACCTCATCCATTTCTACACACATCACCGTCACCAAGTAAAAAAAAAATTGCTAAAAAGAAGAAGAGGAGGAGCGTAGGCTCCAAGTCTCCATCGTCCTGAAGAACCACTACTCATTACCGACATGTTTATAGATCCATATGTGAAGCAGTATCTACCAATTCTAAATGCTGATTCTAAAAGCAAAACCTCCAAATTGCTACATGCAAATTATTGACGCGCCCTTGACCCTGTCGGGACCAGTCGATCGACCGACGATCAATGGATACAGGGAGAGGAGGACGAGAAAGAAAATATTTCAATCACTCTCACCAATAGATCACACGAGATGGGAGCAACGAAGATGAATGTTGTAGCTATAATAACACCTTAGCTCTTATAGCTAATGGATTGTTCTTTTCGATTTATCTTCTTATCTTATCTACTTATTTCTGAATCGAAAAATTAAAAACTTTGTCTTTTACTGTCCATTCTTTTTTTGTCTCGAAGATGCATCTCAAAACTCTCAGAAACAAGTCAAACGAAGTTAATTGGAGTTTTGAAGCTATCTCGAGAAGCTCTCAAAAATCAGCTTATAAGTAAATAAGAAAATAAAATAAACTGAAAAGAAAACCCTCTCAACTGAAAATAAAATAGTATCTTTCTTTGATTTTTGGGCTCACTTTGTTCAAAAGGGTTAATTTAGATGCTATGCTTACATCTAGACAGCTGTAATAAATATATACCAGTAAAACTGTATCTCTCTCTCTGAATAGTAATGTTTGAACGGTTCCAACTATCACTGAATTACATGGCCATGTCGGTCTCACGTATCGATGAAACGGGTATTATACATGTGTAGCAGCTAACTAGGAGGAGATGATAACAACAATGGAGACGTTGAAATCACGTCACTTTTGCACGGACACGAACACTGCAGTGGCCCATGGGAGTGCACCACCACACTGCTTAAGTTAGCCACCAGCTGAAAGAATATTATGCTGCTCAGCTAGTGTACAAAGGAGAAGAGAGAAGACGACCTCCACTTGAAAAGCTAAAGCACAAGCCGATCACCCAAACATAAAACCACAAAGAAGAGAGGAGAAAGCAGCACACTTCTCCTTGTATACTCATAAAGCCTGAGCTTCTTTTGCCTTGTGTAAAGAAGCACCGCCGGCTATGGCACGGTGGCTACGGCCGTGCAGCCTCCTGCTCCTCCTGCTCTTCGTGGTCGTCGCCACGGCCGACGACGAGAAGTGCGAGACGTGCAGCACCCCGTGCGGCGGCCCCGGCTACCCGTGCACGTACGCCAGCCCCCCGCCACCGGTGGTCTACCCGCCGCCCGTGTACTCCCCTCCGCCGCCGGTGGTCTACCCTCCGCCGCCGATGGTCTACCCGCCGCCCACGCCCTCGGCCAACTGCCCGCCGCCTCCCTACGAGCCGACGCCGAGCTACAACCCCCCCACGCCGGTCTACAACCCCACGCCGATGCCGGGTTACAACCCGACGCCGTCCGGGTGGTTCACGCCGCCGAACCTGCCGTCGTACCTCACCCCGCCGGGGACGCTCTATCCGCAGGACCCTGGGTTCCAGCCAAACGCGGCGGCGGGCGGCGCCGTGGCGTGGCCCGCGGCGATCCTCATGGCGGCCGCGGCGGCCGGAGTCTTGGCCTTGTGATCGTGGCAAGGTGGGCGGTCCACGGCGACACATACGCGTATGGCCGGAAACTGCACCGATCGATCCATGGAGAGGGCAGGAGGTTGAGCCATGGTAATTAGTTATGTGCATGTCGTTTAATTAATTCCGTTCAGTGTTAATAATAAGATTAGAGAACAAAATTCGGTCATAAATTTTTTTTTGGTTATTCATGTACTTGTTCATGTTGATGTGTTGTCGGCAAATTACTCCTCCTTGTTGTCATGTACGTATGCTATTCTATTTCTCTTTAATTTGGCCATAGGGGAAAAAATTAATGTGGGCCAGTCAGACTATGTGACACATGTATATGCCTGTAATCGAACTTCAATTACATGTTTTATGTCCAAATTCCATTTGATGATACCATCATTGTGCAATGTGACCCCCTCTCTCTTTTGCAAAAGGGGGATTGCGTTTCTTTTCTCGATGCAGGTATAGATATATCATATCATTGTACGGTGGTCAAGACACTTTTTTTGGGGCAATGTATATCGATCCTCATTATGTATATGATCGATATAAATGATAATAGCACGTTTGCAATTTTCAGAATTTGTTGTCATGCAAAGAAGCGATGAAAACTCACTTAAGAAAGATTTTGCCGCATATGTAGATAGCCATAGGAGACTAGTGTACATAGAGTATGTGTAATAAGAAAATATAGGAATCCTAGCCTTAATTATATCTGACGATATCCTGGTCAGTTCGCTGAATATTGGTCGGAAGCATCTTGTAAAGACAGAGGCTAACCTCTATTTAAGTCTCAGCTAGTTAATTAACCATAACTAAAACTAATTGATGCCTCTTATACATATCGACGCACGTACTGTGCTGGTACACTCAATTAATCTAGCTTAATTATACCATATGGAGTATTAGGTCAAGTGAAGTAGCAACTCCATGTGATGGACACGATCGAGAGTAGCTTAATTATGTTTTGTCCGGGCAAGGCGGCGTGTTAATTAGTCGCACACCAATCATGCATCCATCCATCGCCCGGCCGGTGGTTGCCACGTTGCTGTCAATTATATATTGAGTTATTTATTTAATTCCCTTGTAATGTTTGCATTGAGTTAGTTACGACTAGTAACATGTAGATCGATGCAGGACACCTAGGGCCAAATTTTCTCTCCCTCCCTTGGACTGATGCGTGCTGGCTTGACCAATGGGAAAATGCAACAGTTACATGCACGTTCATTGCCAGTGGATCTCGTCTAAATTTCCTTGTTGTTTTTTAGGTTTATGTCAAGAGGCCATCACGGGCCATGTGAGATGTAGGTTTAATAGGCCAGTCAGATGTGGGAGTTCCACTCTGAGGTTATATAAAGGGTGCCGGTGGAGACTAGACTGATGATCAATCCTCTCTTCACCGAAACCCTAGCCGTTGTTTTCTAAATTCCTCTCTTGACAAGGGTGGACTATGTACAGGCGCTGCTACTTTGTGATCGATGCTAACCAAGATGAACAACGAGAAGGAGAAGATCCACTATGAGTCATCGACACGGCGTTAATTGGATGATCGACTACTTCTGTATATACAACTATGTGCGGATCGTTGAACCGGTTTTATCAACTCTTGTTCCGATACACTGCACCATCTGTCAGTAACATCTCATTATCTAATTGCAGGATTTCCTAGTATTCACGGTAAAATTTGATTTTTGTGCTAGCATAGCATACTTGCATTTTCCTCTACCGTCCCACCCCCTCTGTCATGTACTTTTGCCAAAAAAAAAACGACGCCTAGCTCATTCTTCTTGTTCCTCCTCCTTTCCCTCTCATTCTTTTTCCTCTTCGGTCCGATCCCGACTAGCTGCTCCCTACGCCAGTCACCATTCGTGACTGCTGCCCCTTGACTATGACCACTGAGTTGTTTGCTCATCGCCTTGCCTCAAGCCACGCCACGCCGTCCCCAATTGGTCGAGAAGCACCATCCCGCACGTCACCATTGAGCCGTGGTGGTCACGCTGCAACATGCTGCACCGCCTCCTACGCTAGGGGCGCTGTGGTCAGGGCTGCTGGCGATATGGTTGGTGGCATCGGGTCTGGCCACTAGAGGGGAGGAGAGAGGGAGTGAGAGAAGGTGAGGTGGGAGGGAGCTTGCACAAGAATTTGAATTTTGTGAGGTTTTTTTTTTCAAACCTGCATGAGAGAAAAGGTGGGGATAACACACAATCTTGGAGTTACATCCAACGGAGGTAATGTGCTCGCTTCCGCATGTACATGTGCAAAAACTACTCTCTTG
This sequence comes from Olyra latifolia, assembly GCA_036346145.1. Taxonomy (NCBI): domain Eukaryota; kingdom Viridiplantae; phylum Streptophyta; class Magnoliopsida; order Poales; family Poaceae; genus Olyra; species Olyra latifolia. The sequence goes on along the minus strand of CM070528.1, from coordinate 54,130,731 downwards.
ACGGACCATTTACTTCAGCTATTATTGAACAGCTGAGGTTAAATGTCGGGTTTCGAGAAGTTTGAACGTTTTGATGGATGATATTTGAAAACTTTGAGAAACGACTTCGAGATGCTCAAGAAACAGCTTCGGCAGGGCCTGATAAATTAAGAGCAGAGCAGGTCAAGGTTTTTCATGTCATCGACCATTCAATTGTGCAGTATGAAATCCTTGGAAATGTATTGCGTTTTCTTTTGCATATTACTTTTGACGTGTGATCCTTGGAGATTCATCGATCCATGGACAGAGCTGTGCCATTTCGAACACCAAGGCAAACTGCGTTCTTGCTGCTTTCGGCAACCGAACAAGCTAGTGACAATACAAGAAAGAATATTATATGTTAGGTTTCCTTGGGCAGCTTGCACATACTAACATTTCATCATGGATAGCTGATCTGCTGCAGTCAGTCCTTGAGATGGAAGTAAGCTGCAGGCATCACAAGGTGATCGAGTGCAGTACTGATGATTGCTTGAACAAGTGGGGAACAAGAGATGAAGAAATGGATACAAAGCAACCTACTCTGAACAAATGAACGCCCTTTCCCAACCATCGACAAAGAAGCTAGCATGCACTTCACCTTTTGGCAAAGTGATAGTCTTAAAAGAAAATATAAGTTGTCTAGATGGAGTTTGCTCTGCCAACCTAAAGATCAAGGTGGTCTTGGAATTCAGAATTTATGTCCAATGAATAAGTGTGATCTTTAAACTATTGAACGAAAATGGTACATGGCAAAAATTACTTGTGAGGAAATATTTGAGTTCCAAGACTTTGACTCAAGTAAAAGTTCAGGCATACGATTCACATTTCTGGGAGGGTCTTATGAAGATAAAAAAATGAATTCGTAACTTGGGGTTCCTTCAAATTGCGAGATGGTACCCAAATCAAGTTTTGAGAAGATGTATGGTTGGGATCTACACCTCTCAAGGAACAATATCCAACTATTTTGACAATAGTTCGGAAAAAACATGATACATTTGCACAAGTTTTGAGTACTAATCCGCTTAATGTTTCTTTCTGTAGAGCATTAGTAAGGCAGAGGTTAATTGACTGGCCTTATTTTATTTAGTCTTTTAATATGTGTTCAGTTGCAATGTGACCGTGATATTTTTACCTGGAACTTGAATAAAAGTGGCCAGCTTATGGTTCAATCAATGTACCAACGATTGGTTAATCAGAATGTTTCGTTTTCTAATAAGTGGTTATGGAAGATTAAGCTCCCTCTAAAGATCAAAATATTTCTTTGGTTTTTAGGGAGAGGGGTCATTTTGACCAAAGATAATCTTGTGAAAAGAAATTAGAAGGCGGAGTCCTAAGTGTTGTTTTTGTAGTGCTAATGAAACCGTCCACCATCTTTTTTTTATTTCCATTTTGCTAGATCAATTTGGCATGTGTTTAGTTCGAATTGTGTTAGGTTTAAATCTCCCAAGGAGTTGTAACCATTTGATGGGGTATTGGCTTTGGGGATAGTTTTAAAAAACTCATTTTAGTTGGAGTGACATCTTTGCTTTGGTTTATCTGGCGTTGTCGAAATGATATTATTTTTGACAATTGCAAAGACATAACCTTTGTGTGGGCTGTTTTCAAGAAGACCCATTGGTTGCGGCATCGGTTGTTGCTTCTAAAGGAGGATGATAAAATGACCAGCGTTGAAGCGTGTCATTCGTTGGAGCTAGTGGTCATGTCTTTCTTCGCTAATAATAGCTGGAGGCTTAATAATAGAATTTGTGATGTGTAAACTTTCTTTCCACCTTTTTGAGTGGATGTTTTATAAGTTGCATGAGACAAATATAAGTTTGTAAGGGCCATATACATCTTTAGATGTAAAGACTGGATTATTCCATTATTAGAAAAAAGGTACTCATCCATTGGATGTTGTCAACAATCCTACTACTTGATATGAGACGGTTTGGTGTTGGGCATCTAAAGAAGCTGGGCACAGATGCCCTGCATTTTTCTGTCCAAAACCAAAAGTGGTCAACTGCAAATGGCCCAAACCAACACCCATCCCATCACAACCTAATTCCTATTGCTAGCTATATATCAACAGAAAATGGGCCAAGAGAACTTCATTTGTAGGCCAGACTGCAAATCCCAAGATATGCATACATTCATTCTGGAGGGCCAAGGAATTGGCACAGATCATGAACGTGATGAGCAGAAACATTCTTCGATCTCGATCCTCTCTTGCAGGGAGATGAAACTCTCCGCGTTCTAATTAGCTAGCAGTGTATTGGATTTATGCAGTCGGCAATGACAGTCGCTTACGTGCTTTTACAGTGAGCAGATGGCCACTAGTAATAGTTTTGGATCCTTCTTTCGCCTACGGCACCAAGGAAGAAGCTAGCACTGAAGACGCAGATCCAAGCGGCTGTAGCGTGTTGGCTAGTGGGGCAGTCGCAAGGCAGCTGAGCTGAGCTGAGGCAAGTACATGGCAACTTCTTCAGAGAAGCTTCTCATTCTAATCATTCTAATCTCTGACAGCAATAATTCTTGGTCATCGTAGCATCTTCAGCAAAGCCTCTAAAACAGAATTTTCTCTATATTTAGAGTTTTTCATCTTTCAGCAGAGTCTATCTCAGTCTCTAAATTTAGAGTTTCTCTCTCCTAACCTCTAAATTTGAAGGATCTCTATGTCAATCTCTATAGCTTATCTAGATAGATGTTCTGCTGGTGAGAATAAAAATATAGAGAATAAATAGTGATTTAAAGAGAGAATATAAAGGCTCGATTTTAGAGCATCTGCTGCTCAAGATACTCTTAACAGACAAACATGTCAAGAAGTGGTAGACACGAGTAACGTGGGGAATCTTGCTCCTCTCCTGTACGTTATGCCCATGAGTTTGTCATGAGCTCTACTAGCCATCCCGGGCGCCCAGATTGGTCGATCCATTATCATTTGGATCTTTCTGCTTCAACATTCATTCCAGAAGCATGCGCCAGAATGGAATGTATTCGCCTCCTTGCACTCTAGCTACTCATTTCAATCACCTGCCTCTCTTTAATCTTCGAAGATACCGTATACGTAATATCCCGGTCCTTGGTGTGTGAGATTTATATGTCCATATGGATCGGGAATGGTGGGAATATTGATCCCGCATTGCTACTTTAGTGAGAATTGTATTAACATATAATATAATGTTAACTGGATCAAACATAACACACCGAGTTAATCTTTGTTGGCAAAACAAGGCCGAAAGCCGAGGAGCCGTGTTATGCATGTGTATACTAGCCCCGAGGGTGAACTAGGCCCTAACCAAACTAATATGCATCATTCCTTATTGTGCAGCCGCGTGTGGACTAGTGGCGTGGACATATCTGTAGATTTGGTAGGATTCTGAGTTATCTAAATAGTTTCTCAAGTCGTATAGGACTAAGACCGTGTTTATCTTGTACTATAAATACTTCCCCCAGGGGGGTGTGGGAGGGCATCGGCATCAACATTGAGTCATCAACAACCTCATTGCAATAACACAAACGTTCACATGCGACTGGAGTAGGGTTATTATCTCCTTCCGAGAGGTTTGGATCAGGATAAATCTCTGTCCCTGTCCGTTTTTCATCTCCACAAGTTCATATATCTATGACAAAAACCCTTTGACGGGAAGGGTTGTTTGATCCCTCAATCAATAAGCAAACTCAGTTGGGAATCTATTTCCCAATCATCGACAGATTGAAATTTCTAAATCATCAGCCCTTGACGGTAATACCATAATGTAAGTTATGGTAATATCGTGAATGTCTCAATGTGTCCCAACGGCTAGTGTTAGAGCAATCATTTTAGTGCTAAGTACTAGTTATCTTCTAAAGGTATTAACAAAGTGCAATTCATGGTCATATCGTTACAAGGTGATATGTACGTAGGGACTAGTCTCTATAGACTATGTAAAGTGATACCGAGGTGTATGTAACGGTGGTACCTTTTTTTCGGATATACTCTTAAATTACACTCGGTGACATAAATAATTATGTCAGCAACGGAAACTTTGGACCTTCTTTACAAAGGTATCGTGATACAATGTGTGGTGGTACCGTGTGTCGGTTATACTTTGTATTGATTTACGATTATACCGCAATAGAGTTTGTACAATGGAATAGGTTTTGGTGCCTTCAAGAAGGTTTTAACAGTGTAGAATACGGTATATTATATATACCGTACTTGTGCCTAAGATAATACCGGTTTCATAGACAGTTTTGTATAGAATCGTTTGTGATCTAGCCGTCCAGACTTTTCACAAACGATTCTAGATGGTTTTCTCATAGTCTTTTGTGGTATGGCGTCCGCGACGATCGAGCTGTCTTGCAGTAGAGAGTGTACATGTACTTGTGATACATGACAAAGGAATCTGTTGTGGTTTGACGAAGAAACCGGCGGCATGAACGTGGCACACATACAGGATGGAAGATGTGGATACGTGAGGCCAGCGAGAAGGAAGCTGTAGAGCACAATTATTCGTGGCTAGCTAGCTAGGTGATGAATCAAGTCAATCAGAAAAGGATTTCTTTCTCCAAAAGATGTAATGATCAATATATTAAACCGACAGATCCTGATTTCCAAGTATCTTATGTTTGATTTGCACGTTCTAGTAAATTTGCAGTTTGCACGTCAAGCTGGTTTCGCTCCTTCAGCTTGAGTTTACCATGGATCCCATGTTTGATTTTAATTGCACACTTAGACAAGGCTGGGTAATTAGAGCTTCAAATTGATGCATGAAAAATGAAGTTCCATACCAGTGTATTACGTACGTACAGCTGGAAATCGTCAGTGATCATTCCGATCTAGTGATGTTGATTTTCTTCTCTCCCTGATCTAGTGAGCAATAGGCAGTTCCTCGAGCTGTATGTAGCATTTGAGATGGAGCGCGCGGCTCTTGATGGCTATTTATTAACTTTGTATTGGACGATCAGGCGATAACTACACCCACCCGTACCTACGTCGCACTACTACAACATCGATCATCTTCGATTCGATCCCTTAATTGATTTCTTTTGCCTCCAAACGTCAGCCGGAAATAGTGTTTTTTATGGACAGTTTGTTTTACTTGATTTTAGCACTTCCTTTGGAGGTGCACGCGCGCTAAACTATTTTCTACGGTTCATTTTTACAATTTTAGTGTTTTCTTACCCCCTATGTCCAAACGACGAGTGATGGATCTTTTACTTAAATAAGCTAAGTGCCCATGTTTTGCTACGAAATAAAAGAATATCGAACAACGTCATACCATATTATGATCAATGTGTTTAGCTCATGTATTCAATTACGTTTATATACTCGGCCGTGTTTTGCGTGCATATCCTCTTGTTCGACTATTTTTATTGCTAAAGAATTCAACTGTGCTTTCATGCTCAACTGCGTGACACCTAGACACCCTTAGTTCCCACTATGTTTTTTGTGACTGCCATTGGAACCTTCCTAAAACACAAACACGATAAAATGGGAAAGCAAATCAAATCGATATATAGAAAGTAGTGCCGGTCTAGCAGGGAAAAGGTGAAGACCCATACTGGCGCTCGTGGTATGGCGATCTAGAGGAGTTGTGGAGGCGCCAGGCTTACTGGGAGTAGGTGCGGCGGCCGACAGCTTGGAAGTGGAGAAGAGGCACCAGCCCAGATAGGAGGTTGAGTGACCAGTGCCGTGTCTAGGAAGCTCGCGATTGACGTTGGCTAGCTTGCCTAAGAAGGGACGGCGATTCTGGCCAGAGGGGCGTTTGGCGGCATATAGGTAGCTGGACGGGTCGTCGGACCCAGTCACCGGATGTTAAGAGGAGAGGGCAATGTAGCTCAGGACGACACAAGTTGGTGAGCCGGAGGCCTAGATCCGGTGGCATGGACCCACGCTGAGGTCTGGTTGCTGCCGGTTTCGGCAAGGCTCGTGAAGGCCAAGGCTTGAATGGCGTGGTGGGTGGCTGGTGAGGACGGTCTTTCTGTTGCAAATGCGTAACAATGGTATGCACCATGGTGGCTAGATTAGAAACGACGGCGGCGACATGCGCAGACAAGGTTCGGGTGTCGGATGAAACTCATGACAGCGGGGAGATGCTGCTACCATTATCATGTATCTGTGGTAGACAAGGCTCTTGCTAGTTGGCTTGGGTGTTCAGTGTTGGCGTGTCAGGAGCTTGGCTATGAGCCAGGGTGAGGTGTTCATCGGTTGCATTGGTGTCCAGGTAGTCTCGGGTAGTGGCACTTGTTCGGTTTTTGGTCCTTGTTGTTGGAGGTTGGTACGGCCGTGCTTAGGGGCTAGTTAGAAACCTCGAACCTCCCTCGAGTTTTTTATCGTGAGTCCGTTTTAGAGTTAGTGGCAATGCGACATGATAGGTTTTCTTAGGTTTTTGGTGGAGACTCGTCTGGTTGGAGGGGTTGCAGGGGTTGCAGTTATTTTATTTATTTTACTCCTTGAATCGGCAGAGCTCCTGTCCTTGGTTAAAAAAATCAATAGAAAGTACTATTGCTAATTGAAAGCTTTTCAAAAATATATTACACTAAAATAAGATAGCAACATAAATAAATTAAAAGTATCATTATGACGTAGAGACCGTTTGATGTGTAGTGATAACTAGGATTAATAGTAGGTCTCATCATCATCACTCATCGTAAGATACTTTTAAATATTTTTATTTTAATAGTAGAGAGAGATGTAAGATGGATGAAATGGTCAATACATCTTGATCATAAATTGGGCAACATATCTTATGTACATAACTCTTTGGTGTACACTAACAAAAGTCATGAAAAATTCTGAAAAAATTTGTAGATGTACTCCTAAACTTACTCTATCTACGTATAAAATTATAAGTTCAAATTCATCTTGAAACTTCATACATAGGTAGAAAAGCTTGTGTACACCAATATGTTGCCCATAAATTGATCCAACGGCCACTACTAGAAAACTGACATGTCATACCGGCTCATCGGTACCGGTTGGATTGGAACCGGTACTAATAGTGGCATCAATACCGGTTCATTGGTTACAGGGCAGTAATGGGTTTTCAGTACCGGTTGGAGGCACGGACTGGTACTAATGCTCTCGCATTAGTCCCGGTTCGTGATATGAACCAGTACCGAAGGCACGGGGTAAATTAGTACCGGTTCGTAACACGAACCGATACTGATGCCCTCTCATTAGTCCCGGTTCGTAACTGATGCCTCGTTTCAGAAAAGTTCAAAAGGAATGCATATTCTATCTATATCAGTATGCGATGGTGGGTGGGTTGATTAGAAGGATGAGGCTAGAGTCACGATGTTGTGGGTTCGAGTCCCGCTTCTCCCATACATCCTCAACATTTTTAATATTTCTCAGTACTATCAGTACCGGGTGAAGGAACCGGGACTGATGCTCCTTGAGCATCACTGGATGGCGGTCTGTACCGGTTCAAAAACCGATACTAAAGTCAGTTTCCAACCGATAATAAAGTGAGTTCTCTAGTCAGCCAATTCAGTAAAAGGAATCGGCATAGCTGGCCATTAGCAAGTACTCGTCTGCCACACCATTTGCGCTCCCCCGGCCTGTATTTCAGTTGAGTAGCATGCACCATCTCCCACACGCTCCCTCTCCCTCTCATTCACAGTCACGCGCCATGGCGTCGTACAGGCTCCTCGTCATCCTCGTCTTCTCCGCGCTCCTCTCCGCACGCCCTTCCGCCGCCGACGGCAGCTACCCGTTCGACTGCCCCTACCCCTGCCTGCCGCCTCCCACACCCGTGATTACCAACTACCCGCCGCCGCCGGCTTCCTCCTCCAACACGCCCTCCTCTGGCTCCTACTGGAACTACCCGCCGCCGCAGCCGGGGAGCTACATTCCCTACTACCAGCCTCCAGCCGGCGGAGGCTTCGGCTACCCAGCGCCACCGCCGCCGAACCCCATCCTGCCGTGGTACCCTTGGTACTACAGGTCGCCGCCGTCGTCGGCGACGTCGGTGAGGGGGCGCTCCGTTCTTGTCCTGGTGGCCGTGGTAGCCGCCGCCGCCGGTTTAGTTACCATCATCTAATTAGCTAGTATCGATCTTTTTTTCCTTTTGTTTTATTTTGCAGAAATATATGATGAGGCATTATCATTAATATCATCGCACTACCATCTATATAAGATTCTAGTTCTTATTTCTTTCTTTAATTCTGATTCTAGTTCTTATTTCTTTCTTTCTTTCTGGTTCTAGTTCTAATTTCGTTCTTTATTTATTTTTTTGGCCTAATTACATCGCTTTTGGATAGTGGATCAACTATTGCCCTATATGCATGGCTAGGTGACTACTACTACTACAAAGAATATTATGTCTTGTGCTCTTTTCTCAGTGCCTTTCTTTTTTCATGCACCACAAGCCGTTCGTTTCTTCCCTGTAGAATTCTACTCGATCCACTGTATATATGCAGTGTTAACGCGATTTAATCCTTCAATATATATTTCCGCCAAAAACGCTCCTTATTAATCCTTTATAGCAATAGTATAGTAGTTCATGCATAGTTATATCAAGGAAGAAACAACTAGCATTGAGTTCACAATTAATCTTGGAGCACGTACTGATATGAATTGCTCTCTTTACTCTTCACCTCTAACTCGATTAGACCAGCGTACCAAAGATCGCATTTAGTTGCCCTGCACAGTAAGGTAACTTGAATGCAAATTTGATTAGACACACTTGAATCCAAATTCGGACTTTGAGAAAAGAAGAAATTTTCAGGCTTGATTTACACTCGTGATCCGTACGTGCACGCACTGTAAATACAAAGTAGAATAGAACTACTGGGCGTACCCACGAAGATGCAGTGTCTTTGCCGCGAAGTTTCGCGCACTCACCTACGCTGCAGCCTACAGCGCTGATGGACTACGGAAAGAAAGAAAGGGGAAAAAAAAAAAGGAATAAAGCATAGTAGCATCTTCAGCGGATACTTCAAAATTTTTCTCTATAACACTATTTTCTATGAGCTCTATCTCTTCTCTAAATTTTTTTTTACACTTTACACTTTAATCTAAAAGATTCCTTTCCTCCAACGAAGACTCTAAAATTCTTTCATACTTTACACTATATCTTTTCAGCAAAAACTCTATTCCTAGGTCAAATAAACAGTGTTTTACACATCCTGCTAGAAGATTCTCTTCTAAAAAAGGTCATATTTGTACATGTTAGGTGGTGTTAGAAAATTCTCTGTTAGATATGCTCCAACATTACTCCAATTGCCATCCATTACAGCTTTTCTAGCAAAAGAAACAAAAGTGTGCCTGCCATGAGCCCATGACCATCATTGGATTCTGTAGCCACCAAGAGCTCCATTTTTTTTCCCTCTATGCTATTGCTGAATGAGTATTATTAAACCATTCACGTCAGCTACTCTCTCCTCACACTCTATAACACTATTCACTACTCCCTCTATCCAACACTCTAAAATTTTTTCACGCTTTGCACTACACTTTAAAAGATTCATTCCTTGCACCAACTACTTTATCCCAAACTACAGTATTACAGAGCATCCGCTACGGATGCTCTTATCCATGTAATGACAATCGTCATGCTGCTATGACAGAAGCGGCTAGCTCTCCAAATACGTACCCATGGCCATGATTAACGCAGTAGCAGTGAGTCAATCTTAAGCTTTTGAGTATTACTACTCCATCTACGAGATCATGCCATGTGCCAGCATGCACAGAGAATATGGAAGCACCGGGCGCACGTGTCGATGAGCGAAATTTCTCATCAGATCCAAGGGAAGGGATGGGATGATACCTGCATGACTTTGCGCGCTCCAAGGAGGAGGAACGCAACCAAAACCAAACTTGGACTTGGGCATCCACCAACGCATATGCACGACGCAGAAGCAGACATTTCTGCTCACAACTTCTGGTAATGCTGATGCTCTGAATTCTTGCTTCACGAGTTCCAGGCATCCAAAAATCTTGCTCTCAGATAATTTTCACTGCCATTTTGTTGTTAGTAATATATATGGTACAACAGCAGAGTATGTAGCAAGCATGCACAAGGTGCCTTCTTCAGTCGTGGTAAGAGTTGTGGCACTATAATAGCGATAATTGGTGCTTTGTCAAACGCAACTTTGCATGAGATGCAAGCATCGTTTCAAAGCTAGTTATTAACGAGGTGATCTTCGTGCTTCGGTATTAAATAAGCACATGATCCAACAAAATATATTACCTGTCTGAACAAACTCCGTTCACACCTCAGGGCTAGGGAGCGAGGAATACTTGCAACTGCAGCAAACCAGCCACCAAAAAAGCTTGCTCCATGACCACAGTAACATGCTTTGTTACTAACCAAATCTCCTCAATAGAGTTATTGGCTAATCATAGAGAACTGGCTAATACATTAACAGTAATACCAAAAAGAAAGATTACTTGTTCAAAGAAAAGAAACCTTTTCAGCAAGTTCGGCTCCACGTACCATTTGCAAAAAGAATGGCTCTTCCCCTTTTCTAAGTTGGGGCAGCCAGGATAGCTGGACAACCAAACCACGGGCACCAGAAAACACAATACAGCCATGCCCTTTGAGAACGTCTTCAGCTTTGGCTGCTATGCCCCATAACCCTTTCCTTTTGTGCTGCCTATGGCACTGGCCGACTGTTGCATTCCTTGTCTTCTCCGTCATGTGAATCAGCAAGTAGCAGTTCGAGTGTAAAAAGTTTTCTACTTCAAAATGTGAATTCAGCACTTCACATCATTCACCGGGTATGTCATAGCATTTGAGCATTCACCAGAGGCTTGTAATTTCTAAGCACAAAAACAGCACTTCAAGCCAAGGAAACTAGAGGTGGCAGATTTGAGCTTGTCTAAAGCCCCCAGGAGTGTAACGTACACCATGAAATTGCAAAGCTAGACAAAGATACTAGAATCTAAAAATTCCATCAATTAGGGGAAAAAGACAATAACACACAACCCAAGTCTGCCATGAAAACAAAAGTACTTCATGTCCCATAATTGCTAGGCTCAGGCCTGAGGAACAATGAGCACCAATTAAGCATACGGGGAAGGTGATGGACATGCTGAATCAAAAACATATCAGGGAAAATGATTTAGTTCCTTCCAGAAGTAAGGTAGAGACATGACGAGAACTCCACCCATGTAAGCAAAGAGGGTTGAATGGTGCCCAAGCAGCCAACATAAACTGGGCATGGGGCTATTCAGGTCGAACGGTTAATGCACAAGTGCAAAGCAACAGTACTAATACTAACATAAGCTGGCTCGTCATTGAGATGGTAAAAGCAAAGTGGAAATAATGAAGCTCAGTTTTTACATTAAGTTAAGGATAATTCTTTTCTTTTTCAATCAGCTCCTACACCTACTTGTACTGAGTACTGATAATACTGATAAAGATAACCAAGTTTCACAAAACAGATGAAGAACAACAAATAATTCTACTATCCTCCAATCCTATATTTTTGGGAAACTATTGGTTCTGGGGATTATTTGATTCGATGCACAAGAATGGAACTTCTCAATCAGCAAAGCTTACCACCTCAGTTGCATCAAACAAAGTGAAATGAACTAAATCACAGAAGCAGCAAAAACAGGTGTTCAGAGTAATGGTGAAATACTTGCGTTTGACATTATTGTTGTCAGATAATGATACTAAGTTTTGAACCATTTGAAATGAGATTAAATCGCTCCCTGAATCTCAAATAATGATTTTACTTGGACTGGCTGATGACTAAAGTCTCTCCTTTATTCTCATGCAAATAAGGACAGGACTTTGAAGCTTCTTTTCCTACAGAAACTCCAGAAGGCTATACTACTAAACATATTTGGATTTTAGCATACACAATTACAAATGTTGCTTTCACACATCAATTTAACTAGCAGTAGAACATCGTACAAATACCAATAAAAGCAACTACAATTTAGAAATATGGCTACACTTTGATAGCTTGACTGCCAATCTGACATATTTGGATATGTAAATTTTGCTTCTACATATTAATTTAACTGATAGTAGCACACCACAAAAAACACCAACGAAAGCAACTACAATTTAGCCATATGGCAACAATTTGCTAGCAAGATCACTCTAAAACACATGTGTCATTGTACTATCACATTTGAATTTGATACTAGGGTGCCACATCAAAATTTTTGGACATGAGCATCACAACAAACAAAATAAACAAATTTCATAATGCATTTGGGTCTCTCAAGCATCTTGCTGTAAACGATGCAGCAAGTCCAGGATTGGCCCAGAAGACTCAGCCTCTGCAGCCAGTTCTCTCACCAGGACCTCCGCAACCCTCAAGTCCTTTCGCACCTCTGGGTTCAACGCAAGGTGGGAGAAGTGCTCGTCAAGCACCAATCCCAGAGCGCTGGTCACTGCCCCAAAAGAGGGCACGCTGTCACACTGCTCCAGCGCCAATATTCCTGCTGCTTCCGGGCACGCTTGCGCCTCTGGGAAGCGCCCATACTTCCCTATCCACTTGGTGAGGTATCTCATCAGCCTGACCACCTCCTCACCATCCAGCTCGGCCACCACAGCAGCAAGAACCATAGAGTCCACATCACTCAACGCAAGCAGATAATGCAGGCACACCTCCGGAGAGGTGAAGCCGTCGTGTCCCATCATAAGAAGCAGCGCCGCCCGCTTGGCAGCGACATTCACCTTCTTCCCCGCGCTCTTGTCCCCGCACTTTTTGACAGCGAGCACCGCGGCGTCCTTCCAGCGGCTCTTGACATCCACCATGGCGTCGTAGGCTTCATCGGAGGCCGGCGAGAGGAAGCATCGGAGCGCGGCGAGGAGCTCCGAGGAGCGGAGGTCGGTGGCCTGGCGGAGGACAGCGCAGACGAGGTCGGGGCGAGCCGCTTCAGACAGCGACGAGAGGAGGCCCGGCGGGGGGTGTGGGAGGAGGCGGGACTGTGCGAGGGCGAGGAGGAGGTCGTAGTCGGCGTGGCGGGCGGCCTGGGAGGCGATGAGGGAGGCGAGGGTGGCGGGGAAGTATGGGGCGACGGAGCCGATCGCTTCGAGGAGGTTGGCGGAGGGGGGCTGGAGGGAGAGGGAGTGGGAGAGCGTGGAGAGGAAGGAGGCGATGAGGGCGCGGAAGCTGGAGAGGGAGTGCGATTTGGAGGAGGAAGAGGAGAGGAAGGAGGCGGCGGTGACGAGGTCGGGGTTAGCAGGGGAAAGGGACCATTCGGAGGGCGCGATGGAGGTGGGCAGCGCGGAGGAGGTCGCAGGCGGCGGCGCGACGCCGGGGGTGAGTACGATTGGGTGGACGACGGCGGCGGCGTGGTCGCGGGAGGGGTTGGTGATGGCGTCGAGGAGGGTCATGGTGCCGGCGGCGAGATGGGGGAGGGGTTAGGGTTTCGGGGGAGGGAGACGGACTGAAATCACTGAATTGAAGAAGGGAAATCGTGAGGGTGGAGTGGACAATTAAGTAAGTGGGCCGCGTCAGACATATGGGCTGGGCCGAGGGACTCCTCTTACTATGCTGCAATGTTCGCTTCTCTATTTTTTAATAAAAAAAAATAGCCGCACAATAAAATATAAATATTGTGAACAGTTCATTTTACTTCACCAAATGACCTTTTTTTCCCATAGAAGTAAGACGACGAATACATTTGGAATGTGCATGTTTGATCTAGCAACCTAGCTGGTGCAAGTACGGTATACAGGTGCTAAAAGAAAATTTCTTCTCTTGTCTACGCGCTTGACAATTCCTCAATCTTTGCTTACTTCAGATTCATCAATCGCGTGTACAAACAACCATACAATAAAAGTAGTGGTGTGAAGATGCAGAAATCCCTCCGAATTCTTGCATATATATGGCTTAATTGTTGAGCTAGAAGCAAGGGAGAGAGGAAGAGAGGAAGGCGATGATGGCATCGGACTGCGTGATGAGCCTGTTGCAGAGGGCGCCGAGCAGCATGCCGGAGACGGGCGCGACGATGTAGATCCAGATGGAGGTGTACCTGTGCAGCACCATGGCCGGCCCCAAGCTTCTCGCCGGGTTCATCGACCCTCCCGACACTGGCCTGCCATATTTGTTACGACGCACGATCGATTACTAACCGAGAGCTTGCATGGTAGATCGATTAAGCAGAGGCAGCTAGCATGTACGTACCCGATGATGAGACCCAAGATGCCAACAGCGCCGCCAATGGCGAGCCCTCCTACCGTCTGGCTCTGCATTTTCATATATGCATGTGCATCTCACTCAGTTGCTTAATTGGCAGTAACAAGTAGGTAGAGTGAGATGTAGCAGTACGCTACGCACGGCTGAGCTTCTGGCGACGGTGGCGATGACGATCATGAGCACGGCGGAGGCGAGGAACTCCATGAGAAACGGCAGCTTGGTGTGCCCGATCATCGGGACCGTCCCGTAGAAGTGCTCCTCCTGCGGCCTCATGATCCCATTCACCGACAGGCACGCCAGCACTGACCCTCCGATGTGCACCATCACGTACAGAGGCAGCTGTGCAACATTGCAACATCCATCGATCAGGCACAAGATTGATCACTCGATCACTCGATATGATCAGATTGCTTCCAAAAGAATGCCTTTTTTTTCAGGTGATTTTGGGAGCGTGTAGCTAGGTGCACCTTGAACCAGGGGATGTAGCGGAAGACGGTGAAGGTGAGTGTGACGGCAGGGTTGAAGTGCGCAGGGCCGAGCCAGCTGAGGACGAAGGCGACGGTGAGAGCCACGACGAGGCATACCATGGGGAAGCTCAGGGTGTGGTACATCTCCTGCATCAGCGCCGCCACGCACGACCAGAAAACCACCAGGAACGTCGCCAACCCCTCCACCACCAGCTGCTCCATCAATTACACTTACAGTCACACACCCATCGATTAGACCAAATAGAGCTCGTCTTTGCATCTAACGTAGACGTAGACGTAGACTTACATGCATGCATGCATGAATGTATGATCGATGTATCTATCTGTGGCTGGCCAGTATACCCTTATATGGAATTGCATGTACCTCGCGTATGAGATGGCCGATGACCAGACCTTGGGTGGCATGGTCAGCAGCCGGTTCCTGCTCCAAATCATGCCCATTCCCGGCGGCGAATAGCTCGCCGTCGACGATGTCTTTCCCGACATGATGTTCCATTGTCGACACTGCAGTGGAATACGTACTGGAGTATTCTTCCCTTGTGTTTCATCTTCGCGCTTCTTCAGCTTAAGTTCATGCAGGATAATCTGGACCATGTGCAAATGGTTGGCGCAACAGTGCAGTGCAAAATGCAAACACACACACTCTTGGCATGCCCAAACTGAAAGATGAGCAAACCGCTGGCCACAATGTTGACGTCGCTAGCTAGTGATCTGCTGCTACGTACGGTAAGTACGTGTGCTCAACTGAATTAACCATCCGTGTGTATGTGCGTTGCGCTTGCTTTGCGTGCTCCCCCAATTTCTCCATGGTTCCAGCGCCAAGCGGTTAATTCTTCACGTTAGTTGGTTAAGCGAAGAGAATTTAAAGTTCTAAAGTAATTTACATATAGTTAATTCTGGGTATAAGTTAATTAAGAAATTGTTGGAATAGTAGTCTCTATGGAAGGAACCAGTAACAAGAATATATATAGAGGTTTTTTACGGTCCTTGGAGAGATACCAACTAAATTCAGCCATTGATTTGTAAGGAGTAGGATTGGAACAACATTTCTCTTTTCTCATACTCTCTCTTTCTTCTCCTCACTAATGAGGTTCTCTTTCTCCCTCCACTCTCCTCATCGATGAGGTCCGGTGCCCGAGGCAAGGGCAAACGGCAGCAGGCCACCAGGCCAGCGGCAACACGTGGAACCAGACGGAGGCAGCGCGCATGTGGCCAGAGCCGGCACCGCGAATGGTGGAGGCGGCCGAACGCGGGTGGCCGAGAAGCGGTGCATGGAAGGTATAGTGAGAGCGCGTGAGAAGATGGGAGGCGACACGCAGGCAGGCGGTGCCATGGCCGGCCGCTTGGTGGCGCCGTTTTGGTGGCCCATTGTAGCAAAGAAAGGATGAGGAGGAGAAGATAAAATATACCAAAATACCTTTTTCTAAATTAGCACTTCCAAAGATGGATGGGGGGTACCAAGAGGTACCATCTAATAATAGCCTTTGGATCAAACCCAATGGATGGCTCTGATGCAAGGTACTAAGAGATACCAAAGACTGCAAAACAATTCATATATATATATACTCTTCTGTCTTTTTTTTTGTTGCAAGGGAAGTCTTGTCGGTGTTTTATCAACCAAAGAACAGGCCTCCATGGGGAAAGATAATTTCAGGGACACGGATGAAATTAGTTGTCTATATATAGAAATAAATGTTAACATTGACAATAAAGAGAAAGTAATTTTCTCGACACCAATTCCAAGCATCCCCATAAGATTATACTTTAAAACCAACCTCGGGAAACACATATAAGATCATGGCGGCGTTAATGCATGACATGAGATTGATTAGGGCTGAACAACGCATGTATATAGTACGATGATTGTTATGCAAAACAACATTGGCAAAAGATTAAAAATCCTGAGTACCATAACAGACGAAATTGATAAGATATGGCCTCAAATTTGCACTTGCACCGATGTGGATTGCTGAAATATTATATCAACTGCAATGGTTTAGAGCCGGCGGTGACCATTTCGGTAGCGCGGGTCCAAAGGCAGCAAGGCAGGAAAGGATGATGGCGGGGCACATAGAGGAGGATGTCGCAGCTGGGTAGATGAGGGGTGGTGACACCCTAGTAAGGGAGAAGGTAGGACGATGGAGGACCGGCTAGGGAGAGAGGGGAGGAAGCGTGTGGCGGTGTCCAAGCAAAGGTGAGGCAATGGACGACGAGCTAGGGAGAGGGGGAGGGAGGAGGCCAACAGGGGGAGGATGAGACAGGTTGAGGAGGAGGTAGGATTCAGCGTCACTCCATGGTGGCATGGCGGAGGAGGGAAGCTAGAGATTTCGCCTAGGAGTCGAGGCGTCGAGGGAGGGATGTAGCTAGGGAATTGGGAGGGACTGAGGGAGGAGCCAGTTGAGGAGGGGTGTTTTTGACAAATAATAGGAAGTTTCAGAGAGGATTATGAAAAAGTGATTAAGTGGGAAGCGGGTTTTCCACCTTGCTTGATCTCAGCCATAAGAAGTCCATCCGAGGGCCCTAGCTTGTGTTAGCATATTAGCACTTAAATGTCCTTTATCACTGGATATGCCATGTAAGATCATTGAGAGCCATGCATTTCTAACATGTGTTTTACTCATGAAATTAACACATTGTTCAATATAGTGTGTCTCAAAAAAACTCCCAAGAACCCTATCCTACATTTTATCATATTTGTTGCTATGACACAATGTCTCCGCAATGCATCTCTCATCAGGATGTAGCTGAAATTAATTGAGTAAAAGGTTGTAATAAACCTGAAATTATGTTTTGTTGAAATGCAAAATTTGTTAGAGACATACAACTGAAGTGTAAACCTTAGGTTCAGAGCTTCATGAGGAGTATAGGTTGTGGCATGTTTTGGACCTTTTCTGCTCAGCATGATGATTCGTTATCGTTCAAGTTGTCAATAATTGATCTCTACCTTTCATTTGTGATCGAATGATGTGCTTTGAGCATACATCAAGTAGCTGGTTCGAACCTATTCCCTTGTGATTTTGCATGGTCACAACATCTTTACCCTCTCTTAGTCCTGCTTGCCTCAAGAATCAATCAAAAATAAAGAAACATTGTTCATCAATATATGCTATGTAAGAAACCTAATGAAATCATCGAAATAATAGTCTAATAGATAAGCCACTAAAAACGAGTTTTTGTTTTCCCAAAAATACTTACAATGATATATACCCTATTGTTATTCCTTGATTCAAAATCAAGAAAACGATGCAAGCCAAACCAAACTAAAGGTTTTTTTTAAAAAGCAAGTGCATAAACTCTACCATTCACTAAAGAATAAGAGAATACAAATACTAAAATCTAGAACGCAAGCCTAAGAGAGCAAAAGCCAGAAGACTCGACCCATCCAACTGGACAGGTCTCAACCAAAGAAAATAAGAAAGCACTAGGCTCGTTGTGCCAACAACAAATCGTGACGCAAAACTCATACCCTTACTATAGCCTGTATCACTAGCTATCATCCCTGCCATAGCTACTCGCCTACACAACCGAAGACCCGAGCATGCAAACAACATCTCCACACAACCCCGAAACATCTACAGTGCATCCAGTGCACCGGTCGTCCTAACACTCCTTACTGTGTTACTCGCTGCCGGCTTGACATCACCGTCCCCACGCAACTGAGCCTCACCACATTCAAACCTACACCTACGTCATCGCTCCCTTGCCACCTCTTTAACCTCATGCCACTAGCCCCTTGCCTCGCCAATGGTCATAGACCATGCCGCCCACAGCACCCCCTACCTACACTGGTCGCATCGTATTCTGCCCACACCTCGCCATCGAAATGGCATGAAGCCAGTGCCAACCTGCCAGATCCAACCATCCCACAGTGGCTATACGCCTTCTAGCTCAACTGAAGAGCCAGAAAGGCCGCCTTCCCATTCTTCGTCGTCTCCAAGCATCAGCAGCAAGCAACCAACGCGCTTGAGTTCATTAGTGTTGCCTCGAGCTCCACCATCTTCAGAACCCACTCCTCCGTGTTGCTTCCAAGCCAGATCCAATGGCTTCTAGTCACCGGCGAGCACATCCCCACCAGATCTAGCCAGCCTATGCCAGAGGGTCGACCTAAAGGGTTGTAACTCCTACCTACCCAGGCTAGAATGTCACATCCTCAATAGATCCGATGGTCATGCACCAAGCCTACCTTCTCCCTATCGGATCTAGTGGCCTTCACACCAAATCTAGTTGGGTTGTGCATCATTTGATCTCCAACGCCGTCACCAACGTTGGATCAAGCCTCAAACATCATTGCCTAACTACACCACCTTGCCTCCCCCTCCCCTCGAGGATCTTGTGCCAGTTAGAGCGTGGGCATTGGCTTGCACCGCCAAGAAACCGATGTGTCGGGCTTGGCAAGCCTACCCCTAGCCATTACTATCGACCATCCTCAGGAGAGAACTGCTCCTCACTGCTCCTCCTGAGGACGGAGGTAATCAAACGACATTGAGGTCGTGTTTATCCTCATTGAAGCCAAACTTAAGATTAAGGGTTTACGAAGGGAAGGGAATGAATTGACGGACATAATTGGAATTAGTCATCTAGGAAAGAACATAGTGAGATTGATCAAACTGAGAAGTACTTTCCTAGAGACCAATTCCAACGATATCCAACAATACTGCTTCCATTCCCCGTAAACCACCTCAGGAAATGCCTAGAAGATCATTGAGAGGAAAATTTCCTAAGTCTTGTGTATGTTGTTGTTGTCTAAGGCTAGAGTCTACCTCCTTATATAGCGCAATGCACATGAGCAATCTCGAAAAATCATTTAGCATATATACCATATGTTAAAAACCAATTGGCGCCTATTCATAGTATCACGATAAACCATGCTAAAGATAGATGGCACACATTTATAATATTAAAAAAATAATTGAAGGACAACCAACGGTTGTAAAACCATGTTAGGAGATAGCTGGCACACATTTATAATATTTAAAAAACACCGGAGCAACTGACACATGTAAAAACCATGTTAGAAGATAGCTAGCACGCGTAATATTTTTTTTAAAAAAAAGCATAAGAACAACCGACACATGTAAAAACCACGTTAGGAGATAGCTGTCACACATTTATAATATTGAAAAAATAATTGACGGGACAACTGACCATTGTAAAACTACGTTAGGAGATAGCAATAGTTCGCAGCCTAGCATGAATTCATAATATCAAAAAATAATTGTCAAGAAACCTGATGACGCCTGTAAAGCCACCTTAGGAGATAGCTGGCACTACTGGGCAAGGGGCCTATACTACTGGTTTCAAACCGGCTCTAGTACCGGTTTTGGAACCGGCTGTAGGCATCCGGGAGTGATGTCCACGGGGTTCCACTACCGGTTGACTTACCCGGTAGAGCTTGGCAGAAAAGAGGACGCACGTATGGCGCTGCAAGGTATCTACTACCGGTAGTAAAAGAACCCCCTCCAACCCTGCCCTGGCCTTGGATACCCTTGTAGCCGTTGGACCAGTAGTGATACAACTATCACTACGGGTTGATATCCAACTGGTAGTGATGGACCGGTAGTAATGCCCAGTTCTCTAGTAGTGTGGCGTGCACTCATAATATTAAAAATACAATTGACGGGACAACTGGCACTAGTGAAACTATGTTAGCCAGGTAATATGTGGCACACATTTGTAATATCAAAAAAATTGACAGGACAATTGGCTGGTCCATACTAGGAGATAATTGGTCTGTATTCATAATATCAAAAAAACAATTGGGACAACATGTGCTGGTAAAACCATGCTAGGGATAGCGAGCACACATTCATGATGTATAAAATAGTTGATGGAAAAAATGGCACCTGTAAAACTACATTCGGAAGTAGCTGGCATACACTCGTAATATTTAAAAAAATTGAAGGGGCAACTAACACCGGTAAACCAGTAAAACTAACAAACGTTTTACAACACAACCGACACATGTAAAACCGCGTTAGAAAATAATTGGCATCAATTCACTATACTTTAAGAAATAACTGACTCTTGTAGAATCATGTAAGAAAACTAGTTGAATGTCCATGCTTTACTAAAAATAAAAAGAATATTACACTATTTCTCATCATGTTACAATCGACCTGCTTCATCTATACCCTCAGCTCCACTTTCGTGCCGGTCCATACTATCATGTCCATCACGCACGTACGGTTGTTTTATTGTTAATTTTTAGGAAGGTGGAATTAGTTTGTATTATATTTTTTAATTATAACTTTAAAGTAGTAATAGATAGGCGGACAGTTCGGCACCCATTCGTTTTACTCCAAAAACCAGTGCACAAAACCATCGTACTCACACTTACTTCTGCAGACTCCTAAGTCCTAACAGTTTGGTCTTTTGATGCACGTCTGGCAATTGTGCAGAAAAATAGCTACAATAACATGAACAATATATTCTGCTATCATGTCCGAAAGAAATCATGTACTTTCTTCAGTGGAGAGGTCCAGCACCAGTCTTCTTGAAGCCGTTCGTGTCTGATTTGTGTCGGGCATCGGCATATTCTCCGATAAACAGAAAAATTCCCGCGCAGCTCAGCTTTATACTGCAATGCAAATGCTGAACAAACCCAGAAGAGATCAGATGCGAAATGAGCCGCGCAGAAGCTTCCCACGCAAAGGCAGGCTACCACCCCTAAAAATCTTTCCATGGTTTCGTCAACCAAAAAGATAACGTACAAGAGCCAACATGATCCAGCCATGATGAGAGACATCTCCCTTTGAGACGCAAAGAAAGCAGAGATCATCGAAAGCCTTTCTTGTGGTCAGATTAGTCATCATCACATTCTAACCAGGCCGGCCAATGAGACAAACGGCTTTTTGCACACAGGAAATCATCAAATGATTTATTGTTAGCAGCAAGCTTTTCCAACTTTGCCATCTGAAACTGTTTCTCAAGACTGTGAAAGAGATTTAGCTAATGAAGTCTCAGAATATTCCGTGAGGTTGAAACAAGGAAATCTTGATTGCGGCCTGATCAAATCCAGAAACGACACATTAATCTTTCGTACATGGAGAACGAGATATGATTTGAGGACTGAATGGTCCAATTGATTAATCTGAAGCAATAGCCCCAGTCCAATAATATCAAAACCTTAAGCTAGCAGCAAGTACAGTCAGAAATGATGGAATCATAGTCACAACCATATTAGAGTATTTAACTGACGAACAAGGTGATTGGTTACCAAGTTAGGCTCAAAAGGACGACACTTTAGTCAGTAAACATCCAAAATGTGGCCAGAAATGAAGTACTCGACACAGAAATTAAGAGCCTTGCTTTTCAGACATGAAGAATGGGATCTTTACTTTAAATCATGTACAATCCATTCCTCAAAGGAAATGTCTTTCTTTTCTCTTTTCCTTTTCCTCTTTTTTTCTATTTTTGCTTTTTGATACATGCACAAAACATGGGAAGGGGAAATGAGAACGAGAGGAAAATTTGTCCCTTTTTTTTATAACAACACACAAGGCTGAGATGGAAAAGGAACTACGGCAAAGAGCTGTATGAGCGCTTACACCAGTCACTCGGTCCTGTGAAGGCCTGGACCGGCATCACCAGCAATCTCATTATTCCCACTATTTCTACTTCCATTGCAAAATAAGAGTCACCTGAGGCAACTTCATGTGAATGAAGCCCGGCGCTGCAAATGCCTCAAGCTCTGCTCCATGCTGACCTTCACCATGTCAGCAAGCATTTTCTTAGCCTTCCCACCACGGTCATCGCCATCTATTTGTGAAGCAATGTTGCTTACAATGTTCTCAAGTGTGTCGGCCTGCAGCTTTGATTTTGAGTATGGTGAGTTCCGCAACAAATTAAGAAGATCATGAGCCTTCACTCTAGACTTGGGTGTACCATGGACTGTGAGCTCAAGAAGACCAGGAATTGCCCCTTCATTTAGAATGAGATCTCTATATTTACTGCGATCACTCTCACACATTGTTAAGAGTGCCCCCACGGCATGCTCTCTACCTTGAAGGGAGCCTTCCTCAAGTACCTCCACAATGATGAGCACTCCACCTTCCTCAGAAGTCAAGGCCACTCGGCCATGATCAAAGGCAACCAATGACTCCAAAAGGGCACAGCATTTGTCAGCTGTTTTGGAGGACCTCTTGCCACCCTTCAGTAACTCAATTAAAGGGGGAATAGGTTGAACAGAAAGGATGGTTTGAAGGTTATCTGTAATCGTGGAGAGGTTGTAAAGAGCCATCACTGCGTCATTCTTGGCTTGCGGATTCCCTTCTTTTAGGACCTTTACAAGGAGAGGGATTGCTCCGCAAGCACTTATAATAGGTTTATTTGTAGATGAGGCAGAGAGCGTAAGGAGAGCAGCGGTCGCATACTCCTGTAAGTTTAGATCACTTGATTGCAAATAACCTAGCAGCGGCTCAAGTGCACCAGCATCCACTATCTTGATCTTGTTCCTGCATAGAAGAAACAATCTAAGTTTAGAAACATTGCACATCATAAACACTCCTCAGCAAATTAAATATTGCTTGACACAAATTACTAGCCATTATGCTATGTACACCCTCGGGTGTAGAGGCTGGATTAATTTCCATTATCTAAAAATTACTAGCCACTAACCACATTTGAGGTAGGTAGTAAATCCTTTCAAACCGAGAACATTTTATATAATAAAGATATGCTCATATTTCAACCGAGGAAGACCACATTACTACCATATTATGAGATACACATTAACTTAGGCTGAAACAGCATAATTTGCCCATCAAAGTCAATGCTAACAAAATCAACACTCATGAAGGAACTAGCTGCAGATTAACACCTCAATGTCTTGGTACAGGTATTATCACTAGCAGAAGCAACACATTTCATCCTAGATGAAGCATGGCTGGGATAAGCCGAGTGTTTTAGGACGTTTTTATTTCGTTAGTCCAACACTGAGAGCAAGTACAGGGTCCACAACGAGTGTCCCTAATATATTACTGGACTCTGACAAAACAGTGTCAGGTCAATCCACAGTTAGGCCAGAAATGGCAGAGATCTAAATTGAAGGCTCTGCAGATAGTTCCCGAAAGGTTGTTGAATCTCACATTTATAAATGTTGCTAATTTGAATATCACTGCTTTAAGTCTGATTCGTGTTCGGAATAGTGTATCATAAAAGAGAGATGGGCAGCCACACCATCTACAACACCCCATACATGTCCGGAGGTGAAGAACTAGATAAAATCTAATGCCTTCACAAAAATCCTACTCCTTTCTCTGCTAGTGCCCATAAAGCACCATAACGTCTAAAAGGGATGTACTAGATATGATCTCTCGAGACAAGAACTTGATTCTCTAACTGTTGGAACAGTTCGATCCCATTATAACCAGTGTCAGTCAATAGGAGCCATCAGATTCTTGGCAAAGAATTGCCTGAACACCACATTACCACTTGTCTATACCCTTGTGTTTGCTTCTAGTACTTGAGAAAAGAAAGGGACACAAGGAGGAAACAACTCTGATTTCTGGTACACGGCACCATACTCATCTGACTTCACTTTTACCACAGGTTGGTATTTGGTACGAGGCGCCTACCAACAACCCATGAGGTCAACATGCTTGGATATATCTAACGCAAAATTAGGTCACGGCATGCGCAAAAAATTCCTAAAAGGAAGTATGGATTAACTGTATCTTGACCAGCAGCAGTTGAAAAACAGGGCAGAAAAATTAGGCAGCCAAAGAAACCTTTCGGAAAGAGAGCATTTTTTCCAAGCTCCTGGTGTTAGATTTTTTTCAGAAGCAGCCAAGCAGGGTAGGGTGGTTGGCAGCCTTCGGTCAGCTTCCAAATCAGACCAACTGTTTCTTCCAACATCCAAACCGACCGTTTCCTCTGCTTCCCTGTTGCTGCCATCTTCAAGAAATCTACAGCATATTCTAGGGATCGCAGATTAGTTGAAGGGTCACTTGAACAAAATCTCTTGGCTACCAGCAAATACCTTGTTAGATGATGATGGCGATGAGTAGCTAGAAATCAGGTGCGGGGTTATCCTACCAGGTTTCTCAGAAAATGCTTGAGAATATATGCGCGATTAATGGGTTGCACTAATTAAGAACCTATCTCCAGTTTGCATCATGGTAAAACCAATCACACATCGTAGCGATACAGATTTTACTACCGACGGCTGAAGAATTGAACTTCACCCAACCACATACAGAGGCCTGCAATCTTTCAGGTACAGAGGAGGACCACAGAAGAAGGGATTTAATTTGTCTTGTATTTCTTGATCGAAGGAATTAATTTCAGCCGCCATGATTAACCAATTGAAGTGAATTGTACTACCGAAATCAGTTCAAAAGATTGGTAATTGTACAGGCCCATTCTAGAACTAGACGATAAAACTGCGACTTTTCCTAGGATTCGGCACGCTTGCACCAGTACAGCCAAGCAATCGAAGAGCAAGCTAACGAATTTAGCGAGAAAAGGATGAGAGCTTTCGAAAATCCACCAAAGCAATTGGTCCGAAAGAAGCAAAGATTACCGAATGCATCGAAAACGTAAGTATGCTCCCCCAAAAATAAATTTTCTTTTCTGAAAAGCAGAAGACAAATATTCAGACCTCCCTGGTAACATAGAGCGAGACGAGGAAGGGTTCAGTCTCCTCACCTCTCGTCTCTGACGGCGAGGTTGAGCAGCGCGAGGAGCGCGGCCTCTCCCGCGTCGGGGACGCCGGACCGGAGCATGGCGACTAGGGGCTCGACGGCGGCGGCGAGCTTGCGTCGGTGCCTGGAGGATGCCCGGGTGAGGCGGCGCACCTCGCGCGCGGCGTCGACCTCCCCGGCGCGCACGCGGTCGACAAGCGCCCGCAGCGCCGCCGCCTCCGATGGCCGCTCGGCCGCCGCCGCGGTCACCTCTCGAGACGGGCTCGCCTCCGGCGACTCCATCTCCGTGGGGTCGCTACACACACGGGTGTGGGTCGGGCTCTGCTTTGCCGCGTCGCGTCTCTCCCCCCCTCCGTCCCTGACGTGCCGGCTCGCTTTGGGAGAGAGATGAGAGAGAGGGAGACTGCTCAATCCTTCCATGGTCGTCCTCGTCTTATTAGAGCAGGGGACGGGGTCGATGACGGCGACGGCGACGGCGACGGGGCCGTCTGCTGCCTCAACTTTCCGTTCCGTTCCGTTTCCACGTCAAGAGTAGTTCCAGCCGTGGTGCCACGGCCACACATGACAGTGAGACTAATCGCTGTTAAGACGCAGATCCCTTTCAAGAAACATGTGATGGTCGAATGGTTAGGCATGTAATTACCCCTGCCATTGATGCAAAGATCCGGGCATGAGAGGTAGATGAAGAAGAAGAAGAAGAAGAAGGTGTTTGGTGACGCATGCTGCCATGCCTGGCCAAGACGGCAAGTCGACTTGCAGGTGCAAATAACCGAGGAAAGATGCATGACGCACTCAACATTCACCTCGATCATACAGTTGCCGACCAAACCGATGGATCATTATAGAAGGATTAACCGGTGGATCACAAGGTGGCGAGGCACGTGGAGCGGTGACAGTGAAGCGCCACTGCGGAGACATCAGACACGTCGGAGTCCTATGCATCATGGCAGCTCTCAGGAACATTCAGATGGATGCTGATGTGTACATGTACTCGAGTCGATCGAAGTCGCTAGCTGTGCATATACCTGGATTGATCCGCGACCACAATCGCATGGCTGCATTATTAACATGCTGATGCATGCTGGAGAGTCTTATCTATTACTATTAGAGCTGGGAAGTGGCTGTGCATGTGTACTTTGAATAATGCATGCAGTACTGTGGTTTTTGTTTTGTTTTTGTGTTAATCAGTCAGTCAGTCAGTGAGGGCCGATCGAGCTTTTAATCTAGGCGACAGCAAAGGGTAACCAGTAGATATGATCTCTCCAAAGTCCAAGCTAGTACCAAGTACCATCAATCAGGCTACAGCTTGATCCATGTCAGATGAGAGTACTACATGCTAGCCATCTCTGGTTCTGTAGCACCATTTGGATTACATGGGAATCATTTGCCATCGTTAATCAGATCACTATTGCAGGGTGTAGCTCTAGCTAGCTTGTCACCAAGGCAAGGATATCAATCATCCTCGAATGAAGAGATGCCTGCCCTGGCCTTCACGCAGCATCGACTCGGCAGCTACCTCCATGGCTGCATATGGTTTTCAATTTGTTTTTCGCAACGAGCAGGAGCAAGGGAACATCGATTCACATGCAACAGCTAGCTAGCTGATGAACACTGACACTGGATACTAACTATATATCTAGTTTAACACCATTCTCCAACCGAGGCAGAGACAGAGGAATTGATCATAGTGTGATCACAGCTAGCAAGATTGACTTTAATTACTCCATGCATATATGTTAAGCCTAGCTGAAGTGTCCGGCATATATGTTAAGCCTAGCTGAAGTGTCCGGCCGTCCTAATACAGATTGCAAGGGTAGCTGCTCTTAGGCCATCCAAGCATTTTCCCTTTATTTCCTTTTCTTCCTCATTCTTTGCACCATATTCTTTTCTCTTATTTTTTATTATCTCCAACAATATCCTTTCGAAGAAAATGATATAAAGAAAAAAGAGAAGATCTCTCCTTGAAATGAATAGAAAAAAGAATCTCTTCCGAAAGAAAACGGTGAAAAGAATCTATTGGAGCGTTAAAGGAAACGAGATTTTCTCCATCAAGGGAATGAGAAGGGAAAGAAGACCGTTGCTAATGGTCTTACTCTTGCTCTTGAATTTCTTCTTGTCTTCGTCATTCAACAAAAGTATATATTCCACTATACATGTGACATTTGGCATGCGTCTGGAAAAGGGAAACTTCAAAATGTTAATTTTTCTGTTAAATCTTTGTACAGCCATTTGGAAAGAAAAGTTGGTGGCGTTAGAAATAAAAATTTGGAAATCCAAGTCGCCTCTAAAAAAGTCCTAGTCCCCTTTTCTTGCTTATTGAATTAACTAATTCATTTCTTTTGGATTTTGGCTATTTTTTTATTTGATTTGGCATTATTCAACAAGAAAAAATTAAAAATTTCAATAAATTCCTTTTCTTGAGAAAACTATGTGATAATTATGAGAACCAATCCTACTACTTCTAGCGCATATACTAACTAAAAATGCGCCGAGGAGAAAACATTGGCTAGGTAATACCTCTTGTTGTTTATGTTCGGAGGTTGAAACTTTTAATCATTTGTTCTTTACTTGTTTTGTGGATAAGTCTATTTAGAGTGTGATTGCTTTAGTGGTTGGATCATCTGTCCGACCTCATAGTATTCGACAATGTTGCAAATAGATAGGGGCAGAATATCCCCAAAGGAAGAAGTTACATGCAACTTGTTTGTCTGCTGTGTTTATGGGCAATTTGGTTGTATAGGAACAGAGCTGTTTTTTATGATAAAATGATTTTTATGCCTTTTATAGTCATGCATTCTATTTGTACCATGTTGTGTTATTGGTTAGGTTTTGTATCCTGAGTTGATGCAGAGATTGCTGAAGGATGATGTGTTACAACTTGAGTGTAGATTTTGGGCTTGGGAGCTTTGGCTATTCGGGGGAAGGGGGCTACTTGCAGATGGTGGAGGAATATCAGGCTATGCATTACAAATTGAAAGTGTGGCTTCTGGGCTTGGGAGTTTTGTCTATTCTAGGGGACGTTGCTGCTTACTGATGGTGCAGAAATATTGGACGATGCTGATGCCAGGGTTGAAGACGAAGGCAATGCTTATGACAACTAAGGGGGTAGAGAGGCGATGATCTATTTGGTTTTTGGTGGTTCTTTTGCTCTTTTCCTTTTGTGGCACTTATCTGGGTTTTTATGACTAGGGATAGCAATGGGCCCTAATCCCCGATCCTTGACGGGGAATTGTCCCCCTAGGATTGATATGGGGAAATTTATCACTCGTCGGGGATGGTAGGGACGGGGAAATTATTCCGTCGCGGGGACCTACATGGGTACCCTAATTTTGGCCAAGCCCACCTAGCACCTCCTTGGTTAGCCCATGTGCACGAGGTAGGTTAGCCCACTTGGCCCAACACCCTTTCTCCCACCCTAACCCCACCCCTGGCCCACTCCCCCACCCGTCGCCTCACATAGTCACACTCAATTCCCCTCCCACTCTCCCAATCCTAGGCGGCCAAGCTTGAGCGCCGCCGCCGACACATCCCTCCCACTTCCCTCTGGCGTCTAGTCTCATCCGTCCCACTTCCTTCTTGGCTCCCTAGGACATAGAATCTAGCTCACGCGATGACCAAAGGCACTGGATCCGACAAGCGAGCAGTGAGTGCATGGCGTGAAGGAAACCACTTGCGGCCTCAGCAGTGGTGCAAGGGTTCCTTCCCACAGCATTACGGGGAATCGGACTAGAGGTAGTGACGTGGGGGAGCGGAGCAGAGGCAGTAGGTGTACAGAGAGCTCCAGTGATGGCAACGAGTGGTGGAGTAGCGGCGACGGCACGTGGTGCATCACTAGCAGCTAGCGGTGCGTGGGAAGGACAAGCAAAGCAACAGGTAGCGTCAACGGCAGCGCAAGAGGAGCTTGATCCAGTGACGTGCATGAGCTCTAGTGCTCCTAGCGGCGGTGACCTCCTCCTTGAGGTATTTCTTTGGCGACCTCCTCCTACGGCTGTAAGGATTTGCAGGATGGATAGCCATCGAGTCTCTGTCAACTAAACGGGGACAGGGACATGAACAGAATGAGGAGAAGTAGTCCTCGAGACCGGGTACGAGAATAGGGAACGAGGGGATTCGGTGTCGTGGGATAGGGAAGGGGCACTCCCCGCTCTGGGAATGCCCCATTGCCATCCCTAGTTAGGATTTTGTCTGAGTTGATGATGATGAAGGGTTGAACACGTAATGTCTTTTTGATGGTCATATTAATGTTTGTCTGTATGAAATACGTGTGTGTGCGTTGATAATCAATGGAAACAGGGAACCTTGTAAAAAGACATGAAACTCAAAATGGAAATGGGAACCCTTTTCAAAAAAAAAAAAAAATGGCATGCATGCATGAGAAAACAAGAGGAAGAAAATCTTAAGAGAGATTATACGCACGTACGCCGATTAGTAATTTGCAAGCATGCGCCGTACATGGTTTCATTTGCGTGCACTTTGTCGGTGGCCCCGTGCCACGTACCGCTCAAACTAATTAATCTCAACATGCATACATCGTTAATTGTATGCATGCGCAATTAACTAATTCTTCAACACATGTAAGTACGTATATCTGCATGCATGCATGTGAGGCACTCACCGACTCACCGTGCATGCGTGCAGCACAGTTTATATGCTAGTACTAGTACAAGTTGTACACTGTACTTTATAATTAATGATCGAGCTTCCTGTTACATACGTAAGCAAAGCATAGGGTGGCACGAAGATTAGTAATTTTGTCGCAAGTGGGGATCATCATGTATATATAATAAGATAATACAATACATCTATACAAAAGATCGCTAAGTAATGTCTGAGATTCTGGCATGCAGACTACTAGTTTAGTGTTAATGGGATTAAGTGATATTGTTACTTTCTTATTAGGATGTCCATATATACACAAGGCAGGCCATAGTTAATTAACAAAGTCGACTGGGATCTGGGGTATATGGCTGGCTACTGCTCTTATTAATTGGCCTCGGCCAGCTCTAGCAAACATATAATTAATTAACAAAATGGATTAGTCTTTGAAATTGCCATTCCTTGTGGCTGCCCATTGCTTCGATCTGCACATATATAGCTGCATATATCCTGTATGTGTACCTACGGCCTAAGAATCAGAAATAATGGAATTGTGTATCAATTCATGATTTTGCCTCGCTGCCGCCGTCCCGTCCACCTCTTCTTCCTCTTGGTACCGGCTCTTCCCTCTCCTCTTCCTCACCATTGGCACCACCCTCTCCTTTTCGGGTTATCATTAGGGTTAGGGGTAGAGTTTACCTTGTCCTCAGGCTTAGAGGAAGGTCAGGGAAGCCGTGACCCAACGGTGGGAGGGGATTGTGGTGGGGCAGTGCCGGAGCCGCGTGAATGGACAAAGGTGATAGGCAACAGCTGCACATGGATCGACACACAGCGCCTTAGGAGTTAGGGTGAGTAGGACAGACGTGGCGATGGGAGGAATAGGGGTGGAGCGGCGAGGGCGTCGTCAGATGAGGGTAGGTGGATCGGTGGGACAGCGATGGTGGTGGAGGTGTGTAGAGCAGGTGACGCCGAATATGAGGAAGAAGAAGGGGAGGAGACGACGCCAAAGACGAGGAAGAAGAAGGGGAGAGGGTGGCGCACCTAGGGGAGAGTGTTGCCTGGGTCGCAACGAAGCAAACCACGGGACTGCCAGAGAGTTGCCCTAATTCTAATTAATTAGTAACAACTTGGTTAAGCTTACAACAAAGTTGACTAACAACGACGTGCTACTTAATTGTTAATACGCCCTTAATTTACTGAAGAAACTAACTACTGGTAGCAAGTAGTAGAGCAGCAGCGCGCAAGTAAATTAACTCTGGGTACGTGTTTTGCTAAGCAAGTACTCCTACATATATGCGTAGTTAATTAATGTGACCATCCTGTTTTTTTATTATTATTTTGCGTTGTCGACGGCCTAGAGCTAGTTGCAGGCGATCGATGACATGCAAATGCGTACGTACCCAAGCCACCTAGCTATCCATCGTTGTCCCTGATTGTAATTAATCAATTAATTAAGCACACCCGATGGAGGCCATACTTTGACCGGCCTAATTAAGAAATGACCGCGAGGGTTAATCTGGCCGCCGCGCAGTCAAACGGGGAAACGGAAACCGTCGGCGACCGTCCGTCCGTTCTAACGGTGGGAATCCGATGCTACTGGTAAACGGAACGGAACGGGGTGGCGTCGCGTGGCGGTTAGGAGAAGATGGGAAAGGCGATATGCCTTACCTTGCTTGGCGTTACATCGATGCAGCATCAGACTCCAAAAAGGTGAAGCGGATTAGATTAATTGATCCTTCCAGTGCCTGCTAATCCAAGTATTCCTGATTGCTTAATCCTGTATATAATAAAAGAGATTCCTTTGCTCTCCTTTACTTTCTTTTGTGGCATGCATGCATGCCTGCCTAACACAGCAAGTTTCATCTTTCAGCCGACATGCACGGTTAATAATTAATTTACATGCATATCTGATCTGCAGCGAGTGTGAGATAATATAGACTAGATGGACATTAGGCATGCGCCACTTAATTAGGACGAAACAAGTCAGGCCTAATCAAGCGTCTCACGTCAACGTACGGCGGGGGTAAATGAAAATAAAATTGGCCTCGGTCGATCGTCGCTGTCAGTGTTCAAATTGACCCGACCATTACATCAATTGATAAGCTATCTACAGTCACCCACTCCTCTCTTGCCATTAGAAAAAAATCAAATGATCAGAAGGCAGGGCTCTTCAGTAGACTTGGAAGCAAGTCAAGTGATCGCTTCTGCGACACATGAATGCGCGCCAAGTGGCCCTAATTGTAGAAGCTGTATTATCGCCGCTAGCTTGGATCGCTTCACCCAGAGTGAGTCTCGATCGATCGAAGCCGTATCCTTACCGATTCGTCTTGATTGCTTGATTCTTTTAAGAGACCAATTAACCAGTATTTTTCATCCATTAGCAAGAGAGAATTAATATAATTGTTTCTCTGCAAGGCTCGGGACATGTACAACAAATAAATCCCTAATTGGATAAGTTTTCACAAGCAAGAGAGATCAACATGATTGTTGAGATATATTTAGCAGTAGGGTCCGCAGGAACACTGTAAAAAAATTTCTAATTGGATAAGTTTTTGCTAGCAAGAATTTACTTACGTAGGTACCAGGTGCGCAGTGAATTCATCAGTAACAGCAAACATATATGCATGATCAACTAAACTGCATGCCATGAAACACGAGTTGATTAAAAGTAAGTAATTAGTCCGATATACTGTCAGGCGAGAAAAAGCAGTGAAAAGAGACAGGGGTAAAGCAGGGAGAGTGAAAGGAAGAGAGCGAGAGGGAATAAAGCGACAAGGACGACGGCGTGGTTTGGTTGGTGGTTACGTCCTGAGGCCGTAACCATCCGTGTATGCTTTGCGTACGTGAGGCACCTAGTGGGGCCCACCAACCGCCTGACACGTGTCTGGCTCGAACCGACCTGACGCATAAAACTGACGTGGCTTTTATTATCAAACTTGAAACTGTGTCTGTATAACCATTAGCTATTATAATCGGTGTTTTTAGTCGTATAGGATGCTTCACACTATAAGCAGTGTTTTCCAATTATGAAAAACACCGCTTATAATATGCGTACTATGAGCTTTCTATACGATAATATGCACTGAAAACACATTGGCCCGGTTTCTTTTAGCGGTTTCTGACCGTTAGCGGTTTTACTGTAGCAAATTTATAAGTTTTCGAAAAAAAAGTGTAATGAGTCTAAAAAAATAATTAAAATTTTTTAAGAATTAAAATTTACTGTATCAAACCGCCGACCGCCGGAAAACCGCTTAAAGAACAGGGCCATTGACTAGGAATTTTGGAAGGAAAATACTTCGGTTATGGAACCGTTTAACCATGAGATATCATAGTAGGTGTTTCTGTGTCGTTTTGAAAATCCAATATGACTAGCCAAAATGACCGGTTATGATTGCTCAAACTCTAGCGGCATTTCCTGATTCATTATTTCCACCCTGACCAAATGTAATATTTATACATTTTTATTTAACCATGGAATTCAGGTAACTAACATGGTTATCCGGATAGCTTTAGCTGCCTGGCTTTATCCTTAATCAAGTGCAAGACTAGTAGCTAAATGCTTCATTACGTCTAACTTTTGCCCCCTTAATTAATTATTAAATTGATTAATCAATTCATGGCGCTTCACTCACCTTTCCTCCAGCAGGGCATCGATCATTTTTTTTTCCTTCCCCATCTCTCTACCACTTGTCATCAGTCCTACTCTATTTCTTAAAAAAAATGCTACTAATACATAAAATATATTATTTAGATTTTGTTGATCTTGCGTTGCTTACCATGCAAGCTTGATTCACTTTATACTAGCTAGTAGCAGTGCTATAGCGTAGGCATGCATGTTCTTTTCAGTTTAGAGCGATGAACAAGAGCGAGAAAGAGAGAGAACAAATGAACAAACAAGTGTGGATATATAAAAAACTAATTGACTTTCTGCTTAAAAAATAATTAGCCTGCAGGGGCACAATTGACATTTGAGAGCATAATATACAGCCTCCTGCTAATGTGAATTAACGAAGGATGTAGCTACCAATTTTTTTTTTCCTTAAAGCAGCGTTTTGTGGTACACGTACGGAGTATAACAGAGGCTAGCTGTTGTGATTAGTTTGATTCCTGGCTGTACAGATCAACTGAATCATGGAAGAAACATACTACACGGCGAAAAGGAAAACGATGTCGCTTCCAACGTGCATCGATCAATTGGTATCCTCATCGATGTTCTTGCAACAAGACATGAATTTTAATTACACCAGGCAGCTGGCCACATCGATGATTGTGTATTCATTTGATATGCCTCTTTCTTCTTAATTTAATAATCTTCTACGTATTGTTTGTTAATCCTAAGAGAGAGAGAGAGAGAGAGAGAGAGAGAGAGAGAGAGAGAGGTATAGAAGTGCGTTTTGATTCTACTGCCCTCGACAAGGGCCTTTGGTTGAAGGCGACTACTCCTCCTAGACGCACGACGCCTACCCATCATCACCCATATATGCTTGATTCCTATTGCAATATCTGTTTCAGCAAGAAATTAGCCTGAAGGATGCCCCTAATCATGGACAGAGATCGACGATGGATGCACTGAACTCAAGTGATGGCCAACTCAACTTGTGGTAACTAAAATTAATCAGGACGGATGCATGGCAAGATCGATGGGATCCACATGATGGAATGAAGGAAAACGAATGGGCGAAGTGGTGGACTGGGGGTCGGTAGGAGAGGGGTCTTGTCTGACAGTTGCATGATCGACCAATCGTGACACAAAACGTGTGTGTGTCTTTACTCAAGTTAATCAAAAAAACCAAACGGCTAAAACCAATTGGCATGTTTTACTCAAATGGTTAACCGTGTTTAACGGATCGGTTTGGTCGACCTTGGTTGTGATCAGGGAATTAGATACAGCGAAGGAGACTCTTATTACTTTGATTTTATAAAAGTCTTATTAATTTGAATTGAATGCAAGCAGATTTTTCATCAATAAATTAGATGTCAATTAGCTACAGGAGAGTGAGGAGCAAACATGAGAGGCGATGGGAAAAGGAAGGGCACGCAAGAACGCAGGCTGAAGTATTATAGTATATACTAGTGTTTGGCCATCCGTCCGCGTCGTACAAACACGTGCTTAATACAAAGTTTCTTTTTAGGGGGAAAGAAAATCAAACCAAATTAGACATCAGGTTGACATTGGTGCTGACTAGTAACAATGAGTAATTTCGTCGGGGGAACACAGTAATTTTGTAAGAAGTTCATATGAAATGGTTGAATCCGTGAAGGAAACGGAAAAAGATTGCAGGTTCGAAATGGAGCCCTGAAATGAGTTGGGTGGTTAGAAAATACATCCAGCACATGCATGAGCATTGGTCATGTGAGAAATCCAAATTGAAGGATTAGTCGCATGATGAATGAATTGTTAATGGTGTAGCTCCTCTTGTTGCCAAGAAAGAGCAGAGCAGTTAATTTATTGATGGTGGAGGAGGGCCATTGCGACCAATTCGAGGAAGGCCGGCCCATGCCCAACCACTTGGGGCCTAAGAAGAAGCTATGCACAGAGACATGTGTCACAAAAAGTAAACAAACAATTGGCCAATCGGTGAGGCCCGGCCCACTCAAATTTGGGTTCTCCGTATGTCTCAAGGAGTTCAGGCCTCCAAAATTTCCTCTTCACAACCATTACACTTTGCCTAAATTATTTCCCTTTTTTTAGAGAGAACCAAGAGCTGTTTGTTGAATGCGGGACTGACAATGTATCCCGTCTATCTCCGGTGCTAATTCTGGCGCCTGCTTCGGCCTATATACTCAGATGTCAGATCAGAGCTGCATGTTCAGGTGTTTTTAAGATAATGATCGGGCATGTTCACTTGTTAGCAGCCCAAGTTTTGTACACATCACGACATTATTTTTTGGACAGAGCAGTAGCACGTACAATGAGCACTTCGGCAGTACTCCAGAAGCAAAAAAGAACAAGGACGGAAGCAAGCCACAAAGAAGCTTCAGCATGCAGTAGCCAGTAGCAGTTTACTGTACCCCTGCAGCACGGCCAGCTCTGCAGTCTGCACCTGCAAACTAGGGCAAGGTATGAGAAAACGAATGAATCAGGAACTCAACATGCAAGCAAGCAGTGACATATACATACAGCACAGGATAGGAGCACAGATGAAGAAGAGAGGGGTTAAAAGCAGGAGAGGAAGGAGACGAGCAGCTGGTGTACAGTTGCTACTTGCTAGTAGGTACAGCAATGCAGACGAAGGATGCAGGCCAAGGAAGCTGGAGCAACTGGAAATCGTTGGAATGGATGGCATAGGAAAGTAGCTAGGCAGCGACCCATGACTTTGCCTATGCACCCATTCCTACGACCCCCAGAAACTCTGCTTCCTTTGCGTGATCCTGGCAGCTGTCCTGCTCCATCAGATGAGATGGGACGACCTTCATCAATAGGTGGCACGCATACCAGGACAGGGATGCAAGCTCTATGTCTATTCTACTCCACCATTGAGGCTGCATGCAGTGGTGGCAGACACTCAGAGCAGCCATTGGCGAATGCCAGAGCATCGATTCACATGTATACCAAGCTTTGACCGTTGTTGCTCCTCGTTCTCTCAAGGAGGACCTCCTATTCTCAAGAGCCATCACATTTGACTTGGAGTCGTCCTTTAACTTGAGCATCCTATGCAATACTCCATGTACCGTATTAAATCCTAACAATTAATTGACCAGTCAAAGTAGTAGGAGTACAAGATGTCTATAACAAGTGCTAATGCAATTCTATATTGTATTAAGTCCATCTCTAGCAGCCTTGCTACCCACAGCGAGCTCGCAAGCGAAAGGAGACAGGCTCGCCACCTCTCGCTATCCCTGCCACCAGTCCATGCATGACATCAATGATTCTCTCCCATGCTCATTGGGAAGACCCAGCGCGGGAATGAATGCAGCGATGTCCTGAGGTGTAGCTATAACGCGATTCAAGCGATGCACTATAAATGAATGTCGAGCCTCTCCACCGTCTTCTCCAACTCCGTCTTCCATGGGTATGTAATAGGGTGTACTAATCTATCTTTTTAAAAACTAGTGCAGAAATCATTCGGTGGACCTGAGGCCCCCACACGCTGGCCTCACCGTGGCGTCGCGGGCTACACTGCGCTGCTGGCCGGCGCGCCGTCCAACATCGCTGAACCACCAGCGTCCTCGCCAAGGAGCCACTGCCAAGGACGTACGTCGCCACGCTGCTACGCCGAGGAGCTGCTGCCGCACCACTGGACTCTCAACGTACGAGCTGAAGATGCGCCACCGAAGTCGACGTCGAGTTGAAGCCGCTGCCGAGAACCTCCTCCAGCATGGACTCATGGAGCCGTCATCAGTTGGTTACAAAGTGCATGTATATGCTTATATGCACGTACGTTCATGTGCTCGTCGGCTTAAGCATTTAGTAAAAAAAAAAGAGAGTGATTAAGAGCAAGTTGTCTGATAATAAAATAAGTGTCAGTCGATTATTGATAAAATTGCACTATAACTATACTAAAATTGCACATTCTAAATAAGTGCAAATTTAGTTTTACCAATATACAATTTTAGATTGACTGAAACAAACATGATGGTTTGAAACATAGGAAAATAAAAATATATAAGCATGTGTATTCAATAGATTTATGCATCAACAAAGTATAGAAATCAACGAATAAAACTGATGATTGGTAAGTAGCAATTTTGATACTAAAATTGCACCTTTGTAAGCTGTGCAATTTTAGTCTTACTAGAGTGTAATTTTAGATTGACTAATAGTTAAGAAAATTTTAGTCGCCTGAGAATTAGCAATTCTGAAAAAAAAAAAAAGAGGAAAAGATACAAAGTGCACGAAGGATAGAAGCGCGGTTGAGAAGTCAGACTAAAAGAAGAGGGCGGATACGTATACATGGTTCACATATGTATAAAACTATATGTATATATGTATGCATGGCTCTTGCACGTATAAAAGGAGCTACTGCGGAGTTGCTATCAGGCCATCGGAGCTGCTACGGGCGGCCAAGCTGTTGCTGAGAAGACATCTATTGAAGAGAAGTCGAGACATAGCCGCAGGACTGCGTCCTGGAACTAAGCCAATAGCCCATGCCCACAAACCATGGAGCAGCCGTGTAGATGCCGCTAAACAAGACACGAAGCTGATGCCTTAGAGATGATTAGTGCTGGGAGTTTGGGCCGGGCCGGCACGGCACGGCCCGATTTTTTAGGCCCAAAACACGACACGGCCCGAAGTAGAATGGGCCGGGCCAGCACGGCTCAAAATGGCGTGCGGGCTGGGCCTGGAAATCAGGCATGTCGGGCCGCCCGGCCCGGCCCGACTGTTTGGGCCGTGCTCGGGTCGGCTCGGCCCGAACCGAGGCACGATCAGTAAATAATTTTTTCAAGGTGTTCCTTTACTCGTATGAATTTCGGTTCAACACGAAAGTTGTAGATAATTTTGGGACGCATCTTTTTTGTGTTGACAACTTTTTCGAGCAAATTATGAATTTATAAAAAAAATATTTAGTGTATTGCCTTCTGTACGGCGAGCTGTACCATACCTGGTAATTCCTATTTTTTGAGGTCTTTCATTACTCGGATGAATTTTCATTGAACACGAAAGTTGTAGAGAATTTCGAGATGAATCTTTTTCGTGTTGATAACTTTTTTATTTGAGCAACATATGAATTTATAAAAATATTTTTCCCCTACTGTTTTGTTGTTTGGGCGTGCTCGGGCCTACCAAAGGCGCCCAGGCGTGCCTTTGGGCCATGCCGCCTTGGTTTTGCTGCCGGGCCAACCGGCATGGCCCGGTGTTGGTCGGGCCGTCTTGTCTGTTTTGGTTCGACCGAGAGCACGACGGCCGGCCGGCGCCGAGACGCCCAATTCCCAAAGACTAGAGATGATGTGACAAGACAAAGCAGAAGACGATCTTGTTAAGTTCTCCGAGCGACGTCTCGAAAAACCCACGGCCTAGTAATGGCTCTACCGGCATTAACCGGTCGTCCTTCTTTTAAATTTACTGGACGGACGCAGCATCGTTCAGGTGAATTAAGTCCCTAAAATCCGTGACACCGTTAACGACTCTGCGAGCGTTAACCGTCGTTTGTCGTTAAATTCCCTGAATAGACGTCGTTTCGTTCAGGGGAATTAAGTGTCGAAAATATTAACGACCACGTTAACAGCTCCACAAGCATTATTGGTCGTTCTTGCTAAATTCCTGAGCAAGATTCATTCGAGCGATCCTTGTTCCCTCTACCGATATAGTGGAATTTCCACGATACCGGTCACATCCCTGAGAGTGATCTCACTTGGGTAAATTTCAACGTACCAAAGCCACTACGTCTACAATCAACATTAACTTTAGTGATCAAGATCATATCAATGTCCACATTTAAGACCAGACATGAAAGGACACCCCCGATGACGCAAACGAAGCCGTCAGTTTCGAATCGAAGCAAAGTGCCAGTCGTGTATTCGACCCTACTGTAGTTACTCCAACATAGCGTTTGACGAAACAAGATTAAGCGACATGGGCGGGCGTAGCCAACATTCAACTGCTATGCTAGACATCCAATGGGCCCCGGTTACCCGATGTGTTCTGCAGTCGCTAAGTCCAATATCCATCTACACCGATACGCATGGTGACCGTGACGCGAAGATAAGAAGAAGATGACAACGCAGCTTAATCAGAGGTGGTCCGCGTGTATCGCGGACGTAATTAACTAGGAGTCCCTTCCGAGGTCCTAGGAACCAGAATCCTGCAATCACCTGATCACCAAATTGACCTCGCTAGCTGTCAACCAAAGAACAAATGTTGAATAATCTCCCTTTCAACATTGCTGGCTGCCTAGCTAATTCTTTTTTGCTAAATTATCCTTAGTTAGAATGGCCCCTTTGCCAAGAAACCAGAGGAAAATTTTAATTTTTAAAGGAATCTTAAACTTCCAGGATACTTGTTTGTGTAAGGAGTAGACTAATTCACCAACGTCTGATGCATTGAGTGAGCAATGAATTGGCCATTTTTGTGGACCCCCCAAATGAATTTAAGGCAAAATTGGCTATGATTCACTAGCGTCTTACAACAAATGACACGAAATATATAGTGTTGTGGAGCAAAATCATTATCTAGGCATAGATGTGCGTTCTGCAGTTTAGTTATCAAATTATGCCGATCAATAAGGTTTTGCTCCACTAACGCTCTCCTAAAGAAGACATTAAAGGGATCAGAGTTTATTAATTCTGCCACGGTAGCATGTCTTTTTGTGACAATGGAAAAGAGATTCGCAAAATTGTTCCCATAGATAGGTTGAACCCATCCAAGAATCTTCCCAAAACCTGATGCAAGTGCCATTTCGAACTTGAAAAGAACCGGTTTAAAAAATCTTCTTTAACCCTCACAAGGCGTTTTCTAAAAGTGAGAATCCCTTTGTTCAACTTGCACTTGCGTGAACGTCTTATTCATTAGGTATTTTGTGGTTATAAGTCTTTGCCAAACGCATCTTTATTAAATAGTTTAAAAAGCCATTTGCTCAGCATAAATTTATTTTGGATGTCTAATTCTGAAATCTGGTGTGAACGGAATAGGAGGGTCTTCCAAAACAATTCCTTGTAAGCATCACAACTAGCATCTTCAATTCACGACAAGCTCAGGCTATGCCTGCTAGCGGGTGCAAGTCCGTGGAACACTTCTGCTAGACTCGTTACTCATGGTCGGAAACATTCACCACCGTAGAAACACTCACTTGTAATCTGCAATTAGGGGGAGCTTCACTTCCCCACCCCTTTAAATTATTTTTCTACCTCTATTATTAAAGCCAACTAAGCTGGATCTTTGAAAAAAAAAACCTATCACAATGGCCCGTGAAGTATCAGCCGTGCTGCAGAGGCTATAACTTGCATGTAATCGGCCTAGACAACTTGATTCTGTTCAATCACAAAAAACAGGATTCTTCTTCTTCTTCTTCTTCTTCCATGGCACGCGCTATGGCTCTCCTGGCTGCTATCCTGTGCTGTTCCATGGCGTGCTCTGCTGCGGTCCAAGGTAAACTGCCTAACCTATCATGATATACAGTATATGATAAGCTACCATGCATGGAGAGCTTACTTTAGGAGATGATGGGTGGTGGCGTAATTGGTGCATGCAGTTGGCCCGGACGGACAGCGTAGGGGAGGACAGAGCCCTCCGTCGCCGAGGGGCGGGCCACCACCGCACGTCATGTGCCCGGACCCCGACCCCGAGTGCAGCCACCACGGCGTTCCACCGCCGGCGCCGGCGACGCCGTCGCCTGCGCCGCACCGCAAGACCCTGCAGCTAGGAACGACGACCACCCCTATTGTGTAGCAAGGTCGATCGATCATGATGATGTACGTACTACCTACTTGCTTAGACCCATGCGCAGATCGAAGCATGTCACCTTATTAACTAGCTGCTTGCTCCATTGCTCCTCTTTTTAAGATGATCGGTGGTGTTGTGCTACTTGCTTTGCGTTCTTGAGATGCATGCAGTCTTGGGCCCTGCCAATTTTATCATTTTGGCATGTTAGCTAGTGGCGATTAACAGTATTTTTGGTCTTTTGAAGAGAAAGTTGATAGCCTGCATAACAGTACGTTGATTGCCCTCTTTACTGAAGCAGAGGTTAAGAAAGTTGTATTCAATATGGTTACAAACAAGGCTCCTGGCCTGGACGGTCTTCCCATTGAGTTCTATCAATCTTGTTGGGAGATTGTAAAAAAAAGATGTGATGGCACTATTCGAAGATTTTTATGAGAACAGGATTGCCATTAGGAGAATTAATTTAGGTGTTATTATTCTCTTACTAAAAACTGAGATGCCCAATAACATTAGACAATTCAGACCTATTTGCTTATTGAACTGTTTGTATAAGATTGTTACCAAAGTGCTTACGGTGAGATTGGAATCTGTTATGAAGCAAATTATTTCTCACAACCAATCAGCCTTCTTGAAAGGGAGACATATAATGGATAGTGCTGTTTTATTGCATGAACTTATTCATCATACGAAAAAAGAAAAAAAGGTATTTTGGTGAAGTTAGACTTTGAAAAGGCTTATGACAGAGTTAGTTGGAACTTTCTCTTTGAATGCTTGAGGCTCAAGGGGTTTCATCCTGTTTTTTGTGAATGGATTAAGCAAGTGGTTATAGGGGGTTCGGTCTGTGTGAATGTCAATGGTATCGATGGACACTATTTCCAAAGTTACAAAGGGGTTAGACAGGGGGATCCTTTAGCCCCCTATCTGTTCAACATTGTAGCAGATGCTTTATCCAAAATGATATGTAATTTACAATTGCATCATTTGGTCGTTGGTTTGGCGAACGATATTATCGATAATGGTATCGCCATCCTCCAATACGCTGATGACACGATCTTATGCATAGATGATAATATTTCGAATGCCAAAAATGTGAAGCTATCCTTAGCGGTCTATGAGAACTTATCTGGCCTAAAGATTAATTTTGACAAAAGCGAAGTTGTGGCCCTTAATGGTTCCAGTGATTGTGCCCATATTGTTGCTGATCTGTTTACTTGCCAGGTCGGCTCTTTTCCTATTAAGTATTTGGGGTTACCAGTTAGTAATCATAGAGTTTTGATTAAAGATTGGGATGGTATTATTTCCAGAATGGAGAAGAAGTTAGGGACTTGGAAAAGTAATCATCTCTCTTTGGGTGGAAGATGTGTTTTACTGAATGCGTGTCTTTCTAGCATACCTTTATATGTAATGTCTATGTATCTCCTCCCTAAGGGAGTTGTGGAGAAATTAGATAAGATTAGGAGGCAGTTTTTTTGGCAAGGAAACAGTCGTAAGAGAAAATTTCATTTAGTCCGTTGGGATCAGCTGTGTATGGGAAAAGACAAAGGTGGTTTGGG
Organism: Olyra latifolia; assembly: GCA_036346145.1. Lineage (NCBI taxonomy): Eukaryota > Viridiplantae > Streptophyta > Magnoliopsida > Poales > Poaceae > Olyra > Olyra latifolia. Next base: position 54,088,043 of record CM070528.1, on the reverse strand, counting down.
GATAAAAAACCTTCGATTAGTTAACATTAGTCTCCTTACAAAATGGTGGTGGAAATTAGAGAATGGAGAGGGTATGTTGCAGAATTTCCTTAAATCCAAATATATGAATCATATTAGTATCAGAATGTTGCAAAGCTCACCTGGGGATTCCCATGTCTGGAAAACTTTAATAAAAATTAAAGAGTTTTATCTTAAAGGTAGGCAAATTATCATTGGCAATGGGGAGTGTGTGGATTTTTGGAATGATCATTGGTTAGGAGGGTTTTCTATTAGATCCAAATGCCCTGAAATTTTTGACATTTGTGCTAACAAGCATATTACTGTGGCTAGTGCTAAGAGGAATGACTGGCGTTTTCAATTTAGGAGATGGCTCCATTCGGACATAGAGGGTTCTTGGGAGGCCATTATTTCTCAATGTATCAGCTGGACCCCTGGGCAGGAAGATGACAAGATCATCTGGTAAAGGTCCCAAAAAAGTTTTTTCCGCTAGGTCTATGTATAAAATTTTGGAGTCGAGGTTTCCGGTGAGAGACAATTGGTTTATTTGGCGTTGCAAGATTCCTCTGAAAATTAAAATATTCTTGTGGCTAGTTGATAGGAATGCAATCCTAACTAAAGATAACCTTCGAAAAAGAAATTGGATAGGAGATCCTCGCTGTTTGTTTTGTGATCAAGTGGAATCTATTGAACACTTATTCTTCCAATGTGTGATTAGTAAGGTGATTTGGGGAGTGGTGAGTGAAGCTTTTGATTGTAGGGTTAGACCTTCAAGCTTAAACCATATAATTCCTTGGTGTCAAATGGTCTGGCCTAGTTTCGAGAAACTTCATATTCTTTGTGTTGCTGCCATCTTTTGGTCCATTTGGAGGTGGAGAAACAATTTATGCTTTAACAGCAAAAAGCTGCATTCACCTGCTCCGATTATACATATGGCATGCTCTTTTATGATATATTGGACAGGTCTTTGTGATGAAGAAGATCGCGAGCTAGTGTCCTCAGGAACAAAGATGCTGCTGAACAATGTTGATAAGCTGAGCAGCGACAATCCAAACGCTGGGAGATCCGACTAGGGGCCAGAAAATCTCTCCAGTTCTGACAGTTAGGCGCTTCTGTTTTCCGTCGTCACTTTTGTTGTTCTCCGTGGGTGCCTGTCCAGTTGGTTGAAGGAACAATTGGGTTCTTCATTTTGAAAACTGTGTGTCTTATTCGTAGGGTTCAGAAGTCCTTTTGTGCCGCATGTTCAGCTTAGTTAGTGCTTTAGGTAGAGTTTGATACTGCAGCTGGTTGGCAGCCTCTATTTTGTTGGTCGGTTTGGTTACCTGCATATTGTAATTCTGTTTTTCTGGAAAAAATGGAATTGGGATCCGCCCTCTTGAGCAAAGCTAGAGGCGATTAAAACAAGCAAAACCATACACTTGGCGAAATAAAAATCCACATTTCCACGTGACCAAACTAAGTAAACGCACTTAATCCTATGACCCTTGCCTATCTTTAGGTGCATGTAATAAAACATCATCTCGTTGCATTTCACGGGTAGCCTTCGATGTGTAGAACTAGGTTGAACTCGTCATTCGCATACCGTGGATCAGATCTACCACTTATTATCAGTCCTACTCTATTTCTTAAAAAAAAATGCTACTAATACATAAAATATATTATTTAGATTTTGTTGATCTTGCGTTGCTTATCATGCAAGCTTGGTTCACTTTATACTAGTTAGTAGCAGTGCTATAGCGCAGGCATGCATGTTCTTTTCAGTGTAGAGCGATGAACAAGAGCGAGAAAGAGAGAGAACAAATGAACAAATCAACAAATTAACAAATGAAAAAGATTGCAGGATCGAAATGGAGCCCTGAAATGAGTTGGGTGGTTAGAAAATACATCCAGCACATGCATGAGCAATGATCATATGAGCAATCCAAATGGAAGGATTAATCGCATGATGAATTGTTAATGGTGTAGCTCTTGTTGCCAAGAAAGAGCAGAGCAGTTAATTTATTGATGGTGGAGGAGGGCCATTGCGACCAATTCGAGGAAGGCCGGCCCATGCCCAACCACTTGGGGCCCAAGAAGAAGCTATGCACAGATACATGTGTCACAAAAAGTAAACAAACAATTGGCAATCGGTGAGGCCCGGCCCACTCAAATTTGGTTTCTCCGTATATCTCAAGGAATTCAGGCCTCCAAAATTTCCTCTTTACAACCATCACACTTTGCCTAAATTATTTCCCTTTTTTTTAGAGCGAACCAAGAGCTGTTTGTTGAATGCGGGACTGACAATGTTTCCCGTCTATCTCCGGTGATAATTCTGGCGCCTGCTTCGGCCTATATACTCAGATGTCAGATCAGAGCTGCATGTTCAGTTGTTTTTAGATAATGGAATAGAATTTCAGCCTGCCTCTACATCGGGCATGTTCACTTGTTTTTTCTTCGGCACAGGCATGTTCACTTGTTAGCAGCTGAAGTATCAGAAAAGGGCAAGGTATCAGAAAACGAATGAATCAGGAGCTCAACATGCAAGCAAGCACTGATATATACATACAGCACAGGATAGGAGCACAGATGAAGAAGAGAGGGGTTAAAGCAGGAGAGGAAGGAGACGAGCAGCTGGTGTACAGTTGCTACTTGCTAGTAGGTACAGCAATGCAGACGAAGGATGCAGGCCAAGGAAGCTGGAGCAACTGGAAATCGTTGGAATGGATGGCATAGGAAAGTAGCTAGGTAGCGACCCATGACTTTGCCTATGCACCCATTCCTACGACCCCCAGAAACTCTGCTTCCTTTGCGTGATCCTGGCAGCTGTCCTTCTCCATCATCAGATGAGATGGGAGCAGAGGAGCTGGCCTGGCTTCAGCCTTCAGGGGACAGGATACCAAAGTCTCTCTGCCTGCCCCTGCATTGCAGGCACTGTGGTCTGTGGAGTACACTATGAGGCATGGACTATAACTATATATATATATAGAGAAAGAAAGAATAGCTAGTGTGCTATAGATAGCACGGAGAGATCCGTGCTATCCACGGGATTTGAAAATCCTGAGATCGAAATAGACGATCCGAACCGTCCATCTTGTTCATCTCGATAAAATCTCACTACACACCAAATTTCAAATTTTTTTGAATTTTTTCACTATTTATTTCGTATTTTTGAAAAACGCTGATCTAATTAGCTGTGGACCCTCCAATAAGTCCAGTTTTCGAAAATATGAAACAAATAGTAAAAAATTCAAAAAAATTTGAAATTTTGTGTGTAGTGAGATTTCATTGATATGAACAAGATGGACGGTTCGGATCGCCTATTTCGTCTCGAATATGCAAACTCGATGGATAGCACGGAGAGATCCGTCTATCCATAAAGACACTAAAGAAATCTCTCTCTCTATATATATATATGGCAACATATCTAGTGCTAATGGTGGTTGGGTGCTAACATGCTAACATTTAATCTTTACCAACCACTATTAGCACTAGATATGTTGTGTGTATATATATATATATATATATATATATATATATATATATATATACACACACAGAAGAAGACGACCTTCATCAATAGGTGGCACGCATACCAGGACAGGGATGCATGCTCTATGTTTATTCTACTCCTTGAGCCTTTGCCATTGAGGCTGCATGCAGTGGTGGTGCGAACGCCAGAGCATCGATTCACATGTACCAAGCTTTGACCGTTGTAGCTCCTCGTTCTCTCAAGAAGGACCTCCTATCCTCAAGGCCCATCACATTTGACTGCATCCTATGCAATACTCCATGTACCATATAAATCCTAAGAATTAATTAACCAGTTAGTTCAAAAAATCAATTAATTGACCAATCAAAGTAGTAGGAGTACAAGATGTCTATAGCAAGTGCTAATGCAATTCTATATTGTATTAAGACCATCTCTAGCAGCCTCGTTGTCCGCAGCGAGCTCACAAGCGAAAGGAGAGAGGCTCGCCACCTCTCGCTATCCCTGCCACCGGTCTATGCATGACATCTACCATTCTCTCCCATGCTCATCGGGAAGACTGAGCACGGGAGTGAATGCAGCGATGTCCTGAGGTGGAGCTATAACTCTCCTCATTCAAGTGATGTGCTATAAATGAATGTCGAGCCTCTACACCACCTTCTCCAACTCGGCCCTCCCATGGCCCCTTCTCTTCCAATGGCGTCCTTGCAACGGTCGTCGGGTTTTGGATCGTCCATTTTTTGCATTCAGCCCATTTGTACCGGATGGCATAACGCCTTCGCGCTGCCGCTTCCGCTTCCGTCTTGTTGGAGTGTGTGTGTATTTATATATATTGTCTGTATTAAGTTTAACTGAGACAGTTTATTTGTTAACCCAACTTAGTAACCAAAGTCAACAGTTAGCTATGAAACAACCTTCTTTCACAATTGGTATAATCTCCCCCAATACTCGGTTTCCTAATTGACACGGGTCATTCGTGTGAGTCTATAGGATTTGATAAACAACTCGCTTCTCTCAGAGGGTCTACTTGCTAAGAAACCGATTCATGAGGTGATTCCAATCGCGAAAAGAGGATGAGTGGCGACGTGGGTACAAGAGTCATGCGGATACTGACCGTCCCACTCTCACCACCTCCTCTCATTGCGCTATAAAGCAAGTACAAGCCTTAAAGGGCGAGTAATCAATGTTGCCTTTTTCCCCTTTTTCTTTCCTTCTGGGTGCCATAGATCTTTTGTTGCCTCTGCAAGCCGGAGAGGTGGAAAGGAGTGCTGTGAGAGGAAATGTAATTCAAAGGCAATCCTTTGTTGTTATCTGGTCCTTGATAGAAAGAGGACCTTCCGCTTGATCGACCCTCTCTTTCGTGTTTGCTTCCCTCTAAGGCGGAACGCTCCTCTACCAATGCATTTTGACATCCCAAATGGCCACATTAGCAGCTCCACGAGCGTTATTGGTCGTTCTTGCTAAATTCCTGAGCAAGATTCATTCGTACGATCCTCGTTCCCTCTATCGACATCGTGGAATTTCAACCGGTCACATCCTTGACGCTGCTAGAGCCGATGCCGTCATGCATGCTCGATCGTGCTACTAGAATGTACGGAGTAGGTAATAGATAGAACGCGTAAGTTATAATGTAGGAACACTTTTGTAGCTTCGATGAAGTACCATGGAGCCTCTAAGAGCAATTTTAGCAGCTACTCTATCCTCTCACTCTATAACACTATTCACTACTCCCTCTATCCAATACTCTAAATTTTCTTCACATTTTACACTATACTCTAAAAGATTCCTTTCCTGCACCAGCTACTCTATCCCGAGCTACAGTATTATAGAGTACCTGCTCCAGATGCTCTAAAATGTTACGGCTCCGACAAAGTATTAAAGCCAGCTAAGCTGGATCTTTGAAAAAAAAACCTATCACACTGGTGAAGTATCAGCCGTGCTGCAGAGGCTATAACTTGCATGTGACCTGCAGCGGCTTGCATGACCTAGCTGTTCAGATCAAGTTCCAGGGTTGTTGATTTCCAGAGTCTTGACTCTTGACTGGCATCATCTGTCCGTCCCAGTGACCCCATTGATAATCAATTTATCAGCGCTGAGTCAGGTTCTTGGACTGAGCATATGGGTAGAGCAGGTGTGCACACCAAGAGCACCACAACTTTGACCCTTGAAACTTGAAACTCGTCCCTTTGCTACTTCCCAAGAAGTAGAGCGCGTCCATCATATATCCACTCCAATCTCCAATGCAAGAATTGAAGCTGACGGGGTTTTAAGGCCATTGCCATTTGGATAATCGGCCTAGACAACTCGATTCTGTTCAATCACAAAAAACAGAGCTGCTACTTCTTCTTCATCATCTTCATCTTCTTCTTCCATGGCACGCGCTGTGGCTCTCCTGGCTGTTATCCTGTGCTGTTCCATGGCGTGCTCCGCTGCGGTTCAAGGTAAACTGCCTAACCTATCATGATATACAGTATATGATAAGCTACCATGCATGGAGAGCTTACTTTAGGAGATGATGGGTGGTGGCGTAATTCGTGCATGCAGTTGGCCCGGACGGAGAGCGTGGGGGAGGACAGAGCCCTCCGTCGCCGAGGGGCGGGCCACCGCACCGCATGTGCCCGGACCCCGACCCCGAGTGCAGCCACCGCGGCGTTCCACCGCCGCCCCCGGCGACGCCGTCGCCTGCGCGGCACCGCAAGGCCCTGCAGCTAGGAACGACGACCACCCCCATTATGTAGCCAGGTCGATCGATCATGATGGTGATGTACGTACTACCTACTTGCTTAGACCCATGCGCAGGTTGAAGCATATCACCTTAACTACCTACTTGCTTAGACCCATGCGCAGGTTGAAGCATATCACCTTAACTACCTGCTTGCTCCATTGCTCTTCTTTTTAAGATGATCGGTGTTGTGCTACTTCTTGAGATGCATGCAGTCTTGGGCCCTGCCAATTTTATCATTTGGCATGTTAACTAGTGGCGATTAAAACAAGCAAAACCATACTCTTGGCGAAAAAAAAAATCCACATTTCTACGTAACCAAAGTACCAAACTAAGGACATTTCCAATGCAGTTTCTTGAACCGTTTCTTAAATAGCCAGGTAAGCAAAAATGCTGAGATGAAATGAAGTTAATGAGGAGAGAGGTGATCACCGTTTCTTCATCTTGAAACGGTTTCTACAATAAATGCTTAGCACTAGAAATGCCAGAAAATAGCGCTGGGAGGAGATAGTTTCCTCCCAGCGAGGACATCGCCCGCGCCACCCATCTAGGACACAACCATGCTGTGGAGCTCACCGCGCCGCCCACGCCCTTTGAGCTCACCGTGCTGCCGAGCTTGCCGCGCTGCTTGTCCAGGACACTGCCACGCCGCCTATCCTCTCCGAGCTCGTCGCGCCGCCGTCGAGAACGCCGCCCGTCGAGGACGCCGCCCACGCCCTTCGAGCTTGTCGCGCCGCCTGTTGAGGATGTCGTCCACACCCTCCAAGCTCGTCGCGCCGCCCGTCGAGGATGCCGCCCACACCCTTCGAGCTCGCTGCGCCGCCCGTCGAGGACACCGCCGAGCTTGCCGCGCCTCTCGTCGAGGACGCCGCCGAGCTCGCTGCACCGCCTGCTTCGATCTCTCCGTGCTGCCCATCGAGGACGCCGTCGCCCCTCCAAGCTTGCTATGCCTACCGTCGAGGACGCCACCGCGCCTTCGAGCTCACTATGACTCTGAGCTTGCAGCACCGCCGCGCCTCCAAGCTTGCCGTGGCATCTCTGAGCCCGCACGCTCGGATTGGGACAATAGGGATGGGGATCGGGGAGTAGGTAGGTTTGCAGAAGCGGCATCACTGATTGAAGGTTTCAAGCAAGCAGAAAATTTTTCAGGAGATGTCTTGGTGTTCAAATCAGATTGCAAAAATCTAGTCATCAAGCTCACCTCTATGGAAGTGGATCGTTCGCCAATAGTGGCGGTGGTGGCGGATCTGAAACATAGATGGAGAGAGCTTCTAGCTGCGACAATTTACTTCCATGGTCGTACCGCGAATGAACTCCCGCAATGGGTCGCAATGTGGGGATGAATGAGCAGGTGGTAGGTGAGTGGCACAGTAATGTAGATGATTTCTTTTTGAGCCAGTTGAGTGAGTGGCTGAGAAGTAAAATCCCGAATGCTGTTTGAATCGAGCGTGGTATGGGTGGCAGAAATGGGCCTAGGACCTCTAATGTAATCAACTGGCCTTGTATGAATGCTTTGAAAGCTTAATTAATAAAGCCCATACCTTCACTCAAAAAAAAAAGTACCTACCTAAAGACACCTTTTTACCATCAATCAAATATGCTCATTCCAACGACACCCTTTTTCCATCAGTCAAATATGCTCATTCCACTCGTACTTGATAGAACGCTTACGATCAATCTTTCAAATTTCATGAATTGTTGAAATTCGATTTGAATCCATGGTTTCAAACTTTGTACTACTCCTATGTTTGCTAATCCACGGTTGGTGTCTAAAAATTTGTGAAAACCTAGTTCACTAAAATTGCGTACTAGTAAGCTCGAATTTGCAGTTCCATTTAATATGTAATTTCAGTACACCTATATAACAACTTTTAGTTCTATTTGTTTATATATTTCTCTTTTTCTTATAAACTCACTGAACTTTTCTCTATTTTGCAGAGGCTCACCAAGGCTAAACATTTTGTCTATATATAGATAGAAAACATTTTGTAGGGTTCACTTAAGTTAAACCTTTTGGTAATCCTATAATTCTTTTGGATTATGTTTCTCGATTTTGCTAGCGCACCATGGCCTAGCCTGAAATTTTATTTTTACTTTTAGTCCTTTAAATTGCATGCTAGTAAGCCTAAAATTGTAGTTCTTAAAAATGTTCATTTTTACTACAATTATACTGCAAATTTAGTTTTATTTTTTATATTTTGTAGGGTTAAAATTTGTTAGATTTTTTTTTCTAAATGCGTCAAGCTTAATTTTATATTTGTTTTGACTAAAATAATCTTTTGCCTTTGTTTTACTTATTTTGTGGGGCTCACTAAACATTTTATATGAGTATTTTTCGCATTGCTATTAGTATGTCGGCTGAATTTAGAGGTTCATTTCAGACACCTGAATTGCACACTACTAAGCCTAAAATTGCATTATGAAACAATGTGTAATTTTAGTACAATTATACGGTAGTTTTATAGGGATTTACTTAAACCTTTTGTTTATGCTATTTTTTTGGTCTTGTATTTTGTAGGACTTCGTAAAAGCTAAACATTTTGTTTAGGGTATTTTCTGTTTTTATTTTTTGTTTTTTGCTTTTGCGCCGTGAAGTTTTTGCACACATGCATCCATGCAAAAGGCTCATGCACGGTGCTAGCTAGCTAGCTAGTAGGCAGTTTGGTAGCGGTTCAGACAGTGTATCCTAGGTAAAAAAAAAAACCTCGCACATGTATTGTAGCTAGCTAACTAGTTGATTGACCAGGCGAGCATAAGGCATCGGACGGTGGCGTAGGACAGAAGCCCAAAAATTAGTCGTTTATGACTATCGGTACGTAATCAACTTCAGCGGACGACAACATCGCAATAGCCGATCGACTGAAATTTTCTGATTTTTCAGTCAACTGACTGCTAGGCGCTCTCAATCATTTTCTCATGCTGTATTTCATCTTACCATTCTTCCTTGTACAAGCATATTTTATCGAACACCACGTAGATTGCATGGTCCCGAAAGATCTTTTTTTAAAGAAAGAAATTAAGTGGTTTTTCGTCATCAAATGATCAAATCTTCTAAAAAACCGATAAATTTTGCTGCCTAAATACAAATTTTGGAATTTGTATTTTACTAGGAAACTATTGCGCGCGTTGCGTATTGTGTAAAAACCGGTGTGTTATATGAGAAAAAACGTAGCCAAAACGATAAGAGCGAGTCAAGAGTTTAGGGTAGGATTTGAAGGTAAATTGCTAGACGGATGATATTACTAATATAACACAAGTACAAAAGTGTTTTAAACATGTTTACGATGTACATAAAAGATGAAGCAGCGTTGCAGCATAATATCACAGGAACGATGGATTGTTAAGGTTTTTTTAGAACAGGCTATTATACAGGTTAGATAGACAGAGATGACTTTATAAAAGGATATTTTTGAGATTGTTGTTGCATTGATGAACTCAATTTAGTTAGTTGCATTAATAGTGGATGATACAAACATAGTTAAATCCATTTAAAAGGTTACTTATTTTCTAAACAATTGCTTTTTAGTTGTTGTAAGCAGATAAGCGGGAGTTGCACAGCGCAAGTGATACTACAGGAGAAAATCGATAGAAGAGATGCAAGACAACGACAAACAAATGATTGGCTGAAAGCATAAACAAAGACACAGTTGGCGGTGCAGCAAACAAACAAGAAAACGACAAAGAAATCAGTGAAAAATAAGCACAGGAAAATGGGGATTGGATAGAGAAGGAAAGAAACATACAAAGTAGCATTTGCAAGAAAAGAGGACAGAGCTTCCAACAAGGATGCCAACGATGAGAAACACCAAGTAGTTCGACCAGTAAAAGAGAGATACATCAACTACACTGTAGCTACTGGCTGAGAGACTGATGTTGTGACGTGTCATTCTGGGCGGTATTACCCTTGCTAGTGGGCTTAAGCAGCAACCTAGTAAACGAACCAAGGCATATAAAGAGGCCCGTTTATCTGTGAACGTATAATACACCACAAGGACTAACGACAATTAATCAGGCAAATCCCTGTGCTAGGCACTTTTAAATGAATGTAGAAAGAAATAAAGCACTTCGTAGGCAACAGATAGGAATAAATGCAATGACTCGCTGCATTTTGGAGAAGACATCAGCAATATAGTCTATACAATGAGAAAGACAATGTGTGAGGCAAGTTGTAAGAAACAGGTTGTTTATCCATAAAAAACGGAAGAATATAGGCGTGAAAAGAACCAAAACAAGCAGAACTCTCAATGTAGACTGCAGTGATACACATCTAGAACAGGATAAGCGTTACAACTTAGTAAGGCTTATGTTGGGGGAAGTATGTGGCCCGTGGAGTTTCGGCCCACTTACTTACCCGCGGCCCCACAGGAGGCGAGCTCGGGGCCAACAAGCTCGCGCCCGAGCTTGGCAAGCTCGGACCCGGGCTTCCCCGCCTCGGAAGCTCGAGCCTCTTTCTTCCTCCGGGCTTTTGAGGTACAAAGGGACAGGACCCGAGGCAAATCATCACGCGCCGCGGACAGGATACACTTCGGGTCCCTAGAGTCATCGAGAATTAAATGCGCGCACTGTACCGAGGAACGCCTAGCAGCGGCTTCTGACGGGTAGGTGGCCAGTCCCGTCAACCGCCCGCATGGGCAAGGACACGTGCTGACCGGTAGCGGTCCAGCGCGATGATCGGAGGATTGCACTCGATTACCTGGTGGATTCAGTACGCCACCGGTGTGGCGAAAAGGCAACGACTAAATCAACGGACCAGCGCAAGCTACAGTGGCCGGGGGCGCCTATAAAAGGGGCGCACAGGCCACAGCAACGAGGACGGCTCCACTTCAGCATACACACAACTCACTTGGAGAATAGCTATTGTAGAACATACACTTCGGCATACACTTTCACTCTCGTAGGAGCTCTAGTTCCCGGCGGTAGTTCTCCACACCCAGGTAACTGTAGGAGCACACACACGCAGTGCCTTGAGCACTTATCAGACTTGCCCGGCTTCCCAAAGCCGGACTTCACCTCTTGTACTCGTTTAAGCTCAAGATTAAACGAAGATCGGACGAGAGTCTGTTATCCCGCAGTGGAGGCCTGAACCAGGATAAAACACTCGTGTCATCATCCCCAACGATCCGGTCCTGACGCGCCAGCAGCGTCGGGACCAAGGTCTTTTCTTCGGCGGCGTCGGCGGTGGCGGGCCTCGGTCCGGGGACAGGGCGCGCCCAGCCTCGCACCCCCCTTTCCTTGCTCATTAGCGCCATGGAGGCTTTCGCTTCTAGCCGACGACTTACATACATCAAGTCGACTAACTAATAGTTGCTCGAAGAGATACAAAAGACCATACTTGTGTAGGCAAGTAATCTCTACTTGCCTGCATCTAGCAGGCAAACTAAGGCATTGTTAGCCACATCAAACAAATCTAGAACTAAGACCATTAGAGATGTAACACGTGTCCACTTGATCGACGCACAATTTCTTGAATGCTGTATTGTGCAATAAACCGTTGCAACGGTGCAGACTGGATGGGTGCAGATTCAGTTTTTAAAGCTATGATAGCCTGACGGTTGCATTACATTATCCATTACATTCTAGTTATGCAATATTAGATCATTTTGTTTCTCATGTCTTCTAGCTTCTTCAGGATTTGATCTGGAGTTCTATCAAGCTCATCAGAAATGTTCCTCTCCATATCAGCTGGGAAAGATGCGAACTGCTCACAAAGATCACCATGAATAGCATTCTGTGATAAACAACAAAACACTTTAGAGCTAAACAGAAAATAGTGCATTTGAAACATGTACATTTTATTGTAAATAATGGCCTACATAATCTATACTAAGGAAAAGATAGTTGTCACAAAATCACAGATAAATGCTACTATCTTATAAAGTGGTAAGTGGCAACAAGTTGGTAAATAATATCTTGGTGGGGCATCTGCAAAGAAGTATAGATCAAATTTATAAGCAAGAATTCGAATGTCTATTAAAACTTCTCATATACCAGCGGGGGGCGATGTTCCATTTACTAATGCTAGGTACACATCAGACCATATTAAATTACCAGGAAACAGAGCTTTAAACTATATTTTCCCAAATCTCAATATATTTTAGAACGGAAGAGCTAAATCTAAAGTCAGAACTAATGTATTACATATAGATAGATAGATACATGCAAGGCTGCATTGGCATCATACATATTTATTGCGAATATAGGATGCAGCCTAGCATTCCAACGTTGTAGCGACACCGAAAAATAGAAGACACTATAACATAGCAACAAATTCAAATCTGGACCAATTCTTTGACCCATTGAATTTAAATAACTGAAGATATGGTCCAACATAGTTCCCTTTTAAAGGTATTATCACGGAAAATGTAAAAACAATCTTTGTTTGAAATTTAGTTTAAAACTAAAAAGTCCAATAACAAAACTAAACGCCTGAGTAAGGCCCAACCCCAAGATTGATTGCTGAGGTTCTTTCTTCATAATCGACAAATTAATGGTACCTCGTCTAATGAGTAAATGAATTCAAAAACCACCTGGGCGAAAGCCTGTACCTTGCAGTAAAACCTACTAAAAAAAATCTTGAATCCCTATACGAAGGCTAGCATAGAAATCAAAATAATCTCCAGGCATAAGAGTTCCATTTAGTTGGAGACCAACAGCTATACCTAAGCTGGGAATGGCGCTACTGCCTGGCCATACCTTGACATTTGCAGTATATGTCAGCTTTAGGTTATGTACACTGCCATACACAGTTTCTGGCAATGAATTAGTGAGTATATTAAAGATTAATTGACCCAGCCGGTGGGGATAGCAGGGCCATATATACAGAATGTAAGAAAGATTGTTATGCACTATAGTATATAGTAGTACTACCTGTTAGCCATCCATCAATATGAAAATACTTCTGTGAATGGATAAAGAAAAACCTATTGTTAGCCCTCAGAAAACCAGGCCTATGTTCAGAGTGGAAAAAAAGGAAGATTCAGCTCAAGAAAAATGCAGCTTTCGTCAGGTAGAACATAAGTGAAGACTACATGTATATATTGATTGGTGGTTTGGCCAATCTGCACCTATTCGTGTAATTCCTTTTTGAAAACATATGCCACGGGGGTGTGGCTAGAAGATTTCAGCAACAATCAGGATGGTTCACTGGTAGACTTGAACCGCTATTATATCGAAACACAATGTGTGTCAAGAGTCATATACGAACAAATTATTCGAATCCTATGAAGATGAACTTTGATGAAAAAATGTATCTAGAATTCACATATTTAGAGCCTTAGACTGTTACACATGGCATACATTAAAAGTCAGCCAAGTTTCTAGCTTTCTTATCATAAACTGGCATTTCTTACTGGAATCCAAAAGGGGTAAAATATGGGCATTGTGATAATGACCAACAAATTTGGTATAAACTATAAAAGCGAACTCAGCCTGCACTGTATGTTGTAAGATAAAATGACCACTTTACCTCAACCTGAGTAAAGAGGATTTGCAGATTTTGCCTTCGTTTTCGATTGGGTATTAATTTCTTTTTGTAGCTAGATACGAATATGATATAATTGGTTGAGTTCAGTATCCAACAGCTACAAGCAGATATGGAGTAAGCATTAAAGCTCCAAAGGTTTAAATACAAAGAAGAGTGAGCTACAAAACTCAGATTTTTCTACAAACTTGCGATGCTTGTTTTGGTGATCGGCCTGTAAATAAGTAAATAAATCAATGTATGGTCTGGTGATATGGCAAAATTAATGTTTGAAACCTTTTTCAGTGGATATACTTGGTAATGGGAGCCTAAAAGAATTGGAACAAATGAACCAATACCCACAACACGGTCCGCCTTATTAGGTAATCATTTGAGAATCAAGCATCGCACTACTAATCGATTAGCAAAGAGATAACAGGCGACTCAACGAAATCAGAAGAAGCAAGGGCAAAAATCATGTGAAAGCTGGAGCTTTTCATCTGAGGAAGAAGCCGCTGGGAGGGAGAAGAACAGAGACATTCTTGCAACGGTGTCGGGTGGTGTTCTTTATCATATACTCATGGTGACATGCCGCAACAAGGATCCGATGCAGGATGGCGCGTACCTGTGCCGGAGCCGACCTGCCATGGTGGGGACTGGGAGGCCTGGATTGACGCGACGGCAATGGGATCACCATCTGCAGAGGCCAGATCCGTGGAGGCAAGCATGAGAAGAATGCATACACAGCAAGATGGCAATAGAAACCGTGGATGGGGAACCAAAAAAACAGGGGAAATCAAATCCGCAACAAGGATCCGATGCGGGATGGCGCGTACCTGTGCTGGAGCCGACCTACCATCAGGCCCCGCCCAAAGGGGGGGAGCCGGTGCGACCACCAGGAGCCCCGGTCCATATAGTGTGTAATAGGTATATTAGGTATTATGATTTTTATATATATAGAAAAAAGAAAGCCCAATAGGGAATGTTCTGTGTAACTGTGTTCTCTCACCGTGGCCCGTGGGCCGGCCCGCATAAAACGTGTTAGCCAACGGATTCGGCGCTTCGCCGGTTCGTCTGTTCGTTTTCCAACACTGCGCCGGCGCACGTTACGCGCGTATCACGCGTTAGCATTTAGTTTCGGCGCTTCGCCGAATCGCCGGACGCCGGTTTGCCCGTTCATTTCCATTTTCCAACGCGCGAGCTAGCTTCCCTTCCGGTGATCCGGTCGCTGGGCGCTGGCCAGCTTCCGGTCGACGCCTCGACGAGTCAACGGTCGCACACTCGCACGGTCGCACCACGCCACGGCGCCAGTGCGCCACCACGCGTCCGGCGTCCCGACGGCGTCCGGCGTCCACGCGTGACGCGTCCGCGCGTCCGGCGTCCACGCCACGCTCGGCCTCGGCGGGCGGCGGCTCGGCGCTCCAAGACTGAAGACTGAAGGCCTGAAGCAGTGAAGCCTCCACCGCCTCCACGCGTCCACGGGGACGGAGTCACGCCGTCACGGACGACGGTCCACGTCGCGCGGCGCGGCCGGCGGCCCCCTCGGCGTACGCGTCGCCGGCGTCAGCCCGAGTGCCCGACAAAGCCCAGCCTGCCTTACTGCCTGCATAGGTGTTCATATTCTAACTTTGTGTACTTCAGTTTAGTACTTGTTCATTTATAATTGAGTAATTTTCTAATTTGCTTGTTTGCTACTGTTAGTTAGTTACTTAGTGCAATATGTCTACTAGAAAATATTTATCAGGATATGAAAAAAGAAAAAAAGAAAGCATAAAAGGGTCTCATGCTTTTGCTAACGACTTATTCTCTCTATCGATTTTATGGTACAAGAACATATTTATTTTTATTTGTAGTAACTATACTAGACTACTAGTTAATAAAAGGGTCTCATGCTTTTACTCGCTCAGGCCCCCGAAAACTTTGGACCGGTCCTGTCCATCGGTGCTGTGTGCTAGCTGCTCGTGCTGTTGACAAGCATGCACTCTTCGATCAGTCGTACGTACGTGCCATCTTTATCGTTCGTTTTGCCTACTAGTTAGTGGCGATTGAAGTTAACAAGCAATAACACACACGGACATACCTAAATACGCGTACTAATTAGTGGTCAGCACTGCATGCTACAGACATGCATAATACTGTAGCAACATGTACTAGCTAGCTAGAAATAAATAAGAGGCTATGCTAGCTGGTGCAGCTAGAATTCGATCATTCACAACGCACGCGTACCTACGTGTATACTTAGCTCCATCGATCGGATCCATCCTAGCTAGTGGAAATGACCAAATTCAGGTCCTCCATGCTCTTGGTGGCTGCTGCTGCAATCCTTCTCTGCACCACAAGGCACATCCAGCTTGTGCACGCCGGAGGAAGAAGAGCGCCGCCGCCGCCGCCTCCCAAGGGCGCCGCCTGGCACAAGCAGTTCAAACCCCGCAGTTGTTCGCCGCGGCGGTGCATTTACGTTGGCGCCCCACCGCCGCCTCCACCTCTTCCTCCGGCGGCACCAGACGTGCCTGCGCCTACGCACTGAGAGCCCACACGCGCTTAAGAGCAACTTTACCAGCTACTCTATCATCTCACTCTATAACACTATTCACTACTCCCTCTATTCAATACTCTAAATTTCCTTCACATTTTACACTACACTCTAAAAGATTCCTTCTCTACACCAGCTACTCTATCCCGAGCTACAGTATTATAGAGTACCTGCTCTAGATGCTCTAACCAGCTTCTCTGCATGCCTCATCTGCTGTAAAATTGTACCAACCAGCGACACCAGCTCGCAGCTGCTAATTTGGACTACCATTATTAATTTCATAGTGTAATATTTTCCATGAAGCTTATTTGTACCGTATATTATTATTTTTACATAATGGAATTCCTTTTGCGCTCTATATCTGAAGATCTCAATAGTCTTACAAGAATTCAAAAACAACCGCTAAACTTAGTTCAAAAGGAGACGAACAACATCAAGTAGCACACAATCTATTATTAGCTCTCCAACCATAAATATTATTGAAGAAACTCATAGACATTACTTCCATAGCTTGGTATGCCTTGATATTGTCTGCACCATTATCATCCTTCGTTGCACCATCATCATCCTTCTGCAACGATGCCCAGTATCGTAGGTAGTACGGATTAAATAGATATATGCCACGACAAAGTTTTCGTATATTATTTATTTGGGTTAATTAGATATATGCCATGGCGGAGTTTTCGTTTCACATATTTATCACTAAAAAGTCAAAAATTGTAAAAAAAACCACTACCATTCTAGCTCAGACAATATTGCCCATCTCCCTGCGTTTACGGCAAGCTGCTCCTCCCAACGCACACTCGAGCTCACTCCTTCCCCTGATTTCTCTGCTCGAGTCGAGATGCGTCTGTTGACTTGTTAGTCGATCGATTCGACCCGGTCCACATCACTATTCACTACAGTGCGCTGGAGCTGGAGTTCGTCCTCCACGTCAGATACACCCAGGGCCTCATCGAGCACCTCCTCCTCCAGGGTTCCGAGCTCGACCAACGAGTTGCTCACGTATGGAGGGACGCGGGGACGGTCCAACAGGCGTTGGACCAGCTTCCGTTCAACGCCCGTCCCCGACCGTTGGATCCTCATCCAACGGCCAGGATTAGATCTAGCTCAAATCTTTGTTTTTTTGTAGCTGCGTAAAAATTCTAAAAAATTTTTAAAAAAATATAAATATTATCTAATATACATCAAGTTCAACATATTTTTTTAAAAAGTTTTTGGTCCATTTTATACTATAGAACCGTTTCCAATAAAATATTAATCATAAAAATATGAGTAAACTATATGTTGAATCTGATGTATATTAGATAATATTTATATTTTTTAAATTTTTTTTAGAATTTTTGCACAACTATAAAAAAAATAACAAAGATTTGAGTGAGATTTAATCCTGGCAGTTGAATGAGGATCCAACAGCCAGGGACGGGCATTGGACGGGAGTTGGTCCAACGCCCGTCGGACCGCCCCCGCGTCCCGTATGGAGATGGTCACTTCATATTGGTTATTGCTCCACCACTACGGAACACGTCATCATTGTCGGTTCTAAACAGGCATCAGTGTCGGTTTTTGAACCAGCACAAAACAACAAGCACTGATGTGGTTAGTCACACAAATGACCTATTCTCTGTATCGGTTTATGATTAGAACCAGCATAGATATATTTTAAATTTTTTTAAATAGCTAGCCTAGCTAGCTAGGGTAGCTACTAGCTAGCTAAGCCTACACTACATACACTACCCTAGCTATTTACATCCACCAGTCGTTGTCGACGATGTAGTCCTCGCCACCGCCGCTCGTCGCCTCGGGGTAGTCTGAGGAAAAGTCATCCTACTCGCCAGGCGAGATGGTGCTATCTAGGGTATCGGGGGAGGTGTCCCCGTCGTTGAACCCTTGGGCCCATCCGACCACCTCCTCCTCCGACTCCTCCTCAGACATGACAGTAGGGTGAGCTCTTCGTCGCTGTCGTTGTCGTCCTCTAGCGCCTCTTCCTTATCCTTCGACACCTCGCCGGCGGGGCTGTACACTGAAGGATCCGAAGACGGTTCCGGCGATGATGTGGCCCAATGCCATTTGGGCACTAGCTCCTCCTCGCAGGGCTCCTTGCCAACTGCCAACTCCTCCTCACAGGGCACTGGATCGCCAGCATGCCATGGTGACCATGGCGAGGCCGGACTTAGCGGTGAGGCGGGTGGAGAGGGCATCGGCTACAGTGGCGAGGTGGGTGGAGAAGACTACGGCAGTGAGACGGGTTGGCTGTAGGTGTGAGGCGGCCTGTGGAGAGGACTGCAACGGCGAGACGGGTAGAGAGGACAACAGCGACAAGGGAGAGGAAAGGGATTGAGCCATAGCAGAGTGGGAAGAGGCGAAGATCTAGGAGCGGGAAGTGGTGGAGAGATCGATGGTGGATCAATCGATCGATTAGATTACATAGATATGTATGGGAAAAAATGCTCGTGAAACACTTCAGGAGATGAAACGTTATGTGTGCCAGTTGTAATCACTAACCGACACTTATACATATGAAGTGACACATCTCTTCAGTTGACACATGGGAAAAGCTTTATATGTGCTGGTTCTAATTTGTAACCGCTATATATATATACAGATTATATGTTTCGGATCGTTATATGAAGTGGCACAGATATCTCTGTGCTGGTTGGTCATCAGAACCGACACATGTAGTCTGTACCCTGTGCTGGTTGGTAATTAGCATCAACACATAAAATCTTTTGCCGCTTGTCCACTGAAAAACCGGTACTAATAACCTTATTTATGTAGGTTCTAACAGAATCGATATAGATGTACATGTATATATGACTTGTTTTGGTGTAGTGCTCCTGTTGGCTGCACTCCTAGGGTTGCAACGACAGCAACACGACGCTGTCGGTATAGTGGCCATTCTGGGGAGGGGGGGGGGGGGCAGCAACTCGCTGGAGAAGAGCTGGGAGGAGCTTGGGGCAGTGGCTCACCGGAGAAGCGAGGAAGCTGGAGGTTGAAGATGATAGAGGGGTATATTGGCCACTTCTGAATTAATAAAAAGTCTATTGACCCTTAAACTATTGCGTTCCATCTATTTTACATATTGAACTTAAAAAATCAGGTATTCTATGCCCCGAACTATATAAAACCGTGCATGTGTGACATCCAATGTGGCTATGACCCACCTGTCAGTGGCCTATTCATTTTCCTATCTTCTCTTCCCCTCCCTTCCTGCCTCTCACTCTTCTCTCTATGTCTCTGTGCCCTTTCTTTTTGTCTCACCCAATGGCAGACAAGAAAGGGGGAGGCTAGAGCGTAATGGCACTAGTCGGCTGGTTGTCGCTTGGTGGCCTAGCCAGCCTTTCTTCCTTTCTCTATGGATCTCTCTGATCTCTACCCGATCCCATCTATCTTTCTTCCTCGAGGCATGCCGTGCACCGCTCTCTGTCAGGCTTCCTCCACTACTGGCTCCGCTTCACCATGGCGAATTCAGCACCTTTCCTCAGGCAAGAGAGCATGTATTCCTTGGCAGCCTTGATGGCCAGCATGTTAGTTGGGAGAAGCTAGGGGCAACCGCACAACGGTGAGGTCATGATGGCGGGGAACAACCGTATCCAACGGCGCTGCCATGGCAGGAGTCCGGAGAGAGATGGAGCTTGAGGTGCTAAGGAGGAGACGATCTAGAGGGCTGTCGGTGCCGCCACGTGAAGGAAGAGATACCTGGTGCGGGCTCCTCTAGGGCGTGACGGCCTAGAGCTCTAGTGGGGGAGACGACAGAGAGGAGGAAGGAGGGGGAGGGAGCAGCACGTTGTAAGGAGTTGGACGAGAGGAAAAAATAGGGAGAAGGGGATGAACTGGAGGCTAAAGGAGGAGAGTAATTTGGCCATTTTTAATCTACAATGGCATATTTGTGAGAGTTGAAACTTTATGAGTAATTTGGCCATTTTTAATTTATAATGGCATATTTGTGAGAGTTGAAACTTTGTAGTCGCATGTACCTATTTAACACATCGTAATAACAAGAAAATAGGCAGACCCAAATCAATGCACAATTAGGAATCCGGGGCTTTGACCATAAGGATTTGGTGCGATACTGTCATCAATGTATCACATGTGCTATGTTCATGTAAACCAAGAAAGAAGATGCTCACTGATCCAACAAATACTGGACTTACACAATCATGGCCGTTGTGCCAGGTGTTCCTCTGTTTCTCTTCGCCTCAATCCCAGCCGTTCATTTAATTTCCATCCAAGAGTCCAAGACATGTCAGCAAGTGCAGCTCTTGCCTTTTGTCTTGTCAACTTTGGACAAAACTGATATGTAGTCCAAGCCTGATGCTTGTGGTGCACATGAGATGAGCAATGGCAACCGATGGAGGATCACTTCACCGAGAGATGATGAGACAGCAGCGAAGACATTGCTACCGCTTCCTGATCTGCCATGCATTAGTCGCTCTGCTGCTACTGCCCCTGATCCTTGTTGCGCTGCTCAACATCACAGGAGGTAAGTGTACAGCGACGACGTCGTTTCTTGCTCCATGATCCATCTACCTGCCTCGCGTAGCATAGGACATGCATATTGATCGAAAACACTTTCAAGATTTTTCTGCTCGCCATGCATTGCATTGTAGATGAAGCATGTACATTCATTCTTCCAGCATGGCGCTCTGTTCATCAGTATTGTCCCCATTTCTCAACATAGGGTAGCATGCATCAATCGAAGAAGAGTCTGAGCAGCGTCTACAGCAAGTTGCAAAGTTTTGAGAAGTTTTAACAGCAGTTGGTGTAACATTCTTCAGGTTTGCATGCAGCAGACAAGTATATGGGCGGGCGAGATGGCGGTCGGCCACCACCGGCACCAACCTCCAGCGGGGCCTCTCATCAAGCTTCCAGTTTGCCAAGCTACTCACCCCTGTCGCCGGACAAACACTAGCTAGTCCAATCGATCCATACACACCTAGAAGCATACCAACCTTCAATAACTAGCTAGACTACATCTTGTTGAGCACTGCAGTGGACCGAGGTTCAACTTCAACCTCATGATTTGAAACTTGAGGTTGAGGATGTGTATCGATCTTGTGCAAATGTTTCGTAATACCGTTGTTTGCACTGGCTTCTCGCTGTTATGGGAGATTATCAGTGTTTAATTTGTTCTCCTTATAAATGGGTCATACAGCTGATCCTCCCTTTCACCTTTTTTTCTGAGCAAATTCACTTAATTTTATTGCTGTTCTTTTCCTCGAGACCTGTTCTTGCCCCTTATTCCAGTGGATTCATTATTACTTCCACTGCAGTCCTGATTTAACAGTGAAGCGAACAGCCCACCCCCTAGACGTGCTGATGAAGATTGGTTTCACTGACTGAAAATGAGAATTGTGTTCTAAAAAAAATTGACAGAAAAAAGAAGTATGGAGTCCGTGTGAAGGCTCAGAGACACCACACCAAATTGGTAAAAAGAAGGCAAAACAGCATGCCATGATTGTCAGCCCCTGCAAGCAATCACTCGACGGCTCATTCACTGGACAAGAACAAATGGACATTTCAATACAATGGCCTCCAACAGGTAAACCAGCTCTTCTATTCTCTAGAGGAAATGTATATCTCAAGACAAAGGTCTCTGACCTAACTCTAATAAACGAACTAATGATAAAATCTCAAGGAAGAGCTAAACTATGTCATTTGGTGAGATCTCCTGATCCTCTGAACTAAAAGCTAAGCTACTAGCAGTGCTAGCTTATAACCTCCCAACTTGCGGTAGATCTGTGTTCCATGCAGCTATCATCTATGTGGTTGGAGTTTGGGCAAATCAAGCTGGCCTATGGGAAGGCTATCTCTGATCTTGTTTTGCTTCTTACTGACGATTGTGTTCTCGTCTTGTGCAATCCATCGAGTATGGAATACTGGAGGTAATTTCTTATTTTTCGTTTTGGCTTCATGTATACGTATCGCAAGACAATTATTCCTTCAGCAGAACTTATACATTTTGTTTTGCTATTTTCGTGTATTGATTGTAGAAAGGAGCAGAAGAATTCTTGGAGGAAGGCAAGGAAATGAGCCCCCAGCACCATCATCATGGCACTTCTTCCCACCAAGAACACCATATCCATGCTAGTTCTGTGTGAGATCACTCATCAAGAATGGAGTTCAAATGACAAGTGCCATAACTTTGCTGGAGCCACTGCTATTTAAAGTAATTGTTTCAGTATTGTACAGTAAAAAAGAACACTGCCAGTGGGTTCATAAACGCTGCAAGAGTTAAAGCAGTTCTCTCCATGTTTGCATTTTATAGACATCGCTACAGTAGGAAACATTGCTTGTATGAGATAGACAGCAGGTAAACCTGAAAAAATTCCTGTTAAGAAAGTCAGACTGCCATTTGCTTGAATTCTAAATAGCACAGAGAACCCTACTCATCATACTAAGAAATATCGTCTTCTTTACACGGATTAGGACCTTCCCTAATAGGTCTAAGTCTACATAGTAACATATCCTTACAGTTTCAACCTTTCAAAATAAGGTGCTCAGGTTGTACCAGGAGGATACAAATTTGGTACAAACTAGGAGAGCAGGTACTTTACTCTGAGATCGTACTTAACTCGGAGAACTGAAAAGAATCAACAGAGGTGTTCTCATCCCCACAGAAGAACTGTTCGGGAGGTATCTGCAGGCCATCAATGCCAACTTCAAGCATTTTTAACACCTCGCTCATCGTCGGTCGATCATGTGATCTCATTTGAATGCACCACAACCCAATAATGCACAGCTTCCTCTCCACCTCATGGAAATCAACAGCCTCACAAACCTTACCCACCTCTTGCAGAGTTAGTTGATTATACACCCATGATGGGTAATATGTCTGGCTTCTTGATGCTCGTGGGTCCACGTTCCTGTGTCCTCCAGCCATCTCCAACAGTAACATCCCAAAGCTGTAAACATCAGTCTTGCATGATACGGTGCCAAAGCTACGAGATATCATTTCAGAAGCTATGTAGTCAACTGTTCCCCATGCAGCGCTCATTGGCACAAAGCTGTTATCCCTTGGGTACAATTTTGCAAGCCTAAAATCAGCAATTTTTGGAGTGAAGTCACTGTCTAAAAGGATGTTGTGTGGTTTGATGTCAAAGTGCAAAATCTGCATATCACACCTGCAATGCAAGTAGTCGATCCCTCTAGCAATGCCCAAAACAATCTCATTGAGTTTGTCCCAGCAAAAACTTTTCTTAGACGAGAAGATGTACTTATCAAGAGATCCACAGGGCATGTACTCATAAAGAAGCACCCTCCTCATTTCCTCTGAGCAGAAACCCACCAGACGCACTACATTGACATGCAGTTGGATACTTCCGATGGGGGAAACCTCACTAATGAACTCTTCTCCGTTGCACATGGAAATGGCCAACATATTGATAGCAACATGAACATCACCAGGAGCCACACCTTTGTACACAGACCCATAGCCTCCTTGGCCCAGCGTCTCTCTGTAGTGGTTTGAGATGGCAATGATGTCTGTGTAGGCATACCTTGTTGGGCCAATGGCTAGTTGCATCTGGAGGAACTTCTCAACCGCATCAATTGATATCTTTGTTTTCCAGTACTTGTAGGCAAGGAAGGTCAAAACAGCAAATGGTGCAAAGACAAACCTGGATAATATTGCAAACACTGCATAAACAAGATTGCAGACTTCAGTTAGATGCATACAGTTATGTACCCATAAGGATTAGGATTAGGTGATTCTGTCATACCGATAATGGACTTCATGATATATATATATATATATATATATATATATATATATATATATATATATATATATAGGAAGCCAGTTTGGGACTCCATGGAGCCTAGACTCCATGATTCAAAACCCTATGATGTGCATTGAGATTCGTGATGTTTGACGTATCTTCACATATCCACTAAAAAAAGTATTTCAGATATGAAACTCCAAAAAAATTAAATTCGAACTCAGTTTAAACTAGTTTGAAGTATAGTTTGAACTAATTTGAAGTATAGTCAAATGTAGCTCAAACTGAATTTCAACTCAACTTTTTTTGGAGTTTGATATCTCAAATATTTTCTTTAGTGGGTATATGAAAGTATAATAACCAAACAACACGAATCTCAAGGCACATCTAGTGGTAACGAATCATGGAGCCTAGGCTCCATGGAGCCTTATGTATTATTCCTATATATATATATATATATATATATATATATATATAGAGCAGATACTATGACTAGCGCAGCACAAAATAATTTAGTTCTGTAGGAGTAATAATTTACACATCTCAATAAATGCATGTCGATCCCAACAGCTGCAGAAGCCTGATTTTGGATGCTGGAACTAGAAATCTGTTTGTAGAAGTAACTGCATGTTATGCAAAACAGGGATAAAAGAGAAGAAAAATAGCTCTGACGTAAGATAATTAAATTTGAGAGGGGAGGGGAGATCCAACTAGATAGAAGTCTCTAGTCCTCAGAGTGCAGACCTCACCTCAGTGAATTATTCAGGCATCTGTTGATGACCCAAGAATATTTTGTTTGTATGGCCTTGTTTGGCACAGCTCCAGCTCCCAGCTCCATCTCAGATATAGAGTTTGTAGGTTAAAATAAAGTGATTTAAGTTTATATTTTTAGTTTAAAATGTAAATAAGATGACTCACCTAAACATCCTCGATATACCTACAACTCCAGCTCCATAAATTTCTGGAGTTAGGAATAGGGTGCTCCACCAACTCCACCAATTTTGGTGGAGCTGGAGCTATGCCAAACAGGGCCTATATGTACCATAGGACTTCTAACAGCAAAGCCTTTCCACATGAATGTTACGACATCTTCATAACTTGCATTATCTGGTGCCCTAACATGCCAACTGCCTAAAGGAATCATGGCTAAGTATCCACATGAAGGCTCAACGCTTTGAACCCAATATGAAAGCACATTAGCCAAGACATAAACAAAAGAGTTGTTTGTACAACAAGCAACGGGCCTGTAAATAACATTGTTGTATATCAGTCGTGAACAACTTACAAAGACAGCCCATGCAATTGCATCTGGATACAACAAGGTCATACCTGCTGATTCCAAACCATATATGTAAGGATATTGATTCCTCTCAGGAATAGGACAGCTGCTGTTATCCAAATTGGCATCAACACCCCACAAAAAAAATGTAGTTCGGATGGAAAATTCCTACCTAGACATGTTTGATTGACTCCGGATGTAGTTTGAGGAATATGAAAAAATCATATCCATTCTTCACTCCTGTGACATGCACACACAGAATCACAGATGCCATATAGCTGATGGTTGTGGAGCACCAAGAAGAGAGAAGGCTTGGCGTAAACCTCTAAGTTGCAACAACCAAATGCCCACCACACAATCCCCTCAATTGTGGTGGCAGATCTCCAAGGCAGCTAGGTGGCGCAAGATGCCCTCGTCGGTGGTGGCATTAGGACTAGGAGATAGTGTGACCTCGTAATACTGCTACCAATAGAAGTATCCACAAGTCTTGATTTTTTTTTTTGAATGGAGCATGTGTAGGCGAAATTATGTCAGTGTAATATTCATTCAAAGCCACAAGCCCGTAAAGAAAAGAAGAAGTGTCACCTCTGTGGATGCGGAGGAGGAGAAGGTCCTGGAACTCGAAGACGGCAATGAACTTCTCCTTGGGGCCCTCGATAGAGGGGGCAGCGGCTGGAGGAGAGGCCAGCGAAGAGAGACGGCGTTCGGGAAGGTGAGAGAATACCTAAAAGTAGCGCGCGGTCGAGCGGAAAAGGCATTGGGAGGCGGTCCAGTCGAAACCGCGGGCGTCCTGCCGGAGGGCTGCCGGGAGGCGTGGTGGTGCGGTGGAGGAAGGGGTCGAGTCTGTACAGGGCTCTCTTGCAAAAGGATTTTTCACATTTATGGCATCTCAGAGTTTCAGTGACGTTAAAAAGTCTGATATCTCAAATATGCCAAATTGCTAATATAAAGTTAAAATTATCATAAATACAAAAATATGTAATTTTTTTCCTGCATGCCCTTTTCAAATTTACACCAAATATGCATTAGGTAGATTCTATGCCCTTTTCAAATTTATGTAAAATTTCCCACTAAGTTTTCTTCCCCCTTCTTCTTACTCCATTTTCTTTCTTCTTACTTCGTTTCCAACGAGCTCCTGCACCTGTCCGCTTCCCCATCTCCTGAGCTTCCCCATACGTCATCGCTACCTTTAGATCACTACCTCCACCTCTACCCCAGCTGCTCTCTCAGCTTCCCCTAACCCCATTGCTATCTCTAATTGTCACCCTACCTCTCACCCCACCGTTGCTCCCTCGACTATCCCAACCTTGTCGCCAACTCCGATCACTATCCCCACCTTCACCCCCACCCCTACTCCATTAGCTTCCCTAAACGCCGCCCCTACCTCTGATCCTGTCGCTACTACCTCTACTTCCTCGGATGTCATCACCACCTTCTTCTTCCTTCCATCTCCACGCGAGCTTATACCTACTCATTCGCTTCTCGTTCCCCTCAGCTTACCCAAACATCATTGCCACCTCCAGATCACCACCCTCACCTCCGCCCCCACTACTCCCTCGGCTTCCCCCAACCCTATCGCCACCTCCGATCACCGCCCTACCTCTAGTCGTTCGCCACTGCTCCTTCGACTTCCTCTTGCCCTGTCACCACCTTCGATCGTTGCCACTCAGCTTCCTCCAACCCATCCCCACCTTCAGTTGTTGTTGCTGCTTCCTTTGCATCCTCGGATGTCATCACCACCTTCATCTTCCTTCCATCTCTTGGCGACCTCATACCTCTCTGTTTGCTTTCCCATCACCTCAGCCTCCCTGAGCATCATTGCCACCTCCGGATCGCAACCCCCACCTCCGACCCCCTTGCTCCCTCGGCTTCCCTAACGCTGTCGCTAGCTCCGGCCAGCACCCCACCTCTGGCCGCTCAACACTGCTCCCTTGACTTCCTCTTACCTTATCATCACCTTCAGTCGCCGCCGTTCGGCTTCCTCCAACCCTATCACCACATTTGGTTGTTGTCGCTACTCCCTCTGCTTCCTCAAATGTAACACCTTCTTCCTTCCACCTCTGCACGAGCTCATACCTCCCTGATCACTTCCCCTTCCTCTCAACTTCCTTGGACGTCATTGCCACCTTTGGATCGCCATCCCCACCTCTGTCGCCACTACTCCCTCAGCTTCCCCAACCTCATCACCACTTTCGGTCACCGCCCCACATCTAGGCTCGCCACTGCTTCCTTGACTTTCTCTTACCTTGTCATCATCTTCTGTCGTCGTCGTTTGGCTTCCTCCAACCCGTCCCCACATTTGGTCGCCGTCGCTACTCCCTTTTTGTTTCCTTGGATGTTGTCGCTATCTTCTTCTTCCTTCCATTTTGGGCAAGTTCCCACCTCTCCTCAGCTTCCCTGGATGTGGTCTCCACCTTCGGATCGCCACCCCCACCTCCGGCCCCATCTGCTCCCTTGGCTTCCCCTAGCCCCGTCACCAACATCGATTGTTGCCCCCATATTTGGCCTCGCCGCTGCTCCCTCCACTTCCTCAACCCCATCGCCATCTCCATTTCTACTCCTCCTCGCTTCCAACAATTGCCTCCTCCCCATGGTTGAAGCTGTCGTCGAAGGTTGAGGTGCTTGTTGAGCTCAAGCTCGCCAGAGGACATGCTGAGGAGGGAGAGGAAGATCGTCGGAGGGAGGAAGAAGGTAAAGACATTTTGGTCTAAAAAGGTTGGAAAGGTTTCGTAATGAATTTTTTTAAGAAATCTAACTTTATAATGACATATGTGGGATAATGTTTTTTTTTGACATTCGGTAAAGTCGGAACTTTGTAATGGCATGAATGCATGAAACCCTTTTGTAAATTGCACTATCCTAGTTTCGAGTGTCTTTCCATCTAAGAGCAACAACAATATTTTTATCTTTAGCCCATCTTATCTATCAAAGATAGATAATATTAGGAAAAATATCTTATGTGTCATTGCAGAGCTGTCTAATACCTTATGTGCTATCACTTAGAGGCTTCTCTCTTTCGTGCTATCGCAATTGCTCGATTATTGTCCTATGTGCCATTGACGAAAACTTATCTTTTTATTTAAGATGTGTAAATATTACAAAAAATCTAAAAAAAACACAGAGTTATTAAGCATGCAGCAATTTGAATGTATAATTTTTTAATACTTTTAAGATAAATCTTTTATGTTTAAAGCGTTTTTAATTGTAAATTTAACATAAATTTTTTTTGTAAAAATAACAAAAAAAATACATTGAAAGTATTGCATATCTAATAACACTATGATTTTTTGAGATTTTTTGGTATGTTTACATAGCTTAAATAAAAAGGGTAAGTTTTCAACAATGACATATAGAACAATTTTGGAGCATTTGCGATGGCAAATAAGGAAGAAACGACTAAGCGGTGGCACATAAGAGCCTATTCGACTGTGCAATGACATACAAAAATTTGACCACAAAATAATTATTGTGAAGAGATTGTTCGCTCTCTTGACTAGACAGCAAAAATTGGTTACTCTTTATATTTTGGATCGAGAACGTTGCCAAACTTTACTCACGTGATCTTGAATCTTATCATAGCCCAAATTGACAACAATCCCTACCTTATATCCTATATTATTTCTCATGTATCCTATTTCTCCACCCTATCATTGTTCGCCTCCTTATTTCTTAACCCAACCCAACAGTCACCTGTCTAGGTGGTCACAAAAAAGGGCACTGTTACGTTAGGGCATCTCTAGCAGTTTGCCCCATTTCTCTTTTGTCCCATCCCTATTCACCTGCCACCTCATCAAATAGGACTACCCCATCCCTATTCATCTTCCTAACAGCAGCCCTACCACTATTCCTATATTCTACTTTTCTCATTCCATGCCACGTCACTGTTTGCTACAGTGATAGGGCATAGAGCTTAGACAAGCCCTTGGAGATGCCTTATTGCTCTAAAATGGCAGTACCGTTTCTCGGTTGGGTCGCACCGTGTAGTCGAGTCGAACAATAATTCTGGGATCACGTTTCGCCATGATGATTAGTTGGTCCGACCAAGGAGGAGGGATAGAAAACACTACTGCATAAAGTGGCTACAGGACTTGCACAATTCCATAATAAGTCAAGGCGCCATCGCCATCGGGGTATTGCACTATTGCGGCCTGTTGAATCAATGGATCAGCAAGAGATTGGATTGGGATTCTCTCTCTCTCTCTTCCTCTTTATCGTACTGTGTGTGCTGAATCAGCTAGTGCCGTCTATGGTTTGGAAGAGCCACACGAAATTCGTGTATACAGGTGATAGAAATGACTATGATCAGCTCTTGAAGAACGTGTGTGTATATATATATATATATATATATTTGCAAACATATGGTCGGGCATCCCAGTCAGAAATTTATGGCGAAGACCCCCATAGTCCACGGCATATTGACCGGTCAGTCAGTGAAGACGGTCCAAGCCGCCTTGATCAGTTGCTTCCACGCAGGCCGCAGCTGCCTCCACCACACAGGCTCAAGGCATAAATACAGATTATATATACAGTAGTTTATGCCGTCTCTGGTCAAGACTCAAGAATCAAGCGTGGACCTTGTACGTCACGAGTCGTTTTTTTTTTTTTTGCGCTCGTGTAGATCTACGTGTCAGTGACACAAACACATTCTGTCTTAAGTTCTGTTTTATGCACCATGTGTACAAATATTAGTAAATGACGAGCAAGTACATGAAGCACTAGTAGTTTGTGTGGATGCTGGGCTGTAGACTGTAGACCAGAATGAACATCGAGCAGATTCAACAGCAAAATCCAATTATCAGAAAATTCCAATGACCCCCCATCTCCATCCATTCCTTCCTCCGCTGTGCCACCGGACTCCTCCTACAGCTCAAAACGTTGTTCCAGATCACCACCACAAGCAAAGATGGCAGTGACAGAGGTCACCTCTCTCACTCTCCTGCTCCTCGTCCTCCTGCTGTTTGTAGCCACCGGCGGCGCTACCATATTCAGCATCAGCAACCAATGCTCCTACACCGTGTGGCCGGCCGCCGTGCCGGTAGGCGGCGGCACCCGGCTCAGCCCAGGGCAGACATGGAGCCTCGACGTGCCGAACGGCACCAGCGGCGGGAGCATATGGGGGCGAACGGGCTGCTCCTTCAGCGGCGGCAGGGGGGGCTGCAAGACGGGGGACTGCGGCAGCGCGCTTTCCTGCTCGGTGAGAGGGCAGCCGCCCGTCACGCTCGCCGAGTTCAGGACCGGTGGCACCACCGATTTCTTCGACCTCTCCGTCATCGACGGCTTCAACCTCCCGATGGACTTCCTGCCGGCCGGAGGGTGCAGCAAGGGGCCACGCTGCGCCGCCAAGAATATGTGCGCAGACGCATACCAAAACTCTACTGACCAAAACAAAATATTTGTTTGCCCCTCGGGGACCAACTACGAGGTCATCTTCTGTCCCCCTCTTAATCTCACATCTTTACCTCCAACTCCTGAACCTGCACCCACCACAGAGATCACACCTTCATCACCAAGCCCTCATCAGTCTGCACCCACCACAGAGATCACACCTTCGTCACCAAGTCCTCATCAGTCTGCGCCTATTGGGCCGACGAGTATGACATCCTCCTCAGCAAGGAGGCTTGTTGTGATTCTAGCTCCTGTAGGATGCTTCATCTTACTGGTGCTGATCAGCATCATTTTCTTCGTTGCCAAACGGAGAGCAAGACGCAGGGAGATGGAGGAAGAGGAGGAGTTCGGGGAGCTACAGGGAACACCAATGAGGTTCTCATTCCAGCAGTTGAAAGAAGCAACCGAGCAATTCAGAAACAAGCTCGGGGAAGGAGGATTTGGGTCTGTTTTCGAGGGGCAAATCGGCGATGAAAGGATCGCGGTAAAGCGTTTGGATCGAGCTGGTCAGGGGAAGAGGGAGTTTTTGGCAGAGGTTCAGACTATCGGCAGCATTCATCATATCAATCTGGTGAGGCTGATTGGTTTCTGTGCAGAGAAATCACACAGGCTCTTGGTTTACGAGTATATGGCCAAAGGATCATTGGACAGGTGGATATATTACCGGCATGACAATAATGCTCCTCCTCTGGATTGGCAAACACGCCGCAAGATCATCACTCACATAGCTAAGGGCCTATCTTATCTTCATGAGGAGTGCACAAAGAGAATTGCTCATTTGGATGTCAAACCGCAAAATATCCTATTAGATGACAGTTTCGATGCTAAGATTTCTGATTTTGGACTATGCAAGCTTATTGATAGGGAAAAGAGCCAAGTGATTACAAGAATGAGAGGCACACCTGGGTATTTAGCTCCTGAATGGTTGACATCGCAGATCACGGAAAAGGCCGATGTTTATAGCTTTGGCGTAGTGGTCATGGAAATGATCAGCGGAAGAAAGAACCTCGACACTTCCCGATCTGAAGAGAGCATCCATCTCATCACCTTATT
Source organism: Olyra latifolia (assembly GCA_036346145.1). Classification (NCBI taxonomy): domain Eukaryota; kingdom Viridiplantae; phylum Streptophyta; class Magnoliopsida; order Poales; family Poaceae; genus Olyra; species Olyra latifolia. The sequence goes on along the minus strand of CM070528.1, from coordinate 54,056,428 downwards.
GGAGGAAAAGCTGAAGCGTGATCAATTGGTGGATTTGATTGACAAACGTAGCAATGATATGCAAGTACAAAAGCAAGAGGTAATTCAGATGATGAAACTCGCAATGTGGTGTTTGCAGATTGATTGCAAAAGAAGGCCTCAAATGTCCGAGGTCGTCAAAGTCTTGGAAGGTACGATGAATGCGGCGACCAATATAGACCATAAGTTCGTTGCAACGAGTCCAGTAAACTTTGGGGGCAGTGCTGGAAATAATGTGCGCTCCTCGGCTCTACCTTTAGCCTCAGATGTCTCGGGCCCTAGGTGAAACCAGACAATCACAATAAGATAGCCAATTAGACTATGCTCAGCAGCTAGTCAGGAGATTTCTTTGTCTAAAAAATTCCATGGTTAGTTGTGTTTTCTCAGGTAACTACAATCTGAAGCCCTTTATCTAATTTTAGTACCAGCATATTGCGACCCTCCTTTGATCTACAACAGACGAATAACTCAACTTTGTTCCTTTTTTTCAGTTTTTTTGTAACACAAATCTGTTCCTTCGTTTTAATAGTTGAAATTAATAGCATGTTTCAAACTACCTACTACTCCTTGCTCCAATAAAGCATAAAAATGCAAAGATTGAAATCAAATTGGGAGCCTGAATCTAGTCGTAGCTATATATGTGTGACAAGGCAACAATGTAGAATGGAGCATCGTGTAGGCGAAGTAATGTCAGTGTAATATTCATTGGAAGTTACAAGCCCAAATTGAAAAGAAGAAGCGTCACCTGTGTGGATGCGGATGCGGAGGAGGTCCTGGAACTCGAAGACGGCGGTGAACTTCGCCTTGGGAGGCGGCAGCGGGTGGATGGTGAGGCGGTGCTCCACTGGTCCGGCAGGTGAGAGCAGACATCCATCCAGCGGGTGGATGGTGAGGCGGTGCTCCACTATCCTAACGGTAGCTAGCGCGCGGGTGAGGGGAAGGCATTGGGAGGAGGCGGTCCAGTGGAGATGAGATGGCGCCGCCGCCGGAGCACCGCCTTATGGGCTCTTTTACAAAATACGCAGTGGGTTGTTTATGCAAAAATGCCTGCGCCGTTTCTCGGTTGGGCTTGGGCCATGTAATTTTGCTTTACCTCCGCCGCAGGCCGCCGTAGCTAGGGACGAAAATTGTTTCTAGAATTCATCATGTTTGTCTTAAAACTTTAGCTCGTGGCTCGCTCCATACTTGCTTGGTTTTTGGTTTGGCTCGGCTCACTCCGGCTGGTTCGGAAATAAGCACAAACCGAGCTTGTTTTCTAGCTCATGCAACTTACCAAGCCTGAGCCATGCCATGGTCAGCTCGCTCGTGCCTTGCTCATAGCTCATTCTCAAAGTCGATCCCATTCCCTAGCCTCCAACATCAATGACACCCCAGTCTCCCGCATCCCTATCCCCATTATTAGCGACAACTCCCAACTCCCAACATCCCATCCATTCCAGCCAAAGTCTCCCTCCTTCTTTCCCTCTCGACTGGCGACCTAGTGGCAAATGAATCTGTGTATGAGATGACCTGAGCTTCTAGATAATTTCGTGTGGTGTGGTGTGGTGGTGAACAAATTGAAGACGCTCGGAGAGTCAGACCATCAGCGCATCACCCGCCACCTTCGTTAATCCTTCCGCTCTCTCTCGGTCTCTCCTACAACCGCAAGGCTGCACGCGAATCATCGCAGAAGAAAAATGGCGGCGGTGGTGATTACCTCTCGGACTCTTCGCCTCCTGCCTCTCCTCCTCCTCCTATCTGTAGCCGCCGCTGGCGCTACCACGGTCAGCATCACCAACCAATGCTCCTACACCGTGTGGCCGGCCGCCGTGCCGGTAGGCGGCGGCACGGAGCTCAACCCAGGGCAGTCATGGGCCCTCAACGTGCCGGCTGACACCAGAGCCGGGCGGATATGGGGGCGGACGGGCTGCTCCTTCAGCGGCGGCAGGGGGAGCTGCCAGACGGGCGACTGCGGCGGCGCACTCTCCTGCTCTGAGAGCGGCAAGCCGCCCGCCACGCTCGCCGAATTCACCCTCGGCAATAGCACTGGCATCGCGGATTTTTTCGACATCAACATCGTCGACGGCTTCAACCTCCCGCTCGACTTCCTGCCGGCCGGCGGCCTGTGCAGCAAGGGGCCACGCTGCGCGGCCAAGCAGATGTGCACCGACGCGTACAAACACCCCAACGACACCGGCAAAGCATTTACCTGCCCGTCGGGGACCGATTACCAGCTGGTCTTCTGCCCCCCTCTCAATCTCACATCTTTGCCTCCAAGCCCTGAACCTGCACCTCTTGGGCCAACAAGGGCAAGAACAAGATTCTCCATAGCAGGAATTCTCGTTCCAGCTCTTGCAGGTGGCTTCGTTTCACTCATATTGCTCGTCATCATTTTCTTCGTTTACAAACGAAGAACAAGACACCGGGCGTCGGAGGAAGAAGAGGAGTTTGGGGAGCTACAAGGAACACCAATGAGGTTCACATTTCAGCAGTTGAAGGTAGCAACAGAGCAATTCAGAGACAAACTCGGGGAAGGAGGATTTGGGTCTGTTTTCGAGGGTAAAATCAGCGGTGAAAGAATCGCGGTCAAGCGTTTGGATCGGACTGGTCAGGGCAAAAAAGAATTCTCGGCCGAGGTTCAGACAATCGGCAGCATTCATCATATCAATCTGGTGAGGCTGATTGGTTTCTGTGCAGAGAAATCACACAGGCTCTTGGTTTACGAGTATATGGCCAAAGGATCACTAGACAGGTGGATATATTACCGGCATGACAATAATGCTCCTCCTCTGGATTGGCAGACGCGGTGCAAGATTATTACTCACATAGCTAAGGGCCTCTCATATCTTCACGAGGAATGCACCAAGAGAATTGCTCATTTGGATGTCAAACCACAAAACATCTTGTTAGATGACAATTTCAATGCTAAACTTTCTGATTTCGGGCTATGCAAGCTCATTGATAGGGATAAGAGCCAAGTGACTACTAGGATGAGAGGCACACCTGGATATTTAGCTCCTGAATGGTTGACATCCCAGATCACAGAGAAAGCCGATGTTTACAGCTTTGGCATAGTGGTCATGGAAATCATCAGTGGAAGAAAGAACCTCGAAACTTCCCGATCTGAAGAGAGCATCCATCTCATTACCTTATTGGAAGAAAAGATAAAGAGTGATCAATTGGTAGACTTGATTGACAAGCAGAGTGATGACATGCAAGTACACAAGCAAGAAGTAATTCAGATGATGAAACTCGCAATGTGGTGTTTGCAGATTGATTGCAAAACAAGGCCTAAAATGTCTGAAGTCATCAAGGTCTTGGAAGGTACGATGACTGCAGAGACCAACATAAATCATAACTTCGTCACAAGTCCAGTAAACTTTGTTATAGCTGGAAATGTGGAGTCCTCAGCTCGGGCTGTAGCCTCAAATTTATCAGGACCCAGGTAATTAGTAATTTGGAGAAGCCAACTAGCCAACTAGGTTATATATGTGCAGGAGGTTTTAGTGTCTGGAAAAAAACCGTGGTGTACTGTATTTTCCCAAAAAAGTGAAAAAAAAAAATGCAAGTGCCTTGCATTCAAGTTTGCAATCAGAATGTTGCAGTATTGCAAATTATCTTTCATATATGTTGGGTATTGGTACCAACTCTGATTCCAATTGCTGGGAAGTGGTACCCATCTTTTTTTTTTTAAAGTAAGTGGTACCCATCTAGTGTGATACCACTTCAACTGTGAACTCTTCGCCCTTGCTGAGAGCCAGATATATGCTAGTCCCACGATGTTTAACCTTTCTTCAAAGTGCTCCTAGGCACAAACATGTATTGTAACTTGTGACAGTAACATCTTATATACTTGCTGGATTGTGTGGAAGAAAAGAAATAGAAGAATTTTCAACATGAAGCACAGCATGCTTCTTCAGGTATTACAGCTTATCAGACATTCTTAGCCGAGGTATGGTGTTCGGAGCTGATATCATGGCTAGCTTCAGCGCCCAAACCATCGAGCACCCCACCCATTCAGTTGTCGGCGCCCTGCTGTAGTGTTTTGCCTCTTCTTAGCATTTAAACTTTGTAATCAGTTTTTTGTTTTCAGTTCTCTCGCCTATGTATTTGTTTTACTATTCTTCGTCTCAGTGAATATGACAGAGCCCCTGTCAAGTGTTCAAAAACAAAAACTTGTGACTGTATCTTCCAAAAAATAAGTTAAACAAAAGGAGAGCACCTAGTTTTGAGGTTACTCTGAAACAAAGGATTAAAGGACACCCAGTGTCTTGACTGTCTTCTCCATCCATCTCCCATCTCCACTGCTTTCCCCACCCTCTTCCTCCTCTTAACACATACAAAAAAAAAACAAATCAGAAATTTTAAATTTTAAAAAACCGAAAGTTGCAACTCAAAAGAACTCCAGTCAAAAAAATTTCAACTCGAATATTCAACTCACCACAAAAAACGATGGTGAATGAGACATTTTGGCCCCCATAGTTGACGGCATGATTGGGCCAGTCAAGCCGTAGGGCTGAGCTGCTTCCACGCAGCTGCCTTTGACTAGCTTGCCCCCAGGTTGGACGCAAGCTTATTCTCCAAAGCTTATTATTCGAGTATGTTAGGTCGTTAACTGTAGAGCGTTGAGCAATTCAATTCAACACGCAAATCTTGGAAAGATGTGGTGAACGATGTGCCCCTAGCTCCCCAATCAAAGAACCCTACTGCAACTCTTGGTTCAGGCCAACCAATGCGAAGCACAAATGACAGTGGTGATTACCTCTTCGACGCTGCACCTCCTGCCTCTTCTTGTCATCGTCTTCCTCGTAGCCACCAACGACGCTGCCACATTCAACATCACCAACCGATGCTCCTACACCGTGTGGCCGGCCGCTCTGCCGGAGGGCGGCGGCACGCTCGGAGGCACGCAGCTCAGCCCAGGGCAGACATGGAGCCTCGACGTGCCGGCTGGCACCAGCGGCCGCGTTTGGGCGCGCACCGGCTGCTCCTTCAATAGCAAAGGCAACGGGTCGTGCCAGACAGGTGACTGCGGCGGCCTGCTCAACTGCTCGATGTCAGGTCAGCCGCCCGTCACGTATGCCGAGTTCACTCTCGGCCAGTTTAACGGGGCTGATTTCTTCGACATCTCCCTCATCGACGGCTTCAACGTGCCCATGGACTTCCTGCCGGCGCCGGCGAACGGCCAAGCGTGCAGCAAGGGGCCGCGTTGCGCAGCTAACATCACGTCGCAGTGCCCACGCGAGCTCAAGGCGCCTGGGGGTTGCAACAACGCTTGCGATGTGTTCAAGCAGGACAAGTACTGCTGCTCCGGGACGGCGGCAAACAACTGTGAACCAAACTCGTACTCCATGCTGTTTGTGCGGATGTGCCCGGACGCGTACATCTACCCCAAGGATGATATCAGCGCAACCTTCACGTGCCGGTCGGGGATCGACTACCAGGTCGTCTTCTGTCCCCAGCTCAATCTAACACCTTCGCGTTTCGCTCATCATGTGGGATTATCTGCAAGAGACATAGCTATTTTCACGTTAGCTCCGGTAGCCGGTTCCGTTCCACTCATCATGCTGTTCATCATCATTTTCTTCATATGTAAACGAAGAACAAGACGGCGTCAAGAGATGGAGGAAGACGAGGAAGATTTTGGGGAGCTACAGGGAACGCCAATGAGGTTCACATTTCAGCAGCTACAAGTAGCGACTGAGCAATTCAGAGACAAGCTCGGGGAAGGAGGATTTGGGTCTGTTTTCAAGGGGCACTTTGGTGATGAGCAAATCGCGGTAAAACGTTTGGATGGAGCTGGTCAGGGAAAGAGAGAATTTTTGGCAGAGGTTCAGACAATTGGGAGCATTCATCATATCAACCTGGTGAGGCTGATTGGCTTTTGTGCAGAGAAATCACACAGACTCTTGGTGTATGAGTATATGCCCAATGGATCCTTGGACAGGTGGGTCTATTACCGATATGTCAGTAATACTACTCCTCTAGATTGGCAAACACGACGCAAGATTATTACTCACATAGCTAAGGGCCTATATTATCTTCATGAGTGCACGAAGAGAATTGCTCACTTGGATGTCAAACCGCAGAATATCCTATTAGACGACAACTTCGATGCTAAGCTTTCCGATTTCGGGCTATGCAAGCTCATTGATAGGGATAAGAGCCAAGTGATTACTACAATGAGAGGCACACCTGGATATTTAGCTCCTGAATGGCTAACATCGCAGATCACGGAAAAGGCCGATATTTATAGCTTTGGCATCGTGGTCATGGAAATCATCAGCGGAAGAAAGAACCTTGACGCTTCCCAATCCGAAGAGAGCATCCATCTTATTACCTTATTGGAAGAAAAGGTTAGGAGTGATCAATTGGTAGATTTGATTGACAAGCACAGTAATGACATGCTTGTACACAAGCAAGAAGTAATTCAGATGATGAAACTTGCAATGTGGTGTCTGCAGATTGACTGCAAAAGAAGGCCTCAAATGTCTGAGGTTATCAAAGTCTTGGAAGGTACGATGAATGTGGAGACAAACATCGATCATAGCTTTGTTGCTACAAGTTCAGTAAACTTTGGTATTGCTGGAAATGTGGGCTCCTCAGCTCCAGCTGTAGCCTCAGATTTATCAGGCCCTAGGTGAAATAATTTTTTTTTTTGAACAAAGAGGGCAGGAGCGCTACCATTTCATTAAAAGATAGAGAAATGTACAAGGAAAGGAAGAAAGCAAAGGGGAAACCAGCAAAGGGGAAACTAGCAAGGGGTTACAGGGGGAGGAAGAAGGCAAGTAGGGGGTTTGGGAAGTTACAGAACGGTATTACTCGATCTGAGATGCGGTTGCCCGCCCGCAGTAGAGGATGTCTTCTTGGATCCTTTCGACGACTTGCAAGGGAGAGGCGTTGCACTGTTGGAAGATACGTCGGTTTCTCTCCTTCCAAAGGTTCCAAATGGTGTAGATGACCGTGCCATTGAAAACTTTCCTTGCACCCTTCGGAAGAGAGGTAGATGCTTGCAACCACCAATCAGTTAGGCTGACGCTGCTCTGGCAAGGAGAGACGTTGGTGATGTTGGCCCTTAGAATCTCATCCCAGACAGTTCGCGCGAAAGGGCAATTGACGCAGAGGTGGTCAATAGTTTCGAAGGCCACCCGACAAAGTGGGCAGAACTCCTGATTGGGCCATCCTTTCCTGGCAAGAATGTCTGCAGTGTGAATCCTGCCCTGGCCTACGCACCAGGCAAAGAATTTGCACTTATTTTCAGCCTGGGCCTTCCAGATGAAGGGGGCCAGACCAAAGGTGGTGCTGCCGAGAAACTGCAAGTGATAGGTTGAGCGAGCAGAGTACTCGCCGGAGGCAGAGGAGCGCCAGGCGATGTCGTCTGCCGCGGAAGAGTCCAGGGTGACAAGGTGTAAACGCTGCCCAAGACTGAGGAACTCAAGCAGCTGCAACGGGGTAGCGAGATGCCGAAACGAGACAATCCAAGCCCCGCTCTGCAGCTGCGCCTCGACCGAGTGATGTCTGTTTTTGGCGATACGATAGAGATTAGGGGCAATGTGGCATGGTGCGGAGCCGTCTAGCCAATTTGATAGCGTGCAGGAGATTTAATTTGGATGCCTTGAAAAAACCACGGTCTGTTGTATTTCCCCTGCAAAGAAAGTCGAATTTTAATTTGAAGCTCCTTTATGTTGAGTTAATTTTGCTAGCAGAATATGACAAAAATGAAAACCTTCTTTGATCCACAATGGATGAAGAATTCAGTTTTGTTCTTTTGTTTAGTTTTTGTAGCACAAATTTGTTTCTAATTTTCATTCATTAAATTAATAACATGTTCCCTTGATCCAATAATAGCATATAAATGCACAGGTTGAAATCAAATTGGGTGTTTAAGGGACTGATAAACTAGTAGGGTTGTTCTCTTCAGCTTATTTTCTTGTATTATCTAATTATCTCTGAATCGAAAAGTCAAACGTTTTGACTTTTGCAGTCCCTTTTTTTCTATCTCGAAACTACATCTTAGAGCTCTCAGAAACAAATCAAATGAAGTGCACCAGACTTTCCGAGCTATCTTAAGAAGCTCTCAAAACTCAACTTATAATCAAATAAGATAAGTTGAAGAGAATAGCTTGAACCAAACGTGTTTCTAAATCCTAAGTTCTATGAAATTTCGACTAGGTTTTTATGATATAGGTAGTGCTGTTCATAGGGTTCCTAAGTTTAAGAAGATGGCTCTAACCTATGGTAACAGGAAAACTTGAGATGCTACATATATTGTTACATTTTGCTCTTTATGCACCATTCAGGTATAACCTACAAATTTGCTACTTGAGGAGCAACATAAAAGAAAGCCAGTGCCGATGGCTTGAACAATAATGTGCTAATGTCAGTGCGAAGAAATAAAGACGATATATGTTAGTCTGCAGATGTATGTGACCGTATTATACCCCAGAAAAATGTTGGTTGGAAGGAGAATTCTTACCTAGATATGCTTGTTCGATTCCGTACGTAGTTTGAGGAATCAGAGACCCCGGCCATATGGCTGACAGTGACAGTTGTAGAGCACGAACAACAGACATGGATTATTGGCCTACGCTTCCATGTTCCAAACTGCAACAACCAAATGCCCCACCACGCAATCCCCAATTCCCTCAACTACATAGGCGGATCTCCGACACAGCTACGTGCCGCAGTCGGTGGCGGCGTTAGGAGAGACGCGAAACACCATAGCCGGCGGCGCAGAGCGGCATCGGGCTTGGTGAGTTCGATCGGTGGCTGCACTGAGCGGAACGGCGGCGGCGCAACGGAGGTGCTGCAGTAGCAGGAGTTAAGGCGGCCTAGAAGCAGCGGGTCGATTCAGGCCATGTCGCCGCCGCCGAGGCCACGACCAGAGCTCGGCCGGGGAGTGTGGTAGCGTGGTGGGGGAAAGGAATGCTCCGTGGAACTACTGACCAATCAATCTGGGTGGGCCACGAAATACTGATCGAACGGTTTCTGAGGGGCCAAATAGATGGTCTAGCTCTAGTACAACGGAGTTCCTTATGAAATACTTACTTTTTGGACCAAATCTGAACAATATTCTCCGAACCTTGGGAGATATATCCTGTAAGTTAGACGTGTATTGAGAGTAACAACTAGGACTTTCTCCCGAGGTGGATATTTAGAGAATAATCAGTTTGACAAGTTTTGGTATTTGGTGGTAAAATAACATAAGAAGCGAAGGAGATAATGAGACAACTAGTCATTGTGGCACTATGATGCATTTAGTAGAACAAAAAAAGGCCCTCAACAACATTGATGCTCCCTTTAAATGATGTGTGCACAAAGCGGTCTATACGTCTTCCCTACCTCATTCACACTCTTGGTGCTTTAAAGGGGAGTGTGTCTCTATCTCGCCGATGTACAAGACGAAGGAAATCCTTTGTCATAACTGCACCTGCAGTTATCCTCCCACATGTTAGTGGGACAACTGCAGTAGCAGTTACTACAGGAGACCCACGAGTGCGCAAGACATTCAGTGGCATTGCAGTTGATGCGGCCCCTCTTGCGTGCAACATCGATTGAAGGAGTTGAACATGCCAACATAGCACTCCACCCTTTAATTTTTTTTCATATATCACACTATCTACGAGAAAGGAACAGTGGGCAAGAGTTGATATATACCTGGTAAGAAAACGACACAAGAGGAGAAAGACAAGGATTTGTGGCATTATGATGCATTCCAAGGAACCCGAAAAATCGGCACTCAAGGTAACTAGAAGATCGCAGGCTGTGCAGACTGCTTCATGTTTAGGAGTAGAAGGTTATGAATTGCAAATAAACACAACTGTTGTTCAATTTATTTTATTGATTTGCTTTGAGGGCATGCTCCATTAGTGAATGAATGTATGTTTCGAATTCTGAGGATATACTCATTTTTAATGCCCTTATCTTCCATTATTACTCTGAGGGTATACTTTAGAAATAATTAAGCTCATTTAAATAGAGTTCCATCAAGTCACAAAGAAAACATCATATGAAATATGGATCGGAAGATGTTCCGCACTATCTTTTATCTAAATTTGGAATGTGAGACATATATAAAGCGTTTGACATCTAAAAAGCTCGCACTCAAATAAGATAAATGTTTCTTTGTGATGTATAAATTATTTGTACATTTTAAAAGGGTGAGAATTACAAAATATTTGTTACTCAGAATGGTTTATTTTGGAGAAAACATTTCTTCAAAATAGTTAGTGAGAGCACGATGTGACTTTAAGTAATTCGGGAATCATCAGAAAAGGTTTCTGCTACTACTAAACTTTCATATAATGTATAAGATGTTGTACGTTTTATGGAAACAGAACCAACCCTACATAGTTCTAAAGACCATAACAGTCGTTTATATGGCATAGATGTGACACTTGTCGTGAGACAATAATGAGCTTAGACTTATGAAGAAACGATGATGGGCTCAGACTCTGAGAGATGGTTTAAAACCATGAGATCCAAAAGAGAGCTGTGAGTAACAAAAACTTTCAAATAAGTTCAAGATGCTGAATTTTATGAAATTCTCTTGTTCGCTACTATGCTTGAGTCTATCTGGATCTATATATTGTTGCATATTTTGATATGCAATATGAATGTCAAAACGGCTTTCTTAAATAGATATTTAAGTGCAGATGTGTACTTGACACAGTCTCGAGATTTTGTTGATCCGTAAAATGTTAGAGAGTTGTGCAAGTTTCAGACATCTAATTGTGGATTGAAGTAAGTATATCAGAGTTAGAATAGCTATTTTGATGAAAAGTCAAAAGTTTGGCTAGTTCATCAAGAACTAGTGGGAGTGAACTTACTTTTTTGATCTTATATATATGTTTGACATATTATTGATCAAAAATTATATTCCTATGCTTGAATTATCAAGTCTTAATTAAGAAATAGCCAAACAAGCCAGGGGCAATCTCCTTCGGAGCTTCGTGCTGGAGCTAACGATCGTGCCAGAAATTGGCCCTTGTGCCATTCGTAACCCTGACTACGGTGGCTGCCCGGAAGAGGGCACGATCCAAGTGATTGCGGGGGGTCCGCACCAACCATAGGTTTTTGCGGGCTTTTCCATTCGTGCCATAGCCAACAAAGACGCAGAGCTCTGCTGAACCTGTCGAGGTCCATGATGCCTAGGCCGCCAAGATTGCACGGTTGGCAGACCATCTTCTAGTTGACCAGGCATTTCCCTCCATGGACCTCCTCCTTGCTAGCCCAGAGGAATCCCCTTTCTAATTTTGTCCAGGCGCCTCTCCACCTACTTGGGAAGCAGAAGGGTGGTGAGGAAGTAGGTAGGCAGAGCGGAGAGAACGGCCTTAGCTAAAGTAAGCCGTCCCGCTTTAGAGAGGAGGTTCGCTTTCCAACGCTGGAGTCTGGAGGCCATTTTGTCAATCAGGGGTTGGAAATGGATTTTGCGGAGCCGACAAAAGGGAAGAGGCATGCCTAGGTAGCGACAGGGGAAGGTCTCACAAGAACCGGAGAAAGGTTGAAGAGCCTCGGCAAGGTCATCTTCCTGTCAGTTTATTGGAAAGACAGAGCTCTTTTGGAAGTTAGTACGCAGGCCCGTGATTTGTCCGAAGGTGTTGAGAATGCATTGCAATGCGAGGACCTCACCTTTGAGGGGGTTAATGAAGATGGCAGCATCATCGGCATATAGGGAGGCCCTCAGCTGGAGGGGTCTAGAGTGAATTGAGCAAAGACATCTTGGCCAGCTGCCAGCTCAAGGATGTGGTGCAAGAGGTCAATGGCGAGGATAAAGAGCATGGAGATAGGGTCTCCTTGACGGACCCCCTCTATTGTGGTGGAAGGCTGAACCTGGCCTCCCGTTAAGAAGGACCTAGGAGGATGTCGTACCAAGGAGAATGGCCATCCACTCTCGCCACCATGGCCCGAAGCCACGTTTCTCCTGAAGTTCCAGGAGATATCCCCAATGGACAGAGTCGAAGGCTTTAGCGAAGTCAATTTTGAAAAAAAGGCCAATGTCTTTCTCTTGTGTATGTCCTAGAGCATGCTCTGTACAAATAAGAAGTTATTCTGAATGCTGCGTTTCTTAATAAGAACACTATTAGGCATTGGCCAAGGGGGGAACACTACCACACACTAGTATTTATCTTCCATACTTAATAGCACACATCTCGTAAAAAAAAAAAAAAGGTACCAACACACATGTCCAGTCCAGAGTCCAGACTCCAGAACAAGGAGTTGCTAAGCATGAACCGGGAGATCCCAATTCCCAAGTCTGGATTTTTTTTGAAATCATAAGTCTGGAAATTCATAACATTTGTTTGAGTCTTAATGGTACAAGCATTTCCCAATTCCCAGAGATGCAAGAACGGTAGCTACGGTACGCCTCGCCTGTTCTGTATGTATATAACATCAAGAACAAAAATGAGGAACCTTGTTCTAACTTCCAAGTTGCTAAAAACTATCTATCTCCAATCTGTATGCTGTACTTCCTGTATTTTTATGCAAAGGCACGAAAGGAACGCCAGCAAAACTTCAACATGCCCCACGAGACTGGTACTGGTAATCGAGATGTACAGGGAGATGAAGTGGTGCACCTCTGACGCTACCATCATCGAAGCCAGTGAACTGCGACTGCGAGCTCGCCTGCATACTATGAACCGGATGCAACAGCATGCTCCTCCCAGCAGGCGGTGGAGGGAAGTTACTAAGTTGCCTACCAAAAGCAGGGAAATTATGTACTTGGTACATGCTACTGTCAAGCTGTGTGGGAACCTGATGCCACCACTGCTCATAGTTGCATGTGTTTCTTGCACACCTCTCGCTGAAACCTGGTATATCATGTCTGCGTTGGAAGTGCTGGTCCATGCCGACTTCCTGACATGGCTGAAGACATAGATATTGGGCAAGATCCACTGGGCACACTCCACATGCTAATGGTAATTCTTGATCTTGGAGCACTCTGCTATTATATTGCTGCTCAGCGGAATAGCTGGGAGGATTCAAGAAGTGGAATGTCTCAGCATTACCAAAGGCTGGAGATTGCTCGGTCAGTACCCACTGCTGACTCCTTTGCTGCAAAACATTTGCATGTACTTCTGGTAGTCTCCTTTCGAAGGCACAACCAGTGTCCTTCCTTTTGTTAATCACTATACTTTTCGCAACACAAGGTGAGAACATCTGGTGTTGTGGATATTCTCCAGTCGGATAACCAAATTGGGAGAAATATTCAAACTGCTGAAAAAGGTTGGACCATTTGAGTAAGTGATGCAAAGACAGATCGTATGTCATATGAAAAAGATCTCAGATGCATTAAATATGCAAAATGCAAACAGAAAATGATGACATCCCAGAGAAATATGCAAAATGCAAGCGGCTGGATAAAATCAAACGCTCCTTCTTCTGGTGTGGCAAAGCAGATGCTCATGGGGTCATTCCTTGGCTAATTGGGACAAAGTTTGAAGACCCAAATCCCTCGGTGGGCTCGGGGTCCCAAACTCCTCAAGTTTGGCACGGCTCTATGGCTTCGGTGGCTATGGCATGAGTGGAAAACACCGGACAAACCCCGGGTTGGGTCACCTACACCTTGCAATGAGTCAGACAAGGCTCTCTTCCGCATGGCCACGACCATCAGGGTTGGCAATGGTAGACATACAGATTTCTGACACGATAAATGATTACATGGGCAGACGCCACGCCATATGACCCCAAACCTCTATCGGATCGCCAAAAGGGAGCACCATACGGTCAAGGCTCAACTACGGAACAGTAAATGGATCCTCCCAGTTCACTACCTACAAAACTCAATCCAATTATCGGAGTTCGTCACACTGTGGCAATAGATTCAGCAAGTCAAGCTTGACCCAGCGTCCGAAGATGACATTATATGGACACATTAGTCTACTGGCACCTACTCCTCACGATCCGCCTATCGCCTCCAGTTTCTCGGCAGCACACTCTTCGAACTGGCGCCTGTCATTTGGAAGGCAAGAACGAAAAACAAGTGCAAGTTCTTCGCATGGACTCTAGCACATGGCAGAATCAATACTGCTGACGTTCTTGCTAGGAAAGGTTGGCCACATCAGCCTCTCTGCCCCCTGTGCTCAAACAACCCAGAGAAGATTGAACACATGTGTAGCCGCTACCCCTACTCCACCTCAGTGTGGGAGGAGACCTTGAGATCCTCCAACCACACAATTCCCCATCATCACAACAACGTAAGCTTCATTGACTGGTGGACCCACGCTGCATTTACCCTGCCTAAGGACGCAAAACATGATTTCAATGGCCTAGTAATCTGCATCATCTGGAACATCTGAAAAGAGCGCAACCGCCGTCTATTCCAAGAGTGTAGCATCCCCGCCTCGCAATTGACTGCTACGATTAAAGAAGATGTTCGTCTATGGGGGCGGACCGCCACCTTTTTGAGCTTGTAGAAGCGACTTTGTCGAACCCCTCACCCACTCCTCTTCCCCTCAACCCTCCCCCAGTCTACTCGCTCTCCTGTATTCTGTACCTTTAACCCTTCTTTAATGAAACGGCAGAGGGCGTGCCCCTTTTTGTTAAAAAAAAAGAGTATTAAAGGTATTTCTCAGGTTACCTGTCTGAGGTCAGAGGGTTCATTACAGATCGCAGCATTGCATAGTGTGTAACCATCCTGTTTCATCTGCCCAGAGAATATGAAACTCAGAAATAGGGCTAGAACATTCTATAAGAATACAACATTGATAACTTCCCTAAAAGTCTCCAGATTTTCAGAAAATAATATTTTTTTAACCAATTCAGAAACAATATGAATGTGTAGTTTGATGTGCACACCACACAAACAAGGAATAATAACAAGATTTAAACATGCCGTGTAGTTTGATGTGCACGCCCCACAAACAAGGAATAATAACAAGATTTAAACATGCCAGTACCTCTCACTGCATAGAATGCTAGAAACAGAAGAAGTGCCTTTTCTTTGTGGTCAAAAGTCTCAAAAAAATGATTGCCTTAAAAAAATGCTGGCTTACCAAACAAATAAATTGATCCACAAACTTGCTTGCGTGATACTGCAAAGGATATCATGGATAAGACGGAGATCAAGAGGTAGCACCCTATATTTTTAAAGGAAATTATCCCTGTAGGGTTAAACAGAATCATGTAGTGCTCACATAAGTGGCAAGAGTAGCAATATGAATATGCTCATCTCCAATGATCGTTTCTACAGCTATTTGGTGGTCATCTGGTGCGTCCGACTCAAGAAGGCAAAGTATGTAGTGAGACTCATCGATTATACCTGCCATTTGTGATGCTTTAGCAGATGAAGAGTAAGAGCAAAATAAGATTCTGCATGAACTAGCAGCAACATACCCACCTCCACAGAAATACTGTACACGGTGAAAAATAAGTCTTCTAATAATCCGATAATTAGTTCTTCCAGTTGGATAGTATGAAATGACTTCTTCCCGCATATATGGACTTCCCTCAGCACTCTCAGGTGAAAAGAATTGGGATAGTGAGCATGAAGGCAATGGCATTGATGTTTCTGGACCATCAATATTAGCAGCATTTCCATTCAGTCCATGTCTACAGAAAGAATAAAAGTACAAGGTAAGTAAACAAATTGAGAAGTACTTTTATATTTGGATCATCAGATAAGAGACCCTCAAACTTGTAATGAAAACTATAGATAAAGAAGTTGTACAAAGCCATACCTCTGGGTAGTCATGATGTCCTCTGATAGGCTCTTTTCAATATCAGGTTCAGTGGCATATAAAGGGTGTCCAATAGACAGCTCAGTATCTAGGGAAATACCCAGTTGGCAACTAGTACCATCAGTAGCACCTGACTCTTCTGAGCTTCTGTTCTCACATGGTTGCTTCATCTGAATATCAGTCTTGATCTGCCTTTTCCCTTTAAAATTAATTTTATGGTTCAGAGGAAGAGTAGAATTTCCTGAGACCAATTTCTTTGAAGTAGTAGGTTGGAGCTCTGTGGCAGCTTTGTACTCATGATGAATCCAAGCTGCATTTCTAGAACTTTCACAGCAGGAGGCTACAGAGGGTGTTCTGTTCTCTTGGAGCTCTGCTGTGCAATAATCATCCATATCTAAAATTGAGGCCAGATGCCCTTCTTTATTCCTTGTATGCGAAGAACTAGCAGTTTCAGTGATTTTTCCTACACACGATTTATTTCTGCTCAAGGCAAGATGTGGACGATTGGTTGGGAGCAGTGACAAGGGCTTCTGTTGCTGTACTCTAATGTATTTGTTGCCAAGTGTCTGATCTACCATAATCTCCACAGGCAGATTTTTTGGAGATTCCAGCTTTCCCTCTTCGGTGATTTTTTCCACACATGGATTATTTCTGTTCAAGAAAGGATGTGGAAGATTGGTTGGAAAAATCGACAAGAGCTTCTGTTGCTGTAATCTTATGTCCTTGTCCTGATCTATCTTAACCTCAACTGGCAATTCTTTTGAAGAAACCATCTTAAGCCCTTCTTTATTTGATGTCCCCATTGAGTTTTGAGGCTGGCCTTTGGAACTTTGGGAACTCAACCTTGCATTTTTGTTTGAAGCCCTGCCGTTTTGGCGCTCATGTGTCATACATGGAAGATTTGAAGGCTCTTTTCTCTTTTCTGGTAGAAATGTATCCCTTGGTGATTGTCCATTTTTACAATCGACATGAAAACTTGCGACATGTGCCCTCTGTTCATGACTCTCAGGCAAATTATCAGGAGCAGGAGTACTTGATGCGTTTTGTTTTCTGTCACTTAAGGCAGAGCTGCTCCTAATGGTAGTTGAGTATCGAGTACTATTATCAGGATCAGATCCTAAAGTTGAATTGGCACTGTTAATATGGACAGAGGATGGACAGTGCACTGATGAGCTGTTCGCTATTCCACTAGGTAAGACTACCAGAGCTGCATTTTCAATGCATACTGCTGCACCTTCAGAGGCATCCCAGTCCTTGGGCTTGTATTTTTCAGGACGATCAGTAGATATATTGAGAGGAGATGCATCTTTAGTATGCTGTCTTCCTTTATTTAGACCTAAATCAATCTATTTTGCATACATTTCGGAACAAAAGTGCAAGAAAAATTACTGCAGTTACCAAAACTAAACAAAGGATTTAAGTGCAATCAAGAAGCAGAAAAAAAAGGGAGTTACCTTCTTAACAACGGAGTTGCAAAGCCTTTCAAGGCATGGTGTAGGGTCCAAGTTAAGTCTTGGTTGCAAGGAATTGAGGATGAGGGACTCAGCAATCTGAAATATGGAAGAGAAAAATAAATCAGGCTGTGAGTGTTGAAAGTAGTAACCTTGTGTTTTGCCGGTTTACAAGTGCTGACCAACTGATCATGATAAGTACATGAAGAATCCAAAATGGAAGTTAGATCTTTCACAACACATTCAGTGCCCAATCTAAGGGCAACTCTTTTCACTTTTGGGATGTCATCTCCTGAAGAATCACCGCCATTAGACAAAAAGGATCGGTAGTCCCGCACCTGGGTATTACACAATGTACAGAGACCACACCTAAGCGAGATACCACATATGTTAAAGCAGCAAAATTAGATTGATGGATTTAGCTAACCTCGCACACAACATTTCCATTTAGAAATTTGCAAGGAATGTCATGCGAAATGTCTTGAGGCAAGCAGCCGTACTCAATATCCTGTACAGAATACATAATAAAAAATTACCCAAATAAAAAACACAGATACGCTGCAATAACCTGTAGTAGATATCAGCAAAGCCATCAGGGCAACAAATTTGTTAAGAAGCTACGAATCTTTCTATTCAGTTCTGAGAATGGAATTGCAACTAAAGCTATTAGGTTCCCTGCAGAAAGAATACCGAGAAAGCAATAAAATGCACAATGGCTCTAAAAAAATGTATATATGCAGGTTTAAATAAGCACCATATAACAGGTTCAAAAATGTTAGCACCATATATACTTACAGAAAGCAAAGATGTCGATGCCTTATTATATGGCTGCCTCTCTGGATCATCACCAATCAGAAACAAAAGCATTCCCTATGTGTACCGAAATTAACCAAGGGATGTTGTTAAGAACAGAAAGTTAATTACACACATGAGGTTGCAATTAGCGCACAAACCTTGCTCGGTTCACCAATTGAATATCCATCCGGAAACAGGTTGAGCGTGAAGGACGGCTCAAGATCTGCAGCACAAGATGAGTGCTTACACAGAACATTAACTTGACAACAAATTAACGAAACTAATCATCACGAAATTGGTCTCTAATTAGCTCGGGGGCTCACCTAAATCAACAGGATCGGTTCCGTTTCTATCCGACACGGCCGATCGGGCGACGACGCCACCATCAAGCAGCGCCGCCGCCGTGGCCTACACGAAAAGCAAAACGCAACTGTTCGTAACGATTGCAAATTAAAGTGCAAACACGATCAGATTAGCCGTGCGCTGGTTAGCCCGAATAGAACGAAAGATCAAGATGCATGGTGCTTAGCACGCCGGCGACGAGAAACGAAGGGAGGGCGCGGTGCTCACATCCCACGGCGGAGGCGGCCGCAGAGGCAGGGACGATCCATCCGGCGACGCCGTGGGAGGAGGCGCACCGTCGACGGCGGTGGAGGCTGGAGGCGACGGGTAGAAGCGGCGGCCGCGGCGGGAGAGCCTGAAGGAGATGACCATCGCCGCGGCGTTGGGGTGCGTTGGACGGCGGAGGTAGGGTTTTAGCTGCGGTTCGTTGGGGTTTTCGGGGAGGGAGAGATGGCGCGAAGAAGGGAAGGGAGTGTTTTTCGTTGCGTGTCGTAACTTTTTCTGGGACCTACTGTCAGTGACAGCGTGGGTGTGTTTTCGGGGGCACGCAGCGTGGTGAGCAATGCCGTGGGTGACTGATGAGGAGGGCCCACATGAATGTGCTGTGGGCCAGGTAATTTCTTACCGTGGAAGAAAATAATTTTTTTTAGATCGGAAGAAAATAGTTTAGAATTGTCGGGTTTAGTCCTCTCCATAGTTGAGATGTAATTCATCGAGGCCCCCTACTAATACTAGCTATTGATTCATTAGTGAATGAATGGTAGAGATCTTTCCTTGACAGAGGAAAGGAAACAAAATCCAAACCACTTTTTGCTCTAATTGTGTGTGAGCTAGCTCTTTCTGCTATTGCTCCAAGAGAGAGTGAGAGCTAAGAGCAACATTGTCCACAACAAAAGATAGAAGAGAAAAGAGGAGAGGAAATCTGTCGAGGTCGGTGGCTTGTGTGCGATTTTCATCGAGCTTGTCATCGGAGAGGCAAGCTCTTGGATGGTCACAAAAATTGGTCAGTATGTTCCCTATGTTGATCTATGATTTTATACGTACAGTTGAATTGAGGATTGGATTAGTGGAGAACCGGATTTGAGAGTAGCTTGGTTAGTTTGGTTTGCAGTGATTTCAGATGTGTGCAGTCTTGGTAGTTGATATGCTTGAGGGGTTAAATATTGTTGGTTCGGCCTGAATTTCATACGGCATGTTAAAAATTCGTTGAACTATATTCCTACCGAATTTCATGTACTCTGGCCTTGCGGTTTGCAAGATATGTATTGATGTCCAAAGTCCAAAGTGGACAGAAATTGTGCTCTATTTTCAGCAAACTGTAGTTACTTTTTTCTAACTCTTGTTATGTGTGGTTGATGTTTATGGTAATGCCAAGTTTATAACTTGATAGTAGTGGTGTTGCCGTTGTAATCTCTAAAGGTTCTAGAGAAGACTCTATTTATACTGTTGTTGTTAATAGTGGAAATTAACTTGGAGTGGACCGAATGGCCCCATGGTTTTTACTCCTCATCTTGAGGAGGTTTTTTCACGTAATTTGTTACGTGTGAGTTTGCTTATTTCGCTGCATAAATTGTTGGTTGAAGCTTTCCTCAAAGTTTATCACACGATGAGTGATTTTTAATTGTGCCTAGTGTTGTCCATAACCTGACAAAAGTAACGAAAATCCGATAGCGTCGGATGCTCATCCACTCCTCCAATCAGTGACGGATCCACTTCCCTTCCCTTATCCTTTCACCACTAGCCTCCTCTACCCATTTTTTCTCACCCTCTATTCTCTCTCCACCAAACCAGTGGGCCAGTGCCGCCACTCGTGGGTTGCTGTCGACGTCGTCGTCCCTCTCTCTCCTCTTTCTCTTCCCCCTCCTCCTCCTCCCCAGCAGAGACACCAAGCTCCTGGGGTGACAAGAACGATGAGCTCGTTGGAGGTGACGATGACGACGAGCTCGTGGGGTGACAGCGTCCCACTCTTAGAGCTCACCGTATGAGGGGCTTGAAACTCCAATGGAAAGAACTAGTGAGCTAGATTGGAAAGATGTGTAGTGCAACTTGGTTTAAAACATCACCTGGTACATATGAAACATGATTTTTAATATAGTGAAACATGGTTTTGCTCTGGTAAAACACACTAAAAAATATGAAACATTTCTGTTTGCTTTTATGAAACATTGTTTTCGCTCTTGGAAACATGGGTTTGATCTTGTGTAACATGTGTTCGTATGAGGTGAAACATCTTTGAATAACTATAGAAAAATTTCTTCAATGATGTTTCATCGGTACTTCGTCCATGTTTCATCAGCGCTTCACCATGTTTCATTAGCACTTCGCTATGTTTCATCGGTACTTCATGCATGTTTTATCGAGTAAAATCGATGTTTCAGTTGGTCGAACACAACGAACGATCGAGATCTACTCGTCGTGATCGAATAGTCCATGCAGACGTTCTATGGGAATACCTCCTATTAGACGTTCGATTTGAGGCGCTCACCTTAGAATAATACATGGGAGTGTCTACTAGACACTAAGTGGACTCAAATAAATGTGATCCATATGGGCTTTCAGTTGTTGGTGCTGCCCCCTACTCTCGCCTCCTCTCTCGTTGTCTACTCCATCTCAGACACACCGGTACGGCAATCGCCTCTCACCGACGGTCCGATTTCCCTCTAAGCCGAGGGGACATGGTCAACCCTGGACCTAATCCCGGTTAACCCAAAACCCTAAATCTACAGAGAAGCTCCGACGACGGTGGTGACACAGGAAGCAGGAAGTCTGAGGGAGATAAAAAGGGGGAAGGGAGATCTGCACAGTTGGGTTTATAGATCCAATAAATGGTCCAGATCAGGCGGCTGAAATCAGGGTGATTTTAAGTTGACTGTGGAATAGAAAACGTGATAGTAAATATTTTTTTTGAAAGTTGTGATCAAAGAAAAAAAATATATGAACGTTATGGTAAATACATTAATTTCGAAGGGCTGCAGATGAATGAACTAGTAAATTACTTCATTTAGTCACAAACAGGGTTCATCAAGTCGAAGCAGCCTTGAAAACCGAGGTCCAGCGGTTCGGCGGTTTCTATGTTTAACTAAGAAAATCAAGCGGTGAATTAGGGCAAACGGTTTCGGTATGGTTTAACAGGCCGATTTGGTAAACAATGGTCACAAATACGTGTCGTTTTATACATTAGCGTGATCTTCAAAATATAGTTTTAACCACTAATTAATATTACAAGTTATTTATAAAACCCATTAAAATTATGATATTATAGAAGTAATGTTTGATATGAATGTCCATATGTGATTTTTTTATTTTCATGTGCCCAATCTATATATTTAAAAATAAATTCATAACTAAAGTTTTAAATTTTGACTTACGTATATCTCAGATATTCGTGACCAGGAGTAATCAACGCTTACTTCTCATGATGGTACAGCGCTTACTATCTAGGTTTAACAGATCAAGATCAAGGGCTATAGTATTTTTTTTCCTTGAAAAGAGGCTGGATTTAACTTGTAATACCACCTCCTACTACCGGTTAAGGCACGGACATGAAAATTCTCGTAGACAAAGTACAAAGCTCGATTTCCATATCTGTTCTTTCTTTTTCCATGTTAAACAGCCCTGGCATGCAAGAGTGCAACCCTTAATGATCACATCAAAACCCAGCATCAACAAAGCAAAGCGAGATCCTGACTGGTTACAGGCATGCATGCACCAGTACATCCCGGTCATTGGTTCAAACAGCAGCATAGTACCAACGAACAGTGCCAAAGAACAAATCAGCATGTAAATGCGATACAAGACAAGGATAGATCACCAAATGGTGCATGTGATGGTCATCAAATCATGCGCACCACCGCACCAGCATCAATGGGCTAATCACCATTAATCCCTGATGGACCAACCTGATTCCCCAACCTGAACCTGAACCTAAAAGCAGTTTGGTCTGAGGAGTACGTACTTAGTGCAGTGAAATGTTCATTCAGTGTTGATCAGGTCCACACTCCATGTGCTGCACCAAACCCTCTGAATAGGATGGTCAAGATGACCTGCACTATTTGCTAAAAAAAAAAGATGACCTGCACTACTAATGCGTTCTCTCTCTCTCTCTCCAACCATGCATTAGCCATGAACACAGCTTAATTAGTTCACCTTGCTAGATCTGATTCAATGCAAAAGAAAAGAGAGAGGAGAGGAGAGGAAAGGTTGTAGATGTACTGGGTGGGATCTTGTCGTAGTGTAGGTGATCGACAGCAGATTTGTCTTGTCGCCATCCACACGTGTGGCTGCTTGCCGGTGCTTGGTGTGTCCAGGATGTAATATACCGGATTTTTTTTCTAAGCTCTTATTGATGTATTGTTAATGGCATGAACCTATGACCATTGATTCATGTCATTGAAAGTTGCCGTACATATGAGAATTAAAATTCAGACTTTCAGGTGCTTGATGCTATTCTTTTATTCTTCTGAAGAATAGAATTGACTTACTTCAGTGAAGTCTGCCCGTCGAACTTTAAAATTCAGAGGTATTGGTGTCCTGTGTCCAATCTGTGTATGTTCTTCTCAAATTTGAGGATGAAGAATGGTTTTTCTCAGGACTAACCGTATTTCAGGACTGCTAAATCATGGTTGAATCATGCATGCAATTGTTTGAGTAACTTGAACTTCCACACAAAACTGTACTGCAGATCTTAATCTACCATCAGATAACCTGAAAATTTTGACACCCAAACGCCAAATTCCAACCGGGCTCATTTGAGTTCTGAAACTTTCAATTCTTACTTACAATATTTCCTATTTTCCTGCCTTGATACTTGTATTCACTCATCCTGTGATTCTTGAATTTTCCTGAAGAAAACCAGCAGCTCTTGACTATTCCAATGCTGTCCATCTCATCGAATCGATCATGATCAGAAATAGCTCGAGAGAATCACAAGATGATCGAAAAGATAAACTAAAATAAAAACCGAGAAACATATAAGCAGCATCGCATTTAAGTCGACATAGATAGAACAGGGATGCAAGGGAGCCCTCCTCCTCACTGATTGCAGCTCTGAAACGCCTGGCGCTCCAGCAGGCTTACCTGTCAGGAACCCACTGCCCATATATGAAACCAATGACATATATCCAAATTCCCACATAGTCCCTTATTATAATCCACCAAATGTATCAAGTCAAATTGCCCACATATCACACCGACAGCGAGAAGAAATTAAAAGGGAAAGGACATGGCCAGCATTCAGCATAGCAACTAGGATGTTTGCTCTTGCCGTAACTACATGGCCTGAATGAACAGGTTTAACTTTTCATTTTATTTTTATTTTTCATGTTTATATCTTCATGTATGGGGAGAAAAAAGGGGTGTTAGCTATCTTTCTACTGTACAGTGTATAGTTCTTCTCTCTTAAATGAAATGACAGCGTTTCTGCCCTTTTGCTCAAAAAAAATAGCTTCCTATACAACATAGTTCAGTTTATATATATATATATATATATATATATATATATATATATATAGAGAGAGAGAGAGAGAGTGTGCGTTTTGCTATGGTGCTTTTGCAAAGCACGGATCCCTCCGTGCTTTGCGCTATGTTTTAAAAAAATCGAGACTTAAACGGATGATCCGAACCTTCCATCTTGTTCATCTCATTGAAATCTCATTACCAACCAAATTTTTTTGAAATTTTTAATTATTTATTTCATATTTTCAAAATCAGGCTTATTGGAGGCTCGACAACTACTTAGATCATGGATTTTCATAAATATGAAAAAATAGTAAAAAATTTAAAAAAATTAAAATTTGATCGGTAGTGAGATTTCAATGAGATGAATAAGATGTACGTTCAGATCGGTAGGCTCGGCCTAAAGGGGAGGCAGCCGGTGCGACTGCTAGGGGCCCCAATCTTTTGGGGCCCCAGCCCATATAGTGTGTAGGTATGACTAATGGGAGTGCAAGTTGGTTTGATGGCTGCTAAATAAATCAGCCCATAGGACAAGACCGGTTGTTGGCCCATTAACCCAATTAATACAACACATTGATAGCTGACTCCGTAATCTCCGCTGCTTAGTATTCTTTTGACTCCAATAATTGCTCACAAGTCAGTCACTTGACTCATCGTTGCTAGTTGCCTTGTTTCCTTCGTCTTCTCGTCTCCCGGGCGATTGGTGAACTGCCGAACTGGCGTGCCACCGGCCAACCGACGGCTAGCCACCTAGCCGGGACGCCGAGCCACCGAGGATGTGATCTAGGGCATCCACTGATACCGATCCGAGTCTCCCAGAGTCTGAGTTCCCAAAGCTAGTTTGTTAACTGTTATCTGTCTATTGTCTGCTGGCTATTCTCTCTTTATTGTTCTGTGATTGTGTGTTTACCGGTTTACAATTCACAGTTCACTATTGCCTATTGACAATTGCTGATGCAATATTAATATGTCCACTAGAAAATATTTATCCGGATGTGAAAAAAGGAAAAAAAAAGGAAGCATGATCAAGAAATGATGAATTCATAAAAAGGAGCCATAGAAAAAATTTTAAATCTCAAATCAGGTCCTTCTATGCCAGTAGCACTAGTTGAGAAATTATATCAACAATGAGGAGGGTGTTAGATTTAGTGATGTTTGAATGGAAGAACAGTGGTATGTGGATTTTATTTTATCTAAACCATGTTTTGGCTATGACTTATCCTTTTTACTAATTTAATTATATAAGAACATATGCAATCTTTTATGTATAATAACTATGTTAGTATAAAAAGGGGCCACGTGATTTTGCTCACGCCGGCCCCAAAATTCTTTGGACCGGCCCTACGGATCGGCCGTTTAAGTTTTGGTTTTTTCAAACACAACGCAAAGTACGGTGGGATCCGTGCTTTGCAAAGCATCATAGCAAAACGTTCTCTCTATATATATAGAGAGAGAGAGACGTATGTATGGATGGGTGCACATGAATCCTGAACAATTCCTGAAAAGAAATATGGAGGTAAGTTGCTTGATAATTCTGTACATTAGAATGAAGCATACACATGTAAATAGTATGTTCAATCTAACTGACGGGCAAAGCATTTTTAACATACTGTTCTACATGCTTCTGCTGATTAGACGTAAATATGACGTAAAGCACTGCACCGTGCGCGGCAATTGGGTAATTGCTCTCAAAACTACTATACCAGTGTTGCGTTCATGCACTTGTCAGGTCTCTCTCACAGGGCCATGCCATGTCCTCTCATGCATCCAGAGAACCAAAAGTAGGAGAGCTATAGTAACAATAGGCTCTATATATACATGCACCCTGCAGTCTCCCAAACCACAAGCACCAACAAGCAGCAGCACTGCATTTGTTAAGTAGCAAACTGTAGAGAGAGAGAGAGAGAGGGGGGGGGGGGAAGGAGTAGGGAGAGATGGGGAGGGATCAGGCAGGTGCTGCAGCAGTAGTGGTGCACGAGAAGCTGAAGCTGTTCATGGGAGTGCTGGCCCTGCAGTTCCTGCTCGCAGGATTCCACATTGTCAGCAGGGCTGCACTCAACATGGGCATCAGCAAGATCGTGTTCATCGTCTACCGGAACCTCATCTCACTCGCCTTGCTCGCGCCCTTCGCCTACTTCCTCGAGAAGTGCGTAGACCGCCTTTTCTTTTCTTCTTTCTACATCCAGTTTGCTCCAAAAGTTTAAGCTGTCAAACAACAGCGGTAATCTGATGTCTATTTGGTACCTTTGCTTTGGTTATGGCTTGTTTCAGGAAAGATAGGCCACCACTCACCTTCTCTTTGCTGCTGGAATTTTTTCTTCTCGCACTCTGTGGGTAAGCAAGATCATTAATGTTTCTTGCAATCTTTCTTGATTGTTCTGCCCTTCTCTTCTTCTTTAACAAAATGTTTGTGTATTTTAATTGTGTGTTCAGCATAACTGCAAACCAAGGTTTCTACCTCCTGGGCCTGTATCACCTGTCACCAACCTATGCTTCCGCAATACAAAACACAGTCCCCGCGATCACCTTTGTCATGGCTGCTGTTCTCAGGTAATTAATTGCCTTTACATAACTCATGTTATGTACTTATGTTCTGCACCCTAATAAGATGTTTGTACACATATTGTAGCAGGTTGTTTTCACTGAATAGTTCTCTCTCTCTCTCTCTTTTTGGTGCAGGCTTGAGCAAGTAGACCTAGGCAGGAGGCATGGGGTTGCCAAGGTGGTGGGCACGGTGGTGAGCATCGGGGGTGCCACAGTGATAACCCTCTACAAAGGCCTACCGCTGTTCCATCGCAGTCTGCACATCCAGTCTCTTGTGTCGCTCTCCTCCTCGAGCCCCATCTTCAACTGGACCCTGGGCTGCGTCTTCATCCTCGGCCACTGCCTCTCATGGTCCGGATGGATGGTTCTTCAGGTAGCAACTTAGGGATCATGGATGCATCATCTCTGAACTCTGCATGCATCTTTAACGTCTATATGCATGGCGCATTGATGTTTCTGAATATTTTTTTCGACAGGTGCCGGTGCTGAAGAGATACCCAGCCAGGCTCTCGGTTCTCTCGCTGACCTGCATCTTTGGGCTCCTCCAGTTCCTGGCCATCGCAGCCTTCACCGAGGAAGACCTGAGCAGGTGGAAGGTGCGCTCCGGCGGGGAGCTCTTCACCATCCTCTACGCTGTAAGATAAACCTCGGATGTATCGATCGATCGTCTCGTTTGAGATTGATGTAACGTGTGAAGAGTAAAAATGCCATCTTTTTTCTCTCTCTGTAGGGCCTTGTGGCGTCTGGGGTTGCGTTTGCTCTGCAGATATGGTGCATCGACAGGGGAGGGCCGCTCTTCACCGCCGTCTTCCAGCCGGTGCAGACCGTCGCCGTCGCCGTCATGGCTGCCATCATTCTGGGAGACCAGCTATACACTGGAGGGTAAGGACCAAGGACATGCATGCACAAACAATGCAACACAATCACAGTAAAATAAATGAAGGAAGAAGTACATGAAAAACACAGGATCACATAGATGAGAGAATTCATCCAAGTGTCTCTCTGACGGATCGTGGGGCTGTACTTTTTTGGCAGGATCATCGGGGCTGTGCTGATCGTCGTCGGCCTGTACTTCGTGCTGTGGGGCAAGAGCGAGGAGAAGAAGGCCAAGAACCAAGATCCGGTGCAGGAGGGAGACATGACGAGGCATCTGCTCGGGCAGGACGCTCCAGCTAAAGATCAACTAGTCCCCACTGACCTGCCATGATATTAGCATCTACAAGAGCTGCACTGTACTAGTATAGTATTGGGTTTGGGCTTTGGAAACGTATTGATACTAGATATATATGGGCGCTTGTACTTTTAACTGTTTGGATCATGCATGCAACCGAGACGAAATTATTGTGCCAGTGTGCGTGTGAAGCACTGTTCATACCGCTATGACTGTGAATGAAAACTGGTGTATACAACTATCTCATGCTGTATATCGACCATCCAATATTAAATCATGTCAGTACTCGTTACTAAGAATATCAGATTTAAGTCTTTTTCAGTACTGAGATCTCATATAAGTTGGATCATACTCTGAACCAGCCATGTATATAGCATAATTATTCCAAAAAAGTATCTACATTGTGTTTTTTTAGGCAATGGTAGACATGCCGGTTACACACATAACCGCCGAGGTCACCCCAACTGGCTACCCAAGCAAGAAAAAGGAATGGCTAACTGCTCTGGACACCACAAATCACAATCAAACAAGAAACATAGACTACTCCTGATTGGCTATCTCATGGAGAGAGATATAATCTTGTACGAGTGACACTGTCACCGCTACCGAGCGGTCCTTGTTTTGATCTACAATGTGTTTCGTTGGAGGGGAGAAGAATTAGAGGATGAGAAGTGTGGAGTTGGGGAAATAAATTCCCTTGTTTTGTTGAAGGGAAGTAGCTATGAGGAGGGAAGGGAAATTAACACTTACACAAAGGAAAGTTTCTTCGAATCCCTGGGAACCAGGTAAGATTCTTCAATGTACTTCCCCTTCCCCTTCCTATTCTCATTCAATTGCCAAAAACACCCCTAACGTAAGATCAACCACACCTTTTCTATTTGAAACGGAGGATATGTTCTTATGTGTTTGGTTGGTGGGATGGTATCGATTGACAGCTATTAGTACCTATTGCTAATCTAATAAAGCCTAGTTGTACAAGCTTGTTGGGCCAAAAGATTGAATTGTTTCATCTCACCTAATTCAGCCATTCTATCAACCAAACGCATGTATGAGGAACTGAACCATCACATACCACTAACATAACACATGAACCATCATATCTCATCCCTAATCGTGCTAGCCAAACATAACTATGAACCATCCCATTCAGTTCCACTTTATCCCATCAACCAAACACACTCTCAATCAATTAAGATAGGAAAAACAAGAGTAAAAGGAGGGGGGCTTACACACTCTTAATCAATTACGATACCAAAAACGAGAATACATTAGAAAAAGAGGGGGAGGGAGCAAAGGGAGGCTGCGACCAACCCTGTTCGGCTCATTTCATTAAGCCAAGTACATCATTGCTCCGTTAAGCTTGTGGCAGTTCACTTTAAGGCCATGTTTGAGAATGGTTAATCCATAGTCGAGAGTTTAAAATACCTACCAATCCCTAGGGATCTCAGCTAGATCCTAGTTGACGACATTGCCAAATAGCTACGGACTTATCTGGCTTCAAGCAAAGATATAGATTGCTTTTAGGCTTAAGATGAATAAATATTTTTGAACTGTATATCTTTATATATAATGTTGATTGCTTCTAGACTTAAGATGAATAAATATGTCTGGACCATATATTTTCTACGCTATTCATTCTCTGCCGTCTGATCGGCCCACGCAGCCCTGGAATCGGCCGTCCGTCCAGGCTCCCCCTGCCCGTGCAAGAATGCAAAAAACCCCTGTGTTTACTGATATTCTGTGGAGGTCCCCAGGTATTAGCGTATAGGTCCCTGCGCACTTTTCCTTCCCTCTGCAATATTGCGTGCGTGCCCTCCAGGTTTTCCGTATCTCGTAGCGAGGTCCTTTTGGCCTTCTTAAGTACATCTGTGCTTTCCAGGTAATTACCCGCTTTGCCATCTCATGTCCACGTCGGCCGGAGGACGTGGGCCGTCCGATCGTGGGGTGAAATGGGATCCGGCCGTCCGTTCTTAAATTATATATAAAAGAATTCATTTCTTTTTTCCTCAACGAGGCGGACGGAATGGCCGGTTGGTCAGCCGCGCTAGACCTCAGTTGCCCAGCCCGGGTTCGATCCTCACACACACAACTTTTCCCAGCACGTTGCTTCTTCCGTTCTTCTTTTCCTTTTTTTCCTTTTTCTATTTTCTTTTTTCTACACCATTTAAAAATTCTAAAAAATAGAAAGTTTCCAAAAATGGAACCATACCTGCGCAAAGAAAGTCCATAAAAAGTTTGGATGTTTTTGAAATTTTTTTGAAATTTGAAAAATTTCCACTTTACAAAAAAAACTCGCTTAAGGTTCATAAAAAGTTTGGATGTTTTTAAAAAATTTTTGAAATTTGAAAAATTCCCAACTTTTAAAAAAACTCGCTTTCTTTTTTCCTCTCCTATTCTCTTTTTTGCAGCCCGTCTAAAGTTGAAATTTTTTAAGAAGGTTGAGAAATTTTCAACTTCAAAATTTGCATGGTTCCACTTTTTTTTTTTAGGCCATTTAGAAATTTTTAAAAAATAGGAAACTTCAAAAATGGAACCATGGCCATATGAGAAGGACACGTAAGAAGTTTGCTTTTTATTTTTAGGTTTCCTTCTTTATTTTTTCCCTGTTGTTTAGAATTTCAAAAAATTGAAAAGTTGACCAAAGTAAACCATGCCTACACGAGAAAGACCCGTAAAAAATTAAGACTTTTTAGAGGCTTTTTTCTTTTTTGCCTTTTCTACTTTCTTTTTAGGCCATTTTAAAATTCCAAAAAGAAAAAAATCCAAACATGGAACCATGTTTACATGAGAAAGACCCATAAAAGGTTTGATTTTTTTATATTAAAAAAATTGTCTCTATTGCCTATTGTAGCACATTTTTCTTTCTATTTCCATATACTATACCATATAGGCCCATAAAAGACTTAGATTTTTTACAAAATTTAGACATTACAACAATTTTGAAATTTAATAGACGTTTTCGCTCTCTTTTTTCTCTTCTATTTTTCTTTTCCTATACAAAATGCATGTTCGTCCTATTCATGTGACTATGAGGCAAACCAGGGACGACCGCGCCGTGGGCGCGGGTTTCTTAATTTTTAATCAAATTATTTCATATTATTTGATTTTAACTATGTGAAATAATAAAAAATTTTATAATTTGTACCGTGTATTACAAGTTCGTTGATAGGATTATTCCAGAACACTCATTCATTGTATTCTTTCTGCTTCTCTACGTCTAACTGGTTCATACTGACATGGGTCACGCTATACTGAGCTTCTGAGAGTTGGCTGACGGGCAACTGCCCATTGACCCTACTAATATCTTTATATATAAAACAACTCAATGATCTCTACACTTAGGGGGTCAGAGTGCGCATCATAGAAGAGAGAGGTATAGGTATGTAACACCCTGATCTATCCTCAGGGCTGGCCCACACATGCATACAGGTACTTGAGCTTTTGGCTTCGAAGTCTCGCTTAGGGTCAACCCATCTTAGAGCTGGCCCACACATGCATAGCATCCTGCTTTGGCTTTTGGTCTTGTTTTATCCAAAAGAGTTAATCTAGGGTGTTATGATTTGAGCTAGTGGGAATATGGATAAACTCGTAAGGTGGTATTAAAGAACGGGATGTTAAAGATTGGTTAGACCATAATGTTTTGTAAACACAGTAATTAATATCGTGAGTTGCACCGACAAATCAAATCCGACCTCGATGTGAGATGAGAATTGGGACGGCAGCTAGGGCGTGACAGCGACGAGGCCATTCATCGGCCAAACCAGATACACCATATATATATGCAGATTAATTACAGATCTCAATATGCCAAATTGCCAACAATAAGGATAGTGGCAGCAATGTGATCGATGGCATTGCGATTGAGTGTGTTTGTCGAGATGCATCGGGGTGCCATTGATCACGCGGGCGACATCGACGATGACACTTTGGAGCTACCGGGACAGAAAACGCCAGAGGGAACAACTAGGCTTTCAGTAATAGGTTGTCGATCGACTCTGCATGGGCATATATAAATCTATGCAACCCTAATTGCCTCTATGTGAATTGACGTCGAAAATTCTACTTCTACTTTTGGTCGAATGGCAAGAGTAGATAGATAGATATATACTTATAGATGGTTACATGCGTCGATCTACGAATGTCACGCATTAATTAGGTGCTAAGCTTTTGGAGGACACAGGGTTTGATCCGTCCTGATCGTCGTAATGACAGTGGGCGTCGCAAATGTGGGTCTAACCACAAGTTAAGTCTTGTTGCTGACGATGACATGACTGATTACGGGCAGTGTTCCCTGGCACCAGCGGAGTCATCCGACAAGCGCCTACGACCTGTCATGTTCGTAAGGTTTTCAGCATAGTACATATCAACGTCTAGGTTTTAACCCCTTGTTTTCAGAGGAAAACGATCGTACATAAGGCCGTGCGCGAGACCCGATCCTTTTTCTTGAATATCTGAGACTTAAGTTGGGCATTATCTCCACATTTAGATATTTCATCTAGCTACAGTAGAGTATTTATCATGTGACCTATATTTGGGTATCTCCCTTAAGAGATATATATTTGAGTATTCACTCTCTTCTACCTATATAAATTTAGGGTTTGGATATTCTATTGGAGAGAATAGAAATATAGATAAAGAATCTTTTTAAATAGACAGTTGAGATACGGGTATCCAATTTTGGATATAATTATTGGACATATAAGCCACAGCTTCGATTCTCGATCCTTTAGCCTGCCAGCTAAATGTTTTGGCTTCTCAAAACTGTTTTTTAAAGCTCTAAGAATAAAGTTGAATTAAATGTTTTGATTTTTCTAAGACATTTCTCAAAACTCTCAGCGCTTAGGCTTTTGGCAATTTAGTATAGCAAGAAAAAGAAGGGGATGAAATTTCAAAACATATATATTCTGCGTAAAAAAATCCAGTTTTTAAGGTACTCGAGTCATAACCAAGTAGGTACTTGGCAGAGAAAGTGAAATCAAAGTTAAAATATACAGTGGGAAGTTTGTCTTATGGTACGAAGCCCAACGCTCTGTAGTTGTTTTTTAAAATATCTTAGTATGTCTTCTCGAAACTCACAAAACTATTATTTAACAATTTTTTGGTATCTTTGGGAGCGAAAAACCAAGAATTTTTAGATTATAAATGTGACCTGGTGTACTGTTGTGCCAAAATTATCTAATTATCTACTAAAACTGAACTTCAACTGCTTTGATCAGTCGTTTCCGAAACTCTGATAATTAATCAAAGTCAGACTTGATGATGTTTATTTTGAAAAAGATATAAAACAAGGAAGCTACGCAGAACATACTAGAACTCTGGCTGAATCAAACCAGGAAGCTAGGCTGGTACGTGTGGAACAAATTAAATGGAGCTCAGCTGCCTGCCGCACAGGTTGTATGAGGACCGGTAGGTCTCCTTGGCTCCGTACACAGCAACAAGTGCATTTAATACCCAGCGTGTGATGTTGTTGTTGTATTCCTGGAGAGGAAGAAATGCAGACACCAGACAGAAAACAATGTTAGCAGGTACGTACATACGATAAGATGCATGGTGTGGGATGCTGGAGGAGCAGTTCCTTCCTCCATGCATGCTCTCCTGTTTCGTCTTTTGCTTGCATGCACACCTGTACACCGCATGCATTTACATGTATATATTACTATTACTATATAGCGGCCATAATACGTACGAATACACGTACGATGGATACATATTTTATATTTATATATACATACGTGTAGCTAGCTGCCTATATATAGTAACATAGGTACGCACACTTACGTTCGTACCTAAATTACTTATTATCTCTACTACTTAAAAGTGCCTTATAGTGAGTGATAATGAGTGGTGGTCCATTTTTACTGGACCATTCTACCCTTCGTTCTTGTATTAACTACACATATACCTAGCCCCACTACCTCCCTCGTCTATTCAAAATTTGCAATCACCGTCGGTGGAGAGGCAATATTTTGAAATCATTCTCGAAATAGATATTTACTTCGTTTTGATCCAATATTTTAAAAATGTAATAAAAACCATGTAAGCCAAGAAAATTGTCTAAAACAAGAAGACAATATTTAATTGCTTGAAAAAATATAGTACTTTATAACTAGCAAAATTACTAGACAGTTAACATTGCATATGATAGATTCTAATAATTTTCGTAGCAATACACGGGCATTCAGCTAGTATATTATATATACTTACCTATAGTACTTTAGCGAACTTGCCTCCAACCCAAGAAGGCAAGTTCGTCCACCTATGCTACCTCTCCATGCCAGCAATGTATGAATGAACCGCCGGCTGTTTGTCCGGTACTGACACACGATCCATCTTCTTTGAGTCATGTTTTAGATCAGCTTCGTTAGCTTATGTAAGTCGGACTAATTTGTTTATCTCCATTTTTAAAATAAAAACACTTTGATTTTTTGAGTTTATATTTTTCTTTATCTCGAAGACGCGTTTAAAAACTTTTAAAAAAAAGTCAAACGAACCGTATGCAACTCTCGAGGCTATTTCGGGAATTACTATGAAAGTTTAGAAGATAAACAGATTGATAAGACATAAGTCATTTCTTTTGAAAAAAGCTAGGCAGACCATGATATATGATAGCCATGCATGTGCATAAATTAATGTACATTGGCCCTCTCCCGGATCTGTGAGGGATGCTCCGTTTTTCTTACAAGTGGTGAATGTTTCCATTGCTTTTGTCGGGTAGGAGGTCAGCCGCTGGCTATCTGTATATCACTTTGAGTAGCATCATGCAGGAAAGAGAGCAGCCAAGAGGACGAACGTACGGTGTCTTTTTGAACAGGAGATGGAAGCACATGATTCAATTAAGGAAGTAGAGGAGAATCGAGTGCGGAGCTATGTACAAGGTGTGGGGTTCGCGCCCTAGTTAGGTATCGCGCACGAACACGAGGACAAGAGCCCTTCTCCCTAAATGTACACAGTCATTTCTAAAGCAGTATTCCTGTGTGGTAGACGTCTCTAATAATTCGCAATTTCTCTCCAACCAGATATTGTTCTAGACTACATAGATGAACAAGCTATCTACTTGTTTGAACTGGTTGATGGGATTGCCCGTTCGAAGAAGTTGAAGGATGTAAGATTGAACAGGATGTCTTTACCGGGAGTTGGACTTGGTAGAGTACGATGCGCTGGGTGAACACGCATTGCACCATGAGATGGGCACATAGCCGATTCTCCTTAGAGCGACTCGAGGAGTCTCCATAACCTTGTCTTGGGAGGGTTACAGTAGCGTGATGCTTCCTCCGGTCTTGGATGGAGCCTCCCAACGGAGACTCAAATGGTCATTACGGATGGAGGCGGCGTCGTAGCCTCCAAATTTGGAGGCCATTGCGGGAGACTCCATCGCCCATTGCATCGGCACGCCGCGCAACTAACTGCGGCTCCCGCGCCCGCGAGGAAGGTTCCACGGTCGCCCACACTGCGCTCGGCCGGAGGGATTGTAGTGGAGGGAGAGTGAAGCCGTCGGCTGCGGCGGAGCCTGTGGAGCCGCCGGCGACGAAGATCCCGACGGAACCGGGCAACGCTGTGGGTTCGGGGCAGTCGTCGTCGTCGCCGGTGTGGCCGCCGGCGGGTAGCAATCGGTCAGTACTCCCGCCCATTTTCTAGATCTATGTTAGGACCATGGGAAGGGCGTCCCGGCCATGGCGGTTTGGTGTAGATCTAGGAAGGGGAGGCATTGTTGGGGCGGTGCTAGGTGGTGTTGGCCGTCGCGTGGGTGGCGCACCCGGCGGCGGGTACGACACGCTGGGTACGAGGCGGGGCGGCCGACGGCTTCACTCTCACTACTAGAGAAACAGCCTTCCATACCGGCTTATCAGTCCCGATAAGATACAAACCGGTATTAATAGTAGCATCAGTCCCGGTTCGTAGTTCCAAGGCTTCAAAACCGGGATTGATGCCGGTTTGGAACCGGGATTGAAGCCTCAATCCGTGGTAGTGTCTAGGAGGCGCGGCCGACGGCGGGTAGGACGAGGCGCGGCCGGCGGCGGTAGGAGGCGGTGCACTGGGGGTGCTGTATGGTCACCTTGCCATGGGCGCCGCCGAGGCCAGCAAGAACAGAATCTCGGGACTTCGTGTATGGGTTTCTTCTTCTTAGCCGTTTCCTCTTTTTCTCCGGTACAATTAGAAGATTGCATCGACAAATCAAACAAATTGTGCAGATTGAGATTACACAATCCAGCCAATGATTAAACCAATTGCAATGCCGGTCAAGATTTCATGGGATTCTTCATAGATGTCGAAGGTATGGCATATAGAATCCATTTCATACATGGACATACACTGCTTTTGAAAACATTTTTTATAGATGTTCAAGTTATGGCATATAGAATGCATGGGATTTGTGATACATACTAGCACACTGTGATTTTGAAACCACTGTTCCTTTCACATAGGCACGGCCATGTCTGGGGAGAACGATTCGGAGAGGCTGTTGGCAGTGTTGAAGGGGACATTAGATGAAATTGAAAAGACCGCTGAGTCGATTAAGGCCATCGTCGCCTACCATTTTGAGCCGGGTTGTTCTGCAACATCCAACAAGCTCAACTCAGCCCTTTACAGTGTCGAGCGACTAGCTGATGGCCTAGACATGCTAGCTCTGCAAACACGTGATGCTATTACACCCAAGGTGGACCAAGAGGGTAGCAACGTTCCAGCATACAGCCCGGAGCGAGATGTTAGCCCGGACGATGTCATTCCAGCTGACTACAACCCAGCTGAAGATGAATCCAACCATGACTACGACCCTATGGCAGATACGGATTTGGTAGAGTACGACACTGACAATGGATCTCCCAGAATGGGGTGGGGTGACAGATACATAGATTAGTATGTATGTTGTGCATTGTTCATGTAACGAGAGCCCATTCCGTCATGTACTGGATTGATGTATAATATATGTCTATGTATGGACATGTATGTCACCATTAATGGTTGCTACCTCGCCTTAAGCATGGCTTATTACGATGATATCGTTGCGATGCTTACTTATTGCAATAATTGAACTGATCGTTTTGCCTAAATTGTCGTTTGTCGTACACGATGGTTAATTAATTGAATGAACCATGTTGTGTTCCAGGCGTCGCACCATGGATCCAGATCCATATCACTACGGTAGCTACCTCAGCGGGGATGTTGATGACCTGAACTGGGCCGATGTGGACAGGGTCGGGCAGCATTCCCCATTTTTCTCCGGAGAGCAGGCCATTCCATTATGACCGTCCTCTTCGCAGCAAAAGGGTATGGAGGACGACGTGCACTGTTATGGTGATCTTCCTCCTTCGGTAGGTCCCGAATCCCAAGCAGTAGGCCGAGGACGTAGCTATTCTGTGGAGGAAGACAACTTGCTTGTATCTGGTTGGCTAAACACTACTCTTGACCCAATTGTTGGAAACAACCAGAGTAAAGATGCATACTGGGCGAGGATCGATGTATACTTCCGTGAGAACAACACAGGCGGGCGTCCCCGAAACAAAAAGTCATTGAGTATGCGTCGGGCAACTATTCAGAAGGAGGTTTGCAAGTTCACAGGAGCACATGACCAAATGTGCAGATTGCATCCAAGCGGGATGAATGACCATGACTTGGTAATAAGTAAACAAATTTGTTATGGTAATTCGCAATCCTCTATCGAAATTGAAATACTCACCTTCGACATTTTCTGTTCATGCAGATTGATGCTGCCAAACAGCTGTACAGAGCAAATGAGGGGAAGGATTTCCTCTTCATGCATTGCTAGAGTTTACTCCGTGGAGAGGAAAAATGGAAAATGTTCTGCTCCATGAGGCGAGGCCACAAAAAGCAAAAGTCAGTACACGACTCTAGCCCTGGGACATCAAATGCGGTGGGTGGTTCGAGCGATGTCAATGTTGATGTGGATGCCAATGTGAGGCCTGTCGGGCGGAAGCAATCGAAGTCAAGAATGAACCGCAGCGAAGGGTCTTCAGCATGCAGCCATGCATCTGAGTGGGTATCGGATTGGAAGGCAAGGAGGAATGAGTCCGAGACGAAGAGGACACAGATGTTGGACATGTTGCTCGAAGCTGAGCAGAAGAGCCAGCAGCTTGCGGAGAGGAGGCCATGGATTCAGGAAGAGCAGCTAGCTGTCGACAAGGATAGGGTGCGTGCTAGCGTCCTAGCTGAGGAGCGGATGATCATGACTATGGACAT
This sequence comes from Olyra latifolia, assembly GCA_036346145.1. NCBI lineage: Eukaryota > Viridiplantae > Streptophyta > Magnoliopsida > Poales > Poaceae > Olyra > Olyra latifolia. The sequence continues at coordinate 54,018,797 of CM070528.1, read as the reverse complement.
AACGACGTTGAACGATGTTCAACGTCGGTACTACGCTCGGCTTCAACATGAGATCCTCGCCTGGCACTCCGGTCCTGAACCTTCTTCCGATTAGCAAGTTTTCAAGGTTCGTACTTGTTATTTATTTTTCCTGGATACATAAATTATTTGTTGTACCTTATGCAAGTGATGTTGTTTTTCTCAAATATCATTTATCTGTGAGACTAGGCAGCAAAGTTCTTTCATATTCCCCAAGTACCTGCACACGAAAGAACTGGAAGTGAAGTTTTCATGTTTCAGCTTGCTACAATCCATTGTAATCTGTATTCGGTTGAACTTTTGAGCGATGCCATGTTCACAGCTGAGGAGGAATAAGATTATATATGTCAGGGGTTTGTGATTTCTTATTAGACCTGATTTATGCCACTGAAAGAAACAAAACTGTCATCGCAAAAGCATTTATCTTGCATCAATGCTTCTCTATTCTTGTAATCGTCTTCCTGTCATTATTCATGGTTCTATCGGCAGCTAACTTTGCTACTCTTTTCTCCTTTTTATGCACGGGAAGAAGAGGAGAGCGAGGAGGGTCTAGGGGAACCGAAGAAGGCTGAGAGGCTGTAATCCTTGCACTGTGTTCGTAGCTGAACTGTCATGGCAGGGTCACAGTTGTCCTTCATGTGTTCTATGCTTCGTGGTGACTGAAGTAGATGCCGAACTTGCTAGTTCGTTGCACAATGTAGTGTTTAACAGTTCAATTTGTTTAAGACTGATTTTTATGTAATTTAGCGATAACATGTTTCAGCTATGTGCATACTCCCTTTGTTATGGCAATTTGCATGGGATACAGAGAGACGGAACGAACATATATGACAAGCTTACATATGGCAATCATTAAGTACGGGATACATAGATAAAGGTCGGATATAGAGAGACGGATCGAACATACATGACATGCTTACATATGGCAATCATAAGTACGGGATACATAGATAAAGGTCGGATACAGAGAGACGGATCGAACATACATGACATGCTTACATATGGCAATCATTAAGTACGGGATACATAGATAAAGGTTGGATACAGATGGACGGATGGCACATGACTACTCCGCCCCGTGCATGCTCCATAGGTGTTCTACGAGATCAGCCTGAAGTTGACGATGCGTCGCACCGTCCCGGATCCCCGCATGCATTGCTATTACCTGTGCAACAGTGGGTGTTGGCGCATGGGAAGGCTCTACGAGCTGACCGGTCCACTCGTAAGTCATTGGCATAGGTCCTAGATCCCTCTCGTCTTCCACAATCATGTTGTGTAGAATGACATATGCAGTCATGATGTCATGTAGCGTGTTCGTGTCCCAATAGCGGGATGGACCCCGAGTAATGTGGAACCTCGCTTGGAGAACACCGAACGCACGCTCCACGTCCTTCCTACAGGCTTCCTGCTGTTAGGCAAAATGCTTTCTCTTGTTACCGTGTGGAGCTGGGATGGTCTTCACAAATGTTGCCCACTCGGGATATATCCCGTCGGCAAGATAGTAACCCATGTGGTAAGCATTCCCGTTGACAATGAAGTCAACCTGTGGTGCCACGCCCGACGATAACCTGTCAAAAAGAGGAGAGCGTTGCAGCACGTTAATGTCGTTGTTCGATCCGGGAACACCGAAGAAGCAATGCCATATCCAAAGGTCGTAGGAGGCAACTGCCTCCAGGACGATGGTTAGCCCACCAGCACGTCCCGTGTACTGGCCGGCCCATGCGCTCGGGCAGTTCTTCCACTGCCAATGCATGCAATCTATGCTTCCAAGCATCCCTGGGAAGCCACGCTGCTCCGCAACATTTAGCAGCCTGGCAGTGTCCTCCACAGTTGGGGCTCGCAGGTACTCATCGCTGAAAATCTCCACTATGGCACGGACAAAACGCCTTGTGCTCTCAAGGACGGTGCTCTCGCGATCGCAGTACTCATCCATAGCGTCGGCGGCAATTCCATATGCGATGGTGCGCATGGCGGCCGTCATCTTCTGCAAGGCGGAAAGACCGAGTTGGCCGGCGGCGTTGCGCTTATGAACAAAGTACACGTCGTGGGCCTCAATGGCTTCCACAATGCGTACAAAAAGTGACCGCCTCATGCGAAACCTACAAGCAAATTTCCCGGGTTAGCTAAACTTGAGACAACTAGGATGACACACAGCAGCAACATGCCATTACCAACTGACCTTCTACGAAACACATGGTCAGGGTAAACGGCGTTAGGCGCGAAGTAGTCATTGTAGAGGCGAGCATGCCCGTGTAGTCTATCCCGATGAATGACGCGTCGACCTGGTACTGAGCCCGCATAGCGGGGGGAGTGGGACTCCTCGAACTGCCGATGTTCCTCTGTGAGCTGTTGGAATGCGACGATGTCATCCTCATCGTCGTCGTCGGCCCACTGGAAAATAAACTCTCTCATAATCTGCCTACGACCCCTACCAGTGTTGTCTTCGAATGGATCCATTCTGGAAGAATGGTGTGCACTACCATCACCATTGCACCTGGTTTTATAGATAGGATGGCTTATATGGGAAGCCAACCAATCTTCCTAGGGAAGACTTCCTTCCCATGGAAGCAACCTGGGAAGCTTACGATGGAAGCCACCCAACAATATTCACCCAGATAATAATTTTTCAAGTACCGTATTAATGGTAATGTGAACATTGAATTTTTTTTATTATCCCTAGTTCAATTTTTACACTTGTATGTCAATTTTTTGTAACGCGTATCGCCGTACGTACCAAAATACATGTAAAAATGTTTATATACGTACGGCAGTTACAATCAATGAGTTTTATATTATAGAGGCACTGTTATTTGGAGTCTCTGTTGGAGGGAGTAGAAATAGAGATAGATGATAAAGATAGAGGTGGAAGCAATAGTGCTTTTGGAGGCTGAAATTTTGGAGTCTCTCCAGGAGTTGCCCTTAGGGGTGTTATTGAGTACCGTAAGTTGTGACTTATCTGTCTTATCTCGACTTGAGAATTTCGAGGTGGCCTCGAGAGTCGGATGGCCTTGAAATTTAGGATTTAGGGAGCTTTTAGACTAGCCTCTGAGATAAAAATAAAAGCAGTTCAAAAAGTAATAAAAAAATTTCGGATGAGTCAATATTAGTCCTAAAGTTCGAGAAAATTTTAAGTGACCTATCGACCACCTATTAATTCTCGTTCGAGATAAGACAGATAAGTCAATCGAGATGAAATTCAATAACACCCCTAATCCGCATAGACCACATGCATATGGTGCTCCGGGCGCTAGTACTCTATCAGCCGTAATTATGCTTTGCTGAGCGAAAGCCACATGAACAACTTACATCCGTTCTCCGTTTCAGCCTCCCAAACCGTAGGCCCCAGTCGGTTGGATGTTGTAAGCCAACTTTGCAGTGTATGTCCCCGATCGAGGCCGTACGTAGGCCACGGCCATGTGACCGTATCCGCTTGCTCATCACTTAGGCTTGTTTCATTAGTTCCTTTAATTAGTTGCGTTTTGGTAGATAGCTTGGCAATCACTTCGAGCCATTTCCCGTAAGTAATAGAACGGTGCATGTCACCGGATATATAAGATTGAGTTCGGAGGCATCGTCCACTGTCATCAGCGGCAGCCGGCGGAATTAATGTGCATTGGGAGATGGTTCCCTCTCTTATACCATCTCCAACGAACTTCAAATTTCTCCTTTATAACATTATTCTCTGCACATTCTATCCATCCTCTAAAATCCTTTCACACTTTACACTACACTATAAAAGATTCCTTCCTTCCATCAGACACTCTATCCCAAAAAGTCAAATAAACAGTGTTTTCTAGCTGCTGGAGATGCTCTTAGGACGGGGTTTTGCATATCTCCTCTTTTATGAAATGGTTAGTCGATGGCAACTTATTGTAACCTGTAAGATTATATACGACAGTGTGACACACGAGAGAGTTGTCTACAGCAACATGCAAAGAGAACCTTCATACATGTTGTCTTTATTATTTTTAATATTACGTAGCTTGCATCATAGACTATAGCATTGTGTGTGTTCCTATGTAAGGATAAATAGGATTGTCCAATTTACCAAAAAGGGAAAAAAAAACTAATTTTCAAGGTTTCCAGCTCATAGTTTATTATCGTCTTTCAATATCCTCAAAATAAGAAGGCAACTTTAGCCCCAACATGGTATGCTCTTTTTTATATACAAGAACCCGGTGTGCTTTTGGCTAGTTGCATACATATATGCATTGCGCTGGGAAAACAGAAGGCAGAGGCAGCATCAAACTGAACCACTACTGGTGGATGAGAACAATACTCTTGCTAGCTCCCACTAAATAGACCACGGCCCACGGGCCCGTCCGTCGCTTCTGCTCGATGGGCTAGGAATTTAACCACTCTTGGTTTTTCTTACAAGAAGGGGGCCTATTCATGGCCCAAGATGGATGGCCCAATTATTTCCAAGTGGGTCTGGAACACTACTGGGCTTTTTAGGCATCTGGCCTCGGTGTATCCGCCATTCCGCCCAGCGCCGGCGGCGGCGGCGACAACAAACAAAAAAACACTCTTTTTTCTCCTCTCGTCTGCCACCAAACCACCTTGGCATTTCTCGCCGTCGCGTGCTTCCCAACTCACAGGCGAGGCCATCGCATTCGCACCACCCGCGCCGGATCAATGGCGATGCTCTCGGCGAAGCTCGCCTCTCCGCCCACCAACTGGCTTGCCGGTGACCGCGCCCGTCGATCCACGCCCGCCCGCCGCACCACGCTCGTCCGCGCCGCCGCCGGCTCCTACGCCGACGAGCTCGTTTCTACCGCGGTCAGCGCCCCCACCAAACCCTACGCCCCCACCCATTTGCCCTTCACTTGTTTCCTTCACGACTGGCTCGCGTGCTCAAGATCTAACCTTTGGATGTTGCATGTGTCGTTTGTAGCCATCTATGATGGCTCTGTGTTGGTTTCTAGCGATTCGTGATGGGGACTGTTTAGTAGGGGTTGGGTCAGGTGGCGGGGAAAATCTAGCTTTTTTGGGTTTTCGCCATCGAAATTAAATCGATGATAGCAAAAAAAAAAAAAATTCTATGCAATCGAAATTTGACCGATGAATCTTTAAGAAAGTTGCATCATCTATGCTGTGTTAAGAATTTCTTCTGGGGTCTGTTATTTAAGACGGCAAACTGCTTCATGTGTAGAAAGCAGTGATAGATAGGCACAGTGCCTTGGTTGTTTCTTGTACCTCTGTCAGCCCACATCTGGCCATGGTAAATCCAGCAATCGTATTGAACAGGTTTGTCCAGGTTTACTCCTAGATCCAGTTGGCTGACCTGCTGTCCTGTAAATCCCTAGCGGATAACGGGGAATTGGACTAGTGTGATGTATGGATGCTGGGAGCCTGAGATATTCCACACGAGCCATTGTTGGTTCTCTCTAATTGTGTGTATAATTTGTGTGCTGATATGATCTTGGTTGTCCCTGTTTGGGTTGACTTTTAAAATAAAGAAGGGTAAGCTTGAGTCTTATGACAATTGTCCTGGTAGCAGTGAAAGGTAATTATCTGATGCTGGTGTTATTCTGAAGACAAATTGCCATCAAATTGTTTTGAGTGCAATTTGACTTGTTTATATTTGGCAAAGTAGATTAGTTAGTATATTGGTGGGTGAAAATTATGATGTACGATTGCTTGGCAATTGGCAAGGATCGCCTATGTGAAAAGTTTACTAGAATGTGTGGTCTTGCTAGGTTTAATCTTTGGGCTGAACATGACCAATTTGCTTTCACACTATTGCATTATGCGTGTATTAGGGCTTATTTTGTTCAGTTACAATTCTTCTGTTTTTCTTGATTTGTAAATGTGCAAGCATGTTCTCATGCAAATGAACTATACTTCTATGTTTCTGTTTCAACTACTGAGACTAACACTGATGACTGTATGATAGGTTGAAGTTGGGTATGTCTACCTGCCTTCTAAGTCATTAACTATTTTCTCACTAGTTTTCTTCCTTCTTGGCCGCAGTGCATCTCTGTTGGGTTTTGTGACTGTAAATTTAATGGTTCAATGTGTGCAGAAATCTGTTGCTTCCCCTGGGCGTGGGATCCTGGCAATTGATGAGTCAAATGCTACATGTGGAAAGAGATTAGATTCTATTGGTTTGGACAACACGGAAGCTAACCGCCAGGCTTACAGGCAGCTTTTACTGACCACTGCTGGTCTCGGTGAATATATTTCTGGTGCTATCCTTTTTGAGGAAACTCTTTATCAGTCAACTACAGATGGAAGGAAGTTTGTTGACTGCTTGAAGGATCAGAACATCATGCCTGGTATCAAGGTTGACAAGGTATGCATGCAATTATATGATGATCATCATGTTGTAGTAGCCAACAAGACAGTTCCAGAATTCTTATTGCTTGGTGTTTTTTGTTGTGCCAAAAAGGGTCTGGTTCCATTGCCTGGATCCAACAATGAATCCTGGTGTCAAGGTCTCGATGGTTTGGCTTCAAGGTGTGCTGAGTGCTACAAGCAGGGAGCACGCTTTGCAAAGTGGTTCGTTCATACCCTCATAATGCATTTCCTGACTAATTTAATTGGTATGTCCTTTCTAAACTTGCTATGCTATATTGATCTTCTCCAGGCGTACTGTTGTTAGCATCCCTTGCGGCCCCTCTGCATTGGCTGTCAAGGAAGCGGCATGGGGGCTTGCTCGATATGCTGTTATTGCTCAGGTAACAATGTATACTTGTAACCACTGAACTTCTTGCAATGAGGAAATCATCCTTTGTTTTGTTTGATTTGATCTGCTTTTGGTGCCTTGATGATCAACCCTATTTGTTTTATGCTCTTGTTTTTTATATTTGGAACCCTGTATGACATTACCTATCCTCCCTAAATTCATCGTGCATTTCTGCTGTACTTGAAATCATGTACCACAGTGACCACACACAGAAAGACATGTCATTTGACTAAGCGAAAAGAAAGCACAATACGTCTTGTAATTGCAACACATTTATACAGCCCGAAATGTGTATATGCTCTGCTATTTTGTGCTCAAATTTTTTTTTTTGGTCATCTTTGCTCAGCATGTTTTGACTTTTGACCTAAATAAATATGCAGGACAATGGTTTAGTGCCAATTGTGGAACCAGAGATCCTTCTTGATGGAGATCATGGTATCGAGAGAACCCTTGAGGTGGCAGAGAAGGTGTGGTCTGAGGTCTTCTTCTACCTGGCCCAAAACAACGTTCTGTTTGAGGGTATCCTGCTGAAACCCAGCATGGTGACCCCTGGCGCTGAACACAAGGAGAAGGCTTCCCCAGAAGCCATTGCGAAGTACACCCTTAGAATGCTGAGGAGGAGAGTGCCACCTGCCGTCCCTGGCATCATGGTACTGCCTTGAGTCTTGAGCTATTTTAGGCATAGAAAATCGGGCAGGAGATGGCTGTAACACTGCCGATATTTTTCTTCAGTTCCTTTCTGGTGGACAGTCTGAGGTGGAGGCAACCCTGAACCTGAACGCGATGAACCAAGCTCCGAACCCATGGCATGTGTCCTTCTCCTACGCCCGGGCTCTGCAGAACTCGGTGCTGAAGACATGGCAGGGGCGCCCCGAGAATGTGGAGGCAGCTCAGAAGGCGCTCCTGGCGCGCGCCAAGGCGAACTCGCTGGCCCAGCTCGGACGCTACACCGGGGAGGGCGAGAGCGCCGAGGCCAGGAAAGGAATGTTCCAGGAGGGCTACACTTACTGACAAGGGATGAGGCAGTGAAATTTCCAGCACATATCTTGAGCGACTTTTTTTTAATACTGGATCGAATAATCACCAGCATGTTGGTGCCTACGATTACCCTTAATCAGTAGTGGAGAAACAATTTAGAGTTGTGCGAGGTGGTATTATTTTGACGAACAAACATGCATTTACTTTGATTAAAAAAATTACTCTGGAAAAGTGGATGTGCTATACAAACTAACGCTAATCTACAGACTTGTGTCCAGCCGATGTTGGAACGGAGGCCACGTCGCCCTCATCTGGGTGCAGGTCCACCTAACACACTCATGTTCTGTTTGGAAGCAAGGTTTTCAATACCATAGTTTTGCAATACATAGGTTTGCCAATTATTTTAACATAAATACCATGGTTTTATCTAACTCTATTAAAACCATGGTATTTCTTAGAACTACAAATTGTTTGGCTACAAAATTTTTTGGATGACATACCATGATTTTGCCAACTCTTTTACTAGTGCGCGGTGAAAACTTTAGCTCAGACTAGAGTTTACAATACTCCAAAAATACCATATATTGGCAAAACCATGGTTTTCAATGCAGAGTTTTTTTAGAAGTAACCAAACACCTCATAGTATAAAATACCATGGTATTCTCTTAAACCATAGTATTACGTAGAAACCATGAAAATACCATGCTTCCAAACTGAGCCTCAAAGTCTCCACAGGTTCCACTTGCCGTTGCGGTTTCTACGAGTTAGGACTGCCCTCGCCACCATTTGCCCAATGCAGCTAAAACTAGGGTTAATCAAATATATACCACTGCAAAGTTACCGTTTCACAAATTTACTATTATAAGGACAACACCAGAAATAAGGAGGATGAGGCCCACGGCGGGGGAGGAGTATAGCACTCAAGCCCGGGAAAGAAAGGGGGATGAATAGAAAGATAAAAGGAGAAGGAGCCACTGCGTTAATCAAATAAATTCTCACGTAAATTAGGAAAAAAAATTAAAAGATTTCCACCATTAATTACATTATAGGCTAGATTATAACATCTTAGATCGAAAGAAAACTCCATATCAACTAAAAATAAATAAATTCGGAACAAAAAATAATAGAAAAAAGAGTCCACGTCAACTACTATCTTCAAAGAAATTAGAGAAAAAATATCCACCATTGATTACAGTAGAGCTAGATCATGATGTCTTCAATTGAGAAAAGAGTTTATATCAACTACAATAAAGAAAGAAATATAATATAAATTAGACTAAAAATAGTAGAAAAAAGAGTGAATGTCAACTACAAACTTGAAAAAGAGCCCATATCAACAATAATAAAAAATAACATAAAATTCAGAATAAAAATAATAGAATAAAGAGTCCATGTCAACTACAAACTAGAAAAAAGTACATATCTAGAGAGTGCAAAATGGATACGACTTATCCATTTCATCAGACATCCATATCCGAATTGACACAAATAGGGTACAAATATTCGTATCTGTATCCGTATAAAAATACGAATACGGATTTGGTATGAACTTTTGCTATTCGAAATGCTATTTTATCCATATTATCTGTATCCATATTTGAAATTAATTAAAATAATACATGTATTTTTATTGGAATATGGCTAATTGATTATATTAATGAGGATACTCATATCTGGTCTGAATTGAGTGCACATTCGATTCATATCCGAATTTGCTACAATATCTGATTCATATTTGTATTTAAGAATATCCAAATTCGTATCGTGTCCGTTTCAAGAATATGGATACTATCGGGGATTGACTCATGCCTTCCCCGGGCGGCTTCGTATTAGAAATCATATTTGTATGCAGGTGCTCGTGGCGATAGTTGTTCGTCGTTTCGGGTAACTTGCCTGGGCAATAAAGGTCACTTCAGGAGCCGTGTTCGCCCGGATACCCTGGACGGTCGGGCTCGCACTAGGCACCGACGCTCCGGACGGAGGTGCTATTCGAAAGGGTTGCTTGGGCCGCACGTTGAAGGGCGCGCGGGTCTGATCCAGTAACAAAGGAAGTTTCCAAGATGGCAGGAGCTAACCGATTTGGAGAGATTTAAGGCGTTTATCTATAGTAATATCTATCTTTTCATTGTTATCGCCTTAGGCATGGTAGTATAAATACCCCTGTAGTCGCCATAGGGAGAAGAGGAACCATCTGGCAGATTGCAGACCGCGCATTGTAATCTGTTCGAACCCTAATCTAAAGCACTGGACGTAGGGCTATTATCCCTGATCCCGGGAGGCCTGAATTAGGATAAAAGTCTATGTGCTTCTTCTTCGCAACTCTTCACGCCAAGATCTCTTCGACATCTCGGAAATCCTACCGTGGCAGAAAGGGGGATTTCTGGTCCCTCATCCAAGAAATAAGCTCAGCGGGGAGCCTCGTTCCCGATCGTCGATAGCTGGCGCCGTCCGTAGGGACCGAAAATTCATTTGCAGTGGAAATCCTCTTAGATGTCAAACTCTGGCAACACCCGTAGCCTATGCGACTTTGATGAAGTTGACGGCCACGAAGAACGGACTCGGAGTACGTTCCCGAGCCGATCCTCGAGCCATACCGAGGAGCTCCGAGAGGAGATACCCCCACAGGGATGGGGAAGACAATGACAGACTCGAGACGCAACGTCTGTTGGAGAAACCGCGTCACGTGGAGATACCATAATGACACCCTCAAGCCCTGCCAGTACCCGCGACGTCAACATGGCAAACACAAAAATTGAGGAAAGGCACGAGGAAGGACAGTACTCAGATGAGGACCGTAGGCGTCGGGAAAACGATGCTCGACGTCGCTTAGATGAGGCCATGAATGAGACCTTGGCTCAAATAAGGTGCCGAGGCCGGAGGGGCACGCGTTCCCGGCCTAGGTCACCTCCCCCCCCCCGGCGTGGATCGCATCGATCTTCACACCGGACTCTCCCGAGGAATCAAGAGGACTCGAGGCACTCGGATGATCCGATCTTGGAAAGCCGAAAACACGTGAAGCTCTGGCAACCGTTGTCTGGCAATTTAAGGACAGCCCAGGCTACAGAGATCTGCCTGCCATGGGCCTAGCTGTGGCGAAGAACCTCGAGCGACTTGCTGCGAAATTCGACCGCGCCGAGTCTCGCAACTCCCAGTGCAGCCGGAGCGACCTGAGATACCAGAGCTCAAACAACCAGGGGCACAGTGCCCCTTCTAGGGAGGTTTGCCGACGCCTGGATGACCACGGCGAATCCTAGAGGAATGCCCGGGGAAGCTTAAACCGTGACGAATGGGGCGAGATGTCGAGATGGGAATACTGTAACGCCGCGGCTTCGGTAGGGTCTTCTCACCCGATGTGAGCTGGAGAGGGCCCCAACGGTTAGATTTTGAGGACCTCTATATAATGACCCCTCACTCCTACCTTGCGAGGTGGCTGTTCCATCTCAGATCTTTTGAGCAAACCTCATCTTCTTGTGCCCTAAACACATCTCCACTCTAAATCTAAGTAATTCACCTTGTGGGAAGAGTTGAGAAGAGGATTTTGAGTGCTAGTAAGGAAGATCGCATCTTTGAGCACTTGAGTTCATCTCCATGATCGTTTTTTGGCGGATTTGTTACTCTTGGAGGTTGAAGACTCCTATACGGCTAGGAGTTGCTTATAAGCCACCGATCTACGTGTTCACCAGCCATGAGAAGTTTGTGAAGGCCGGATTTCGCCTCCGCAAGAGAAAAAAATCAAGAGTGAAGCTGAGGAGTGCTTCGTGCAATATTGGGAGAATCAGGGTTAAAAAAGACCCCGGCTCAAGTGTGATCGAGCTGTCTTAACAGAGACTTAGGATCCTCTCAAGGATCCAAACTTCAGGAACAAACATCGCCACGTCTTCATCTCACTCTCGGTTTTCTTGATTTCGCTCATTGCTCGATTTGTTTACTTGTTGAGCTATTGTGTTGCTTGAATTGCTTCCACTGCATCCCTAGTTGCTTGAGAACTAACATGAGAACTAACTTTGCTATAGGATTGTATCCTAAGCTCCCTAGATCTAATTTAGATTTGTATTCCCCTGTTTTTCAGCCAGATCAAAAATTCTGATTATTTGAGTCGGAAGTTCCAATTTTAATCAGAAGCTACGACCTTTGTCATCGGAAGTTCCGATCCAGTTTCCACAAGAAATTTTGATTTTAATTTTAAACGCCTATTCACCCCCATTCTAGGCGATATCCCGATCCTTCAGATAGGGACCTTCTTCTCCTCTTGAAGTTTCAAGTTTCAGCCAGATATAGCTAGTTTTCTAGGGTTATGATTTGTTGTCCGTCCCGTCCTCTAGAAGGATTTCTAAGTGTTGTTGTGCACGCTGTATGGTACGGGGTACCAGATGGCATGCCGTATAGTCTTTTTCAGAAAGGCTCTGAGCGGTGGAGTGCACACCACATGGTACGGGGTACCAGATGGCAAGCCGTTTGATCTTTTCCAAAAGGGTTCTAGCTTGGTACAGGCGCGCTGTATGGTACGACATACCCTACACGGCGCTGTTGTCGCATCTTTTTTTAGAGAGTATGTTTGGGGTCTAGGCACCGCGTATGGTACGACGGTACCAGACAGGGCTGCCGTTTGGTTTGTGTCCCAAGGGGCAACGTATGGAACAATAGGGGTTGTACCATACGGTAACCCTTGGCGCCGTATGATACGACATATGCCATATGGTACGGCGTCAACGTGGGATCCCTATTTCTAGATCCCAACAGCTAGTTTTTGAGTTTGGCCTATTTAAGGACTTAGGGTACCCCTTTGTTTCGTGTTAATTCACTCCCTATGCTATCCTATAGTCTATTTGTATGAGAGCTACCAAAGACTAATGTTTCTATCTTAGAGTGAGTTTATGAGAGCTTTAGTGCCATGTTTCCTTGTGTGCTTCCATGGAAGGCATGATCTGGCAAGATCAAGTCACCTCGAGCTTGCTATTCAAGTTTATTGCTTTTGGAGTTGGTGCTTGGTGATCTCTCAAGGAGAACCTTATGAGAGACTCCAATTAGTTGTGAAGATCGGAGTCTACCTACCGGAGCGGTGAAAGGCTATCCCGTGTAAAATCGGAGCGATACTCCTCTTCGTGAAGAGTGCTCCAACGAGGAGTAGGGAAAGGAAAAGACTTTTCCAAACTTTAGGAAAAAATCCCTTGTCCCTTATCTCCTTTACTTCTTGTATTTACATTTTTGCTTCTTATCTTGTGTCTTCCTTTAGCTTTATGTTGCTTGCTTTTGTTTAGTTTTGTATTTAGTTGTAGAAAAATTTAATCTTAAAATTAAATTAAAAATTAAAAAAAATTTTAAAAAAATTTGTCTTAGGCCAATTCACCCTCCTCTTGGCCCCTTGGATCCTTTCAAGTGGTATCAGAGCCTCGTTGTTCTTAGTATAGTTTAACCGCTACAAGATGGCCAGAGAAGGGTCTAGCATCAATGTTGGTAGGGCTTCTATCTTTGATGGTATAAACTATACTTGTTGGAAGGTTAGGATATGATGTTATCTTGAAGATTTGAGCTATGATGTGTGAATTGCGTGTGAGGCTAGCTATTCCGAACCAAAAACCCATTGGCTCTCACCGATTTGGAGGCAAAGCATAGGCACTTTAATGCGCAAGCCATGAATGCCTTGTTTTCTTGTCTTAGCCTAGAGGTTTTTTATCGTGTGAGTAAATTTCCTCCGCTCACAAAATTTAGACAACCCTCAAGGAGATTCATGAGGGAAATGCTGATGTGATGGAGAGGAGAATGTATCTCATTCGTGGTAAATTTGATAATTTTAAAATGCTCCATAATGAAGACAGTAATGCGATGTTACCTAGGCTGAATCCTCTCATCAATGAGCTTAAGGGTGTGGGAAAAACTCTCTCAAACATTGAGATTTGTCGAAAGATGGTCAAAGTCTTGCCCGCGGAATATCATTCTTTGGTCACTTATCTTCACAATGGTCGAGAGCTTCGGACAGTGACTTCCACCGCACTCTTGTCAATGATCACTTCTCACAGGATACGAGTTGAGGAAAAAGGAGTTTTCCATGAAAAAGAACATTACACTTAAGGCCAAAGAGAAGACCAATATGGTGAGCGATGATGACAGTGAAGAGAGTGATATAAGAAATCTCGAAGATGATACTAAAGAACTTGCTCTTATCATGTGTTGGTCCAAGACACTTCTCAAGAGACTCAGTGTTCATAGAGATCATGGGAAGTCTTTACTTCCCCCATACAATATGAAGCCTCTCTCTAAGATTCGGTGTTATGAATGCTGAAAGAAGGGATATATAGCTGCAAATTGCAACAAGAAGAAGAAGCACAAGAAAAAGAGTAATGATAAGGATGAAGATCAAGAAAGGGAAGATCACAAGGATAAGAAGAACAAGACATTCATAAGAAGATAAGATTCATCAAATTGAACAAGAAGGAGCATTCATTGGGGAGTAAGTCACGGATGAAAAAGTTCAAGTGACTTGTCCACCGATGATGATTCAAGAACAAGCGGCCTAGATTTGCTTGCAATTGAGGAATATATGCAACATCTTTTTCAATCACTGTTGGAGAAAATATGTGGCTCATGGAGATACGGCCCACTAACTTACCTTAGGTCCCGAGAAAAACGCTGCTTGAGCTTCTGAGCTCGCGCCGAAGCTTAGCGAGCTCGGGCCCAAGCTTCCCGCCCAGGGTCGGGCACTTGCCCCCTGGCTTCGAGCCCGGCTCTGGACCTAAGACAATTGCGCCCGCCACAAGATTGTCTGCTCAGGTCCGTGGAGTCACCGCGAGTTAAATCTGACCGAAGATCAAGCACACCACAAACCACTGGCAGGTTGGTGGCAGGCCGTGTCAACGGTCAGCTTACCATCCTCCCTATAGAGAAAGACATGTATTGCCGGATAACGGTCCGAACGACGATCTGCGCAGGATGAGGAAATACACCCGAATATCCGGCGGACCTCGTGTGTCTGCCACGCCCCGGCACGGCACGGCAAAGCAGAAGAAAATGACTAGTGACCGAAGGATAACTCGGCGCATCACAACGGACCAAGGTCAGGCTACAGTGGCCGGGGGCCGCCTATAAAAGGGGCGCACAGGCCACAACCAAGAGGTACGGGGACAGAGAGATAGACTAGGATAGAAGAGCACTCAGCCATCATAGAACAGGAGCACTTGCACTCACGTAGGAGCTCTAGTTCCAGACGATAGTTCTTCGCGTCCAGGTAAGGTAGGAACACACATAGTGCCTTGAGCACTTATTGTACTCGAGCCCGGGCTTCCCGAAGCCCGGCCTCACCCTCTTGTACTCGTTTAAACTCGACATTAAATGAAGACTAGACGTAGGGCTGTTATCCAACAGTGGAGGCCCGAACCAGCATAAAAATCCTCGTGTCACGCTAAGCTCGCGGCGCGTCCAACGCGTCGACGTCCTTCCCTCGGCGGCGCCTGGCCAGTGGCCGGGCCTCGGTCCAGGGGGAAGGCTGCCCTCAGGTCTCGCACCCCCACCTTTCCCCTTGCTCATCAACCTGCGGAGGCTCGCCTCCCAGTCGCCGACAGGTGGCGGCCACCGTGGGGCCCGATTGCGGTCTTCTCCCCTCGATCGAGTCGAGGATGGCCTTGTTGTCATACGATGACGACGAGGGCTTAGACGTCAACTTCGATGACTACAACGATCTCGAGGCCATTCCGTCCAGGTGCGCAACACCATTCCGTCGATATCCGACGAGGCCATCGTCGAGGCCTTCAATTAGGGGGTGCGGAATACCCGCTTTACTAAGGACCTTGAGCTCCATCCGGTCCACACCGCAGCTGATTTATTTCTCGCTGCGGAGGGATACATCAACGCCTCCGAGGTGGTGGAGCGCAAGAGAGGTAGAGCGGAGGAGAAGGCGGCGGCCCGGACCGGAGCAGACGGCAACAAGGGCGATGCCGAGAAGAAGAAGAAGAAGAAGAAGAAGAAGAAGAAGAAGAAGAAGAAGGAGCTCACCGCCCCGAACTACGTCGCGGCGGTGGAGCCCGAGAGGCCCGCTCCTCGAAAGCCGCCTCCCGGCCAACCCGCTGGCGGTGGCGGAAGCGGCCGAGTGCGGGCGATGGCGGCGAGCCCCACCCGGCCTCGACCGGCCTAGGGGCGAACCCTCCGAACAACCGCTACCGCCTTCTCCATCGCTAGTACGGCCATGATCTGCGTAATTGCAGGACGTGGGCAGCACGGTTGGAGAATTTCTACGCTGGACGCGGGCCCATGCCCGAAATCCCCGACAACGGAGTTTCGGATGATCGGGCGCCCAGGGTGGCCACGGCGATGCCTTCCAAGAGGCTCGCGGGCATGTCGCCGTGATTTTCGGCGGCGCGTCCGCCTATAGCTCGCGACGCGAGCTTAAGGCCGCTGCCCGAGAGGATTACCACCTCGAAAGGGGTAAGCCCGGAGATACACCCATGCGGTGGTCTCACTAGTCGATCATCTTCTCCGGGGATGACTGTCCCCCGGGATGACGAGGCCCCAGCGCCTGCCGCTGGTGCTTTGTCCTACCATCAGCAACACGTGAGTCGATCGCGTGCTGGTGGACAGCAGAAGCTCCCTAGATATCATCACTGCTCGAGTTTTGGAGCAGATGCAAGTCCCGCGGTCCAAGATCAAGGACATAGCCATTCCTTTCCATGGCATTGTCCCGGGGTCATCCCTACAACCGATCGGGCAGATCGTACTGCCCGTAACATTCGGGACCCCAGAATTTTCGGACAGAGTATGTCACCTTCGAGGTGGTGGACTCTGGGCTTCCGTACAACGCCATTTTAGGACGCCCTTGGTTGTCCAAATTCATGGAGGCCACCCACCACGGGTACCACTGCCTAAAGATGCCGGCCCTCACGGGGTCATCACGATCAAGGGCAGCCACAAGGCCGCTATGGCCTGCGATGAGAGCGCCCTAGCAATGGTTGGACAACTCCTAGAACGCGGCCTAGCTAAGGCCGATCGGCCGACAGTCCGCCCCAAGGTGGCCCTGCAGCCGCAGGAGCCCACCAAGGCAGTCCCCCTCTCCGAGGATGACCCCGCTAAGGTCGTCCACGTAGGGGCCAACCTCGAGTCCAAATAGGAACTCGAGGTCGTCGCCTTCCTCTGAGCTAACGCAGACGTGTTCGCGTGGGAACCGTCCGACATGCCCGAGTTCAAGGAAGGTGTCGAGCCTGAGCTAGCCGTCGGCCGATAAAAGCTCGTCGACAGGGCCTTCGACGCTTTTCTAAGTGGAAAGCCGATATCATACAGGAATAACTCGGTAAGCTCCTCCAAGCCGGCTTCATCCGAGAGGTCGAGCATTCCGACTGGCTCGCCAACCCAATCGTCGTCAAGAAGAAGGGCGGGAAATGGCGACTCTGCGTCGACCATCGCGACCTCAACGCCACCTGTCCCAAAGACAATTTCCCCCTGCCGCGCATAGACCAACTGGTCGACGCAACGGCGGATTCAGCGCTTATGAGCTTTCTGGACGCCTACTCAGCCTATCACCAGATTGCGCTGGCAAGGGAAGACGAAGAGAAGACAACCTTCGTAACACCTTTTGGTACCTTCTGCTACACGACCATGTCGTTCGGTCTGAAGAACGCGAGAGCCACGTTCCAGCGGTTGATGCAGAAGACGGTCCCTAATCAGATAGGCGCAACGTAGAGGTTTACGTAGGTTTCATCGTTGTAAAGAGCAAGGTCCCACGGGACCATGTGACCGACCTTCAGGAAACGTTTGCAAATCTCAAAAAACATTAAGTCAAGTTGAATCCTGAAAAGTGCATTTTCGGTGTCCGGTTCGGAATGTTGCTTGGTTACGTGATAGGAAAGGCGAGCATAGGGGCTAACCCCGAAAAAATCGAAGCCATCGAGAATATGAGATCGCCAACCTGCACCAAGGAGATACAGGCCCTCACCGGGCGGATGGCAGCTCTTAGCAGATTCATATCTCGTCTCGGTGAACGCAGTGCATCTTTCTGCAAAATCCTGCGTAAGCACGATGGTTTCGAATGGTCAGAAGAAGTCAAAACCGCTTTCAGCGAGCTAAAGCACTATCTGTCCACACCTCCCGTCCTAGCCACGCCAAAGCTCGGGGAAGCTCTACTCTTCTACTTAGCGGTCGCTCCGCAGGCTGTGAGTGTTGTACTCGCAGTCGAACGCGAGGGCAAACAATAACCCGTCTACTACGTAAGCGATGTATTATATGGACCTAAGGAGCGGTACCTCAAGATTCAGAAACTCTTGTATACCTTACTTATGGCCTCACGAAAGTTGCGTCACTATTTCCAAGCCCATCCAGTCACGGGCCCAACAAATTTCCCGCTAAGGGACATCATTAGAAACCCCGACGCGAACGGACGGGTCGCAAAGTGGGCGGTCGAGTTTGGTGAATTCGATATCAAGTTTGTACCACGAACAGCGATCAAGTCCCAAGTCGTGGCCGACTTTTTGGCTGAATGGACCGGGCCGGCCGACCCTTCTGGAGGCTCGCCCGAGCTCGCAAGCCAAGAAGCACACTGGACCATGTTCTTTAATGGGTCGCGCCAATTCGAGTGATCAGGTTGCGGTTTTGTTCTCATCTCCCCCCAAGGAGAACAGATTCAAATATAATGCATACTTCATTTTTCCGCAGAACGAACAATCTTTGCGAGTCTGAAGGCCTCCTAGCCGGCCTCTGAGCATGCCTCGCGCTCGGCATAAAACGGCTAACAATGAAAGGGATTCGCGGTTGGTCGTCGCGCCGTAAACAAGGAGTTTCAGTGTTGCGACGACTCAATGGCGCGATACTTGATAGAAGTGAGAAATCTGGAGAAACACTTCACGAACTTCGAAGTGTGTTACGTTCCCGGACTGGCTAACAGCCTGGCCGATAAGCTCGCAAAGCTTCGGCTCCTCACAAGAAACCGCCCGACGGGTGCTCGTCAAAGACCTACTAGAGCCCTCTATTCCTCCGGAGAAGAGGCCCCGAGAAGACGGTTGCCTCGACCTAAACGACGGTACCGTTTAGTTCCTAAGCGATCACGACACGGATAGCGCCATTCATCCAGTTCTTGGCGCATGGGACACTGCCACAGGACACAGCTGAGAAATCCCGGCTCCAAATACAAGCCAGACCTTATCGATTACTCTGGGGCTTGTTGTACCGAAGGGGTTCTAACGGCGTACTTTGCAAGTGCATGACCCAGGAGGAAGACAAATTTCTCCTCCAAGATATCCACGACGGGATCTGCGGGGCCTACGTCTCTTTCAGAACCCTAGTAGGAAAAGCCTTCCGCATGGGGTACTACTGGCCCACTGCGTTGACCGACGCAAGGGAGTTAGTAAAACGTTGCCCGGCCTGCCAATACCACGTCTGAGTGTCTCACCAGCCAGCATACGAGCTGCAGACTATCCCGCTGACCTGGCAATCTCGACGTGGGGAATGGACATACTTGGTCCATTCCCCAGAGGTCTAAAGGGGTGCACGCACCTGTTCGTTGCCATCGATACTTTCACTAAGTGGATCGAGGCCGAACCAGTGTCGAGCATATCAGCCCAAACGGCCAAAAGGTTCTTTAGGAACAACATTGTGGCAAGGTTCGGCGTCCCGAGCAAGCTGATCTCTGACAATGGGACACAGTTCTCAAGCGAACTATTCCAGGATTAAGGTCGCGCTAGCCTCGGTGGCTCACCCACGAAACAGCGGTCTTGGTGAGCGTCGCGAACGGCGAGATCATGCAGGTATCAGCGCCGAGTATATGACGCCTCGTCGAGCGATTAAAACCGGGTAGAAAAACTACATTCGATTGCTATGGGCGGCCGGACAACTTCTAATCAGACTCTTGGAGAAACCCCATTCGGTCTGTGTATGCGGCTCGAAGCGGTCCTACCCGCCGAGCTAAGACTTGGTTCAGTTCGTGTTGATTTTGCAGGTCAGATCGACAACGACGAGGAACGGCTGTTGGATCTCGACCTATCCGAGTCCTACCGTGAACAAGCACTATTGCGAGTGGCAGCATACCAGCAATCCCTACGGCGGCATGCGGCGAAAATGGTACAGACTCGGACCTTACAAGTTGGCGACCTGGTTCTAAGACGAGTCCAGAACCTAGCCAAGGCCAATAAGCTCACCCCGAGGTGGGAGGGTACGTACACGGTCGTATCAGCCACACGCCCGGGGGCTGTGAGACTGGCTATGTCGGATGGTAGAATCCTCAATAGTTCCTAGAACATCGCTCAACTCCGGAGGTTCTACGCTTAAACCAAGGTCGTAAGTCTCTTTTCCCACCCCTTTTTTCCGTTTTTTCCTCTCCTTAGTAAACCCCCAAACAACCCCCAGAAACCTAACCTATGATCGGGCTTGGGAGAAGGCTCAGGTTGTCTTAGCACACATCGGCAGAATAGCGGCTACGCAGAAGCTACACCCCCGGGATTCCCTTACACACGGGTAAGCCGATATCTATCGCACCACGCAAGACCCCGAGCGGGCAAACGCTTTCCGGCCTTATACCATTAGCCCGTATAAAATTATTGACGCCCGGGATAACTCCAGGGCTCCAAAACTCTACCTCTTACAAAGAAACAGAGCAAGAGCCACGAGCTTCATTCTAAGGGCGCGGTTTCTCTAAACCACGACCGACCTCCTGACAGTCCAGAAGCTCGGTCATGGCTCGGGGGCTAGGGTCGATTTTTTTCAAAAAAATTGATCTCTTTAAACCACGACCGACCTTCTGTCAATCCAGAAGCTCGACCGAGGCTCGGGGGCTAGGGTTGATTTTTTCAAAAATTGATCTCTCTAAACCACGACCGACCTTCTGTCAATCTAGAAGCTCGGCTGTGGCTCGGGGCTAGGGTCGATTTTTTTAAAAATTTGATCTCTCTAAACCACGACTGACCTTCTGTCAATCCAGAAGCTCGACCGTGGCTCGGGGGCTAGGGTCGATTTTTTCAGGGTCGATTCTTTAAGGGCCGATTGCCCTAGGGTCGACTTTTGATCTTCTCTAAGCCACGCCCGAGCCTCTCCTCAGATGCTCGGCCATGGCTCAGGGGCTACGATCGATAGGACTATACCCTGACCTTCAAATCCTTTTTGCCTATACGACTACTTGTGTTTATTTGCATGCAGAAAAAACGACAAAAGAAGGAAGCAAAACAAACAAATATATAGCTCTTTGAAATGGCTTATAAGCCGATTACAGGAAATGTCGGCGAGCGCGGACTAGCGCTTCGATGATCACGTCGGCCACCTCAGCGAGAGCTGGGACGACTTCGATCAGGACAACGACGGTGGCGACGTCGCGGGCACGAGTTTCTTCTTCAGCAACCTCGGCGAGGGCAAGATCGTAATCCGCCCAAAGAACCTCCATGAACTCTTCGTAGGTCATGGCGGCAGGCGGGGCGTCCTCCGGCGGCGGCACATCGATAGGAGCGGCGGAGTGAGACGGAGACGCCATTGCAGCAGAGGTTCGTCGTCGTCGGAGGAGTTGTAGGAAGAAGTTTGGAATGAAAATGGTCACCGCATCGGTCTCTTTTTATAGCCAAGCTCGGGAAGTTGAAACGATTCCAAGAGTAATGGCTTCAGGAGGCGACTCAGATGTGAACCGTTTCCAAGATTTGACGCGGATGTCCCTCGGGACGTGGCGCCTTGATCAAATCGGCGTTAAACATTCGGGAAGAAGATCGATCGGAGGGGTGACAAAGGAAAAAGACCAAAACAAAGCAATAATATTACTTTTAAAGAAGTATCTACAAAAGGGCAAGTCCGATCACAGCCAAAGAAAAGGAAAAACAATACAAAGGCCTATGGCCTGGGCCGGCACCTAAGCTTACGAAGCTCGGCCATTGCTTCGTCATGACGGTCCTGAAGCTCGAGGAGGGCCCTCCGATCACTCCGGGCGGTCCGCATCTCAGTCCGCAGGACCTCGTTGGCCGCTTCCAAGTCCCGGACGGCATCCCGATGAGTCTTCGGCTCATCCTCTGTCTCAGCTGCCGCCGACTTCACCCGGGACAGCTCCGCAGCGAGAAGGTCGCGCTCCTCCACCGCACGGGCAGCCTCGGCAGCGTGGCGCGCCTCCACCGACCGAAGGCGCTCCTCGATCTCGGTGGAGCGGTCGCGTTCGGCTTTAAGGGCCTCCTGTGACCGACGGGATACCTCCCCGGCAACTTCCCGCGCCGCGGCTAGGGCCGCCACCGCACGAGCTTCCAGGGCCACTGCCTGGACCGATCCCGAACAAGCTTCTTCTAGCTTGGTGCGCGGGGTTTCAGCTCGCTGTCGCCAGCGTACGCCATCTGCCTCCAGGACCTCTCGCTCGGCCTCATGTTCAGCCCCGAACGCATACGCGAGGCCAACAACCTCGCGGTAGACTTACACCAAGAAAGCGGGCTCAGGAAAAAGAAATAACCAAACCAGGGTTAACACAAGACTTCAAAGGCCAGGCTCGAAGGCACTTACCCGCCTCATGGCCGCCGCAGTCTCGGACTCGTACTGAGGCCGGGTAGCGTGCCTAGGCGCAGGCAACACCACGACCAGGCCACCCGAGCTATCGCTTGAGCTGCTTGATTCCTCGGAGGCCCCTCCGCAGGCTCGGCCGCTTCCCTCGCGGGCCCAGTCGCCTCGATGGCTTGAAGGCACGGCTCGGGGGCAAAGTCGGTTTGCACCCCGGCATCCGCCTTCGGCTTGGCCACCTTCATGCTCACCAGCCAATCCGCAGCGGCGACGAACGGCGCAGCGGATGGACTCCTCCCGGCTTCCGTGGCGGCAGCTTTTGCTCGACCCACGCCGGCGTTACCACGATCCACCTGCAGCGACCAGCGGGGCCACGCTCCATAGGCGCACGGGCGATCTCGCAATCGTGATGACCGGACCGCCAATTCGGTAAAAGCAGAGTGTCGCCCATGTCCAACGGCGGGACGGGCAGATCGCACCCTGCGAAGAGCTCCGACAGAGCATTGAAGTCGATTGGGCGCCACCCGGACGTGGTCCGCCCCTCGACGCTGAGCGGCGCCAAAACCGATGTCCCGTCATCCGTCTCCACCTCCACAGTCACGGCTGGGCAGCGCACATCGCTGCGTACCATCGGTGGGAGGAAATAGGGCCACGAGCCCCGGCGCCTCCATGCTTCGGATGGGGTTCGTTCTCCTAGGTCACTTCCTCCGGCCGCACCGGAATGACCTCCCCGCCCCGGCAGACATGGCGACTGAAAACAAAAAACAATCAAGCACGGCCGATCAACCTAAGAATCATGATGAGTAGAGAAAAGGAGGGAGAGCCGAAAGGCACGGCGACCTACCGGCGAGCTCGAGATCCGTCTCCGCCAACCCGCCGTCCAAGGGATCATCATCCAACATCAACCGACGCTTCTTTGGCACCGGCTGAGCATCCTACGCGATGGCAGAATCCCGGTCCCGGGAACCTTTGGCCCAGGCCGGATCAGGAACGGAGGCAGGAGCCCGGGCCGCGCGATCTGCTTGGTTCATAGCCACAATTGTGGCAAGATTTCTTTTCTGCCAACCTGACCTCACACGTAGTGTCTCAGACAAGTGTGACAAACTTCACCACATTAGCCAAAGTGTGGCAAAAAATTTGATCGCCAAACCTTTGGCAAGTTTGACAAGAAAATGCGGCAAACTTTGGCGATGTTAGTATACAAACCAAGCAGAGCCATAATCTTTCAAAATCCTTAGGTCAGTGTGGAACGTAGGGAGGACTAATTAGGCTCGAACCCGATGTTAGATTATGGACCAAATTTGCAATTTTTGCAAGCTGAAATGTGGCCCGGCAGCCCTTGGGTTACGACCCAGTAGTCAGTGTAGCTGGGCCCAACTCTCTCTCAATGGCCTATATCCAACCGACATTGGAACGGTGGCCACGTCGCGCTCATGTCGCGCGCGCACGTGCGGCCCACTCTTACAGAAAACGTTTGTCAGAGAGAGAGGCCCCACATGTCAGTGCTTAGGACTGCCCTCCCTCACCGCCATTTGCACCCGCAACCCTCCCCCCCCACATCCCCTCCTCCTTGTCCCCCGGCACAGCCGCCACGCCGCGCCCCCCACTCCTCCCCTCTCTTCATCGCCTCCCACCGCCGTTTCCTCGCCGGGCTGCCGGAGCCGGACCATTGTACTTGTACGCGCGAGACAGCGGCGCCTGGAAACATCCTGCCGGACTTCCCCCGCCGCGGAACAGCTTAAGCGGAGCGGGTTGCATGAGATACGTGAGCTTGCTGCTGCGGCGGCGCGTGTGGTGATGCTTCTGGCCTCCGTCCTGCGGGGTCGCCTCCGCATCCTCCGCCGGCCCCGTTCCCCGAACATGCCCTCTCCTCTATTCCTCTCCCGTAACCCTAATCCTAGCCCCGCCAGCTCGACCCCTGCTAGCCCCTACCTCTCCTCGCCCCCCACCTCCGCGGCCATGAGTACCGGCGGCGTCTACGTGCCGCCGATGCGGCGCCTTCGCTCCGTTATCGCGTCCACCAACGGGAGCCTCGCGCCGCCGCCGCCGGCTGCGGCACAGGCGCAGCCGGTGCGGGCGCCAGAGTGGCGGAAGGACGGGCGCTCGCTCAGCCCGCCGTCGCCGCCCCAGCCACGGCGGTACGCGGCGCCTCCGTCGCCTCGCCCACCGCCTCCGCAGCCAGAGTCCTTCCGCCAGCAGAGCGCTGGGTACACTCGGTACGCCTATGATGATTTCTCCGAGGACGACTCCGATCGGGAGATGGATCACACGTCCGTATCAAGCAAGGTGAATGTGTTGGTCTGTTCAGTCATCTGTGCGACTCACATATTAATACGAAATAAATTAGTTAAAGACTCACTTATACTAGGCTATCAATTTAAAATCTTCTTCCTCCAAAATTGTGTGCCTGTGGGTGATGCATGGTGGTAGTCAGCTTTCATTGCATTTTATTATGTGTTACTTTATGTGGTATCCATGAGCAACTTATCCCCAGAGCCCAGATCTAGGATAACAAAGAATAAAATTGTTAAAGAGTGTTCAAATTCAATGAAATGATTTAAAATCTTAAAATTTTGAGAATCACACAAAACATAAGCATCCAACATATTCAGTCCGAACATTGTGTGCCTGTGGGTGATGCACGGTGGTAGTAAGCTTTGATTGCATTTTATTATGAGTAACTTATGTGGTATTCATGAGAGACTTATCTTTGGATCTAGGATCAATGCATTCAGGGATAGAGAAATAAAAAGAATAAAATTGTTAGAATGCTCAATGAAACGATTTAAGATCTCACACGAAATGTAAGCATCCAAGATATTCAGTTCGAACATTGCAACTGTGTGTCCACCTTGTCTAATGTGCATTTGAAATGATGTAAAATTTGAAATGTGCTCAAGGTGAATGCCTTTTTTGTTAAATATTGTTGCTCGAGGTTTTTTTTTACCAGGCTAATTAGATAATGAAGATACTCTTTTCTTCTTTAGTCCTTCATTGTTAACTTTTTGAAGACATTTCTCTTGTCTAGTTGTATCACATGACCACAAGGAAATGGAATAATGTCACATCTCCAAAGAGAGAACACAGACAAACATAGAAGGGAAAAAAATAATGGCTTTTATATGTGAGATTTTTTGGTGCCCATTTGTAGAACCAGTAATGAGGCAGTGAGGCTTGATATTTGATAGATTTTATTTTCATTTTGTAGCCTTGTCAAACAGCTCCTTAGCATGCTTTGGGTGTGGTAGCATTCATATATATATTTGCATGGCTTACCCCTCGTTTTCCCATAGTATACTGTTTACATTACGCATATTGAAAATATGGAGATTTAGTTGAATTTGGTATTTTTGTTATAAGCTGAAAGCTTTAGGTAGAGACGGTTGTTATTTGACTAGTAAATCTTGAGAAGATTTCATAATATAATTAATTTTTTTACTGCTTTTATAAACCTTTCATTTAGCTTGCACTCAGATGACCAAATTGAAATGCCCTTTAAGATGTTTTTGATTATTGAAGATAGCCCTAAAATTAGAAAGAAGCTGTAATAGCAATATTTATCATCACCTTTTAGAAGAAATAAATGCCAAATAGTTCATGCGTTATGAACCTTGAGTTGGCACTCTTCTGCATTGTGTTGGCTTTTCTCAAGAAAGGAAAAGGCTGATTTACTTTAGTAAAATTAGTTTTTTTTTCAATAGGAGTTGGACACAGCGTAGCGAATACAAATAGCTCATGTGTTATGGATTTTGAGGTGACAAGCTTCTGCAATTTCTTTGTTTTTCTCAAGAAAGGAAAAGTCAATTTCTTTTAGTAAAACTTTGGTTTTTATTAGCTATTAGACAAAATGTTGTGATTACAGCTCAAATGTTATGGATCTTTTTTGTTTTGCCAAAAAAAGGTTATGGATCTTGAGATGGCACTCTTCTGCAAAGTTCTGCATGTCAAAATAGTTGTAACTGAGTTTTATGATATACCTTTTGGTCCTGTTGCTTAGATATTGTGTTATGTTACGTTCTTAATAATTGTATTCAATAAACTTTCCAGGGTGCATCCACTTTAGATAATGTTGATGAATGGAAATGGAAACTGCACATGCTTCTCCGGAACAATGACGAGCAAGAGATTGTCTCAAGGGAAAGAAAGGATAGACGTGATTTTGAACAACTTGCCCAATTGGCAGATCGAATGGGTTTGCACAGGTAATTTATTGCCCCTTCAATATCCTGATACTGCGTAATCTTTATCCCTTATCTGATGATAATTTACATTATGGCAGCCGTCAGTATTCCCGGATTGTTGTGTTTAGTAAGGTTCCCTTGCCTAATTATAGATCAGACCTTGATGAGAAAAGACCTCAAAGAGAGGTATGCTGATTATCCATAGCTTAAAGGTTTAAGTGTGTTTACCTTGCACATTGATGTTGGCTAAAATATTTGCTTTATAGGTGTCTATACCTTATGGCTTGCAAAGAGAAGTTGATGCATTGCTTTCAGATTATCTTGCACTAAAGAGAAAGAACAGTGGAAACTTCCCTAATGCCGCCTTCTCAAGGTCAAGCAGCACAGACAGTTTTGCTACTGATGAAGGCTCCTTTGAGCAGCAGGATAATCAGACTTCAACTAGTGCTGTGATCGAGAGAATTCAAAGGAGGAAAAGCCTACAGCTGCGTAACCAGCAGGCTGCTTGGCAGGTTTGTTTATATGCACATGCTGTTTGTTTGTTGTTAGATTTTTTGCCATGGGGTTGGAAGTTTCCTGTCATGACTCATGACTATACCTTACACTGAAGATAGACCCATTTGAACCGAAACTTTATGGTTTGCCTTAAGTATTGAAAAGTGTTTTGCTTGTGCTTGTTTGAGCAATGAGCATTTCTACTTAGTTGTTGCTCCATATTTGTCTTATTATATTTCTTCTTCCAACTTTTTATGGTCTTTGATATGCAACTTTTTCAATTGTTTTTTTATATTTGGCAAAACATTGTCAAACAGAATAATTTGGAGAGGAAGTTCATGTAATATTCTAACCAATTTACTACTGCATGTGTTACAGTTTCACACTTTCACTATAGATGGTACTGTGCAGTCTGTCCTTCATGTAATATTGTGCCAATATCGATTACTGAATTGAATTGATAATCTAATTAATGAGTATAACTGGTCCCACTATTTTCTTTGCAGATGAGCATCATCATTCATGACAGTTTTAGCGAGCAACTTGCTCACAAATTGGTCCATTTAAAATGTCAGAAAGTTTAACATGTATAAATGAGCAGGAGTTTAATCCATTTCCTCTCATTAAATTACATCATGTTGCAGTTTCTGGTGATAAGTTTGATTTAGCACCAACTTGATATTATTTTTTCGTGCATATGGTTGCCCTTTATATATTGGTTCAAGTTGATACAGTGATGAGTGATCAGTGTTGATTAGTGTCGGACCTGTTGATGAATTTTATCTTTTTTTCCCAGGAATCACATGACGGTCAAAGCATGATGGAGTTTCGTCGCAGTCTTCCTGCTTATAAAGAAAGGCAAACATTATTGGAAGCTGTATCTCAGAATCAGGTCCTATTCTTTCTAGATATGTGTTTGTATGTGACAAACATATCAAGTACTCCCTCCATTCTCAAATGCTTGGCACTTTCCCTATCCCAAGGCATTGCCCCCCCAAACCGTACCTATTGTCTCCGCCCATGTCCCCCAAGTATTTCAGAATGGAGGAATACTGAATTATGAACAATTATTATTCAGAAGAGTTATAGTGAGAGTTGAGGATGAGTGTACAATAAGGGTTCACGCTTGGTCAACAATATTTTTTTAGAACAACAATTCATTTGTTTGTGACAACAAACAAAAATCTTCTTGTTAATCTCTGAAGCCTGAACAAGTATTCAAGTTATGGCTCTTTCCGTTGTTGATATATATTTTTCTTTTACGTATCAGATATATTTTCTCATTTTTATCTGTTCTACTTTTACTTTCCAATTTTGTAGTATGTAAGATGTTCATTCCTCCATTTATCTTGGAAAACCAATAAATCATATTGTTTTGTTGTTTAAGAAATTTTTCCTTAAGAGCATTTTTAGCAAAATATCTATTAGATTTGTTAATCCATAAGCTAAAACTTGTGACTAGATCTATTGAGTATCAAGATAATTGAGTGCTAACATATATATATATATATATATATATATATATATATATATCTCTTGTTTAATTGAACAGGTGGTTGTCGTCTCAGGTGAAACAGGCTGTGGTAAGACAACACAGCTGCCACAGTACATTTTAGAATCTGAAATTGATGCTGCTCATGGGGCTACGTGCAGTATTATTTGCACTCAACCAAGACGAATATCAGCTATTGCTGTTTCTGAAAGAGTC
The DNA here is from genome assembly GCA_036346145.1 of Olyra latifolia. Classification (NCBI taxonomy): domain Eukaryota; kingdom Viridiplantae; phylum Streptophyta; class Magnoliopsida; order Poales; family Poaceae; genus Olyra; species Olyra latifolia. The sequence continues at coordinate 53,990,305 of CM070528.1, read as the reverse complement.
GCTTCTGAAAGAGGTGAAAAAATTGGCGAATCGGTGAGCTACTTGTACTTTAAGAGTGATTAATTTTTTTCATACTGGGATTACGATTTTATGTATGCCAATGGGAATCCATGAATATTCTTGTTAGAGGATTTTGTCTAAGATAGTTATTGCTGTCTACCTATAGATTGCCAATTGGTCAGTAGTCAGGTGCTGCAGTTGGCTTAATCATATAGTATTTTCTTATAGCGCATGCCAGATTTTTTTTTTCACTTCTTACTTAGGTGGTCTAGTTGAAAGGGTTACAGTCAGCTTAACAATTCTTGCAGAACTTAGTGAGACTATTCTGATTTTCTCAACCCTGATCAAGGAATCCTTATTTTAGGTTGGCTACAAAGTTAGATTGGAAGGAATGAAAGGAAGGGACACACGTCTTCTTTTCTGCACCACAGGTGTCCTGTTGCGGAGACTGCTGGTGGACAGAAACTTGAAAGGTGTTAGCCATGTTATTGTTGATGAAATCCATGAACGGGGCATGAATGAAGGTTTGCATTAATCACAACTCACAATGTTTTTAAATTCATATAAAAAAAATGGTGCTTGGCACTCAGGTAGACAGTGTTATGCTAATTATTTTTGGTTCTTTGTGCTAGATTTTCTTCTTATTGTCCTAAAGGACCTTCTTCCACGTCGGCCTGAGCTAAGACTTATACTGATGAGTGCAACCCTTAATGCTGAGTTATTCTCTTCATACTTTGGTGGAGCACCCATGATACATATACCTGTAAGATATTTTCTTAGACTTTACTCTCATCATTGTCATTTTCTTAGTCTTTTGGTATCTATTCACCATTAGCTTTTTCATTGTCTCTTATCTATATCTTTCTTGTAATCTTAAACAAAGATAGTATAACATAAAAAGAATGCCGTCGTACCTTCCACTTTGACAGCAATACCGCCACATGCCTGTATACCAGCTGTGATACTGTTTTATTGCCAATGGAACTGGTAGGCATGCACTAGCTTGCCACTGGTGACCGCATATTACACCTGTGTTATACACACATTTACTCTAACCACTTTTTGACATTCAAATTTTGAGATTCAAAATTGGAATTTCAGAAATTGGCTGGAATTTCATGTATCCTAGCCGACACTTGGAAAATTGGGAACCAACTGATTCTGTGTGGACAGGAATTCCTTGTGTTGGGCTGTTGGCTGACACCGGGAAAATTGGTAGACAGCATTTCAAATCACTTGCAATTTGTCTTAGAGCTTTCTGTGTCTTGGGTTGATCTGAAATCATTTAATAATGTTTTCCTGTCTAAAACTGCAACTTGTTTGGTTTTTTCTGATATGTCCCTGCTCATCCTGAAGGTTTTATTAAGATGTCGCTCCTAATAGGTTGCATGTATATCTCATTTTAGGGTTTTACATACCCTGTTCGGAATCATTTTCTGGAAGATATTCTTGAAGCTACCGGGCAGAGGTTGACTCCATACAATCAAATTGATGACTATGGCCAAGAAAAGAGTTGGAAGATGCAAAAGCAAGCTCTAAGAAAGAGGAAGAGCCAAATTGCTTCTGTTGTAGAAGTACGGTACTACCTTCTTTTTTTTCATTTATTTTCTGCTCTGAGCTTTGGCTTCTAAGCCTTTCTGTTGAACAGGATGCAGTTGAAGCCGCTGATTTAAGGAACTATAGTACGCGAACTCGCGACTCACTGTCCTGTTGGAATCCTGATTCAATTGGTTTTAACTTAATAGAAAATGTCTTGTGCCATATTTGTCAAAAGGAAAGAGCTGGTGCCATTCTTGTATTTATGACTGGGTGGGATGACATCAACGCACTGAAAGAGCAGCTTCAAGCAAACCCTCTGCTTGGAGACCCTAGCAAAGTTTTGCTGCTTGCGTGTCATGGTTCAATGGCTAGTTCAGAGCAGGTATTACCACTATGGTGATTTATTTGCATTTTTGTGGTTATTTTTAGCACAGCCATGCTTAGTTATTTTGTTTTTAAACAATGAAATATTCATGTACCATCCATTTAATTGTGCTGGTAACGCTGGACCTATTTTGTGCAAGTTATTGTGAATTTATACTCCTTTCTACATCACACATGATTTTAATAATGGTGGTCGTACAAGATAGCATTTCTGTAGGCTGATGCTATTGATTTTAAGTTTTGACATACCTAAACAATCAAGATACCATCCAGTAATGTGTGGCAATGCTCATTTGATTGTTGATACTTTCGCAACACATTACTGGTGGCAATGCTTATTTGATTGTTGATACTTTTTCGCAACACCTACAATTTGCTGTGCTAATATCTGTGCTGCACAATTGCGCTCGGAAGTTCTGCGATCTGATTAAATTGTGATTATTATCTATGATAAATAGTGTTAACGTGTGGAACATGTCTTGAAGTCCATGAGTTCCTCTTGTTTTACTGCATGATTATCCGAGTATTCCACCTCATAATTCTGTTATAGTGTTATGTATTATGTATCATAGAGGTTATTTGTGGCCATGGATAGCAAACACTACATATTTTTCTGTCTTCTTTTATAGCAATGATTATAGTGTTATGTATTATGTATCATAGAGGTTATTTGTGGCCATCGATAGCAAACACTACATATTTTTCTGTCTTCTTTTATAGCAATGATTATATGCTAATATAACTCCCTCCATTTTATGTGCAGAAACTAATATTCGATAAACCTGAGCCTGGTGTAAGGAAAATAGTTCTTGCTACCAATTTGGCTGAAACTAGTATTACTATCAATGATGTAGTTTTTGTTGTTGATTGTGGAAAAGCAAAAGAAACATCTTATGATGCACTGAATAATACCCCCTGTTTACTTCCGACCTGGATCTCCAAGGCTTCAGCAAGACAAGTAATATTTTCTATCTTCTTGGAATATGACTGATTTTACTTTTATTATAACTCACATTTTGAATCAACCAACATTGTCGTGGAGCTTGTGGTCTTGTATATTAAGAAACCAACGTTCATGGCTTACCTTCACACTTCTATCATATATTTTCACCCCTTTATTTTTTGAGCAAGAGTCGCCCCTTTTATTTTGCTAATTAAATGTCTGATAATTTAGAGACGAGGAAGAGCTGGCCGAGTACAACCAGGGGAGTGTTACCACCTTTACCCACGATGTGTATACGATGCATTTGCTGACTACCAGCTGCCTGAACTTCTGAGAACTCCTCTCCAATCCCTCTGTTTGCAAATAAAAAGCTTGCGGCTTGGGAGCATCTCAGAATTTTTATCCAGAGCTTTGCAGTCACCTGAGTCTTTATCGGTATCCTTCTCTGCTCTTTGTCATCATGGGTGACAAGAAAATACTGCCCTTCGAATGACTTGATAAATTGATTTGATTTTTTTTTCTAGGTACAAAATGCCATTGAATATCTAAAAGTCATTGGGGCATTTGATCAGAATGAAGAATTGACAATTCTAGGTACTGAACTACATCTTAAATTGATCTGTGAATTATCACCACTTCACTGATACATGCTGGAGAAGTGGAGCCCTTGGAGCTTGTATGCTAACGATGCTCACTGTATGCTCTTGATGTTCTCAGGAAAGCACTTGTCTATGCTTCCAGTTGAGCCTAAATTAGGCAAGATGCTTATTTTTGGGGCTATTTTTAATTGCCTGGATCCCATATTAACCATTGTTTCTGGACTTAGTGTGAGAGATCCATTCTTGACTCCATTTGACAAGAAGGATGTAAGTAATGTCTAATTCCAATGTTTGACTGCCTCTTCCATCTCTAAGGCACTCAAATATGTATCTTGTGTTTTATACTTTAGTATTGAAGTCGTAAAGGTTCCTCTTGTAGTTACTTCGGTATATTTGTTTATTTTAATTGTTTTGCACTGGAAATGACGCTATCTTTCTCCATGCAGCTTGCGGAATCCGCTAAGTTACAGTTTTCTTGCCGTGACTATAGTGACCACCTTGCACTTGTTCGTGCATATGAAGGATGGAGAGATGCCGAAAGAGATCGCAATGGTTACGACTTCTGCTGGAAAAATTTTCTTTCCGTGCAAACCTTAAAAGCTATAGATTCCCTTCGGAGGCAGTTTCTCTTTCTGCTGAAGGACACTGGTTTGGTTGATGAAAACATGACTTTGTGCAATAAATGGAGTCGTGATGAAAATCTAGTTCGGGCAATCATTTGTGCAGGATTATATCCAGGTGTTTCCTCCGTCGTGGTGAGTTCCTTTTTTTAAAAAAAAAGTTCCATCTCATGATCTTCTTTATTATGTACTTTCATCTTTGGTGTTTACCACACCTATAATTTGTTGTCATGATATACCTTTGTTTTACCTCGGACAAGAAGAGTGATATCTAATGTTATCCTGGTTCCAGCCATTTCTGGTCATTCATGATCAAAATAAGAGTCGGTGAATCTTGAAAATACCAATTTAAAAGGGGTGGGGAAACATGTTCAAACCATACTTTTTGTGTGGAAGATAACTGTGACCCAGTTATCAACTTATTAGGTCCGGTATTGTAGTGTTTTGAATCCTCTGATCAGAGCTACCGGGGGCGGGCAGCCCAAAACACAAACATAAGCTAAAGCTATATTGTCTTGTTGGCCCATCAACTCGCTCCTGATCTAGGGCTTCTGATCAGTCTTGCGCATCTTCTTCGCCGCCACCCCTCCAGCATCCCCGTCAGCAGTTTTGGTAGTGGGCCTGCCCGCCACCTTGAAAATCATATCAATACCCATGTGAACCAGCTCCTGGTCACCTGCCTTCAACAAACCTGCCCAATAACGAAGACAAGAGCACATGGAATAAACCAAGGACACCGGATTCGACAGCATTTCCCCTGAGAAACAGCATTCATTGCGAGTTTTCCATATAGTCCAGAGCATAGCAGCTAAACAAACAAACTGCCACTTAGCACTCAATTTGACAACTTGACTAAACCAAACCGGAAATTGCTTTATATCGCCCGGTATCCTGTTGGATCCAAAACAACTAGCGATCACCCCCCAAGCTACTCTAGCTATTTCTTATGTGCTTCTTGGTAATTTCAGAACAAGGAGAAATCGATTTCTCTCAAGACAATGGAGGATGGGCAGGTCATGCTCTACTCGGTAAGTTATTATATTCTGCTATCATGACTGGTGATCATGTCACTTGTTGAAATGTGTGACAGCGGCTGTACATGACAATTTATCTAGTCACTCCTTGTTGTTTCCAGAGTTCAGTCAATGGAAAAGAAGCCAAGATTCCATTCCCCTGGCTAGTGTTCAATGACAAGGTGAAGGTGAATTCTGTTTTCCTCCGGGATTCAACAGCTGTATCTGATTCTATATTATTGCTCTTTGGGGGAAAGATACAACAAGGAGGCTTGGTAAGTTTGCGTTGTTTATTTGCCCTTCATGTTAGCAACTTTACCATTGGATAATTTTTACTGCATGCTGCAGGACGGACACCTGAAAATGCTTGGAGGATATCTGGAGTTCTTTATGAGTCGTGATCTCGCGTCGACTTACTTGAATCTCAAGAATGAACTTGAGAATTTAATCCATTGCAAGGTATTAGTTCAAAAATTGTCATTCTGTATGAATTCTCCATACTCTATCTTCTATTGTTTTTTGCAGGTATGAGCTGATATTTTGAATATCCTCCCTAAGTTGATAGCTTGTAAACGGTGTACATCTTTCTCATACTCGTACCAGGCTAATAAGATACTATGTTCCATGTTTTAAAGTTCATACCTTCCAGGCTGTCTGTCTTTATGAAATACAGATGTTTGCATAGTTAGCGTAGCATTTTGCTAATGCTACTAGTTTTCTTGACCGAGCAATTCTCTCTTTGTTTTAACAGCTTCAAAACCCAAGGATGGACATCCAAACCAGCGAGGAGCTGCTATCAGCCATACGTTTGCTGGTCACAGAGGACCCTTGCAGTGGTCGGTTTGTCTATGGTCGTCAAGAACCAAGATCAAAAAAAGCAAAGACAATGATCTCATCAGCCTCCATGAGCCGTGGAGGTGGAAATGGAGGGGACAACCCCAAGAACCAGCTCCAGACTCTTCTAACTAGGGCTGGGCATGAGAACCCCTCCTACAAGACGAAGGAAATCAAGAACAGCCTTTTCAGGTCAACAGTTGAGTTCAACGGCATGCAGTTCGTAGGGCAGCCATGTGCCAACAAGAAGCTTGCAGAGAAGGACGCAGCAGGAGAGGCGTTGAACTGGCTTACAGGAGCACCCTCTGACTCCAGAGACCAACAGGACGCAGATCACATGTCCATGCTGGTGAAACCACCACCACCACGGAGGAAGAGGCATCATCGTAGGAGGACTTGATCAGAGCTGGGTGCCTCCGTTGTTTATAGCAACCAAACATAGTCATCATAGTAACTAGCCTAGCAGCAAAAATAACCGTAGGTAAGGTTAGCCTGAAAAAACACGGCAATTCTTTGCAGGATGCCCAAAAATTTTGCGGGGCAGTGGAGCCTGGGCTGTGATGAGTGATGACGCTGACAGAAGAAGAAAACAAAGGGAGGAGCATTGGCTGCCTCCCGTAGTCTGGAATCCCACAGGAGAGACCTATAGTTTTTGTTTTCCGGGAGATCGGAAGATCCTCTTGTACATTATCGAAGTCCCTCGTGCATGTGCTGCTGCTGCTGTTCCCACGTTGGTTAACGCTCAAGAAACCAATCCCTCAAAAGAAAAGGAGACTTAATTTTTAGTTGGGTGATCCAGGCCTTGTGTGCCTCTGGTCTTCTTGGATGTATGCGGTCATGTTCTCTTCTCCCTGATTTTGTGGGAGCCTGTCAGAAGTTGACTTAGGCCCTGTTCTGTCTCATCTTATCTACTAATTTGACTTATTTCTCTGACTTCGAGAATTTCCTAAGGTGGTCTCGTGAGTCGGATGCACTTGGTTTTTAGGATTTAGGGAGCTTTTAGATACGTCTACGAGATAAAAAAAAGGATTCAAAAACTTCGCGTCTTATCTGACTTATTTCGTGTCTTATTTGACTTTTTATTACTTTTTGAATCTGTTTTTTTAATCTCGTAGGCGTGTCTAAAAGTTTCATAAATTCTAAAAACTAAGGGTATCCAATTCTCAAGGCCACCTCGGAAAATTCTCGAAGTTAGAGAGATAAGTCAAATTAGCAGATAAGATGAGATGGATAAGCTGTGGAGAACAGGGCCTTACACTGTACAGCTGAGCCTGCGAGTGGTGCAGTTTACTTTGCTTCCCGGTTGGTTGCGTTTAACATGGAAGGCAGTGGAATCTTGCTAGGTCAGTCAAATGTATGTATTAATCAACATTCATTGCTGTTCCGTTCATGTGGCTGTGATGCGATGCATTGAACATGTAATTGAGACTTGAGAGCCTAGATCTGCCAGTGCAAGGGCGGTCGACTGTCGTTCATTGAACATGCTTAATTAAGCATGCATATTCTGTGTTGCGATCACCCGGCCATTGAGTGAGTCGGAGGGATGTGAACTTGTTCAAACTTGGCAGATAAAGCATGCCAACTCGACCCTGGAGCAAGAGGGAGCAGCAAGTGAATAGCTAGATCATCTCAGGTCTCGAGTCAGAAGAAGAGAGTGTGGTCGGTGGTGCAATGCAATGGACAATTCCTTCCTGCCATCTGCGTGCACGGACATCGAGGAGAGGGAGTAATTAGCAGCAGCACGTGCAGCTGGCCCTCTGCCATGCCATATTTGCATAATTTGCATTGCATGCGCGCTGAATTTATTTTTCCAGGCATCAACTGTGCTGGCGTGACAGCGTCTTTTCTTTCTTTCTTTTTTTTAAAAAAAAAAGAAAAAAAAGGTGCTAGCGTCAACTGTGGCGTCGAAAACAAGGCTTGCACGTTCTAGTAGAGAGCTTAACACACACAGGAAAAGGGGATGGATTCAGACCACGACACCGTAAATTCATCATATATAGGGTATATCAAGCAATGGCGGCGGGGTGCATGCATTTAGGCTGTTTATGTATTAAAATATATGCTATTGATTAGCTGTATACATGTGCCACTGAGTCGAGCTTAAAGCGAAGCTAATTAACGGAAAGCTCGAGCCACAATCAAGGCTCGGCTCGAGCCTAATAAACTCGCTCTTGCTCGGCTCGTTTATAGCTCTACGTGCATTCATCTCTGTGAATCTCAGTCTTTTAAACTCGTCAAGGAAGGATCGAGCTAGCTAAATATACTAATCAACTAAAGCATCATGAGCTAATTTTCTTTTTTGTTTCGTCGTATTATGGTATGCGTGGCATCCTCGATCTCTTGATCAGGGGGATGTGACGCGCATGTGAAATTAAAGTGAAATGCGTGCAACTATTCGCCTAAAACGACACTCTGATCACTCTACGCACGCTTTACCAACAGATAAACAAACGACAACCTGCTGCTGCTTCCAATCATTATTTCTTTTTGAGCAAACTTGCAATCATTATTTGACAAGAAAGAAATATGCGACCGGCAAGAAATTAAATTTTTACCGTCAAATTAATTTTACCTTTCAAATATTGTAAGCGATCGAGCTATATATATATAGCGACAAACGCATGCATGGTAGGCCAGGTCCCTTGGGTTCACAAGGCGGGCCATTATGTAGGAGCTACTCTACTTTGGTTCAGGAATTAGAGGCGGTGACACTGAGACGAGACCTGTGAAGGATTTAATTAATCATTGGTGGCCCGGCCGGGTTAGGGAGAAGACTGGCCTTCTCCTGCTTTGCAGCATACTAAAAATGAGCAGAATAAGGGCAGTCCCAATAGGCCACGTAAACAGTATCTAAACAGTTTCCATACCATGTCATATAGATAAAAAACCGATATGGAGGGTCATTAAAAGAAGAAACTGAAGAAAGTGATGTTCCATGTAAGACATCACTTTTTTATTAGACTAAGGCACATAAACACCACGAAAGTGTCACTGGGACTCCAATAATTTCTCTGGCACGCGCATTAGTGATCTACTTTGGATTTTCTGTGCTATACGAGATCCAATTTGATGCGGTGTGTGTGGCACTGATCATACCGGATCGCACCACATGTATGAGTAATGACTTTGGATTACTAAACATAAACACTACCTATTAGAGATTTGCTATAGACATCATATAATAAATACTCTATCTCTCCTCTTCAATCCTCTAGACATTGCTATACACACTATCTATTGGGAATGCAGTGGCAGGATAGTTCGTGTAAGAGGTATCTAGATCAGAGATCGATCGATGAGGAGGCCGGCCGGTCGCCGGTAGGGCCGTCGGAAAAGCGTCGATATGATCATGCCACTCCAGGGCTTGACCGGCGGCCGGCCACTCATCCCACCCGCCTGGCCCCTCTAGCTCACCCCTGCTCTCTCTCCCAGCTGCTACCTCTCTCACTCATTCATATGCACACCACAGCAAATAACATCAGAGCTAAGCAGCAGCAACAGCAGAGTGAACTGTTAGCTGCAGGATCGAGCAATGTTGGTAGTACATCGATCCACCTAGTGGCTAGCTAGTTTCTCATTGATTGTGTGCGCTGTTGTGTCGTGCAGTTGAGCAGCAGCTTCGACCAGCTTGTGCTTCTTTCCAGGCTGTGCCTGTCGACTGCATGCATGTAGTTGTAGTGCTAGCTCTTGCTGGTGGTTGCATTGCAGAGGACTTATTCTATCTGCTAGCTGCTGCATCTAATCCAATCTGGATAATCCATGATATGCATAGATCCTTAACCTAAGCGATGATTGGCTTGCTAGCTAGTAGCTAGCATTCAAACACTGATCAGTCGGGGTTTATTTGTGCCTGCTCCTAGCTACGTAACGTACACCCTTGTTTCTCTCTAAGTACACCATATGCAGTATGCAGGTTGCAGGTATGATATATCCAGTTATATATGATAAACCTGTGCATGCTTGCATGCTGATTATTATCTAAAAAAAATGCTTGCATGCTGATATATTATATGTTCTGCATTATTGGCCATTCAAGTTTACACTGTTGTCACCACGGATTCAGGGTAGTAGGACATGCGTGTCGTCTGCAGGGAACTAGCTATACATACGTACCATTCTGTCGGCGACTGGGAGGCGAGCCTCCGCAGCGCCAATGAGCAAGGGAAAATGGGTGCGAGGCCTGAAAGCGGCCCTGTCCCCGGACCGAGGCCCGGCCGCCTGGCCGGACACTGCCGAAGGAAAAGACCTTGGTCCCGACGCTGCTGGGCGCGTCGAGACCGGATGGAAGGGAATGATGACACGAGCATTTTATCCTGGTTCAGGCCTCCACTGCGGGATAATAGCCCTACGTCCAGTCTTCGTTTAATGCCGAGCTTAAACGAGTACAAGGGGGTGAAGTCCGGGCTTTGGAAAGCCCGAGCCGAAAGTACGATAGTGCTCAAGGCCTGCGTGTGTGTGTTCTGATTACGGGCGCGAGAACTACCGCCGGGAACTAGAGCTTCTACGAGAGTGCAAGTGCTCCTGTTCTACAGTAGCTATTCTCCAAGTGAGTTGTGTGTATGCCGAAGTGAAGCCCCCCGTTGTTGTGGCTGTCGCCCTTTATAAGCGCCGCCGCCACCGTAGCTATCTTTGTCCGTTGAATTAGTCGTTGCCTTTTCGCCACGCCGGTAGCGTACCGAATCTACCGGGTAATCGAGTGTAATTCTCTGATCACCGTGCTGGACCGCTACCGGTCAGCACGTGTCCTTACCCATGCGGGCGGTTGACGGGACTGGCCGCCTACCCGTCAGAAGCTGCTGCCAGGCGCTCCTCGATACAGTGCGCGCATTTAATTCTCGATGACTGGGGACCCGAAACGTATCCTGTCCACGGCGCGTGATGATTTGCCTTGGATCCTGTCCCTTCGTACCCCAGAAGCCCGGAGGAAACAAGAGGCTCGAGCTTCCGAGGCGGGGAAGCTCGGGCTCGAGCTCGCCAAGCTCGGGCGCGAGCTTGCTGGCCCCAAGCTTGCGTCCTGTGGGGCCGTGGGTAAGTAAGTGGGCCGAAACTCCATAGGCCATATACTTCCCCCAACACATTCATATATATTTCGAGCGACACATTCAGGATAATGAATAATCTGCCTGCTTGTTCTTGGATAGGTTAATTGCAAGTTATTTACATAGCGGGATCCCTAAAAACAGTAACTTGACTGGCACTAGACTACTATATATCACCAGTACGAGGCTGACATCCCCTACATTGGCCATTGAACAGTTCTGCCTGCCTCAGGAACAGTTCAGAATATCAATTAGGTTGGGCAGTTCAAACGTAAATTTTGATACGCGCGGTTCGTCTGACAAGTACCATACACATTGATCTATAAATGAACCTCTTCCTCAAAATTAATTAATATACACATGAATACTAGCCAAAAATAAGTACACAAGAAACTAGGCAAGTAACCTGCAGATTGGCTAGTTCTTGGTTCTTGCGTGTAGTGGTAGTGTAGAAATAATCTTTGAGCCTCTGAGGTGAGGGTAGGGTCGCATTTACTTCCCCTCTACATCTATACAACGTTACAATTGTCTGAACGAATAGAGCGGAGTAGTATAGATATATTGCAACAAGTGAGTTGTCTAGCTCCTTGCAAATGCACAGCTAGCATTGTCCATCTTAAAAACAAACTTAATTTGAAAACGATATTCCGGTACTCTTTTACAGTAGATGACATGAACTGTTGTTTGTTGCCTGATTGTAATTACAAATCGGCCTCAAGTGTTTATGTACATATTCTTTGAGGTTAATTTTCATGTTCTGGTACACTGATGCGATGGTAAGACACCCTAGCTAACATATATAGCATTTGGCAGACAATTCACAGGCCTTTCCCTCGTGTGAACTTTATTCAAACATCTCCGTATGCATGGTCCCGGAAGTGACCACTTTTAACTGTTTTGGTCCGAATCCTACATGCTTCAGCATGGATTTTTCTTGCTGTTCTTCAGTAATTTTTCAGACATTTTGCCATCCCTACCATAGTAGGGTGCTGTTGACCTGTCACTAGCTAGAGCTGTAGGCAAATGACCACGTCGGTGATCCAATTCTTGGGCAATATCATTAGCAGGCCAGGAGCAAAAGAAGATTCTCTTATAAGTAGTATATATGTAAATGTGAAGGAAACAAAAAGTAAAAAAAAACATTTCTTTTTGTTTCTAAGCATTGATTTAAACAAGAGGCACAACCACTAGCCAATCAACTTTAAAATGTATCGAGAAGAGCATCCACTAATTAATTTTAAGTTGTTGATGCACTACTAGATTGCTTGGCAGCCCCATATGTACTTGTTGTTACTTAAAGCTGGAAGCAGGAGGCATAAAACAAATGAAACAAAGCACGCAAACCATGGTATTATTCATGTATGTGCTCCATGGAATCAATCGCTGATACCGAGAGTACCTTCTGCGCCTCCATAGAAACTTCCCATCCTCCAAAGCCAGCAAATCACAATTTGTAATCTATTCGAGGTACTTGAAATAAATAATATTAATACTAATGCAACGATCATTATAATAGAACTAGCCTAGATGACTTCTAGAGAAGGCAAGGACCTCCAAATGCTGCATGCATGGCACACAGTGCATGTGGCAATGTCCCTAATTAATCTTCCTCTATTTTAATTGAAATAATTGATTATTTGTCACTCCAAAGATCGATCATTGATAGTTGCCACCTAGTGTGTCTACGACAGATGAACTAAGGACCCACGTGTAAGTAATACATTAAGTGGCAAATAATCAATGATCAATCTTTGGAGTGGCAAATAATTAAATCTCTTATTGCTTTTCATTAGTTTGACATAGGAAGATTTGATTGATGTGATCTTCTCCTCCCTCAAGAGATAAAAAAAGAAGTTGCGATGTCCTTTTAGTGGAAGAGATCTTGTTTCTAGTTGGAACTGATCCTACTCCATACAGAGTTGCTTCCCAGCTGAAGATATATAATGTTTCAAGACCGTCCGGCCATCTGCTGGACAGGGGGAAGATAATGTTAGTTTCATGAGATGCCATACAGGGGGAAGATAATGTTTCAAGACCGTCCGGTGCCTCCTTTGGGATCGCCACGGGTTTACGCATCAACCCGGCCAAGTGCGCCATCTACCCCGCCAACTGCCAGGACCTCGACCTAGAACCCATCCTCCAGGGCTTCCCGGGTGCCACGGCTTCCTTCCCTTGCAAATACCTCGGGCTGCCCCTTCATACCCGGGCCCTTGGCAGAAGCAGCTTCCTCCCTCTCATCCAGAAGATAAAGGACCGCCTTCCGTCCTAGAAAGGAAAGCTTCTTTCCAAGGCTGGACGCCTCGTTCTAGTCCGGTCTGTCCTCTCGGCGATGCCTACTTACTTTGCGACCGTCTTTCGCATCCCAAAGTGGGCTATTAGGAAGATTGACAGACTTCGCCGATCCTTCCTGTGGGGGGTGACGACTCCACGACCAGTGCCCGCTCCCTCGTCAAGCTGAGCACGATCACGCCTAAGAGCCCCAGGAGGTCAGGCATCCCGACCTAGGTCGTGCCGGCAGGGCACTAAGGCTGCATTGGCTTTGGCACAGCTGGAAATCCACGAACAGGCCTTGGAAGGGCGCTTCCCTACTGTGTGACTCGTCGGACCGGGCACTCTTCCAGGCGGCCACCTCCATAACCATTGGTAATGGCAAGAAGGCCCTTTTCTGGTCCTACCACTGGCTCAATGGCTCCGCCCCCGCCCTGCTAGCACCTAACCTTTTCCGCATTTCCAGAAGGAAGAACGGTACGGTGGCCCAACAGCTAGCCAACCACAACTGGATTCGCTCCTTAAATCGGCTAAACAGTCCAACCCACCTGCGGGAATTCCTCCTCCTCTGGCGCCTTCTGCGAGACGTCACCCTGTCAGACGCGCAAGAGGATGACATCTCTTGGACTGCCCACGCCTCAGGCTCCTACTCGGCCAGGTCGGCGTACCGGCTACAGTTCCTTGGTAGCATAGACTTCGCCCCCGCCAACGCCATTTGGATGGCCTAGACGGAAAGCAAATGCAAGTTCTTCATGTGGACGGTGGCCCTGCAGAGGATCAATACAGCGGAGGTCCTGCAGGCCAAGGGCTGGCCTCATGAACCGTAGTGCATCCTGTGCGGAAACCAGCAAGAGACCCAACACCACCTCCTGTCTGTCTGCCCCTTCTCCAAAACAGTTTGGCAGCAAATGCTCAGTCCACTCTCTACCCCTTCTCCCCGCTAGGAGGAAGACCTTATTACCTGGTGGTTGCGCACAATCCTGCCTCTCCCCAAGTCCGAGAGAAGGGTGCTTAGCGGGCTGATCACTTACACGGCTTGGAACATCTAGAAGGAGCGGAACCGACGGATATTCTAGCAGGAGAACCTCCAGCCGGCCCAGATTTGCGGGCTGATCAGGAACGATGTTAGAGCCTGGGGGCAGCTCCCCCCTGCTTTGGTGGAACCCGACGCTTAGTCTCCACACCACCCCTGTCCCCCCCTCTCTCTCTCTCTCTCCCTCTCTCTCTCCCTCTCTCTCTGCCCCCCTGCCTCCCTTGTAAATAACTTTTTCATCTTTTAATTGAAATGGCAGAGCGCCTGCCCCGTTTGCTCGAAAAAATGAGATGAGGTGCCATGCATGCATAATTCAGATTTCTCCCGTCATGCCAAATGTCATAATTGCATTGCATTTTTGTAATCAAAACAAAGAAAGAAAATAGTAGTACTACTTGCGAGGCTATTGTACAGTGAAATTAAGCATGCCGCAGAAGGCAGATCAGGTGAGATCAGATTGTTGAGCTACGGAAAACCAGGCAGAGACATTAATTGAGACAATATTCTTGTTTTCGTACTACGAGAGTGGGAGCACTAGAGTGAGAGTGAGGCTCCTTCAATGGAGTTCTCATACTTGCATCGTCCTTTCGCTGCCTTCGGAGTAATGGTAAACTGAGAGGCCTTCCATGTCTCCTGCAGCTGCATGCAGCATAAAGTCGACTTGAGGTTCCTTAATTAGGATTTGGTTCCTTTCTGTTTGGATTCAGTTGCCATGCAAATCTTGGCCAGGACCTTAAGATATGGAGCAGTGCAAGTTTAAATGTACTGCCCTGAAATTATTTATGAAACAACCACCATGCACCGTCCAATTATGATCTGTAAGCTTTACACACAGGATGGTTGCCTTCTCGCTAAGGAGAGAATTTGATATATTATATCACAACGGAGAAAAAAATCTGCGATAATCAGCCCTATGCGCCAAAGAAAACCCCAATTCTGAAATTTATGATTTGAATGAATTTTGTCCAAAAATTGGCTAATTACACCCACCCCGGCAGTAAAAACGGGGAGTTGTATTATCAACTCCCTGATCATGAGACATGTCAATGCAAAATAACTCATGATTCCGAAATATGTTTATAATTTTTTTTAAAAAAATGGAACAAATTAAGTTTTGGCCTCTACATTGTAGGACATTCTCTACATGATGGGACATACACAACCTTTCATATATAGCACAGAGATCGAATCTAGATAGGTGTGAATAAACAACTTTACTCCCACAACTAGGCTTAAGTCCATATATATATATAAGAGAGAGAGTTTTGCTATCATTAGTTGCTTTGCGTCGTGTTTGCAAAATTGGTAATCGAATTGGACGATCCGAAGCGACCATCTCCTTCGTCTCGCTGAAATCTCACTACTGACAAAATTTCATATTTTTTTTGAATTTTTTACTATTTATTTCGTATTTTTGAAAATCCATGATCTAATTAGTTGTAAACCTCCAATAATCCCGGATTTCAAAAATACGAAATAAATAGTAAAAAAAATTTTAAAAAATAAAATTTTGTCAGTGGTGAGATTTCAGTGAGACGAAGGAGATGGTCGGTTCGGATCATCCAATTCGATTACTGATTTCGCAAACACGACGCGAAGCATGGAAAGATCCAGTAAAAGAAATACTGAAGTAGAGACTTTTGACCGCTGAATAAATATCAAGCAGCTAGCACTTTTTTTCCGAGGAAGCAACAACCCATTGCGGCACATGCTATACTTTTGTAAAAAAGAAAATATCCCTAGATCCTTATTACACGCGTCACCAGACATGATAAGCAATCCTATTCCAATAATGTCCCAATAGGCTAAGAAAATGATGTGATATTGTCCAGCCAGATCCAGTAAGAGAAAGAGATGGGGATGGAAAAACCAATACTTGGGTCCTCCTGTTTGAAGGGTCAGCATGACAAAAGATTCTTCTCTTTACTCAACAATTCTTTTCAGCTTAAATTTATATTATAATCTACAGCGAGATATTTGTTTTTTTACAAGTCAAACGCTCTGGCGATTTGTAGTTTTTTTTTGAAAATCTTAATGTTTCTTCTCAAAACTCTCAAACCAATTTTTTTATTTTTTGGGACTCTAGTCTCTTATCAAGGACATACAAATTTTCTTATTATAATAGACTTCAGCTTTTTATTTGAAGCACTCGAATTGAAAAGGCACAATTTCTCAATCAGTTTGTCGTCTTTTGACTTGGTGTGCAAATAAAAAATATTATTCTCCTCAAAAAAAGAGATCCGTAATAAAAAATGGGACGCTTTTCTGAAGAGCAATGAGCTACGGGAATAAAGCTCAAGTAATGTTTCAGCATTTACTTAAGGATATTTCAAACCAAACGAGCATGTTTCACATAAGAAATAAGCAATGAAACATGGATGGAGTACTAATAAAACATGCAACAAGTACCGATGAAACATAGCAAAAGTATTAGTGAAACATCACGAGAACATCGTTAGAATACTAATGAACCATGGCAAAAGTAGTAATAAAAAATCATTAAAGAATTGATGAAACATTGTCGAAACGATGTTTCCGCAATTATTCAAATATGTTTCTCCTCATACAAACAAAAATGTTTCGTAAGAGCAAAAATTATGTTTTATTAGAGCAAATACAATGTTTTAGCAGAGTAAAAACCAATGTTTCACAAGAACAAAACCATGTTTCAATGAACAAGCAGAAATGTTTCACATACAGGGAGTTTCACCAAATCAAAAACCATGTTTTGTACATACTAGGGTGATGTTAAGTCAAGTATATTGTACATCTTTTTCATATAGCTCCTTGCTCCTTCCAATGAAATACCAAGCCCTCTCACGCGGTGAGCTCTAGAAGGGGGCCGGTCGAAGACAGGGCCGACAGTATTCCAAGCAGCACAAGAGCTCTCCTCGCCACCCCTTACCTGAGAGAAAGGTAGAGAGAAAGAGGTAGAGAGGGATGAGATGGGGAATAGAGAGAGAACAGAAAAGAAATAGGGAAAGAGGGGGCACGGGAGAGAGAAGAGGGCACGGGGGCGGCGACGTCAGCGGCCGGTGAGCAGCCCTTTTTTGCGTTAATTTGGTGGAGAGAGAGAAATGTGTGATCAGCTATGAAAGGATAAGGGATGGAGGATGGAATGGATGGATTGACGCATAGGAAAAGCAGCACATTCGATCAAAGCAGGAGAGGAGGAAGGAAAAAGCGTGGGCGGGCTGCGCGGTGCGGGCGTCCGCGCTCAAGTAATTTCACTAAAAAAATGATTTTTTTCAGGTGAAAAATGATATTCTTATGAAAAGAAAAATATTTCAGAATTATGTTGTTGTTTCCTCCTTTGCCTTTTTTCCTGGCATATGTGTGGATCTAATTCCTAGGGTCTTCAACTCTTTTAAAATGAGTTTATTGTTGAAGAGCTTTCAGCTTTATGCAGTCTATCACCAGTACCAGGTACCTTGAGCTTTAGGCACGAATCACATCTGATCATTTGTTAGTGGGTAACATCAGAATTTTGATCGATGGCTAGCGGCGGCGTGGCAACGATGTGTTACAACAATGTCGCTGGGAGGGAGGGGGGATGTTCAGTAGCCACCAATGGCGCGGGGCGACGATGCGGGCTGTGGTGACCAAGTGGGGCTGACGGATGATGGTAGCACCATGAGAGAGTGTGTGAGGAGAAGGGGAGAAAAAAATATTGTAATACTTTTTATTGGAATGCAGCGTCTTTTGAGAGCCGTAGGATCTAGCTTGATGAATGATTTAGATTTCCAGTACTTCGAGGTTCAGGTTTTATAGACCGTAAAATTACTCCAGGTTGAAACTTTTTGAAGAAAAGAATACTGAATCGAACAGACTCAAGTTATACAAAAATTGCCAACTTAGTTCATGCTAAATGTCCTTAAAAATGAAGGCCTCTAGCAGCCAAAAACTTAACTAGTTCATGCCATGTATTTTACCATTTACATACATGTCTTTGTCCATGCTAAACTCATTCTGCTTACTCGACAGATCGAGGTGATCCAACAGGTTGAACTGCTGGTATTCTCGTAGGAGAGGGAAGCGAGGTTCGAGAACCCGGACGGGCAGGCTCTACCAATTTAGCACAGCTTGGTCCCTGGTAGACTTGAGGCTCAACTTTCTATTTTTCCAGGTACGAATCTAATGGTATGAACCTTCAAATAAATCCAGGAGTAAAATTTGAGATACACTAAAATGAATATGGATTGTCCATTCTCTTTTATCTAACAACTTGGATTATTTTAATTTTTTTTATAGTACAGGCATAATATATATTTTTTAGGTAACCTTTTAAATGAGCAATCAGATCCAAAAATATACTGCCGTTGTGTAGGATGAATTTCTCTGGAGCTATTAGTAAACTAATCCATTGCAAAAAGACCGAAATTTTTCGACATACTCTCTGAACTGTTTTCTTTTGATTTCCGATTCTCCTCCGGTAACTCCTGTCTTCACTAGCCGGAAAGTAGCCCCGAGCAGAATAGTCGATGACATTGTTAGCTAGCGAAATTTTTTTTATTTTTAACCTTTTTTAAAAAATTAATTTAAAATTAACCCTGGTAAAAAAATATTTTTATTTCTAACCCTTTTAGACGCGCCACTCGAGACGGCGCGGCTCACAGAAACTGCCGCGCCAGTGCATGTGGCGCGGCAAGAGTGGCCACGGTGGCGCCCACGGCCGGCAAGGATGGCGTGGCAGGTCGCGGGCCCAGCCCGCGCCACCCGCTGGCGGCAGCAGATCGACCAGATGGGACCGGTACACCTTCCCACTCGGCTCATGGCGCGATCGCCCGGCATGCCATGCTTGCTGGCGCAGCAAGGCTCGATCGAAATACATGCAGAGCTCCTCCTAGCTCGGCCATTCTTCATTTTCTCTCATTTCACCTCTTCTCGAATCACTCTTCTCCTCCTCCAATCCCCAAAAACTTTGAGCATTAGATCTGGCAAGTTTTTTTTGGGAAAAGACTGCATTTCATCATGGCAGGTGACCCTCTCTCCTTTGGTGTCTTTTGGTTGCATTTTTTTTGTAATTTTCAATTGATTTAGGGTTAGGGTTAGGGTTAATGTTAGGGTTCTAGTTAAACTTAGCGTGGAGATGTATGGATTGCGTAGTGGATTTGTCTCCATTAATAATCTTTTGAAGATGTATAGATTGTGTAGTGAATTTTTTTTCATAATATTTCATGAATTTTTTAATTGATTTATGGTTAGGGTTAGGGTTAGGATTCTAGTTAAACTTAGCGTGGAGATGTATGAATTGCGTAGTTGTTTTGTCTTCACTGATGATCTCGTGAAAAAACCTAGATTGTGTAGTGAATTTTTTTAAATATTTGATTTAGTAGTAATGTTAAGCCTAAGATGTATGTTTATGCGGAGTACGTTTTGATAAAATAATTAATTTTTCCGCCATCCTGCACTATATTGTAGGAAACGATAGTGGGACGGCGAAGCCATTCCTCAAATATGAGAATTACCTTAGGGGTAAGAATGCTCCAGTTCGGGCCTCACCGTTTCCGTTTCCACTTTGTGAGCACGGCCTTCCTGCGGAGGTTCAGCAGTCGAGGGACCATGATACTGCCGGTAGAGCCTTCTACACTTGTGGTGTGAAGAATGAAGACATTGGCGGGTGCTTTTTTCGGCAGTGTTGGTTTTTCGAGTGGATTGATGGACCTGAAAAGTTTGATCCGAGGATCCGGCTGTTCCCATGGCGCTCCATGGAAACTAAGCCAATGCAGCATTTCAGGCGTTGGGTTCCTCCTCCACCAAATCCACCGGAAATGACAACGGAGGAGAAGGCGGTGGCAAGTGCTAACCGGGTAGTAAACCTACCTCTATGTCATTGCTATGTTCAGTCCATATTAGTACGGCCTAACCTAGGGGTGGACTTTATCCCCTTCTTCCGTTGCTCGCGCAACGATCGGGTAAGTGTATGCATGCCTAGTCCATATGTAAGTTAGTCTCATGCATTGAAGTAGTTCGATAACAATGTTATTTTTTGTAGGATGGATGGCCTCTCTGTGATTTCCAGGAGTATATTTATGGACGCAAGGCTTGTTGGCCATCTAATGAGGAAGTGGAGGCCTTCAACTCTGGCGAGAAGAATTGGCCATGTGAGCAATATCCACCCACTACATGTAAGTGCGGCATACCGGCTCGTATAGGTGTTGTGCCATCGGAGCTTGGGTATGGATGGTATTGTGGCAACTCCTATGGTGAATTTTCGGTACGATTTACTTACATATGTTTTATTTAAAATTAAAATACCACATTGCATGTTCAGCTTGATGATAGTCGTTTCCGTAATATTTGTAGGAGAGACGGACGTGCGACTGGGAGGCATATAGCGGAAAACAGGACTTCGAAGCTGAGATTTTGAATTTGTGTGACCAGGAACAAGCTAGGAGAGTAGAGAAGAGGAAAAACAAGATAAGGCATGATTATAGTGTACTCATGCCGTCTGCTGAGGAAACTAGCTCGCGCCAAGTACGGTCTGAACACGTAGCCCCACGTCGGTCGATCGCGTGTACGGGGGGGCGGGCGTGGGCAAAGTCTGCAATACACAGTTATAGCACTGCATTAGAACCTGCCAATTTCAAATGTAATGCGTAGACAAGAATAACAAGCCGAACCTGGCGGTCGTCTGCGATCGCTCGTGCACAGTGCTCCCGCTCGTAGGTAGTCTCAAGGAGCGGGTACCGAGGGTCCACCATCCTGCATAAATCAAGTAACAAAGTTAGTTATCGGCACATGTATTCAAAACAAATATACAAATAAACATAACAGATTTTCAAATGGCCCTTTACCTCACCACGTTTTGTACCCCTAGTACAACCCTTAGCCATTTTTGTCGTCGTGCTCCTAGTGTTGGGCTTTTTCTTATGGGTACTCGCATTGTGCCCAACTTTGTGGCACTTAGAGCATCGGACCTCCCCACGAACCTCGTCAAAATCACCGGTTCCGTATCTATCATCACCATACCCGTTAGTCTGGTCCATCTCCCCACGAAGTCTTTTCTTCTTCCGTCGTCCCTTCTTATTTTTCAAGAGGGCAGGATCAGGCACATAATCGTCGCCAGTATACTCAGGCCACTGAGTGGGATCAAGGTAAGGCTCGAATGTAGGTTCCCAAATCTTTAGTGTGTGCGACTTCAGATAGAGTGCGGACATGTATTTGTCAGATTTGTGGTCGACGCCTCGCGCCAAGCAAGCGGTGATCATATGCGAGCATGGGGCATGAAGAAGTTGCGGAACCTTGCAGGTGCACTCCACTTCCTCGATGTCAACTTTGAAGTTCCGCCACCAAACGCCACCACCGGATTAGTCCTCCCCGCCGACCTAACAGTATAGACCACTCTATTCGGTCCGTGTGCTTCAGCCATGTGGTTTAGAGCCAAGTTCTCCTCCTGCTCCAAATGTGTGGCACCAGCCTTTCCCACTCTGCCCCTCCATCAATAGCATTCTTGGCCATACCCCACCGATCAACGAAGTACTTGTTACATTTTTGGAAAGAGTATTGTACTATTCCAGAAACCGGCAAAGCACGAATTCCTTTGAACACATTGTTCCATGACTCGGCGCCGTTTGTCGTCATGATGCCATACCGACAACCTCCTTCGTCGAAGGCAAGCGCCCACTTGCTCTTGCTCATGAGCTGTTCCGCCATCCATGCCCTCGCCCGGTCGTTCAACATGTTATCTAGCTCTTTCATGTTCTTCTCGAAAATTTTCTCTTCTCTAGCACAGCAAACCTGCTTCACCTTCGCCACCACCTCCTTCTTCTTTTGTCTTTCCCAAATATTTGCCGCAAAGTGCCTCATGCACCACCTGTGCTCGAGCGGTGGAAATCCGTGGATTTCTTCCCTAACCGCGTTTAGAAGACCCGGGTGACGGTCGGAGATCATGCAAACCTTCCTGCCTTTGCCCAGAACCTCGTGCCTCACAATCATCATGAACCATGCCCAGCTCGAGTTGTTCTCGCTCTCCACCAAGGCAAATGCAAGAGGCACCAATTGATCCTCCGGATCCACCGCGACGGCCGTCATCAGCACACCATTATATTTGCCGGTAAGGAAGGTGGCATCGACGAGTATGACCGGCCGACAATGCTCAAAAGCCTCGGCGCACTGCTTGAAGCACCAAAAGACACGCCGAAGCACCTTCCGTGTGTTGCCATGCTCATCGACTAAGGAACCATCACCCGTGTACGTATAGAACTTCGTACCCGGGTTGAAATGTTTAATTGCACTCAAGATCCTTGGCACCATGTTGTAGGCCTCCTTCCAGTCCCCAAATAGCATCTGAGTGGCGTGTTGCTTCGCCCGCCATGCCTTTGAGTACTTCACACGATACCCAGTGAACGCAAATATGGATTCTATCAATGAAGCAACCGACACGTTGTTATCCGCCGCGACAATGCCAGCGATACGACGGCCTAGGTACTTGGCAGTGTTTTGAGCATACACCTTTTTGTCTTCGACGAGCCACATGTGTGAGGTTGCCTGACACGAGTTATCTTCCATCTCTGACTATACTTGTCCAACCGAGCCCACACACCCCATAGGCATCCTTGTTTACAGTTCACAGTGTATCGCACTTTGACATCAGAATGAGTTACGGTGTACGGCCTATGATGCCTCACCGCATAGTCCATCGAAATCTTCGCAATCGCCGCAACGTGTCGAATTTCATACCCTTTCGGATTTCCAAGTTCTCAGCATCTGGCAGAACCTCGGTTGACAACAGGCCACTCTCACATATTGCCATGTGGCTTCGGCTTAGGTTCTCGAAGATGCCCACGGTCGGCATGTCGACATGAACTGCCTTCAGCTGCCTCCTCTTCTCAGCTGACAATCCGTGCAATGCTTGTCGTCTATCCACCATGGCTAGGCTACGAACCTCCAGCACGGCTTCGTCATCCACCTCATCTTCGTCCTCCTCCCCATCTTGTTCGCCTTGTACCCCATCGTCTTGTACGGCTTCCTCATCGGCGGATTCATCCTCCCCATCGTCTTGTACGACTTCCTCATCCGCGGATTCATCCTCTGATCCAACAGAGATTTCATCTACGTCCACGTCATGTTCTTCCTCTTCAAATACTCCATTGTCAAACTCATCCATAGCAAAGTCACTACCGAAGTTAATGCAGGGTTCTCTGTCCGCCTCCGCAATAGATGCTTCACATGTGACCTGGGTGTCGACACCTATACCCACCTCTTGGGTCAAAGGCAGTACTTCCTCCTGAACTCTCTACTCGGCTAGTCCAATACAAAAATCAACCACCACCTCCCAACAACCGACGTTTGAATTTTTCACGACCTCCTTATAGTTACTCCAATCCGACTCGGATGAAATATTCAACATAACATAGTGAGCCCTAGCCTTCCCACAATCAAACCTGCCATGCATTACCAATTCACCTTCACCAACACCACACCTCAGTACAGACCGACATCGGGACACTAAATCACCATAGCTTGGGCTTCTATCAAACAACACAACCTCCTCCTCCATATTCTCAAATTCCCCATTTGCTCTAACAGTTCCCCGTAAAACAATCGAACTAAACGATCCATCTACACAAATTATACAACACATACAACTAATTAGCCCTAACATGGAAAATTACAGAAAATTGAATAATGTTCAATCGTATATAGCGCACGAAACGTGAAAAATGCTTTTACCCTATAATATTGTAAAAGGACGTACGTACGAATAGAAAAAAAATTCATCATGATTATACATAATATATTTTCATCATGCATATACTACATATATATAGCTACACCTACGCTTTCCCTAAATTTGAAATTTCAACGACAAATCGAAACATGCAACAAATTTCACACGTTACAAATATGGACAGAATGTGCGCTGCGTATCCCACGGTACTTAGATTAAACTAAACAATCTAAAATCCAACTAAATCGGGCACTTTAACTAAAATCCTAATTTTCAAACAACCACGAAATGCGATAGATCCGGTGACAAATAGCTCAAGTGGTGAGGGAGATTACCTTGCTAAGAGGGTGGGCAACGCCTTTTCCTACGAGAATCGGCCGGAGATGGACGGGGCGGCGGCCGACGGGCGGTGGCGCGGCGGCTCTTGCGGCGGAGGAGGAGAGGAGGAGCATAGAAATGCGCCAGCAAAGGGCTCGACCCGATAGTTACAAGGTTCTGCCGCGCCAGGCGGGGTGGCGCGGCAAAGGTGGGTCCCGCCAGCGTCGTCGAACATGTGTGTAAGTGTACAGGTCAGTCCTGCCGCGCCAGGCGGGGTGGCGCGGCAAAGGTGAGGCCCGCACCTGCCACGCCATCCCTTGCCCGACCGCGGGCGCCACCGTGGCACCCTTGCCGCGCCACATGCACTGGCGCGGCAGTTCCTGTGAGCCACGCCGTCTCGAGTGGCGCGTCCAAAAGGATTAGAAATAAAAATATTTTTTTACCAGGGTTAATTTTAAATTAATTTTTTAAAAAAGGTTAAAAATAAATTTTTTTTCGAGATTAGCGTCCTATGAACCCCCTTATTAGGCTGGACGGATCGGCCAGCTTTTTTTTTTTTTTTGGTATTTGCTTTGTAAATAGTGCTCGATCTTTCTCCTAATGGATATAACCGACAGGTTATGTTTGAAAAAAAAGTCCTGTCTTCGGTTATCCATTTTAAAGTCTTCTGAGGTCATGTACAATAGTGATTAGAGAGATGCTTAGGAAAGAAAATAGGTTTTTTTTTACCACGTAGGATCGTGCTCAGGGAGGTTGCAGAAAGAGGGAGTGCTTAACTAAGCATTTATGCTTAGTAGGTGTTTAGGGGAGGCCGTAACATTTAAATACCTATAAAAGCCTTTTTTTGCATTAGACGAGAGATTTTTTTACATGGTGATGTGACATGCTCTCTCTCGTTAAACACTTGTGTATAAACATCTTACATTGTACATGTTCTATTGACCATTATGTTCACAAGACTCAATCTTGGCTTCTTCCCCACCATCCCTACCGCTTTTTCAGTGAGGTTTCCTAGAGTGATGACATCTTATTGCTGCTAAGACGACTAGAGCTACCAAGAGAACCTTCAATGGGTTCGTCATCTACGTCACTTGGAACATGAAAGGAGTGTAATAGACACATATTTCGAAATGTGTCATCTAACCCATTGTAGTTCTCCAAGAAGATCTCATCCTTTGGGAGAAATCTACCTCTTAATCATGTCTTTGTTGGACGGCATTTTCCATCCCGTAATTATTGTATTTTTGATCTTCTTTCTTAATAGAATTGGTAGAGCTCTTGCCATTTGCATAAAAGAAAAAAATTCTTCCAACAGCTTCTATCCCTCTCCCTTGTTCAACATTGAAATGCTTCTCGATTTGTTTTTTATTTGCAGAATGAACCATGAGTTTAACCAAAGGCAAAATGAAGTCTCATCTACGGCCGCACGTCAATCTTAATTCTGCAGGTAGTCTCATCCGTTCGGATCGTTAGGCATTCCATTTATTTTTTGTACCTTTTTTATTCAAAGGAATTTCAAAGAAAAATGGAGGGATCCAATTCAAAGGAGAAGAAAATCTTATAGAGATGTTTGATACAAAAGATTGCATCAAAGAAATTTTAGATTTTAGAAGATAAGAAAATTCCCTCCAAATATTAGGATTTCAAGCATGAGGTCTAACCTTTTTTAAAATCCCTTTGAGAATTCCAATGCAACTTTCTATCTCCATTCTGAATCTACTCAATTATTATGTATTCTTAAAATTTATATTTTTTTTCCTGTGATGCGATCAAACAATATGCTTGAACAATTTCTTTAGATCTTGTTCGATTCAACATGCATAGATATTTCAAATCCAGTGTTTTTCTTAATTTTGTGTTTTTAGAATTCTGGAAAATAAAGAAGCGTTAAACCAATAGACATTCGTTTTCTAAAACATGCAGCATTACGAGTTCTTCAAATTGCCCTCATGACCACACCAAATCCTACCCAAATAAAATTTCTCAACTATCCGCTGAAACTCTTTCCCAAGACCAAGCAACTGGCTGACTTTCAGAGAAGCCTTAAAACCAAAGAAATAATAGTATTTCCTAGCTAGGGAAGAATACCTGTGTGTTACTGCAATAGTATTCAATCCCTTGTCATGTCATCGTTGAAGCATCCCATCCTTACATGTCATTATATTTTAAATGTTTATATAGCTTAAATAAAAAGGACAAAATTCACCGATATCATACAAGGTAAAAAACTTGCAAATTGCATTGGTGTGTAAGGTTGAGATATGTGCTGGCACTGAAGGGATTAGAGACATTTGCACTGGCACACAAAATTTTTTCATTTTTTCCTTTTTCCCTCTTTCCTAATACCTTGATCCTCTTGCCATAATAATATCACTATAAAGAAGTCTATTTTTTTTACTCACACCCACATGAAGTTCATGTTTACTATTAAAAGAGCATAATTGTAGTGGTACTAACTTTATATCTCGACCCTCCATTCCATCTAATGGTCCAAACATCGTAAGCATACTTTCTATTTATTTGTGCTTGCCTTCTTTTTTAAGTGTATTGTATTTTAGAAAGTTTTTGATCAACTAAAGATATATCAAATCATTCTATTTATCTTGTTTTCTTATTTCTTCATGTTGTATTTTAGAAACTTTTGATGAAATTAAGATATACCAAATTAGAGGATGTGAAAGCATGACATAGTCTAGCACGGAAACAAAGCTGAATATGACAAAGCACATCGCAATCGAGTGTGAAATGCTAAAAGTGGAGATAAGGGTGTGATCCAAACAAATCAAATATGTAGAGTGAAAAGTAATATAATATTTATTCTTGCAAAACACATACACTTGGCTAGTACAAAGAGACACCTAAAGCAGACAAGTACTTTGATGTAGTACCAATAGTTAATTTCATGTAAGAGTATAAAAAAATAACAATGACCCCACAGCTAAAAAATGAGCGCCCCTACCCAAACCCTAGAGCAGCCACTCGTCACCCCCCTCCTCCCTCTCCGACAGCCTCGCCAGCAATGAAAGAGAGAGGTCCCACGCTTCTTTTCCTTCCTCTCTCCCTCCCCTCCCTTCCCCTCGGTTGAACAGGTGGGGGTGGCATCTATGACAGCTTAGCGGAGTTTGGAGTGATGACCACCGGGGGAAGCTCGTGGCGGTCTCTTGGGCTACCGGCGACATGGCCTTGGCTGGTGGCTGAATCTCAAAGGCACATTGGCTGGATCCGGTGCAGAGGCTTCTCGTGGTGGCAGGATCTAGTGTGATGGTGGCGCCATGGAGCTCCGGCGGGAGGCCAAGGCTTAGCGTGTCATTGTCCTGGCCAATGCCACCAGATCTGGTGCAGGTGAACTTGGCGATGCTAGAGGCAACTAGATCTTGCTTGAAGTAGCATGGATCCGACGCGGCTGGGTCCAGGGTGGTGGTTCTTAGCATCGACAATTGCATCAGGTGCTCATCCGTCTATTCGTTAGTCTTCGATCCTATTGCAAGCGATCGTTGGCTGGTTGCGGTAGGTGTCTCATCTCGGAGCGGTACGTAGGCGGCGTCGGTGGGTTTGGCTGCCAAACGTGCGACCGGGCTATTTGGGTTGTCGTTGGTCGCTGGTGCTAGAGAACTGGTCGGCGGCGGCATGTCCTAATCGCATGTGGTCGGTTGGGTGAGTGATGAACTATGGTGACAAGCCCTGCAACGGCGATGAGTGGCGAATTGGGTGTTGAAGTGTCAATCTTGAGAGAAAAATCTTTTTATGGCTTTTTAGTCGGATCCAACAACGACGACGCCCCGGGATACCGTTACCTTGCTATAGTCTCCGTTGAGGAGTATTGGTCTTCCTACACATTCGGATTGTCTCTTTATTCATTAATTCAATGGGTGGTATAACATTGATTTTTGAAATATTACACTTGGTTTCGATCGGTCAACATTAGATTCTTCTCCAGACTGGTTGATTTGACCGTTTGCTCTCTTTATCCTTTTGAATGATGTAAGAGGCTTTTGGAATTAGGACTATGGAATTGTTCTTATGAAACCGCGAAACCGCAGAGGAATGCCATGGTGGTCGGTGGCCATCTTCTATGTGATGATGCATAAAACTACAACCGTCAGGATATTAGGATTGTTTGGTTGTTCTGAGATGGAAGTCTATTACTTTTTTTTTCTTGCCTTAGTGTGACAATTGTTCATTATTTCATTTTGATTTTAGCATCTTCTCTATAATAAACGTTTAACTTTTGGTTGTGTAATGGCCATATGGATCCTTGGTTAGTGTAGAGGCTGAAAGTTAATTCCATTATTACAAAAACAATCAACAGCTAACTCAAACTTCTGTTGTTACCGAAAATCTGAGCTGCATGTACCAGAGATGGAGGAATATTCTTGAGCTGGTGGACTACAGGGTGTAAGATCGGAGAGACGAGCATATTTTGGGATGGAAGGCTGGAACGGTACAGCACATTTAGAGGCAGCTGGTAGCATTTTCATGATCAACTCTTGTCGTTGCTGGTAGGGTACAAAGCAGTATATATAAATGAGCAGTAGTACCATGAATGATGAACGAGAAGAGCTCAGCTAAAGGATCAGGACCCCACCCCCTGCGACCGACTGCCACCCTCATTTTCCCTCCTCACTCCCCGATTTAAAACTTGGAACGACCAAGCCCAATCATTGGTGCCATGAATTTCTGCAAACACAAGGTGAAATTTGGAGGCTCAATTGGTTTATTAATTGATATTAAGGACCAGTTTGATTTTGGAAGCCAATTTTGCTACACTTTGTCTCTAACCTTACCACTTTTTCTTACAAAACTTAAGATGTGACAAAATATAACATTTGTTGACAAGCTTAGGACATCAATCAAACGACCTCTCGGTCTAGCTAGGTTTTACTCACAGTACTATCTTAATTGGAGGATGAAAGGCGTGAGTGGCTGAAATGCTTATAATATTTTTTTTATAAAACATTATTATATACTTGAAATCGTGGATCCTAAATATTTGAAAATATTTTGTAACTTCAAATAATTCATACAAGGTGCATGTACTACCTATGTTCGCTTTTACTTTGACATTTTTTTACTTTGCATTCCAAGATGCAATTTTGGCCGTTACTTTTTAAACTAAACTTTTTAGTTTAGGATCTCCTTTTTGTTGGCCGTGCTAGGAAAGGGGTCCGAGTTGATTGGTTGATCGGATTGGTTTCTAACTTTCTTATGACCCACTTTAGATCTTTTTCCTCGAGTTAGAGCCTTGAGTAGATGTGTAGGGAGGTGCTATGGTCATAAAATGGTTGTCTGCATTTGTATTGTGGGGGAATGAATATGGTGGAGTCGAATCCATGTAAAAAGTTTTACTCACAACATTGCTACACACCAACCAAATTTTTTATAAAAAAAGAACTCTTAGACACATGTGCTACATACAAACCTTCCCTAACTAATGAGTTATAACAACATGTAATCACATCTCTCTAAACTATATTTAACTAGGTGCATTATTAAGTATAGTACCCAAAACTACAATGAACTATAATTTTCACTAGTCACTAAAATACCCTACTCATGCTATATTACATGGCTAACCTACCAAGGTTTTTTTTGTAACTAAGGATGTGTTTGGTTGGTGACCCTCACTTACCATGCCAACAGATTGGTCATAACTAATCTAGGGCATGAACAATTCGTTGGAAAATTTGTGTTGTTTGGATTGAAACAAATTGAGTATGCCAAGCTTTGGTAAGACATTGTTTGGTTTGTTGTCAATCGAGTGACATCAAGGTTGAACTAAAATAGATAAATACAAAAATCATAAAAATTATGTAGAGTGAATTTAGAAAATCAAATAAATACCAAATATCAAATTAATTTGAATAAACATAAAAAAATGTAGAGGTAAACTTTGGATTTAGATGAATTAAGAATTTTGCTTCATGCAATTTGGACCAAAAATAAAAAAGATATCAAAATCGAAAAATCGAAATTGAAACAAAATAAACGGGAACAAATTATCCCTACTTACTAGCATTCTCGCACTGACATGTGGACCTGCCTTCGTTGGTTGTGTGTGCCTTTCATGGAGGAGAAATCCCCATATTACATAGGCATGGCCATTGCTTGGTAAGGTAAACGAGGGTCACAA
Organism: Olyra latifolia; assembly: GCA_036346145.1. Classification (NCBI taxonomy): domain Eukaryota; kingdom Viridiplantae; phylum Streptophyta; class Magnoliopsida; order Poales; family Poaceae; genus Olyra; species Olyra latifolia. The sequence goes on along the minus strand of CM070528.1, from coordinate 53,959,912 downwards.
TCCACACGGCCTAAGAATGAAACTTGTGTATATTTACCTGAAGCCCAAAATCTCCTCTCCTCTCTTCCCTTCTTTCTTCTCTTCTCTTCTTTTGTTTCCCCCAAACAAGCGAGTGAGCAAGGGCGCGACTGCGGCGGGCTCGATCAGGCACCTTATATAGTCGTATATCACCCGTGCAATCAGCCATATGCAGGCTTATCTCCCACCCACCAAGCAACAAGTGACCACATGGCACAACAGTCAGGTCACTTCCAGCAGTCATCTGCCACCCAATGGTCGGCAAACGATCGCTCAACTGTTGGACTATATATGCCACCTCAACGCAGAGGCGCACTAGCGTGGCTTAACACACCACGTATATCACCCTTCAGTTGGGGGATTGAGATCCTCTACCTTATTTTCATCCAACCATCCATCACATATCTAATGAACTACCTTTGCTCTCTTCTCTCTCCTCTATCCTCCCTTCTCACCGTCAGGAACGACACCTCTGTCATTACGGTAGAGAATGCGTGTCCTCAGTGGGGTGATATGTTCTCGTCGCCTAATTGAAAAACGATGAGTGCCTATTTATGTCAAAACTCGTGCCAGTCACCTATTTTCATAAAATCTGATTAAAAATAAATATCTCTACTATTAAAAGGTATCTCGAGGTGAGTGATGGCAAATTATATCGCACTTCAATAAAATTTCATATCATTATATACCATCTCATAAAATCTCCTCCACAACTATAAAATCCCATGTTTTATTTCCGTTTTTGTTCACCGAGTTTTTTTATTTATGCATAGCCCCTGGTTTTCTTTGTTTACATTCTGATTTTTCTAATTTCGCGAAGAGGCCCCTGTTTTTTTAAGTTCTTTCTTGTGGCCAAGGACGGGCGCCGGACCAGTATAAATAAAACTCCGCCGCCTTCCACCACCCCCGCTGCTCCGTGCCTCCTTCGTCGGCGTCGCCTCCCGCCGGCACAGCCTCCGGCCTCCCCCACGTCTCCCTCGTCCCTCGCCAGCACCGCCTCCACGCCATCCTATCCCTGCCTCGACGCGCCTCGTCCTTGCCGCCTCTCTCCCTGGCTCCTTGTCCCCGCCGCCCGCCGGTGCTGGTTCCGTCCCCGTCTCCAGTCTCCCCCGACCCTCCCCATCTAGATATCTAGCTTCGCTCTCCCGAGCAAGCCGTCCTCAAGATCTCCGGCGACTGCAGCAGGTACCGGGGATCTCCTCCTTGCACATCCATGGGAGCCCGGGCAGCTGCCCCCCATGCCCGGGCGGTGGATCCGCCAATGCACACAAGGTATGAGTATTGCTACAGGCACCTCACACTTACACCTAGTAGAATGCTACTTGAACCATGTTGGAGATAGGTGAAGTAGTTGTAGATTGTGGAATCCCAGTGATCTCTCACAAATACTATGGATAGTGCCAGGGCAATAAACTTGTCCGGTAGTAGAGCTTTGATGCTTCAATAGTACAGTTTGACTTATTTATGTAAAACTTTGATTTTTGTTTTAAGGAAGTGTTTTTTTCCAGATGTGCTGGACCATGTCTTGTTGTCCACTTGTTCCACTGGTTTATTTCCCTGGCCTTAAGTGGTGCATTAGTCAGTTGTTACTTATTTGTCTTACTGGATGTTGTGTGTCTTTACCAACGTTTGGAAAATACATGGCACTATCCTCAAGAAGAGTGGTTTTCATTTGATTCTTCTTGAAGGTTAGTAAGATTTTGTTCTAATATGTCACCGTGGATATTGTACAGATAGTAAATTGCCAAGCTTATTACCATGGAGGTCAATGGTCATCACAAACCTAGAAGAGAATATATTCTCAGAGAGTGCAATGGTGTAAAGCCACTCAATAATTTTGGCGAAGTTGATCCGTGGACAGCATGGGCATACAAACCACGGACGATCTCATTGTTGCTGATGGGAACATGCTTTTTGATGTGAGCTCAATCTTTTACCTGTATAGTTATTTCAAGGTTTTTAAAAGAGATTTTTTATTTCGCTAAAAAAAGAGATTTTTTATAATGAAGATGTTAATGTGCAGATGATTGACCTCCTCCGGCATTTTTACCAATACTAGGATTAATACAGTTTTTTTAAAAAAATTACACAATTGCTGCATGTTTGATGGATAATTGTTTTATGTTCTTTATCAGCTGGGCAAGTGGTGCACTTGATCCAGAAAGAAGCTACTCTGCTGATCGTGTCTCATCTGTCAAAAGGTATTCCACTTATTTCGCTATAAAAATATATTGTTTTCCTCTATAGAAATAACAATTTGCAGTGATTTGTGTTCGTCTATTACTTGCTTTTTATCTCTATTTATTATGAAGCTCCATCTATTCTACACCCACTACTTTTTCACAGTTGTTTTTCTTGGTCTTTAATCTGCTGATTCTCATCTTAAGGAAATTTATGCGCTCATATGTTTCTCCCTTGTCAACAGGGGTGTCTTTGCAATGATTGCTGTTTTTTTGGCCTATTCATTTCTTCAGGCACCTTCAACGTGAGTTACAGATACTCTTTATCCCAACTATGATTATGGTATGGGTGGCCTGCGGTTATAAATAAGATTACCATGCAGTGCTATGGAACAAAAGGACAATACATTTCTGGATGTGTAGTGTTCTGTTTCAGCATTTCAATATGTTTTAGCTTGTTAGTGTGATTCAGAAATTTTCTCCTTTAACCTGATATGTTAGGTTTATAAAGAAATCAAAGAGCCCCCACCCCCTACTGCTCCATTGCAGCCTTCTCCATCAAATTTGTTTCTCTGGGTTTATGCAAACATTTAATGACATTTACTTCCACTATGATTCAGTGTACTCATTAGACCACATCCTGCCATATGGCGGCTGGTCCATGGGATGGCAGTTGTTTACCTTGTTGCCCTCACCTTTTTGCTTTTCCAGGTAAGTACAGTTTCTTTTTTTAATTTTTTTTTTAAAATCACTCTTTGATTCTTTGGGTTCATGAATTGTTAAAAAAGTAACATTTATTTGATTTATAACTCTTTAACAAAACCATATCATTGTTAACTGCTTCACACATTGCTAACGAATGGCATAAAAGTCCCTGTCTCAGTTTCTTGCTTGGCATATGGACTTACATTTTACTAATAGTTCAGCTCTTATTCTTCATTTCCCAACTAAATTTAGGTCATTACTTGGTAACTGGAATACTGAATATCTGGCAGAACATATTCACAAATCACAGCAGAAGATAAGAGTATCGATGCCAAATGCAGTAGTACTAATTGAAAGTGAATGTAGATCAATTTGGAAATAAGATGGTTTCGGAGCATAAGATGCAATAGGAAAAGGGGTCAGAGTGTCCCTTTTTTTTTGAGTCATTCTGGTAGCTTGTTTATGCAGTAGGAAACTTCTCAGATAGAATGGTGCCATTTTCAGTTGTTATTCTTACAGGTAGCCAAAATGCCAACAGAAAGATGTCAACTCTTAACAATTTTTTTTAAAAATAGGGGACTCTTCTAAGCACATCTGAAATTAAACAATATTTTAGCCCAAATTCAATTGTGAAAATATCACTTTATTTGTAGTAAACAACTGTATCATTGTTTTGATATGATTTGAAATATTGATTTGTCCCATATCTTTACCGTGGTTCTATCTGCTATACTGTTATATTGGTCAACAGGCCATGCTTGTAAGATAAAACAATGTTATAACAAGTTTGAATTTAGTGGGAAAGATAATAAAAAAAGAAACAAAAGATATAGTTAGCCTTGCATTTCATGTTTTTGTTTTATTTAATTTTGCAGACTCGCGATGATGCTAGGCAATTTATGAAGTATCTTCACCCTGATCTTGGTGTAGGTAATGCAGTTAATTTTCTATATCTGCTCTAATAACAGAAATTTATGTGGTTGAAGAAATCCTTATTTTCTTACCTATATTTGAGCAGAGTTACCTGAAAGATCTTATGGAACTGACTGCCGTATATATGTGCCTGATCATCCAAAAAGCAGGTTTAACAATGTTTATGTATGATGACTTCATTCACCAACCTACTTCTTTTTTTTTTTCAATTTTTTTGAGCAAAATTTTTTGTTCAATTTGATTCGTCTTATTTCTCCAATTGAACAGTCTTGGAGATGCTTCAAGTTACTGACTTGAATATAGATTTCCCTCTAGGAGATCCTTTTTGATGAGTTTGTTATTGCCCATATCCTTGGGTGGTGGGGAAAAGCTATAATGATAAGAAACCAACCACTTTTATGGGTATTATCAATTGGCTTTGAGCTAATGGAGGTATGCACTCATTAATGTTGTCAATTTCGTTTTGAATTCTGTATTTTGAATTTAGATGTCTTACGTAGTGTCATCATATGCATTGCAGCTCACTTTTCGTCATATGTTGCCAAATTTCAATGAGTGTTGGTGGGATAGCATTGTCCTAGACATATTGATCTGCAATTGGTTTGGTGAGATTTTTTATGTGGTCTTAAGTACTTTTTCTATGTAGAATAACTCTCTTTGGCTTGAAGTTTTTTTTTGGACTGATTCTTTGTCTTGAAGTTTGAACTAGATACCTACGTTTAGCACGTATTGAAATCATCATCTTGTTCTTTGGCTTTATTGCCTCATTAGCAACACAGTTTACCTGTAGTGCAATGCTGATGGAGTGGCATCCTCTGATTTTCTGAAGACCTCAATTCAATGTAAACCGTAATACATAAAACTTATTCATTGGCACAGCTATGTTTTTCATTAATCCACTGAACTCATTTTCTCATTGCATAGAGGATTAGAGGGAAGATCTTGTCAGGACCCTAAATTTTACAACTTGGTGCCCCTCATGCCACATTGGTTCAGAATTAAGTTCAGTGCACATAAGTGACGTCATCAATGAATACCATTACAATACTTCGAGAAAACTTAGCGTATTTATTGAATAAACCTTACAAATAAATCCAAGGCCACACAGAGCTAAATAAACAAGTTTATCAGAGTATTTATTGCAGCAAAAGAATTACTAAAGATAGCATAAAAGATGCCCTATCATGAGCCATAGACTTCTGACTAGGAAACACGTCCAGCTACTCGCCTCCATGGGAAAACTCCTTCTCAAATAGTGGAGAGAATTCTTCAACTTCTTAACCTGCCGTATGGAATAGGCAGCCCATAAATAGAATTTGCAAGAATGAGTATAGATGAATATGCAACAAATCACACATTGTGAAATGATGCATTTCTAACCGTTATATGCAAGCTTTGTACAACAGAATGATGGTTATTTTGCATAAATAGCATTTAACAAAGATGTAGTAAAATAATAGATTCTAAAGCGATTGAACAACACATTTGATAAATTTGCATTTGATCATAAGCGTTGGCACAAAGCCTAATAACCTGTACCCAGCAGTCCATGTGATAACCTCCCACTGGCATTTAAAAATATTATACCTTGCTCAAGTATAACCAAGCATTGTCCATAACTGCGGACATGACTATTCGAATAATTTATTAACGCTCTGCAGAGGTTGCACATCTTTACCTATAAGATACTTATATCTCAACCTCTAGCCAGGAAGGAGACACACGTAACCTAACAGTTACGGGACTAACATTAGCATGTGGCCCTCGCGATACCTACTATGTCACCTAGAGCTAAACATCTGGATCACTGAGATCAATAGTAGCATAGTAGCATCGCTTAGATGATGGCCCTCATAAACAGCACATCTCCCTCAAATGTCCCAACATATGACCACATTTTCTAACTTGTCTTGAGGTGCCATAAGCTAACACTTAGTAGTTTAACTGCCAGACTTAACCGAAGTCAAGCTCATGGTTTGTACTGTTTAGCCTGGCAATGCTTTTACAAGATTAAGTCCTTAGAGGTAACTAAGGCAAGACTTCCTTCTAAATTTGTCTCATAGCCAAGCCACTTAGGCTCCACCCCCACGCAGCTCCACTTGTCTTAATCAAAACACCCACTCGGTTGTTAATAAGTTGCAACACATGACAACTTCCACACAAGAGCAATGCATGCATATCCATACGGAGCAACACATCTCCCTCACGTAAAAGCAACACATGCAATTACTCTCAATTCCATATCTCTTTTTAGGCAAGATTAATTATTCCTCCTAGGTACGTGCATGACTAAGCAGACTAATAATGACTACCAACTCGCAGGTAGTATCATTATCTAGCTAAAATGATGATAAACCAGTTTACAAAGGAATATCCAGTAATACAATAATTCAAATGAGGGTGATAACCAAATTGGAATAACTAAGTTCCCAATAAAATATAATAAACACAACAATGCATAATTTAGAAACAAAACAATTTTCTTTGTAGATAGGAGCAACATGATCAAGGACCGTGTGTAACTTGCCTTGCTGCCGATCCCACTCTTGATCTATAGCACAATCTTCTCTTGGCACACCTTCCAAAGTAATCGTTTCTACACGTAATAAATAGCAAATAAAAATCCAAACAGCAAATATATAATTTAAAAAATAAAATAAAATTCATAAACAGATAGATCTCATTTTTCTGAATTTTTAGAGACTAGAATAGCTATTTTTGGACTTCTGGATTAAAAGATATGAATTTTACAAGTTTTAACCGATTTGAAACTAATTTAAAACAATTTCCAGAATTAAATTTCAGTTTTTAATAAATACCTCGCACACTCCTGACAAATCGGCCCCACTAGCTAGCCTCTTGGCCTACGGCGGACTCAGCCCACGCGCACGAGCGCTCACCCCCACGGTGCACCTCGTGTCTTTCTGACATGTGGGGTCCGCATGTTAGTGACACGGTCCACCGCGAACCCAGTCCATGAGACCGATCCGACCTGATTCTGTTTAAACCCGCGCGATCCCGAAACTGTTCGGCCCAGATGCAACCGCTGCGGGTGCGCTATATCATAGTGCCACTCCGATGACCCAACCACATGGCGGTGCCAGACTCTGGCATGGCGGTGCAACTCCGGTGAGCTCAATCTTGTGCTACAGAGCATCAAATCGCACACACTTGGTCTCTACGGGTTGCTCTCAGCATCACTGACCTACTAGGACCATTTGCCACCGCCGGCAATCACCGACGGCGAGCTGAGACGGCCCGAGGCGATGGCGCTCTACGGCCTACGTGCAAAACGATGCTACGACAATCCTAGACCGAAATTGAGCACAAGCTTGGGATCTAGGGACTACCAGGAACCTTACCATGGCAACGCACGACTCTGGGGACCTCCGGTTGGCTCCGGCGACCTCCAACTGCGGCGGCGGCGTGCGGTCTCAACGGCGACGACTCTCTGGCGCTCCTTTCGACAAGAGCATGCCACGATGGGGTTCATGACACCAAGGCACTCTCTAGGCGAAGAATCAGGGGCTAAGACTCACTTGCGGCGACGGAATTGCTCGCTGGAGCTCTCAGCGCCGATTCCTCCCCTTCTCTCTCCTCGGCGACGCTGTCTACCATGGCTCAAGGCAACAGCGGCTACAGGATCAGGGAACCCTAGCGCAACTGCTCGGGTTTTAAATAGCCTTGGAAACCCTAGGTTGGCGCGGACGCCATGGCCCGGCTTGCAGCAACTCAATGGCCGGCTCCGAATCGGCCGCGAAGATGACGACTGCGGCGACGGCAAGATCCAACGGCGCTGGTGCGGCCATGTCACATGAACGAGGGCCCGAGATCCAAGGATACTGGTTCGCTCGGATAAGTGGCATCCGACGGCTGCCAACTCACACGTGCGCACGATGACGGTCCATATTGGGCCACGTCACCCTCTCCGGAAAAGGAAAAAGAAAACCCTTTTCCCTTTTTTAGAAAAGCTGATTAATGTTTTCTTAGGTTTAAAAATATCAAAACACTTCAGAAAAATCTGAGAAATATCTCAAAAATCCCCTGAAGCGTTTGGAACACAATAAAATTTTACCAAGCGTTCACTTATATTTTGTCTTATTTAATTATTTTGGTGCTCTAGGTTAATTAGAAATTGATCTTTTAATTATTTTTAATTGCCAGAAAAATATAAAACCAATTTATTTAAATTATCTAAGCTAAAAGCAAAGTATTTTGAAACACAGATTTTTAGGATGTTACAGAATAACAGATCTGTATTAGTGGTCCTTTGGATGAGGAGCAAAGTTGAGGTATTTTTTATGGAATTGCGCATGATGATCTGCATTTTAAATTCTAAGACATTTATGCAATTAAAATTTAGAGACCATCGACATGTATATGTGTCGTCATTGAAATGCTTGGTATTCTCTCATATTCGTTTTCTCTTCTGGCTGCATCATCTCTGTATGTATATTTTGTTGAAGTACTAGAGTGGTGGTGGTTTAGTTCAGCCTTTTTCTTGAATAGGAAGGCTAGTTTATCCATTTAAATTTACCTGTTAGGTTTTACCTCTTCTTGACTGGGACCATTTTATATGTGATTCAGGTATCTGGGCTGGGATGAAGACTGTGAGATACTTTGATGGGAGGACATATGAATGGGTTGGCTTGAGTCGCCAACCCAATATCATCAGTAAGGTTTGTCAATTGGATGTTTAAGCAAGGGAGCTGCCCAGCAAAGCTTGCAGTGACATTGATTTTTTCTTTTTTTCTTTCTTTTGGCCTTTGTCTTCATGGTGGTGAATATTCCTTTGAGGGAACACATTTTTTAAAAAAGTTGTATGTGATGTTTAATCCTGCTTCAGTCTCTCACGGTTAGGTGATTAAGTTTATGGCCTGTGGGGATTTACTAGAAACCAACACAATTCCCTCTATGATATGCAGTTAAAATAATTCGTTTGCTATACTGGACTATTTTAAGTAGAAACTCAAGCTTTTCAGTTTAAGAGTTCACACTTCGTAGTTCATATCATTTACAATGGATTATCTGCAAATGCACCACATAAGACTTATCTGGGGTGCTACACTGGCCTAGGGAACAAATGTTATTATCAATCTTGCTTATTCCAGTTTAAGGAACAATCCTTTCACTCACCACACAGTACTACACATGCATCTTCATACTTGCCATCGGCAGAACTGATACATTACTGGACTACTATCCCAATATTTAGCTTACTGTTTTTTTTTCCTGTAATACAGACATGAAATGAAATGTTTTCAGTTTGATGTTTATGCCTTGACAAGTCCTTTTCTGTATGTTTTCTTTTGTGTGCATGAAAGCAAACAGCCTATGTAGGTTCTATTGTAGTGTGCTATATTATCTATGTTAAGTTTCTATGTGAAGTTTTGTATTGTTGTTTATTTATGAAACTATCAGCTTTTGATTCTTGATCTTCATATTGTGATCCTTTCCTATGAATATATTTATTTAACCTTTTGTTTCTCCTTAGGTGAAAAGGACACTAGGTCAGTTCACACCAGCGCGATGGGATAAAGATGAGTGGTACCCTCTGCTTGGTCCCTGGAGATTCATCCAAGTGCTGAGCCTTTGTATCGTTTTCATGGTCGTCGAACTTAACACATTCTTTCTCAAGTTCTGCCTTTGGATTCCTCCCCGAAACCCCTTGATTGTCTACCGACTGGTCCTTTGGTGGTTGATTGCAATACCAACCATCCGCGAGTACAATACATACTTGCAAGACAGGTACACTTTTGAATTACTACCTTCAAACTGTACATAATTACTTTGTAGTAAATTGTACATGACTTGAATGACTTAACTCCATACGCATGACTCAGCGCTACTGCTTTTCCAATAGCGGGAATTTTGGATTTTCTCATGCCACATGACAGTGCACATGTGCCACTATTGTTGGTAATAAATGGCTACTGCCTGGTGCCTGCTAGACAATGGTTGCATGTGAACTGTGTCACTGTGTGTAATAGCATCAAATTAGAAGTATGTGATAACATCCGTACCCAATGTAAATGGGCAATCAATTCTTACAAATACCGGGAGCACAATCTTGCTAACAAATAGTCGTCTTACATGATAAATCATTTCAGGAAACCTGTTAAAAAGGTGGGATCTTTCTGTTGGCTTTCCCTGGCTATATGCATTGTAGAGCTTCTAACCTGTATCAAGTTTGGACATGGTGTGTGCTACGCTGCTACTCCAATTTCCTAGAGCTTATATGCAATCTTTATCTCCTTCAACCATGTTGATCATGTTCACTTCTGAACAGGTCTCTTTCCAAAGTCAATGCCATCATGGTTGATCATATTCTGGACAACGGTTGCGTCGCTTCTCATGATCTTCCTTCTTGTGTGGACTTGGAAAATTTACCGAACAATGATAAGAAAAAGGTTATGATTGTGACCACACTTCATGTTTCTTTGGTCCATTCTTTCCTCCATTCAATATTGCCATGTAAATATTTATTGAAATTCTGAACATGTAGTGGTAGCCATTAATTGGTGATGTTGGGAAGATTATGATAAGAAATTTTATGTTTTGCCTTTCTTTTTTCCATCAGCAAAAAATAGGATTCCCTTCCTTCCTATCATTTACTCTGTCAGTCATTGAACTGTGTTGTTTCTCTGATGCAACCTAATAATGAATGAACATGCCTTCCAGTTCGAATGCTTCTCTTTATTTAAAGTTAACAATACTGAGTTTGGAGAGGTAAAAACTATGGTGTTGTCGAGTTTGTGTCTTCGTGAAGAAGTCTGCTAGCTGAATCTCAGACGACACATACTGAAGAGAGACAACCCGCTCCTGAACCTGTGACCGCACATAGGAGGCATCAACACCAATATGCTTGGTGAGCTCATGCTTCACCGGATCACGGGCAATACCAATAGCTCCTGTACTGTCAGACAAAAGAGGAGTCGATGTAGTAACAGAAACACCAAAATCCTCAAGTAACCAACGCAACCAAGTAACCTTTGCCGTCAAAAGAGCCGTAGCACGCAACTCAGCCTCTGCACTTGATCGAGAAACTGTCTTCTGCTTTTTAGTCTTCCAAGCAATGACAAAATCACCAAGGAAAACAAAATATGCAGAAAGAGACCGGCGATCAAAGGATCTCTAGCCCAGGTAGCATCAGAATAAGCATGAAGCTGGAAAGAGTTGGAGCGAGAAAAGAAAAGACGGCGAGAGATAGTGCCACGTAAGTAGCGTAACACGCGAAGGAGATGACTATAGTGAAGCTGAGCAGGAGCAGAGACAAATTGACTCAAGATATGAACATCATAGAAAATATCAGGACGAGTGACACCAAGATACACAAGGCTACCAACGAGGTGTCGATACCGAGTAGGATCCGAAAGAGGTTCCCCATCGGTGAGTCGAAACTGAAGATTAAGATCCATGGAAGTCTCAGCTATCTTGTGGTCAGTAAGAGAAGTCCAATCAATAAGATCCACAATATACTTTTCTTGGGACAAGAAAAGACCCTATGGAGTGAAGATAACCTCAATCCTAAGGAAATAACGGATATGACCTAAATCAGACATACGAAGCTGCTCATTAAGACAAGTCTTGACAAAATCAATGTAAGATGGATCATCACCAGTAATGATCATGTCATCGACATAGAGCAGAAGAAGAGTATGACCACGAGACGAGGTGTGAACAAATAGCGCAGGATCATGGTCACTAACAGAAAAGCCAGCAGCAGTGACCACGAAAGAAAAACGCTCAAACCAGGCCCGAGGAGCTTGTTTAAGCCCATATAGAGCCCGACAAAGGCGAAGAGCCATTCTATCCGAAACAAAATACCCTGGCGGAGGCCGAATGAAGACTTCTTCATGCAGCTCCCCATTAAGAAGGCATTCTGCACATCAAGCTGATAGATAGGCCACGCACGAACAGAGGCCACGGCAAAAAGAGTCTTAATAGTGGTCATATGAGCCACATGAGCATAGGTTTCATCATAGTCAACACCGTACTCCTGCTGAAAACCACGAGCCACAAGACGAGCTTTGAATTGCTCAAGAGAACCGTTAGAGCGAGTCTTAACCTTATAGACCCACTTGCAGGTGATGAGACAAGCGTGAGACGGAAGAGGCACAACCTCCCAAGTGCCAGTATGCTCAAGAGTAGCAAGCTCCTCGGCCATCGCATGCTGCCACTCGGGATTAGGGGTGGCAATGGGGACCCGTTCCCCGATCCCCGGCGGGGAATTCCTCTATTAGGGGACGGGTATGGGAAGAAATCGTCCCCCGCGGGGATGAAAACGGGGAAAATCATTCCCCCGTCGAGGATGGCGGGGACGGGGACGGGGAATTTTTTTCCCCGCGGGACCCGGTTGGGGACCCGAATTTAGTTTAGTCCAATTTAATTGTTACATTGCAAACATATTCTCTAGCACATCATATTCACATTTTCATAAACGGAACAACATAATCTTCAATGAATGCATGCATTCTTTTTTTCCTCGCCTATTGATATGATTTTAGAGTTAAAATGGCTACAAGAGCTATTCTCTTGTGTAAAATTTTTGCGGGGATGGGTCCCCGACGGGGCCCCGATACCCGAACGGGGATGGGGACGGAGGGGATTTTCTTCCCCGAGATGGGGAACGGGGATGGGGACGGGGAAAATTTCGGGTCGCGGGGACGGGGACTGGGAGGCACTCCCCGGCGGGGAATGCCCCCGTTGCCACCCCTACTCGGGATGAACAACAGCATCACGATAAGAGGCCGGTTCACCAGGAGCTGCACCAGCAAAGCCAAAATGCTCAGGGGATCGAATGGATTGACGATCACGAAGAGTATAACGAGGAGAAGCTGTCTCATCAGAGGAAGATGAGGTAGCAGGTGGATCCACAACTAGCTGATGACGACGAGTGTAGACAATAGGATAAGGAGATGCAAAACGAGCTGGAACAGGGGGAGGAGTCGGTGAAAAAGATGCTGGGGTCGAAGGAGGAGACTCTGAGGAAGGAGGCTCTGGAGAAGAGGAAACAGGAATGTGTATAGTGGAGATAGGAGTATCGGGAAAAGTCAAGAAAGATAAAGAATCGACAATAGAAGCTAGGGAAGAAGAACGAGGATAGAAAGGACGAGACTCATTAAAAGTAACGTCTCGAGAAATCCTCATCCGTCTACCAACAGGATCCCAACACCGATAGCCCTTGTACTCAGCACTATACCCAAGAAAAACACACTCAACTGACTTAGCAGTCAGCTTCGTGCGTTCTCGTGGAGCAAGAAGAACATAGCACACACACCCAAAAGAGCGAAGACCAGAATAGTCTGGTGTGTGCTCTAGGAGACGATCTACTGGAATACCACCTTTAAGTGCAGAAGAAGGCTAAAGATTGATAAGATAGCAAGCAGCAGAGACTGCTTCAGCCAAAAAATGAGGTGGAACAGAGGAGGAAATCATGAGCGCACGAGTTGTTTCAAGAATGTGTCGATGTTTACGCTCAGCAACACCATTTTGAGCATGAGCACCGGGACAAGAGAACTGAGAGAGAGTGCCCTGCTCAGTAAGAAACCCACGAAGAGCCCTAGAGAGATATTCTCCTGCAGAGTCAGCGCGAAAGACACGAATGGGAGAATCAAACTGAGTACAAATCATGGTGGCAAAAATTTTATAGATAAACAAAACCTCACTACGATGAGACATAAAATATATCTAGGTATAGCGAGAAAAATCATCTATAAAAATAACATAATATTTATGATCACCTTGCGAACCAAAGGGGCAGGACCCTAGACATCAAAATGAATAAGATTAAACGGACGAGCTGACATAGACTTACTAGAAGAATATAGGAGTTACACCTGCTTGCCAAGGTTGCAACCCACACAATCTAAAGAAACATCACCAGACACAGATCCTAACAAACCACGACGAACTAATGATGATAGATGCAAACCACAGAGATGTCCCAAACGATGATGCCACTGAGCAAAAGACGACGTGGAGGAAGCAGCAGAGACGGAGAGACTTGCAGGAGCAGCGGAAGGAAGACGAAGCCAGTCAAGCTCCCAAAGACGCTGCGAATCACGGCGTCGGAGGCCAGTACCAACCAGAAGACCCGTGCAAACGATCCTGAATAGAACAAGAATCAGTATCGAGAATCACACGACAGCCATGATCAGTGAGTTGGCCGGCGGATATGAGCTGCATCGTTAGTTTGGGAACATGGGAAACTGTGGGAACGTGAAAAGAAGAAGACAGAAGAGTGCCTCGTCCTGTGATAGGAAGAGAGGTACCATCTGCCGTCTGAACAGTTAAAGGGGTGGTCAAAGGACTGATGAAAGTAAGACAGGTAGAATCAGATGTCATATGAAAAGATGCACCTGAGTCAAGAATCCATGGTGATGTACCTGAAGTAGAGGAAGGCGGTCTTTCAACAGAAGACTGTAAAGCAGAACCAGCAGAACCTGATGGTGAAGAGGCAGCCATACGTCGCAATAGCATCAAAATCTCAGCAGAAGGATCAGGGCTATGCTGGGAAGAGTCTGAATCTCCTGGAACTAATGCTGCAGTACTCTTGGTCGACCGACGACGGGCAGTATCCTTCTTCTTTCGGTAACAAAACTGCTCCACATGACCATCCTTGTCACAATAAGGGCAGTGAAGGCCAGCCTTCGTCGTCACTCCAGAAGACGGTGGGGCTGGTGAAGTCGAAGGACGAGAAGCCGTAGGTATCGAAGCCGGCGTCCGAAGAGCAAACACGGTCGGAGAAGCTAGTAGTCCCGCACCACAAAGGTGAGTCTCCTCTATACGAAGAGCAGCAAGAGCCTCCAACAAAGTGACGCGAGGATGACGAGAAAGAAGTTGAGCACGAATCTACTCAAACTCTGGCCGAAGACGTGTGGTGAAGTCATAGATACGGCGAAGCTCCAAGCGAAACTGCTGGCGCTGGCAACAAGCACAAGTCTGGCTGTCATGATCGGCATCCGTGGCATCAAGAGAGTCTAGCTGACACCACATCGCAGAAAACTAAGCGTAGAGCTCATCCACAGTAGTCACCCTGCTGTAGAGACTGCTCATGCCGCACAGCCGCAAGATACTGAGAATCACCAATTGGCTCATAGCGATTGCGAAGATGTAACCACATTAGTTGTGCAGAAGCTAAAGAAACCACCTCTCCGGTCAGATGCAGCTCCATGCTAGCAACCAGAATAGCGGAGGCACGAGCATCCTCATTACACCAGAACTTATAGGCGGTGTACTGAGACTTGTATAACTCCATAGCCTTCTTATGATCGTCAGAGGGGCTTTCTGAGCATCAGCATCAGGAGCCTTCTGAGCAGAATCAGAAGACTTCGACGAAGTGGGCAGGATGGGGGGATCAGGACGAGGCGGGCAAGAAAGCTAGCCAGTAAGAAAATCCCACAGACGCTGACCATGCATGTGTAGTCGCATATGAAGAGACCAATCCTGATAATTAAGGCCATCAAAAATCACCGAGCAACGAGGAACAGAAACAGTGCCTGGCGACATTTTTTCTTTTTTTGATTTTTTTAGGCGTACTAGCAGTACTAGTACTTCTAACTATACTACTAGTAGAACACCGAGCGTGCTATACGCACGAAGAAAAGAAGAAGAATCGCCGCCGGCGGCGGCGTTGGTGGCGGCGACGTGAGCGACGGCGGCCTCGTGGCAGGCCAGATGAGAGACGACGTCGAGATGACGAGCCGACGGTGACGAGCTGGCAAAGATCGATGACGTCTCAGGTGTGGCGCCATCGGCTGCAGCGGCGACGATTAGGACGGCGGCGCGCCGACGATGGTGTGGCGGCGAATCCCGAGCGCAGTGGCTGGTCCCGCAGCAGAGGACCCCGTGGCGGCGCCTTCTTCGAGCCGACGGCGGCGGCAGATCCTAAGCACAGATCTCGAGGTGACGGTGCCGGCGAGAGCGACAAGCGCCGGTGAAGGCGACGGCAAGGGCGACGATGTAGACGGCGCACGTAGTAGATGCAGCGACGGCGAGATTTGAGCGGCGGCGGCGGCAAGGGCCTAACCACCACAGAGTTGACGATGAGTAGGAGCGACGAATGTGGTGGATGAGGCGGTGCAAGCGCAACACCGGTAAAACCCTAACCCTAGAACCGCTCTGATACCATGTTATGAATAGCGCTTGTATTCATCTAGGGCCAAAGGGCCAGTATATATACACAGTACAGGGACAAAAGAGAAAAGCCCAAATATAACAGGTAAGGGTCTAAAGCGCATGTATACATATATCTAACAAAAAGAAGATGAGGGAGTTATGGATTCAAATCCCAAGCTATGGAAAGCTTCGGCATTCCTTGGGAACCAATCTTGTCGGCCAGTTTGTTGACATCTCTAGGCGGGAAGTAGTAGGCTTTCAGAGTTACGGATGGTGGGCTGCTGTTGACATGTGAATTACATAATTTTGCTTCAGTGTAGCAGCAGTGGGTCTTGTCTAGTGTACTGTCTAGTGTCTAGTGTGAGCCCATTGCTGATGAGCCTGCCTGATGGCTGGGGTAATTCAGGTGTTTGCTCGCAGTCTAGTGTGGTCGTGGATAGTCAAGGTAGGAGGGGGCTACTGCTACTGCCATTGATATTGCTGCTGCTGCTGCTGAATTTGTTCATGTTCAGCACTGCCCGATGGAATCTCTGTCCCGAGTGTGAGAGGTTGGTCCCTCCATGCAATGCAGGCAGGGCTGTGCATAGATTTTTGCTGTTTGCTCCATGGCATTGCTTAATGTGTACCATCAAACGTTTACACCTGCACGAGAGGATTTCGGCCACTCTGAATCAAAAGGATTTGGCCCTTTTCTCATGCGCGTGTTTAGGGTTTTTCCGGAGGTACAAAAATAGAATCCATCCCATGCGATCTTCATTGGTTTGCCCCAATACTAGACAACTTTTTTTTTAGCTAAATACTAGTTAACTTCGAAATACTAGTTAACTTTGAAACTTTGTGGAATGTTGTTTGTTCTTCCTTTTGTTCGTGACACCAGCTATAGCATTTCTTGCTCAGTCAGTTAATCACTTCCTTTTTCTGGCAAAGGAGAAAACGAAGCGAAATTTTCTATTGGGCTATAGCCCACTAGGGTGAAGGCCTAAGCCTGCATCCTAGCTGACAGTCAGCACTCAGCTGGCCCCCATACAAGGCCCAAGTCAGGTACAGGCAAGCAAGCCTAGGCCGGCATTAGACCCTGTTCTTGTCAGTTTATGTTATCTGACTTATTTGTCTTATTTAATTTATTTGACTTTTTTTTTTCTAATTTTAAGAGCTTTCTGAGATAGCCTTGAGAGTCGGATCCGCTTCGTTCAACATGTGTTTTAAGGATTTTAGACAAGTCTTTGAGATAGAAAAAAAGGATTCGAAAAAACAAATCATTTTTATTTTAAACAAAAATAAGCTCTAACCCCAAATAAGACAAATAAGATAAATAAGGTCTTATAAGCTGACAAGAACAGGGCCTTAGTCGATAGGCAGGTTGCCTCAGTCATTAGAAGAAGAAAAATGCCCAATATATTTATGTGGAAAAAATATCAACACAGAGGTAACTGTATTTTGTTAATATGCAGGATCTTTTCTTTAATCTCCGTCTTCTTCATTCCTCATCTCTCATCAGTTTTTTCTAAAAAAACTATTATGAGTAGTAATAATTGCGTCATTTGACAACACGGGCAAGCTCAGGAAATTAATATATCTTAATTTCTTAATTTCTCTTATTCTTTCATTTTTTCGCAGCACTGCCTTATCTCTCTGAGAACATGAACGATCGAATGATCATGGTAACTTGTTAACGACCGATGATTTTTTTAATAAAAAAGGCACAAGAGCCTTGCCTTGTATTAAGGGAAAAACTAGAAAACGGTGTCCTTGGGCTGCTTTCCGACAGGACACTTAAAAAAACAAAGTAGAACACCGTATATCCATGTGATTTTTTAAGGGCACAGCAGCGGGTAGGCATGCTGCATGCATGCACAAGAGGAAGGGAGGGAGTGGTAGGGCCACCTGAACATCACCCTGTTTTGTGGCTGTGCCTAGCTAGCTGACATCGCAGGGCTCTGGTAAAGACTTATATCTAGCCTCTAAAATTTTGTCACGTTTTATACTATACTTAAAAAGATTTTTTTCCTCCAACAGAGTCTCTATTCTTAAAAAGTTAAATAAACGGTGTTTTGCAGCTCCGGCTAGATATGCTCTAAGCATGCACTCTCTCTCTCTCTGTTAGGAGCTCATACATGACATGTATAGAAAGATATTATAGTAGACTACCAGTAGTAACTAGCATTTTCACATGATAATGACACCTCCATACTCAACCATACTTCATGATACTTATTTATGTACCCAATACTTAACGATATTTTCTAGTGATATACGAAACTCAATGATATTTTTATGATATTTTCTCATGATAATGATACCCTATGCTCAATGATACTCTGTGATACTTCCTCACGATTCTCGATACTTGACGATACATGATACCTGATGATACTCACGATACTTAATACTTGATGGTATCCAATTAGATACTCAATGATACCAACATGATACTTCATGACTCCCAATACTCAAAGATACCTTGACTAGACATTGATACTTATGATACCTACTCATGATGTCTGAAACTTGACGATATCGGATACTCGACGATACCCAATACCCAACGATACTTTATGATACTTCCTCGTGATAACCGATACTCGACGATACTTTATGATACTTCCTCATGATAGTGATACCCGATACTTTATGATACTTCATCATGATACCTAATACTCGACGATACTCAATAATACCTGACACTCGGCGATATCCGATTCTCAGTGATACTTGAAAGCTTGTTGATGGTACTTGATGCTTGATGATACCTAATAATCAACGATACTCGATACTCTAGTATGGTCGAAACTCAGAGATACTCAATGCTCAATGAGACATGATACTCGTCAATACCCCATTATCGATGATGCCACTATACTTGAGGATACTCGATATTTGTTGATACCCGATACTTGATATTTGATGCTTGACGTTATCTAAATCCACTCGATGATATTTTGATACTTGACGATACCTAAAAATTGTTGACAGTTGAAACCAGACCATACTATAAAACCTGATAAAAAAAACTATTTTAAAACTTGTTTTTAAAAAAATAAAAAAACACATGGAACAACTCATCCTACTTATTAAGCTAAAAAGAGGCTAGTGCGCTGAAGCGTGGGCTACTGTAGACTTTGTTTTTGTCCCTACGTCCCTGTGGCCTACGTCAGCAACTATCCCCACAAAAAACAGAGTTTTTTGTCACCATGCTATTCCGTTGATTGTATTAATATAGGAGTAGTGAATAGAGATAAGGATGAGGAGCCTAATTGAGAGGGGTAGGGGAGAAGGGACTACAGCACGGAGAGGGCTAGAGCCTAACTACATGGGAGTAGTCGACGAAAGGAGCGTTGCTAACCCTTTTTTTTTTTGGCACCCACCATGCACCAGACTCAGTGGCTTTTATCTTTAACTAGTATGTCCATGCTTTGCATGTGTTTTATGCAAGAAATTAAGGAGGGAATGGGAGAAACGATTAATGTCAAGGGCCTATGCACAAAATATGACAACTTTAAAGGCTAAAATGCTAAAACCAGGGACCGATTAATAAAATTGTGGAAGTGGAAGGACTGGAATGCAAAAAAGTGGCCATATGCGTGAAATTGGGAAACCTGAAGGCCTAAATGCAAAATAAGCTACGGGTGGGTTCTTTTGAGCTTATCTTACCTACTTATTTACTGTAACTCGTCACTTCGAGAATTTTTTGAGGTAGTCTCGAGCGCCGGTTGACCTTCAATTTTGAGATTTAGAGAGCTTATAGACACGCCTATGAGATAAAAAAACTGACTCAAAAAGTAATTAAAAAAAGTGAGATAAGTCAAATAAGACACGAGATAAGTAGGATAAGTTTTATCTCGTGTTTTATTTGACTTATCTTACTTTTTTTATTACTTTTGAGTCGGTTTTTTTTATTAAGTAGGCGTGTCTATAAGCTCTCTCAATCCCAAAATTGAAGGCCAACCGGCTCTCGAGACTACATCGAAAAATTCTTGAAGTGACGAGCTACAGTAAATAAGTAGATAAGATAAGGTCAAAAGAACCCACCCTAAAAGACAAGAGAACATTTCACCGACGACCACCACTCCTTCCTTCTAGTATTAGAGATTCTTAGGATTAGAGTAGAGGCTAGTGATTCTTTGTTGTTAAGGATGCGAGAATTTCTTCCTTTTCAAAATTATACAAGACAACCTTGCTCAAAAAACTATTCAGGATGCTAGGATTGCAACTGAGGCCGTTTAGGGCCTCCACCTATGGGTCATTGTTTGTGTGGTGTGCTAGGATGAGGGCCTACCTCGGTTTGGTAGAGCGTCCAAATTAGTTTAAGAGAATTTGTCCTAGGGCAAGCATCACGGAGTCAATTTAGGAGCGTGTTTGGCTAAGAAGGCGGAAGGGGCAATCCCACCCCATCCAGGCAAAAACTCCCAGATTAAAAAAACTTGGGTGCACACATGGAAGAAATTCCCGTCTCCTGGCTGCTTCGATTTGCCGCACCACCTATACCTCCCGATCTGCTCACCTCTAGGTGCTCTGGTTCTCCGCACCACCTTGATATCCCGATTTGCTCGCCCCCAGCTGCTCAGATCTACCCCTAACTGCTTCGATCTGCCTCCCTACCTTGATATCCCCATCTACTTGCCCTCTATTGCTCTGATTCGCAGCTCCGCCATAGGATTCGAGGGTAGCTTCAAACCCCACGTGGCAGCTAGCAGCGCAAGTTGACACCAAGTACCGAGGAGGGCTGTCGGTATGACATATGGCTCCAAGACACGGGGACGAGGTCAGTGGCAGCGGCACCTCCCACCAGTGACAAAGGCGCTCCCCGATGGCTAGTATTCTCGAAGACGAGAGAAGGGAAGAGATTGCGCTAGATTTTCTTGGAGAAAGAGAAAGTGGAGAGAAATCGAGGGGATTTACCTAGAAAGTGGAGAGAAATCGAGGGGATTTACCCTACAATTAGACCTAGGTGCAGGTAGGGATTTAATTCCATGGAATAGATAGTGACAAGAAAACCCCTTTGGGGCTTGTTTGGGAAGCCCAATCTCGGTTAGGATCCCGGCCCATTCCTGGGGTTAGAAACCTATGAAGACAAATTTCCCTTGGTCAAAGTCAGGTCTGTTTGGAAGCCCACGAGGGAGGGATTTTCCACCCCAATGAAGTTCACTTCCCTGGGAAAAAAAATCAATCCCTCTTGACTTGTGAAATTTCTCTCTTGGGAAGCGCTCGCTCGATGCCTCGATCTCATCTTCTCCTGGCTCTCTCCTCGTAGCCACCGCCTCGCCTACTTCACTTGCCGCCTCCACTCCTCTTGCCCGCTCCCACTTGCGTCGCCTCCTTCCTCCTCCCCGAGATCCGACGCCGCCTCCTTAATCTCCAACGTCATATCCGTCTCCTCCCCTGAGATCCGGCACCGGCGGCTGCTCGCTTAGACAAGGACGACGTCGCCCACCGCCTCCGCCTCCGTCTCTGCTGTCCCGGTCGTCGCTCGCCTCTGCCTCTGCCGTCCCTGTTGTTGCTCGCCGCCTCCGCCTCCGTCTCCACCGTCCCCATCGTCGCTCGCTGCCTCTGCCTTCGTCTCCGCCATCCCCGCCGTCGCTCACCGCCTCCGCCTGTGCCTTCGTCTCTGCCGTCTTCCGCTTGCGTCAGTGGAAGCTAGTGAATTTTTCAGATTTTCTCTTGATTTGTTTGAATTTTTTTGGTTGGCCGGGATTCTTTTCTCTTGTGCTATCCAAACAGGGCACATGATTATTTTCCGAAGGGAAAGTTTTATCCTTGGGTTATGAAATGGCATTAAAATCCTCTCTTGTGATTTTTGTCTCTGGATTTTTAACCCCTTGCATCCAAACAAGTCCTTGAGGTATATTTATTCCCTAGGAATTATATTACTGGTAGACTACCAGTGGTAGTCATCTTCTCTCCTCTAGAAGGAAGACTGGTTGATTCGGCCAGCCTCTCGCGGCAAGTCTGTATGTTGTCCAAAGTCTGTTTTGGACTACCAGCCAAGGAAAAAAAAATTGTATTCTTGTGGAGCCCAAGTTTTCCAGGAGGGACTGCAGGTCCTTTAGCTAACTGATGATTAATTTTGGTACTTGAACAGCATGTGGTGGGCAAGGCAAATTGCAAACGGAAAACGCATCTTGTTCCGTCCGTGTGGAATTCGATTCGATATGAACTGGGCCAAAACTAAAATGTTATAAAAATTAAAAATGAAAACGGACAGGCTAGTGTGGCTTGGTCAAATTCGCCAAAGAAAGCCTGTGATATGATGCCGATCGCCAACCTAATTATCCCTCCTACGACAATCGTATTAACTCCCGTGAACAATCAGCATCTTCCATACGGCCTAATGATCATGATTGGTCTCTACCTGCAGGCTTCTCATACACTACCCATCGATTCTTTTCGTTCAAAAAATAAAAGCCTTTTCTTTGCAGCTACTATATATATACTAACCAGTAATCGATCAGCCTGTCAGAATTAATGGAAAGCTATAAATTGCAGCGGCAAGTCGAACTCAGGGACGAGATCGAGATGCTGCCATGGCAACCACCGCTAATTCAGCCATGCGATGCTGCTGTTCCCTTGTCATTTTCAGCTGCCCTCGCTGGAATCCTGCAAAATTCCGGCCATGGCGTTGGCAGCAATAGCTTCCTCGGCCACGTACTAATTTGTCTTCCCTGCCAAGGCATTTGCATCGCTGTTGGTGATCAAATAATCAAAGAACAGCAAGATTAGTCGCCACATATTGGAGATATTTCAGAGACGTTATTAAGGATGGCGACTTGAAAATCATGCTCACATCGCATGCATCTCCTACCTATTGTTTCGCCCATATGAATATATATATATATATATTATTATATGAATCTGATTGGCCTCACATGAGCAAATCAGTACGCACGCCGACGCACAGGCAAGTGTAATAAAGTATTGCGATCGATCGGAGACACACACTAGCTAGCTAGATCAAGATGTGCACGATACATATAGAATGTAGGTAACAAGGACGCGCCATCCAACGATGTGATCTTAACTGCCAAACTACTAATTGCAGCTGGCATCTTGACCTAGCATTTCAAATGAGAGCTCCACACCTCATTGTGCACAATGGAGATCAGAAATCATCACATGATCTTTTAGTTTCAGTTGCTGTGATTTTTGCTTGTTGATGCAATCACTCAATCTTGCCAACTGCTCTTCCTCTGAAACTAACAACACATACATAGAAACCATTTCACGACGGTGTAGAGGATTGCTAATCGTGACTCGTGAGCCACAGCAGAAAGTCAAGCGCTAGCTAGGACCCTCACATTGCCAAGAAACTAAGAGATGAAGCTATCATTGATTAGTTCTAGTTTGTTGCCTTGCAAAGGTATGCGTGTTCTTGTCAGTTCTCATAAAAGTTTCTTCCTTTTCCCTGAAGATTTTCCCAAGCAACCAGCTGTCTTTCAGACATATCCCGTTCAAAGACTAGCAGTATTCTATCTTCTCACACAATATTAATCGAGTTTAAATAATTCTTTTCAGATTATAATCATATTAATCCTTATCTTATAATCCGTAGACATTTGTACAACCGAAATGTATTGGCTCCTTAAATAAATGTATTAAAGCCATTTGATCTTGAAAACCTAAAAACCGCTTTTCAAATTTCTCAGCTGAAACTAAGCGGAAGAAATGAGGTAGAAGCCACTTCTCCGAGTTCAGATTATAGTACACATATTATGATCCACACCTAGAACTGACGGTCAAATGTATACAAAAATGGTCAATTCTCGGTTCACTCAATGTATAAAAAATTGTTAAATATGAATGTGGCCAATCCCAACAAGTTAATTTGGAATCATTGCTTTCCTTTTAAAATAAAGATTTGCCTCTGGTATCTATGGAGAGGTGTTATTTTAACCAAAGATAACTTGGCAATGCATAACTGGTCAGGGAGTTTGAAGTGTAGCTTCTGTATTAAGAATGAGACTATACAATATCTATTCTTTGACCGTCACTTAGTTAGGTCTATTTGATGTTTAATCCAAATAGCCGTAGGTTTGAAACCCCCTAGAATTTGTCTCATATGCTTGGGAACTGGATCTCTAGGTTGGGGTTAAAGAATAAAAATAAGATTCTTATGGGTGCAGCAGCTACTTTCTAAGCCATTTGGCTATGTCGAAATGATATGGTCTTTGATAAGCGAAAAAAAATCTCTTTTTCATAGGCTATATTCAAGACATCTCAATGGTTGTGTCATTAGGTATTGCTACAAAGGAAGGATGAGCAAGAGGAAATCATCTAGGTGTGCCCCTCTCTGGAGGTTATAGCCACGATGTTCTTCAATCATGGCTGGAGAGTGAATAACAGGATTGTTGCTTTTGTATTCCTGTTGTTAGGACAATCACTTTGCGGTTACGACATTTTCTCCTGGAAGGATTAGATGTCGAAACTATTTCTTTATTAAAAAAAGAACTGATGGTCAAATTGATGATCGACACAAGCACATATGCAAAATGCTCCAACTAAATTAATATAATCTTTTAAGAGAGGGGAAAAAGTGGGTGAAGTGTACATGAGAGAGTGTGTGTGACAGAGCTCCAACTAAATGAAGTATACGTACATACATTCATGGTATACCGTATAATTGTACTGACATGCATGCTACGCTAGCGCTACTGCGAGAGGTTGTTGAGCGCCTGGAGCAGCACCTCCCGGAAGCGGGCGAGGTCGATGGTGATGTCCTGGCCGTCCATGAGCGTCTCCCTCATGAACCCGAAGCCCTTCTTGTGCAGCGCCGTCGGGTTGGTGAAGATCTCGTGGTCGCGCGGGTACTTGTCCTTGAGCGAGCTCTCGCCGACGGCGATCTCGTACTGGATGTACTTGAGCCCCATCGCCTGCGCCGGCTCGCCGTAGTCCATCCGGGCGATCCACTGCAGCCCGCCCCACGGCACCACCTGCACCATCGTCGCCCCCGGCGGCAGGAACATCATGTTCGTCAGCCCCGCCCCGTGCACGCCCAGCAGCACGTCGCCGGAGTTGATAAGCCGGCCGACCTGGCCGATGTCGTTCGCCACGTCCGACTCGCTCACCACCGCCTCAAACCCCACCTCCTCCGCCGCGCGGACCACGGCGTCGAGGTTCAGGAGCAGCCGGGTGCGGTGCCGCGAGATAATGAGCAGCCGGGGCTTCACGCCCGTGCCGTCGCCGAGCAGCGTCGGCGCGTCGCGGGGCAGCGAAAGCGCGCCGCGGAGGAACTGCGTGAAGTCCGGCGTGGCGAGCCCGTCCAGGCTGCGCTCCCGCTCGATGATGAGCTCCCGGTGCGCGCGCAGGCTCACGACGGCGTGCGGGAAGCAGTGCACCTCGCCGGCGGCGCCGGCCTTGGCGAGGTCGAGCGGCGCGTGGCGCGACAGCTCGCGGAGGAGCGTGTCGTACTTGACGAGCCACCACGAGTCCAGGTTGGTCATCACCAGCTGCACGTCGCCGCGGTACCGGTGCACGGTGTTGTACAGCGGGACGATCACGTCGGAGAAGTCGTGGAAGATGTTGCCCGTGTAGCCGCCGATGGAGAACACCACGGCCGGCGCGGCATGCGTCCTGGTGCACCGCGGCGCCGCCGCCGCGTCGGCCGTCGTCCGCACGGCGATCTCGGTGACGCGGCCCATGCACGTGTCGTCGCCCTTCCGTGGGTACGGCCGCACCTTGTGCCACTGTCCGGCAGCCGCCGGATCGTCGACGACGACGACGAACGTGGACGCGTTGGCGTCCATGCGGACGTCGCCGGCGAAGTCGCAGATGTTGGTGCGGAAGTCGGAGAAGTCGCATAGCGGTTGCAGGTCAACGGAACCTGCACCGTGCACGTCAGGGCAGTCAGTTACCACCACCCGTAGAACACAAAGAAAACAAAACGTTGCACTATTTTTTTAAAAAAAGCTGCGATTTTTACGTGCTGCCTCCTTGCGCTCCGGCGGCTTCTCCGCCTCCCGGAGCTCGTTCTGACCACCAACTTGCTCCTTCTCCTCTGGACAAGATGCAGTAAACCATGAGCACGTGATCATCACATCATGCAAAAAAAAAAAATGCATCGGGATTGGAGTTGGAATTTCATTGGACATTGCACAATGGTTACCTGCGCGGCGGGGCTGGGAAGAAGTGGTCGCTTCCACGGCGGGTTCCGGCTGCGTGGTGGTGGCGGCGGCCGTGGTCTGCACGGCTTTGCCTTGGACCGTCTCCTCGCCCTCGCCGTCGCCGTCGCCACCTGTCGGTCAGGTAGTTAGCTTTACAAGTCAAACTCACGTCCTCGCGCTGAATGCGGTGGCCATGTGGGGGGTTTTCTTCTTCGTTACGACCCGTCTTAATCCGGCGAACGTGCGTGCGTACCTGGTGCTGCTTCGTCGCCGGGATCGCCCGTACCAGCGGTGGCATTCTGCTCGCGTTCGGCAGCCGCTCTCTCGCCGCCGCCGTCGGTCCTCTCCTCGATTATCACCGTGTCCTTGATCCCTGCGAGATAACCAAATTAATAACGGAAAATTGCTCCATGTTTTGGCATTCGTTACAAGCCACGTACATTCTGTCTTGTCAGTGCTCCGGTCGACGCTCTGGTGCAGCTCGCCATGGCTCGCCTGCTCTCCTCCCTGCCGCGGCAGTACGTCCACGAGGAAGTCTCGACCTGAAAATGGAGATGTAAATTCGCGGCAAAATCACTCTACTAATTAACTGGCTAGCCTTGGCCCTTGGCTGGAGAGATCAGGCTCTTGTCAAGGTCGCGCGTGCGTGCGTACCTAGGCCGGACGATGACCTCACCGTCTTCATCGTCGGCGTGCGCGCGGCTTCCAACGACGCCCCGGGGATCACTGCACACACGCCGCCGCGTAACGCTTTCAGAACTCAGATTGCAATGTGAGAGACGAGCTATGAAGAAGCAGCCAAGCAACTGACGGGTGTGGAAGACGGTGGCCTCGGGGCGGGAGGAGAGGAGGAAGGTGGCGGATATGAGGAAGCAGCCGACGACGATGGACAGCAGCCGGAACCGCTGCGACTCAAACCGCACCCCACGCATCGCCAGCCTGCCGCCGCCCGACGACTTCTCGCCGCCGCCGCCCTTCATGGCGCGAAACGAATCAACTGCACCGTCTGCTTCGTTTCGTTGTGACCACACGGAAGACGGCGGCAGGCAGGTAGGCGTAGCAACAAGGAAGCTGTAGACCCAGGGGCTAGCCGGCGGCAGCCTCTGCGGAGAAGAAACAAGACAGAGGTAGCTGCGGCTTATATCCTCTCGGCCTCTGCCGTCTTGTCATCTTGTGGAACGCCTCGGCCCGGTTCTGCCAACCAAGTTGAGCTCAATTTTCATTTTCATTTTCGTTTTCGTTTTCGTTTTCGTTTTCGTTTTCGTTTTCGTCTTCGTTTTCATGTGTGATTTGGAGACCTGGACCAGTAGATCGATCAATGCAGCCATCACACCTACGATGGAACGATGCCTTCTCCTTCCCGGCTGCAACCGGTATCTCATTGTGGAGGACCATGCATGTTGTTGACTTCTTGCATTTGCATTTGCATTTTCGTTTCCGATTCCCACCGGTGTATGGCACGCAATGTCGTTAATGGTCTTGTTAATTCACCATTGATTAGCCTCGCCTTTACTAGTGATAATCGCATGATATATATCGACCTGTTTAGGATTTGACATTTTTTGTAATTTCGAGTCGACCAATATTAATCTACAATCTATTTTTTAAATTTTGAATTCAATTTTTCGAACTGATTTTACCTATCGAGCTGCAATGGCAAATGTGATTATCACGCTCTCGTCTATATTATGAACCTAATGGTCACCATTGATTAATCTCAGTTTTACTGGTGATCTCGTCAGCACTACTACACTAATAATGCTACCCAGTAATTAATTGCCACGACTTTGCACACCTAGCCACCTTGTATATTTCATAAATGTTCATATAAACAAATTGAAGATATTTCCATTGCTCATGCAATTATATATGTTCTTCAACAAATCGCTGCATGCGAAGTATCCTGAATTTGCACTCAAAAAACGAAAGTAGAAAAGACTCTGAAAAGAAGATTCCAAAACGTCGAAACGATTATTTGGGCCAGATAAGAAAGTTCAAGCTGCACCAGGACATGCACGTTTAGCCGCCACATGATCGATCAATCGAAGTCACGGGTCAGACAAGTTTGCAATGCAACTACAAAAGGCTAGCTACGTACACTTTTAATTATAAATATAATAATTAACAAACTAGCAACTAGTAGCAATCCTTCTTTCCCCAATAATCAACTGGGTAATAAACTGGGAGCAGCTAGCTATTGCTACATCCATAACTCAAATTTTTTAAAAAGGTATTCTTTCTTTTGTCGGTCATGGTACGTAAGTGCCCCAATTTTTCAGTTTACCAACCTCAAATGACCAACCAATTAGCACTCAGGAGTCAAGACTGTAGCCAGTTGGATCCTTATTCCGAATTCAACTCAGTAGTTCCATAGGGATAAGACCATCTGCAAGGATTTCTGTCTCTTGTCCTGTTCCCGTCACGAAGAAAATCTCATTCTCTTCAACGCTCCAACAAATTTCTTTCACTATTTTCTTTCGGAAGGAATTTGTCGTCTTTCTCTGAATCATTTTCTTCGAAGGGATGCTGTTGGAGATGGTGTTAAATAAAGAGAACGAATATGGGAAAGGAAATAGAGAAGAATCGAAATGAAGAGAAAATGGTTGGAGATGGTCTAATGCACAATACGAATTTGGTGCGGATAAACACTGTGAGACCCTGTTTGAAGCATGGAAATTTCACAATAATTCAAGGCAAACACTGTGTGCTTCCGTTAGAAATTAAGCATCTTCGTCTTGCCATGAAGTGAATCGATGTGGTCGGCGCCCGTGGAAAGTGATTCTTTCTTGTACAGCTAGCTAAGAACAGATAGTGATGCAGCACTAACCTACATCTCGATCTCAAAAACAAAAAACAAAAAAAAAAGGAAAAGAAAAAAGTAGCCACGGCTCTGTGGATCTTTCACATGCAGAATAGAAGAATCCCCCAACGCACCAGCTAGCTACTCAGCTTCATCTTGCCTGATTATTCAGCGGTTGGAGCAGTGTAGACGGATATGCTAGCCTTACATGTAACACCAGTGCACCATTAATGCATTACTCTGCATGTATCAAATTAGATCACTTGTAATGGAAGTACATGCTTCGTGTAAGTCGTTTTTAAATATGTTATATCATATAAAAACAAATATACATACAAATCTCGTAATGCACTGTATCTAATAATTAATTTATTTTTTAGCCCTATAGAAACAGTGTAATGCTAGCTAGCTTCTGGTGGGGATTTCTTCTTCTCGTTTATTTTTCTTGTTTCTGGCATGGAGAGTTAGAGACCATATAACAAACAGTCATGTCTCTCCCTTATATAACATCTAAAAAAAATACTTACATCATGGCATATGAGTGCCCATAACAATACATGCACACATACATACACCATACCAACCGTATTTAAACATATATGCATGCAGGCCATGCCATGTATATCATTGCCAAGTACTATATATGAAGGCATGCTTGCCATTGATGGATCGTTTGGTGTCATGGAATCTAGGGGTGTGTTTCTTTTTGCGTTTGCGTTGCGTTTGCTTATAAGCTGAAAATTTGTTATTTTTGTACAAGTAAAACGTTTTGACGTTTGGTCGCCAATTTTTGTAGATCTTCTCATTCTTCTCAAAGCTCTCAAAACCATTTTTTCTATAATTTTTGATCCTCGAGGTCTAATCGAGGAGATCTGATTCTCGAACTAAACGCAACCAAGCAATGGCCGAAGAAAAAAACACTACCTAGATCAACTTGGGCAGAGCAATCAACAACTTGGCCTATTGAGGAGGCAAATCCAAATACCAGAATTCGGAAACTAATTCTTGGTGGGGTTCACTGGTCGTTTGGGTAGCTGATGATATTCCATTGGAATTTTCTTGATTTACTTGTTACTGCATAGTAACGTGCATGGCACGATCTTTATAGTTTTCTGTGCTGTATGTGTGTACAAATAAACTCGTTGACCCCACCAACCGTACATATTATCTATATACATATATATTCATATCATCATATATGGTATCCCTTAAGGCTTCGACACATACGCATCTGTGATCTTGTCTAACCTCTTCTTCCCCCCAGGGCCCATATCATGCATGCCACGGTGTATATTTATTTAGTAGTTTTTCTGATTGTGAATAACTTATTCGTAAGATATTGAAAGCATATATGGAAGAAAAAAACTATTATATATAGGAACCCCGTTTTGGAGCGAAGAAATTTTAGAGAACATTTCGATTTTAAAAGGATTCTAGCATATAGCATATGTATCCGTATCCGAATCCAATTATCTGCATTCGTATCCGTATCCATATATGTATCCAATTATCCGCATTTGTATCAATTATCTGAATCATCTAACATACAAATACATTATACACTTCTCTCATTTGAAATGCTAGTTTATCTGCACTATTCACCAGAATACCTGAATTAGTTGGATGTCTATTTATAGCATAGTGTGAATTCATGTTTCCTTAGGTGAAATAATATGTTACAATTATTAAATACGTTATACATGAGTAATATCCGTATACGAATCCAATAAAATTTGTATTCGATAATATCTGAATCCGATCAGTATTTGAATCCAAGAATATCTGAATCCGATCTGTATCCGCTTTATAAATACGAATACGGTAAGGCCACTATCCGATCCGTGTCTGATCCATTGACACCCGTACCGGTTAATTACTATGAAAATCAGACCTAGCGGGTGTAATAGCCCATTTTTGGGGGATTTTTAAAACTTTTGCTAAATTCAAAATTTGAATTGAATTTCCCTGAATCTACTTTCCACAACCTAAACAATTCTATTTCCTAAATTTAAAATGCAAATTCATCTTTCATTGCCCAATTGTAACTCTAAATGCAAAATGTAACTTTTAGCTTAATATGATTTCAACTCCTAAAATATTTAAAAAAATTATGATAATTACTTGAGAACAAAACTAGATCTAATAAAATTATAACCTTGAACAGTAAATCTTTTGTCCCCTGAATTAATCCAGAAGTCTTATTCTCCTATTTAAAAGATTAATCTCCCTATTTTATAAATTATTAAATTAATGATTTCCATAAATCATGGTAAAATTCCAGACCACTTTAGATGCAAATTGGGATTTAATAAAAATTATTTGAACATTTATAGCATAACCCTATTCACTGTTCAAATATTTTTTGTATTTAAAACCTTTTTCCCTAAGGGATTAAATGGCTATTAATTAAATTGATTTATTAAAATTACCAATTGAACTCTAAAAATTACTAAAATTTTACAGAAACATTTTTAACTTAGAAAAAGTATTAAAAATATATAATCCACTTTTACCCTAATAAAGTTTGTATTATAAAATTAAGAACCCTAAATGCTTTATGATTATATTTAAATTCTTTAATTAATTTCTAAAATTAGTTTTTCAGTAAGGAAAATAGTAACTATGGGAAACTAGGGCATACCCATTCATGTTTAGTCATGAACCGTAAACCCTGGCTTCGATAAGATAATTCCTCGTGCATGCATACATCATATTTAAATTCATATTTATGTTTGGTTTTTGTACTCGAGTAGACGTCGAGGACCCTGAAGGAAGGTTCCAGGACACCGAAGAAGACCCCCATGCCTCAGAACAAGGCGAGTTAACATCTTTAGTTCATATCTTACCCGATTTTTATTAAAACTTATGTTGAACCAATTAAGACAAATTGCATGTAATATAAATTTCTTACCTAGCTTGTTAATCATGTTATACACATGCCATGACCCTCGACACTTTCAACTGCCATGTCATGATTGCCTTGAATATCATATCAAGACTATTTTGATAGTCTTATCCTTTGAAATCCACTAAAACAAGTAAACTTTTGGACTCTCAATCCGTGGGTAAATTTTGCTTAGACATGCTTAAGTCTAAATGATTGCTTACGGGGCACAACACCCTATAGTGGTGAACACTAGTTTATTGGTAAAATATTATACTTATATTATGATCTGGATATAGCTTGGTTTGGTAGGCTGTGTCTGTCGGTCTCGAGATGTGTGCCTATGCTGAGTTGGGTTGAGACCCAAGGTTGGCTATTTGTCTAGAGAGGTTCTAGACTGGAAGGTCGTTGACCTATTGAGTTGAGGCAGTGAGCGAAGGTTGGACCTTCAGCTCTCTGGCCATGTGCAGTAGGATCGGAAGGATCCGTTGGTTATGATTTGAGTGTTGGATGCGTCCGACACAATGTGTGACTATCACGCGGTAGTACAGGTGTGGAGACCCAGGAGAGCGCTCTGCGGAGGCCCTGGCAGGAACTCCAACCTAAGGTAAGCGCAGCTGGGCGCCACCATCAAGGGTGGTCTAGGTCATACGCTTGCTGGGTCAAAAACCCCAAGAGGTATGATTCACGAAGGGATTGCCAAATTCCGGAATAAGATGACGAGTGTGTGAAGGGAGAACAGTGAAGCGAGATCGGAAGAGGTCCTTTGTTGAGCTAGTGTTGGATGTGT
This sequence comes from Olyra latifolia, assembly GCA_036346145.1. Classification (NCBI taxonomy): domain Eukaryota; kingdom Viridiplantae; phylum Streptophyta; class Magnoliopsida; order Poales; family Poaceae; genus Olyra; species Olyra latifolia. The sequence continues at coordinate 53,927,388 of CM070528.1, read as the reverse complement.
TTGACACAATGCGTGGCCATCACGCGGTAGTGCGGGTTGGAAGCCTAGGAGAGCGCTCTGCGAAGACTCTTGCTGAAGCTTCAACCTGAGGTAAGCGCGACAGGGGGCCACCACCCAAGGGTGGTCCAGGTCATGCATTTGCTGTACCGGCAATCTAGGAACGATGATCCGTAACGGGATTCTCGAATTCCGGAATAAGATGGTGGGTGTTCGGAGGAAGACTAAGAACAAATGTTTCAGCAGAATTGGTCTAGTTGTACCATGGGATGGTGCAGGGTTTAATCTAATAGCTTGGTGATCAACTCTTCCCTATTACACTCTCTTTTCTATTGAAAATTTGCTGAATCATAGGAATCTTACTAATATAACTTTAAATGGCATTTTCGTAAATAAACAAACCTTCAACCTTCCCTTGCAGCCTTTATCATTAAATTGCATTAGGAAGGTGTTAACTCGCAAGTGCAGTTTGATTATGTACTTACCCTCGCACTCACTCATTGTTTAGATGGAGATTGCTTGGAAGACCCATACGTTTGCTTCGAAGACGAAGAGCAGGGATTTGAAGACAAAGCTTAGGGCGTTCCTTCCAGCCTCTTGTAGAGATACATAGCCACTGGATTTTTCTTTTATTGAAGACTTCCGCATGACTCTGAAAGTTTCTTTTGATGGATTGTAACTTTTGCCATTGAATGGCTATACTATAAATGTTCACCATAAGACGATACCTTCTGTAATATTTAGTTACTTTATTGTTTTATGCTTATTTGATCTAGCTATGCATTGTGGCACTAGTGTACCGATCGAGAGACTAGTGCGGAATCATTCAGGTAGACCCTGAGCAGGCCTCCACAGTGGGTGAGCAAGCCGGGTCTTAGCCTAGGCAGGATAGTCACGCTACATAGGGCCAGCCCGGTTACATAAAGAATTTGTATCTGTTTTCGCAATCTGCCTACAAATCCTAGAATTCTTTGGGGATAGTAAAGGGTTCATATATGAGCTTCCACGCTGTAATTCAATCAGAGATGAACAGGTGAATTACAATCCACAAAGTTCATTTAACGTGTTACTTGGAATAGAAGCTCTGTTGTTGGAGCAGCCCCTGTTCTCATTGTTGGAGCAGCCCCTATTCTCAAATTTTAGGGAAAGGCAAAAGATAGGGGCCCTGATGGTCTTGCTTTAGCAAATCACAACTCGATCTAGAGATGAAGAGATTCAACTAGTCTAGAACTCATTCCTACCTATTTTATTACTTTTTTAATTATCTTATCATAACCAATGGTTACTGCCTATGAAAACCAAGGACGTGCGAACAGTACATGTTCACGAGTCACGACTGGGCTGAGTCCATGGGCCTTGGAAAAGTCAAACTAGGCCGAGCATTTGGAAATGGAGAGAGTATAAGAGCATGTCTAGCAGGGTTTTGTAAAAAATAATTTTCTCTATATTTAGAGACTCTCAGTACTTATATCACTGCAGCAAAATCTCTATATTAGTCCATAAATTTAGAGATTCTCTTACTGAGTATCTTTGTTTAAAGATTATCTCTTCTGTCTCTGTATCTTTTCGAGGACAGAGACTCTGCTGGAGATGATGAAAATATAGAAAATAAATAGTAGTTTGGAGATAGAAATACAGAGATCCAAATTTAGAGACACTGCTAAAGATACTCTAAGGGCTCGTTTGGCAGCTGCACACGCGAACCTGACCACGCAACAGCGGCCGGCCGCGCGTCTTGGCGCTTCTTGGCAAGCGCGACGGCCGATTTTTGCGGCGGCTGCATGCGTGGAGCCGGGCCGGCGCGCAGCCAAACACGTGACGCGCTCGTGGTCAATGCATGCGCAGGACCGGGCCGCGACCAAATGCAGACCAAACATGCTATAAATGTATAATCCGGTACCTCAGCTATTTTTTTTTTCGGAAGAAAGAGAGAGAATCAAACAGCAAAGAATGAAGTGCAAAAGAAGTTTTAATTTAGTAGTATACATGATGGAAGTGCAAAAATTTGGCCTCCCTATGGAGCTACTCCTGAAGAAGGTCGAGGGCACGCAGAAGCGTCGGCCTGAACCTGGCGAGGCCGAGCCTCACGTCCTGCGTCATCACAGTGCCCGCCAGCGCCTTCCACCCCTGCCCGTGGATCGCCATGGGGTCCCTGAACACGACGTGGTCCCTCGGGTACCTCTGCGCAAGGCTGCTCTCCTCCGCCGCGACGTGGTACTCGAGGTACCTCAGCTCCATGCCGCGCGCCGGCCGGCCGTAGAAATTGGTGGCCATCCACTCCATCCTCCCCCACGGCACCACCTGGATCACGACGGCCCTCGTAGGGAGGAACACCTGGTTGGTCAGCCCCGCGCCGTGCACCGCCAGGAGCACGTCGCACGAGTTCACCGTCGCCGCGAACCGCTTCACGCTGCCGCCGGCCTCCGAGACGACGACCTCGAATCCCAGCCCCCGCGCCATGGCTTCCACCTGCTGCAGGTTCAGGAGCTTCCGCGTCCCTCGCCTTGAGATGATCAGCAACCTGGGCTTCTTGCCGGTTGCTTCGCCGAGGAACGCCGGCCTGTCCCTCCTGAGGCCGTACGAGTGGTGCAAGAACCTCGTGAAGTCGACCATGGAGTATCCCTTGGGGTTCCTCGTCGGATGCCGGCGAAGGATCAGGTCCCTGTCCCTCACCAGGCCAAGAATCACACGATGGAAGCAATGGACATCCCTGTTCGTGTCGAAATCGATGATCTCGTAGCGCGACAGCCTCCGGAGCATCGGCTTGTACTTCCGAAGCCACCACTGCTTGTAGTTGGCGATGAAGAAGCGCACCCTGCCTTTGAAGTGGAAGGAGGTGAGGTAGAGCGGGATCAGCACGTCCGACATGTCGTGGAAGAAGTTCCCGGTGTAGCCGCCGATGGAGAAGATCACCGCCGGCACGTCGTGGCTGACGCCGCATCTGGGAGCATCGCTCTCGCTCGCAGCTGCTCTGATGACCACTTCTCTGACGAGAGGTAGCAGGGAATCGTCCTGGCGCGCGTACGGCCTGATGCGTCGTCCTTCCTCGCCTTGCTGCAATGGCATGGTCAGAGTGACCGAGGAGCTTCCCGGGGAAACTCGAACATCGCCGGACATCTTGCAGACGATTGGCCTCGCATAAGGGAAGCCCTCGTCTTTGCTCTTGTCATCACAAGTGATCTTGCTCTTGGGCTTTGGAACCTCAATGTCTGTAACTGCTATAAGAGAAAAAAAAAAATCAGATCTGATCGTCGTGTTGGCATTATGGCATAAGGGATTTTCATCAGTAAATCGTTTGTATTATGATTATCATCTCACTTGGTTTTGGAGATTTCCTGGGAGAACCATTATTTTCAGGAGGGGGATAGGACCCGGCGGAGGATGTGGCATGTCCGGCAGTTCGTAATTTGTTCATGACAGTATCATTTCTAAGTGCAGTGCCTACAAAGGGCAATGCTGAACTGTAAACAGAGGTAGAATGATGGCCAAATAAACAGTAAACTCTCCATAAGTCTCCCTCAACCCGAGGATGTATGAGCGTGTAATTTAGTGACATGATAGTCATCAATTGCAGGGAACGCGTAGCAGAAAAAGTAGTCTTTTGGACAAACAAATTTAAAAGGAAGAAAATTTCTATTTTTTATTAAAATATCCCCATGAATGGTCCCTTATGTTTTACTATAGCCCATTAGATTAGTTTCTTATTGTCATTGGCCAATGTTTATTGGTTCCCCTTCATCAAGAACACCAAGATCAAGAATCATCATTTATTTTATTAATTGCCTTCCTTTTAAAAGTAGTTGCTTAAATTCCAAGCTCATGTCTGAAAGGGAACACACAATCATAGTATCCTTCCCAAGGAAACAAGCATAGGGAAAGGCAATATCTGCCAGTGACAAAACCCAAGGTCCTTGCAAGTTTCCAGTCTCAACCACAATCTCAACACAGTACTAGTACTCTAGAACCATCAAATTCAGAAAAATTACTACTTAATACTCCCTCCGTTGGGATTTATAGGGCGTATTAGAGATTTGGATTTGTTGTTTAATATAGGACGCACACAATTTCCAATGTTATTTTAGTGAGATCTTTTCTATAGTACCTTCATTTAAAGCATGCATACATGCGTATGATTAAGTTCATTTAAAGCATTAATTGTCTCCTCCACCAATTAAGTTCAAGGATAAATTTGTAACTTGACCATTGCCCTTGGTCTTGGAGCCCATCTCTAATACGTCCTATAAATCCCGACGGAGGGAGTACTCCACTAGATCACACATCCATATGGAGTAGCAGCTAATAATGCACGAATAGTTGAGGGCCATATCAATTATGTAACTGCAAGAGGGGGCCCGATCAGAAAATCCCAAACTTAGAAATGCACAATGCAGTACTTTCCTTGCACTGCCACTGATGCAACCAGGATGGTCCAGGACACTCGATGCCACTCACAAACATGCGATGATCTGGCTGAACAGGGGAAAGAGGGAAATGGAGAAAGAGATGTTCCTTTAGGCTCTCTCCTAACCTGATTTTGGTGAACTTCTTGAAGTATCAGCATCAAAGCTTGCACCAATTGGAGGGGCACTGGACACTTGGGGTACATCCACACTGGCACTGCCCTCCCAAGAACTCACCACCTTGCTCCCAGCTCCAATCCCTGAAGATACAAGCAGCAACATGAGATCAAATGAATGAGACATGCAAGAGGAGAATCAAGAAAAATTCAGAACCTCAAGGATTCTTGATCTGCCCCACCTTCAGCCTCAGTGCCTGCACGGTTTCCCTCTATCAGGTAAACCCCATTGCCCGCTGCAAAGACAGATGCAAGCACAAACAATTAACTCATCTGAACAAACAGGCAACCAAGAACTCATGAAGAAGAAGAAAAAAAAGAAATCTTTTCGTCTCTAACTGCGTGGGCTTCGTTTCATCTTCTCTTTCTTACTTACACCAGACTTGCGACGAGATCACCGAGAGGAGCTTGGCGACGCAGGCGCAGAGCACCAGGGCAAGGAGGCACGCCGAGAGCAGCCTGAGGGCGAGCTGCCTGGGGTCGAGCTTGGTCAGATTCTTGACCGCGATCCTGATGTTGTACCTCGGCTTCCTCTCCCTCGCAGAAGCAGCAGCTCTCATGGCGATGGCGCCCATGCTGTGCAGCCTGTGCTGCACCAGGAAGGCCATGGCGTTCTGCTGCTTCTAATGGAGTGCTCCGGTTCAGGGGGGCAATGAGCAGTGTCAAGTTTAGCACTGCTGCATCACGTGTGTGGGCGTGGGTATCTGGGGCGGGGAGGGGGCAGGGTGGAAGGCAGCAATTATTATGCTTGCTTTGATTATTTCAGTTTAATTGTTTATTAGCATTTACATGAGGAGGGTTTAGGAACTTACATTACACTTTGGCAAAGGTTTGATCTGTCTTTTTTGGTCCATTTACTCTCTTTTTAGGTGCCTCTTTTTAATGTTCTGATGAGATTGGTAAAAAAAAAGACTAAAATTCTAATTTATGGCTTTATGTTGATTTTCCTTGCTTAAAACCTGGATTAACAGACAACAATGGGTAATTAGAGCTGTTACTAAGTAGATAATTACCAATCCGAAAAAAAATGATGTAGCTTGCAATAAGATTCAGCAGCAAATGGGCCAAACTTGTAAGTACAACAGGCTCAGAACATCTATTTGTCAGTGAATCTTGAGCCAGCAGTTTCTGACTAGTATTTTGCGTTTGCACAATGACAGTCCTTATAGGAAGCACTGCAAGTACCAGGTGGGCCTCTGCTTTATGACGGGAAAAAAATCAAGGCTGATTGCTACAGTTGCTGTGATGCAACAGGAGACTTTCAATCTAGAGATAAATGGACCAGCAAGCACCAAGCTGGAGTTAGGCGAGAAGAGAAGCTAGTTCAGAAACCTACTGCCGACACGTCGGTGGGATAAATCCAACAGAAAACTGAATAGTTTTTGCACTCTTTTAGCCACGTACAATACAAAATACTTGTAACCAGACATCTAGAGAGAGTATTGCTGCGTCATTAAATATCTAAGTAAAAAAACCTCTTATCCAATACAAGGAAGGTTATACAAGTGCTTAGATATTGCAAGAAATCAAAAGTGAAAAAAAAAATAGATGTAAGCGTCACCCAAACATCGGTACTAACTTAAACATCTCCTTCTCTAAACACATACGGAAACACCCGTAAATCCTATGTGATAAAAAAAAAGATTTCTTCACATAAGCATCTCTCCAAATATATTGCACTGTACATTACCTTAATACTCCCTCCGGTCAAGTTTAATTGACGTTTTAAGCACAATTACACATACCAATGCAGTATTTTATAGCCTATTTTACCCCTATTAAAGATGAATAGATACTTGAGCAATGGACACCACGTAGCATCGAGACTTATGGTTTCATCACATTAATTACTTCATGATACGGAGTACTACGGCAAGTATGGCGCTAAATACTCACTAGAAAATTCAGATTTGCTTTCTTTTCTGGCCACCCCTCCTTTTTTTTTATACATTGGTGTCAAATTTTTCGGTAGCTCAATATACATTTGATCTTACCGGTGGTTCTGGAGTATCCTGAAACCTTGGTAGAGAGAATGGCACAAGGTTCCGGTGGCTGAAGACCTCTTGGAGAAATTGATTTGAATCTAGAACCACCAGTAGAAATTGATTTGAATCTAGAACCACCAGAAGAAAGTGTTCTTACCCATGGATCATCTTCTATCGGTAATATTTCTCTCTTCTAATTCCTTTGTACTCACTGGATGCTAATGAGAATATATTTCTCTTTTACTTTTTGTGTCCAAGTTTTTTGCTTCACTGATTCCTTGTTCTTCACGAGTGCTTGACGCGAAGTAGTACTAGTAGTGAAAATGAGCTAGATGGGGAGTAGTACTAGTGAAAATGACAATACATATAGCTGGAAGAATGTCAAAATGGATGCAAGTTTCGATGACAACCTTGGTAATTGTAGACAGTAAAAGCTTACAAGGTGCATTAACTAGAGGCATCAGTGGAATGTACCGGCGTTTTTACCCAAAACGTCAAATATTCGTGGACTCTCTCGAATAGGCTAAAACGTCAATTAAACTTGACCGGAGGGAGTAGTTGACTAACCCTAAGTTTGCAGGTTCAGCTCTTCATTTGCAGGTACTGTATTTTAGCAGCCGAGGCTCTCTGCCATAGCCGCCAGTCGCTACCCTGTGGAGCCGGGCCCACGTGGCAGTGGCGGTAACTGCACGAAGCTGCGCCCGTATTTTAGGTGTAGGATCTTGTGATCTGTTCGCCCTGCTTCATCTCTGCACAGACTCCAAGCTGCCTTCGAATTGAAGTCCAGATGGATGTAGAGATAGAGGAGAGGAAAACTCCAAACGTATCCGTCTGCCTATCTTTATCCACCCTGAAAACTGAAAGAGAGTTATCTTGTTGATGCATGCATTCAGTTGGTTCGTGTCTGAGTAGCTACTACTTATTAGGAAACCTATTCGGTTACGGGCTCGCCAAGCCGTATCCGGATAGGTCTATCCGTAGACCTGCTAAACTCTATGAAGCAGCACTATAAATAGGAGAGGGATCCACCCATTATATACACACCTGAAAGCAATAAAGAATCCGTTCTCTCCCTACATCTGTGTTGATCTGCTTTGTGCATCCGTTGTTCTCGCTATCGTTCTACGTCTTGCGTGCGAATCAGCAACCTCGGACTACACCCGGTAGCGTGGTTGCTCAACACGTTATCAGCACGAACGCTCCTGAAGGACGATTCGCGAGGAGAAGAAGGCGACGAACGATCTGCATCGAGCCGCCCTCACGCCGGCTTCCACTCGGATAGCCGAAAACAGTCCTACGCGACTGCTGTCCTACGCGATAGTCTACGGAATCCCAGAAGGTTGATCACGCAGATCAAAAGGTATTGCATTGAATCGAACTTTGAATTAGTAGATCGAATCTATTTTGAAAAGAATTTTGGGGATCGGTCTTGCTGGATCATATGATTGATCCGATCGCTGGCCACACCGAAGGCCATGTCCCCACACGCGCCGCCACGGCCCGAGACGGCACCACGACCGTGCGCTCGCCGCATGTGCGCGCTGCTGTGCCTTGCTATGAAGCTCCGCGACAGCCATGTCCCGCCTCGCGCCGCCGCTCGCGTCCCGTGTGCCACCGCTCCGCCACACCGTCTGGATCGGCCGTTCTTTGGCGGCTCGCTCCCGCGCGCGCCGCTTCGATCGCTTTCGTCGAACACGGCGTGGAGCCGCCGAACAACCTCGCGGCGCCTCGCTCCGCTGCGGGTCCAGCGGCGTGACGACGAGGAAGAAGTCCGCACGGGCGCTTCGTGAACTCCGTGATCTCGTCCGACGCCCATGCGATCGCCGAGACCACGTGGTCTGCCGAGAAGATGGTGCATGAGAGAAGGTTCAGCGGTGGTGAACGCGACGCGGCCGACGTCGACGGCCGCGGGCTCGCTCGCCAGCCCTCGCGACGTGGGACCTCCGGCTGTTTTGCCGCCCTTGCACCAAGCAGGCGGCGGCTAGGGGAAACCCTAGTCGCCCCAACGTCTTGGGCCGGCACAGGCCACCCAGTAGATCGCGGGCAGGCTGAGCATGCCGAACTGGCCGGCAGCAGGCCGAAGCAGGCCACGCGGGAGAGAATCGGGCCGCCCCCAGCAGTCCATAGGACTGGGCCACCATTAGCAGGCCGCGCATAGGGGGAGGGAAAAGAAAAGCCAGGCCGGAGGAAAAGAAACGAAAAAGAAAAAAAATATGCGTGGAATTTTGCAAGAAACCCCAGAAAATTAAGTAACTACACAAGAAGAATTCCTGGGACACTGAAATTTTTCGTAGAAGTCCCTGGTGACATTAAAAATTTTGGAAAAGTCCCTGCAGACACTAAAATTTTTCATAGAAGTCCCTGAAATTAGCAGAAATCATATAAAGGCATATTCGGGCATAAAAACATCTCGAAATTCCGAATTTTATTTTACCCCTGATAATTATTTTCATGCTATTATATGATGAATTAGCTGTTATAATTATCAGTTTATGCCTGTTTATGAATAGAATTTATGCATATGAATTATGAATGTGAATTTCTGATTATTTGTGGTGTTCGTTCATTACATTTAATCTATGAATTGAAAATAGCATGTTGAATGGTAGAAAACCAAGAATTTTATTGAAGAAATATAAGAATATATGCAGATTACATATAGTAGTCATGAATCAACATTGCTATCATAGAAATTGCTTGAATTTGCAGAAAAGCCCTGAAACCTTGGGGAATTATCTGAAAATTCACCAAAATTAAGAATTTTTGCATAGAAAGCCCCGAAAATTAAGAATTTACTGAATGTATATATTCTGGCATAGAATTACTCCATGAAATTGCTATTATAATTCTTGTAATAATTATTTTAGCATGTTTATACTGGAAATTCCGAGAATTTATGAATAGATCCATGTCACGCAACACACACTATGATTACCCACAGTATCTTATGCAAAGAATTTGAATTATGCAAATATTTGGTATCGTGAGTCATGAGTTTGATGAATTCCGGCTACGCACATGAAGCTCCCTGCACCGCCATTGGCATTGTAGCAAGGGGGCAATATCCGAGTACAGAATAATCAAGCACTGCATTTCATTAGGCACACCTATCCAATACTTTAAAGAATGAGTACATGGCAATGGAAAGTGCTATTGATCTTTGGGCCACACTTAAGAAGCGGTTTGGAAAGCTCAAATACACTATCCTGGCATAAGCACAGTAGGATTGGACAAGCCTGAGATATGCAGAAGCTACTAAAGAAGATGATGCCATCATTGAAAAAGAAATTGCGACCTCAGTAGAAATCTATTTTACAGAATTTATTTAGTGCATACATAGCAAACACTAGTCAGCCTTTTAGTGTGGTTGCATTAGCAGACATTTGTGATTTCATCATGAATGAAGAATTGTGAGCTCCAGGGGAGCAAACCTTTAATTCTCGTGATCAGTTATGCATTTTATTCCCAATATATTTATGTGAATGCTTGCAATATGAATGATAGCCTAATTGAAATTATATGAATTTATGAAGCGCCCATATGAAGGAGATATGCATTGTTGATAGCAGAATAGCATCTTAAGAGAGACAAAGTATTTTGTTAAGAAGAAAACTGGCAGTATAACCACAATTGCAGGAAGTGGTTCATGCGTAGTAGGCTCTGGTCAAGCCACAATCATACTGTATATGGGTACTCCACTGAAAATTAATGAAGCTTTGTTGTACCCCGAATCCACTAGCTCTCTCTTAAGCTTTAAAAACATCTGTGCCAACGGTTTCCACGTTGAGACCACTGAAGAAAATAGCAAAGAATTCCTATGCATTGTGAAGCATGACGGATGTGGAAAAAGAATTTTAGAAAAATTTCCTTCATTTGAAACTGGGCTATACCACACAAGAATCAAAGCACCTGACAAATACACTTCCCTTAAAACTTTTTTTAGGAGTGCTGAACTCTTCTCTCTTTGGCATAGTAGACTTGGTCATCCAGACTTACGGATGATGAGAAATGTAATTACCAACTCTCAGGGCCATGGAATTAGTGTAAAGAATTTCCCTAATCAAGAAGACTTCATATGTCAGGCATGCGCCACTGGAAAAATGATCACTAGGCCCTCGACCATGAAGGTGCAAGATGAAATCCCCGCGTTCCTTGAGCGCATCCAAGGGGATATTTGCGGCCCCATTCAACCCCTATCAGGTCCTTTTAGGTACTTCATGGTGCTCATTGATACTTCCTCGGAGTGGTCAAACGTGAGTTTACTCTCGACAAGAAACCACGTATTCGCAAAGCTGATCTCTCATATCATAAGAATTAAGAATGCATTCCCAGATCATCACGTGAAGTCCATTCGCTTGGACAATGCAGGCGAATTTACTTCGAAGGCATTTGATGATTACTGTATGGCATCGGGAATCAATGTAGAGCACTCAGTGCCACATGTCCACACTCAGAATGGACTAGCAGAAGCACTGATTAAAAGGATCAAATTCATAGCAAAGCCGCTCTTGCGGGGTTGTAATTTACGAACACGTGTTGGGGCCACGCCGCCACTGCACGCAGCAAAGATTATTGAACTATAGACCGTCAGCGTACAACATCTACTCACCAATGCAACTAGTTCAGGGGATCACACCGAAAATTTCCTATTTAAGAAAATTTGGATGCATGGTGTATGTACCGATACCACCACCACAATGACGACTATGGGCCCTCTCCGAGGCGGGGATATCGTTGGTTATGAGGCGGTGTCTATAATCAAGTATTTAGAACCCTCAACCGGTAATTTGCATACCGCCCGTTTCGCTGATTGCATCTTTGACGAGGATAATTTCCCATCATTAGGGGGAGATAAAGAACTCTTAACAGAAGAATGCCGTGAAATCATCTGGCAAGCCACCGGCATTCCCGCACATGATCCCCGTACTAGAGAAGCAAACGAAGAGGTCCGAAAATCCTCGATTCTGAAATTAGAAAATGAACCGCCCGATCACTTTTGTGATTTGAAGGTGTGATCAAGTCGCATTACTCCTAGTAATGCACCAGAGAGGGTTTGAAATACCATAGAAGGTATCCTCATCCTGTTCCGAGGCCTCAGAGAAAAGGACAGGAAAGCTGGTTACTCGAATCTCAAGTATCCGGGGACGCCTGGAGAAAAGTGGATAAGAGAGCTTATCACAACCAGTCACAAAAGCGCCCTGAAAGAAAAAGAAGGGGAGCCAGTTGAGACCTGCCAACTCTGGTGAGAAGCAGCCTGCTAGCGAGGCGCTCCCAGATTTGAATATACCGATAATAGAAGAATAAGCCGAAAGAAATACGTGTGCGCACATCGGCAACAATAAGCTAAAGGAACTTGCTCCCGTGATGGGAAATAGCGGTGAAGAGCAAGTAAAAATACACGAAGCATCCCATGATGAAATGGCCATAAACTTTGCAGAATCAGGGGAAATGATGAATAGAGGAACAACCAATGTCGACATATACTTTGCTAAAATGATTGCCAAGCGAATAGATCCCGATCCAGAGCCGGCATCTCTTTCTGAGTGTAAGCACCGACCAGATTGGGCGGAATGGAAGAAGGCAATCACCGCGGAACTAATCTCGCTGAACAAAAGAGAAGTGTTTGGACCTGTGTGCCTTACACCCTCCCATATACGTCCCGTGGGCTATAAATGGGTTTTTGTTCGGAAGAGAAATGAAAATAATGAAGTGGTACGGTACAAAGCAAGGCTGGTAGCTCAAGGTTTCACTCAGCGCCCAGGCGTTGATTATGAAGAAACCTATTCCCCGGTCATGGGTGGTATAACCTTTAGATATCTAATCTCGATGGCAGTGAATATGAACTTAAGAATGAAACTGATGGATGTGGTCACAGCTTATTTTTACGGTAATCTGGACTTTGAATTGTACATGAAAGTACCTGATGGCATGCCAACCCCGAATAAAGAGAAGAAAGAATTATATTATGTAAAATTGCAGAAATCCTTATATGGATTAAAGCAGTCAGGAAGAATGTGGTATAATCGTTTGAGCGAGTTCTTGAGTAAGAAAGGCTATACGAATAATGAAGACTGTCCATGCGTTTTTATACAGCGATCACAAGATGGTTTTTGTATAATTTCGGTTTACGTGGACGATTTGAACATCATTGGCACTGATGATGAAATTAGAGAAGCAAGCTCATATTTAAAATCTGAATTTGAAATGAAAGATTTGGGTAAAACCAAATTCTGCTTAGACCTTCAGCTTGAGCATATGCCAGATGGAAATTTCGTACACCAAGCCGCCTACACCCAAAAGGTGTTGGAGAGGTTTAGTTTTGAGAAGGCGTACGCATCAAGAACCCCGATGGTCGGAAGGTCATTACAAGCGCACCAAGACCCATATCGACCTAGAAGAGGGGAGAAGTCCCGGGATCGAATTCCCATACTTAAGTGCCATAGGAGCGCTCATGTACCTAGCAAACAGTACACGGCCTGACATTGCGTTCGCCGTAAACCTATTAGCAAGGTATAGTGCAGAGCTAACGAAAAGGCATTGGAAAGGGATAAAGGACATCTTCCGCTACCTACGGGGAACAGTCGATCTTGGATTATTTTATAGAAGGAAGCAAGATATGACTTTGGTTGGATATGCAGATGCGGGTTATCTTTCAGATCCGCACATCGGCAAGTCCCAGACAAGATATGTCTTCCTGTGTGAAGGGACCGCAGTATCATGGAAGTCGTCAAAACAGACACTTGTGTTAACATCGACTAACCATTCAGAAATCATTGCATTGTATGAGGCAGCACGTGAATGTGCATGGCTTCGAAGAATGACATTCCACATTCTCCAGTCATGTGGATTGCAAATAGAACAAACCCCACCATCATTTATGAAGATAATGCAGCATGTGTCGCACAAGTACAGACTGGGTATGTGAAGAGCAACCTCACTAAGCATATAAACCCCAAGTATTTTTATGCACATGAGATGCATAAGATGAATGAAATCAATATTCAGCACACTAAGTCGTGCGAGAATCTCGCAGATTTGTTCACTAAGTCCCTACCAAAGATCTACCTTTGAAAGATGCATTAAAGGCATAGGAATGATGAGACTTAGAGAAGTGCGAATCGGGGAGAAACTTCACATATTTTTAATTAAATCTTGAACCAGAAGTTCAAGTACCCAACTATTACATTGAAGTAATGAAGCAATGTTGGGTGGATTTGTACTCTTTTTCCCTTAAGAGAGTTTTCAAAAAAGTTTCTCACATAAGGTTTTTAACGAGGCATATCCGTGCGCACAGCGAGCGTATGCTATGCACTTTTTCTCCAAGAATTTTTCCCACTGGGTTTTTATGGAGTTTTGATGAGACATATGCATTACGTGGCAAGGTCCAAGGGGCAGTATTAGGAAACCTATTTGGTTACGGGCTCGCCAAGCCGTATCCGGATAGGTCTATCCGTGGACCTGCCAAACTCTATGAAGCAGCACTATAAATAGGAGAGGGATCCACCCATTGTATACACACCTGAAAGTAATAAAGAATCCGTTCTCTCCCTACATCTGTGTTGATCTACTTTGTGCATCCGTTGTTCTCGCTATCGTTCTATGTCGCGCATACGAATCAGCAACCTCGGACTACACCCAGTAGCGTGGTTGCTCAACACTACTTGCTGCATAGACTTGCTCAACCAAAACACTAGCGGTTACAGAAAGGGAGTAGAGGTTCGTCTTCTCCTCCAGGGTAAAAGATCATTGGGAAAAGTCTATTTTCAGGCCCTCAATTTTAGCCATCAACACATTTTTGTCCTAAAAACTAATTCAGATAAACATGGTCCCTCAAATATAAAAGATTATTGAAAATAGTCCTTTGACCTATTAGATTTTGGTGTTAACGGAAGTGGCGCGTTCCTGACTTTGGTTTTTTTTCATAAAATTGTATAGAATCCAAATTAAACCGCATATTTTGAGTTATCAATAGTTTTATACCCTCATATTTTTTCTTATTTTATAGCATTTCATAAATTTTCTAGTTTTGTAGATTTTTCTATTAGTTTAGAAAATAGGAGAAAATGACATAATTTTATATAAAATTCAGGAAAAAAATTGGGAAAATTTTTTCTAGGAGATCTGATAATTATAAAGAGCTCAAATATACAATTTACCTTTTATTTCGTGAAACACTTTTATGCAGAAATCTGGATCAAATAAATGCTGCTTTGGTTAAAACCACCATTTGTAGATTGTTTTTGTACTTCGGGGCCTCGGGGGCCATATTTTTTCTGGCTTTGGTTTCAAGGGACAAAAGGCACTAACAACCGTAGTGGAGACCAAAAAACAATTGAATAAAATAGAATAATGAGTTGTTGAAATGTATTTATTTGTTTTGACCCATAGGAAGCATAGGCAAGATATTGGACCTAATGTTTGAACGGTCTAAAATAGTCGAATAGAGTAGATGCATTTGCGTCCCATGAGCTAGGTATATCTATAAATACAACAACCAAACATGATTTTATTTTATCCCACGAACATTGACCAATCCATCCATAGGCGGGCAACCAAAACAATCCATGTACTGCCGTTTTCCAGTTTAATTACCACGGGAACGTGCTCTCGGATTGGACTTGTTAATTACGAGCGCTAGGAGGCCGGGGATGGCAACATGTGATGCGTTGCAACCACCACCGTTGCGTTGCGTCGTACAACTACTATAGCTTATTAAGCACTCACAATACAATTGATGTCTGTTCCTATGGCTGTCATTTAGCATAGATTGTGAGGTGGAGGTAGTAAGTGAGGAGAGATAACAAAGTCATTCTAGAGATGGTTTCTATCCTAAAAACAAGAAAATGAAATGACAACAAATTCCTACTAAGGTCGTTAGGTCGTTTCTATAGGACCTATAAATAGAAAGAAAATTAATTAATTAATTATTAGATACAATACATTTGGAGGGTTGTATCTATAGCCGTTTCTATACGATGTGCCATATTTAGAAACAGTTGACGTCAATGCATCCAATGCAATGACGCCAGCCGTTTCTATAGCTGCCACTTAATTAGGACAGATTGCTGAGGTAGAGGGTAGTTAATGAGGTGTTTTTCAGCCACCGTCGGAGATGCTATATACTCCCTTTGTCCCACAAAGAGTGCATTTTTAGGATTTTTAGGACATATTAGTAGTCATGAGAAATGACCTACCTACCCCTAATTAAAAGGGTTAATAAACATGTGCATGCACCTTGAAAAGGAAAAAGCAGATAATTAAATGCGCATGCATCTTGAAAAGGAAAAAAAACAAGCAATTAAATACGCATGCACATTGGAAATGGAAAAAAATAAGCAATTAATCACTTAAATGGACTCATCTAGAAAATCCAAAAGCTACAAATGCATTCTTTATGGGACAATTTTGAACGATAGAAATGCATTCTTTGTGGATAGAAACAATGCAGTGGAGTGTCCTGGATCGTGCCATTTGCATCCAGCTTGTCAAGTGCATGTTCAGTTGCGCTGGCGGTTGCTTGCTTGCACGCATCTTCAATCTCCTTGTACACGCTGGCATGCATCTCTGGTCTCCGCTCGTGAGTCGTGACAGCCACCGCTCTCCTACCGGCCCAACACCAGCATTCTCGTGGGCTTTCTTTCCTCCTCGGCCTCACAGGCCCGATCTCATCTTTACGGCATGGTTGCAACACTTAAATAATCTTTTTATTTTTTCCGACTCTTACGAAAAACCATGAATTAATGAATTATACCTGCCGAGGACTTGAGCTATGCACATCCACATGCAAGCAATAAGCAATGCAAAACCATGTACTAATCACCAATCGATTTGAACCCTCTATACAATGACCAATGGGGCACAAAGAAATATGTAAACCTTTGATTAATTTCCTTTAAAGAACCCAAAAAAATTGAATTATAAAAAAAAAAGATGAAAGGAAGGGGCTACTCGGTGAGCATGTCCATGGCCTTGCGGAGGATGGGCTCGAAGCGCTGGAGGTCGAGGCGGATGTCCTGCCTGCCCAGGTAGAACTCCGCCACCTTCCCCCACCCGCTCCGGTGCACCGACTCCGGGTCCCTCACCGCCGGGTGGTCGCGCCCCAGCGTCTCCACCAGCGTGCTCTCCTCCACGCCCGCCGAGTACGCCATGTACTTGAGCCGCATGTCCACCGCCGGCGCCCCGAAGTCCACCTCCCCGATGTGCTCCATCTTCCCGTACGGCACCACCTGGATGAACACCGCCCCCGTCGGCAGGAACACCGAGTTCGTCAGCCCGGCGCCGTGCACGCCCATCAGCACGTCCGCCGCGTTCACCTCCCGCGCGAACTCCCCCACGTCCACGTTGAACGGCGGGTCGCCGATCACCACCTCGAACCCCACCCGCTCCGCCAGCCGCACCACCTCCTCCACGTTCATCAGCTTCCGAGGGTGCCGCCGCGAGATGATCATCATTTTCGGCTTCCTCCTCTCGCCGCCGTCGCCGCCGCCCAGCCGGATCGGCGCGTCGCGCGGGAGGGAGAACGTCTCGCGGAGGAACTTGGTGAACTCCGGCATGGAGTGGCCGGTGGGCTCTCGCGCCGGGTCGATGCTGAACTCCTTGTGCATGCGGATGCCGACCACCGCGCGCGGGAAGCACCGCACCTGCTCGTCCCTGTCCATGTCGACGATCTCGTACCGGGACAGCCGCCCCAGGATCTTCTTGTACTTGCCGACGTACCACGGCTGGATGTTCTCCACCACCAGCTGCACCTCGCCGTCGAAGCGCGCCGCCTGGAGGTAGAGCGGGATCATGATGTCGCTGAAGTCGTGCCAGTAGTTGCCCGTCAGCCCGCCCATGGCGAACACCAGCGCCGGGACGGCCGACCTCACCGCGCACGGCGGCGCGTCGGCCGCCGAGGCCAGCTCCCTGACCGTCACCTCCTGGATGCCGCCCTGGTGCTTCCGGGAGTAGGGCCGGATGCGCCACTCCTGCGGGTTGGGGTTTCTGCCGCCGGCCTCGATGGACGGCGGGACGAGCACCGAGTGCTGGGAGCCGTGGATGCGCACGTCGCCGTCGATGTCACAGACATCGGAGGCCCAGGGGCCCTGGATGTCGCACGCCGGCTTCTTCGCCGGAGCGCTCTCCTCCGCGATCACGCTGCTGCTGGCGTCTGCATGCATGGATCGTCACTTGCACCATCAGCACATTGCAAAGGTAGCACCTTTGGGTCAGGTTCGGAGGCTTGCTGATAACGTGAAATGTGCACCAAACACGTCTCTCTACTGCTGCTTTCCATTCTGAAAAAGTTGCTGCCGTGCTCGGTTCGGCTAAGCTGAATGAATGGTTTAATAACGGCGAAAATGAGTTCTACTTCTTAGATAGGTTCGGTTGGACAGCGAACTAGACCAACTTGTATTCCTTGTCTAATCTTTACGAGGAGGAGATATCAGATGTGTAATATGGATTTGCAAGTGTGCATAGGCAGGCAGTGGTAGCAGTACCGATGGGCTTATGGTCCTGCTCTGCTTCGGCCTCAGCAGGTGGGGGCTTCTCTTGTACTTGTGCATGCTCTGCTGCCCTGGGTGGCTTCTCCTCTGCTCCATGCAACATGCAACACAACACATACATAAGCAGGAGAAAATTCAGCTCAATTTCGCTGGATTGGTAAGGGGAATTTTGTTACCGAGAGGGAGCTGGTCTGTAGGAGTGAAAGGGAGTTGCTGCCTCTTCTCTTCCACGGCCGGGGTGGTCGGCGAGGGGTGCCCCGGCGATGATGGCCCCCGGAAAGCTGCGATTTTCAGCTCAATTTTGATCAGCTTCGATGCAGAAAGTTTGTCTCGGTGAAAGGAAGCTGTAATTTCAAAACATGCAGGAACAGGCACAAGACATGCTTAAAATTCAGGGGAAATTTTGCGGGTTCGTGTTCGGCTAGTCCTTGACTCAGAGGTCTGAACAAGAAAAGGCTGATCGATCATAGCGGGATTCAAAGCAGCCATGTACGTATTGATTGAAAAACTCTCTCCGGACGAATCGGACAGGCAGAATTAATCAAGAGGGGAACTAAAAACCCACACAAGAATTCAGATAAACTCGGAGCTGAATTATGCTCCCATGCATGCCAAAACCATTCAAGAACAACCCCAGACCACTAGCGACTCAATCGTGATCAAACCAAACAAGAACCAAAAGCTCTCACCGTTGGGCGCCGCGATCGAGAACTGCTCGGACACGGTGAAGTACGTGATGAGGACGAGGAAGAAGCCGAGCAAGAAGCCCACGCCGAGATACTTCTGAGCCGCGCCCCTCAAGCTCTTCATGAGCTTCCCTGGATGATCACCTCCCATCTCTCCCAATCCTCCCTCCTCTCCTCGCTTTCTTGTGATAAAGTATCGGCGTGTGTAGACGCGTCAGATGCAGGTGGTGACCTAGAGGCACCAACTCCCTGACATGGGAGAACCTTCCGAGAACTCTTCAATGGACCGGTTCTTGAAGAAGATGATGTCCTTTATGCAGGACTAGGCCAAACAACAACCCTTCCCTCGTGATTGCTACGTGTATAAACTACACTTAGCGTGTATTAACTTGGATTGTTAATGTGTAGTTAGCTTAACCATGTTTGTCAAGCTTGTATTTTTCTATTGGAATATGCCCGGTTTTGACAGCAAGAACTAAGGTTTTAAAAATCTTTGTGTAGGTTTGCGTGTACATGATTGGGTAGGAGGTAGCATATAGGAGAGAAAGAAAAATAGGGTATTTGTGAGGTATGATTGATTGCTTGATTGATTATTGATGGGTGGTGGTGGATCCAGCTAGGGTCAAATGCGTGGAACATTTGATTGGAATTTGGATGTTTCAGCAGAGAACGAAGTCATGTGTTGTCAGGGTATGTCAGCATGGTCCCAACACCTGCCTAATTCATAGCCTACACCGTGTTCTCTTGTTTGAACAATTCTTTTCTTTTCTCTTCTAATATATACACTAGTATATGTTCAGTTTGGACACTTTTTTTCTCACCTCTTGTTCTTATATATATGTTTTCTGTTATGACACTTTTTTTCTTCTCTCTTGTTCTTATATAGATTTTCTGTTTGGACAAATTTTTTTTGTTCTTATATATGTTTTCTGTTCGTATGAATATACCCTCCAATACATGGATATATTTGTTATGATCCATTCTATTGGTATGAATTTTGCTCCATAAATGAAGTCCGATGCATGGCGACGGCCGACGAGTGCATTCATGGGAGATGCACACCGGTGCTCTTTTTAGCTCGAGATTCTCTTGGTACGGAGGCTTTTTATGGGCCTCCCCTGGGCAGCAAGGAGACGTAAACTAGAAAGCTATGGCGTACTCGCTTCTTCCTGCGCTAATCCCTTCGTTAATTAATTTATTTCGGGTTCTCATTAGAGCTGGTATCTACGAGTTTTTTCAATAATCATTCGGTTCGAGAATGAATAATAGATTATATGCGGCTTGTCCAATTTTTTAGGCCATGGTTATAAAATGTAATTTGAATGTTTTGTATGAAAGATAGTGGGTTGTGTACATCTTCAAATGTGGAGGCCGGAAATAAATATTTTTATTATCTAAAAAACTCATTCCGGGTTTTTCTAATTGATGGTATCATCAACATAAATAGTATAGATCAGCCAAAGAACTTTTTATGCAGGCGATTAGTCATTAAAATTTCCTCGAAAGAAAACCAACATGCGGTTATTTAGGACACACACATATATTTTGTAGACAGCTTGTGCACACATGAAACATATCTCTGTCTCCGTGTTACAGTCGACCATAGAATTATAATCAAACAATTTTCTATATGTGCCATCTGTATTATCCTCTATTCTATATGGCATGTCTTTCTACACAAATGATGATGCACCGCTGCATATGCTACGTATGTATAAATTAAAAGCCCTATGTCGCGTTGTACGTAGCTAAGACAACATGCATGTGCGTGCGGTGCCTCAAGGGGAACTAGTTTGTCCGCCTGTCTTTTTTCTTGCTACTTTTCTTAGATGTCATCACTTAAGCTAGCTCTTTAAAAAACTTAATTAACGTGGTTTCATACATGCATCATAGTCCATGTAATTCCTAGGTTAACTGTGATTGCTCGGTCAGCACATCTACGCATGATCACGAGCTGGACGTCAATTCACTGATTTACGAGACAACTTTGCAAGTTTGCATGCATGCGCCCTGCTTGTTAATTAATTCCTAGCTATACTTATATTTAACGCATGGGTCTAATTGTTGAGCATCAAGCACCTTTTCGAACGTGGGTGCATGCATAAATGCATGTATGTATGCATGTCCACCTCCTATTTAAACGGCCTCATTATATGCCTGCTAATTAAGCACCCTTTTTTGACTTGTAATTATGTTTCTCAATTTTTGAGATAATGGAAGAAAAAGTTCCGGTAGACCTACGTACACAACCATTAATTATGTTTCTCGATAGAAAATGATCATTGTGCGTTTGGTTGATCCATCCGGGATAATTAACTTCAAACCATGTTACAAATCATCTACTCTATACTAGTTATGTCTGTGCGCGTGGAATTAACCTTAGAGCTAACAATGTGCTAAACAGCTAAATTAAGGAGCAACATATATATTAAGCTCAGCTCGGAGCCTATGAATGAAGGTACACTCACCTCCAAAGTACGTACCATGCTAATAAATATATGGTCGATCACGTTACCTAATTCGGTTACCTACTAGTAGTGTTTGTTTTAGCATCAATTCATTGATCCATTCCGCTGGTAACATGCTGAAATCAATTTGTATAATCCAAGTAGGAGTGAGTACTAATTATCCCCTACCTCCCATATCAGGGTCACGTCTCACTCAACTCTCTTGACTACCTCGCTAGCCAGCTACCTATTCCTGCAATGCAATGAATGTAGCACATATCCATGCACTGCAAACCTACCAACCATCCGTTCCGATCGAGCTGTCAGTTAGGGTACATGTAGGCGCCGTTGACGTAACAACCCAAATTTGGGCTGAATTTTGAAAAATTTTCAAATCAAAAACGAAATCAATGTACTTACTCTTCACCGTCCGACAAATTCAAAATTTCAACTCAAAATTCAAACCTCAATTTAATCAAATTGATCCAAATTCAAATTTAAATTTTTGTTAGACCTGACCCATTGAGTGCAACCCATCTAGGGCCCAAGTTGGCCCAACACCTCGCTCTCTCTCCCCCCCCTCTCCTTTGCCTTGTCAGTAGCGCTGGCCACACGTGCGCTTGGTGCACCCTGCGCATGCCGCGTGGTCCCATCACGCTGCTCGGCCGCTAGTCGTGCCAGCAGAGCTGCGCGTGCTGTCCCCTCTCCCCCCTCCTGTCGCCATACTGCTCAACGCTTGGGCCACGCCACCGATGCTCTGTCCACGCTGTGTGCATCCCTGACCGCCCCTAATGTTGTGCAGGCCCGCACCACGCGTGATTGGTCGTCGGGCCGTCTTATCGCCGCTCGGCGCTCGCCTCACGCCCCACACTCATTGGCTGCCATTGAAACACCGCCGCGCAGGTCATCATCACCAATGCCGCCCGCGCCAACACCGCTCCACGCTGCTCCACGTCGTCCTGCCCCGTCACCTCTCCCTCTCGAGCCCATCACTCGCAGAGCTTCTCTCCCTCTCCCCGCGGACCTCTTTCCCCTTTATAAGCTCGCGGCTCGGCCTCATGCCCCATCCTCCACCATTTTCGCCGCCGAGCTCCGATTTACCCCCTTTCACCTCTCTCGCTCCTCAGTAAGCTGCCGACCGATTCCTCGTGTCCGTAACCTTTCCATGGTTGCCTCTCACGGTCTTGCCGTTGATTTTGCCTAGAAATCGCCGGAGTTCTCGGGCGGCGTGACCACTATTCCGGATGCCGCCCACGGTGACAGCTCAAGTCAGCCCTTTCCCGAGCTTTGGCACCACCTCAGATAGACTCTTGGTAGCTCCTAGAACCTCCCTCCCTTGGCGAATTGGTCGCCGCCCTATCCATTCGTCGTAGCACCATGATACCCTAGCTTACCTCCGCTTACGCCCATGGTGCCGTTGATTTAATTCACCGCCGGCGATGCTTTGGCTGGCGATGCGTCGGCCATCACATCCTAGCCCGTCGCACGCTGATCCCATTCCAACCAAGCAACAGATAAGTAGTGGACTGTAGCGCTGCCAGTTCCACACCGTAGGTTCGTCGGAGCTCGGCCGGAGCACTAGGAGAACTAGCGCCACGCTGGCGTTACCCTACGCAAGCATCGCTAAACATCCATTGCTATGCAGGGCCCACCTAGCACGACAGTTAGTTCAAACCCACTCTCACGGGATTAGTCTGAGTCAATGACATGTACGCTATTGTCCTGCATGTCAGGATTAATGGAAACAAATTCCTCCAGAATATGCCTTCCAACAGAAGTGGCGTATTTCTATGACTGAAGTAGGGACACCTTGACCAGTAGGCCTTGAGGCCCACCTGTCCATCGCACGCGCCTACTGACCAGTCGGCCCGGGTCCATTTGTCAAGGCAAATCGAACCGGCCAAATGCAGTCACAAGACGTTCTGAGGCGCGCAAGAACAAGCCTAGTACTGTTTATTAGATTTTTCAAAAAATTTCTGATTCCCATAAATCCATAAATAGAAAGTGAATTATTGAAAATAGTATAAGACAAAAAAAATCTTAGAAAAATTCCAGAAATACTAGGTATGGTACTGGACCCAGGAAAAATATAGCAATTCGGATTAAATTAGATCTTATGCTCTAAAAAATTGGAAGGGGCTATTTAAACCATTTTCCTTATTAAGATATTGCTATAAATAAAATTAGCTTTATTAAAAATATGTAATGAGCTCTGAATATTTCTAAATTTTTCTAGAAATTATTCCAACTTAGGAACAACTTAAGACAAATACTAAGTCAAGTATTAACCTTGTAAAAATTACAAAATTAAAGAAAACCCACAAGGGCTATATAGAATTAATTATTGTATCACTTTAATTTATTCCAAAAATTATTTTCTAGCATGGATATCTTTATTAAGGGTAATTAAGGCCATATTCATGCATGGCATACGATGACATGTAGAAAATCTCGCTACCATAATTAAGAGATGGTATGCTAGGTGCATTTAATCATAAATAACTCATGCATACATGCATCATCCCTTTTTGCATATATTTATAAATTGTCTTAATTTTCACGAATAGACGTTGAGGGCCCGGAGGAAAGATTTGAAGATGCCGAGGAAGAGTACCGTTCTCCATGATAAGGCAAGTTAACATCTATAGTTCATATATTACCCAGTTTTACATAAGTTATTTTGTTTCAACTAAGAAATTGTATGCTCTATTCTATGTTGCCATTACTTGAACTGCTAGAGTAGATATGTCTATTCCTTAATCATGTTGTACACATGTCATGTTTCTTGCTATGCTTGATTACCATGCATGATTGCTTTGATTATCATGTCATTTGGAACCCTAGGATAATTACTAGTTAATTTGGACTCATATTTTTGGGTAAAACTTGCTTAGACATGGTCAGGTTGTGACATACCCACATTTTTCCCTTATTTTCAGCATGAACATTTTTCACCAAAAGTCATATTTAAATCCTTTCAAATATCCTTTAATTTTTGAGAATTTTCCAAACCCAATTCCTATTTAATACTTAAGAAAGTTACTTTCCCTTTTATTTTTCAAAAATATTCATTCCATAAAGTAACCAATTTTATTCCATATTTGGATTCTCCTCATTTTTCTGAATTTTTAAAAATTTATTTCATATTTTTCTGAGCTTCCTATAATTTCTTATGAATTTCTAAATCCCTACCTAATTTCTAGAAAATCAATTCCTATTCAAATTTAAAACTTTTCGTTTTTAGAAAATCCGGAGTACGCTTTCCCTTAAGGGAATACATGTCCACTTAAACCCCTCCTCTGATCACTCTCACTGACCGGTGGGTCCCGAATGTCAGTCCTAGAGGCCAAATCTAACATCGCCCATAGTTCTGCCCAAGATCCAACGACCGCCGTTATTTCTTCCTCTTCCCCTGGTGCGCCGCCCCTGTCCAACCCACCGGTGCCTCTGCCAGCGCTACTGTCCATCTCCTGCCCTGGTTTCCCCACCCCGGGATAACTTTCCTCGTCGTCGACCTTATCCGCCACCTCCCCTTCCCAATCCCTTCATGGCAGCTCGCCAATTGCTCGCCGCCGCCGCCGCCATAAGCTTGCACTGCCAGGCCCGCTACTGCTCGTTAGGCCTATAAAAGGACCTCTCCCGATGCCGCTACAACCCAAGCCATCTCCTCCACTCCTCCATTCCTCCCTGACTCCGCTCTATCGTCTGCCAATCTCTGGCGCCTAAGAGGAAGATTCACTGGGCGCAGAAAGGGAAAAAATTTCAGATGGGAGAACCACTGCATACCCTTGTCGCATTAAAAGACATGGGTACAGCCTGCCAGAACTTACATGATTATTACCTCAGGAACTCACGCCTTCCCGTGAAGGAACGATCATCCAGTATTGTGGGTAAGGTGAAGGGCAAGTATTTCCTGAACGATAACGATAGTTATCTTACCATAACCTTCGAGAACCTGTGGTATATGTTTCAATTGCAGGAGTTGGACGTCTCTCTCATCCGCTACTTTCCAGTGTAAGTGTATACAAGTCTTGCGCAATGTCAGTGTATATTTCTTATCCACTTATACACTGATCACATATATCTTACTTTTCAGCCAAATGTACCTAGTTGCCAAACGATGTCAAGTCCAGGCCGGTTTTCTTGACCCTGGCATTGTCACCCAGGACAACACAAAGACGGATAGAAAGAATACCGGGCAATACTTGAAGAGGGCCCTGACTAAAGGACAGAACAAAGCATACTTCTTGTTACCCTTCAATAAAAATTTTCATTGGATCTTGCTGCTCATAGAACCTAGCGAAAACAAGGTTGTCTATATCGACTCGTTGAGGATGAGCCCCACACACGAGTGGGAAGATTTAAAAGGCCTACTCAACGCGGTGTTCAAGAGTTATGTCAAGGGTGGGGGCAGGCACAATGCTGCGATGGACATGGAACTTAGGCATATAGAGAAATTTCCAGTAAGTGTCTATTCACACTTTTTCTCATAATAAAATGGAAATTTTTTAGTGCCCTTTAATCGATTATTGTGCCTTGTCATCTTTATACTTCCTTATGTAGTGCCACCAGCAGCCCGGAGGCCATGCTTGCGGCTTCTACGTTGCGCGACATATGCAAATCATTCTAGGGTTACGACCAAATGAAGATCTGAACATTGGAGATACAAACATCGATTTCAGTTCTCTTGCAGACATTAGAGATAGTTTGGCTACGTTTATTAATACCCAAGTTATTGATCCAAATGGTCGTGTACACAGTGGACACCTATAGTTAACTATAACAGACATATTGTATGAAGTGCATGCATGTCCTGTAATAACTTGGTTATATTAATATATGATATGTTTCTTTGAATTTGATGTTGTTTTTATTTAAATGAAATCTAGATGTATATGGATGAAATATGGATGTTTATTGATGTATATGTATATGGATGTATATGTATATGGATGAATTCTGGATGTGTATGGATGAAATTCTGGATGTATATGGATTTTTTGGATATATATGTATATGTATATGTATATGGATGAATATGGATGTTTATTCTGAATTCTGGATGTATATGGATGAATATGGATTTTTATTCTGAATTATGGATAAAATCTAGATGTTTATTGATGTATATGTATATGGATGAATTATGGATGTGTATGGATAAAATTATTTTTTTAACCCTGGAAAAGATATCACTGGCGGTTCATACCAAAACCGCCTGTGATATGCACCGTCACTGGCGGTTCCAGATAAAAACCGCCGGTGAAGGTTTACATATCACCGGTGGTTTTGATTTAAACCGCCAGTGAAAATCTGTTACCACCGGCGGTTCTCACGACAACCGCCGATGAAATTATTAATATCACGGGCAGTTCTGTAACGAACAGCCAGTGATAATTCATATCACTAGCGATTCCGCACCCGCCAGTGAAAATCCCCGATTATCACTGTCACATAATCACTGTCAGTTCGAAAACCGCTAGTGATGTGAGTTCAGAACCGCCAGTGATGACGTATTCTGCACTAGTGCATACACCAGTGTTAGCTTCATGCTGCCCGGAGAAAATGCCCATTCAAAACACCCCCATCCTTGTCCATTTGAAAATATTTTTAAATTCTTAGGATATCGTACAACCCATCACCTATTCACTCTCAACCCTTTATGCATTTTCATCATTTTACTCATAATACTTCTCCAATTCTTATTTGAATATTTATTGAAATTTCTTTTATTTTTCCATAATTGTGGCGTATAGATAACGAACTGATCACCTCCGGATCCTTTGAGCAAGAGTTTCCGGAGATACCTTTGAGCTTGACCCGACTACCGAAGAAGGCAGGTTTTCTATCCTTTGATGCATGTTGATTTCCTAGTTCCATTTATTATATGTTTATCGCATTACTTTCTAGTTATTTAATTGTCAATTGTCCTTTATTTAAATAATGTTATTTAACTTTTTTGTAGAATAGATAATCCAAACCACACAACCAAAAGCCCACCCAAAAATAATTAAACTTGACCATACCTTAGTATAAGAAAATTTAAATATATGGTTATTTCAACAGGTAGGATAGTATTCATATTGTCTTTTGGATAGACAATGTGATGAACAGAAGACCGAAAAATTGAAAAGTATAGACATGAATTACCAATGGGTAATTGCATGAGCGAAGTATTGCCTTAGAGTTTTTGCAATACTAAGCAATTGGGATGCTGGCCGAGTAGTCACCGGTAATGATCGTGCGGAGGCCAGGCATTTGCCAGGTTCTAGGATATTGGGCCAAGTGATTCACATGTTACCGGCTGTGTCTGTGCGAAGGCCAGTATAGCCAGGGTTTTCTCTCAATGTTTGCGCCTTGTGCAAAACGTGGACTATTTTTTATTAGAAATGACATAAATTCCATTCATCCGTATTATCGGCCATTTTACGGGTAAAGCTGGGTAAGTTTTGCAGAGCTGATAACAAAAACATTAATGGACCTTACTTCTAGTATATGAAGTTATGTCAAACTAGGTGATGCCTATTCTATTCAAATAAATCCATGAATTTTAAAAGGATAATGGTTGTTAGGATGAGTTAAGGATAGAGAAAGGAGATAATAATTTATAAATTCATTTAAATATTTTAAAACCAATTTAAAATACAGATGTTAAGTCTTTAAATATTGCATTCTATACCAAGTTAAATTACAACCTTACTCTTCTTTGAAATATTTTGCATATAATTAATATTTCATTTCCTATGGAAACCTGCTAGTACTATTGATGTACTTACCCGTTATCTGGGAACTATTCATGATAAATGAATAGATCTCTATTCCGCTGCAGATCCTGACTTTGACCTTTCAACAGAGGATATGGAACTCTTCGGCTCAGAAAACTAGATATTTTCTAAACTCACAAAATATAAAGAGGTTTGTATAATACCACAATTTTAGTATTGTAAATGTACATTGATCATAGTTAAATAGCATGGCAATGTTGATATACTGATTCTGGATCAACATTTATAGAGGAGATCAATTTTCAATATTATGTATTGAAAATTGGTCCCCCACATAGGTCTAACCTATGATTTTCAAGGATTAATTGCCCCAAAATGATGGATGATAGTCCACCACTTCACTGCTCACATCATAACATGAAATGGTGTATGCCTAAGATAGTAGAGAATTGAGGGAGGTAATTGGGTGTTATGGGTTACTAAATCTGGGCAGGGCTACGACACAGTTAAGGGGTTGAGGTTTTGTGATTGTATCTATGGGTCCGTGGAGGACTTGGCCAGTGAGGTGTATGCCTGGAGTGGGATCTAGACTTAGAGGTCGAGAACCTGGAAGAGTTTGAGGCATGGAGCGTAGTGTGGGATCTCCGACTCCTGGGCCATGGTTATTGAGAAGCGGGACCATAAGTAGTCCCTTGAACTTGAACAGTGTGGGATACGGTCCGACACAACGCGTGGTCATCACGCTATAGTGTGGGTGATGGAGTCCAGTTGCATGCTCTGAGAAGACCCTGGAACAAATTCTAGCCCAAGGCGGAAGGGCGCCGTCATCGAGGGTGATCTAGGTCATGCACTTGCTGGACCAGCAATCTAGTAGAGTGGTGATCCACAATGGGAGAGTCTAAATCCTGGAATAAGATGGCATGAGAAAGGAGGAAGACCGGTATGCTAAGAGTAGTAAGCCTTGGTTTAGGTTTGCGCGTGTCCGAGGATAGGTCCAGGGGATGGTTTAAGTTGGGTATGGTTACTTTGGAACCCATAACTCATTCAATAAATACATGACTATTTAACAAGGTTTTTAAAGTGGCTAGGTCATAGATTTACATTATTGTTATTTCTAACTGGCTTTATGCAAATGAAAGAACCTCCAGTCTTCCCTTGGAATCTCTATCATTACATGTATTAGGAGGATGTTAACTCGTAAGTACAGTTTGATTGCGTACTTATCCTCGTACTTACTCACCTTTTTAGATGGAGATCAAACTGACGATCCTTGCGAGTGTCATGAGGATGAGGATCTGCACTACGGCGGTCATGATGAAGTCTTGGGTGACCCTCTAGTTGTTTGCAAGATTGCATAGCCACTGGATGATCTTTTATTGTCTTTAATCTTTTCGCAATGTCGATTGAACTTCGAACCTTCTTCGTCGAAAGGCGCTAATCTTAGTTATCTAACGATAAAACTTATGTATCGCTTATATATGAGTGATCCGTCTATATAAAAGTGTGCATTAGCCTACCAATTCTAAGACTAGTGCAGAAACATAGTGGTCCTCGAGAATAGGAAATTTAAGGGGTCACAATCATCGTCGTCGTCCTTCGTGCTGGGTTGTTCAGTGCTGTTCTTATAGCTTTAAGTTCTTGGGGTCAGAAAATGCAGCCATATTGATTGGAATAAGCCGAGCTAGCAAGCAGTTGCAATGCACACATCAGAATTATTAATAAGGTCAGACAGGTACTACTACTATACAGCAAGGAGTGATTAGGGTCGGCTGTTATATAGTTGGCATATACATGCATCCCAGCGATAGCTAGCTGGTGCACAGCCATCTTCTTTGGGTGGGTTTGTTTCCTCAGTTGGCTTATTTGCAGAAAATATGAATTTTATGCTTTTAAAAAAACGGCTTCGAGAATTTGAGATGCTTTATTCGACTTGTTATAAACTTGGATCCATGCATCCCAGTGGTAGCTAGTTGTTTGCATCTGAATTACATGCTGGGTCTTCTTCAGGTACAGGTAATTAATTAGCTAGTCTACATGGCAGGCTAAGCTCGACATCGAACAAGTTGCAAGAAGCGACGAAATGGGAACTCGATCTATCTCCAGCCGTGCGTGCAGTGCTGCCAGTCTGACACTTCCACTCCATATTGTTGCATCATTCAGAAATTCGGACAATCACTAGGGCCCTGTTTTTATCGGTTTATAAAGTCTTATTTGTCTTATTTATTTTATTTGAGGTTAGCACTTTTTTGTTTAAAATAAAAACGATTTATTTTTTGAATCCTTTTTTTATCTTAAAGACTTGTCTAAAACTTTTAAAACACAAGTTGAATGAAGCGGATCCGACTCTCGAGGCTATCTCGAGAAGCTCTCGAAGTTAGAATAAAGTTAAATAAATCAAATAAGATAAATAAGTCGGATAAGATAAGCTGCCGAGAACAGGGCCTAGGATTTCACGTTTGCACACAAAAAAAATGAAACTCGTTTAGCAGTAGTTTCCAAAAAAAAAAAAGGAAACCATTGAAATAGTACAAATGGTGCTTTTCAAATTTTGAAAGTGATGGGTTTTTTTTAAAAGAAAATTCGGTTAGTTTGGACACAAAAACGACGATTTGGGGACCGATTTCTCTTTACCTCAAGAATCGCTTGGGCTAGGTTGAATTAGGATCACGGCTTTGCCGGCCAGTCTATAGAGCTGAATAGCGTCAGTAAGACCATCTTCAACCTATTTTTATCCCTTCTCCATTTTTGTCATAAAATAAATCTCGTTCTTTCTATAACTCCAATAGATTTCCTTTCCAGTTTTTTTTAAGGTGGTCAAGCCCGAAAGCAGCAGCTTAATTTGCTGGCCATGACGCTAGCTCAGTAGCCAAGAACAGCGGACGCATGACCTAACGACGTAGGAGTGAATGACTTGGTGTGAATTTCTAGGCAGGATGCTCCTTCGATTCCCTGCAGAGTGCATGGCATGAACAGTAAGGTAGCTGGTTTGTTGGAGTTGGTGCGTCGACGGTGGAGACAAAACTTGCCGCTACTTTCGTCCGGTGCAACGTCGTCGCTCCTGATCCTCGAGCGCCATGCCGCTACGCACCATCTAGCCTTGTCCTCGGGCCACGTACTTCCGCCATCGTACAAAAACGTGCATCCATCGCCTCTTCCATGGCACAATCAATCATGTTCCTAGTTACGTCCGTCCATGTGCAGCTTAGTACATCTCTGAATCAATGGAGACCAACTAGAAACCGATGTCTGACAAGTCGGTGTTTGGGTGCTTGGTCTGTGAACCATCTCCGACAATTTTTTCTTTATTTGGTTTTTTTCATTCTCTTCTCTATTCTTTTTTTATTTGATTCCATCATTTCTAATGATATCCATTTGAAAGAATGATATAGAGAAGAGGAGAGAGGATCTCTTTCTGAAGAGAAAAAAAAATTCTTCCAAAAAAAAATGGTGAAGAATAGAAAATGTTGAAACATTGAAAGGAATTAAAACATACCCCATAACGAGACTCCGTTGGAGATAGCCCGAAGATCCCTCCTCTGGCACCTCCTTCTCTTAGCTACCATGTTCTAACCAGCTTTTCTAATGCCGAATCGCTCACCATAACAAAAAAATTCTCTATAGCAGTTTTCCTAAAAAAAAAACTCGAAAACCAATAGTTGGCTACCATATTCGAATAGTGGAGGTGGCAGCGTGGCGCGTTCCCCAACTATTTGACGTATTATCTATCTCCTAGGAGTGAGCTTTTGTCCAAAAGATTTTCCTCTTCCTCTCTGCCCGTGCCTAGAAAACATATGCATCCAGGAAGCTTACGTGTGGTTTTTGCCCGAATCTTCAGTTCCTTAGCGTGTGCATATACACAATAGAAAATGTTGTGGTTAAAGGAATTTTAGCGTACAAGAATAATAGATTCGCTCAAACATAGGCAACTGATGATCTAAAAATTAAAATTAAAATTTTCATACCTTCGGATAGTCATGAAGACAGCGGGCAAGATCAAAAGCACTGGGAGACAAATCCAACGTGCAGCGGTAGCCATCAGGCAGACCTGATCATATGCCGGGCTAGGCATGAAAAAGCCAGTCACCTGGACATAAGCCTGAGCCCAGCCCAACCCGATTTTTCTCACAAAGATAAAGCCCGAGTCTAGCCCAATCAAAAGCCTGGCCTGAAGCCTGATGACTTCATGTCATCAAGAAAAAAAACATGATCATAGCCTCCCTAAATGACAGTCGACCTGGGCTGGGCCGGGCTCGGGCGGCCCAATCCATACCTTTTTTTGATATTACAAATTACTATAATATTCTCGAGCCAGGCTTGACTTTTTGGGCTTAACCTGGCCCAGCCCGAACCTTACTTCGGGCTGGCAACTGGGGCCCGAGCCCGGCCTAGTGCTCAAGCCCGACCTAGCTTGGCCCGAAAAAATCAAGCCGGGCTACCCATAATTAGGTCTACCATCAGGGAATGCGAAAGAAGGGGGCTAACCAAGGAGGAAGAACGGTGGTGGGAGGCGAGGAGTCAGAAAGGTGGCGGGAAAGGACCTATGACTCTATGAGAGCTTTGGTGGCAGTAAGGGTTGGAATTCTACCGGCGCCTACTACATGCTATTAGGACATCTCCAATGGTGCCATATCAGCTGGCTATAAGGAATTCAACTCAGCTTTTTACTTATGTGGAGGAGAGAAGTAAAGGAGAGAGACAAGAGCTGGCTCTTATACAAGAGCCAGTCTATAGTGTTTCCCAAGACAGATAAAGGCTATTACAAGTGGGTCCAAATTTAATGTTTAAGAATATGCTATAGCCAATCCATTAGAAAGATTGTCTACAAGCTAACTATACATAATATGGACAAGCTTATAGCCAGCAAACTGGCTCCACCATTGGAGATGCCCTTAGCGGTCGTGGCAGCTAAGAGAGGAGGAGAGCAAAGTTCTAGGTTGTTGGAACTTGGAACAAATTCAACGACCCACAAAATTAACCATAAAAAATAAATGTCTACTCCTACATTATAGTTTGTCCAAAAGGAGTAACCTTATCTGAATTCAACCCCAGGCAAGATTTTTGGGGCTCCTTTGCACATAATGCAAATTTTTAAGATGTACCTGGTCACTTTGCAATGTTCTTAAGTGTGTTCCATATTACAATCTACAGTTATTTTTTTTAAAAAAAAAGTTTTACTGTAACCGAACAACTGAACTTCGTCTCTTTATGCGCTCTGAATTGGAATCTAAAAATGTGCATCTGTTGCCACCTCCAGCACATCCAAAACAGAACTGTATCATCTACCTCTATAAACTAGTATGTCAAAATTTGTCTTTACTTCATCTCATTCATCCATCATTGAATTAATGATGCATAGAGATCATACTATTATTTAGTGATAAAGGTGAAGTCTATTGGTAACATAAGTGTTGGAACTCCAGGATCAATCTCACAGATTTTCCACGATTCAATGGCTCGCCTCGTGCGCACGAGCAGCACATACGCGCTGTCGATCCAAGCCTCGTCTTTTTACCAGTAGCTAGCAATCTACGTGATCAACGCAGCGGCAAGATCCAACAGCAACACACATGTACATCCACCGTACATGCACACGTATCGGGCAGCAGCACGTACACGCAACGAAGCTCGTATGTATACGTTGGTATACGCTGCTGTTTCGGCCGCAGCTTTGCCCAGGCCTAAGCCCTCCTTATATACGTATTATTTTCTTACAAACTGACTCAAACTCAAATCCTAATAGCTCTAGGACTCTATCTCTTAACTTCTAAACATATTCGATTAATTACAACTAAGCAAGACACGGACACAAACTCATGCAAATAGGAAACCTACTCTAATCAAGATTAATCTAACAATAAGACTACTGGAAATAGAGACACAAAAATAGAGAATGAGACATACGATGTTTTTACGTGGAAAAACCTTGCAGAAAAAAACACGGACGTACAAAGACGAAACCACTATATGAGAAGAGATTATAAGTTTAACGTATTTGACCATAGGGCTATAGAATTTTATTTATAGGCTAGAAACAAACAGTCCTTGAAAAATAAAAAACCGAGAAAAGATCCTGGAAACGCAAACTCCAACAAGGAGAGAGGCAAAATTTTGTTTTAGTTCAAAAGGCAGATGCGGTTCCGTCCAAAACATGGATGTATCCATTCCATCGCCACTTGACTGAAAATGAACGGCGCGGAACTCTGCCCTGCAGCTAGCCTGCTTTGTCCCTGCAAGGTTCGTGTACGTCAGTAGAGACATGAATTTAATTTGCAGTTTTCCTAGTGGTACCTCAGTACCGCTCTTTTCAATTGTAGTGGTACAGGCCGTCGAAGGCAAGGAAAGAGCGGATTTGTATCCTCTGCATTTCCACTTCTCTACCATCCCTTTGTCGTTCACCTCACATTTCATCAGATCTGAATCTACAAAGACTTCAAACAGATAATGCTTGGCACCGTTTAATGTTATCGCTACTACACCGCTAATCTTCAGTGTTTTGTTATAGTCTGCCGTTGCAGGCACAGCTCGCTGTGCACCTCTGCATGTGCGTCCAGAAAAAGCGCAATAGATGTGTGTTTCACAATGTCCATACGACAGTGGAAGGCGTATTCAATTTAATCGGAGACGACTGTCTCAACTGGTGTTACGCCGTACAGAGGGCAATCCTGTATCAAGAGAATCCTATTTTGTTTGTAAATAACTCCACATAACACTCATATGGGGCCTTATGACCAACTCTATCCTTCTTTAAGGTATAGGCAGCGCTCCTGCCAAGGTTTTAAAAATATATAAAAAGACCGTGTACAAAAATTACACCGGCATTATCGACAAGGAATTAATCCATCACTAATTAACCGGAACGAACAACATGGAAAAAAATCGAAAAAAGAATAGGACCAAAATCAACCAACTTAATTTCTCTAGCCACTCTAGCAAATCAACCAATAACTGAACAATGCTCCTGTGCTTCACCATGAACGAGGCGAGGAAAAGAAATGGTCATCTTGTTCGTGTTGAGATTCTGTATAGTTTTCTTGGCAACTAATGGGCAATGCTGGCCGGCATCCATGGAGCGGCCGCCCGGAGTGGGCGTTGCTATTGCTGCCGGAGATGGTCGAGCGCCTGCGCGAGCGTCGGCCTGAAGCGGTTGACGTCGACGCGGACGTCCTGCTTGCCGAGGTAATACTCGGCGACCTTGTCCCAGCCGCTCCGGTGTACGGACTCGGGGTCCTTGATGGCGGGGTGCTCCGGCCCCAGCATCTCCAGCAGCGTGCTCTCCTCCGCCGCCACGCTGTACTCGAGGTACCTCAGCCCCATGTCCGCCACCGGGTCCCCGAAGTCCACCTTCGCCAGCGGCTCCAGCTTCCCGTACGGCACCACCTGGATCACCACCGCGCTCGCCGGCAGGAACACCGCGTTCGTCAGCCCGGCGCCGTGCACGCCCAGCAGCACGTCGAACGAGTTCACCGTCCGGGCGAACTCCTCCACGTGCACGTCGAACTTGGGGTCCATCACCACCGCCTCGAACCCCGCCGCCTCCGCCGCCTGCACGATCTCCGGCACGTTCACGAACTTGCGGTAGTGTCCCCGGTGGATCAGCAGCAGCCGCGGCCTCTTGTCCGGGTTCTGCTTCAGGCTCACCGGCGCGGAGCGCGGCAGCGCGTACGTCTCGCGCAGGAACCGGGTGAAGTCGACCATGGAAACGCCGCCGGGAGCGCGCTCCGGCACGATGCTGAACTCCTTGTAGATGCGCAGCCCGACGGTGACGTGCGGGAAGCACCGGATGTGCCTGTCCCGGTCGAGGTCGACGGCGTCGTAGCTGGACAGCCGCCGCACGATGGCCTGGTACTTGCCGAGCCACCACGGCTGGATGTTGCTGATCAGGAACTGCACCTCGCCGCCGTACTGCCGCGACGCCGCGAACAGCGGCACCAGCACGTCGCTGAAGTCGTGAAAGTAGTTGCCGGCCAGGCCGCCGAGCGCGAACACGACGGCCGGCACGCCGTGCGTGACCGTGCACGCCGGCGGGTCCTGCGGGGAATCGAGCTGCGTCACAGTGACCTTGTCGATGCCGGTCATGGTCCGGCGCGAGTACGGCCGGATCTTCCACTCCCGGCGTTCGGACCAGGTCGCCGGGACCAGGGTCACCGAGAGGGCCGTGCCGTTGGTGCGGACGTCGCCATCGAGGTCGCAGGTGTCGGAGAAGGGGCTGTCCGTGTTGCACACAACCTTGCCGCTCTCTGCTGCACCCAATTGGAAAAGATCCACCTGTCAGTACTAGCTTCAAGGTAGTATTTTTATGAACTATATATTATCAAGGTAGTATTTTTGTGAACATTGTCTAATCAAGGTAGTATTTCTATGAACAATGTCTATTTAATGGAGCATATATTTCGGTGATCAAGGACTAATTGATTGATCTTATTGTTGTGGGTTATTGCACTGCTAGTATCCATGATCGTGGTAATGTGTCCAATTGATATGTCTCATGGCAACGACTAAATCCGGCCTTAAACTGCATTGTTTCGACGTGCTGAAACTATATGCAGAAACTAAACGTTGATCGTGTTGGCCAGTGGTTTGAAAATCCAATATTGATAATCGAAGCCGAATGTTTATCTTCCGACTTTGAGAATACCAAGAAGCGGTGTCAAAAAGTTAAAGCACTAAAAAAGATTATCAAATAATTTAAGAAAAAGGCTGTGCATCAATCTTGAGCTTTCGAAGACAGATACTCCCATCTAATCTGAATAGAAACTTTCTTTCGGGGAAAAGACAACTTTTTTATGTAATTTTCAAAAGGAAATCTGAATAGAAATTAATCGGCCAATGGCACAGGAAGACGAGCATGCATATCTTTTGTTTGGGGAAAGAAAAATTTGGAGATACCAGGCGGTTTGGCAGCTGCCGCGTCTTCTCCTGGCGTTTGGACGGCAGCACCGGACGTATCCTCCTCCTTTGGCTGCCACTCCTGCCTCTCGCCCTCTGCATTTGGCACCAATACAACAGTTCACTCATCGATCGGTTCCCAAGTTCAGCGTTTCGATCGATCGATCAGCTGATGCCAAAGCGAGAGATCACTATCGAGTTAATTGCCTGTGCTGGAGCGATCTAAATTTTACCTGCGGATTGCTGCTGCTTCACTGTCTGTTCTTCCTGGTTGCTGCCGGCGGAGCTGCCCTCCTGCGTCTCGACCTTCTTCTCCGCTCCTTCTCGATCGTCTTGAGTTCCTAGGTTGCCATGATCCGATCAAACCGGATTAAAATATCGCCGAGGGGGGGCATCGGAAACACGGCTCACTTTTTCCAACATGTTGACTTGGATTCTCGTCACTTCCTTTTCTTTTCTTTTTACGATGGATTTCAGAGTTCTGAAAAAAAAAAGGCGCAAAATACGATCGAAGATTGCAGGAATAATCTGTCCTCACCAGTTTCAGTCCAAGCCATGATCGCCTCCTTGTCCGCAACCCGCGGCGACGTCCTAGTTACGGCTGCAGGTTAAGCAAGGACTGATCAGCTCACGTTCATGGATCGGTGCAAGCTAAGCTTGTAGGAGTGATGGGTTACCATTGGAGGCGGTCACTGCGAACTGCTGCGAGACGACGAGATAGGTGAGGATCACGAGGAGGAAGCCGGCGACGAAGCCGACGTTGAGGTACCTCTTCACGCTCTTCCCCGGGGGCTTCACCTCGCTGCTGCCCATATCTCCTCCTCCTCCTCCTCCTCTCTATCAGTCTATCTCCGGCCAACTGATGGATGGATGGTTCGAATTGTTCAGAGTTTCAGTTGCTGGAGAATTGCACCAGGCCTTCTTCCTCTTCCTTGCATACTTCTTGTTCGCATGGGAGAAAGAGAGGGAGAGGGAGAGGAGTCTTGTGGTGCTTGGCTTCGTCCAAGCTGCTCGCTTTCTTTGCATTTGTAGCCATTCTTCTTCTTCTTGTATCCATCTGGCATGGTCGCACGGCGCCTCGCTCTTTGCATTTACAATTACACCCCCTTTGAATGCCAGAAATACACCTTCATCCCTGAACAATCTCTCATTTCTTTTTTTTAAAAAAAATTGGGTAGCCGATTGGGGCGACCTGGCCATTTAGCTAAGTAACCGGCTACAGTTGCATGTACACAACTTTTTTCTCTCCTTTGATGCATTGGCAGAGCTCCTACCCTTTCCAAAAAAAATAAAACACAATGTTCCAACCTCTAAGCTCTATCATCATGAGAGCAAATAAATGAAAAGAGAGTCGATCTGACATAAGCCTATTATTAGATCTCCATCCGTCATCGGTGAACAACAATTTCACATCTTTTTTTTTTAATTAGAATAACAATCTCTCGTCTGTTGTGCTCGTGCGTGTTGGACTTGCAGCTCAGCTGGTCGGTTCAGGCTATAATCTATGAGTAATTAAGTGTGCAAATGGTGGTTGACCGGTGGCGCCGTGTGGCCTTTTTTGATTCGGTCTTAATGACTTAATCTGACAGTAGGCTTATCGTTAACTACGCGGAAACAGCGGTGAGCATTTAAAGTGCATTTCTGGTTTTCTTTTCTTGTTTTTCCAAAGCTGATTGATGCCGATCGGACTGGTTAACGTCGCTTTTGATTCAGTCTTTTGTTTCTCCTTTGGTCCTGGCCTCCTGGCGACGAAATATACACTAGTCTATAAGCCGCAGCCTATAACCTGCCGTGGTTATGTCTTCCACATGTACCTATTGCTCTTTCGAAATCGAAACTATTTCTTAAAGCTCTTAAAAGTTAGATCGAATTAAATGTTCCAGCTTCTTACGGCTCTCGAAGTTTGTCATTTTCCCAATTCTATCTACCTGAAATAAATAGGATAACATTTTTTTTTAGAAAAGGGTTTGCAACACTATATTGTTGATCAAAGATGATTATATCAAAACTTAAAATCTCCTGCAAGGGACAATGCACCCAGCAACATCCAGGAAAAACACGAAAGAAGACATTGAAGGCTTGGGAGTGTTTTGGATCAAGCAGACGTAGCTTCTGGTGGTCTTTCAAGCCATCTCTGTACACAACGACGTCTGTGGCTCCTAGGAAGAAGACCATCGACAAAGCCTGTCGTCATCTACTTGACTTATAGGTTGAAGAAGAAGGTCCACGTGTTTCGTCGGATACAATAAGCACCCTCGTTCCTATAATACATCTCGGCACAAATTCGCTTAGCACATCTCTAGGGCTAGCCCATATATGAAATCGCACCACTCTTGTACTTTCGATTTTGTTTCATCCAAAAGGTTTAACCTAGGGTGCTATATTGCTATGTTTAGATCCCTCTGACATTATATACTAGTAAGGTGATACTACTCCTCAACCAATCCACATAGGTGTAACGCCCCGCTCTTTAGTAGCACATTGTCAGTTGACATCGCATTCCACTAGCTTATAACCTCTATTAACTCAAATCATAACATTCCGGGTTAACCCTTTTGGGCGAGCGAGGCCGAAGCCTAAGTGAGATGCTATGTATGTGCGGGCCAAGCATCTAAGGTGGGTTGACTCTAATTGAATTTCAGGCCAGGGTATTGCTGAAATATGTTCCTGTGCTACGTAATCTGTCTGGTATTGTCGGACAGTACCGGCGCTATCCAGTGCTAGAGATAGTTAGCATCTCCCCTAGTCTCTCTTGTGTAACAACTTCTGTTGTATCATGTATATCTGATTGGTGAATATAAATACAGAGAGATCTCTGCGGCAATTCTCTGATTTTTTTTTTATGGTATCAGAGCCATGTTCCAGCCATAGTCCATCAACCATGTCGACCGCCTCTAACCAGATCGATTCGAGCGTAGATGTAATCTCCCGTTCCACCTCCGCCTTAGCACCTACAACCATCAACCATCACTATGTCGTCTACGAGATGAGTTTCCTATCAAGGATCTGGGAGAGTTGAATTACTTCCTAGGTGTTATGTTCACAAGAACAAAGCTGGAATAACTCTCTCACAACAAAGGTACATTGGTGATATTTTACATCGAACTAAAATGCAACACTGCAAGTCGGTTCCTACTCCTATGTCAAGTACCGAAAGGCTTAGTCAAGACACAGGAAAATTGCTTGGAGAGGAAGATAGTACAGTGGGGGCATTGCAATATTTGACAATGACCCGGCCGGATATTGCCTTCCCTGTAAATCGGGTCTGTCAATTCATGCAAACTCCTACTGATGATCACTGGTTTGCAGTTAAGAGGATCTTAAGGTATATAATGGGGACA
Organism: Olyra latifolia; assembly: GCA_036346145.1. NCBI lineage: Eukaryota > Viridiplantae > Streptophyta > Magnoliopsida > Poales > Poaceae > Olyra > Olyra latifolia. The sequence continues at coordinate 53,887,259 of CM070528.1, read as the reverse complement.
GCCAACATAGGACTGCATATACAGAGATCTTCATCTCTTCAACTCAGCACTTTTGCAGATGCAGACTAGGCTGGCTGGCCGATGAATTGACGATCGACAAGTGGATATGCAATGTTCATGGGAAGTAATTTAATCTCCTGGAGTTCAAGAAAACAGCCTATAGTATCTAGATCAAGCACCGAAGCTGAGTATAAATCCCTGGGAAATGCGACAGCAGAATTAATCTTGATTCAGTTACTATTGAAGGAGCCTGGAGTTTTTCAAGCCAGTTCTTCGATCGATACTGTGGTGTGAAAATCTTGGTGTAACTTATCTATCAGCTAATCCCATGTTCCATGCTCCTACAAAGCTGATATCTTCATTTTGTACGGGAACGAGTTGCAGCCAAACTTCTTCAGATTCGGTTTAAATCATCAGGAGATCAAATAGCTGATATCTTCACCGAGGCCTTTGCCGCAGAGACCATTTGATCAGATTAAGTTCAATCTCAACCTTATCGAGACGGTTTAGATTGAGAGGGTGTGTTGAAATATGTTCCTGTGCTACGTAATCTGTCCGGTATTGTCGGACAGTAGCCGGCGCTATCCAGTGCTAGAGATAGTTAGCATCTCCCCTAAATCTCTCTCTTGTGTAACAACTTCTGTTGTATCATGTATGTCCGATTGGTGAATATAAATGCAGATATATCCATTGCTGGATCTCTACGGCAATTCTCTAATTTCTTTAGGTATTACAAATGGAATTAGAGCATCACCCTCGCTACATGGGCCATAGCGGCATACGGCACGGGCCATGTACGAGTGGAGTTTATTAGGCTTTCCGGTTGTCAAGGACGATAGACTATAAAGAGGGAAGATTGTAATGCCCCGCTCTTTAGTTCCACATTACTAGTTGACATCGCGTTTCATAAGGTTATAACCCCAGGGAGCCCAAATCATAGTATCTCGAGTTAACCCTTTTGGGCGAGCAAGACTGAAACCCAAGTGAGATGCTATATATGTGTGGACCAGGCCCCTAAGGTGAGCGGATTCTAAGCGAATTTCGGGCGAAGGTGTTACAACAGGCCTCACATATCAATTGGACGTCGGGGTATTACACCCATCCTCCTTAGGCTCCGTTTGGCATAGCTACAGCTCCACCAAAATTGGTGGAGTTGGTGGAGCACCATATTCCTAGCTCTAGAAATTCATGGAGCTGGAGTCCTAGGTACATTGAGGATGTTTAGGTGAGTCATCTTATTTATATTTTAAACTAAAAATATAAATTTAAGTCACTTTATTTTAACCTACAAACTCCATATCTGAGGTGGAGCTGGGAGCTGAAGCTGAAGCTGTACCAAACGGGACCTTAATGGGTTGACACCCTCATCAGCAGACCACATACACTGTCACATTGCAATGTGAGGCCCATGTGCCCCATGGGGATTGGTTGTGGTGGAATATTACCACATTTTTAGTCTAGAGAGAGTTATAGTACCTCGGGTGAACTTTTTGGGCACCTCCTTAGTCTAGAGAGAGTTATAGCATCTTGGGTGAACACTTTTGGGTGAAGTGAGACCAAAAATTCAAGGATGGTGCTATATATATGTGGACCAACCCTTAAGGTGAACTAGGCTTTAAACAAATTTAGGCCAGTGTATTACAGTTCCTTCTCGCAGCAAGAACAGTGACCCGAAGGCAAATCGAACCTTGTTGGGACACTAGAAGCATGCGCCAACATGCCAAAAAATTTGCCTGGCTTCCCCATAGAAAGAAAATCCAACCAGCAACCCAGATTAACAAACCCAACACAAGGGCAAACAAAAACCACTGGTCCAGGAGCATAGTAAGGGCTAGGAGAACTGTACCTCCCAAAGACTTTACCACGGGGGATTCTAGGGCTGGTCACAATGCTGAAAAAGACTTTGGGAGGGCTTATTGTCGTACTCAGTTACGTTGCCATCAGCGCCGCCATAGGAGATAAGACGACCCGCAATGCCTAGGACTAGTAGACTAGATCTAGCTACCTATCCACAAATCTTCCCATGAGAATCGGGTCCCTCACCTCCTAACACCAGTAAGGCCATCGGAATGTTGAAGGCGAGGACAACCGGAGGAAATCGCGGGTGAAGTCATTTTTCCTTTTTCCACCTCTTCTCTATTCTAGCAAACATGACAATGTTTGGTTATACTTGATGGGATGATTATTTTATTAGAAAATGGAACTTTGTTTTGGTCTCTATGTTGTAAGACATACGTAACCTTAAATATGTAGCACGCCACACCGATACTAAGAATTGAACCTATGTGGGTGGGAATCACTCCCACCACTAGGTTACGAGCGCCTATTTGCACTTGATAAGAAGGTTGTCATCAAAATGTAACTTTTGACATAAACATAGTTAATCAAAATGTAAATTTATCTAATATAATTAATTAGAATATTATGGAAGCTAGCTTCATTTAGGCAAATCAACATAAATAATTTTTAAAAAATATTAATAGCTAAAGTTGTGAAATTTTGATTGAACGCATAATCGACGTGCATTTCTGAGCAGGGAGTATAGAAGTTAGAAGAAACAAAAGATTGTATATATCCCCGGATTTTCTTTTATCAAGACATGCTATCGCCATCAAGTCGATCTTGTGTCGGGCTGTCCTCACCAACGCGAACAACGCAGCTTCTCCCGTGAGGTCAGATTCGAACAGCTCACGGCTAGGGTTCTTCATCGATTATGTCAACCAACCCCATCGGTTTTAATTAGTTCTCTTCCAGATTCGATTAACTACTCCTGACGTGAACGCCTCTCGATACGCATGTTAATTTGGCCCATATGTAACCATTTCGATCACCAAGAACATGGTCGCAACTATCACCGCACTCTCAAAAACAAAGATAATCTTTTTGGATGGAGTATTATCTGGCAAAGAAAAAGTGACAGTATTATCAGCTTCTAGGTTTTCTTTTTCTTCCCAGAAAAACCTGGAAGATTGACAAATGGAATAAGAAAGACTGCTACACTTGACAATGCTGACATGTCCAAGAGTATGTGGAATGTGATACTAGTATATATGATGTTGGGCCTATTTCGTGGCTCTATTTTACTATTTACTTACTACTATTTATCTTCCGACCTTATTTTCTGGCAAACTAACGTTGGCTCTATTTTCTCATTCCCTATATTTATCTCTCTTATATTTTAATTATAATCTATTTTTACTATTCACAACCCTATTTATATAGTAAAAGGGATGGCTACAATAAAGGAATAGGCTCATGATTAAACATGTTCTGATATATCTGCAAAGTAATTGGGTGGATTAAGTTCGGCAAAAAATATATATGTCAATGCTGTAATTATGATCTGCCTGTGACATACTCCGTATGTTGTTCAGTGTTAATCAATTTTGGAGTAATAGATAATGTTTGTAGGAGAAAGCTGTAAAATTTCTATTGTCATGGTGATTAGGACCTGGGTGTGATTTGAGCAACTTTAGTGTGCATATCTGCAGAAGCTGTGATCCTAGGCCTAAAGGGGATGGATTGGATCCCCATGCATGATTGTGAGCTTTCAATCTGCAGTCGTAATCGTGCTAGTTTAATGTTGTGTGGTCCTTGGTCACAAAGAATCCTGCTAGCTGATCTAGCGCTACCTGGGGAAGGAGCCTTGAGTGGCCAGTCCCTAAGTACATCTCCACCAGCATGCCTAAGCCCCAATAGTAATAGAGGCATGGAATAGAAAAAGTAGAGTGTAGGAATAGTGATGGGACAGTTGTTGGAGAGGTGAATAGGGATGTGGCAGCCTCATTTGGTGAGGTGGCATGTGAATAGGATGGAGCAAAAGAGAAATGGGGCAAACTGCTGGAGATGCCCTAAGGGCATGTACAATAGTATAGATAGCTGATGTCTATAACAGGTTGATATGTCATTTATAGACAGCGTTATAGACAACCCATACAACGGTATAGACAGCTCATTTATGAGTAGACAGCTTCTTCCCATGCACAACCTATTTTGATTCTCGTGCTAGAGTTGACTCTAGATTAAGAGACAGCTCAACTCTCTATACACCATTTCTCTCATCCACATTATTTTTTATCATACATGGCAAGGCTTAGAGACAACTACATGAACCATGGTACATGCTCTAATTAACTACGTGCATGCAATTAATAAACAAATTAATCTCAATTAAGCTCCTTTCTTCATAATTTGCATGGAATCTAGCACGTCCTGGAGTAGTTGTACTTCATCAGAGATGGGCATGCATAAACTAATTTACTTGCAATGTTAGCTAAGGAAATCACGGCCTAAGAGTCAACTTCTATCCTGTCCTTGCTAATCATAAGCTTGTTAAGCAATGTTAGTAGGCGTACTTACTTATTCTATAACCACTAAAATGTAGTGAAGGCCACTGTTTACTGACAGGTGACAGCATGTGGCAAACGACAAGAAAGAGAGAGAGAGGTCATATGAACTTGGAATACCTAACCCGTTCGTTGTTCATCGATTCAGATCTCCGGTGAGGTAGGATAAACAACGGAGTTAGGACTAGTTGGGCAGCCTAATTTTGAGACGATGTTGATCTGTAATGACAAACTATTCAACGCAGTTTTTTTTTTTTTCTTGGCGCAGCACCACAGCTGCCGGGTGGAGGATAAAGCTTCGGCAAATTCAAACAGCCTCCCGGATCACTGATTTGCAGTGAAATCCTAGAGTTCTTTCAGAGAGAGATCCTCGAGTTAAAGAGACGGAAGGGGCTAGGGAGTAGATCTGAAATTCTGAATTAATTGATAATGGATGGATCTGGGTTCACAAAACCGCGGTAAACTGCTCGGCTTTCACAGTTTTCATCGAATCCGAGTACGTGCAGTAACGAAAACCATGGCTCAAAATTGATCCGAATTCAAAATTCATAAAACACCTCAAAATAGTACCAATATTTTTGAAACGTTTCGAATGAGCTTTTTTTATATAAAAAAAGAAAATCCATTTTTTTCAAGTGGTTTTTGACCGAACCGTTCCTCCCTTGTACAACCATTTTATGGAACAGTGGTAGACACGCCAGCGCTGCCTCAGCCCGCGATACTGGCCCGCATTGACGCGCTCCCTATGTCTATGGGGCCGTTTGTTTCTGCATTGCGTTCGCCACGGCCATGTGCATTAATGGCACGCGTACGCCACGCCGCGGCTGCGACCGCGAACGCAACGCGCAAATAAACGGTGCCTATGTGTGCCGCCAAAGTCATTTTTCAAACAAACCCGCTCATTTTTCGATTTTGGTCGGCTCAACATATGCAACCCTTGAGCTGCTCTGAATCAGAGATGGATTTGCGATTCAATCCTTGAGTTAAAGAAAAAAAGAGAGTAGAGCTGGACTGATGGATGGACCACACACATATATGCAAGATGATAAGATGGAGGAAATTTATTAAATGGAACTAGAACCCCGGCTGGCAATGAACCCTCTTCAATTTATTGGGGTGTTGAATTGATGCTTTCGGCGTCTGGGATAACCCCATTGGGTCACCATCCATCAACAGTTTAGCCTGGACTTTCACTTGGGCCCTCACCCTGCGTCACTCTCTCTCTCTCCACGGATGGCGAAGGCTTGGATGGAATTTATTTTTATTTTAGATTTCTTTTTAATTTTTTTACAGAAATACTTGGCCGTTTTTAAAATTTACAAAAATGGACGCCCATCGCCCATAGTTGGGGCGATTGCCTGTGTATAGGGCAATAGGTCTCTGGCCATTAGAAACCGTCCAAACGGTTGTCTGACCGACCGGTAACGGATAGGGACATATCGCCCTATTATCGGGCGATATATGGGTCCCACCGTACTATCTAGAGACCTATCGTCCTATTATCGGGCGATATGTGGGGCCCACCAGACCTATCGCCCTATACACGGGCGATCGCCCATTTTTATAAATTCTAAAAACGGTCAAGTATTTCTGTAAAAAAAGATTAAAATAAAAATAAATTCGGATGATGCAGCTTCAAACGCTGGGCTTAGATCCAACTAGAATGAGGCCGTAAGGCCCAACAAGCCACAGCACAAACAAGGGGAAAATATCGATGAGGCCAGTAGCAGCCTACAACCTTGAATTAGGCCAAGTACGTGCAAGGTGTTGCCACATCCTGAATGCCACTCATGCCATATTTTCTTCTTCACACCTCTAGCGGCTAGCCTACCAAAAAAAAAGTTGACGCAGCTCTGCTCAGAGTTCTCTCTCTTCATCTCATGCTTTCCAACTTCTGCACTCTCATTTTCTTATAAAAAATAAATTCTAATAATCATGTCATCAAATCTTTTACTATAAAAAATAGCTTAGTGGAGTAGTGGTGCATTACCTCTATTTTCGAAATCTCTAACATCGATTGGCATCAAATCAAACTCTGTCTATATAGCAGAGCAGGAAACTACTATCAAATTTGGATCCTGCCTCTCCAAATATTTTATGTACAGCCACTCTGATTCCTATTAACTCCTCTAAAAATTCTCTGACAAGAACAAAAATCTTATGTAAACAAGTTAACCTACCTAAAAATTATTTAACAAAGTAGCTCCGATAGGCATGCAGCAAGCCGAGAGCATGGAGACACAGTAGCAGACCGGAGCCCGCACAATGTAAGATTTGGGCCAATACTGTTTAAATATTTTTCTAGGGCTTCATCTATTTTAATAAATCCTGTACATGAAAATGATTTATTTTAAATAGCAAAAGAGTTCAAAAAATTGTGGACAAATTATGTAAAATATTAAAGGACCTACTAGATTTATATAAAAAATAATTTTGCAGGTTTCATTGTTCAATATCTCTGTAAAATATTAATAGCCCTTTTCTAGCTCTTTATTGTATATAGAATAGTCAGTAAATGCTTATCTGTATATTTAAAATAGTTTGTGACCTCTAACAAATTATGGTAAAATTCTGAAAAATAGTAGATGCTATACTGGACTTAGAAAAATATATTTTCACATGTGCTATTGCTATTTTACTCCTGAAAAATCAGAATAGCTATCTGTTGGTAATTTCTTGTATAAAGAAATTCTAGAAATGGTTTCTATTTATTAAAAATACTATTTGACCTCTAAAAATCTTGATTATTTTTCTTTAAATACTAAAGAGATATTTAACCAAAAAAGTTAAACCTTATATGTTAGTAGTAAATAAATTAATAGAACTATGAAACCTCTCCTAGGGCTAATATTTAATGCCCAAATGGATATTTTAATATATAATTCTATATCTAAAATTATGAGGATATTTCTGTAAATACTGTAGAAAGTTTCTAGCCTAAGAAAAATGTTGGATTTTATATGAGTATGGTCATTAATTTAATAAAAATACGAAACCCCTTCTAGGACTAATTTTCGATCTCTACAAAATGGTTATTTCGATATTTTAAATACAAATAATGTATGTTATTATTGGGAACATAATTAAGGGTATTTAGACTCATTTACATGATGACATACTCTAGCACATTTATCGAGGAAATCATGGAACTTTCTTGATAAGTAGGATTTATTTTTATAAATAATCTTTGATATAGCCTCGGTGCGAGTAGTCGCCCATGCGATTAGACACGATTGCATATCATGCATCATGTTTCTGACATGTCTTGGTATTTATCTGTATTATTTGATTCTTTGTGATAGATCATGAAGTTGCAGAAGAACAACCTAAAGATCAAGACCCGGACTTCAACGCGCACGATCTAGACGAGCCAATATTTATAGATCATACTTCTAACCCAATTTTATTCAAATTATTATATTGTTTTATTTTATGAAATTGCATGCTTTACATTCTTTTATCAATTTATATTGTGAAATAAATGCTGATAGAGTTGGTCTAAATATAACCCATTTGATTACTTGTGTTTGTAAGCACAGCCCTGTCCTTGGAATAATTTCCGATCCTGTCATTTGGAACCTAAGAAATAGATTACAACTCCTTGACTAGCGAGTCTTTGGAAATGCTTAGATCTGGATAAACCTAGAGTTCAATGGGTTGATCTTGGTTATCAACAGTTATGGTATAATATGGCGGTCCGATCAACGTTGCATCGGAATAGCTTGCTATCAACGCTGCAACGAATGGCTGATCTCGACTATCAATGTAAACGAAGTAGGTACCTCACGTGGGTCGGTCCCATCATTGCCATGGTGTGTATTATGACCAGATTTAGTCTCTTTTATCCGCAACATTGCAGCATCTGTATGCTAAAGCATTGAGGAACCAAATTAGTACCAGAATCTCGAGTACATAAACTACAGTGATGTGTAGTGCTTGTTTTTCGAGCATCCCTTGCAACCCGATAAGCTAGAAGAAGGCTCAAGCACTCGGGTGCCAGTACTCGCTGAGTGCAAAGTATTGTCAGTCTATTACACTTTTATATATAAAAAAAAAACTAGATGAATTCAAGGGGATCATGGTGATGATCTATGAATCCAAGCCTTAATTGAGCTTAAGGGGATCATAGCTCATAGCAATGAGGGTGAGTCCATCGCCATATATTATGGGAGACATGCGCCATAGCTATGGGCACGTGCTTGCCATATTTGGGGATAGTACATCATAGCTATGGGTACAAGTCCGCCAACTTGTTGATAGAAGGTCCTCATGTCCATAGCGATGGAATGAGTTACTCAAAAGTAAGGATCAGGTCCTATAGCGACAGGAATGAGTCCACCGAATGATTATATCCCTAGATTTTGAACAATTTGCATATATAGCACAATACATCTTTGATTTATTAAATGGCTAAGTGTCAAGAATTTTAATTATTAAATCGTAACTCTAGCTTTCTGCAAATAAAATAGCCTAGCCTCCACCAGATAGCCTTTATCACTATATTGCTTTAGGTGGGGTATTGGCTCATGAACATGGTTTGATTGCGTGCTCATCCTTGCACCAACTCACTCTTTTAGGTAAAGATGATGATGATGATGATGATGATGATACGGACTACCGCAATGGAGATTAGGAGATCTGGGAGGCTAACGTGCAGAACGGGTGTTAGACGGGACTCCAGTGGCTTGTTTGGTGGATTGGACACAACCTCGAGACCCGACAATTCTACTTTTATCTATGTTTCCGCATTTGCTAAAACTCTTATAAAAGTATATTTTGGTATTGTAATATTTGGCTAGACGGCCTATTCAGACCAAGCCAATATATACTTTGTTTAATATAATAAATATCATTTTGATAATAGGTATGAGATGATCTAGCGTTTTGTAATTCGTGTCATGCTAGTAAGACCTATTCTGGACTAGGCAGGGTGCACGGAGGCTCCAGATTTTCAAACAAAAAGCTAGTAAGAAAGAGCACGATTGAGCCGCCTAAGGATGGTTCTCGTTTGACCACCCACATTTCTGCCGTGATTTCCTCCTTACTCCGCGCGCGCACGATGCACCGCTAGTCCTATTCGTGCATGCATGTTAGCGATTTCTGAACGTACATCTTTATTCTCTCTTTTCCAGGGTCAATCTGATGAATGAATTGCTGCCTGCGAAATAAATTATGGCCAACACGGACAGAAACAACACTGGCTGTTCCTCGTGGTGTGCACGTTTATTTACGACATTTTAATAATTTCCTGCACATCATTAGCTTTAGTATAAAAACCATATACATGTATTGGAGGCTCCAGAATTGCATTGATATTTTCTTCTTCCTTCCTTCCTTCCTTTTGAGAGGAATACAATTGCAAATCAATTAGATCGTCATATGTATTAATTTATCTGTGCAAATTAAAGGATGCAACACATTGCATATATATCTCGCCAGTGCAAAATTCAAATTAAGCTGAAACATCGATGGAGACTAGCAAGCTAGCTAGATAGGTGACAATTATCAGAGGGACCTAATTAATTAGTTAAGTAGTAAAAAATTCTGTCTAAGTCTGAGGAAGAGAACAATTTTAGTTATGTGCTGAAAGGGAGAGAAGCCAACCGGTTGATCATAGCTATCTCACCGACGCGTCTGAATACATGTAATCAGTCCACGCGTAAATGACGGCTGCCCATATATGTCAACACCTTGACCATTACGTATTAGCGACACATCGCTCGCTAACCAAACGGATCATGAGTTTAATTTTCTATCTGATCTCGGTTCTTTTCAGGTTATAATCATATTCTAATTTTAAGTGAGATATTTATTATTTTTTACAAGTCAAATGTTTTAGTGACTTGTATCCATTCTTGAAAGATCCTAGTGTTTCTTCTTAAAACTCTTAAAAGTAATTTTTATTAGTATTTTTGCCCTTTGAAACTCCTTACTTAAGATCTGCAACTTTTCAGATTATAATCAAAGCAGCTTTTCAGGAGAAAACAACCAGCATCGGTCTGCAGTTCTGTACACGAGATACTAGTAGCTGTAGTGTGCTAGTATATACGTACTGTCGACGTCGTACTTAATTACCACGAAGCATGCATGCACGGCGTGCACGCAGGAGCTGACTCCTAGGGGAATTACTATTCCCTAATTAATCTGTTATAGCTAGGGTCGTCCTATTCGACTTATCTTCTTATCTTATGTATTTATATCTAAATTAAAAGGTTAAATGGTTTGCTTTTTCAGTCCGTTCTTTTTTTCTCTCAAATGTACGTCCTAAAACTTTTAGAAACAAATTAAACAAAGCTCTCGAAGTTTAGCTTATAAGCAGATAAAAAGATATGATAAGCTAAAGAGAACATCCATATCATCTCACATATATGTTAGCTTATAAGCAGATAAAAAGATAAAATAAATTAAAGAGAACATCTATATCATCCGACATATATGTTGGAGTTTAATTAACTATAGTTCAAACCCATGTAATCCTAGAAAAAATGAAGCCGCGTGTTTTAAATACTCAGTGAGTGAGGCGGTCAGAGTTGGGTACTACCTAGATAGTTTCAATCGTCAGGAAACCTGAATAGGTCATGTATATGTATATGTACACAAACACACACAATATATATATATAGAGAGAGAGGGAGAGATAGAGAGAGAGAGTTGGGCACGGAAGACGCCATGCTTCGAGTCTACTTTGAAAAATCCGAGATTTAAATGGCTGATCCGAACCGCCCATCTTAATCTTCTCGTTGAAATCTTTAGATGACCAAATTTCATATTTTTAAATTTTTTTGCTATTTGTTTTGTAATTTTGAAAATCATTCATACATGTATACATATACATGTAAACATGTATACACACACATATATATATATAGGTGCACACACACACACACATAAATATATATATATATATATATATATATATATATATATATATATATATATATATATGTGTGTGTGTGTGTGTGTGTGTGTGTGTGTGTGTGTGTGTGTGTGTGTGTGTGTGTGGTGTGTGTCTATATATATATACATACATATATACACATATACAGTATATAAATATATAAATATAAATATATATATATGTATATATATATACACATACATACATATACACACACAAAAGAGAAAATTTAGGCACGGTTTGGGGGTAGGAGTATACCTAACAAACCAGATATCCCGCGCATTTGCGGTGTCTTTGTATTTGCGCGGTTAGATTTATGCCAAGATAATTTTTATATATAAAGATTCATACCTGTATTGACTAGGATAAGCTCTATAAAGTCAGCATCAATATCATTACGATTTTCTATTATATTATTTTATTATAGTTGATATATACCCTTTTCTATTATTATTTTTAATTTTTAACCGTTGTTGATATGGTCTTATTTTCTGGTGTTGTAGTAGCTATCCGCTTTTATGTTATTTTTTAAAATTGTAGTTGATACGAGATCTTCTTTGAATCCGACATGGGCTCTTATTTCTATTATTTCTTACTTTGAGTAATTTTTTATTATAGTTGATACGAACTCTTTCTTTTAATCTAATATGGACTCTTACTTTTTTGAATTTATTTAATTTTTATTTTATATTGTAGTTGATATGAGCTCTTTCTTTTATGTGATATGAACTCTTCTTTCTATTTTTTTAATTCCAAATTTATATTATTTTTATTTTACTTTAGTTGATATGAATTCTTTTTTTAATCTAAGCCGTTATAATTTGGTCCCATTATAATTAATGGTGTAGATCTTTTCCTTTTTCTTGATTTACATGAAATTTCTCTAATTAATGTGATGCCTCTGTTTGTCCCTGCTTTATATTTATAATAGATAGATAGGTTACTAATGTTCATATGTCTACTGCTAATGTAACACTAGTAACTACTACTAGTAGCAGTAGGTGCATATACGATGTAAATGGTTTTTTTTTAAAAAAAAAAGTTAGGTGGCTGATGACTTGTATCTGTAGTACCAGGCTGCCTGTAGCTGTAGCTATATCTAGGAATGGCAATGGGGCCGATTCCCGTCGGGGAATGCCTTCCCGTCCCCGTTAGCCCAAATTCTCCCCATGCCCACCCCGTTGTAGTCAGGGGCTGTCCCCGCAAAAGCTATGGTACTCACCTTGACACTGTCCCTTACCTATTGCTATTGTGCCAAGGAGGTCACCGTCGTTCTCGAGACTGCCGTCACCAAGCCGCCTCCGGCACATTGTATCTCTCGGGCCTCCGTCACCGGGTAGGTCCCATGCCACCGTTGTTGCTGCAGTTCTTGCACCACGCATCCACGCGCTGCCGTTGCCACCGCAACTCCGACACAGTCGTCACCGCTAATGGTCCCATGCCACTGCTGCAAACATAGGGAGGCCTGCGAGAGATAGGGAGAGGAAGAGTGCGAATGACGGCGACTCTAAACAAGGGGAGAAGGCGGGCGGCGGCGCCGCACTGTGGAGGGGGCAGGGAAGGGGGGCAAGCGACAGTGGGAGAGGAGAGCGGCGCTGGGCACGGGGCCGTGTGAACCAGAGGAGGGAGGAATAGAGTTTGAGTTGCAACGGTTGCGCATGAGGTTAGGGTTACGATGGCAAGTGGGCTGGGCTTGACTAGATAAGTGGACCTAGGTGGGAAGCAGGTTGGTGGGCTAGTGGGAGGCCTCATGAGAGGCTAATTAGTGGCCTGATGCATGATGTGCTTGACTGAATTGGGTTGGACTAATTTTAGATCCCCATCTGGATCTCCATGGGGGGATATTTTCCCCATCCCTACCCCCGCCATCCCTATTTCCTGGTAGGGAATAAATTTTTTCCATATCTATCACCGTGGGGAGCCATTTCTCCCTGTTCCCGCCCCCATCCCCTAAGCCTATCTCCAAGGGCTTTCCTTTCCGATCCCTCGTTCCCGTCATGAAGGGAATCCCGTTCCCTTCGTGGCTCCAATAGATTTTCTTCGCCGTTCACTTTTGGAAGGGATTCTCTTTTCCATTCTCTTCAGAATGGATTCTCTCTCCTTTTCTATATCATTTTCTTCGAAGGGATGTTGTTAGAGATGGTGAAAAATATAGGAAATGAATAAAGGGAAGGAAACGAGAAAGGAAACAAAATGAAGAAAAAATAGTTAGAGATAGTCTAACGGAGCAATTCCCCACCGGGATAGGAATCGGGCCATTGCCATCGCTAGCGGTATCTGTATGCCTCACATCTTATCATAGGGATTCGGGTGGTCTGCCTTTGTTAAGTAAAGTTGGATGAAACAAGTGGAAAAGATTCATTATTTTTGGGAGGCAAGTTTCAGTGCATCATCTAAGTTAGTACTACTGAAACAGCGATCGTCTAGACCACTGGGCCAAGGAACGTAGCAAGCCGCTGTCATTCACCGTGGATGTGATCGAACGGCTAAGGATTGCCGTGGCTTTCTTCATCAACTGTGGCAGGGATATCCTAACTGTTCATGGTGGATTCGGATCCTGGACAGAGAGGTCCAAAAACCGAACCGACGCTTCACTCGCACATGAACAGAAAGAAAGGCTGGAAAGGCGACCACCCCATGCCCTGCCAATGCCAATGCCAATGCTAATCAGGTCAGGCCAGGGATCAACTTTCCATGGTCTTGCTTAGTACTACTATCTCAGTAAGTTAGTCCCTAGATTCCAGGATCCTTTAATCTTTCTCTGCCACCTCGCCTCTCCCAGTCCCAGCCAGCATGTGCTTCTTCCAATGAAATTGATCTCCATGCAGACGAGATCAAGAGAAAGTGGTTTAATGGTGAAATAATCAACCTGATTCAGTCCTAGATATGTAGCATGAAATTAATTTTCAGGCTCACTCCGTTCTCTCTTCGTGTCCTAGGGTCTAGGCATTGTCACTCAACTGTTATATGAAATCTAACTAGTCGACTCAGAGGTCAAGAACATCCCACATGCAATCATTTTTTTTTTATATATATACCAATAATATTATTGCTGGTCGCCTCAAATTATTGTGTTGGCTCTTCAGACTTTTCAGTGCGTGCACTGCATTGCATGAACTCCTTGCTACAGCAACACCTCCTCACTCCCATGACGCTAATAACAAGATGAAACCGTCGGTGCCAGTTCACATCTTGATAATTAATTCTATTCCCCGTTATCGATCAGATTCGGTTTAGCATTTTATTTTGCAGTTGACGCTGACGCCTGACAATCTACTGAAGGAGACCCAGGGGATCTGACGCCTCCGATTAATTACCACTCTATCTGTATAAAAAAAGCCATCATGCTACTGATAATACTGTCATATATACTGATTAGTGGAACTGCATCAGATGGTCCACACAGGCAGGCAGGAAGGCAGGGTGACCAGCTGATCCCCATCACATCCCTTTCCTTGCCATTATTCAGTGTCCACCAACCAATATGCATTTGCCTCTCTGCTGCTACTGGACAACCAGCCAAGCTCTGCTCTAATGCTCAGCTAATTAGCCAGGATTAGCAACTGAAGTAGATTAATGGCTAACAGTACTAACTGATCTTCCAACCGTACGTGCATCTTTCAGTTTTATTTGATTACAGTCGCAGCACTTCCATCCCTGCTCCGCATTTAGCATTACACGGGAGTACTTAATTGTCCTTGCTCATCCATTCCATTGCCATTAATGATTTATCAAGACCTGATTACTTCGACCGGCCACGTACTAATCAGGTACCAAAAGATTTGAGAGCATTCTGGTAGGTGATTGGGAAGATTAACCCAGTCAATAAGGATTAAGGAGTGGATCAGTCCATCCATGGAATGGAAGGAAGGATGCAATTACTTAATATATAGACGACAGAGAGATGCTTAGACAATGTGATGAAGCAATAAACCATGCCTAAAGGCTCAATTAAATTATGCCCCTTGATTAGATTATGCTCAACGAGATACTCTCAACGTGCAGTTGCTGGAGGTCACGTTGTTGACGATGCAGTCGTCGCGAGAGAGAGAGAAGCAGAGCATTTGTCGGCAACATCTTGCACTTCCGAGGTTTATTAACTTCCCACCTGCAATTAGCACCTTGGTAAATTAGCATAACATGTGCATGGTTATATTAATGCTACACTACTCCTCACTGAACGCTCCAGCTGAGATTCAGCTCTCAAGAAATTAGTACTTCCTCCGTTTCACAATGGTTATAGTTTTAGCATTCAAAATTTTTATCAAAATGGTTGTAGTTCTCATATTCCAATACAACTTTAACCAATATGACCTTTCAGACTCTTCATTAATGCAGTCATCTATTTAAGTTTAATCTGCTCAACTACCCTTCATTAAATGAGGGTAGAGAAGTCATTTTTATGTCTCCTTATTTTGTGTGATTTAAATTAAAACTACAAACCATCATAAACCGGAGGTAGTAGCAGATTAAGTAACTACCCCTAGTAAAATACAGCGTGGAGTACTAATATAGAAGATCAAGGTGTGTGCCAAATTTTTAAGCAAGCAAAGAAACTTCCCGTTCAAGTTTGGCATCTACGAGAGTATTAGTATTAGCAGCACGTAGCTGTTGTATGCACGCAATGGTTGACCACGGAAGACGTGCAGTCACAAGCGTGTCCATGACGCCTGTGTTTCAACGAAGCAATTCCTTGTGTCGCATCGTACATTATTTAGTAAGTAATCGCTGAATCACATAGATAATTTTATGCTTAATTATTTAATCAAAACCTCGTAAAGAAATATTTGTTGATCTACTAGACGGATTATTGTATCCCGCCCAAAAAACGAACCATCATCGATGATCATCTCGTCTACATATATAACTACAACCCTTAAACCTCACCTGAACACTTCACCATCCGATCAAGAGAGCGCGCTAAAAAAAGTTGAAAAACATGATGCTTCCTCCTCTTTCCCTTACATATTATACACTTGATCGATCTACTACTACATACACTAAAATACAAGCAAAAAAGAAGAAAAGAAAACAAGTGATGATGAACTGATGGTTGATCAATGAGATCATAACTTGTTTTCCTTGAGATGCGCCATGGCCTTCTTGAGCACGGGCCGGAACCTCTTCATGTCGAGGCGGACGTCCTGCTTGTCGAGGTAGGCCTCTTTGAGGGAGACCCAGCCCTTGCGCTTGACGCCGTCGGGGTCGGTGAAGATGGGGTGGTCGCGCGGGTACTGGTCGATCAGTGTGCTCTCCTCCGGCGAGATGCGGTACTCCAGGTAGCTCAGCCCCATGTCCCTGGACGGGCCCCGGAAGTAGCCGGCGACGAACTCCAGCCCGCCCAGCGGCACCACCTGGATCACCACGCCGCGCGTCGGCAGGAACACCATGTTCGTCAGCCCGGCGCCGTGGACGCCCACCATGGCGTCGCAGGTGTTCGCCAGCTCCGCGAACGGCGCCACCTCGTGCTCCCCCTCCGACACCACCACCTCGAACCCAACCTTCTCCGCGCCGCGCACGAGCTCCTCGGCGTTCACGAACCGCCGCGTGCGCGCGCGCGCGATCACTAGCAGCCGCGGTCGCGCGCCGGCGCCGCCCGCCGGCACGGCGAGGTCGCGGGGCAGCCCGTAGGTGGCGCGCATGAACTTGGTGAAGTCCACCATGGTGTAGCCGTTGGGCGCGCGGCGTGGGTCGATGCTGAAGTCGGCGTGGCAGGTGAGGCCGACCTGGACTCGCTGGAAGCAGTGCACGCGCGCATCGGTGTCGAGGTTGATGAGGTCGTAGTTGGACAGGCTCTTGAACACCGGCAGGAACTTGCCCAGCCACCACATCTGGAAGTCCGAAACCAGGAACCGCACCTCGCCGGAGTACTGCTTCGCCGTCAGGAACAGCGGCAGGATCACGTCCGTGTACGCGTGGAAGTAGTTGCCGGTGTACCCTCGGTCGGAGAACACCAGCCCGGGCACGTCGTGGTGGTCGGTGCACGCCGGCGCGGCGTCCGCGGCGGGGGGAGGGAGCGACTGCACCGTCAGCACGCGGAGGAGGAGCATGGCGTTGGGGTCCGCCTTGCGAGGGTACGGCTTGATGCTCCACGACTCGGCGCGGAAGGTGCGGTCGTCGGCGCCCGGGGGCGGCACCAGGGTGACGGTGCCGTTCACGCCGTGGACGCGGACATCGCCGTCGAGCTCGCACCAGTCGATGCGCCGGTTCGACGTGAGGTCGCACAGCGGCTTCCACTCCCGCCGCGCCGTCGCCTCCGAATCTGGGAACCATCAAAGCACGTTGCTTGTTAGTCATGACAATTGTTGGCGCAGAAAGGAAAAAAAAAAGAGAGCATATCTTTATCTGCGAAAAAAATGTGATCTTAATAATTCTTAACAGAAGGAGAACGTTGTTAATGATCAAAAGGAGAGGTCTTGAAATTGAGCTATCTATCAGCTATGGGAATGGGATGATGCCCACATTGCTCTCCTCTCAAGAAAGGTGAAGACACAGGATGACAGAAGAAACAAAAGTGTGGTCCAGCCAGAACATTGGACCTTGCGTTGGGATAGAAACGCAAAACTGTGTGTCCAAAAATTAGTCCGCACAATCTACATTTTGCATCTACATGCCTTACAAGCTGAATAATTGCAAAGGAGGTGTGATTTCTCAAAACTGCTCTACAATTGGTTTCAATTTGGGTAGCTCCAAACATCTCAGTGCTAAAGACTAGCAAGAGGTTGAGAAAAATGGCATCTTTCACACTGGGAAGAAGGAAAAGTACATACCTGTCTGCTTAGCCTCTGGGATAAGAGGAATATGCTCAACATGAGGAGCCTGAACTTCCTGAGTAGGAGGAATCTGCTGAACAGGAACAGCCACAGGTAAAGCAGCAGGATCAGATGGAACCACAGATGGAGAGCTGCCGTTGTTGCTGCCGCTCTTCTTGGGAGGATTGGCAACAGCATCCTGCACCTGCAGCTCCTCATCCTCAAGAACACCTGAGCAAGAGTAAAACATTTTTAGATCAGCCAGAGCAAGAGCAAAACATAGCTTGTCAAATCCTGAACCTCTCCCTCAAAAAGGAAATAAAAATCTCATCTTACGATCCATCCCAATGCAAAGCTTGCTCAAGATTGGCCTCCAAGCGGCTGCTTCCTCACCTGATTCTTGCGTGCTGTTCGAGGATTCCTCCGGTGACAATGGAGGAAGAACAGCAAAGCTACCGCCGCTTGCGTCATCGCCCTTCACAAGAGCCCCATCCTTGCCGCCCACCGCGCCTGGATTCTGCCGCGCCGCAGAAGCGAACACGCTTGCATCGTCACCATCCCTCGCAAAAGTCTCGTCTTTCTTCTTGTCCCCCGGTGATGCATTGTGGCCCAAATCTTAAAAAAGCAACGGAAAAAGAAGGTGGGAAAAACCAATCTTTTTCAGATTGTCTGAACTTTGCGCGCAAGCAAGTAGAAGCACCGAAACAGCAGCAGCTCGAGTCGATCCCCCATGGCCATAATCTGCAAATGATTGTTTACCTGGCCCCGAAGAGGAAGTCTTGTCGTCGTCTCTGTCGAGCACCTCGGCCTTGCTCCCCTCCTTCGACAATGCATCCTGCTGGGCTTGCACGCCCAAATCTAAACAGAGAAGGGGGAGAACAGACAGGTGTTGTTCAGCTGTTCGATTGGCACAGGAAGTTTGCTTCTAATGATAATGTCACTGGCTGCTTAAAGATCTCACAGATGGATGGATTAACGCCGGCCTCACCTAATTGCTGCTTGGAGCCATCTGCAGCATTCAGCAGTGAGCCAGTCCCAATCCCAGCAGCCGCATTCTTGGAAGGGGAGCTTACTGCATGCACACAGAGATTTTCAGTGAGCGAGCCAAGCAAGGAAGGGAGGAAATGCAGATGCATTGACACTGGCAAGGAGGAGAAGGATTGGAAGGTTGCTTACTCATGGCGATGTGGATGGCGTCGAACTTGGCCGTGGAGAAGTAGGCGCAGCTGACGAGAAGGAAGCCGGCGACGAGGCCGAAGCCGAACTTGCGGGGCTCGACGCGGCTGCAGCTCTTGAGCAGCTTGGCGTCGCCGTAGCTGTACGCTACCTTGCCACCACCCTCCATGGCTCACGCCCTCCTCCTTGCCCCTCTCCCTCTCTCTCCACACTACTCTCTCTTACTCTCTAGAGTGTTCTCTTGAGCCCGGCACAGGCGCCTCGATCGCTATATAGCTAGCTAGACAGCCTCACCTCACCTCATGTGTTTGCAGTAACAGTAAGAGCTGGGGACGGGTGAGCTCTGACTGAGGCGGTGGTGTTACTCGTGAGCTGAGGAGCGTGTGAATAAGAGAAGAAGAAGAAGAAGCAAGAAACGCACGGTCTGCAGGAGCAAGGGGGTCGTGCTGGCCATCTCCCTTGCCGTCTCCATTTATTTCTCCTTAACTCGCGGCGTTGCCTTCTTTTCTTCTTGTTTTCTGGTCGAAAATTGTTTTTTTAGTATGAAGAATCGGCATGAGGCTGACCGAATGGTAGCATCGTGCGCAGCTCGTGCCTCTAAACCGTTCTGCCGTGTACCGCGAACGCTTTAAATTTCTTTGCCGTAACACTATTTTATAGATACTTTATATATTCTTTAAAATTTCTTCACATTTTAGATTATACTTTAAAAGTCTTTTCTCCCTAGTAAACCCTCTATTCATAAAAATTCAAATAAACAATATTTTATAACTCTTATTATAGATGCTCTAACTGATCGGAGAAGACTAGTGAGAGTGAGCAGCAACCGGGTTAAAATGGACTGCCAAGATCTTGTTATCTCCACAATCGAAGATCAAACGACGGACATGCTCCGTCAACGTCGCTCTGCTGTTTAGCTCACGCATGCATACGAACCATTGATCAATACATGCTGTTGCTTATGGCGGGCAGCCTCGATCGGCTCGCTAAGAAAGCGAAACACAAACAGAAAAACAAGTTTTGATGGTGCTCAATTTTACGCCTTTTCTTTAGCTCCGGTCCTTTATTTATACTAAACATTATACCAAAATTAACTACGACTCTTTATTGAGAAGGGAAACTCTATTTCCAAAATTGACTAGCATTTTTATCTAGAAAGGAAACTCTATTTCCAAAATTGACTAGGACTTGCTCTATTTCTAAAGCCATGACTCATATGAACTCATATACGAAATGAACTCTTGATAACCTTATCTCTAGATACCTACCAAAGCTAATAACACATATCTATTTTGTCAAAGATTATTTCCATCCGATCTACGGCCGACGGTGCGAGATCGGATTGGGCACCTCTCTCCTCGTGATTGATCTCGTGTGAGGATCTATCTTAAACGATAATTGATAGTACAAGAAGGTGCTTGCCAACCACTCGGTCATCTGAATCTATTGCTGCAGTCAAGTGCCTCCTGGTACTATGAACATGAAGTTAGTGTTGTCCTTATATGAACAATTGTCTGGATTGAAAATAAATTTTCTTAAAAGTGAAGTGGTGAGTATTAATTGTGATGATACAATTGATCTGGAATATGCTGAATTTTTTACTTGCAAAGTTGGGCAATTTCCCATTAAGTACTTAGGGGTTCCCATTAGTACAAATAGGTTAAGGATCAGAGATTGGGATTTTCTGTTCAGAAATTTGAGAAAAGATTAGTTGGTTAGAAAAGTTCAAATTTATCATTGGGGGTAGATTAATTTTGCTTCAGGCTTGTTTGTCTAGTTTGCCTATATACCTAATGTCTATGTTTCTATTACCCAAGTTGGTGATTAACAAAATAGATATAATTAGAAGGAGGTTTTTGTGGCAAGGAGGGTCGGGAAAAAAAGATATCATTTAGTCAACTGAGATAAAGTTTGTAGTTCAAAAAAAAAAAGGTGGCCTAAATGTTAGAAAATTAAAAGAAATGAATATTAGTTTGATGGCTAAATGGTGGTGGAGCATTGAAACAAAAGGAGGATTGTGACATTATTTTGTGCAAAAAAAGTATGTTAGAGACATACCTATTTCTCATATTAAACCATCTCCTAGGGATTCCCCCATCTGGAAAAACATTATGTATGTGAGAGCACACTATCTTAGGGGTAGAAAAATTAAGGTTCATGGAGGTTTCTAAACTGATTTTTGGGGTGATTCATGGTTGTTAAATGCTCCTTTAAAAGATGCTTATCCAACTCTGTTTAATATTTGTGATGAGCAATGGATTTCTATGTAATATGCTAGAAGGCAAAATTGGCAGCTTCACTTTAGAAGATGGTTTTCGGATTATGAATAGTTGTCCTAGAATGAGTGTCTTGGTAGGTGTATGTCTTACAGTTTCTCTAATGGACCAGATATTGTGTACTGGCCTAAAGACAAGAAAGAGATTTTCTCTGTGTCCAGCATGTACAAATTGTTGACTAATTCTATTCATCATCCGGTGAGAATTCTTTGTAAGATTTGGAAATATAAACTGCCTTTAAAGATTAAAATGTTTGCTTGGCTCCTTGATTCGAAAGCTATTCTAACAAAAGATGTATTGAGGAAAAAAAAACTGGATGGGTAATACAGCTTGTAGTTTCTGTAACCGACAAGAGTCTTGTAATCAATTTTTTTACTTGCTCAGTTACGAGAGTGGTTTGGAATGTGGTAGCTTGGAAGTTCAGTTCAGGTCTGAGACCTACTTCATTAAGCTTAGCCTTTTTCTGGTTTGAAAAAATTTGGCCAAAAGGGAGTCATTTGGCTGGAGTGTGTATATTTGCTATTTGTTGGGCTACCTGGTTAATTAGGAATCGCTGCTGTTTTGATCACTAGAAGTTGACATCTCGTTTTACTATTTTGCACAATGCATGTGCTTTTATCAAAATCTGGGCAAGTCTTTATGATGAAGGAGATCGGGATGTGCTGAATGAAGGTTTGCTGGGTAGGATGGAAAAGCCGCGGAGTGACTACCTGATGGATTCAGAGGAGAATGCTTCAAGAATTTGTGTTCAGATTCCTGTTGTTCAAAGTTTAGATCTTAATGTTGGTTGGTCTAGGTTTTGCTGGTCTGTTATGCTTAGATATTTCTTGGCTACCCTTTTGGTTCCTCTTGCTGTGGTTAATCTTTGATCCCTAGGAGTATTAAGCAACTTGGTTGTAAGCTGTGATATCTCTTTGCTACATTGTTTTGTAATTCCGTTGTGTCTCAGCAATGGAATTGGGTCTGAATGCTCTTATGAAAGAAAAAAAAAAGTGCCTCCTGTTACTGGGAAAGAGTTCTTGCTGCACTGAGAAACGTAGTACTCTGTCGCCTCTAAGTTGCATTTATCGTGTGACTCATCAGCTCGGTGAAAAGCTCAGAGGAGCCGCATTGGTTAGCTCATGCGTGCAGCATTAGTCCTTGCCTGATCA
This sequence comes from Olyra latifolia, assembly GCA_036346145.1. Lineage (NCBI taxonomy): Eukaryota > Viridiplantae > Streptophyta > Magnoliopsida > Poales > Poaceae > Olyra > Olyra latifolia. The sequence goes on along the minus strand of CM070528.1, from coordinate 53,864,660 downwards.
AGAGATCATTGCCTAAGACTGATGGTGAATGGAGCCAAAGGACTTGAGGGGCTCAAAAGCGGTTGCTTCCTTCCGTGCTTTCAGTGTCCGTTTCCACATGGGTTCGTCCACAAGGAAACAGCACGACAAAAGCAGCAATGACCTCGTTTTTTGTTTTGCACCTTGCAGTGTACTGTGTACTCGACACTCTACTGCAAAATTACATCTTTACAGCGCGTCAGGTCAGAACTGGATCAACTGCTGCAATTTGTCAAAATGCTTAAGCCTCTGAAGTAAACCTGATGAAGTAACAAGTTACTGCTGGTGAAAAGAAAGCTAGCTCTCCATCTTGGGGTGCTATGAACTTAATGGCCCGAAAGATGCAGGGTAATTGTTGATTGGTACTGGCAGGGGACTGTTGCTCATCTGCATTAATGCTCCCCCTTCCTAGTTAGCAGTTGCTGTCTTCTTCTTCGTTTCCAGAGTGGTCGATTCTTTGAAAGGGGATTATGCACGCTTGATTCAGCACCTCGTGAAGCGATCATTCTATTCTAATTGGCCGTTTCTTTATTTCCGGAACAATGCTCCCTGAATCGAGTACTGTGGAAGACCCATTTTTGGGCAATTTTTGAAAAATGCTCAAATTTGAAACAAACTCTATGTATTTACTGTTCACCATCCGAAAATTTCAAATTTTAATACAAAACCAAACCAATTCACTCAAATTCATCTAGAAATTTAAATTCGGGTTTTCTAGACTTGGCTCATCGTGCTCAGCCCCTAGGCCCAATCTGGCCCCTCTCTCTCTCTGCCCTTGCGGGCTACACGCGCACCGCTCGCGTTCTGAGCGTGCCGCGTGTCGTCCTGTCGCCCAGTTTACCGCGAGTGACACAAGTATCCTAGAACTCCTTCTAAGCAATACGCCGGCGATGATGTATCCCTCGGGATCCCACTTATGGTGACAATCCTGACATTATTGTCACTCTAGATTAAGCCACGTCCCATACCAGGTTTGCGGTCGCACGATAAATTCTCAGTTAAATTAATCACGATCATCGGTCATTAGGAACAGCGTTGACTCAAGTCACCCGTTCCGAGTCAAATTATTAGTTAGTTAGATTTATTTAAAGAGTGAGCAAACCCACCATAAATACCAAGGTCTCCTTTCTCATGCTCAGTTATCTCATAATTATATTCTTTAATGATGATCATAGGAGTGAATCACTCCTCAAAACTAGCTAAGAAATGCTAAGCCATCTAATTCATGGAAAACTACAGGAAATTATATAATAATATTATCCTAAAACATTTCATGGTAATGAGTGCATATTATACAAATAAACAACATGCTCTAAGAATTTCTATGTCAATATATGCATAATTTAAACAAACAACAGTTTTGGCAAAATCTAGAAATTAGAATTTTAGGGGAAAGACTTGCCTTCGTGATCTTCTGGAACCTGCTAGACGTCGGCGGCATCGAGATACTCTCTTTCATCGTCCACGCGATCTAACGCACACAAAACAAAAAAATAACAATAATACAAGAAACAGCAAATAAATTTAAAAAATTACATAAAAATTTACAATAAGTACTCATGAATTTTCTAGATTTTTAGAAACTGGAATCGTCAGATTTGGAGTTAGGATGGATTCTCATCAACATAGCGAAGGAACACTATTATTTGAAAATCCTAAAAATCAGAAAATTTACTGTAGCAGTGGGCTGCTACTATAGCTTCAGGCCAACTGTGCAATGGATGAGAGAGGGAAAGGGAGGCTACAATTGGAGACAGAGAGAGAAATTGAGAGAGAGAGAGAGAAATATTGTAGAGAGATGAGAGGGAGCTTGATGGAGTGGCGGTGGTGTGCAACCATGATGATGCAAAAATCAGTAGGCGGCGCGCGGCGTCTTTGGGTGGCTAGATTGGCAGTGTAGGAGGCGGCGTTCAGCACCAGCAGCGTCGGCGGCGGTGCGCGACGGCGTCGGTTGGCACAGAGAGCTGCAGCGCGACAACATCCAGCGGCGGCGGCGGTTTGCTACAAGCCATGGTGGTGGTGTCACGACGAAGGCGTGCGGCGCTAGGAGATGGCGCAGCGGTGACTCGGCATTGCAGGGGCAGAGGCGGCGAGGTGGTGGCGCGGAGGAGGAGGAGACGCGGTGTAGACGGTGCTAGCGTGACGGTGGGGCCTGCGGTCTTCACGGAGAAGGAACCAAGGAGGGCGTAGCTACCTTGGCAACCCAAGGACGGCAGCAGAGCTTGGCTCGACCATGGCCATGGCTGCACGGAGGCGAGGGATGACTATGGCGGGGCGTGGCCGTGCGGCACCGGTGGCAGCTACGACACCGGTGGCAGCTACGGCACCGTCGGTGTCCAAGACACGGCATAGAGCAGTGGTGCCAAAGGGAGGAGGAGGATTGAGAAGGCGATGAAGGCAACCTTAGGTCTCGTCAATGGCTATGGCTTCTGCTCTGCTTGAACCTTCGGTATGTGGTGACCACAAGGAATAACGGCACAGGCGACGGCTGCGGTAGTGGAGGATGGAGGACAATGACGGCGACAAAGAAGGTAGCTTTGGCGCAGATTAACAGATTAATTTGGGGGTGGGTTTATTAATAGATGGGTTTTGGGGTAATATTTGGGGGTATTTGCAGATTTATATGGTGGTGAGTTGGGGATGGGCTCGGATTGGGCTAAACATGATAGAGTAGGGATTGAATTGGGCTGGGCCAAGCCACGACCTAGAGTTTTAGGAATCAAACACTAATTGCTTTTGAATTTGAAATCTTGGGGGTGAAATTTTTAGGATGTCACACCTGATTCAGCCCCCTCTCTCTGCCCCTACAGGCTGCACGCACACCACACGCTTTCTAAGCACACCGTGTGCTGTCCCGTAGCACTAGATCACCATGAGTGTTCACTGCCTCTGCTTTGTCGCGCCTGTTACTGGGCCATGTAGTAGCAGGCCTAGTATGAACAGTAGCAGGCCGAGCCTAATTCTGTTTTGGGATTTCAAAAGATTTTCGATTTTCAGTAAATCCAGAAATAGAAAGTGATTTATTAAAAAATAGCATTAAGCATCCAAAAATCGTAGAAACATTTCAGAAAATAATAGATGTAGTACTGGACTTAGAAAAAATATAATATTTTGGTTTAAATCAAGTCTTGTGCTATAGAAAAATGATAGCAGCCATTTAAACCTTTTTCCTTAGTAAATTATTACTAGAAATTTAATTTTCTTTATAAAAAATATGTAGTGAACTATGAAAAGTCCTAAATTTTCACATAAACTATTCCAACGTAGAAACAACTTAAGAAAAATATTAAGTCAAGAATTAATCTTTTATAAATTACAAAATGAAAGAAAACCCATAAGGCTTTATCAAATTAATAACCTTAACACTTTATTTTATTCCAGATATCATTTCCAGTATGGGTATATTTATTTTGGGTAATTAGGGCATTTTCATGCATAGCATACGATGGCACGTAGAAACCTCACTTAAGAGATGGAATGCTAGCTATAGATAATAATAATTAAATCGTGCATTCATGCATTATCCCTTTTGTGTATGTTTATACATTGTCTCATTTTTCACGAATAGACGCTGAGGACCCAGAGAGAAGATTTCAGGATGCCAAGGAAGAGTACTGGTTCCCCGGAACAAGGCGAGTTAACATCTACAGTTCATATCTTACCTAGTTTTACATAAATTATTTTGATTCAACTAAGAAATTGCATGCTCTATTATATATTGCAATTACTTAAACTACTAGATTAGCTATGCTTATTCCTTAATCATGTTGTACACATACCCTGTTACTTGCTATGCTTTGATTACCATTCATGATTGCCTTGATTATCTTGTCATTTGGAACCCTAAGATAATTACTAGATAATTTTAAACTCATAGTCCTTGGGTAAAACTTACTTAGATATGCTCAGATCTAATCTATGATTTCCGGAGCGTAATTGCCCCATGATAGTGGATAATAGTCCACCACTACATCCGCTCACATTTTAATAAGAAATGGTATATGTCTAAGCTGGTATGGAATTGAGGACTGTATTTAGGTTATTTTGGGATGTTGCGTCTGGGTTTGGGCTATGGTGCAGATAAAGGGGGTTAAGATTCGGTGGTGTATCTATGGATCCATGGGGGACACTGTGAAATGAGGTGTATGTTTGAAAGTGGGACTGAGACTTAGAGGTCGAGAAGCTAAATAAGGGTAAGGCAAGGAGTGGAGTACAAGATCTCCGGTTCTCAGGTCATGAGAAGCGGGACCAGAAGTGGTCCCTTGAACTTAAACAAGTGTTGGATGTGGTTCAACACAACGCGTGGCCATCGTGCGGTAGTGCGGGTGTGGAGTCCAATTACATGCTCCGAGGAGATCCTAAAGCAAACTCCAACTCGAGGCGAAGACAGAAGGGCAGCGTCATAGAGGGTGATCTAGATCATGTACTTGCTAGATCGGCAATCCAGTAGAGTGGTGATCCACAACGGGAGTGCCTATATCCTGGAATATGATGGCGGGAGAAAGGGGGAAAATTGGAACAACGGAAGCAGTTAAGTTATGGTAAGTTCGGTCGTACCAAGGGGTTGGTACCATGGTGAAAAGAGTTGGGTAGGAGGTTAATATGGGAATCACGACTCATTCAACAAATACATGACTATTTAACAAGGATATAAATTGGCTAAGATGTAGGTTTGTATTACCAGTATTTTCAACTGGCTTTATGCAAATAAAAGAACCATTAGCCTTCCTTTGAAGTCCTTATCATTACTGGCAGTAGGAGAGTGTTAACTCATAAGTGTGGTTTGATTGCACACTTATCCTTGCACTTGCTCACTCTTTAGATGAAGATGAACCTAAGGATCCTTATGAGTATTATAAAGATGAAGATCTGGTCTATGATGGTTAGGATGAAGTTTAGAGTGGCCCCCAATCATTTGTAAGATTGCATATCTGTTGGATGATTTTTTTGTTGTCTTTAAGATTTTCGCATTGACGTTAAACTCTGAATCTTCTTTTGTAATATACTATGACATTTGCCTTGTTGTAAACTATTCGTCGAAAGATGATATTTTAGTTAATTAACTAAGACAGCTCTGTAACGCTTGTATGCGCTTGCACCGGCTATGTAATGATATGCGCTAGCCTATCGATTTAGGACTAGTACAGAAAACTCTATAGGACTCAAAGATGAGGGCTCACGGAAGAAAGCTAGCCTACCGTTGTCTAAACTCTGCATCTGCTAAACGAGATACTCGAAAAAAAAGAACATGTTTTGTTATATATAAACTAGAGGGGAAAAAAAGAAAATGGGTTGTATGAGCTATTCCAACAGAACCTTTTGCCGATCGATTCACCAACATTGCAGAACAGTTGGATTTTTCTGCGTCAGTGTATGGCAAACCGCATCAGGAGCCGGCAAGTGCAATAAATACTGCGTAACACTCATACACCATACTAGCATTGTTGGGATCCAGGTAGATCTCTCTCTTGGTGAATCAAAGAAGAGGAAGAAGGAAACCAAATCGTCGCAGCTAGCAGCTAGCAGCTAGCAGCTAGCAGAAGGTCATCCTGTCACTGACACGGCAAGCAGACGGTGTCTTAGCTCGGCGATGCGGTGTGGCTTGTAGAGACGGACGCAGTGGTTGCAACATCCATCCATGGAAACGAGCCCAATCAATTGTACATGTAACAGAATGAATCTGGTGGCACTTGCACATCGCCACCACTAGTGCATGCGTCGGCGACGGCATCTTCCGTGATCCCTCCCTGACTACTCTTTCGCTGGGCCACCAAGCTTGGACAAGTTCTCGTCTTCTGAATCATCGTCGTAGGGTTGATTAAGGCCCCAATACAGGGATAATCGAGCAAGCCTTAATCATGGCGAGAAACGCACATTTCCCGCGTGCCAAATCACACCGTCAATCAGAGGCTGCAGTGACTCGGTGAGTTTCCCTGGCTGACAAGCACACTGGTTTCCTTGGCAGAAGAGGGCAGCAAGTGTTAGGTGGGTGGCACGCAGAGAAGATGAACACAAGAAACGCATGCAATTGTTCAGGCATGACGTTCATCAGGCAGGAGTGATTACAACAAGTACATATCAGTGGATTAGCGCTGGAATGAGATGCTTTGTGCACATTCAGGGTAACCCTCTCTTACAAGTCTCAACAAGAACCCAATCAGACGATCAATATGGCATTACATGGAGATAAACACTTCACAATTTCTTCTTTGGAGTGTGAGATTTTTTCCTTGTTACTATAGAATCAAACAATTCCCCATGAAATTCATGTATTCTCTATAATTAATGCCCTGTTCTTCAGCATCCTATTGCTAGTTGACCTTAAGTTCCTAACTTACAAAGTTATATGTAGAGCTTGGAACGAGTGTAGTGTAAAGTGTGAATAAATTTTAGAGTATGAATATAATGTGTAAGAAATAGTGCTATAAAGAAGAAATTTGAAATGGCTGGTGGAGATGCTCTTACATTCTCGTGGGTGGAAACATAAAGGACCCAGCAATAGTTGCAAAGGAGCTGCACTCATTCCTGCAGTAGCATGGCGGCCGGAGCTAGCTCAGCCGTTGCTCGATCCATCAGCCATGGCACCATTATTGACCTTCCAAGCTCTACATACGTAGATACATAATGCAGTCAGTAGCTGTCGCCTGTCGGTGCGGACAGCCGGACAGGTAGAGCTGCTACTTGCAAGCGGTGGTGGGATTGGCACTGACTGGGGGCCCCGGACGTCAGAGATAGCATGATTTGCGTCGAGACGGCGCCCAATCCTGCCGGCCTGTCTGCCTATTGCCTAACCATGCATGACCATGACCATGGACATGCAGATGCAGCAAAGAAGGGAAAACAAAAACGAACGAACGAACGAAGATGCAAACCCAACCACGCCTGACTCGTGTACTCTTGAGTTTTGACATGCATCCAGGGGAGGCGAGTCATCGTCGATGCGATGCGAGCGCCTGACCCGATTTGAGTTATCTGTCGCTGTTCATGATCACGATGTATGCTTGATTTCCCATACTGCTAATAAGCGACTAGTATTATACGGTTGGGAAGAAGATGGGGTAGCCTGTCCAATCGAGGGCCATCTTTTCTGAGCTTGGCTTTAGCATTGGGGGTCCTTTCAAGTTAGTAGTTAGTACTGCAGTGTTAGTGATCGAGTACGAATGATGTGGCAACTTCCAAGCTACACTGTTTACTAGTATGCAGTGCTAGCACTAGGCCACTAGCACAGACACAACGTACACGTTGAGTGGCCCGCCTTTGATGGGCCTAAAACAAGCATTCATGGAATCCTCTGAAGGCCTAGCTAGTTTGGGTGGGCTTTAATTGGGCTGTGTTTCCCTTTTTTTTTTGCGCCCTAAGCTGGCCCAAAAAAGTACCTTTCATTGATGCTAGGATGTATTCCACTTGTCACAAATATTTGTTATTTAAGATATATTTTTAAAAAATAAAATAAAAATTCCGGTCTCTACATTATAAGATGGACACAACCATATTGTTTATAATACGTAAAACTATGAAAGTAAAGATTTCATAACTTTAGCTTTAATTATATTTTTTTAATTTTTTATATTGGGAGCATGAAAATCATGTGTGTGGATTCTTCTCAAAAAGTACACGTTGTCTCAAATTTTGACATGGATCCAAATGAAACTTTGACCGGTAATTCCTATTATTATTTATTGATACAAGCATTATGAAAGCATTTTTATGAGAGGACTATACCATTTTCATGTATCTAATACCCTTTTAAAAATATGTATACTTAAAGTTTCAAAACTTTGATTGTATATATCCCAAACCGACTTGTATTTTTGGCCAGAGTTGGAGTAGTACTCTACTATTAGTGATATTTTCTCTTCTTTTTGAAACGACTTGCAAAGTGTACTATGTGGTAGCATACTAGCATTACTGCATTAGAAGACAGCTAGGTGAATTTTTTAATATTCTACATTTGTTTTTCCATAATTACAAAATAATATCCTCTTTACCAAAATTAAGTTAAAAGGGCAATTTCTCCCCTGTCACCCAAATCCCAACCAGCAGGTGACAAATATCTTATCCCCCGATCAATGAGCGACAAGGGGGTTTTTTGCCAAAAAAAATTATCTTCTTTGCTTTCAACCTTTAAAAGCCATCATGAAAGATTCTGAAAAAAAAAATTGGTAGTGCAGAGTGTTCTATCTTCAAGCATTCCACAAAATTTTAGTCCAAAAATATTAGTTGTACAGTGAGAAACAAAAAAATAAAATTTTCTATTTCCTGAAATTTGTCTTTTTTATTTCTCGTTGTGCAGGTAGCATTTTAGGCTAAAATTTTGTGGAGAAGTTGAATGTAGAATACTCTACACTACCAAGTGTTTTCAAAATGTTTTGTAGTTGTTTGGATGGTATTTTAAAGGTAGAGAGCAAAGAAGACAATATTTTTTTTAAAAAAAAAAACTTTTGCTGCCCATCGGTTGAGGGATAAGTACACTTGTCACCTGTTGGTTGGGGGAGTTTTTCCATGTTGCCTGACCAACAGGTTACTGGTGTCTATTTATTTAATTTTGGTAAAGAGGATAATGTGTTTTTAATTATGGAAAATATAGAATATTAAAAAGTTCCCAGCTAGGCACGTTGGGCCACTTGGCCTACAATGATAATACATCAAGAACCCTACAAGCCCAGTCAGTTTGGGTGGGCCGTGCAACTAATAACCTGTTTGTTACTTTCCATCAACCTGAAAAGCTTGGCACTTTTCTGAGCTTGGCTTTAGCATTGGGGGTTCTTCCAAGTTAGTAGTTAGTACTGCAGTGTTAGTGATCGAGTACGAATGATGTGGCAACTTCCAAGCTACACTGTTTACTAGTATGCAGTGCTAGCACTAGGCCACTAGCACAGACACAACGTACACGTTGAGTGGCCCGCCTTTGATGGGCCTAAAACAAGCATTCATGGAATCCCCTAAAGGCCCAGCCAGTTAGGGTGGGCCTAAAACAAGATTCATGGAATCCCTTAAAGGCCCAGCAAGTTTGGGTGGGCTTCTATTGGGCCGTATTTCGGATTTTATTGCGCCCCAAGCTAAGCCCAAAAAAAATATTATTCATTGATCCTAGGATTTACTTCACATGTATTTGTTGTTTAAGATAGGGTGTTTAATTTACACGGTTTCATGATGACAAATTTACATATACAAAAGAAACAGTGGTAGATCTCGAATTTTGAAGTTCTGTGGTAGCATCTATCCAATTAACCTTTTAAGATATGCTTTCAAATAATGGAATCCCAGTCTCTAAATTATGAGATGCACATAACCATATTGTTTAAGATATGTGAAAGTAAGTATTTTTAAAACTTTAGCTATAAATATATTTTTAATATTTTTTATGCTGGGAGCATGGATATCGTATGCATGGATTCTACTTAAAAAAGTACATGTCATCTTATTATTATTTATAGATTTTTGACAAGGTTCCGAATGAAACTCTGACCAGTAATTCCTATTATTATTTATTGATACAACATAATAAAATTATGACATTATGGAAGCATTTTATGAGAGGAATATATCATTTTCATGTATCTAATATCTTTATAAAATTTTGTGGAACTTTATAAATTTGTTTTTTTTTGTTTCTAGTTGTGCAAGTAGTATTTTAGACTGAAATTTTTGTCGAGAAGTTGAATGTAGCATACTCTATGCTACCAAATTTTTTCAGAATGTTTTGTGGCTGTTTAGATGTCGTTTTAAAGGTTAAGAGCAAAGAAGACAATTTTTTTTTTATTTTTTTGGGCAAAAGAACCCTTATCGCGCATTGGTTGGGGATAAATACACTTGTTACCGGCTGGTTGGATTTTCCGTGTCGTCCAACCAACAGGCTACGGATGTCCATTTATTTAATTTTGGTAAACAGGATAATGTGTTTTTAATTATGGAAAATATAAAATATTAAAAAAATCCCAGGTAGGCACGTTGGGCCACGCGGCCTACAATGGTAATACATCAACAACCCTAAAAGCCCAGCCAGTTTTGGGTGGCCCGTGCAAATAATACCTCGTTTGATACTTTCCGTAAACCTGAGAAGCTTTTTTTTAGAATATAATAGAATTTTCGTTAGATTATTGATCAAAGGAGTTATAACCATAAAAAATATTACAACATAACACTATCTATAGGACCAACACCTACTAGAAACAGCGTTAAGGGGCTGTTTTCTTCAGCTTATCTTCTTATCTTCAAATCGAAAAATCAAACGTTTTGACTTTTACGGTCATTTTTTTGTATCTCAAAACCACATCTCAGAGCTCTTAGACATAAGTCAAATGAGACACACCAGACTTTCCAAACTATCTTGGGAAGCTTTTAAAATTCAGCTTATAAGTCAATAAAAAGATAAGAAAATAAGATAAGCCGAAGAGAACACCCCCCTCCCAGATCAACTTGCATTCATCTCACCCAGATCAATCATTTGTAACATGTGTGGTACAGCGCTTGCACTAGTAATGTCATACTAGGAATTGTATGCATGTTTTTAAATGCATGCTTTTTTCTTGCCAGAGATAATATACGAATATCCTAATCCAACTCCTTCACTATTCTTCTCTGATCTATCCCCGTCAACCGTATATGCAGATCGGTAAAAGCATCTGACATCATTGTTGAAAGAAACTCGGCATAGCAACCCGGTACAAAACTCCCACCACATCGGGAGATAAATCCTAATAACCCACGAACAGATCGGGAACCACGAGTACCCTACAAAAGACATTGTTAAGGAGGTCGCCGAAGACAAACATCACACGGAGGAATCGTAGAAGGGAGCTTATTACCGTACCAAATTGATCCGCCATGAATAACAAACCCTAATTCTAAAAAACTAGATCTAGCTAAAAATCCCAACCTTTAAATCGAGAAGAGAGTCCCATTGCCTCCCAAACTCCGGTGAGCTAGGGGCCTGAATGCCGCCCTCCTGATCTACTCTCTTTCGCCGCCACGGGTGACTTATCTGCGCATGCATGCACACAGTTTTGGTACGGGAAACCGAGGGCGCGATGGCTACTGCCTGTCTTGGATTTTTTTTTTGGGGGGCTTATTTGCTTATGCTTAGATAAGAACGGGACCGGAAATATCTGTCCCGATCATTTTTTATGAAATAGATGAGATGCTGAAGACACCAAAATTCTCCGAGAGATTGTGACGTTATATTCTGCAGCGAAAAGGAAACAATATGATAGCATTGGACCATTTTTAAAATTTTGCTAAAAAAATATACCCGCATCGATCAATGCTAACTAGTCCGTGCACACAATTAAATTGTGCGATTATAACGCTTCTTCTCCATCTTGTGGCGTATCCTTGATTGATCTTACTCTTAGGACACATGAACGAAACGGAGACAGAGATCGATCGAGAACAATATGTATACTACGACATATATATTGCCAGCTCTCATGGTGCTCATGTCCGTACTAGTGACTACACCGGCCGGTGACCAGCGGCGACGACCTCGACCAGCAGCAGCCGTTCATGTTCGTCGGCCATGGATTATCTTGTAGGCTGTAGCCATGCAGAGATCGAGAGGTCGTGACGTACGTCGCTGTCGTTCTAGCGGTGAAGAAGATGGAGAGCACGCAGCAAGGAGCGCCTAAAGCGAGCGACGTCGAGCGTGACGTTCTGCCCGACGAGGTACGCCGACCGCAGCGCCAGCCAGCCGTCCCTCCTCACCGCCGCCGGGTCCCTCAGCACGCGGTGCTCGCGGGGGTACCGCGCCGCCAGCGTGCTCTCGTTCACGGCGATGTCGTACTGCACGTACCCGAGCCCCATGTCGCCGGCCGGCGCGCCGAAGTCCTCCCTCGCCATCTCCTCCAGCCCGCCCAGCGGCACCACCTGCACCACCACCGCCCTCGCCGGGAGGAACACCAGGTTCGCCAGCCCCGCGCCGTGCACGCCCACCAGCACGTCGCACGAGTTCACCACCCGCGCGAAGGCCGCCAGGTCCGCGTGCTGCTCCGTCTCGCCGACCACCACCTCGTACCCCAGCGCCGCCGCAGCCTTCCTGATGGCGCCGACGTTGGTGAACGCCCTCGTCGCCTTCCGGGAGATGAGCAGCAGCCTGGGGTGCAGGTTCTTGACGTCCACGGCGAGAGTGCCATCGCGGCCGCCGAGCCGGATGGCCGTGTCCCTCTTGAGGCCGTACGATCGCCGGACGAGCCGGGCGAAGTCGGCCATGGAGTACCCGCCGGCGGTCTTGGCGGCGTCGACGCTCATCTCCTTGTGGAATCTCAGGCCGACGATCACGTGAGGGTAGCAATGGACGTCCGCGCGCTCTCTGTCCATGTCGACGATGTCGTGGCGGGAGAGCTCCCGGAACAGCGGCCGGTACTTCTCCACCCACCACGGCAGCGCGTCGCTGACAAGGATGTGCACGTCGCCGTGGAACCGGCCGGCGGTGATGAACAGCGGGACGAGGACGTCGGTGAAGTCGTGGAACATGTTGCCCGCGTAGCCGCCCGCTGAGAAGACGACCGCCGGGGCGGTGTGCTTGGCCGTGCATTCAGGCGCGTGCTCTGCATCAGGTGTCGAGGTGATCGACACCTCCGTGACGACGGCGAGCGCGTGGCCGTCCTTCTTCCTCGGGTGCGGCTTGATCCTCCATTGTTGATGCTGCTTCACGAAGGGATGGAGGAAGACGACGGTGGCGTTGCGGGGGACTATCCGTACGTCGCCTTTCATCTCGCAGACGTCTGATCTTGAGCTTGAGAAGTCGCACAGCGGCCGTCCTGAAAATACTGACACTGTTCAAACTTCTCCCATTTGATCCATATATGCCAAGTCACTTGCGAAAGTACAAATGGTGATGAAAGAACTAGGAGTGTAGGAAAGCTTCATCTACAAAACTACAGCATTTTTTTTCAAAAATACAAAACGTAAATCGAAACTATGATGAGCTAACAGGGAGTCAAAGTTGGCATGGTCTGTTTCTGAATGTTACCTGAATCATGAGACGCCGAATCAACTGAAAACAATACGCTCACTGCAAACACAAGACAGGTAAGGGAAAGAAACTGACAACTCGTTGATAGATATAAGATGCTTCTGCTAGAGCAAGAGCTTACATGTTTGCAGAGGAACCGCATAATATATGGACAATGTCACAAGCGAAATCGGCACGAGAATGCATCCTCCGAACAGCACCAATCCAACCTTCACAGTAAAATTGCTGACCATTTTCTTCTCACTTGCTATCTTGCAATGCTGAGATGATCATCTAAAATTGATGCAGAGTAAGCAGTCTTTTGAGTTGTCAGTGTGGTTTATATTCTTGCCCATCTGACAAAAAGAACCTTTTAATGGGGTTGCTCTGTTAGTTGGACATCTAATTAAACAATTAGCGTTTGTTGAGTAGATCCCTTAGGAGTCAACAACAGAATAAGCAGCTAAGGTCTAGAAAGGATTGGGACGATGTGTAAAGTTGGATGAACAAACTCCATGAGGGAAAACAACAAATGATGCAAATTATGTGTCTCCCTCACCTTTTGGTTGGGTAGGAAATAGGAATGGGATCATTGTGCCTTGCTGTTGAGGGTCTCCAGGTTAGTTACAGTACAAAGTGGGGTTTTGCAGAATCCTCACTCAAAGGAAGCCAAAAAGCAACTTGCGGTTAGGAAGGTCTGCAGCTTGGTTATTTCGTGAACAGTTGAATACCAAATGATTCAGAGTATAGGGAACAGTGTAAGACGCAGAAAAAAAGAGAGAAGAAAACAGTGAAATCTGTGGATCAGAAATGCAGTGAAAATATGAAGAAATACCTGTTCAGACTTGGTTGTATCAGTCTATCAGAAAATTGGATAAAAATGGACGTACCCATCAGGGTAAAGGTCCACATCAGTGCAACAGTACCCATCCGGCTCCACGTTAGAAGAATAGCATGCAGGATCCTGTTCATAGTCAAATCCTCCTTGCCTACATGTGAAGCAACTAAGCACTGCAACAACAGAATTCCAGAATCTGGCAAATAAGCGGATAATATATGCTAGGCGCAACAGTACATTTTGCAGCCCCAACAAGAGTTACCTTAATCGTCAAAAAACAAGAGTTACCTTACATTTAACTTTCTTGTATAAGCTTCTGCAGAATTACAGCAGAAATTGTATCCCGGGAAGGGAAAAAATACACTGTAGTTAAACTATGATTACATGTAGGAGTATTACAACACAAAAGATGCATATCAAAAATTGTAAATGCTACAAAAAAGAATGGAAATTTACAGATTTCTGATGTCTCAATTTTCTCTATTAACTACTCCGCCAGGACTCTTAGCAAGATCGATGGGAAGTAAGAGCAACAATCACGTCCTTGCCTTTTGTTGGTCTAATATAACATTCAATATCCTTCCAGGCACATAAATTCTCTTCCTAATGCCCTTCCCATTCAAATATTTGGAGAGTTTCTCGTCTGAGGCTGCTATTTGAAATGCATCATCCTCAGAGCACTCTTTGTCAACAAGGATTGTACCCCTTGTCTTCCCATTGATTTGGACTGGTAGCACAAGCTTTGATTCCTTCAAATACTCACTTTTTGCCTGGACAGGAATTAAACACTCACTCAAATTTTCCGATATGCCGTGAGACATAATCTCCCACCAATAGGTGAAATTTCAAAACAACCAGATACATTAATAGAGCATATATGTTACTAGTGATCCAAAAAGATGCTGTTTACGCATAAAAATATCCCTTCAGATTATACGATTCTTGAAAAAGTGCAGTGGCTTTAGCTTATTCGTGTTACATTGTTTTGCTGCCTAGCTATCCATTGACCATTGGTGCATACGGAGTGCACACTTTATGACTAAATTTCATCTTCAAATGCATCAGCAATGTTTGAGCACTTGGTTTAAAGATTACCTCTGGAAACTGTTCATGGGCCAATGATAGTGTGTGTCCAAGGCGAAACCAAAGCTCCTCAGCCAAGTGTGGTGCAAAAGGTGAAAGCAGCAGAACAAAGGATTCAATAACTGGCTTTGGTTGGGTGTCCCACTGTAAAAGAAAGAGAGCGCAGGTTCTTCTATGAATGATGTGGAATGTACAGCAGGAGAGGTTAAAAACATTTCTGCTACAAGACATCAGAGATGCTTGGTTGTAAGTACCATGTTAAACCCTCGTTAGTTTCTTTTGTAATTAAATTGGATATTCTAAAAGAGAAACATCATATAAAATTTTCTTATACCAGCTTTATAAGGGACTCTGCCAACAACACAATTCTTGTACACAGTTCAGTAGCTTACTCCTTGTAACAGGAAACAACATATATAAATTTGAACAGAGAACAACAGCAGTACAGCAGAGTGAACCACTGCTTTGGCAGATAATTTGTGCATGTGCAACTGAAATCTGTGTTCTGCTATCCTTTGTACACTACTTCCTAACTCCTGTCCTGGCTCAACAGCTAATAACCACAGGCAGTGAAATATTATATTGGCAAATTACCTTGTATGCAGCATTCACAAATTCCATCATTGCAGAAATAGCAGTGTTAAATCTTGTTTCTTGAATTTCCTCTGAGACCTACAAACCAAAATACTACTTGGTAGCCAGAGCAGTAAAAAAAGCAAGTCACCATTGCGTTGCACAACTGGAGATAATATGATCACTATACAGTCATGTTTTGCAGTATGAGCACACAGATTATTGTGATAATACAATCTTGAAAAAGGAGTGTAGGGCCTTGGTAACAACAGGAAAATCTAATTGTGCCAAAACCATCTGTACACGAGCAAAGCTTTTCAAATGGCAACTATAGAGGGGTCATAAGGTTTTGCTCCATTTGTCCCACCTCCATACCTGGAATCATAATGGGTTTCAAAATAATTGAAATGGAAGGGGTGTGGGTAGGTTTGGTAAAGATTCTTATTCCCACGCCAAACCAAATGGTATATAATGGGTCTGATTTCTTCTTTTGTTGTGTAATTGGAAGTTGAAACAACGCACAAGTTCCCAAACCAAACAGCTAGCAAACCCAAAAATTTCCATGGTTTTTCATTGGGGAGTGCACGAGTGAAAGAAAAAGAACTTATTTGACCCTGGCGACAATTGTGACCTACTTTTGAAATGCATTTGTGAAGAACTCGAAGCTGCTCGAAGGTTGGTTCATCATCAGTAGCCATAGTTTCATCTTTATATGATCCATCTGGTAATGGTGCACCAACTATGAGTCTCCATGTCCTTCCTAGAAACCGATGCACGCCTTCAATTCCACCAGTGCTCCATGTTTTTGAATCCCTGCATGTATCAAATATTCTGTTAGCTTTCTAAAATGGTTCTAACTTCATCCATATAAATTGATGTACCTCAATGGTCCCATGAACATTTCATATAAACGGAGAGAATCGGCACCATATTCTGAAACCACATCATCAGGGTTGATAACATTTCCTCGACTTTTACTCATTTTGTAGGCACGAGCATTTAGCCGTATGTTTGGATCATCCTTCAGAACATAATGATCTCCAACTTTTGTGACCTTGAAAACATGGAAGCAAACAAAATTAAACTCCAAACTTTTATCACCCTTTTTTTTCGAGGAGCAGGCCAGGGGCCTATTCGTTAAATAAAGGTTATCACCCCAATAGAATACAAGTACCAGAGCACACCTTATCTGCAGCTACTTTTTCTTGGTAGCAATCAATTAAACTTGAGTTTGAATCTGTAGAGACCCATCTTCCTTCGTTGTCTCTATATGCAGTGTACTCAACCTGTTATGACATCCATTACTTGGGAATAGCGAAATGCGCGACATAAGAAAAACTTCTGAAAGAAGTAGTTCCACCTACTTCTCCTAGTATTAATCCTTGATTTATGAGGCACTTGAAGGGCTCTTTAGTGGAGACTACGCCAATATCATACAGAACCTAAGAGACATCATTTAGTCAGAAGAAACAGAAGGCCAAAAGATATTACAAGATTTGTGTACTACAGGCGCACATGATAATAATTGACTGTATGAACAGGGAGAAAAACCATTGTAAATAAACTAGCAAGTAACCACTGGTCCCCAGATTTCCTAAGAAGAGTGGAATTCAGCTAAAAGGAGCCGGAATTTCACAGTACATTATGCTAGCTCAAGAAATAGCCAGTTCAAACTTCTCTGATTGTTTTTAAGATTTCATGCACAAACAACCAATCCAATCTTCAATAAGAAAAATCTAATACAATCGCATAGACGGCAAGCACAAATTGAGCTACATGATTTGCACATATCCACACCAAGTTAGGCACAAAACTTTCTTATAGCCTTCAATGGAATTATAGATGGGTCAGATGTTTGTATTTGGGAAAAAAGTTAGAACCTTATGCCAAAATCTAGCATAAAGCAAATGCAAGACAGAATGTTCCGCACCACCAACATAGATGTCAACTGGGCCCCAATAACTGCATGATGTAAAAATAACAATAATAAGGTACACCATATGACACATCCCATAATGTATATCATATACAAAAGAAGGATGCACCTTTCTTTAGCCTTATCAACCAACATACTGGAATTTTTTGGGTCCATGAATCTCAGATAGTACCTGAATAATCATTTGAATATAGAAAAAAATGTAAGAATTTAGAAGCCACTCACAAACCCAAAAAGGACATTTCAACAGCATGGGAATAAAAGTTTTTGAATGAATGATTATGTTAGCAATTGATGTATTGGAACAAACATGGGCAGATGCACATTTTTAAGCCAATTATGTACATCACAAAAGGGGTCCTATTAATTATTATAGCTTAATATAATGGCTGGCATTACAGCATGACAAAAGTTACCAGCATGAACCAGCCCATTGTGGCATGGTGCTTGTTTCTCTTCTTGCAGGCTTCCTAGATAAAGGATCGATGGTTCTAACCTGAAAAGAAAGCAAAACAGTTTTACAGGTGTACGGTATATAGGTAAAAGTAAAAGAAAGTAGAAACTCAAAACACAAGTTCATGTCATATTTTGATAAACATAGATCTCATGAAACTCAAGTAGCAAGGTATTCTCCATATTTTCAAACAAACAATGTTAACATCAGTCAATTCTTTTCTAGTAGTTTGCCCATTAAAAAATATAGATATGAAAGACACAGAGCAGTCTAACTAAAAGAGATAAGACACAACTTTTGGTGAAAGGGCATTTTTCCAAGTCATCTTTGAAATTTATATTTTCTCTTGTGTACTTTAGCTTCACAAGATATAGTTATAGGATTAACTTTTTGCTTTTGTAATCTTCCTTGTTTTCAACTTTTACGCTATTTCTAAAAAAAACTATTAAGCTAATAACGTTTCTTTCATCTTTCCTCTGATCCTCTCTTCCATTCATTTCCGATATGGTTGATATACATGTAATGTCTTATGTCTAGGAAAGTTCTTAGCATTACACAAATAAATAATATACTCAGAATCAAACTGATGAGAATGCATACCCAATCCGTTGCTTTGGTCAAAGGGGGTTCCCCAGTACCAGTGGGAGTGAAGTCATCCAATTCAGGAAGAGTTAAAGGCAACTCATTTTCTGAAAGAGGCACCATTTCATTGGTATCGTCAAGGTAAATCACTGGGAAAGGTTCACCCCAATAGCGCTGTCTAGCAAAAAGCCAATCCCGTAGCTTGTAGTTTACCTGGTGGTTGGGTCTGCTCAATTAATTGATCATGAAAGAAGTAGCATGCAGAACGTTGCTATCTCAAGATGTGGGAGAGAGTAAGCACCTTTTTCTTTCCAAAGCCATTACTCTCTACCCATTCAGTAACTTTCAAAGCAGCATCTTGAGATAGCATACCATTAATATTTAAGCCAGATGACGAATTTGATGAGTTTATCATGACACCATCATCTTCATATGACTCCTCAGGATCACAATTGCCATTGGGCCCACTTACAACCTTAATGATTGGAAGTTTATATTTCAAGGCAAATTCATGGTCACGGGAATCATGAGCAGGCACTGCCATGATAGCCCCAGTGCCATAGCTGCAAAGTAGTTAATATTAGAGTTAGGAAGCGCAAAATTAAAAGAAGTGTAAAACTAGGTTTTTCATTTCCTCTTAATTTTTAAATTTCTGGAGAAGATAACTCATAACTCCTTGGCCAATTTACAAAACATTCTGCTGCAAGCCCGCAAACCCTTTGCATATATATGAAAAAAAAACTCCAAATGAAAGTAGACTAATCTTCATAGAGAACTAAAGTAGACTAATCTTGATAGAGAACTAAAGTAGACTGTTTAATATTACAATAAGCAGAGTAAATAACCTAAAATCTAGAGTTTCAAGCATTTGAAAATTTCTTAAGAAGGAGATGAGGAAAACAATGGTGATGCAAAACAACATTAGAATACAAAAGAGATATATTGACAAACCTTCCTAAAACATAATCTGCTACCCATATTGGAATGATCTCCCCAGTTGCTGGGTTCTTAGCATAAGAACCACTAAAAACTCCAGTTTTTTCCTTCTGAAGTTCAGTTCTCTCTAGCTCGCTCTTTCTTGCTGCAACTTCTCTGTAGTCCTCAACCTGCTTTTCCAATAGTCCATATTAAGGTACAGCGATGCTAAAGTTGAGGAAAGCACAACAAACATACATGTGCAAGTTGTTCCTCAGATGTTAGAGATGGCAACAAATCATGCTCAGGTGCCACCACAAGATATCTGCAGCAGAAAAATAAGCAGTTCAGTATTGGCCATCTGGGTCAAGAAACTTTAATAGTTCGTACAAGATTACAAAAGAAGTCAGAATACACACGTAGCCCCAAAAATGGTGTCAGGCCTTGTTGTATAAACCAACAATTTAGCACGTAGATCATGCCCTTCCTTGTCAACTGCAGAAAATTCAAGCTCAGCACCTTCCGATCTCCCTATCCAATTTCTTTGCATTTCTTTTATGCTCTCAGGCCAGTCAAGATCATCCAGATCTTCAAGAAGTCGATCGGCATAAGATGTTATCCTCAGCATCCACTGCCGCATTGGCTACACAACAGAAGATAAATTGAATGAATGTAATATGCTTTTGTTTAGATATATGCTTAGAAACAGTTACAACGACATGGCAGAGCATAGATCAAAAGGAGAAGCTAAACAGACAGCAGAAAGAGTTACACAGATTTTACAGCATACCTTTCTGATAACAGGAAAACCACCGCGTTCACTGACACCATCAACTACTTCTTCATTCGCCAGAACAGTTCCAAGAGCAGGGCACCAATTAACCGGTACCTCAGCCTGATTGTAAGATATCAATGCCAGCCTAAAAATCATTGAAAACCACAAATACAGCACTAAGAACATAAAGACAGAATCCTAAAAATGGATGGTACAAAGCAGATGATCACTTGAAATAAAGAAAGTTGCAAAACAGGAACAGTATCAAATGATAAGCAAGCTTGCACCTCCAAAAATCAATAGGCAAGAAGGACACTAGTGGCACTAACCTGATAAGCCAATCCTCTTTTCAATAGTTGAAGGAAAATCCATTGTGTCCATTTATAGTAAGCTGGTTCGGTTGTGGAGAGTTCACGATCCCAGTCGTATGAAAAACCTAATGATTTAAGCTGCAAGGCATGAAAGCATTTTCCTTGTGAAACACTGGTCGACAAAATACCACACAGAACATTTTCAAATTTTTTTGGTACGTATAGGTATATTAAGATTGCATCCATGGTTCAAGGTAATTACAAATAAAGGAGCAAGTTGGTTGTAACCTGTAAAGCAAGTACCGCTTCAATACTGCATAGAAACTTTCAGGCTATGAACCATGGAACACGCATGTCGAGGGTACAACTAATATCATTGATTCCATACTGACCCATCAAAACAAAAACTCTACAAGCATCATAAGGTAAGATCTTATCTATAAAGAGTTATACAAGTTATTCATAACACCAGCATTCCTGGTTAGATCACTACCAAGATCTTGTGTGGCTAAAAAATTGCTATATTTGCAATGCAGCTCAAACATCAGGGGTGCTTCAGTAGCGGAGACTAATGACAACTTGACAAGTGCTCTCTTTGTTTATGCAGCATGCCGAAACTGAAAGATTGGCAATTGTAGTAGCACAGTAAGGTGCAAAGCATACACAAATACACAATTGGCGGCCCCAAATAAAGCATGAGAGTATGGTTTACTTGCTACCATGATATGTACTAAACCTTAGAAGCAAGAGATGCAACAAAGATACATAGACATAAGGTGTATTACCTGTGAGCGGAAGCGTTCAATGTTCCGTGCAGTGGTAATCTTGGGGTGGGTTCCAGTCTGTGCACAAAGTACATCAGGCATGTCATAGCAACAGCAAATCAGGAAATTTAGAGAAGAATAAGCTAAATGAGAAAATCCCAAAAGAAGTATCAAACTACCTCGATAGCATACTGCTCAGCAGGAAGACCAAATGCATCCCATCCCATTGGGTGCAAAACATTGAAGCCTTGCATACGCTTGAATCTCGACAAAATGTCAGTCGCCGTGTACCCAAGGGGGTGCCCAACATGCAGCCCAGCCCCACTGCACAGCATTTTTGCTCAATCATGTCATAGCAAGCAACTTTAGGGTGGTGAGTTTATGTTTCCAGTGAAACTAAATGCATTCTACTTCATGAAACAGGATCAAGCACAACCCAATTGCACCATTATATAGTCTCTGCAGTACTACATGAAATGGTAATAGACTCGGAAAAAATGGAGCAGGAATTCGCATGGATGCAATGGATTCGGCACCTTGGGTAGGGGAACATGTCGAGGATGTAGCACTTGGGCTTGGAGGTGTCGAGGCCGTCGCCAATGTCCGGGGTGCGGAACGTGCGGCGCTCCTCCCAGTGCCTCTGCCACCTCGGCTCGATCTCGTCGTACGGGTACGCCCTCCTGGCCTGCGCCTTCTCCGCATCGGCGCCAGCGCAGCAGCGGCAGCAGCGACCTCGGCGCGGCGGAAGGCCGCGGAAGGCGAGCAGGCGGCGTTGGCGGTGGGCGGCGGCGAGGGCGGGAGGCCGCGCCTGGAGGTGGAGCGGCGTTTGCATCGCCAGAGCCATCGGGGTTGGAGCGGAAGAGGAGTAGGAGTCGGGGAAGGGAGGTGGTCCGACGCTGGCGAGATAAGCCGATAAGATTTTCGAATTTGTGAAATAAATAGGGAACCTTAAATAAGAAAAAAAATAGTAACAGATTTATCATTTTATATCTCCTTTATTCGCTTCACTCGTGTCGGGACATGGTTTTATTAAACCAAACTCCTTTGTGTTAACGGTATAAGTTTTAAGGATCAGTATTCATACCTACCGTACAATAAAGATACAGGATCACTGCCAATGCTGCATTAACTAATTAAAGTAATCAGAGTGCAACAAATCCAATTATTACAATAGTTCATGACAATAATAAGTCTTAATTAATGCAAATAAGAAATAAATAAAAGTAGTGTCCCATCACGTCCACAGACACACGCTGAATGGGAAGCAGCTAGTAGTTCTGTGCACCTTCCGGATGGTCCGCAACTTCTGATCGTACTCGCACTCTTGACCTGCTCGTAGAATGCACTCCTAACCTGCTCATAGAATAAACAGCTCTGAATAAAAGCCGGGGTTAGCACGCAAATGCTAGCAAGTCTTTCATGAAAAGGGCTAGGCCAGACTCATCGTAGAAAAGATAATGACTCATTTGCATAAAAGCATTTAATTTAGAAGTATGAAAGCATTTAAGAAAACATAAGTAAATTAATATTAATAAGCAATTCTAATGATTAATCTTAATAATAACATAAACATGGTATAATTCTCAATCTCAGTGTCTCATGTCTTAAGTTCTCATTGTCTCATCTCATAGTCTTAATATAGTTCTTATTCATCACGAATCATCTAACAACAGCACATGACTAGAAAACATTACTCAAGTCAAATTAATTAAAAGGTATAACTACGATGTAAAAGACCACCAAGATACTCATAACCGAGAGCACGACCATTCGAATGGGTTTGCACTTTGCAGAGGTTGTACGCTTTTTTCACAAAATACGATACTCTTCCTTTGGATAGCATCATAAAAAAACCTATTAAAAGTCTAACCCGAACTTGTCACGGTCATACCTGATAGGTTACACAGGTATCCCGAAATTCCATCCGAGTAATACATCGACGATGACGCATCCCTCAAGACCTCATCTACAGTGCAAGTACGGTGACGATTTCGACATTATTCTCCCTTCAGATTAGGTCACATCCCATACTAGGCTTGCGGTCGCACGATAAATTCTCAGTTGAATCAATCACGATCATCAGTTCTTAGGGACCGGAGTGTCGATGTGGTCACCCGCTCTGAGTCAAATTATTAGTTGGTCAAATTTTAATTAATAAGTGAACAATCCTAGCATAAACCCCCAAATTTGCAATTACACCATTATATAATCACTGCAGTACTACATGAAATGGTAATAGACTTAAAAAAAATGGAGCAGGAATTCGCATGGATGCAATGGATTCGGCGGCACCTAGGGTAGGGGAACATGTCGAGGATGTAGCACTTGGGCTTGGAGGTGTCGAGGCCGTCGCCAATGTTCGGGGTGCGGAACGTGCGGTGCTCCTCCCAGTGCCTGTGCTACCTCGGCTCGATCTCGTCGTACGGGTACACCCTCCTAGCCTGCGCCTTCTCCGCTTCGGCACTAGCATAGCAGTGACCTCGGCACGGCGGGAGGCCGCGAAGGGGGAGCAGGCGGCGATGGCAGTGGATGGCGGTGGACGGCGGCGAGGGCGGGAGGCCGCGCCTGGAGGTGGAGCGGCATTTGCATCGCTAGAGCCATCGTGGTTGGAGCGGAAGAGGAATGGGAGTGGGCGAAGGAAGGTGGGCCGACGCTGGTAAGATAAGCCGATAAGTTTTTCGAATTTGCGAAATAAATAAGGAACCTTAAATAAGAAAAAGAAAGTAACAGATTTATCATTTTATATCTCCTTTATTCGATTCACTTGTCCCTATCTCTATTGTTAAAACTATTTAAAAAATTAAGTACTAATAGTGTAATGGAACTTCAATTCTAACTTTTTTATTCAGTTTGCTTTCTTATTTTCTAGATAAATTGGTGTTTGCGATTTTTTTTTTATCATAACGATGTTGCATAAATTGATACGGGTACAGAGAGCATGTTTGTTTGATACCTTGTTAGACCTTGTCTTGCCTAGCTCAAACTAGACTAGTAAAGAAAGGAAAACCCTGACAAAAAAGTAGAGCCAAATTAGCTCTTCGGCACGGGCACAGAGACTATGTGGAGGCTAAAATTTAAGTTTTCATTTAAAACTATTGATAAAAAAATTTATCAAAAATAAAACCAAAAATCACTTTTTTGCTTCATAAATATAAAATTGATCTTAAAATTTCCTAAAATACTATAAAAATAGGAAAAACTTTTAAAATTTGCCAAGATTGGCCAAAATTTTCAAAAAATAAGATAAAACTCTTTTTTTATAAAGAAAATTCATTAAACTTATTTTACCCAAAATGTGTTAAAATGAAAAATAAAAAATATTTGATTTTCTTCAAAAAGGATTTTCATTTTAATAAGGGCATAAATTTGCCAAAAAATGGAAAAGTCTAAAATCTCCAAAAGTAATGCATTTTTTCACCTTTTTTGCCAAAATTTACCTAAAAATTGGAAATTCATAAAATTTGCAAACCTCTTGTAAATATCAAATCCAACTTTGAAAAACGTGAAAGCAAAATGAGGTAAGGAGAGGAACCAAACAACTTAATTTTCCATCATTTGCCTCTCCTTGCCTAGCAAAGGGAGCTGCTCAAGCCTCGCGCGAGGTGAGCCAAAGTTGCCGAGGGATCAGAATATGCCCAAAAAGACTTATATGCCTGATCACCGAGCAATCGTGTGTAAAAATTACATATATTTATTATAGAGATGTTACAATAGTTAGCCTATATTCTCATGTCCCTTTATGAGTTGTAGTTGAGGTTGATTTAGAGCATGTTATGCACGGTTTTTTTACTTAAATTATTTGATCGATTATCTTTTTGAACACTTTGATTTTTTATATCGTTTATTAAAAATCTCAAAGTCACAAGATAAACATTCTTAGATCCAGCTTCGATTACCATTTTCGTGTTTTTAAAGCAGACAAAACGGTCAAAGTTCAATTTCAACGTATAATTAGATAAGAGACTGTTCTGCGGGCTTATCTGCTTGTTGTCAAATTCCAGAGCCTGTCCTATATATGGATTCAGCCAACAATTAAGAGGCCAGCAATTAGGAGCCTGTCCTATATGTTGTGTTTGTAGAAATTAGAAAAGGCAATAGGAGGCTATCCTATACATGGATTCGGCCAGCAATTAGCAGAGGCAAGCAAGCAATGAAAAATAAACTACTTATTGTCGAATTCCAGAGCCTTGTGCATCCTCTCCTCTACTGCATCACGCATGTCTTTCATATTGGCCAGCTGCTGGCACCTTCCTGGCTCCTGCCATCAGCTGCTCAAGCTAGCTTGTCATACAATCTTAATTGGCCGTTTGAGATTGGATCGTGACAAACATTTTGAGTCGAGAAGGCTTAATTTTGGGAGGTACCAAACTGTTGCAGGCATATATGTCTGTTCAGAAATCCTCCTCGTGACAAGAGAAATAAGCTCAAAATGAGCTTTAATAGCCTGTTTGGTTGCTTGGCTCTCTCTAGCCTGGCTTGTACGAGGTATCCAGGCTGTTGTGAGACGGGCTGAGTGGATACAAGGGATGGTGTTTAGTTGACTATATGAGATGAGTAAAGTTATTGACAAATGTTGTTTGGTTGTTTGCATAAAAGTGGATGGGACACAATAAATATAGACTGACAAAAGGGGTCTACCGAAGCACATGCTCCCATACAGGGGTGGACCTAGAATCTCACTGAGCCCCGGGCTAAAATCTACCACCTTGGGCTGGGCTGCCTTGCCATAAATTTTACCGGGCTAATTCTATTGAGGAGTACCTTTACTAGCAGGCCTACGACCCGGGCTTGAGCCCACCCAGCCCTGGGTCCAGGTCCGCCCCTGCTCCCATACGAGCCAGGCTCGCTAGAAATAGCCAGATTTCCCGTTTCCACGCGGCCTAGCTGAAGAGGTCGATTGGCATCCCGACGGCCTGGCTCCGGCTAGCAAACAGGCAACCAAACAATCGCGGGTCTACTCGCGCGGGTCTAGCCAAGTCAGAGCCAGAAAACCAAACACACTATAATTTCCTGCATGTAAGGTATGGGACTGAAGCCCTGAACATCAACCGTGGGATGACACAAATTCAGAACGTAACAACATAATGAATACAGAACCATCGGTAGTGGGGGAAATTCGGACAGCATGATATGATTTTCAGAATGTAACACTATCATAATGAATCAACAACCATGCATATATACAGATCACGATTTTATTTGACAAGAGCACGCATGGTTTTATACTAGGACGGTACTGGCTAGCTCTTACAACCTGCCTCTGCTCACATGCACTAATGAAATAGCTAGTGCTCTCTATGTTGTCTTAATTTATCTTCTACTAACCCATCAAGCTTCCACCGCAAGTAAAATTTGACGAAGGCTACACTTCCAGCCAAGACAGCGAAGTAGGTCCTCTGTCTGTAGGCGACGCAGCCTCATCTGTTCCTGCGAGGAGAGGCCGTGGTGGGCGGCCGGGAGCTAGGTCGCCGGCAGCGCTCCACCTTGGAGGGTTCGCCGGCGGCATTGCTGCCGCTGGCCATGCCTCAAGTCTGCGTGATGGACGACTTGGCCGAACGCCACCAGGCAGTTGTGGTTAGAGGTGTCGTGCGCCGCCCCCCCTCCCCCGGCCACTGCCGGAGTGATTGCTTCCGCCGTACGCCGGCCTCGGGTGCCCGCCTGTCGAACTACCCGCTGGATGACGGCACAAAACATTGATCGATCTGTCTTAGGCGCGCAGACGAGATCAGGGCCGAGACACTGACATTTATAGAGTCCAGCCAGGAGCGAGGTGACAGACAAAACAGTGGAGGACAAGCCCTTCCATTTATCGGGCCCATCTTCAACACGTGTTTAAGACGGTTCAGTTCAAACATTGCTAGCGGGCGCATTCTTGGGCTTGTTTGCTTTGTCTTATATGATTACTAGCATTGATGGCGCGGTCGTTCTTGGGCTAATTTAAGTAAAATCATGTTTTACTTATTGTTAAACTTTTATATTTTTGTAATACAAAATTATAATATAATAATTAATTTTTTGACACTAAGTATCATTAATTTTAATATATAATTTCTTATGCCAAAATTCTTAATTTCACAGACGCGTTTGAGTACATATAACTTTCTGAACCCATAGAAAGTTTTCTTATAATTTTACAATTTTTCTTTATTTTTTTAGATTTTATTTTATTTTTGAATATATTGAAAAGGCATGAGCATAGAGGTCTTTTTGCAACTCCGTAATGGCTTAACCAGTTAATAATGGGATAGAAGATATCAAGCCGCGAATATGATGGCACGTAGGGTAAAAAGTGAATGTGGTGGCACGGGAGGAATTGGGAGACCCTGCAATAGCATTCAAGGATTTATCCTTTTGTGGTGTTGTCTTGTTTTGTGGACGGATGAGTGTACCCAACAAAGGACTTTAGGGCCCAAGTGCAAAAGGCGTGCGTCGTTGGCAACAATCAAACAAATGGAAGAAGTCATCATGTGACTAGATATCCAACCTGAATAAAAACAAATTACATACAAACAAAAGGGGCCAATTGCATAAACACATGGGAAATGGCAGGTGCCAACCGGGCCGACCTCTAGCCGAATTGTGGAGTGGGTCGAGCTGGAGCGCATGATCGCAGCAGCAATCAGCGATGGAAGGAAGATTAGGTGGCAAGCGAGGCTGGGAGACACGCAATTAGTGGTGGAAGGAACGATGTGTGTCAGCTGAAACTAGAAGGCTTGCAGTGCATCGAAGCATAGAGGCAAAGCAACGGACGATGCAGATAATTAAAACGATGTGGATACACCTTTGCCACGGAATTTGTAATGTTGATAATTTGTCTAAAAGAAAACTCAAAAATACAAACCTTTGGTGTTTTCAAACTCTTTTTTAATCTCGAAAACATGTCTCAAAACTCTAGAATAGATACAATGGGCTACACCTGGGGTATGAACCATGTCAAGGATGTAGCACTTAATTGGGCTTAGAGGTGTCAAGGCCGTCACAGACGTCTTATTAGGAATTTTAGGTTTTTTTGGATAACAGATAGTTTAGAGATTCGGGATTCATTTAAAATAGCTAATAATTGGATTCCTAACAATCGGATTAATTCCTTACTTACTACTTTATGTTTTTAATTATTCCTTGGTGCAGTTGCAGGATGTGCACACCTTGGCTCGATATCATCGTGCGGGTACGCCCTCCTGGCCAATGCCTTCCTTGCGTCGGTGCGGCGCAGAAGTAAGCCTAGCACAACAGGAGGCTATGGGAGGGGGGGGGAGGCATGCGGCGTTGGCAGTGGGTGGCAGGGAGGTCAAAAGGCCACGCTTTGGAGGTGGAGCGGCGTTTGCATGACCTGAGCCATCGGGGTTGGGGCGAGAGAGAGAAAGATGGGGCAACGCTAGTGAGACGAGCTTGGGATAAGCCGACAAGATTTGTGAAATAAATAGAGGAAGCTTGAATGGAACTTAAATTCCAACTTCAATTCTAAATTTTGATTTCATTTGCTTTCTTATGTTCTTGATAAGTTGGTGTTTGCGAAATTTTTTATCATAATGATATTGCACAACAAAGATATGGAGAGCTTGTTTGGATCTCTTGCTGGACCTTGTTTGAGTTTATGTGTTTGATATGAGGTAAAAAGACAATGAAGCTTAAAAAACCAAATTAGCTCTTTCAAACCGTCAGAGGGACGTGCAGGGATGCCGAAATTTAATTTCCTTTGAAAACACTGCCCTGAACATTAACCGTGAGATCGATGACAGAAATTCAGAATGTAACAACGTTGAATGATGAATAACATCGTGGGTACGTAGTGGTGGGATCAATTACGAGGGCATGACATACACAGAGAGAGCATGATACATACGCATGATTTTATAAATTGGAGTAAACTAAGGCCCAGTTTGGCACAACTTCAGCTCCACCAAAATTGGTGGAGTTGGTGGAGCACCCTAATCCTAACTTCAGAAATTTCTGGAGACGGAGTTGCAGACATATTGAGGATGTTTAGGTAAGTCATCTTATTTATATTTTAAACTAAAAATATACACTTAAGTTACTTTATTTTAACATATAAACTCCATATATGAGATGGAGTTAGAAGCTAGAGCTGTACCAAACGGGACCTAACTAGGACACACACTGATCCTGCCTCTGCTCTCACACTATTACTAGTAATGAAGGAAATAGTTAGCTAGTGCTCTGTTTCTTGGCTACTCCATAACCTACACATGCGTCTCGACGAGAGAGAGTTCCAACCAAACGTACGAGGATAGGTCGCTTATGCTTAGAGCATGTACAATAGTTGAGACAGCAGCTGTCTCTAACTATTACCATGTCACTTAGAGACAGCACTAGAGACAATATATATAATGGTAGAGATGGTTGCACGTTTTTATAGGCAGTTTTCTTATACACAAAGTTTCTTAATTCTCGTGCAGAGTCGACTCTTATATTGGAGACGGCTCAAATATCTATACATGCTCTCTCCTCCACATCATCACATGTCTTACATAGAGAGACTGGTTATATATAGCGGACATAGACTATTGTATATACTCTTAGAGACACGAGCCATGCATCGATCTCTCTCGTCAAGACACGTGCGTAGGCCATGGAGACGAGTCCGGCCAGGAACGAGCCCTTCATCGTTCGGGCCCACCTCCGACACGTGTTTAAAACGGTGCTGATTCAAACGTTGCTACGCGTTTGTTTACCTCCATTTCAAAAACCCGACATTCAGAGTTGGAATACCAACCAAGTGCCATTTCGCACTAACCATTTCGAACAATTTTACTCGTTTTCTCTCTTCAAATTTTTTGGTATGGCAGTGAGGTCTCTTCAAATTTCAAAACATGGTATTCAAAATACCTGACACCCTGAATCCCATTTGCTAGCCCCGTCTTGTCAGCGCCCCAACCAGAGGATGGTTTGGGGTGGCGGTGGCTTCAGCTCCAGTGCTCCGTCTTCAAGTCGGAGGGTTCCCGGTTACGGAGATGCAGAACAGGCTCTAGAGATCTAGATTTTAATCTGACCAATCCGATTCTAGTCAGGCCAGGTCTGGGTTAGCCCCTGCCCTGACCCGCCCCACCCTAATTTCCACCATTCATTAGGCATCCTAAGGCCAAGCCACTCCGCTATCCACCGTCTTCGTCCCAATCTCGCGAGAGGAGGGAACATTTCACCCAACATTTTTTATTCTAAATTCAGATCAATACCCCTAGTCCCTTCTGCAAAATCGACTAATTCACCTGACATTGTTTCACGAAGACCTATAATACGAGCAATCCGATCTTCCACTTGAACTACGCGACCGATATTCTCGATCTCTACTTTTCTATTATATTGTTCAATAAGTTCCCAGAGTCCACTTTCCCCGATCTCACGATTCCTAACTTCTCGCCTTCTCCGCCGCGTGGAAAAACCTTTGATATCTTCTCCGCCACTTTTCTTCGTCCAAATCCGATTGTCATGGCGATCATCAGGGCACCAAGTTAACCCTGGTTGCGATCCAAGCTCTGGAGGCGGCGGAGCATCTCGACGCCGGTTCGTGGCGCCCCGCCGAAGGCAACATTGTATTTGTACCAACGCCAAGGGAAGGAGAGGTGGTCTCCTTCGAGCGCCACGCTCTTTCTAGAGGCGTATCACCCGCCTTAACCAGGATACCCGCAGCATCAACCAAGACATGATCATCAGCCTCAACCACGAGCATCCCTGCTATTACTTGCAAATTAAGCGGCCTCTTCAGGTCAATCGAACATGAACGCTACGGGTGCGTATCAAGTATGTTGATCATGATATAGTGAAAAGAAAGTGTTCTTTTTATTGGCAACACAGCACCGTCACTTGGCTAACAATTCTGAATGTTAAGGCAAAAAAATGATACAAGTCTAGTGCAGTTTCCTGAATGTGATTGGTGTGGATACAAAATTTGATATGCTCTACGGTGGTACAAGAGGAGACAACTAAGCGTATGTAAAACTAACACTTTCAAACTATAACATGTGATGCCCTGTCTGTTCTCTAGGCATAATACCAAATTCCTGCAACCATGAAGTCAGCCTTCGGATTCACTGAATATTGACCTCCCTAACAAATTCCAGGTGTGAGATATGCAGTAAGACAAATCATGGGCTGATGCTGTAGGAGACTTTAGTAACGCCTTTCTTGACTCGTATATTTGTGACCTGATGAAGCATAGCAAACGAGACCATCGGATTCCAAAATATAAAACAAGGGCACGACAAAGCAAAATGCCCGAGAATTGTACAATAAGAGACCATATATTTCCCTGTGGCCTTGAAATCTCTCGGATAAAATAAAAAAAAAACAACCAAGTGCTTGAATATGCAAGTAGAAGCATGATAATACACTAGTGCTGCAACCACTATCTTTTTTTCTACAGACAACAACTCCTATAGAGTAGCTAAGTTTAGCCCAGCTGAAAGGAATAGCTCAACCAGTTAAACATAGGTAATAGTTAACCATGCATGGACTAGCAGCATGCAGCCATGCAATGCAGAATGACCACAGAAATACTTCCGAATGACCGAGTTTCAGGAGCACTGCACGAAACTATCATCTGCGTGATCATAGTGATCAGCATCAAAAGGATTTACTTTAGCTGTGTCAAATATCATTGGTTCAGCTTCACAGGAGCCACTCAACTCTCCTAGTCTGTACCGGGTAGTATCAAAATATTTAGGAAACCCTTCATTGTTGTGTTTTTTATGACTTGTAGTTAAGTTTTCAGCAATTTTTTATGGGTCTGAGAAAATTCGTTTTCTGGGTATAGCATCAAGAAATAATAATTACCTTTAGGTTACTAATGATTGAGATGTCAGCAACATGAGTACCACCACAAGGACAACCAGGATGGTCACCATATTTCACAATGCGAGGGGTGCTATCCTGTAATAGAAACAATAGTTCACGGGTAATGATATTCAATCCATGGAAGAGTTGCAGTTTGAGAAACACAACGCTGTAGGATGACATGATTAATTTGATCTGTAGTTAAATTAGGACTGATGTTATAAAGCAGCATAAGACTTGGAAGTTGGAACCAATATTACACTTCACCATTATTTCAGTTAACAGCCAGTTTATTGATCCTTGATAAGAAGTCCAACATTATGTATGTTAGATGTAATCACACATGCTTTCACAATGATTTTTGCCAGATATAAAACAGGATGCATGTCAATAAATCCAGAGATATGCAATATTTCTGTCTGCAACTTTTCAGAGGAAGGTCAATTGGAATAGTAGTTATTGAAAATTCATTCAAATGTTCGCTAAAAAAAATCATTCAAATGTACAAAAGTTATCCATAATGTTGAGTAAATGTACAGTACAAGCAAAAGAAATGTGTCTAAAGGGAGTGCAGAACTAACTTCTGAAATGTAGCTAGGTAGTGCACCTCCACATAATTTAGCTGCCTCTTCATAAGTAAACACAGAAGCTAAGACCTGCATAAAGTTAAATAATTAAAGGTAACAACACATATTCTTCAATATGTTCAGTTTGTTTGGTCTACCTTGGCTCCTTTTGAAATCAGCTCGTTTGCTTCTTTTTCCAACTCATTTTGCTTATCCTGCAACTGATCTGGTGGAATAACTCCTTTATACTCGACAAAAGCTCTGAGATGAAAAGCCACATAATTATGTAAATAATTTTAAGTCCAACCAAAATAGGTGAAATTAACATGAGCTGAAGTGCCTACAATGAGTAAAGAAAGCCTAAATATATGGTCAACGCAGAAGCAATCAATTAGCAATGCATGAACAATTAAATGACGAATGCAAAAACAAGCAGTCATACCCATCAGGAAAATGATATGCTTTCCCAGGTTCCAGATGAGATAGTCCAACATTGCGCATACAGATGTCCAATAAATGCCCTGCAGAATGAAGCCTGCAGCATTACAGATTTAGCACATTAGGAAGCATGAAAAGATAGGAAATATACAGAGAAAACAAAAATAAAACATAATGATTTTTTTTCTGATTACAACAGTCTTCTTCAATGCTGAATTGCTAAGATCATTTTACTATGGTATTCCATGTGGACATAGAAATTGATGACCCTAAAGTTATACACAGCCTTATCATAAAAGGATGCTGATTACAGCAACCTTCTTTCAGGTGGAATTGCTGATAACATTTTAGTATGGTATTCTTTAAGGAAATACAAAGTGAAATCACTAAAATTACACCTCATTATCATACTAAAAATGAATTAACTGTGGTTGTACGATTATATTGGAATCCTTCATTTGGTCAACGAATTTTTTAGCCTTAGCCATTTTAGTAAAACTGACTCAGCAATCAACATTGTCAATGATTTATGCTAGGAATTTAACGCCATGCAAGATCCAGACGACACCAGAGACATAATGTTTGGTAGCGCAGTTCGGTACGACTGGCTACATCTGTGGGGCTCTGTTTACGGGCACTCCTTCCCAACGGTACAAGCACACCGGCCACCCGAATCACGATCAGTGGTCGGCCGCTGACCCTGCGCACCCTGCGCTACAGCTATATCGGCATGCTATGTCGGCACGGTGGATTACAACAGCAGTGCCTCCTTTATATAGGACCCAAGGTACAGAGTTCGACTCTATATCTATCCTCTCCCTGTTTATTACAACTCAGAGTCCACATGTAACTTTATTCGTACACATATTCGATACAAACTCTTAAAATTTACATTGTGCACGCTCCATACCTGGAATTTAAGTTGCGCCTTTCTGCGTCAACCTCCAGAGTGACGCTCTGCCCTTCGTTGAGCTGAGTACCGCATCCTTCTCCAGCATCCTCAAATCTCCCATAGTGGAAAACCTAGATAGCAACACAGCACAGATCAGCCCCAAACGACAGATCCAACAGAAATCTATGACAGCCTCGTGAACAAGTTCGCATTTTGTTCTTTGGCATCGTGAAAATCTGGGCTCTCACCACTCCATCCTTCATGCGCACATCCTCTACGAGGAACCTGGCGCCGCCGGCGGAGATGACGCCGGTGTCGGCCGGCTGGCCGCCGCCCTGCGGGTGGAAGACGGTGGCGTCCAGCACCACCACTCGCCGGCCGCCCTCCTCCTGCGGACACCCATGCCTTAGTCAGGTTCTAAGGTCTCGAGCCAACGGCTTGCTCATGTCCACATATTGCTACAAAACCTGGGGCTGGGAGAAGAGGAGAACCTGGTGGAGCGAGAGGACTGTGGTGGAGGAGCTGAGAGCCCGCATGTCATCGAAGTACAGCAGCCTAGTCGGGCCGGTGGACCTCGCCGGAGCGGCCTCCGTGGCCATCTTTGCGGAGGTGGTGATCGCCGCCGCCGCCGGTGCTGAGGGAGGGGAGCGGAGGTGTTGCTGGTCTGCCAACATAAGTCGACTGGAAAATGTACTGATATATATTTAAATTTATAGCCGATAAAGAGAGATAAATTACAAGCAAGTCAATCCAATTAGGCGACTAATTATACAATTGTTCAATCAGCCAAAAGTTGATGCTCTTGCTACATTTTGGCCCAAGAAATTGGGAAAGGATCGAGGCTGTTCTGGAAGTGTCCAGATATGTCCAGAATTTGGTGTAAAATCTCACGGTTCTGACTGACTTACGTCGACTTTGACCTTTGACAAACTATTAACTTTCCTGTGCTAATAGCTTCGAGGAAGCTTCCACCATGTTTTCATGTAGAGATTTATCTGTCTATAATCAGCAATGAATTTACTAAAGATTTACAAGCATGCAATGATCCGATTTGACTAGCTACAAGAAATTATCAAGTTGCAAGCATCAGGTTAAGAACAGACATGATCTGCCCAGACAACAGTGCAAAGTAAATACATGATTGTTAGTTCAGAAAAGGCATTAATCTGTGATGTTTCCAGGAAAGGATGAGAAGCAATGCAAGGGTGAACAATCAAATCTCAACCCATTTGGCACTGAACACTACGACATTGGGGCAAGTCCTCAGCAAAACAAGAGTTAACTAGCTGCAAAGGCATACCTAAATCCTCGACTAAAAAGGATACACAAGTTTACCATATTTCATCATTTGCGCACATGATAAGATGAATATTGGCTATACATTTCCTTTTATTTTTTGCGAGGAAGCTATAAACTACAGAGAGGTAATCCTGTTCTTGTATAGCAATGACTGAAGTGAGCTGAGCTTTCATGGGACACGCTTACATCTGCACCAGTAAGCTACTCCTCCGCCTCTGCCTTGCGCAACGGCAATTTCCTCATCAACATAGAACCAAACGAAGAAGGGGTCCTTTGTGCTGGGCTCCCTGTCAGCGTCACCGCCTCCAAGCCCGATTTCCAGGGGACCAAATGGCCCTACCTTTATGCGAACCCGCTCGAAGATGAATGCAAGTATTTTTTTCTTCCATGACAACCTCCCTTCAAAGGTTAAGGACCCAATGGGGCCCAAATATACACCATTCTCAATCCTCTTTCCCTGCAGATAAAGATTGCACAACACAGATCTATCAGAGTTCAGTTCAGTAATGGTTCAGAAAGCTGAAAAACTGTAGATGAGGAACTTATTAGTGTAACAACAGTACACATTTGCAATTTCAACTACATTTAGTCATATGCCGATAGGCGACTACATTTGTCTAAGAAAAATATAATTGCCAGCAAAAACAAATTCTACCAGAGATTCCGTTGAACGTTGAATAGACATCTTGCCATAGAAATTATGCTCAGGATATGAATACTGTGTAAAGTCTACTGGGAATCACTCAACAGTGGAGATAGTGGTAAACTATGCTACTTAAGAGAGCTAAGACTAACAGGAATGTGGACATATAATTATAACATCACCCCCCCCCCCCCCCAACCCAACCACACACACACCCCCACACCCACATCCACACAATAAAAAAAAATGAAGACCTACTGAGTATCCAATAACAAAGATTCCAACAAAGTTTCGAAGTTTTCTTGCATGTTGCAACGTTCATCAGCAAAAAGGCTTCAATATCAAACAAGAAACACCTTTTGACGACCATAATAATTTTCAGGTTTGCATAGCAATTATAGCATATAAGAACTAAGAAGCTTACTGCAGCATCAAAGCGCTGGACTGCGGTCACCGGGAAGTACTGCCCTTTCTCAAGCCGACCCTAAGCAGAAATTCCACTCAATCAATCAACAAACAAACTAAAATAATTAATCCATGACAACAGCCAAATATATCGCTTGCACAAGCAAATCAGGCACTCCCCCAATTCTCACCTTAGCAGTGAAGATGAGCATCCATGTTCTCCCCGGAGACTCTGTGCCGCCGAGAGTCTCGAAGAATGTTGAAGTGTCGAGCTTTGCTTTCTTGATCTTGGCCAATGCCGAGAGAACCTCCGGTGCAGGAACCTTCCTTGTCCTGGCCGCCTCCTTGAGCACCTTCAAGCTGTCCGTGATGGCCTACGCTAAACCCAGATAAAGAAACAGTTTTTACTAGTTCCATTATTCCATACGAAGCAAATTTTGCAGGAGAAGAAAAGGAGGGAGCTTTTTTAGTTGAATTCAGCATGTAGATAGGGAACACAGTTCAAAATGTATCAATCAGCACGTTGATAAATGATAGAATTGATACCATGCTATTTTCAATTTCAGGCAACTTGTGCAGTGTTCTTTTATCAGAGAGCATACAAGTTAGAACCACGAATTTTTAAAGGTTCAGTTTTAGGGGTTAACTTGACACTTCAAAGTTCTTAACTGTATGAATGCATTCAAGTAATCCAACGCCTCCCTAGTCCCTATGTAGTTGAAGAAGAAAAAGGATTTATGCGTGCGCTCTACAGGAGCTACTGAGAAATCAAGAGTCGCTGAACTGCGGTCTGCCACGGAGGTGAAAGAGACTGAGTTGCTAGTGTAAAGGGCCGGGGTGTCACTCACCGATAGAGGGGATTCCTCCTGCGGGGAGGACGACGGTTCCTTGTCGACGTCCCGCGACGCGGCGGAGGAAGCGGCGACCGAGCCGCCGCCGCCGCGGCGGCTTGGGAAGCTGCGGAGGTCGAGCTGTGACGCGGGTCTGCGCCGGGATTGGAGCGGTGAGAAGGGTGGCGCGAAGGCGGTGGAAGAGCGGAGCAAGGAACTGGACGCCATCTTCTCCTCTTCCTCTTCGCCGGGAGCAGCAACGACAGGTAAAAGGAGTAGCGGTCTGTGTTCGTGTGTGGCTGCTGACGAACATGGATTATCCGAGGATAATTTAGGAAAAACAAAATTTCATTCTTCGCAGGCCAAGATCGCCATGGTAGTAGGATCATAGTTCGTGCATTTTCTTCCAATTTTCTAGGTAAACTCTTCGCTTTTTTTTAAAAAAAATAACCTTAATTTTATAGGAATTTCATGTAAAATAGTTTGTGATAAAAAATAGAGTAAATAACATCGGATGTATATGAAGTTATCTTGCTTTTGTTCTGCTTAGGTCTAAAGTGGTATGCAGAGGATAATTTAATAATGTGGAAGTCCATGTCACCCTCCTCTTTCAATCTCTCGTCTCTTCCCACTCCATCTCCTTCTCCCTGGCTAGAGTGCCGCCTCGGCTCAGCTCAGCCCTAGCCCAGCCCTCGCTCCCAGCCACCGAAGCTCCACCCCTAGCCCTAAGCAGCCTCTGTCTTCAGTGAGTTCACCTCATAGGGAGACACCCTCCCGCCGCCATCAAGCTTCATGGCGGTTGAGGCAGCACCCTGAATCTGCCCCTGTACTGGTGTACTTCCTCTTCACCGACCTCAAGCCCGCCGTATCTAACCCTCTGCACATAGGCCTGCATCGTCCCGACCTTGGTCCTTAGTCAGGGCCGGTCCAAAGAATTTTGGGGTCCGGGACGAGCAAAACCATGTGGCCTCTTTTTTTACTAACATAGTTATTATACATAAAAGATTGCATATGTTCTTATATAATTAAACTAGTAAAGAGAATAAGTCATACCAGTATTCTTCCATTCAAACATCACTAAATCTAGCACCCTCCTCGTTGCTGACAAACTAAACTGAGCTCCAATATGCATTTCAATGCCCATCCGACCATCCACACCATAATGCCATATTATCATGGTGTAAACCTTTCTCCACAACTCCTGTAAATTCAAAAGGGCAAGTTAAAGTTCCTTCTAACACTCTTTGATGCAAATTCATCAATAATAGTATCAAGATCAATTTAATCCAATTTATCCTTATCGATGCATAAAGTTGCCAAACTATTTAATCTTTCTTATGACATCGACGACCTTAAGTAATTTTTTAGTAATTTTAATTTTGAAAAACTTCTTTCAGTGGAGACTACGGTCATAGGTATGGTGAATAAGATTCGATAAGCAATTGAAACATTTTGATAACAATCTAAATCTTTAACCATCTCAAAAATCTCAATGGCAGAATGTGACTCAAATGGCAAAGTCATTTGTAGCACTTTTAATTCAGAATAAAAATCATTTGGTGGCTAGCCGTCGGTCGGCCGGTGGCACGCCAGTTTGGCAGTTCGCCAATCACCAATCGCCAAGGAGACGAGTAGAGAAGGAATCAAGAAAACAAGGCAACTAGTAACAATGAATCAAGTGACTTGTGAGCAATTACTGGAGTCAAAAGAATACCAAGTGGCGGAGACTATGAAGTCAGCTATCAATGTGTTGTGTTAATTGGGCTAATGGGCCAACAACCGGTCTTGTCCTGTGGGCTGATTTATTTAGCAGCTATCGAATCAACTTGCACTTCCATTAGTAGTAATACCTACATACTATATGGGCTGGGGGCCCCTGGCAGTCACACCAGCTGCCCCCCTTTGGGCGGGGCCTGTCCTCAGTTAGCCTGCATCCTGGTCCGACCTTGATCCTCGTGAACCCCTCTTCAGATCCACAAGCTCTCTCCCCCTTCTCTGCTGACATAAGCAAAGACGAAGGAGGAGGAGATGGCCGGGCCGGGGAGCACGAAGGACAGTAGGGCATTGGTGAGGCAGCAAGAAGAGGGGTCAGCTGCAGCGATGAGGCATCGGCAAGATCAAGCTGGCGGCGCTGCACTGGAGGTGGCAACAACGCTCCTGAATGAGAGGGATGGAAAAGGAAAGAGAGGTATATAGGAAGAAGATGGGCTAAAGTGCAAAAGATGGGCATGTCATGGTGGTGGCTGGGATGCTATGTCATCAAACTGCCTCTAGGATACCACTTTGGACCTGCTACGACACTAGAACATAACTTCGTGTGTAGAAATACATGGTTTTCTGAAATTTGGACCTAATCAAAAAATCAAGACATCTTTATGTACATGCGGTACAATGTACTCAAAAAATTATGTACACGGAGGTGACAAAGGGAAACATATGAAACTATCTTTCGCGATTTTCTTTAGCAACAACATATTCTGTAAGCATCTAAGCCCTCTAATTTAAGGATCATCATTATGGTGTGATTTTGGTGTTGATGACGGAAGTAATCGACAATGGGGTGATTCTTGCTTTTCTAGGAACCCCTGAATGTTCTATTGGAACGGCATCAAGCGAAAAAGATGAGGGCCAGTATTTATTTTGGCCCGGATGTCGAGTTGAGTCAAATATAGATATAGGATTCTTTTATCTTTTATTCACCGTACTATTAAGAGGGGATTGAGAATTTTTCGATCACCTCGAATTCTTCTCCACCAAGTTGCACACTCTAAACCCTTTCAGTTTCTCCCATGTCAGTGTCAGTATTTTGGTGGATTTGCTGCCGGACCAGGTGGTATACTGCCGGATCGAGGTCCAGTAGCATTGTGAGCAGTGTTCAATTCCGCTAGACCGAGGGGTATGCTGTTGGAACTCTACGGTCAGGCCAGTTGGATTGAGGTCCAGTAACCACGCGGGGGCGCGTGATGAGTTTGCCCTGATCAGCGGTCCGACCGCCGGAAGGTCGATCGCCATGAGCGGTCCGGCCATCTTGCGTCCGGCCATGAGTAGTCTGTCAAGATAAACTAAGGTCCAGCTGTGTGGACTCTATGCTGCTAGACCAACGTGGTCTGGGCCACCTAGACCGATCCGGTTAGCAACAATGGCTAGTTTGTGACTTAGGTTTTTTAAAGCCTCCAGCAGCGCGAATTTCAGGTTGAGACGAGTCCCTTAGGGTTTGAATAGGCTAGAGAGCTGAGTGGTGAAGTGTTAGAGCCTTAAACCCTAAAAGCCAAATTTGTTCCAAGAGTATGCTTCAAGGTAGAGATTGATCCGGTGTGATCGATATTTCTCGCTCTTATTACTCTTGGAGGTTGGTGACTCCTATATGGTTAGGAGGTGGTGCCGGTGAGACCTTCCAAGAAGGAGAACTTGTGGAAGGCCCCCGGTTTGTGCGAGGTTCAAGATTCACCTCATCGGAGCAGTGAAGAATACCACCATGAGTGGAGCGCTTGGACAGATGGATTTACCTAAGTCGAAGCGACACTCTTGAGGAGAGAGTGCTCTAACGAGGACTAGTGGAAGGTGCCAACCTTCCAATACCTTAGGAAAAATGTTACGTGCATTTCTTACTCTCACTCTTTACGTTTCCACATTTAATTCCCGCATACTCTTATATTGATTGCTTAGTGAGTTATTGTAATTGCTATTGTTGTTCTTAGATTTAATCTTGTTGTTTAATCCAAAGAAAAATCTTAAAAATTAAAATAGGCCTATTCACCCCTCTCTTGGATCCTTTCATGTTCCATTTCTCTATTAAAAACATTTATTTACATGGACTAAACAACAACAAAAATTGCCTTCTTTCAATAGAATATTAATGATACTCCC
Source organism: Olyra latifolia (assembly GCA_036346145.1). NCBI lineage: Eukaryota > Viridiplantae > Streptophyta > Magnoliopsida > Poales > Poaceae > Olyra > Olyra latifolia. The sequence goes on along the minus strand of CM070528.1, from coordinate 53,823,728 downwards.
TCCAAATAATCCCATTCTAGGATTTGCTATTCTAAATAGGGATTTTTACATCCATACCACTACAAAGTTGCAATATCACATAAATGTCATTACACAGTTGGAAATTGCCTCTCATATCATTATAAAGTTGAATCCCTTACCAAAAAATGCCACCGGCTAGATTCACAAAATTTTAAAGAACAAACTACCCCTTGCATTCTTCTTCCTATTTTCTCCTCCATCTTCCAGCTCTCCCCACAACCAGGCTCTCTTTCTCCTCTCTTGCTAGAGCAAAGTCCTCTCCTTTTTTTTCTTCCTTCATCCTTCCTCTCTCTCCCCACTGGTACTGCAGGAGCTGCTCAACAACGCCAGCATTGCCTTAGGTCATTGCCATCGTCATCGTTCTAGTGGCCACTAGAGGAGGCAAATGTGAGGAGTGAAATTGCTCGAGCTTGAGGATCCACTATCGCCGCTCCATTATCGTAACCCCTTGCCATTGTCGAAAGCTTTTCCCGTGTAACCTCATTGTTGCCTTACCCACTACTGCCTCTATCTTTTGGACCGCGTGTCTGTGGTGCCTTGTCACCATGCCACCATTTTGCCACCACCACCTCTTGTTCCTGTTGTCCACATCGTCGCCCGCCACGTTGCGCTGTCGTGGGTCCCATCAAAGATTCGTTGAATCCCTTCGACACGAAGATCACCAGAGTACCCAACCACTACCTCTTTCTCCCTTCAATCTCCCTCTTTCTCACTGCTAGCTCGGGCCCACCAATCGGTGGCCCATCCTAGGGTAGAAGGGTCCCCATGAGCTCAAGTAGCTCATTGGAGATGGGAGGAGGAAGGCGAGGAGGACAAAGGCTCAAGAGTATACTCTTAAATTTGATAGAGAAGGGAGAAGACATGTCAGTGGAAGATTTGTGAAAGTTGAATTTTATAATGGCATGCAGGTAATTTCCGACATCGAAATGATATTTGCCGCTCCAAATAATTCCACCATAGTATTTGTCATATTAGCTAATTAAATTGATTTCTAGGAAGTGATGATCGCAAAGGAGTCCACACCTTATCGATGGGAAGTGTTTATGAATCCTTTCTAATAGCTGAAAGAAATGTATGGAATTCGTTTGTGATTTGAAATTTTGAATTGCTCGAGTATTTTAGATGTGACAGTGTAGCTTGTACATACTAATTTTTCTTGTCTATTTTTGGGAGCAAATTGAGAAAGCAAAGTAGAAATCAAACATGTGCGCTCCTATACAGGCCTAGTCGCCGTCGTCCAACCGGCCGGGAGCCTCTCCTCCGCGCCGGCAGCATGCTGATCCGAGCGCCGCCTCGCCGCCTCTGCCACCTCCGCCTCCTCTCCACCGCCGCCCTAGCGGCCGCGGCCCCGCCGCTCTCCCCCACCGATTGGACGGAGGCGCCCGTCTCCTCCGTGAGCGCGGCCACCCCGGACGGCTCCCTCTTCCACGTCTCCCTCGACCTCTCCTCCCGCCGGGACCTCCTGGCCTCCCACGTCGCCGCCGGCCAGTTCCTCCCCTTCCGCCTCCCATCCACCCACTACCCCATCTTCCTTGCCATCTCCTCCCCTCCCCCGGCCGCGGCCTCCACGGGCCTGGTCAAATCATTCGACTTCCTCGTCAAGCGCCTCCCTGGCACCCCCTCCGCGCGCCTCTGCGACCTCCGCCCCGGCGACCTCGTCCACGTCGGCGACAGCGTCGTCGGCCGCGGGTTCGAGATCGCTAGGATAGCGGATGCCCGGGACGTCCTCGTCTTCGCCACCGGATCCGGCATCAGGTATCCAACTACCCTTGCTCGTCTCCGCCGTCTACTAATTAAAGGGATAGGCCAAACCCGCACCAATTACATTTAAACGGCCGTTCTCAATCGTAGATCGAAATGAACTATAGCCTGATCCTGATGCGTTTTGGAAGACGGATTTGCACTAAACACGCTAAGTTCCATCTGCATTGTGACATACCATACTTCAGAGTTCGGTTTGACCCAAATTTCCTCACCCTAGTTGCATCCAAAACCGACCTCAAAATGCTCTTGGGATCATGGGATGTAATGAGAATCCACACGAGTTCAATTAAAGATTAAAGATAAACATGATAGGCACAAACTGTGTAACGTTTCATAATGTTTTTTCCATTTCAGAAAATTGAGTTGGTTAGTACTTAATAGTTACAGATTGCCTGTTTTATGCTGTCACATGCTTAACATTTGTCGGATGAAGTCCTTTCCTTGGTTTGGTTGTTCTGTCATTTCGATGAGGATGAGCAATGTCCTTCCCATCGATAGCGTTGGTTCAATGTAGTATCATTACATCTGGAGGAATTTCTGCACACTACGTAAGCTGCTTCCATGCCGCCAGAGCAAATATTCACCTTTTTTAGCTGCCCTTTGTATTGTATCAATTATTTTGTTGAAAGTATGTGTGTACAAGATATCTTTCATAGTTTCATTGCTGTGTGTAATTCTGCTCATGTCCTCTCCTTTATGCTTGTGTATTGCAGTCCAATTCGGTCACTCATTGCGTCAGGTTTTGGCAAAAATAAGAAAATCGATGTAAGCCTCTTTTATGGGGTTAGAAACCTTCGGAGGATGGCATATCAGGTATGTGTCAATCTTAGGTGTACAAGTTTGTAAGTATTAAATTATGTGTATAACGGTTGCAGACTGTGTGCTCTGTCAGGAGATGTTCAATGATTGGGAATCCAGAGGAATCAAAATTATACCTGTCCTCTCAAGACCAGATGTTCAATGGAGTGGCGAGCGAGGCTATGTCCAGGTACCGTTATCTTTTTGCTACCTGGGCTATTCTTAGTTCATTGTGTTTCATTGTCTTCTTATAGATTGTTTTGCAATTAGCAGAATGCTTTTTCAAAAATGAAGAAGCTTGTAAATCCTTCATCGACGGGAGCAATTTTGTGTGGACATAAACAGATGACTGAGGTATGCCTACAGTTCTTCTGTTCACATTTCCGATTTTTGAATCTAATGATTAGGTACAGGTTGTAAACTGATTTTTGCCCATGTCTGGTCTCTTAATGCTACCTCTACATGTGATTCTACCCTTTTTTTGGACATCTATACAATAGAAACATACCCTTCTAATTAGTCATGACGAAGCTACTACATTTAAAATATAGAGGCCAGTGTGTCATGGCCTTATGTGACCATACTGTTCATGCACTGGATTTGTAGTTAATACTCTCAGTTTAAGGCGAAAACCAGTCTACCAGTACAAATCTGCAGCAATGATCAAGCAATTCACAGTACCATGTAACAGCTCTGCAATTACCTAATAATTTAAGCTAAGTTCTTTGATATTTGGGAAGTTTTGAAATGGAAGCATGTAATAATGGTGACTGTTGTTATTTAAGAGTAACGCTCACTTTGATGTGATAAAAACTTCCATTCTTTTTTAAATATTGGTGGCTTGGTTCTATACTTCCATTCTGATCTTCAGCTAATACTGATATGTTGCAGGAAATTACTAGAGCTCTTCTTGCAGACGGTATGCCAAAAGATAAAATATTAACAAACTTCTGACTGCCATTAGCACACCTGTGCTCCTCCTGGCTGTTGTACCTTATTATTACAATTTGGCGGCTATTCTTTACAGCAATTGCGACTGACGCTCACGACAAAGATACAGTTACGTACTTAGAAATAAGGACAGATAATTACCTTCTCGTTGTAACATCAGCCATTGTATTGCTGGATGTTTGATAACCTGATGTATTAACCTCGACACCTGGTGGGCATTTGAATCAAGAAGGCCCTAGTTGAGAAAATGCTTTGTAGTACCACAGACAATACCCCTTTGGAAGGAGCTGATGTACTCCTGAAGGCGCACTTTAGAAAAATAAAAGGGGAGTAATAGGTAGCAAGTTGGTGGCACCATTTTCAGTTACAGTTAGCATACCTTAAGGTATGAATGGGCGCATGTATTTTGCGCCGTAGAGATTTTGGTTTATTTTGAAGGCTATAAAATTTTTGAAGTAGAATGGTTTGTTTAGATGTATATGCAAGTTCTTTCAACTGTCAACGAAATAAAATCTTTGTTGCGTCACATTGTCTTTTGGATTTGATGAACATCGTCTGGATTTGATGAGTTCCTCAGGCAACTGGCGTAATATTGCAAATTTGAATTTCCTTTTGTCTCTTTTCTGCCGTATCGATGGGATTGTATTTGCACCTGGTCTTACAATGAGACGTATGTCCATTTGACCTTGCTTACAACTAACCACCATTTAACCATAGCAAGGATCAACGGGTAAGGCTGCCAGATATATTATACCAGGCAAGCATAGCTCAACAAAAGAAAATGCAGTAGATGTTGAAACTGGTGCTAATTCCAGACAATCAAAGCCAAATGTTTAGCAGCTAACATAACTCCATGAGGAATACGAACGAAATGACAATGGAAACATCTAACGTTTAATCACCAAATCAGCGAATGTACCAGTACAACTACTTTCTCCACAGTTGAAGTTAAAACTGAAACGGTACCATCACGAAAGAATATTAAATTCTTTCTGCATGCGAAGAGCCATATCAACTACCCCACTGGAGGTCCTCTTCAGTCAGCGTTACCACCTTCAATGGTTTTCTGGCCATCTTTCACCACCTGCTTCTTGTCATAAGGTTCTGCAGAGTTGCTATGGCGATCATGGTGGTTATGGTGGTGCCCGTTCTTCTGAGACCTCTTGCCATTTTTCATCTTGTCTGATTCACCAGCAGCTCCATCATTTGATGATTCCCCAAGGGAACGGCTCCTATGGCGCTTATGGTTGTTTGTATCTGATGGTGCATCCTCATCACCTGATCTATGACGCTTCCTATGTCTTGACCTAATCTTATCCTCAGAATCAGACCCAGAACTATCATCTGAATATCGGTGGTGGCGCCTGTGGCTCCTAGAACGATCCTTCTTGGTAGATCTCTGCTCTTCATCATCACTGCTTTGGTCTGAAGCATCAGAGTTTGACCTTGGAGAATGTCGGCGATGCTTTCTCCTGTGCGAGTGCTTCCTCCTCCGACGTTCTTCTTCAGAACCATCCACATATTCATCACTGTCACTCTTGCCACTTGAGTCTGAGCTCCTCCTCTTTGACCGGCGCTTACGCCTCCTGGCATCATCAGAGTCAGAGTGACCATGTTTTTTGTGCCTTTTACGGTCCTTCCTCTTCCTGTGTTTCCGATCACCATCAGTGTCTGAGTCACTACCAGATTCTGAGGAAGAATCTCCTCTCCTCCTGTGCTTTCTTGACTTGAGCTTCTTCTCTTTTGCTTCTTCATCAGCTTTGGCCTTCGCTGCTGCTTCCAGCTTCTGCTCCCATTTCAGAGGGGCTTCTTTCTTCTCAAGGATTCTCTTCTTCTTCTCTTCAACCAGCTGCATGAACTTCTTGGCATCCATCCCGACCAATCAAATAAAGACTTAAAACCTGCAGGGAGGTGAAATGATGCAAGGAAGTGCATCTCATAGAAGAGACAAAATCACTGTTAGTTCATTGAACATCTAGAATCATATAGCATACTATAGGAGAACTGAATATCTAAATCCAAAAAACAGGACAATATCAAAAGTTTTAGACAACTCAGACAAAGCAGTTGGCAACAAAATCAGGTATACCACAATACAGTAAAAAAATAATCCATAAAACAGCCCATAAAAGTGACCTTAATTAAATGTGCCTCGTTTAAGCTTCAAGCATCACGAAAATAATATCAAATTAGTCTCATCTTGTTAACTTAATATTAAAACAGCAGTTTCAAAGGTTTGAGGCTACTATGCCTACTACAAAACTGTGTCAGCAACGCTCTCATAACTATATACAATAATTAACAGGCCAAACAAGAGGTTCTTGATCAATGGGATAATATCTTCATCTGCATCAGTTTAACCTGCGTGGAATTTAAATTCCTAAGCTGGAAGAAAAGGAGAGCAAGAGTCCGATAAAAAATTGGGAAAATTTAATATTTGCCATTCAAAAGATTGCTCCTCTCACATTTGCCACACTATTCATTGTAATCTAATATTTGCCACTCTAATTAATTTCTAATCTAACATTTGCCACTTTGGGCCTTTTAAGCAATTTAGCCTATTTCTTCTAATTTATGCCTATGGGAAAAACTCTTTTGCCCCTCCCTCTTTACATAGCTAATCCTAGGCTCTCTCTCCATCTGTAGAGCTCTCTTCCTGCAATCTACATCTCCTACCCTGCCTCCATCCTGCACGTTTACTACATCCTGGCAAGCTGCTATCGAAAACAAAATTCCACAACAAAACAGTGTAAATTCACTAAAAAGGGGTGAGGCCAGCAGTGGCGAGCTGCAGCTTGCTGCCCTTGCACTGTACCAGCGGTGCCACCATGGTGGCTGCCATGCGACCTCGGCACAGCCGTCGCCGTGCCTTCCGCAGCTCTGTCTCGCCCGCACCCATGTCCTGTGTGTGCCACCGCGACGTTCCACTCGATGTCTTCAATGCGCTCGCCATGGGATTCCACATTTCCACCAACGCGACCATGTCCAGAAACAATTTCTGGAACTCCAGGAGCCCGCCCTCCACCTCCTTTGCCTCCGAGGAGGATAGCTGGCTGCCCACACCGCCGCGGCGGCTTCTGCATCAGCGCTGTAGGCTTCAACGCTGGCAACGACATGGTCCAGCTGCTCCTCGCTGGTGGCCTCGCCGGTGGAGTTCCGGGAGGCGGCCGCGGAGTCCGGCGACGGCAGAGGCCAGTTCACTGTGGTCCAACGAGGCCAGTCGCATCGA